>JAFIRS010000084.1:0-1336016 GCA_018342105.1 Gonioctena quinquepunctata
GAGTGCCAAAGAAGGGTCCAAGTGTCGGACAGCAAGTTAGGAGACCTGAGAAATTCAGAGATTCTATTATTTACTGTGAAAATTATTTTAAAGTGTGTTATTATAACCGTTTTGAAGAAGAGCGGTTTTGGGTTTGTTCAACTTTTGCAGTCTGTTGTGATTATCGGTAAGAATATAATTTTTGCCAACGACCTCATAACTTTCCTCGAAGGTATTCCAAATGTAAATATGGTTTGTTATGCCGATGACACTAATTTCCCAATTACGGAAACAAGCATCGATCGGACAATGGCTACTGCTGAAGAGGTATACACGCGGTGTTTATTTTGGTCAAAAAAAATTTCATCAATTTGAATAATGAAAAAACGGTTTCTATTATTTTTCATCGGGGGCACAATCAAACGCTATGTAACAATAACACATAGAATTTCAGTTTTCAAAACGATGTCAAGATCTTGGGAGTTATCTTTGATCAAAAGTTAAACTGGAAATCTATGTGGTGAATTGAGATCTGCTAGCTATGCCCTGAGGTCATTGAAGAAGCACTGCAGTCAAAAAATACTCCTCACTCTGTATTATACGAATGTTCACTCTCAAATTCGATATGGCATCATGAATTGGGGAGCTGGCACTGATTGTTCAAAAATATTAATCTTACAAAAATCCGCGTTGAGAATCCTCTGTAATCTTCTCTGGGGACACTCATGCAGGGAGTCTTATAAAAATAATAAAATTTTAACCGTAGTTGATACTTACATATACGAAATATTGTGTTATGTTCATAAGAATCTTTCATCGTTTAGCTGCAATAGATCGAAGCATAATTACTCCACCAGATTTAAGAACAATTTACGTCCGGCAAAGCGATCAACTAAGTTTTACCAAAAAAACTTGTACTACAATGGCTGCAGAATCTATAATAATTTACCTGAAGAAGTGCAAAGTGCGCCAAATATTCTCACTTTCAAAAATAGGCTCAAAGACTTCTTGACCCAAAAGAACTTTTACACACTTGACGAATTTTTTTCTTAAGAGGTTGTTGGGACCACTGTATGTCTAGTTGTATACATTTATATATCTGTGGTTCGTCGGTATTCGTGTTTTATTCATAATTTATGTTATATTTCTTGTCTTCTATGTTTACTGTGTATACTTTCATTTACTGACGCTCTCGGCAATTTGTTATGGACATCATTGTAATGGTTTTGATAACTTATTGTCGATTGAAGTATATTATTATTATCATTAATAGATCTGAAAATGAGAGAGTTCAAGCAGGAGTTCGTTTGAGCTGGATGGTGGTGAGAGCTGGCGTTTGTGTTGGTTTTCTGTATACTGTGTGAGTGAAGGAGTCGTCCGTTTTTGTGATAAGGACGTCAAGGAAAGGAAGTGAGTTATCGGTTTCAGTTACCATTGTGAATTCAATGTTTGATAGATGTTGTTCAGATGATCTGGGTATCCATGTAGGGTTTCAGAGCCATGGGGCCATATGACGAATATGTCGTCAACGCATCTGAACAAACAAGTGAGTTTTTGGTCGAATGGCCTACGGCCTTAGTCTCGAATTCCTCCTTGTGAGAGAATTGCAAGAACTGGAGAGAGGGGATATTCTATTGGCGTACCTCTAACTTGTTTGTAATAGGTGCCCTGCAAAAGGAAGTATGTAGTGTTCATACAATAGTCGATGAGGGTTAGGGTATCTTTGGGTATATTTGGATTTGAGGATGTATAGTGTATCTGCCAGAGAAATGTTTGTAAAGAGGAATACTATATCAAAAATCACGAGAATATCAGTGTTTTGGATTCTATGGATTTTCAAGAGTTCTAGGAAGTGGTATGGGTTGCGTACATATACTGAAGCTTTTTCGGCTAATGGAGATACGAATAAATGTTCGGAACAAAAGTTGTAGCTTGCGATATGAAAATTCGTAATTTCTTTGTCTATAAATTATGCATTTTTATTTAATTCGCCTTTGTTAACCAGTAAAAACATTTTTTCTATATAGTTGCTACAAGCAAATCGCGTTGATATAGACCCAAAAAGTTCTTATTGTCAAGAATAAAAAATAATACCCGATAGAAATATAGCAATCATTTCTGTTTTAAAATTCAGAATTTATTTTCCAGACATGAAGATAAAATTTAAACATAATTAAGTTCAGAGTTGAAGATTCCATAGTTCATTTATTTATTAGTAACTCATCATTCAGTATCACATCTATTGAAATACAGTATTTCCTGCATGTTGAAGTTCATCACCGTTCATTAACCAGGTATCGGATTTCAATTCAATTCCTGAGTACTGAATGGCAAGAACACTGATTCTGCATTAGGCAGCGCAATGAATCATGACTTAATGATATTTTTAATATGAATTGAAATGATTGTTTCTGGCTCGGTTCTTTTTTTTGTGCCTGTTTATACTGCTAGTCCATGATGACACATCTCCTTTCCTGGTTTTCTATTATAATGTAAGTGTTACTTTTATTTACTTCTTTTGGTCTTTGTTCACTTCACTATTTTTGAATTCACCATTGTGTTTTTTTTACCCTTTTATAATTTTTAATAAACCATAATCGTTTTCACTTCACTTTTTATTTCACTATACCAGGGTGGTCATAATCAAAGAAGTAGAATGTTTTAACCTCTCGCAAGCCAAGCAAGATAATTAGTGTGCACCCTAAACAGTTAGGGGGCCAGGGTTCTACAGGGTCTTCCAAAGTAGGGCATGACATTATTATATTGATACAAAAATATCAGTAAAGACTGTAAACGAAATGGTGAGGGGCATTTCTGAACTTCTGAGGTTCGAGTCACATGAAAATGAATGTTTCTTAGGTAACAGGGAGAAGATTTGGCCTATTTGGCCGAAAATTCGTGGAAAATCGTCAGAAAATCTTCGTGGAAAATCTTGCAACATCCGATTTCAATTTTCCGTGCAATGAAAAAAAGAGAGGGTAAAAGTTGGGGGAAGAGATAGAGATCGGACTATTCAAATTACAGAAGTATAAAATTATCCATACCTTATCACGGAATTAGAAGAAACGATCAACGAATGCAATAAAATTATAGGATTTCTCAAAAGAAGTTACCAGAATTTGAACAATACAGGATCCCTTCTCAGAATTTATTATGCCTATATACACATTGAACTTTGTTTCACATCGGTTGTTTGGACTCCCCAGTATCAAATTCATAGAGATATAATTCAGAGTGTACAGAAAAAATTATATATTTTTTATAAGACAAATACACAAATCATTATCAGTGACTACACTCCACTGATGCGTGAACACAATATATTAAGACGCTGCCTGTGGCTGCAGTTTTGGATCGATACACGTTTTTTTTATTTTTTTCCATACCTAATGAGAGAAACGAACGATCATTGACCATTAAAAATTGATCCTACTTTTTCTAACGGTAAAAATAAAACCATACTTGTATACATTTTTTAATGTTGGCCAAGTTGAATTTGAGTTCCAATGCGCAATAAAATTGAAAAAGTGAACAAAAATTGTGTCAAATTTTTACCGGAAGTATGTATTTTCAGAGAAGTCTTTTTTGCCGATACATTTTTTTCAACTTATAGAACAACGCTAACTGCGAGCAGAGGACCAGGTGAAAAAAAAAATAGTGCCAGCAACTGATTTTATACATAAGGTCACCAGCATTTTCTTTTTTTCCTGTAACAATAGCCCCACTCCCATAGCATACAATCGTTTCCATACATCTATACCTGAGGATTTTCGAAAATTTCAAGGTAAAACATTCAGTAACGGAAAAGTTATGGATACTTTCTGGAAAAATGTCGGATTCTGAACATATCTCCAGTAAATCAAAATAATTCAAAAATTAAACGGACGAAAAAATCAACTGAATAGCAAAAAATAGAATAAACTTTCTTAGTCTCATTGATAATCGAGCTCCTGAGCTAATGTGAGTAACTAATTTTGAGTCGGCTCCAAACAAACTGACAATTGAATTAAGTGAAGCGTAATATGATAGCAGTGGGATGCACGCCGGCGTTTTTCTTACTTCTTCAAAGTAATATAATTATCTTCGTTAATTGTTTGTTTGGCGCCAACTCGAAATTATTTTCTCACATTAGTTTAGGAGCTCGATTATCATTGAGACTGAGAAGGTTCATTTCATTTTTTCATCGATGAAAGAAAATTGTATTTCGTGCATAAAATAATTCATTCAATCGTAGCAAAGCGCTTTCGACCGTTAGGTCATAGTGCGTACCTGAAAGTAAGTACTATTGATAGAAAAAAGTTACTGAAAAGTTTTATTTTTGAGAAAGAAAATTGACATATTTTAAAAGTGAGGTTACTCACTCGTCAGGTGTACAAGAAGTCAAAAAGACCATAAAACATCTCATGATCGATGAAAATTGTATAGGTTTACATAACATACATGTTCTTATTTTTCTCATTTCTTGTAAGAAACCATTATTTTGGTGTGATAGCTGGACCCAAGTGACAAGATTGACAATTGACAAGTGAACGATGAAGTAGAAAGACATGGAACACAAAATCATGGAGATATCAGAATCAAGAAAGGAATATCCCTGTCATACAAAAACACACTAGAAGATGATCAATCTTATGGGGACTGTCATCTGTCAAATATGTTCCAGTATTCCAAGGAAGACCAGACAAGACTCTCAATTCTCACATTTAAGTCATCGTCATTGTATATAAGTTCAAGGGAGAAGTCTAATTAGACCTGTCCTAATGAAAACAAACAATTGAATCATTATGGTAGTGTCCATAGACAATGAATTTTTTTTTTTTTTATAAAAATAAAAATCCTTGTCCACCATGGCTCAGTCTAACCGCAACTGGCGGATAGGAAGTGTGATACAAGTCTAATGGGAACTAGACCCAACTTCACAACTCCCACAGCTGGAGCAAAACAGAGTCTAAAAGGTGATAATCCAGAACCTGACTTGTGTTCTCAGTATGGAGAAAACTGAAAAGGAGACTGGCAAATTGCAAAGAGATTCAAGTTAAATCATCATAGAGAATGGAAATTGAAAATTATTAGCATGATTAACAAGAAAACTGAAATGTAAATTAGGGCAAAAGGCTAAGGATGTTAAATATTTGATTTAGACGTCTATGAAGTGGAATATAGGATCTATTTAAATTGACTTGCGAGTTGAGACAAAGGTTATTGTTGAGTATTTCTTTACTTATGTGTAAATCTTCAAGAAAATGTAATCTGTTATAATTTTTGGACCTTACTTCATGTAAGATCTGTGAATTTCTATTTGTACTAAAATTCTGATTGTTAAATCTTAAGTGATGACCGAAGGCAGAAACTTTATTACCATTCAAATGTTCCAAAATACGAACTTTCAAAGGTCTACAAGTTCTACCAATGTAGGCTGCATCGCAGTCTTCACAATTCAACTTATATATACCACTTTTGGGAAGTTTGTCAATTTTGTCTTTTGTATTGACCAAAGAGCTACTCAAGGTATTGTTGGTTTTGAAGAAAGAAATTTTAATGTTGCCAAAGTTACTTTCAATGCAACCAGCTACTTTGTTAGAAATGTTGTTGTTTGAAAAAGGAATTGAAACAAATTTGTCGATTGAATTTGATTTTGGATAAGATGAGTTATGTTTATTTTTATATTTAATTTTTTGAATCAAAGGGTTAATAATGCTAGGATTATAATCATTGTTGGAAGCTAGTTGTTTATGATTTGTTCATGATTATAATCCCAGCATTACTAACACTTTGATTCAAAAAATTAAATATTAGAATAAACAACTTATCTTATCCAAAATCAAATTCAATCGAAAAATTTATTTCAATTCCTTTTTAAAACAACAATATTTCTAACAAAGTAGCTAGTTGCATTAAAAGTAACTTTGACAACATTAAAATTCCTTTCAAAACCAACAATAACTTGAGTAGCTCTTTGGTCAATACAAAAGACAAAATTGACAAACTTTCCAAAAGTGGTATATATAAGTTAAAGTGTGAAGACTGCGATGCAGCCTACATGTAGAACTGTAACCTTTGAAAGTCTATTTTGAACATTTAAATAATAAAGTTTCTGCCTCGGTCATCACTAAGATTTAAGTCCAAATAGAAATTCACGATCTCACATAAGTTAGGTCCAAAATTATAACAGATTGAATTTTCTTGAAGATTTACACATGAGTAAAGAAATACTCAACAATAACTTTGTCTCAACACGCAAGTCAATTTAAATAGATCCTATATTCCACTTCATAGACGTCTAAATGAATATTTAACTTCCTTAGCCTTTGCCTAATTAACATTCTAGTTTTCATGTTAATCATGCTGATAATTTTCAATTTCCATTCTCTATGATGATTTCACTTGTATCTCTTTGCAATTTGCCAGCCTCTTTTTCAGTTTTCTCTATACTGAGAACACAAGTCAGGTTCTGGATTATCACCTTTTAGACTCTGTTTTACTCCAGCTGTGGGCGTTGTGAATTTGGGTCTAGTTCACATTAGACTTGTATTACACTTCCTATACCCCAGTTGTGGTTCGACTGAGCCATGGTGGACAAGAATTTTTATTTTTATTGAGAAAAATTCAAATTTATTGTCCATGGACACTACCATAATGATTCAATTGTTCGTTTTCATTAGGACAGGTCTAATTAGACTTCTCCCTTGAACTTACATCCAATTACGATGACTGAAATGTCAGAATTAAGAGTCTTGTCTGGTCTTCCTTGGAATACTGGAACATATTTGAGAGATGACAGTTCTCATCAGATTGATCATCTTCTAGTGTGTTTTCGTATGACAGGGATATTCCTTTCTTGATTCTGATATCTCCATGATTTTGTGTTCCATCTTCTACTTCATCGTTCATGTCATGTCAATCTTTTCACTTGGTCCAGCTATCACACCAAAATAATGGTTTCTCACAAGAAATGAGAAAAAAAAAGGAAAATTTTAATCTCCAGTGTCATCCTGGCCTAGAATACTCCTTTTAACATGTATGTTATGTAAACCTATACAATTTTCATTGATCATGAGATGTTTTATGGTCTTTTTGACTTCATGTACACCTGACGAGTAAGTAACCTCACTTTTGAAATATGTCAATTTTCTTTCTCGAAAATAAAACTTTTCAGTAACTGTTTTCTATCAATAGTACTTACTCTCAGGTACGTACTGATGATGACCTTACGGTCGAAAGCGCTTTGCTACGATTGAATAAATTATTTTATGCACGAAATACAATTTTTTTTCATCGATTATATCGATACGTGCACACAGCCACACTTTTCATTTCATTTAATTTTTTGTTTTTCAGTTGATTTTTCCGTCGGTTAAATTTTTTGTTGAAAAGTTTTTATTTTTCACTTTACTATCTACTCAATTGACTCCAGGTATCCTTTCAGTTGGAGTGTCATCAGAACTACCTAAATGTGTGCCCTGTCCATTAAAAAAGAATCATCTGAATAGGATAACCCAGTACAAAGTTATGAGTAGAAGAATCGGTTAACGGGTTAAAATTCAGTGGATTAACGATAATTATACCCTGTTTTTCTACCCTTAAGGGGGACATTTTCATTTCAAATTCAAAGTATACCCTCTCCAATTGGAAAGGAGTCATTGTTATTGAACTGCTCTGTGAAAACATATGCGTGATTATACATAAAAAAAATTAAAAAAAAAATATACGCTTGGACTATAGAACCTCCTCCTTCTTTATTTCGTCGGTTAAAAATATACGAGTCGACTTAAGAACCTCCCCTTTTTTGATTTCGTCAGTTGAAAAAGTACGATACGTATTCAAAAAATTTGAATGCCATTCGGGAGGCCATATTTCAATGTATTTACAAACCAGCCGATTATTATTGGCATAATTGATGTAATCAACAAATGTACAACAAAATTTGAGGTTACTCTTTATAAAGAAAATCCCCCGCATTACATGTCGGTATACTTTACTCCAACGAAACCGAGAGTAATCGGGTTAAACAGGGTTATATCCACTTCGAATAGAACAAAGTCTCAAGAAATTAACAAGGCAGTGATTCCTAAAGAATTTATTAACCATAAAAACTTTTTAACAAAAATTAAACCGATGAAAAAATCAACTGAGAAGCAAAAAATAAAATATACCTCCTAAGTCTAAATGATAATTGAGCTCCTAAACTAATGTAAGTAACTGATTTGGAGTCGGCGCCAAACAAACAATTATCGAAGATCATCATCATCTATGAAAGAAGTCATCAAAACGCAGCCGTGCATCTCGCTGCCATCATTTTACGCTGCACCTAATTCAATTGCTAGTTTGTTTGGCGCCGACTCATAATCAGTTACTTACATTAGTTTAGGAGCTCAATTATCATTTAGACTATAAAGGTTTATTTTATTTTTTGCTTTTCAGTTGATTTTTTCGTCGGTTTAATTTTTTGTTGAAAAGTTTTCATTTTTTACTTTTCAGTTCCGTATTTCGTCGGTTTAATTTTTTGTTAAAAAGTTTTTATTTTTTAATTTTTCGTGGTTAAAATCTACCAATTACTACCTACTTGTTTTTTGATTACTTCCAAAATACTTACTTACCCACCTTACTTCAACTATTACCAGTTAAATAATATGATTATCCACTTTTACTATTTGTTGTGATATAAATTATTTTCGTTGTTCTGGTTAGTTTATTCCATCCTCTCATAAAATATACTGATTTTGACGGAACAAGAAAATATGTCAGTAGCTATCTGTCATTGTCAACTACGTATGTGTGTGCCAATGTTTACTAGTGAAAAATCAATTATCCCCTATTTTTACACCCGTAAGGGTGGCTTATTCCTTTCGAAATCCAAATATAAGGTATACCCTATCTATTAAAAAAAGAATCATCCAAATCGAAGAACCCAGTACAAAGTTATGCCTGATAGAATTGGTTAATGGACCAGAATTCAGAGGGTGAGTGATCAATATCCTTCATTTCGCTACCTTTAGGGGTGAATTTCATCTTTTGAATTCAAATGGGACCAAATTCGAAGTACACCCTATCCACTGAAGAAAAAATTATTGGAATCGGACAACTCAGTAAAAAGTTATGCGTGATCATACATAAAAAAACATGATGGAAAAACATAAAATATACGGGTCGAATAGAGAACCTCCTCCTTTTCGGTTTCGTCGGTTAAAATGTGTACTCATCACAGACATTCAATCGGAAATCTTTGAACACTCTTTGAATTATGATTGGATTTTGTATGAATCGAAGTTTCTTCTGCAATTTATGTGCTTTGACTTCCTCAAGGCAGCTCTTAGTAGCGAAGAACATCGACTGGCTAGTCCGATTATATGAAAATTTGTGCTATTTTTTCGTTTCCGTGCAATTTTATCCGGACGATGGACAACAGTGGAAACTCGCGCTTATCTGTGATATATCACAAAATTTATTTAAACACTTCTCCATATCCCCAATACTTCTGGAGTTGTAGATCAAAATATTGAAATTAGGAGAATTTTTGGATTTTTTATTTCTAGCGCCATGGCACCGTAAAGAATTGCTCAACGCATACTCCATACTACCGCATTGCTGAATCCAGAATTTCAGCTGTTTTGAAATTTTTGTTAGGTCAATATCTCTTTTGATTGGATTATCAACTTCAGTTGAAAAGAAATTTCAATGTTTCAGAGTTTGAGTAATACCGAGGGTAATACGAAGTTTCTGAACTTTCTCTGTCGGGATGCGAATCATTGTGCTCCCGAAGATGCACCCGCAACAACATCTCGACTTCTAATTTGTCGACATGATTCGCGTGGAGGACAATTATTCATCCTGGGATTTCTGTATACATTGCAGACTCTTACTATAAATTATGGAAGAGGTATCAGTGGATTTAATTATAACTTAGGTGTATTTCAGAGGTAGTTAACACAAGAGGAGAGAAAGTTCAAGTGTCGCTTATTTATAATGAAGTTTGTCGTCACAGATTCACGCGAATCTTTGGGGGAGCACAAACTAATTAAAATTGCGTAATTAATTGCGGAATGGGGTATTTTTCATGGATCTGCCGCGAATTTATGGGATTTTCTTTGGTTTACTTTTCATTATGAGTTTATGATTTCGAGAGTCATCAATGAAACGAAATTAGAATTAATTGTTGTTTTTTTTATACAAAAAGCGTTATTTCGTCGAGCGGTGCTTCCACCATCAATATCTAAGTAAGATATTCAAGGTATTGGAGCATTTCGATTATTTCTCGAAGGTTACTCTCTGAGCAAAAAACATACCCGGGAGGTTTATTAAAATTTAATTCTTGTACTCGTGACGACGTTCCGAGAAAACATGATTTATAAGTTAAGGAGACGTAATAATGCGATGTTATTATATGCATTGTCACTTATACAGCCCGAAAATTCATTACAGATTCATTTCGTACCAAACAAATTTTGAGATATCTTCAAAAAATATTGATGATTTATGAATAGCAGTGTCTTATTCATATATTTCGGATGTTCTGGTTTCAGAAGATTTGAATACCACGGTGAAGTCGAAGAAACGTTTCGTGGTTGAGAAATATGACGTAGCTTGCATGTAAATGGTTACCGATCTGTTTCCTGTTATTAACATGCTCTGTGAGTAAACGCGTTCTCATCTGGTCATGTGTTTTGTCTTTGCCTGCTCTGCGGTCAACTTCAAATGAGTGGCGGTATTTCATTTATCGTTCATCGATCTCTAGTCGAGCCGGTTTTATACTACTTAGTGAGTTTTTTTAACCGACGCAACCAAAAAGGAGGTTCTCTAGTCGACGCGTATATTTTTTCTTATTATTTCTTTAATCTTTGATCACGCATAACTTTTTACTGAGACGTCCGATTCCAATAATTCTGTTTTCAGTTGATATGGTGTACTTCGAAATTGGGCCCATTCGAATTCAAAAGATGAAACCCACCCCTAAGGGTAGCAAAATGAAGGATATTGATCACTCACCCTCTGAATTCTGGTCCGTTAACCGATTCTATCAGGCATAACTTTGTACTGGGTTCTTCGATTTGGATGTTTTTTTTTTTAGTTAGAGTATACCTTATTTTTGGATTTTCGGGTGGAAAAATAGGGGATAATTAATTTTTCACTTGTGAACGTTGGCACACACATATGTAGTTGACAATGACAGATCGTTTATTCCATTTTTTTTTGTTTCACATCCGTCACAATCATTTTATTCAATGAGAGGACGGAATGATATACAAAGTAATGAAATAAACTAACCAGAACAACAAAAATAATTTATAGTACAACAAATAGTAAAAGTAGATAATCATATTATTTAACTGGTAATAGTTGAAGTGAGTATTTTGGAAGTAATCAAAAAACAAGTTGGTAGTAATTAGTAGATTCAAGCCACAAAAAAATGAAAAATAAAAACTTTTTAACAAAAAATTAAACCAATGAAATACGGAACTGAAAAGTAAAAAATAAAATAAACCTTCTTAGTCACAATAACTAAGCTCCTGAACTAATGTGAGTAACTAATTTTGAGTCGGCGCCAAACGAACAATCAACGAAAATGATCGAATTATTTCAAAAAAATTATCAGAATATCACCGCGCAACTCGATGCCATCCGTTTACGCCTTACCTAATTCATTTGCTTGTTTGTTTGGCGCCGACTCAAAATTGGTTACTTAAATTAGTTTAGGAGCTTAGTTTTCGAGACTAAGAAGGTTTATTTCATTTTTTACTTTTCAGTTCCTTATTTCGTCGTTTTAATCCTTTGTTAAAAAGTTTTTATTGAGTGATTGAATTATTGATGGTATTTATTACCTATTTACATGGATATCAACATGTGAAAAAAAGTTATGAATCACATCAGCATATTGTTTTCCACTAGGCGAAAAATTAATGGAATCACAATCGGATAGTTTGATTTGTTGTGGCATCAGTTTTGCCAGAAAATCCACACCCCAATTCCAAGATTCAACAGGAAATATCTTTAAGGCGATTGAAAACGATACAGGGTGTTTCATAATTGAATGCTGTTCCTCGAAGGCGATAATTCTTGGATGATTTCAAGATAAATTCTTCATATGAACATAGGTCCGCAACCGCTTTATTTCTGAGATACAGGATGTTGAAATTTAACAAAATAAACAGTTCTTTCCCAATATCTCCGAAACCGCTTTCGATTTTTTCTTTCAATTTTGGTACATGCAAAGTACGCATAAAAATATTTTTTCTCCATCATAACGAATTTCCTAATTTTCATCAGTAGCGTCCCTGTTAACATGCCCTGCCATATTTTTTATCAAAATGATTATACGCCACTGTCTTTTTTCCAAATAAATATTATTTTTGTAATTGTCCTCTATCTGCCTTTTTTTCGTACCGCGAACGGTTCTTGAGTTAGAAAATAAAATGCAATAATTTGATTGTCCCTATGCGAAATCAGCCGTTGAAGAGTAGTAGGATTATATTGTGGGATAGAAACATCTAGTATGCTAAGAACACATTTCGTTGTTTTCAACATAAACAATTTTAGACACTTCTTCAGTTAGATAGGTGATATCATTTACGTTATGAAAACCTGTTAATCAAAAGAAAACATGGTAAATTTTACAAATACCGAATCAGCAGACATGGATTTCTTGTATGGGCTTGCTGACGGGAACGCATATGAAGCCAGGCGACTGTATCAAGAGCGCTTCCCAAAGAGAATGGTTTCTGATGTTCGAACGATTTCAAGCACCCACAGAAGGTTATGTGAAACAGGAAGTTTTGAGCCAAATCATCACTTGAAAGGAGCACATCGAACTGCAAGAACTCCAGGAATTGAGGTAGCTGTTTCAAATTCAGTTGACGAAAATCCTGAAATGAGTATGAGGCAAGTTGCCAATAATTTGAATATCGGCCATATTCTAGTATGGAGGATTATTCATGATTATTCATTATATCCCTATCACATTCAACGGGTTCAGGTTAAACTTCCTCGAGACTTTCCATTACGAGTGAATTTCTGCCAATAGTTTCTCCAAAAAGTCACCGAGAATCCTTCATTTGACAGGGAAATTTTATTCACGGACGAAACTAGTTTTATTAAAAACAGGATCAGAAATTTCCATTATAATCATTTTTGGGTCGAGAAAAATCTGCATGCAATCGTGGAATCTCATCACCAGGAGCAGTTCTCTCCAAATGTCTGGGCTGGAATTATTAGAGATTACCTAATTGGACCTTTTTTTTACCACGCAGTTCAAATGGACATGATTATCGCCGATTCCTTCTAGATAATTTGCCAATTCTGTTGGAGGAAGTTCCTTTTTCAATGAGGAATCGCATGTGGTTCATGCTCTATGGTGCACCTGCTCATTTTGGTGCTCTGGCAAGCGAATATTCAATCCAAAACTTTCATAATCGCTGGATAGGTCGTGGGGGAACAGAGTCATGGCCAGCTCGATCCTCAGACTCAAACAGTCTTGATTATTTTCTTTGAAGACATCTCAAGACTTTGGTGTACAGTCAACCAATCCTAACTGAGAAAGAATTGCGAAACCCCATAATAGTTTCCTGTGAAGCAATAAGGAATACTCCAGGAATTTTCCAAGGAGTACGCGAGTCAATGACTAGGAAGGCTGAAGCGTGCATACTTGCAGGAGGCGGACATTTTAAACAGTTAATTTGATTTTGGTATTTTTTCTTCATCATAGTTATGTGTTAGAAAATAAAAAATGTATTTTTATGCGTACTCATCACAAAAACTGAATAATAGTAACCATAAAGTTATAAAAATCTTGCGTAGATCCTTTGGTTACCATAATTGTGGAATTAGGACTAAGAGAAAAATCGAATAGGGACAAGCAAATGAATGTATTCCATTTTCTAAATCGAAAACCGCCCGCCAGACGAAAAAAAGGCAGAAAACCTTTTTGAAGAGAAGATAGAGGACAATTACAAAAATAATATTTATTTGGGAAAAAGACAGTTGCTATCATTATTTCGAACAGAAATATGACAGGGCATGTTAACAGGGACGCCACTGATGAAATTAAGGAATCCTTTATCATGGAAAAAATGTATTTTAATGCGTAAGGATTATCGCCCTTTAGGATCAGCATTCAATCATGAAACACCCTGTATATAGATATATTCATGGCCCCAGGAATGTCTAAATCACCATGGACAATAAGGTCATACATTTGAATTGTATCACTCTCAACTTCAACATGATATATAGGATCGACACAAGCAAATACACTATGAACACTAAGGTGTTTCAATATTTTATTAGCGTCTGAAAAAACCCTGGGGCCTATCAAACTTATGCGAGGTAATGAGAAATATTTCTGACAGCATTGTTAAAAAAATATTTCAATATATATTTTTCAGGTGCAGTACGGAAAGTTGCCCACACATTTTTGGATTGTTTATTCGATGAAATAGCCATGGAATGGCTACGACATTCATGATTATTAAGTGAAACCAAAAACTGAGGCTGTCATCGTAATGAAAACAGACTTATGTTCAACGTACCCTTCTTGGATGTTGAAAGTTTCGAGTTCCGAGATTTCATTCAGTGAATAATAATCATTTTTATATTTAATTTTCACAGAGGAATGTATATTTTTGTTTTTTTTTTGTTTGATGTTCCATGTTAATTTTTTTTTTCAAATTTGAGCTCATTTAAATGATGTACCCGGCCAACATATGAACATTTTCGTTGGATCATCCCTATTTAACATATAGATTCAACTGAATCACACAATATTTATCAATAATCACCTAAATATATATATATAAACTCTTATTCACTGGACGTAATCATTCGATTGATTTTTCATTCCTACATTCTAATAATCTATGTCCTGTCATTTTCAACTGACCATGATTTATAGTAATATAAACTCGACTGAAGACTTTACTTGCATAGCGTATGTTCGAAAGCTAAATTTAAGTATTTTATGATGTACTCAATACATCCAAAAAAACCTAAAGAGAAGAGTCTTGAGACATAACAGCTCAGTTGTTGTTACTCTTTGAGAAAGTACTTTTCCCGTAAAAAAGTAGTTTCAAGTGATGTAAAAAAAAGGTCTTGTTATGTAACGTTTCCATTACGCATACTTCTATATGAGTACTTTTGCTGTAACATAACACTTCCAGATAACGTATCAGATTCAATTTGTATGTAACGTATCTGCGATTCTGTTATGTTGGTGGGCATATAATGACTCTTAAATGGTCATTGAGACATTATGGGCACAATAATCATAACGTACCAATGTATCTAGTGTTATGGCCGCGATCAACCAAGTTATTTTAACGTAAAAATTTGTAATGCCCTTGACTGAAGCAACGCGACACGAGAAGGTGAACGACTGTTTTACTGCGTTCGCTATCAAATTAGAACGCAGGAATGCGGGATGAGTTCCGACAAAGAAATAAAAACCTCGTAAATTATTTGATATGATAACACCACCCATCAAAATGCCTCATGAATATGTAACGTTGACAGCCACGACCTAAAAGTTAGAACAGATCGAAAATTAATACGACAGGACAGGACGCCGCGATAGATAATTAACAATTCTCCGACAGCCGGAAAAAAATATTAAAGCGCAAAGAATGCGATTGAAATATACCGCGGAGGAAATTAATGTCCGAAGTTAAAATCCATTACTGTGGTCATAGTGGGGGGGATTCTATATGGAAACAAAGTCAAAAGTAAAAAGCATCAGAGTTCAGCGAGAACAGATAGAAAGACACTTCAGTTTAGTAAGAGCCTTCAGAGTATGAAGCGCATCAGAGAATGATCGAATCCCATCTAGTGAAGATGCATAACTATCTTCTGATACGAAACGAGTGTGGACTTCGTAAATTATTCATGAAGTAGCCAGTTCATCAAAAATATGCAAAAAGTAGTGGAAATTATCTCAGTTATAACTCAACGAATAGGATTCAAATATCCAAAAGAAGCTGAATAATCATATCATGAACCAGTGAATGCGTAATAGAAATCGGTAATCCAAAATAGAAATCAATAAAAATTTAAACGAAAGTGTTCTTCAGTCGAGGGTAAGAAAATGAAACTGTTTATTTGGCAAGGTATATATGTATATTATAATAAGGATCCATTCATCTATTCGATTTCATAGTAGAGTGAACCCTTGATTCGACAAAAGGTAATAATATTAGCAATCGCCAAGATAACTGAATGACAGTTATTCTACTGGGCATACTACATTCGTTTCACATTCAAGTATACCTCATATTCAGATTAATTCTAACGTTCTATACATTTTTCTCCGTAAATTATAGCAGGTGTAAGATAGGTGCGGTGAATATGCCCATGTTAAGCGAAATCCTTGATAAAAATTATAAATGCAAAATATTCAATTCGTTTTTTTATAGAAAGCGTACCTTTGAAACCAAAGGAGTGATGTTTGGACAGTAATGAATGATTTAATCTTTGATATTTTTTCATACCATTTTATTTTAAATAAGTTCTTACTGGGCATACCTGTCGTTAATTTGCCCATGGCATGTTCCTAATGTGCCCAATGATGAATTTCATCAAGAGCAAAATAACATATTTATATGGCAAGTATATTTATTCGGAAAAACAAATTGAATGATGACAACAAACTAAACAAACCCAAAATTCTAATTTAACTGAAAAATCAAACTTGAAACTTCACACTGGTAGGTAGACATCACTCAGTACTGGGAGTACAAACAGTAATTATCAAAATAATAACAGAGCCTTTTTTGAAAATATATAATTTATTCTCAAACTGAGGAAACTCTTCGAAAAACAGAACAAGAAAACCCTCATCTCTGCCATAAGGCATATTATCTCTCCTTAACGATAGGCGTATCAGTGACAGAAACAGAAAACGCATCTTAAGAATTGTTAACGGTAATTTATTAAATTTTTCATTGAAGGTAGTATACTAGAACAATGGTAAAAAGACGTATTTCAAAATGCTGTACTCACAGTTATTGTAAACAAACATACACAATATTCACACTGTAAAGCACGTTTCATTTTTATAATCGATATCGCCGAAAACGTATGTCTTTTCTTCAACCTCTCTGGAGAGACTAACAAACACAGAGTTGGCTCGTAGTGCTGTAAGTACGAAATATTGGAGTGTTGACCGCCCTCTATCAGCAAATAAGCTAAACTTTTTGAAATTGCACCGGGTGAGCATATTACCAGCATGGGCATATTCACCGCACCTACCTTATAATTTGTAGTTATTATTCTTTAGAAAATACATATATATTATTGAAATTCCTAAGTGTATTATTGTTTCTGAACTATCTAGATTGGTAACTGTACTTTCAGATGAAGGCCCTCGCTTCATCATATACTGGGAGAGATAACTTTCCCAAGCCGCTCTGGGAAGTTGTTCAGTTGTTGGTCAATAGACTACTAACGCTCAGTATAGTTGAGGCATTGATTTAACAACTAACGAGCAACCATAACACTAGGTTACCATCATATAATAACGTAAATACTATAACTTTTTGCACAGTGGGTATGCTTCACGAGGAACAAAGCCTTCTCTAAGTGAGAACCAAGCATAGTAGAAATTACCAAGCCAATCTTTTTGGAAAACAAAATTTCATATAACGTCATGTTAGTCGGAGGATTGAAGAGAAGGTTTTTGTATAACGTGCAAGTGATGCATTCCAATAATAATAATCCCTATTGTTCACAGCTATAGTGCTACGGGTGCTAATGAATTGTTCTTCTCTCAACTTAGCTTATTGATTTCACAAAAGATCGGCCCCAAAGAATAGACACAATAAATCGCCTACTCCTTTTGAAGGCTGTCTTTTTTTTCTTCCATGTTGACGTAATTACACTCTTTTTAGATTTTTCTGATAACATCTCAGATGTCATCATTTTTTCATTGATGAAGTTTTATATCCCTCTGAAAGTTTTTATCCTAGAACTTATTATCACCGAAATTACTTAGAACTATCACATGAAAATTGTAAATTTCAATTGTTTAGGATGAATGAGAAGGCTTCTGGGTACAGAACACTGAAATTTGATGATAGGCCACTCATATCCTCTCGTTCATACCCTGTAGATTCACAAGAAGTAGTAAATATGCAAAGTTAAATTGGTTATCTGCTTCCATCCGGTATAGCCATAAAATTACGATACAATTTGCCATATCTGGGTGGTGCTGGAAGTGGCTAGAGAGACATAAACGAGAGTGGAACGAGAATCCACCCTTCTTGTTATGCAAATTGTTCGTAGTCCAACTTTTAAAATACTCTTTGAGCCACCGAGTAATCATGCAAATTCCATCGTGTACCTTTATAATAATTGCATTTTTCATTAGGGTACACAAGTTGGGCTACCAGGTGGTAGAAAAGTTGGGAGTTCAAAAAGTCATTGTAGACAGGTTTATGAAAATGCTGAAAATATCAGATTATCTTTCTACTTTTGATCTAGATGGAGGCATGTTCATCAAATCGAGCATGATGCAAATAATTATGATGGAAAACCAATGTAATTTTTCAATATCAAAAAGACACACGATAAACAAGATTTATTAATTTCTCTAAATTTATTTGGTCACTTTTATTGGCTTGATCCGACTAAATGAAATTCATCCCAAAACACAGGCGTATTCGATTGATGGAATCATTATATTGCGGCGACAAAACGGATTCATCAATGCAATGCTAACATTTATTTGATTTGAATATATGTTCATCTATATCGAAACAATCTCCAACTCATATTGAATAAACACAAAAATAGTATTTATTCGAATCAAACAACAGAAATAGATAAGAAAATATTATATTGGTTGAATTATGTGCTTTCACACAACTGACCCCGACTCAGATATTGTTAACGAATAGCAAAGCCAACGTATCATCGTTGCGACATCTGTACTTAAATGTCTGGTGGAGGCTTTCATGCTCGGTTGCCATATTTGTGAATCCATTGGATTAACAAAATTATTACTCATTTGAATGAATATTTTCAGTAAAGGGATATTTTTGTTAAAGCAATCAGCAAATTTCGATTCAACAAAATAATTACATGGTTGAAACAACATTTATGTCGAAACAAGTTATGAATAGAGTTGATCGAATAACATTTTGGTTCATGCAAATTAGTTTCAGTTGATTGAAACTTAGAATTTGATCCAAAACCAAGAAATAATTTCATTTATTTTGAAATTATATGTTGTCGTGCATATTTGTTTTATTTAAATAAATTTTATTTGATTCAACAATTTGTTTTTTCTGTGTACCATTGAAAATTCAGCACTGCTGTGTACACAATTCCAGATCAAGAGAAAAGCTCTTCATTTCCTGTATATTCATTTATATGGAGTAATGCGCATTCGGACATCCTCAGAGCTCATTCTTGTTGGATATCATTTCTAATTAAAATGATTAAATGGATCATATTTAGTATGTGGTTTGCACTAGCAGATACAATTCAGGTGGAATAAAGACGAGGGAAAATATTCAAAGTAGATATCTAGTTAGAATCTTAGTGTCAATCATAGTATCACACAATCATCATAGTGTCAATCATAGTGTCAATAAGGAACATAAACAAGGATTCGTACGGAAGAATCACAACACAAGAAACGATTCGTAGAGGAGACCATACACAACGGCTAGTGGCACAAAATTAATTGGGGCAAAACATCAAAGAAGAGATTTCAAATACCCGCATCGACATAAAAAGCTGTATAGCTGTATGGCTAGACTCCAACTGAAAATAAAGCAACTCAGAAATACAGTATCAAAACTTGAGAAAGAAAATATTGAACTTAACGAAGAAGTAGAATACCGCAAGAGAGCACAAAATAAGAAACATATTTTGACATTCGGGCTGAATAAAAAGCGAGAAGATATTATGGCAGGTAATATATGTAAAGATCTCAAAGAACTACTTCATGATAGACTGAAATAAAGTGACTTTGGTGACGTTTATCCACGGGGAAAATCAGACAATTGTCCTATAGAAATTGAATTCAACACAATTCCTAAGAAGATGAAAGTTCTCAAAAATTGTAGCAAGTTGAGGGGGGAAAAATATATCCATAGCTAATGACTCAACCCTTAACTGAAGACACGAATTAAAAATATTTAGGTAGCATCTCTTCCCTGCCAAAAAAGAGGGAAAACATAAGGAAACAAACTTGTTGTCAACGGAATTACATACGGAATTGAAGACCTTGAAAAAAACGAAAGTTCGGAAACTAAACACAATAGTGCACATTCCACCCGAACAGTCGAGGCTGAAAAGACAATAACTTTTGACGGAAAAAAGTCCTCACCACCCCGAAAGTCCCAAACCAATGCAACTGACTCCAGCCTTGGAACCAGCTCACAAAAAACCAAGAACACGGTCAGTCAACAAAAATTTGGCGCAATAATGACACCCCAACTGTAGTAAGACTTTTGTTTTCTATACCATAACTATTGCAGGTACTCTCGTAATTTCAATATTTTTTTCTCTTGCTTATTTCTTTGAAATCTATGTTTATTTTCAGTCAGTTCCTAACATTTTCAATTCCAAGTACTGTTCTGAGATGAAATATGAATCAAATCCAGCAAAACTGGACGAAACATCCCAATTTTGGTTACTTACAGATCACCTGCAAATAATGAGATAGATTTTCTCGTAGAACTGAGGAAATACCTCTTGAAAACATCATCTAAAAATTGTGGTTACCATATTTTCACAGGTGATATAAATATAAATATTCTAGACGGAGAATATCAAACGGTAGCTGAATATTTGAACACATTTTATGAGTTTGATTTCACTTTTTTTCATCAATAACGTTACACCTGCTTGGAACATTTTTTTATCAAAACGAAACGAGACAACACCAATATCAATCAAACTCGATGGAAACTAATATAACCGATCATTACACTATTATCGCGAAACTAGAAATGAATATTGATTTTCAGAAAAAAAACTGTATACAAACCACAAAATGTATTAATTATCCAGGTTTGAAAAGAGACCTAAAAGATTTCAATTGGAACCAGTTTTTGTCTATTGCTAACACAGACGACGCAACAGTGTTCCTTGTCGACGTGTTAAAAATAAAAATTGAGGAAAATACAAAACACAAAGAAGTCAATCACAAATATATTAAAGGGAATGCTTGGATTACTGATAGCATAGTACGGTCAACTAACAATAGGGATATATTATTAAAGAATTACAGGAATAACATGTGCGATACAGATAAAAAACAGGGAAAAAGTTACGATATGGAAAAAATTGAAAACAATAAGAATAATAGTAAAGCATTGCGGGACACAATAAATACTTTGAATGAAAACCAAAATAATAAAGGAATCGCACAAATTATGAATGAAAATGATCACAGAAAATAAAGAGGCAATATCTGATATTATATAAATGTCCGTGAAAATCTTGCGAGGCAGGTAAGACTTTCTAAAAATCCTACTCTGAATAGATTTTCTTCACGTCATTCTACATTTTCTTAGTCAACAGATGAAAGAAAAGTTATAAATCTTATTGATTCTCTCAAATCCAACAAATCACCAGGAATTGATGGAATCAAATCTGAAACATTGAAAAAAATTAAAAATGTAATCGCAAGCTCGCTTGCACATCTAATAAATAAAGTACTAATAGAGGGCCATTTTGCATCAATTTTCATGGAGGATATTGTCCAGCCTCTATTCAACAAGGGTTGTGAAAAAAATCCAAGTAACTATCGCCGAATTTCTCTTATGAGCAACTTGTCCAAATTACTGGAAAAAGTTATAAAAATTCTAATGGTGAAGTATATAGAAAAATATAATTTGATTCCAAATAGACAATTCGTGTTTCGGGATGGAAAATCTACGGAAGATGCGATTCACTTACAACTGAAATTTTTGAAAATTTGGATGGAGGATGTCCATCCTTATGTGTTTTTTTGAATCTTGCAAAAGCCTTCGACACTGTCAATCATATACAGTTGTTGGAGGTATTGCAAGACCTGGGATTCAGAGGAAATACACTTGAATCAATGGAAATTCATTTTTTAAACAGAAAACAATGTGTGAAAATTGATGGAACATTGAGTAAACAATTGAAAATAAGATGCGGAGTTCCACAAGGAACCGCACTGGGTCCAATCCTATTTATAATTTATATTAACTCTATACTCACCTCTAATAGTTTCGGTCATGTTTCCAGTTCCGCAGACGACACCGTCGTTATATACGAGGCTGATACTTGGGACGGGTTGGAAGAAAAAGCAGAAATAGATATGGGAAATCTAATTGAGTGTTTCGGACAAAAAGTACTTTCGATCAATTATGAAAAAACCTGTTCTGTCCCCGTTTCTTGTTACGCCAGTGGCCTCCCTGACTATGCCACTTTACAAATTGATGTGCGTTCTGATGAGAGTATTATGATACAAAGAGCCAGTAACGTGAAATATATTGGCATAATAGTTGATCGTCATTTTAGGTGGAATGAACATCTGATACCGGTCTGCAAAACTCTTCGTTCGCTCCTGTCTGAGTTCAAACACTTTCAGCTTACTGGACTCCGAATATCTCAAAATTCTTTATCATGCATTGGTGGAAACTGAAAACACGCCTTCCTACGGCATTCTAGTTTGAGGGGGGGCAGCAACAGATGCACACTTGCAGAATCTCAAAGTTATTCAAAATATATTTTCCAAAATTATATCCCCAAAACCAATCAGATACTCATCCAATTTAATATTTACAGAAACGGAAGTACTACATTTACGTCAGCTTTATTATTTTAAAATTGTGATAAAACAATTGGAAAATAGATTTAATCTACCACCCATCAACCATAAATACCAAACCCGTCTGAAAACGAATTACGCTCTGTAAATGGCATCATCCCGAAAGAGAATAGGGCAGAGGAATCATATTTTTTCAGCTAGTACATTTCATAACTCTCCCAACAAATATCAAAGATGCTTTGAACATATATTCCTTCAAAAAATAGACCAAATATCATATTATTTCCTAAGAACGTATGGTTATCAAATCATTGTTTAATTATTGAAATATTTTATCTTCTAGACCTGTTCATTATTACTATTATTTTCCGTTCTCTTCATTGTGACATTTATGATTCAATAATTCTATGTAAGTCGCATTTCAGCCCTGTTTTAGCATATTTAATACAATTTCGTTTGTTATATGATCTTAGCATATTTAATACAACTTTAATTTATATTATATTATTCTAGTGAATTCAGCACTATATTGTTATATACTTTTCTCACATAAAAAATCCAATTGAACTTGATTTGAAAATGTGTTGTACTAACAACTATCAATATTTTTTAATAAGTAACTCGCCCACGATTTTTTTTTCATTATTTGGTTGATACCTGAATATTTTGAGTATTTTTTGTCCATGGAATGAAGCTCGAATATACTTTCTCCACAGGTGTATGTGTATAAATTCATAATCTAATAAATAAATCCCCAATATATTTTTCTGTGAACCATTATTATTGAAATACACAGTTGATAATTGATTCATTCATTTCCACCCATATTTCGTCATGTAGTTTTCTTCGGGAAGTAGTAGAATGAACCCCGTCCCAATTTTTTTAATAAAAATATCGTTCAGAGAATCAGCAACGAGAGATGGACAAAAAGAGCTCTGAATTATACTCCACAGAAACAAGGAAAAATGAACACAAAGTATTCCATGGAAATATAGCATCTGCAATATAATGAGAGACAGAGTGGCGAAAAAAAAACCGATAACGCGGTCAGTCGGAAAGGTAGATTTCAGAATGTATTTATTGGTTGTGTAATTGTGATCAATGAAGTAAAATAAAAATAAATCATTGGAAACAAAAACAGGATTTCTTTTTTTGTATAAACCCTAGACTTTTCAATCAAAAGTTGGGTATTCAAATCCCCATAAATGCTAATATTTTAACCAGCATATATAAATATATACATATATATATATATATATATAAATATATATATATATATACACTAATTTTGTTGATTCTTGGGAATATGGTTCGTGTATTTAAAGTTAGGATTCTTTGAATAGGTACTTTAATTCATTTCCTACGTTTCGACAGGGTTTTCAGTCTTCCTCAGGATTTATTTCAGCTACAGAAATATTGTATGTGGAGATTGTCACATAATGTGTGAGATGTTTGATAGTTCTCAAGGTTAACAATATTGTGGACTTACTAAAAGAACTGACTACAAACATATTGAGCTATACCATTATTTTGAGTTGATGATTTGTTTTCATCATCTTGTAGGTATGTACATATAAATAAATTTGGTGGTGTGATGATTGTGGCAAACGTATAGTTTTAATGGATGTTGTTCAGACAACTAATGATTTGGAATGATACATATTGACAACGCATTTGTATTCGGTTGGGACAGGATTCTGTTTTACTGTTGAGTAGATTTGGATATCGCTAGCTTTTATGCTATATTTTAGGAATATGGCGTGGAAGGTGGTGTGGTTATACGGGTTGGGGACGTGGTGGCTTGTTTAAATTGATTGTTCAGGTTCGTGATGTCAGTACGGTTATTTATGCTGTTCGGATTTTTTTTATGTGAATCATTTCAAGAAGTTCTTTCTTCGGTGGTTAGAATTTTGATTTCTATGTAGTTAAATTAATGATTAGTATTCTTTCTGGTTGTTCAGAGCTGTGGACGCGGTTTTGACGTATATATGAGATTTTATGCTGTTTTCCAAATATTGGGATGTTTGTCCGATATATACTTTGTATTGGGTCATTGCATTGGATTTCATATATAACATGGGTCTTTTCATTTCGAGGGATCGAAGGTTTCAGTTCTGAGAAATTACTTGAAGATATCCAACTTCTGTGGCTGACTTTTATGTCGTGTGGTTTCAGTATATTACCAATTTTTGCTGATAAGCCTTTGGTGTAAGGGATGAAAGCGTGTAATTATTTGTCATTAGGTGTGGGATATTTTTGTCTGTTATATAATTTTTCTATTATTTCTCTAAAAATATTATTTATCAGATTTTTGAGAAAGTTATTCAGTTGGAGTATTTTTTTGGCATTATTAATTGCTTTCGGTCTGAACAAGGTTTTGCTTGATTTTATGGCTCTGTCTGCAAGTCCAAAAATGAAAGATTGTTTTTGGGCAATGGGGCGGTGGGATTCAAAATTGAGGTATCTGCCTGACCAGTTTTTTTTTGTATGCCATTCAGTTTTGATTGAATGACAATAAATCTCACGTTTCCATCTCTCACACAAAAGGCTTATCAGAAAAAACCGGTAAATATACTTTAACCACATGACATAAAAGTCAGGCACAAAAGTTCGAAGATATTTTCAAGAAATTTCTCATAACTGAAACCCACGATCCCTCAAAATAAAAACACCCAAAATGCAACAAAGTAGGTATATATCGGACAAACATCCCAACATTTGAAAAACCGCATAAAATCTCTTAAATACGCCAAAACCGCGTCTACAGCTCTGAACAACAACAGAAACAAAAGAATTTCTTGAAATGATTCGGATTAAAAAAATTCAAAAACAGTATAAATAACCGTACTGACATCACGAACCTGAACAAAATTCCTCACAATCCCATTTAAACAAGCCACCTCATCCTCAACCCGTATGACAACACCTACCACGCCATCTTCCTAAAACTTAACGTATTCCGAACAGCATAAAATCTAGCGATATTCGAATCTACTCAACAGTAAAACAGAACCCAGTCCCAATCGAATACAAAAGCCTTGTCAACATAATTCCAAATCATTAGTAGTGTAAACAACATCCATTAAAACTATACGTGTGCCACTATCATCACACCACCAAATATATTTATATATACATACATATAAATACTTTGTGCTTCATCATGAAGAAGAGAAAAATAAATCACCAACTCAAAATGATGGTCTAGCTCAATATGTTTGTAGTCAACTATTTTTGGTCAACAATATTGTTAACTCTAAGAACTATCAAACATCTTAAAATGCAGCTAAAATAAACCCTGAGGAGCACTACAAACCCAGTCGAAACGTTGGAAATGAATGGAAGTGCCTAGTTAAAGGATCATAACTTTCAATACACGAACCATATTCCCAAGAATCAACAAAATTCATAAATACTTCTGGTTCGAGAGAATCTACACACTATATTTATATATATATATTCAAATTAATGGTTCGATATGGAAATTCAATTCACCTGAAAGGCTGATGGAAAAATTAATAAAAATAAATGATGGTTTCTACCATATGATATGCGGTGGAGGCTCTAGGATTACCAATTAATATAAATCATGGAATAGCGCGACATGTATTTTATTATTCAAACCGAAATACTATCCTCCTTGATAGAATAATGCATGTATACCTCAAATATGGCGGAACCTGAAACTGAAAGTGGAATGGTTTAACGTTACTGAAAACAAAATATGAACACTGCTAGTGGGTTCTGACAGGACTATATTATCTCTATTGATACGTTCATTTGGGAACTAACTTGATGAATTCGGTAATTTTCAACTGGGAAAAGGTTGCGAGGAAGTGTCATATGAAGAACTGCCGCAGCAAAATGGGAATCAGGAATAATCACAGGGTTTTTGACACTTTCCAGTCGACGAACATACATTTCTCTACATAAATAACCAACAGTGCACCTATACAGAACTTCTAGAAAAGTTACAGTGAAGTATTTGGACTCTTCTAGAGCATGCCATAGAAAGATTCCTGAACGGCGAAAAAAAATATATTGATAAACATAACACCTTTACATTCCTGCAAGTGAAATATTGGTTTTTACAATTTCACTCTCATCATATTACCTATTTTTTCCAGGCATATGTTCATAATAAAAGGTTTTTTAAAAAAAGAATAAATATAAATCGTAAACTACTCTCCAATTGGTGCAACACTAGCGAATATGGTAAAGTAGTTCGTTGTGATTTGGCAATAAACTCTTCCAACCCACATAAATCCAGACGAACATCTTTGAAGACACCATGTAGGTAAAAATAGCCAAGGGAACTTCACGTGATGGGATAGAATCTCTCACTATGTGATATGAGGCGTTGAATAATCAGGGATATTATTTCCAAGATTATTCCGATGATATTGTTGTTCTTTTATAGGGAGAATATAACCTAAATAGTTCTGAGCTGTTGCAAAATGCGTTAAACATCCCGAAGGAATGGAGTTACTGGAAAAGTCTGAAAGTCAACTCAACTTTGTTTAAAAAATCTGGATAGAACAAACCTAGATTCTTCGCTGAAACAGTATAAATTACCGACCATGTCAAATACTGAGGGCTTTCCAGAAACTAACCAGAAAACAACATATGCAACATTTCATCAAAAACCTAAATTGTCTTTCATCTCATGTGGAAGATATTTTGACAAACCAAAAGAATCCAGAGACATGCGAAATACAATAAATACTGGGGGCATTCAGAGACCTGCCTGTCTGTGCATGACGAGTACCTATAAAAGTACAATGCTCTAGAAATTGTCCACCCTCAGACCTATTTTTCATGCGAGATGCGAGAATATGTGCATTCAGACCAACGCACAAACTATTGGAATTACAGAGCAATCTCATTATGAGCTGATTTTCTCAAATGACAGGAAAAACAAATAAAATAATAACCCCCTCCCAGAATGATTTCTAGGCCGGCTATTCCAGTGGAAGAGCATCACACGAACCGGTTCAGGTAATTTACAAGTTAGATGCTGGTGAGCTGGTAATTGGCAGTTTCATTCGCTTGTCTCCAGTTCCTTATACGCACGATTCTGATTTCTTATCGGCAGAACTCGACTGTTCAGTGAACGGATGGATCATATCCTACACCAAAAATAGTCAATTTATTGTTGTGGAAAAAAGTTATTCTGAAAGATCGGATATTTTCCATGAAACTCCACAAGGAAGTATTCTAGAGCCACTGTTATTTCTCCTATACATGGATGACCTTCCCTCCCACATATCGAAGGGAAGATGGCTTATGTATTCCGATAGAAGGAAGGTTGTATGTCCTTGTGTCGGCTAAAACATCAAATGAACTCAATTCAAGAAGAAATATGGCTTTAGAGCTTTATGTGATCAGTCAGAAATATAAGATTTTTTTATATCATTTCACATATACTATCTTGGATGGATGTAATGATTTTTTTTTGTTTCAGTTGGGTGATTTGTCGAATGCTGAGCTCAGGATATTGACAGATCAACTGGAAAAAATCAGATATGGAGGTGAGTTTTCCATGGTTTTGGAATTCACAAGAATATATAAATATTGAAAATAAATGGAGCGAAGGACAAGGTTAATGAATAAAAATAATTTTTATATTTTGTTACTGGAATCGAAAGTTATTTATTGATTGCTACCGTTGTTTTCAATTTGATTTGTGACTCGCTATCACTGAATAGCACGAACTGAATTTAATATGTCGTCGTTATTCTCCTCAATCAATTGTATATAAAAAAGTACACGGTTGATATTCTTCATGAAGCGTTTCGCTAAATTCATCACAGCAGCAAACATAATTATCAGAAATGGTGAATATTAATATTTATGATGCGATAAAATGGAGAACTGTTATAATAGAATCCATCCCAGAATAACTTCTGTGTCTTCCAAATTATACTAATAAAAAAATATGATGGGAACACCTCTCGAAGAATCAATTGATGAAGGTGAAACTCGCAAAGTGTAAATCGATGTGTTGAATTCACAGTTTATATTACAATGGGCAATTTTCAGTTCAGGTTCTGATCGATCACGGAAGTAATTGGCCCCTTTCGATACGCAATGATCAATTAAATCAACCCTGAAGACGTATATCTTCGTCAGAAACATCACCAAATGATACATGAGAGAGAGCAGAGATTACTCAAAATTGCCATGAAAACGTAAGTCTCTTCAAAGAATAAAATTTGAGAGTAGCCCCGAGTAGAAGAGAATCAAATCTACTATACAATCAAAATATGTCCTATAATTTTACGTTAATTTTCCAATATATATATATATATATATATATAAATATATATATATATATATATATATATATATATATATATATATATATATATATATATATATATATAGAAGAAAGGGTAGTCTCGTGACTGGACTAGTTGAAAAAAACTATGAATTTGAAATAAACTTTGTAGAAACATGAAAACAAACTTGGTGAAAGGTATGAAAAACAGAGTAGTGTGTTTATCACATCCTACTTTTCAAAAGGAATGTTTAAATGAACTTAAAACAATACTAAAAGAAAACTCATATCCAATCAATTTTATTAATAAATTACTATTCAGTACTGATCGTCAACCCAGTGTTACTACTATTGAATCTGGAAATACAATTATAAATTTAGACCTTGTAACAATAAATCCTCTAAGAATAAATTCAAGTCCACAACCTCAACCAATAGAACCTTTTATTTACAAAACATTACCATATGTAAGAGAACTAACCTCAAAACTGACAAATGTGTTCAAACTAGATAAACTACGCATTGCAAACAAAAATATTAAAACTATTGCAAGCCTTTACACTAGAACTAAAGCCCCTTTAACGATATATGAGAAATCAAATGTCATATATAGTATTCCTTGCCTAAATTGTGATAAAATATATATCGGGCAGACGGGTAGGAATTTAACAGGTCGCATAGCATCACATAAGAGTGATTGCAAAATAAAAAAAAACAGTTGTGCATTAGCTGAACATAATATAAATTCTAATCATTTTAGTAATTTTAACAACCCTTCCATTTTAGCAGTAGAGAATAACTATCATAAAAGGAATTTCCTAGAAATGGTTTTCATAAAAAATGAACCAAACAGCATGAATAAACGTTCTGATATTTCCAACCTTAGTGTCATTTACAATTACTTGTTGAAACTTGATTCCAATTTAATATAAAAATTGCTTAGTATTTTTTGATTGTTTCTCTCATTTAACAAAAAAAAAATTTTTTTTTTGTGTCATATAGATTGGTACTATTCCTTCTGTTTTGTGGACAAAGCACATGGTTCTCCCTTGACTGTTTCATGTTTGGACAGATGACATTTGACACTTGACACTTCATGTCATGTATTACTTGTCAGCTACCATTTTCCTTTTTCAGTCACGCTTCAACCATGTGGTAATTATTGTGCCGTTTCAAATTTTAAAGTGTTAATTTAATTATCTAAAACAATATGGGCGAGTGCCATTGTTTAGTTTTTATATATTACCAGTAGTGGGTCATAGTGATATGATTTTGAAAAGTCCTCAAACACGAAATGGTGTTTAGTTCGCTGTTTTCACTTAACCTCACCTTAGTAAGTTCTATAGATTTGTTTAAAATCGTATTTCACAATTGTGTTTTCTTTTTTTTTTCTCCACAGCTTGTCTTGATAATGAAAATAAACATTTTCGAAAGCTTGACTAAATAAGAAAGAGTTTTACTTTTTCTCATAGGCCATTATTTTGACTGCAACCTCAAGGAATATCCTTTCTACAAAGTTTATTTCAAATTCATAGTTTTTTTTTTTTTATATATATATATATATATATATATATATATATATATGTGGTGAATTAGTGACTGGCATATTGTATACAAGCTGATTCTATGTGGGGTTGCAGTCAAGTATGGGGCTGATTAGGAAAACTCTTTGGTATCCGTCCTGAGGAAGGCAATAAAGATTGCCGAAAGCTTGACGGATACCAAAGAGTTTTCCTAATCAGCCATACTGATCAACCATAGAATCATTATATATATATAATATATATATATGTATATATATATATATATATATATATATATATATATATATATATATATAATATGAGTGTGTGTGTGTGAGCATCTATCATCATTTTAATCTGTCAATATATAATCGAACATGCTCCATATTTAATTTTTTTTTGTAGTAATGTAGTAGTAATGCTCTGAAGATGACTTAATAAAAGACGTAACGTCCTCAAAGTATCGTTATTGGTAATAGTTATTGAATCTCACCCCAACAAAATTCACATTTCAGATGAAGAATGGTAATTACTCAATAGAGAACAGAACAGGTCATACACAAAAGCGTGTGGGCTTAACAAACCTTACATCTTGATATGAATGGAGGAATTCATTGCTCTGCAATATTTCTATCCACCAGTTGCTACCTTGATGTTCACAAACATGGAACTTTCAACCCTCTGCCTAACATACTTTTCACTATTCCACGGTCAGATGAAAATTACAATAAGGAGTTTAATATATCATCAAACAAATATCTTTCAACAACGGCTATTCTCCACACCTCCCAAACAGGCGTTACCACCGACACGACCACATCTTTAAACCTTTATTTCTCATCTTTCTGGTAGATTCATAAATTCTTCATTCACTTCACTTCCTTTCCTACGGAAAATTTCCTATGATGTCAGAAACATTTTGATTAGATACAATAAAGATATCATCAACTGGTTTCACAGTTGCCACACACTATCAAAAACGTTTTTCAACACTACAGACATTACTTCACATAACATGTTTGGAGTTTACCCGATTCTTGTTCATTCCCAACTAGCAATGCCCAATATATCGGTCAGAGTGGAAGAAAGATCATTACCAGAGTCATGGTACATGCCAAAATTATTGAAAAACATCCTGATCCTAACATTCTACGCTAACACAAAAATCTCATTTGCTAATCATATGATTAACTATGAACACAATTTTCAAATTTTCGAAATCGACTCCTTCAACAATAATAGTGATGTCACTTCTTTGGATGAACACATCAACTTTGATTGTATTAGTTTCAACTCCCTTGTTTCCAATATATAAAATATCCTATTTTCTAATTTTCAAATTTGTTTTATCAATTTTACAGTATGCCACTTGTTGAATTTGGATTCAGTATATCCATTCTTGGTTGAATAATTATATCCATTCTCAGTTGAATAATCCAAAATATAGGGTTCGTTCAAAATCATACATATTATAATGGTGAATTATGAAAAAAACCGGAAAAATAAATATCATTTCCCGTATAAAATATATAGTAGATGATAATTGGATGAATTCCATTCCCGCGAAAAAACCAGTTGATGAATTTGCTGACAGCTCATAGCATAAATCACCGTAAACCACTACAGATTATACTTTATCGGGTTTGGGGTATAGATAATAGAATCTATTGGTGGAACAGTGGTGTGGTGTCTGTCTGGGCAGAGACAGCCCATTACGGTGAACAACTGCAAAACATTTTTTGTACAGTAGTCGGAAGAACCATTAACATAAAATTTCTGACTCGAGCAAATCTGCTTCAAATTTGTACAACAACCAATGAAAGTGTCTAATACTAATCATGTATTATTTAATGGGCCCCATATGTTCAAAATAGCAGGTAGATTTTGTTAACTAGTTAGAAATATGAAAAGATAGCTTGTAAATTCGACCTTCTAGAAAGTTTGGAGATCAATAATAAACAAAAAGTCAGAATACTTGTTAGATTAATTCGAATAATCATCATTTGTTGAAGATTGAACAGAAGAAGTGAATGTTTCTATTTTGATGTTTTTTTCGAATGATATCTCGGAAAAGTCTTTTTTATATGACAATTGTGACGAAGAAGAAAAAATGGTACATCGACGAAGTGGAAAAACCCAGTTTCCTTTACGCAAATGAAACGGCGGAGTGTTTATCAAATTAATTTTTTGATGAATTCTAACTCATTTTAAATCAGTGATTCACATGAACATGAGTAACAATTAGTTCAAATAGAAAAATACAAGTAGTCCAACCAATATTCATTGATTTGAGAAAAATTATTTCTATAATGCGATTTTCTGTGACAAATACAATTTCAATTCAGAAGAAGGTTTCTCGGATGGGAAATCACGAATGCGTTGAGTTGCAAAAAGATCACATTTTGTTTTTCAACTCAAGCAAATGTTTCACTTACATTGGGAAGTTCAGAGAAAAGGGGTTTCCACTCAAAGATCTTCTGAATATGAAGCAAATCGGTTTCACGGCTAAGAAAACATTTCAATGGACTTCAGTAGCAATCAGCAACTGTTTCATAATCCATTCTTGAATGTGAAACTGCAGTATGATCTTGGATTTGAAATAAATTTGCGATGGAATTTTCGAGAATTCCCATTGTAAGACATTCGCTTCAATGAGAAACAAAATAAATTAATTCCTCGAATTCCAAATTTTATTTTTTAATACAAAATGAGGAAGTGGAAATCCCGAATTCTCCTTTAAATCATACAGTTTCCATGAAAAACAATTATACAAATGTTGGAACAGTTTAAGGCAAACGAAATCTAATTGTCCATTAACACAAAAGGAATCTTGAAAAAAACAAAAATATGTCGTAGACCATTCTCTGGAAAGAAAACGATAAGATCGAAAATTTTGAAAAGTTTATGAGGCCAGTAGAATAGTGCCCATCTTGGACTCAATATCAAGAAATTATCCGACTATCCTGAATATACCTTCCAAGCCCATGGTGATATCAAAAAGCGGTTACAATATTTTTATATTTATTATTTACTTTCGGACCGTTCCTTATTATCACCCAATAGACCTACCAAAAAATTTTGTTGATGAAAATCCCTTCTAAAATCTTGAAAAATTTCATTTTTTAGATAGTGTACTGAAATGTGTTTTGAAACAAAAATATACAAAGTAACATTCAAAGTAAAAGAATAAATATCCGCCTATGGTCGGCATTTTCGATCAAAGCGCAAATCCTATTAGGTTTCATCGGGGCTGGATGAACGCCATCCTCATCCAACTAAGAATGGATTACCTATATCACTTTGTTTCCTTCCTAGTAATTTTGAGCTTCTCAGCTAGGTGTTCCCTTCATTTGATGATATTGCTATTTACTTTTGTTTTATATCTTCTCTTTTGAAATTCACGTTCAGATGTCAGGTATTTTATATTTAATAACAAGTCATCCCGTCAATATTTGCTCTCTGATAGTTCGGATTGCTTATTGATTGCACGGTATCCGACATGCCTTCGTCTTTTTACTGTTGTACTTGTATTTTATATTTTTATATCAAGTGTGATTCTCGTCACAAAAAATATGGAAGACTTTCAATTCAACGTTTTCAATAATATTTTAAACTTTCGAATTCCGTGGGAGAAACAAACTTATATTTGGCTAATTTTTTTTTTTCATATTATTGCATGCATTGATGTAGCCTCTCCTTTTTAGAATATTGATCTCCGTTTTTTTTTATGATGATGGACCTTTGTAGGTCCGAAACATGTACCTCCACTAAGAGTTTTCTTAGAACATTTCAATTCACTCCACTTCGAGACACAATGGACTTTTTTCACAAATTAATATTTATTCAATTGACACAAGCCAGTCTGTATGAAATGATGTATAATTTTCCTAACTGGTTCCTCGAAAAACAAATTTTTATCCTGGGTTATTCATAAAAAAAGTCATCATTATTTGATTTATTCTCCCATACTTGTCCATACTACCGTGTCTTTCGTGGCATCAGTGTCAAAATCTATCCACAACGAGAACCATTCAAAAGCATCAAAAGAGATAATCCTTCCCAGATAGCATTTCGTACGATCCTATTCGAATAAACTTATTTTTCGTCAACAGGCGAGGAAGTGGAGGTGAAGCGGCTGTCGGTTCGCGGATTGCTTCCCGAAACCGAGTATTACATGACGTACGACGGATCTACAACCATGCCGGCGTGCCACGAGACAGTCACATGGATGATCCTCAACAAACCAATTTACATCACGAAGCAACAGGTATTTGTTGGCATAAGAGCATGAATTAGTGTTCATAGTCCGGGCGCTCTAGTTTATCATATTCGTTGTGTTATCGTCTAAACACGTTTCGTGGTATGAAAAGGGAAAATTGGCTCCAACAGACAAGGGCGTATTCGAGAGTATGTTCGGAGGGGTTATCATTACCCCTTACAAATATATATATATATATATATATATATATATATATAAGAAGTTGTGAAGGTTAGACGACTGTCTAAGTTAAAGAAGAATCCTTTTCAAATTCGGGTATGCAGTCAACAGGGGTATGGAAAAAAAGTGTACTCTTTTTTCTATTCAAGCTTTCGAGTCATTTATTGTCTCTTCATCAGGAACTCTACAATGAATTGAATTGAACATCCCATCTTATAATGTTCAATTTAATTCATTGTAGAGTTCCTGATGAAGAGACAATAAATGACTCGAAAGCTCGAATAGAAAAAATAGTACACTTTTTTTCCATACCCCTGTTGACTGCATACCCGATATATATATATATATATATATATATATATATATATATATTTATATATATATATAGAAGAAGGGTAGTCTCGTGACTGGACTAGTTGAAAATAACTATGAATTTGAAATAAACTCAGTAGAAAGGATATCCCTTGGGGTTGCAGTCAGATTTAATGGCCAGTGAAAGAAGAAAAACTCTTTCTTATTTTGTCGAACTTTCGAAAATGTTTACTTTCATTATCAAGACAGCTGTGAAAAAAGGAGAATACAAATTGTGAAATACGATTTTAAAACAAAGTAGATGAAGCGTTATTCTATTTTAACAGCTATGATATTAATCTACAATTTACCTCTGAGGTAGAAGTCAACCGAATCATCCCTTATTTGGACATGAGAGTATGTAGAGGGTTTGACAATGTTCTTCGCACAAAATGGTATAGGAAACCAATATGCTCTAACATATTCATAAGTTTCCATTCCTATCATGCTCCAAACATGGAAACAAATCTGGTTAAAGGTATGAAAAACAGAGTAGTGTGTTTATCACATCCAACGTTTCAAAATGAATGTTTAAATGAATTAAAAACTATTTTAAAATAAAATTCATATCCGATTGAATTTATTAATAAATTACTATTCAGTACTGATCGTCAACCCAGCGTTACTATTATTGAACCTGGAAATGCAAATATTGATTTTGAACCTGTAACATTAAATTCTCCAATTAAAAACTCAATTGCTCAACCTCAACCAGTAGAATCATTTATATATAAAACATTACCGTATGTAATAGAACTAACTTCCAAACTGACTAACGTGTTTAAATAAAATAAACTACGCATTGCCAACAAAAATATCAAAACTATTGCTGGTCTGTACACTAGAACTAAGGCCCCTTTACCGATTTATGGAAAATCAAATGTCATTCATAGTATTCCTTGCCTAAGCTATGATAAAATTTATATCGCTCAGACGAGTAGGAATTTAACAGGCCGCATAGCATCACATAGGAGTGATTTTAAAATTTAAAAAAATAGTTGTGCATTAGCTGAACATAATATTAACTCTAATCATTTCAGTAAGTTCAACAACCCTTCTATTTTAGCAGTAGAGAATAACTACCACAAAAGGAATCTCCTTGAAATGGTATACATAAAAAATGAACCTAATAGCATGATTAAACGATCTGATATTTCCAACCTACGTGTTACTCACAATTACTTGTTAAAACTCTATTCCAACTGAATTTTTTTAAAAAAGAAAAAACTGCTTATTATTTCTTGATTTTTTCTCTCATTTATCAATTTTTGTCATATAGATTGGTACTATTCCTTTTGTTTTGTGGACAAAACACATGTTTCTCCCATGACAGTTTGACATTGACAAATGACACTTGACACCTTCTGTCTTGTACTTCCTGTCATCCACCATTTCCATTTTCAGTCATGCTTCAATCATGTGGTATTTGTCCTGTCATATTTTAAATTGTTTGTTCAAATTATGTTCCTAAACAATATGTGCCTTTACAATTATTTAATTTTTATATATATTACTAGTAGTGCTTCATAGTGATATTATTTTGAAAAGACACTCAATCACACAATGGTGATTAGATCGCTGTCTTCACTTAACCCCACCTTAGTAAGTTCATTTAAATTTGTTTAGAATCGTATTTCACAATTTGTGTTTTCCTTCTTTTCACAGCTGTCTTGATAATAAAAATAAACATTTTCGAAAGCTTGACAAAATAAGAAAGAGTTTTTCTTCTTTCGCTGGCCATTAAATTTGACTGCAACCTCAAGGAATATCCATTCTACTTAGTTTATTTCAAATTATATAATATATATATATATATATATATATATATATATATATATTATATATATATATATATATATATAAATATATATATATATATATATATATATATATATATATGTATATATATATCCTACTAATATGATAAACGCGAAAGTTTGTAAGTATGTTTGTTACTCTTTCACGTAAAAACTACTGGATGGATTTTAATGAAACTTTACAATAATATAGCTTATACATCAGAATAACACATCGACTAAAATTAATAGAGATATTGTGTGAGTTGTCCAAAATATGACGATAAGTGTCAAGTAAGTAGGAAAAAATCTACCATCTGCGAGCTATTCTGACGACGATGACAAACCGAGTGCTTGATACTACGGTACGGTTCAGGGCACTATAGTATATATATATATATATATATATATATATATATATATATATATATATATATATATATATATATATATATATATATATATATATATATATATATATATATATATATATATATATATATATATATATATATATATATATATATATATATACATAAATATACTTGAAATGGGAGCTCACCTTCTATTGGTTGCACTTGGTTATAAAGAAATGTGGTTTTATCTATTCCCGTCATCATAGCGGGATGAAATACATACAGGATAACGGGCTACTGGGATAACGCGAAAAGCAAAAACGGGATAGCGGGATAACAGAATACCGCAATTAAGGGTCAACGGGATAACGCGATAACGGGAAACGGGATAATGGGATTAAGGGATACCAGGATAACGGAAAACGGGATAACGGAAAACAGGATAACGGGATAACAGGATAACGAGATAACGGAAAACGGAATGACGAGAAACGGGATAATGGATGAGGTGGATAACGAGGAATGAGATAACGGGAAACAGGATAAAGGGAAGCTGCCAAAGCCACAGGCATAAGCTAGATAGAAGGGGACAAAGTGAAACATAAGAAAAAATATAAATTCCACGCGGACGAAGTCTGGGGTATCAGCTAGTATATATATATATATATATATATATATATGTATATATATATGTATATATATATGTATATATATATATATATATATATATATATATATATATATATATATAATGGAAGGAATTTAATGGACATAGCCCTCGGAGAAAAGTGTTAACCGTAGACACGTGTTTCGGGCTCTCGGCCCTCATCAGTACGGTGTGGAAATGCAAGGATGAACAACACTTGGTAGAAAACGACAAATCAAAGGAGTCAACAAACAGAAGCCAGCCGCTCATTTGTGGTTTCGGTCAGCAGACCCTGCATTCCAGGGCAACAACCAACGTGACCACGGAGGCAGCTATATATATATATATATATATATATATATATATATATATATATATATATATATATATATATATATATCCCGAAACAGTGGTGTCAAATTGGAACGGAAGATTTCCCAAAATAAATAGGACTTTCGTGATATCTTTTTTCACAAATGTCGTTTTTTGCAGAGATAAAGGGTGTTGAATATGAAAAAAATATTTTTTATTCATAACTTCCAGTTTTGAAAACTTTTCAGTTACATTTGAAGGAATGTTTTGTTCAATTTATGCTTTATTTTGAAAAAAAAAATATTTTTAGATGCCATCAGTGCCGTACAAGAAGGGTATCATGGTCCCTTTTAAAATTAAAAAAAGGAGACTATAGAATCAATTTTTTGAACAATTGCTTCCTAAATTATTTCATCTCATGGACTGTTCGAAGTGTCCACAATCGTTATGGATACAATCTCTTACCCGTTAGAGGTAATTCAATTCTCAGAACATTTTCATTTAGCTGCATCCTTTCCATGTTTTCCTGAATTGTATCTCGCAACTCATCTATTGTGTGTTTGGATCTTGAATAAACTGTATGTTTTAATTCTCCACAAACATACAAATCTAGTGGATTTGGGTCTGGACTTCGGGGAGGCCAACTAAGAGATGTATTCCTGCCGCGAACAATCCACCTGTTATTGAAATGAAGATGTAGCCATTTTCTTACTGGCAGGTGCCATAATTGTCGTCTACCTTGTGAATTTATATCTTCCGAGATTATTGTTCAGGATTTCGAGATATTTGTGTACATTTAGGGCTCCTTCGATTACAAAGAATCTCAATAGGTTATCGGCTACTACTCGACACCAAATATTTATTTCAAATGAATATTGGGAATGGTGGTCTATATTTTTATGTGGATTCTCTTCTGCACATACATGGGCGTTTCTCTGATTGAAAATACCTTTCCTGAAAAATGTTGTTTCATCCGTGAACAATATTTCGTTAATGAATCTAGCATGTTGAAAAGGGAAACATTCTCAATTCGATATTTAATTGAGAATGTTCCCCTTTTCAACATGAATACCCCACAAAAGGTTGTCACGAATACCCCAGGAAAGGTATTTCTTTTCAAAATTGAGCATCAATTGGGGGAAAGCATGCCTTCAAATTTGATTGTTTTTTTTCAGACTATGAAAGTTACGAGAAAAATGCCTTTTGATTTTCCAGTACCTACCTCTGCAAGAAAAATTTGTGAAAAATGCATTTGGAAGTAACATACATTTTTTTGGTAGAATACCCAGTTGTGATTTGAACACGTAATTAGGATTTAAAATTCACTTCAGCGGAACATCTTTTCCGTTAATAGTATGTTTGTATTCATAAAAGCGCAATTATCTCGAAAACAGTTGGTTTTTCCGGATTCAAACAGGTATACATTTTTTACTCAAGATTGAATAGGAAATGCGAGAAATGAATAATTTTTCTGATACCCTTCTTGTACGCCACTGGCAGCAACTGAAAATGTTTTTTTTTTTCAAATAAAGCACTTATTGAACAGTAAATTCCTCCGAACGTCATTGAAGAATTTTCAAAACTGGAAGGTATTAATAAAAAATAATTTAAAATTTTTCATATTCAACACTGTATCTCTGCAACGAACAACATTTGAGAAAAAAGATATTAGGAAAGTCCTATTTATTTTCGTTTCAATCTGGCACCATAGTTATATTGTGTTTTTTTCTTCATGACAATTGCAATATCATGGAACTTCTCGTGGAATTTCAAGGAAAACATGCATGGATGTGAAACCACTGCGAGTTTGACAGATGCATCACACACCAAAATTTTATGAGCAACCAAAATTTTTAAGGGTTTGAAAGCACTTTTTCTCGAATGTCCAACTCTACATCATGTGCCAATGAACTCATGGAGTCATATATTATCTTACACTTGCACATAAAACGACCATGATAACACTAAGTAATGGACGTTATGAATATTCAATCAGGAGTTATGTATCAAATGAACCGCAGAAACTTTGTGGTGTGGGTAGAAAAGTAATTTTCACATTATTTCAGACAATTGTCAACTGCCAATATTGGGAAAGGTATTTTTCCAAATGTTAAAGAGGTGTCAGTATGACAAAAGTAAATTATCAAATTCTAAGTCGAGTATCAACAAACGGCGGCCCTAATGAGGGTCCATTCTTTTAATATCGTGGGGCAATCATAATGTACTCCATATCTACCTTTATATCCATTGTGGATCGCTAAAAAAAGCATGCATTGGTATCATATAGTTTTCCCGCAAATTCAAAGGATTTTCAGTCCCATTAAGATGTGGTTGGTTGCATCTCCTATGAAGTATACACTTTCCTAAGTTCCCAAGTATGTGGGCATTTTGTTTCATCTCTGACTTTTTGAAGGTTATCGGATGGTTGACAGTGGGATGTTCATAACCTTCACAAGCTATGCAGATGTAGGCTCTCCAGCAATCCGGCTAAATGTCAATGACTTTCTCTATCCAGTATTATATGATCGGTAGAAAAGTAGGTATCCTTGTCCCTTTTCTGAACTACACCATGAAAACCCTTCCTGAATGAAGATACTTGTGGAAACTCACAACCAGGAAGGGTCCACCGAATGTATCATTCTGAGCAAAAAAAAAGGCATACTAGTAGGCCACTGATGACTAAAAGGACACCTGAATGGATCGGAATTGAAAAGGCAGATTCCGCCAGGAGGAGAACGAAACCTCAATCTACCCCTTTTCATATCGCAAAGCATTTCACAACTCCAGTAAATTGCACTTTGGAGGAATATAATTGAAGGGGGAGTTTTAGCAAACTTGAAGCCATCCCAAACTTAATGAGAAGAAAAGCGCTGGAAGATAAATTATAGACGTCGAAAAATCCCCAATCACATAGCAAGGAAGTTATTTTTGCAACATATATTTAGAACGGAAGAGTACCAGACCGCTTCGAAAGACGGAATGATACTTATAACATCAATTTTACCCGGGCAGCTATAAGTATGATATGGCTTCTGTCGATATCTGACCCATTGAATCCATCTACATATATCGCAGGACCTTAACAATCCTATGCCATACATTTCCATGGTAATAATATTTGGCTTATATGCAATAGTTATCACATGAACATCTGCTACTTTCCAACGTATAAGCTTACATTCTAATTTTGTTCGCCATATATCTTCACATTTTCTGATCATTCTTTTTCCAAAAGTAGGGTTACCTACTCTATCAGATCTCAATGACTCAGTCTATGCTCTCCTAACTGGACTGACAGAAACAAATGGGTAGAACATGCCTACCAGTACTGTAGAGAAGTAAACACAAGTAAATTCACCCTCGGTCGGCGATTTTGAAGTATCGGGTCGAGATTTAATTCTTTACTGGCGGGAGGCGGGGCAGGAGGGTGTCGGCTGAGAGGTACTCTACACGAGGATCGATAAAAAAATATGTGACCATGATGTGAGTTCATCATTGGTACGAGGAGCACACAATAAGAGTCTCATTTAATTGGGAACTGTTTTTTCTTCAGCAGAAAATAGTAGTTGATATAAAATAAGACAGGGTGGTGAAATGAACGCATTTCGTAAAGTAAGAATATACAATGTGGGTAAAAAACCTTTAAATTTCTGTGTAATAAATTCTCAATTTTAATGTGGAATAAATCCACACCCTTGTGAAACAAGATGATAAATAATCCATATGGTACTAGCGTCGTGTCAAAATCTGTACATACTTCACATGAATGTTTTCCTGAACATTTCTCAAGAGATATCCACGAACATAGCCCCAGCTGTTGCCCTTGGGAGTTGATAGAGTTCTATAAAAGGTTCATAAGGATTTTTTGGAATTCTAAATATGAATATTCTTTGTCATTGTTGACAGAATGTATCGGTGGACTTATTTTAGATTTATATAATATAACAAGCTGATATCCAGTAGATTTTTTGAAGCATTTGAATGGAAAGTAGGCTCCAAAAAGGTAGTTCGAAAATATATTTTATATTTTTGTTTTGCAGAGATTTCAGTCGCCATAAATTCGAAAAATATATGTTTTTGGTGTTCGTCCTTGGCCTATGACTTCAACTGATTTACTTCCTGGAAGAGAACTATGAAGTTAAGAATAATAAGAATAAAGTCATCGGCCAGAAAATTAACTTTAATGTAAAACAAGCTTGGGGTGTTCGAAATCAGTTATCTTAAATCATTTATCGTATCGTAAAGGTATATTCATTATGAATGATTTTTCAGTTTTTTGAACTATAAAAAAACGATTCAAAACTGTAATATACTGATTACTTATTCATATAAGTAGAAGAATAGATTAAAAAAAAATGTATATTTTTGTGGTTTTTGACAGTTACATGACATTATTTATTATCCTCATAACAACATGCCTTTTTTATCTCTTGACTGAGACTAACTAACAAGATACATGAACAAAATAATAATAATAGGTGATACTACACCCCCCTCCTAATGAGAGAAAAAAAACCTAAATGCATGAAAATAATATTAATAATGAGTGTACTATACATCTACCTCCAAATGAAAATAAGAGGCAAAAAAATAATCATTCGTCCATCTATCAGGTGGTTTCACGTTCCTTACAGGTCGACTTATAACTTCTCCACTCGAATTTTCAACTTGAGAATTATCTTCATCAACTGATAGAGTTACATTCCCTATATTGCCCCTCTCATTATTTTCCAAAATGTGTGATTGAATTATATTAATTTTTTTCATTTGATTCACATGTCTTCTCCATGAACTATTCTGCAATTCCTGAATTACATTGAATGACTAATTTTTTAAGAATAATACTCTAAACCCAACAAACATAATTGATTTTTCGGTAATCCTATACTGTAACAGTTTCCCCTATTTCAAAATTTCCTGATCTTGTACCTCTATGATAAAACCTCTGTTTTCGTTGTTTTTTTCGTACATGACTTCTATGTTAGTATTTACTTCAACATTCTGACTCCCATCTGGAAATAATGCACTAAATCTCGTCCGCAAACTTCTTCCGAACATAACATTAGCTGGACTTGAATTCTTGGTACAGTGAGGTGTATTACGGTAATCAAAAAGAAAATAACTGAGTGCTTGATTTATAGTGAAACCTTTATTTATCCCTAACACATTTTTCAATGCATTTTCAACCGTTTTCACGGAATTTTCGACCGCTCCATTGGAAGGAGGATTATAGGAAGGTGAAGTAGTATGAATGATATTATGTTTCATCATAAACTCTTCAAAAAGAAGTTTCATTCTCGGTGACTATCTGCTTAGGCAACCCAAATCGTGCGAAACAACTCAATCGTCAAGGTAGAGGTTATTGATGTCATTGGGAAAACTTCTAACCATTTGGTATGAGCATCTATAACAATTAGAAAATATCTTCCCAAAAATGAACCCATAAAGTGAAGTCTATACCAAGTTTCTTTCGGCCAAGGTCGCGTATTGAGAACGGCTTTAGGTGGTGACTGTTTGTTCACATGTTTCACAAAGATTCTCTATTTCTTTGTCTGAACCAGGCCACCAAAAATAAGATCTTGCCAAACTTTTCATTCTCACTACCCCCATGTGAAAAATATGTTAACTATGTAAAACATTATTTCTTGAAATTTCTAGTTTAATGATTCTGTTATTCCATAATGAACAATCAGACTCTATACTATATTTTTAATTCTGCGAAAATCTGAACCGTAGTCATCAGAATCATTGTCCCAACCTGATCTTATACAAAGAAAAATTTTCAATAGAAGCTTATCTTTTAAGGTAGCTTCTCTCACTTGTCTGAAATTTATCGAAAAATGTTCATTATCGGAGAAATATACCATAAAAATCTAATCCATATTTTCAATTGAACGTTCATCTACTGATAAAGGTAGCGTGGACAAAAAAACATCCTATTGTTTTCAGACTTCACTACTTCAATATCATATTGATAATTTGATAATATAAGCGATTATCTTCTCAATCTATCCGCAGAATATTGAGGAATATTTTTATTGGGATGCCGAATATATGATGAAGGTTTGTTGTTAATTACTAATGTAAGTTTCCGACCGTACAAATATGAATAGAATTCACACAGGCCAAATATTACTGCTAAACCTCCCTTTTCTATTTGACGATATTTTTCTTCCGCAATAGATAAAGTTCGCGAAGCATACGCAATCGGTTTCTCTGTACCATCAGGCATGATATGAGTTAACATTGCCCCCAAACCACAATAACTCGCATCTGTTGTTAAATGTTGAGGTAAATCTGTATAAGAGTGTTCAAGTAATTTTATTGAACTCAACAATTCCTTGATTTTTTGGAATGCAATTTGACATTCCTTTGTCCATTCCCACTTTGAAGACTTTTTCAAAAGTTCAAATAATGGATTTAATATCCCCGAAATATTGGGAATGAATTTTTCATAATAATCCACTAAACCCAAAGAAGATTTAAGAGAAGTCAAATCTGATGGTTCTGATGCATTTTTGATGGCCTCAACTTCCGAGTCTGATGTGTGGAGTCCATCTTCGTCAATATCATACCCTAAGTAAGTTATTTTATCTTTGAAAAAATGACTTTTCTCCAAAGATAACCTGAGACCCGCATCTTTTAAACGAGCCAACACTTCTTCTAATGTTTTGATGTGAGAAGTTCTATCTTTACCTGTTATGAGAATGTCGTCTGAAAAACAACTCCAGCTATACCTTGTAACAAAGATTCTATGATTTTTTGAAATTTCGAAGGAATGCTTGAAATACCAAACGGAGCTCGACTATATCTGAATAATCCTTCATGTGTGGATATAGTTACAATGTTTTTTGATTGATCATCTAAACATATTTAAGCATTTGACAGATCCAATTTTGTGAAAAGAACACCACTCTGTAGTTCTACGAGAAGATCTTCAATTCTAGGTAAGGGAAATGAATTGATTTCAACAGAAGGACTCACTGTTACCTTGAAATCTCCACAAATACTCACAGATCCATCTTTTTTTAATATTGGCACGATTGGAGTTCCCCATTTAGAATACTCCACCGGATCAATGACTCCCAATGTCACTAAACGATCCAATTCCTTCTCAACTTTGTCTTTGAAGGCAAGAGGGAACGGCCTTGCTCTGAAAAATTTAGGAACTATGTTTTCAGATTTCAGATTGATAGACATAACGCCCCTGGTAAAAGTTCCCAGACATGAAGAAAATATGTCTTTGTATTTATCCTTCAAATATAATAAATCTTTTCGAATATCCATGAAATTTGAGTTTTTCATTCTCAAATTGAATATCTGGTAAAAATCCCTACCCAATAATGGAGGTCCACCATTTTTTATGATAAAGATATTCAATTTTGTAACTTTAGCTCCATGTGCAACATCACATCCTATATATCAAATAGGATGGATTTTCCCACCATCATAAGGATTGAATACCTTGTCAGTAATCATAATTTGTTTCCGTCCAAAATCAGTATCATAAAAGGTTTTTGAAATGACACTGTAACTAGCCCCTGTGTCCAAATAGAAATTGAATGTGTCATTGTCAATTTTGACATCTATGAAAACCGGCGTGACATGGCTTTCCATATTGAAAATATCGTTATTTTCATCGAAATCTAAGAAGTTATTAGATATATATTTTTTTTGCCGATAATTCTTTCTGTTTGGACACATGGGTGCTAAATGACTTCTAACATTGCAAATATGGCAACAACATTCTCTGAAAGAACACTTATTTTCTGAATGATTTTCACGGCCGCATGAAGTACATTTCATCAATGAGTTCCTTCTTGTTCCTGCATTGGAAAACGATCTTGATGTGACAAACTTCTCATCTTGATGTAATAGACTCCTCCACTGCTTCATTCCTTCCTTTTGATGTGAAGTTGATTTCTATTTCACGCTCCTCTTCTTCAATATAAGTTGACGTTTTAGCTGCCGCAATTTCTACTGCATCCGCAAATTCAACGCATTCCTTTTCTCCATGAAGTCTTGTTTTAACAGGACCAAGTTCATATCCAAATTGGTTATGAAAAATTGGTTAACCAAAGCATTTTCAATTTCCTTGGCACCTCCAAACTTGCAAACGGCTATAAGTTCTCTAAGTCTCGCTGCCCATTCTCTTAGAGATTCCGAATGTAGCATTTTGGCTTCGAAGAATTTTTCTCTATTCGAGAATACGGACGTTGTTGGTTTGAAATGTTCATCCATCAGAGAAATAACGTCTCCATACTCTTCTGTTTCCGGCTCATCTGGTGTACACATATTGAATAAAAGTTTATAAGCTGTCTCATTCAATAAACCTAGGAGGATGGCACGTTTCCTTCCTTCTTTGTCGATATTATTAGCGGAGAAATAATTTCCTAATCGTCTTTTATGAACAGACCAATCGGAAATATTGGGTACAAACTCTTGTATGTGACCTGCCAAGGGTGCAGATTTTTTCGCCATTTCTGATATAGTATGATATCTGGGTTCTATACACAACTCGTCGCCACTGTAATATACTCCACAGACGACTAAAAAACAAAATGTTTCTCCTATCACTATTAGGGATAAAAGTAAGTGGGTTGCAGTAATTTTTTTTTACTGCGCTCCTGAGAGGATGGATTCTCCACTTGAGTTGGATGAGGCCGTAGCGCGTTACGAACTCACCGTTAAAAATGCTTTGAAGGATTTCTCCCGCAGGGAACCGGCTCCAAGATTTCACGACGAATTTCCCCTGAGGATTAAGAACCTTATTCGCGAAAGGAATCGAGCAAAAAGAGCCTACCAAAGGAGTCTGTTCCCTGCAGACAGAATCCGAGCTGATGAATTGAATAGGGAGGTTAGAAGTAATATAACTGAATTCAGGAATGAGAGATTTGGCAACACCCTTCAAAATTTGGAAAACTCTGGTCAACTTTGGAAACTCAATCAAAATTTAAAAACGAAAAAGTCTGATTTCCTCCCTAATCATGGTGAGGCCGGTATGTGCTACGACTCTGAGTCCAAAGCTCAAGCTTTTGCAGATTCGATGGGAAGGCAATTTAGATTGAACGAACATCCAGACGATGATCTGGATCGAGAACTTCCGCTGGAAGATCAGGTTCGTCGCACTCTTAGAGAACCCAATCCAGCTTCGATGGATGAACTCAAGGCGCATATTAGAGGATTAAATCCTAAAAAAGCACCTGGTTATGACGGTATTACTAATCGTATGATTAGGAATTTCCCGGATAACCAGGTGCAGTCACTTTTGAATATCATTAACAATTCACTGCGTCTTAAAAGATTCCCTCGAAGGTGGAAACATGCCATTGTGGTTATGATTTTCAAAAAAGGACAAAACCCGACCTTCCCGCAAAACTATCGACCGATCAGTCTTCTTTGCAGTTCGGCTGAGTTGGCTGAGAAAATCGTTCTGGAAAGGCTTGACGAAGAAGTGGACGAAAGAAATGTCCTACCAAATGAGCAGTTTGGCTTCCGTCGCGCTCACTCCACTGAGCTTCAGTTTCTGAGGCTGGTGAAAGACACCATCAAATCGCTGAATACTAACAACAGTGCTCACGTCATTCTACTCGATATCAGTAAAGCGTTTGATAGAGTTTGGCATGAGGGCCTACTCTTCAAACTGATTGACTTTCACTTGCCTTTGAGCCTGGTAAAGTGGATCGAGTCGTTTCTCATTGGTAGAACATTTCAGATCAAGGTCGAAAATTCTCTCTCGGATTCGAGAGAAATTGAGGCTGGCGTTCCTCAGGGGGCAGTGCTGTCTCCCTTATCATACGCTCTTTACACGTCTGATATACCCAGAAGTGAACATGTGAAGATCTCCCTATTTGCTGACGATACGGCTTCACTTTCCTCTTCAGCTAATCATTCGATGGGTGTCGTTTATTTGCAGAATACATTGAACGACCTCCAGCAGTGGTACCTGGAGTGGAAGATGAAGCTGAATCCTGACAAAATGGCTCGATGGGCCGGAAAAGAAACAACCCGGAGAGAGGAGTGTCTATCTCTGGAAGGGAGATAGAATGGTCAGAGCAGGTCAAGTACCTGGGAGTTACGGTGGATTGCCGGCTCACCTGGAGACCACATGTCAAAATTGTCAAGAACAACATTTCTAAGAAAATCTGCTCGTTGTATCCCCTGATAAACAGAAAAAGTAAACTTTCTCTCAAGAACGAAGTCATGATTTATAAAATGATATTCAGGCCTGTTATTTTGTATGCCTCAGCCGCCTGGGGCCAAACCTGCAGTACCAGCATTCGTGTCCTTGAACGGGCCCAAATGAAGGTTCTGCGGATGATAACGAACGCTCCGTGGTACGTACGGAATGATCGGATCCTCGAAGACTTTAATCTGCCTTCCATCAGAAGTATCATTAGAGATCGCAATCAGAAAGTATTTGATTGTGCAATAACCCACGAGAACCCCCTCGTTAGGAAAGCCACTGATTACAACATAGACGACCCCTCGCGCTTAAAACGTCCCAGGCGCTCACTGGAGTGATGGGCTACTTACCAATCCATACTGTGTAGTGAAAGCTGCATTCTCTATAGATATATAGATAGACATATTTTTCAAAATTTAGATATCAAAATTCCTTTCTCGGCCATTTTTGAGGAACACCATCATGGCAAGGGCTAGAGACTGGTCTCCAGTCCTTGTTCAGTCAATATTCTAAATTCGTGAATGGCTGTTGCCCACTTATTTGAGTCCTAAGAGTAAAAGCCTTCAGGCTACACTCGTCTCTAGTAATAGTGATAGAAGACCCCGACACTGTAATATACTGATTACTCATTTATATTAGTAAAAGAATAGATTCAAAATAAATGTATATTTTTGTGGTTTTCGACAGTAACATGACATTATTTATTATCCCTATGACAACATGCCTTTTTTATCTCTTAACTAAGACTAACTAACTAGATGCATGGACGGACTATTGATAATAGGTGATACTACATGAACTTTCCAACTACAGAAGAAAACTCAAATTAATTCATCAACATGCGGAGTTTTCACTTACTTTTGGAAAAAGTAGATTATAGGCCGCTCCGTACCTCAACTTATATGATTTTTCGCACATAACTTTCGGTGAAACTACCAAGATCATACCAGTAAATGCACCAAATCTTCGAAATGTAAATAGGCGTTTTCACCAGTGACATCACCAAATCTTGGTAATATGAATTAGACATTTTTTTTTCTGGCGATATTGTTGCATATTTATCAAATTATTGTATTGTCATCGGTTCTCAATACATTTGCAAAATTTCATATGATTTGTACGTCTGGAAGTGGGTGAAAATTAATTTCAAAAATTATGTTACATACATACAGGTGAAGATAATGAAGCGTGTGCGAAAACAATCTTTTTGATACATACCTTGGCAAATATTGGGCTTCAAATAAACATTTTTGGTAACACATGATTACGTTTGATTTTTCATGTTTTCCTACGGATACACACTAGCCAAATCAAGACTTACCTGAAACAATGTTTAACTATTAATTATTTGAGAACATGTGTTCAAGTGTATCCATTTTAGAAAAAACATTTATCAGCCGAGAACGAAACGTCTTTTTAGAAATATCTTCTTTCTCAATTAGAATAGAATTCAAAACCCCAAGAAAAGTATATATATGTATATATATATATATATATATATATATATATATATATATATATATATATATATATATATATATATATATTTTTATGTTAGGAAATGTTTATAAAATAATGGAAATGATAATTCATTATTATTATGTATTTAAGTATCGTGGTTCATGTATGTTTGTTTTACAATTTTTCTATACTTTTTACTGTTCTAGAATCTTATAACATGTTCTAGTCAACGCATATGTATCAAAAAGTCAGTCCTGAAGTATCTCTATTGTCAAAAGTATGTTACCAACAATACATTCAGTTTGCACAAACAATGAAAATAATATGAAAATTTAAATTCATGAAAAAACTTTAGATCTCAAGTAGATCAAATGGTATACAAGTTGGAACATCCTGTATGGTGAATCATATCGGAAGGAAACCCAACAGCGAGATGTCAAAAACTATGTGAGGAAAATAATGAAATATAAAAATTATGAAAACAGGAAAATGTCAAATATGAATTTTATCCAAATTTGTACATAGAATATTAGGTTCAGAATTAGATATTGTAAATAAAATCATTAGAATAAGTTAGAATAACTGAAAATCAGACAGAAAATGGCAATAAATTTTAAAATTTGTAAAAATACACAAAATATGTGGGTTGCCAAGAGAAAAGGTAACAAGCTTGTGAGATGAAATTTTTTTATGAAAAAACGAAACCAGTTACCAGATTTAGAGAGAAAAATATAATAAAAATCAATATAAAAAACAAGCAGGACTATCCAAAACCGCTAAACAACTGATTCACATAAAAATGGAAAAATTAGCAAACTATAAGAAACCACTCACCTTATTGAAATAACACAGTCCAGTCCATGCCATTCCCAGGAAAAAAAAGGGGCTCTATGTAGTATAGCTGTACTTCTCCAGTGAGCAAGAATACTTCCAATAGACAGGAGAACACCAGAAAGCAGGTATTTCAACAAAACTAAATAAGTGCAACATAACAGGTCCAGACACTTATAGTGATTATTTGATCATTTGTGTCCATTAATTTGAACTTTTGTTGGTTTGTTCTATTCTCACAGACTGTTCATAACATTCAAACGTTTATTCACCAAATATTTATCATACACAAAAAAGTTTACCAGTTTTCATCACTGTTTTTAGTTAGATAAGTTAGATTTCGCAGAGTAGGTCAGTTTTAAGGATTTATTGACAATTATTTGACGATTTTTCTGCAATCTGTGTTTATTTAATGAGCACCTATCCATAATTTTCTCCACAAAATAGCATATTTAACATCAAACATTGCACCAAGTTGACACCACTGAATTCTGCCCTGCCATAGGCGTACCGACTGAGCAGGGATAAGGAAAAAAAGTATTGAAAAAGGGTGAGAACAACATAGCCGGAATTTCATTTCTGTTTTGATAGGTATTTAATTTTTTTCAAATTATGAAACAAAAAGGAAATTACTGAAACAAATTTATCATAAAATGAAATAAATATAAATAAAGCACCTATCACAACAATATATATATATATATATATATATATATATATCGATATATATATATATATATATATAAATATAATGCCTCTCACCTTAGGTTAATTTTTGTTTCAAAAATGAATTATCACTTCGGTTGATTTCCATGTTAAGTATTTCCTACCACACATATTTTTTCCGCCAAAAAACCTCAAGTAATTCAAGTCCTAACAGTTTTTTTTTGCTAGACATACGCAAGCATACATAAAGCAATCGTGTTTTTCATCGAATTCGAGTATTTTACTTCCGATAACATTGTGTTTAAAACGACTGTCATAACAATGGTATGTTGACCAACATCCCATTGTTATGACAGTCGTTTTAAACACACTATTATTGAAAGTTGAATACTCGAATTCGATGAAAAACACGATTGCTTTTTGTTTCCTTCCAATGGAATCCCGATTTTTTGTCATTTTATATCATTACTTGTGAGGCATAAAGTATCCGTTAAGTTCAATTTCACGAAATTATTATAATGAAAAAAAATAAATATTTTAAGCATGCATTTGATGATTCCCGTTATATGTTCCTTCCACCAATCAGAATATCTCACATAATTTAAAAAATTCTAGAAAAACATACCCTTTTCCATCATTTGGAAATCGAAAAAAAAATAATGCCATCATCACCCATAGCTCGACACTTGTTCATTTTGATACTAAACACGAATTTATTACATTGTTCACAACTGCAAAACCACCCTTAAAACGACTCACTCTGTAATAATGTTCCATGCCTCAACTTGGTTCACTTGTTATACATCCCAGATTGCGCTCTAGATAGGCTTGGCGTAAAATTCGAGGTGGGGATGTTGACCCAAATATGGTGAAGAGTGAACTAACTTGTGTTTACTTATATACTGTGCTACCAGTGACTGGGATTCCCCCAACACAAAGTATAGCTTTGAGAATCATACATTAAATTTCACGTTAGTTAAACATTCGCAGACGTCGTGGATACATAAAGCTAGTTTGTACGTCGATATCACCAAGTTGCTTTGCTATCAATGTGTTGAATTCTCAGTTATTCTATCGAATTTCGTCAATGCAACACTTACCAATCCCAACGGTCTTGAATTTTTTCAAAGTATTGCTTCACATTGCACCAGCCGATGAATGGGATCATTCGTTCTTCGATAGGCAATTCCGATCTTCTCAACACCGCTCTTGTTTCTTTTTCATCTTTTTGCACACGATATCTGACATGGCAAACACAAGAGGGCATGTGATATGAAAAAAAAATACGAATACTGTGCTCCATTTCGATCCTTTTCTGCATTATCATTGGAAATTCAATTGGGAAAGTTCATGGTTCAGGCCTGAGATGCTCATATAATCAATGTTTGAAAAAGTTTTGGGATGAATGCATTATCTGCCATTGTTATTCGTACGATTTTATTATCCAACCAACATTTCCTCGATGGAACCTCCTCCTATCACGAATTCATCACCACGTTTCATTCCTATTCAGTAACCCTCGTACTCCAACTCTATTCAACAAATAACCTTAATGACCGACGCTCCCAACCAAAAATGAAAACTTTAGAGCTAATTATTATTGTAGGTAGGGACGGCGACACTAATAAGCGTAATTTACGACACTGATGCATATCTCACGTTTCTTTAGCAGCACTTAACAAATTGCCTGAGCTTACACCCTAACTATATTACACTCTCTGTTGACATTCCTGATTCGATTATATGACTTCCCGTCAGGGTACCGCATACAAAATTAACCAATTACGAGATTATTGAATTTTCAAGACTTGTTCAGGTTTTTTCTTCGAGAGTTGTTTTTTTGCCAAATGAAAAGATTTTGTAGATTGTACCTTCGGGAAGGAAAAAGCATAAATAGAGAGAACAAATGATGCTATATTGTTGAAACATTTATATACTACAATAGTCGAGGAGGTAGAAAAATGGAACGATTTCTCAACAATGGAAATAAAAATATCTGGTGAAACATACTAGCTTAGTTCTTTATGAAAAATTATGTGTTCTGAAGTAAACCAACACTAATATGAGAGTTGGTCCCAGGTACGATCCACCATAATTTTTACAGATCTATTTAACCTTCCGGATGCTCCAAATATTCCTGTCCAAGAATCAATAGCCCGACAGTGGCTTTTCTACAAAGTTACCTGCCTCCAGTAATTATTTTCTCTACTCTCAATATCCACAAAAATATGAAAGAGTATGTAGAACCTGCTATTTAGAACATAAAAATGTATAATTTTTTCCTGAAGTCATTCGTTTGTCCAATGATTGAATTTTTTATCGAAAAGTGATAACTGGAAACTTCGCACTCAATGATACATTTTATCGGCCCCTCCAATGGTGCATGTATTCAGCATTCACGTGAGAGCAATTAGAAACTGGTGGTGTGGGTACGATGAAGACGAGTAGTAGTGGAACACGTAGTGATCGTGATATATATATATATATATATATATATATATATATATATATATATATATATATATATATATATATATATATATATTTATATTTATATATATATATATTTATATATATATATATATATATATATATATATATATATCTCACTTTGATTCTTGAACCATGTAGTTTTAGTAATTAGTAGGCTGATTTTGTTGTTAGATAAGTAACTATTTTTTGTTTAAAACATTTTAATGGAAGTTTAATAATAATATTCCTGGAGCCCAGGCTTCTTCAGATTAGGCTGCCAAACATTTCATAGGTAAAAATTCAGTAAGTTGGTCTTTCATTTATTCTAGATTTCTACGTTCATATGGTATTTAGATATTCAACAGATGAGAAATCAAATGGGCGAATTTCTCTTCACTTTATACGAGGACTGATATCTGTTTTCTGACAACAGATATCACGTCCTCGTATAATAAGAAATTTGCATTTTTCATCTTTTGAAATATATCCTAAAATACATAATAAACGTAAGAAATCTAGAAAAAGAAAAACATGCTACCTATGAATTTTTAACAGCCTATCTGAAAAGAGCTCAAAACGTCATAAAAAGCTGTCCATAAAATGTTTTAAACAAAAATAGTATATCTAACGAACAAAATCCAAAACCACTACATCTATATATATATATATATATATTTATATATATATATATATATTTATAAATATATATATATATATATCTATATATATATATATCACGATATTATTCCAAGAAATTGAAGAAAATATATACCGGGGGTCCCAGTATACCTGTTCCAATGGATTATCTCAGCCATTTCAAAAGATAAAAATTTGAAAATTCAATTATTTTCAATTCGTTCAAGGAATCATCAAATGAGAAAAACAAAAATTGAAAGTCACTTCCGGTTTGACCGAAAGTGACACTGACTTTTTTATTTCAATCAACACCCTGTATATTTTTTGCAATTTTTCATTTCTTTTCAAAATTATCTTTCCAACGATGTATCACACTTTGTATTTTTCATTTGATTTGATGGAGAAAACGTCAATTGAAATTTCCAATGGAAAGAATTGCAGTAGGCTATGATATTTTGTGTAATCTTCGTCCGTAGCATTTTTTCTTTTAAAGACAGTACGCTTTCTATGAAATGATCCACTTCTTGCCAAATTCGAAGCCAAGTGTGTGAAATACATAGCGCTTGGCATTCGTCTATCAGGGTATTCCTCTCTGTATGCACGTAGGGCAGCCCGACGATTATTTTCGCATTTTCCATAAATCAGTATTATATCCAATTTCTCTTGATTAGTGAAGTTATCATCATTTTCACGGTTATTCATTCTTGAATGTTGGTTTCTCTGACACGCACACAAATATTGAGAATTATTAACTGTCAAAGTTATAACCAAATGTTTCCATGGAACACTAAGGTTTTCATTTAAGAATTATTAATTCTTCCAGTTCTACTACAATTCTGATAATTTGAAATTCGATATTCTCTTTATCATCTCGAATGCAAAATTGTTCATGAAGTATCAATTATTATTGGAGTCAAATTCAAGATTACACAAAATATCATAGCGTACTGCAATTCTTTCAATTTGAAATTTCAATTGACATTTTCTCCATCAAATGTAAAATACAGAGTGTGATACATCGTTGGAAAGATAATTTTGAGCAGAAATAAAAATTGCAGAAAATATACAGAGTGCTATTTGAAATAAAAAAGTCAGAGTCACTTCCGGTCAAACCAGCAGTGACTTTCAATTTCTGTTTTTCTCAGTTGGAGGTTTCTTGAACGAATTGGAGATCATGAAATTTTCAAATTTTTATCTTCCGAAATAGCTGAGATAATCCATTGGAACAGGTATACTGGGACACCTGGTATATATATATATATTTATATATATATATTTATATACAGGGTGTCATCTAACTTTCTGCACACCTGTGAATGACGATTGTATAATGCCATTTTGTAACAAATAACAGTGAATAAAAATCTGAAAAAAAAATTAAAAAATATTTTGTTTTTTGTGAAATTCGACAAAATGGGTAGAAATTCAATTTCAAAGTGAAGAAAACTAACCTTGTTATATCCAAACTGGTGATGAAGTCAGAAATAGTTGACTTCATACTCTGCTTTGAGACTCTTTCCTTGATTATCACAGTCACTTGTCGAAAACAGACAACACAAACAGTATAAAGGAGGGAAACATTCGCAATTGAATATTCTTTTGAAAATAATATCACGACCATTGTAGTGATTCAGACATTCAGAACACGTGAACTGAACACTGTTGCCAAGCAAGACTCTCGCATGCACGGTTTGAAGAACTGTCTGAAGTTTGTTAGATTCTGATAGTGTTTTTTGATTGGCTGGTGGTTGGAAAATCTTATGATCTTGATTAACAACTACTCAGAAAACACTACGCGATGTGCATGATGATTAATTTGACTATAATTGTCTTTGTCTTTAAAAAACATTGCCATTCTATCAAAAAATAATTTATATTATATTGATATATATATATATATATATATATATTTATATATATATATATATATATATATATATATATATATATATATATATATATATATATATAGTACGAAAACGCCCGCACAGTGATTGGCGACTCCAGATTTCGACCAGAATCAAAATTTACTACTTCATTCACAAATGCGACGCTTGATTCATATTGTCTTCTACTTTTCAAAATACGCACGGAACAGCTTGGTGTTTAATTTCAAGAGCAAGCAAAAGACAAAGATAATAATATTAAACCAGGAAAGAACTACTTCTGGTGAGTTCCCTCGAAATATTTTACAAAACCGTTGATTACAATAATACGTCATGGCAAGTAACAACTAATTTTTCAATTTGTTTTGGAATTTTTTTATAATTTATTATATGAGAAACCATTGTTACAGAGCCTCTGGGATGAATTTAATTGAATTTGGAACGTCGGCAAGAAAACAATATTTCTTTCTTCAACTGATCCCAATCCCAACTGAACTGAATAGACAATAATGTTCAAATTAATTCTCCTGCACATCGCGTTATTTTTGTTAATTGGGATCTTTCATTCATCAGCCAATCAGAAAACACCAGTAGAATCTAAACTTTGTGAACCGTGCATGGAAGAATCTTTTTTGACAACAGTGTTCAGTTCACGTGTTCTGAATGTCTGAATCACTACAATGGCCGTGATATAATTTCTCAAAACAATATTTAATTGCGAATGTTTCACTTTTCAATACTGTTTATGTCGTTTGTTTCCTACAAGTGACTGAGATAATTATGACAAGTGCCTCAAAGAAGAGAATGAAGTCAACTGGTTCTGACTTTATCACCAGTTTGGTTATAACAAGGTTAGTTGGTTTCTCCACTTCGGAATTGTATATCTATCTCAGGCAGCCTGCAATATACACAATCAGTTAAACATTCTACTTTATTCAAAAATCGAGTAAAATGTTTATTGCATTCGGCAATTGCCAAAGTTTTCCTCTGAGTAGGTTACCTGAAATTAGGCGGGTGGGCTGCCCAATTTTTTTTCGAATTTCACAAAGATTTTACAAAAATGTGTTACATTTTTTTTTTCAGATTTTTTGCCAGAGTAATTCGTTATATATATATATACATTTACATATATATATATATATATATATATATATATATATATATATATATATATATTGAAACAGTCTATCAATGGGACACATATAAAACTCTTTAATGAAAATTCCCTTTGTAGCCAATCGACCCGCCTAATTTCTGGTAGAGCATTTTATCCAAAATCGAAAATCGACTAATAATTGGCCCATGACTGAACTGTATAATTATCCCTTGAGTACATATTCATGTTGTGTCGACTAATTCTGATATTCAACTTGATCGTACGACTTCTGAAATATCATTTATTCACCATAATATAGCCATTCATGTCCTCAATAACTCAATCATGATTTCCTGCGAAAAATTCGAAAGTAGATAAAAAGGTGCGATAAAATGTACATGTTAATCTAGGGGTGATGGTGGCTATTCTCAGGGGCGTAGCACCTTTTTCTTGGATGCTTCCCACAATTAGATTATAGTGTACAGAAGTTCAATGAGGTCAGAATAATTGTCATAGGATATAGATGCAAATTCAGTTCTTATATTTCTCTATGTATCCCAGAAAATAGGACAGATTCATTATCCAAAAATCAGATGTGGAATCATCTGCGACTGAAAGATAAAGTTCAATTCCCTGTTGAAAAAGTTAACTTTCTCAATTGATAAATAAAAAGGTTTAACGGAAAATTTAAATTTTTTTTTTGTAATATGCATTTGTAATTTGCATTTGCATTCACTTCCAGATTTTTTTTTGAGTTAGTGTCCTTTCACAATACTTATCAGTTGAAGTTCAATGTCCAGCGTGGATTGAGCCTGGAAACTAGTTATTTTCTGTGAGACATTTTGATCGTAGATTTTTAAATTTTCAGAAACATATTCTATTTAATAGAGAATATTTCATTATTCAACACAGATGATTTGAGTACACTGTTGAACTTACAAACGGATGTTTCCACCATGGTTATGAGAAGGGATGCAATTGTAGTATAAAAAAATTGAAAGTGGAGAGCACCTCACGCTTTTTTTTACATAAGAGGACAGCTTTTGGTCAATGAGTTTATTATTATTCTCAAGTTTTTGGTACTTATTTCTGCATAAGCGTGTTTTTTTAATTTTTTTTCAAACTATAATTTTATTTTCAACTTTTTAGTCCATATTGAAGACTGAAAGACTACGGGAGAAAAACTCTTTCCACATGGGATAGAAGTTCTTACGAAATTACAGTGAATGAGATGCATGCAGCATTTTGACGAATGTAATTTTTTTTTCTGGCATTTTGATGAGAATATCAGGTCAGAGCTATGGAATCATTGTATTGTCATAGCTTCTTAATACGTATGCAAAATTTCAAATAATTTAGACGTCTGGAAGTGGGTGAAAATTAATTTTAAAGATTCCATTACCTGCATTCAAACATACATACAGGTGTAGCTAATGAAGCGTTTATAAAAATGTAGTTGATTGAACAGAATCCACATAAGAGGTATGTGGATCATTGCATAATGGCTATCCCAGAAAACAAACTGGAAGTAATTTTAACGACTTTCAATTCATTTCATCCAAAAGTACAATTCACTGCTGACACAGAAAGTGACAACACAATCAATTTCTTAGACCCCACTTCGATAAAAGAAGATGTCTGAAAATGTTGAAACCATTTGGAATAAAAAAAATCTTGAGGTGTGCTTTGAGCCTCATAACTTGTTTTTTAAGCCAGAGAATGTTTCAACCCTCTCAAAGGTCAAATTCCCAAAATGAAAAACTTGAACCTTAGCATATGACATCACAACTTTCAAACTTTGGCCACAAATATATGATAAAATCAACATATCCAAGATGATCATAACCCAAACTTTGAAAATATCAAAATGTCAGCATTTGAGAAAAATAAAGAATGTACATAAGAAATGCCAAAACACCATAAATAACAGAACTGACATGAACAACCTAAACCAAATATATCTCACACTATTATAAAGTAACCAACAGGTAGATTCCACCTCCATTCCCCCCTACACCTATATCCTTACTAATAGTCGATCCAACATGACCAACTAGAATTCGCACATGCTCTCAACGTATCAACCTACGTCACTTTCAGAACACCCATTTTGTCGCCCTCATCATTCATAACAAAACCCAGAAATTACATTTAAAATAACTAATGACAACCATAATGGAGAAAAAGAGAAGACCTGATTTTTGAAAAAAAATTATTGAACAAACTTGTAAAAAATTTAATTTCCTACAAAAAGAAGTCCTATGAATCGAATCGCCAAGATTGATATTTCTCGAGATATAAAGCGTTAACTTTGTCGTAATATGAAAAGTTTGATTCAATATTTCTTGACATGTTTTTTGGGTAACCATCCACAGTCAGTTTTCCTGATTAAATTTTCATTTTCAGACTGTGGAAAAACATGTCAAGAAACGTTGTTCCTCCACAAAAAACCACATTCATTAAATATTTGATTCAATAATTCTCGGAAATTTCATATTACGACAGAGTAAACGTTTTATATCTTGAGAAATATCAATCTTAGCGATTCGCCTGATGGATTTTTTTTGTAGAAGAAAAAGAAGAAAAAAAAGTAAGAATTCTCTATAAAAATCATATTTAGTGACCCGTACAATCTTACAGGTACAGATTACTGCTACGTCGCAATAGGCACTTTTGTAGAGCATGTAATCCTGGGTAAATCGCGCTTTGGTACTATATGATAGCATAAAATGCTATCATATTTATAAAATGCTATAGATATTTGAAGAAAAAAAGAACAGAGTTTACGTGTTATTCAAATGGGAAATCTCTCCACGCTCTGGGAAAGTTCTTAATGAAAATATTAACGGCTCAAATTTTCAGAGTTTTTTTTTTGGCATTTCCAACAAAATATTCGGTTGGGAGCAAAAACCAAAAAAATAGTCGTATAAAACATAACATATTTATATATATATATATATATATATATATATATATATATATATATATATCCTGACACCTCTTATTTTTGGAACGATTATACATAAACAAGTGAAATTTGGAAACTGAATATTAAAGGTTGTAAACTTCCCTACTAGTGATGATAGATGACGAAATCGTCAAAGATGACATCACAAGGTCATTGTGACCAATAACTATGAATGGAACCCTACGGCAAGCAACACCTCTTTTAAAAGGTATCGAAAAAACCTATTCAATGATACTAATTTTGTTTGTATTTATGGCAGTTTTAATAGTTCATTAGTGAACATTAAAATTTAAATTCCATTCAATATGATAATAATTACAGATTTAAGAATCAGTATCTTCTTATAGAAATTGCTCGAAGTGACCTCCATTTACTTCCTGACAGTGAAGTATCCTATTTTTAAACTCTTCTCGTACTTTTGCAAATGTGTCTGCGGAAACAGCCTCACATTCTGCAACAATACGTTGTCAGGTTCAGTGGCGTAAACCTACGATTGAAGGTACCCCTACAGAAAAAATCCAAAGGTGTGAGGTCCGGAGATCGAGCTGGCCATTCCGTTGAACCTCGTCGTCCAATCCATCTACCACGATACTCCTCATCCAAATACCGTCTCACTGCACCGTAATAGTGTGGGGGAGCACCATCCTGTTGGAATGTTATTTCCAAATTGCCGAATTCATCTGGATTATCTTCCAAAATTCCAAGGATTAACAATTCTTTTGCGTTTTGCAACAGCTCCAGATAAACCTCACCAGTTAAATGAGTATTTAAAACAAGAGGCAAAACGATGTTCTTTCCCAGGATACCTGCCCAAACATTCACCTTCTGGGGAAATTGGGTATGTGTTTCACGAAACCGGTGAGGATTTGCGTCACTCCAATATCTCACATTCTGTGTATTTACATTTCCATTGAGATAGGAAGTACTTTCGTCACTAGAACAAATTGTTTTGACATAGTCTGGCTGTTGGTTAATTTCAGTTTCCATATTTTCACAAAATTCTAGACTTCGGTCTGGGTCGTCGTCTGAGAGTTGATGAACCATTTTAAATTTGTATGGATGAAATTTGTTTTTTTTTTCAACACCCTGTGTACTGTTATTCAACTGACTTCACAGGTAGATGCAACGTGAGTTGTTGAAGAAGTAGGATTAACTATTACTTCTGCCAGTATATCAATTTTTTTACATCAGAAATTTGTGGTCTGCCAGATCGTTTCGCATCCTTAATACTACCCGTTGTTTCAAACTCACGAAGAAGCTCCCTCAAATAAGTCCTCGAAACGGGGCGATCGGGAAACCTCTCATTAAAAATGCGTTCTGCTGCATGAATATTTTGTCCAGTTTCACCAAGAATTAGGATCACTGCTACTTCATCACCTGAAGCACGTACCATTTCACTTCTTGAAGCACTTAAAGGTCGTTCGGCTCACAACAGTTCAAAAAATTATTGAAATGTACAAAAATATTAAAAGTACCAAAGGCTGCTAAAACAGTCAAACGTTCGATCAACAATACACAAATTATTAAATGTACAAAAACTTGGACTATTACAAAAACGTCGAATTAGGGAGAGGCGGAGCTTGAATTTGGAATTTTAGTATCTACTGATTTAATTCATCACAGCTTTGCGTTTTTTGAAAGCGAATTGCTAAAACCGCATTAAACACAAACACAATTAGTATCATTGAATAAGTTTTTTTGATACCTTTCAAAAGAGGTGTCGCTTGCCGTAGGGTTCCATTTGGAATTATTGGTCACAATAGCCTTGTGACGTCATCTTTGACGATTTCGTCATCTATCATCACTAGTAGGGAAGTTTATAACCTTGAATATTCAATTTCCAAATTTCACTTGTTTATGTATAATCGTTCCAAAAATAAGAGGGGGGAGAGGACTTTTGAGAATATATATATATATATATATATATATATATATAATAATAATAATAATAATAATAATAATAATAATAATTTATTGAATCCTTTAAGATCAAATACATGATATAGGATACGTCAAGAACACAAAAAGGTAGACAAATAATCAAAATACCAAAATACAAAATATAAATGTCACATATACACAGATAGAACTAACATTTTATCTGGAATTTAAAACAAATCAAATGTAAAATATAAATGTCATATATACACAGACAGAACTAACATTTTATTTCGAGTTAAAAAATTCAGAAATGCTGTAGAAACAGTTTTCTAACAGATATTTCTTCAATTTCGATTTGAACATATTTTTGTTTTGAATTTTCCTTAGATCAGTTGGAAGATTGTTGAAAAATGTAATTCCTGTATATGACGGACTGTTTTTAAAGAATGATGTGTTATGAGTTGGGATCCTGATGAGATCTCCATTTCTAGTGGAATAGTTATGATGTTGGGAAACAGTGTCGTACATATGTTTCTGTTTCAGAAATAACATTATACATTTAAAAATATATATACATGGATATGTTAAGATATTGAATCTTTTAAAATATTCTCTACACGAATCTCTAATCTTTAGATTGAAAATGAGTCTGATGACTCTTTTCTGTAGAACAAATATTCTGTTGGAGTTGCTGGAGCTGCCCCAGATGTTGATATTACAGGAGATGTGGGAGTAGATTATGGCATAATAAATATTGATCAATTGAGTTATATCAAAAATATTTTTCAGTTGTAGAATGGCATAATAACCACTATTTAACTTTTTACAAACAGCATTTATATTTGCTTCCCATCTCATATCACTATCTACGAAAGTTCCGAGAAATTTAGTATTTTCAGAGAGATTAATCACATCATCCATCACTCTTACTTGAAAATTTGTTACAATTTTTGATCTGCGATAGAACTGCATACACACTGTTTTGTCTGAGTTCACAATTAAAGAATTTTTTTCACACCAGGTTGTGAATTCCTTTGACAATATATTCAATTTACCTTGGAGTTCCTCGGGACTGTCAGCATCAGCAGCCAAAGTTGAATCATCAGCATAGAGAACTATACATTGTGTGCTTATATGAAGTGGTAGATCGTTTATGAATAATAAAAAAATCAGTGGACCTAAGATGGAACCCTGAGGAACTCCCAGGTCCATAGAATAGAAATCAGACCTATGCTCTTCAATTTTGACAGATATTTTTCTAAGACGCATGTATGAGACTAACCACGACAGAAAATTACCACGAAATCCTAAAGAGTAGAGTTTGCTTTCGATAATGTTTAGGTCAATGGTATCGAATGCTTTCGATAGATCGAAAAAGAGTGCTCCAACATATTTTCCTTTATCTATAGAATTGTAAATATATTCAAAAAAGTTGTAGGAAGCACTTTCAATCGACTTTTCTGGACAAAAACCATGTTGGTACTTTGATAGAATTTCAAATCTGGTTAAGAATGCATACATTTTGTTATAGACACATCTTTCAATAACTTTACCTATCACAGTCGGTACTGTTATTGGTCGGAAATTACTCATGATAGATGTATCACCCTTTTTGAAAATAGGAGTCACTAAACCTGTTTTTAGGTAATTTGGAAATTCTCCTGACTCTATTGATCGATTTATAATATAAGCTAAAGGTTCAGCGATGTACACAGCGATACTCTTAATGATTTTGGTGGATATACAGTCTATTCCAACTGAGTTAGAATTTTCAGTGAACCTATTGCATCTAGGACATCACAGCCCAAAACAGGGAAAAAATAGAATGTATTAGTTTTATACATTGAAGTAAAATCGTTGAATACTTTCGAGCCGAAGTGTTGCTCTATGGAATTTTTTGCATTGTTTGAGAAAAAGGCGCCGAAAGCGTTTGCAATGACTTTCTTGTTCTCAACTATTTCATTTTCTACTTTTATTTGAATATTTGATGTAAATCTTGAATTTCCTATTTTTCTCTGACTATATTCCATATTTGTTTTGTTTCTGGTGATGACCTGTATCTTCATCATTTTAGATTCCTTGTAGATTTCAGTTACATGGCTATCATTTGAGTTCCTCATCACCCAGAATAATTCTTTCAGTTCTTTACTCATAGAAATAATATCTTTGTTCACCCACTGGTGTGTATTTGAGTTCCTGTTACATTTTTTTTACAACTGTTGGACATGATAAGTCAATAAAATACTGAAGAGTATTTAGGAAAGTCTCATATATTATATGAATATTTTCAGAGCATTCGACAACTAACCAAAAGGTTTCTTTTTCTAGGAAGGATTGTAAAATGCCAAGATTCTCGTCACTTGTATTTCGGAAGGATACGGTTTCATGGTTAAACCTGTGTTCATTTATGGGGTTCATCTCCAGAATCAATTCGAATATGATACCAAAATGATCAGCAATATTCATGTTTTTAACTGTTTCAATATATTTCGAATTGCATATATTCGTGAAAAAATAGTCAATTTTACTCTCACTCGATTTGCCATTTACATTTGTAAAGACCCTCGTAGGTTCAAAATTTTGTATGTTTAGTTTATAGCTACTGAGGAGATCGGTGAGGAATGATTTATTATTTGATTCACATAAAAAGTTTATGTTTATGTCACCACAAACAATTATATTTTTGAATTTTTCATTACAATAGTCCAATGCGACAGAGAATCCATTTATAAATGTTTCAATGATTCCAGCTGGTGGTCTATAAACTGATAATAAACAATATTTGTTACCGGAAAATTGCACAATTTAAAGGTTTTTTTTGAAACTGAAATTTTTCGAATAAAATCAAAGTACCACCATGAATATGGTTTTGTCTAGTAAAGTGAGTAGCAAGGACATATTCACTGAATTGAATAGTATTTATATTTGAATTGTTGCACCAGGACTCAGAGATACATAATACATCAGGTTTCTCTTGGAATATGAGTACTTCAAACTGACTTATTTTGTTATTGATGCACTGAGCGTTTACGTATACAATTTTCAGTTTGTCAAATGATTTATCAACTAATAGTCTAGAATGGCCGTTGGGTGGAACTTCCTGAATATTGTCTACGAAATGTAAATTTTTTAACTAGTACACCTTCTGGCCAAATAGTGGGTGAGTACAGCGAGTCCTGTAGCTCAATGTCAGCTTCTACCCTATATGAATGCAGATTTCCCTGTGAGTTTAACTTCTCAACATTGAATGGGTGTCCTGGAAATATTTTTTCTAGGTAGGATTTTATTCCGTGAGAGGTAGAACGAGGTAAACACTTTCCTACGTATATCCACAGTCTCCTACGAGCTCCGGTGAACTCCGCGGCTACATTAGTACTGCTTGTTCCTATTATCGCCGTATTCCGACTATTTCGCCTATGCGCAGTGTGTTCTCTCTTAAAAGAATGCTGGTCCATACTTTTAGCTGAATTTAGTGGAATGTTTACATGGTTTTTTTGGGGTTTATTTCTTTCAGTATCATTTTCGATAACCGTTTCTGCAGGTGAATTCAGGTCCTCAAGGTCGTTATGTGAATAATTTTTTCACTCTCAAAGGGTCGATTGTCTTTTGATAGTAATTTTATCATTTCTATGTTGGTTTCTTTGAGAATTTTTATTTCATCTTCCAAATCACTGATTTGACGCTCTAGATGTGTGGTGTGTTTTTTTAATAGTTTTTCAATGAATGATCTAAGATCCTCACCTGAGGTTTTGATGTCATCGATATCATTTTGCTTCATCGTGCTTCTCGTTGGGACCATATTGGTTAATATATGTTCACGATTTTTATAACAGATTCAGGACACACACAATAGCACAACCACTCTCGCCAAACGCCAAACGCCATTCAATGTTAAATAATGATATGTACTATGAGGAAAAGTACACAAAAAACAGTTAGTAGAAGTTTTACGCAGTTATTCGATAAAAAAGAAATATTTTTGTGATTTATTGGCTGAAAGCTTGGGACATACGGTGCTCAGACTTCCTCCTTATCACTGTATGTTTAACCCAATTGAATATATATGGCATCAGCTTAAGTCAGCAGTTCGAAGAAATAATACTTCTCCAACCTCAAGTTCAACTGTGGTAGCTCTTATTCAAACAGAAACTGTATATATACATATATATAACTGTATATATACATATATATATATATATATATTATATATATATATATATATATATATATATATATATATATATATATTATATATATATATATATATATATATATATATATGAATAATATTATTATATTAAGCATTATAAAGTAAGTCAGAAATCCACAGTAATGGTTCCAACTTCAAAACACATGAAACATATTTTTGGCCGTGGTTTTGCCAAAAATACTACTTTGTGCGTAGGTGCGTTGACCGTCGAAATGCCCCGCCACCCACTCATCCCGTATATCGGATATGTCTCAGACATTTTTACTGCTGTATTAAGGGATATTGTGTCTAATCTCAATAACATTTTCGGCGGAGATAGGGTCTGTACTCCCTGAACTACCTCTGGGTACGTCCTTGACATTGAGGAAGAGTTTCGGTGCTGGAAATCCAAGCAAACCTTAGAAAGCTAGACAGCTCCTTGAGTTGGACAAGAAATTCTTGGAACTTGTAACTGGACTGCTCACTGTGTGTTATCCTCTGAGGTATCAGCACAAGAAATGGATAGATCAGACAGTGAACTGTTTCGCTACCGCGATTGCCAACTATTCCGCAAAAGGCTCAGGTGCCTCAAAGGGTTTCACTAACAAACTCAGGAATCAGGAACTCAGCTCTCAGCAAACTGACACACTTTGCAAGAAGTCTCACAATCCTGCGTCTTGGATAGATGAATGGTAAAGCACAAAAAATCTCAAACGTCGAGGTACGGAGAGGCTGAAGAGCCTTATCGACAATCTACAATCTACAATATTCCCATATTCTGGGAGTTTGGCAAAAATATCAGATCGACTCTTCAACTTAGACTGATACAGTTCATATATTTTTTATATGTATAATGAAATTTATTTGAGAAAAATAATATTTGATACTCAGACTCTCCAGAATAGCTTGCTTCCGACCTCTTTTTCTACATGTGACATTGCAAAATCATTTTTCAGTCAAGCTAAGTCTGGAATAATGGTTGTTTTTATATGTATAATGAAATGTATTTGAGAAAAATAATATTTGATACTCAGACTCTCCAGAATAGCGTGTTTTCGACCTCTTTTTCTACATGTGACATTGCAAAATCATTTTTCAGTCAAGCTAAGTCTGGAATAATGGTTGTTTTTATATGTATAATGAAATGTATTTGAGAAAAATAATATTTGATACTCAGACTCTCCAGAATAGCGTGTTTTCGACCTCTTTTTCTACATGTGACATTGCAAAATCATTTTTCAGTCAAGCTAAGTCTGGAATAATGGTTGTTTTTATATGTATAATGAAATGTATTTGAGAAAAATAATATTTGATACACAGACTCTCCAAAATAACGCGTTTTCGACTTCTTTTTCTACATGTGACATTGCAAAATCATTTTTCAGTCAAGCTAAGTCTGGAATAATGGTTGTTTTTATATGTATAATGAAATGTATTTGAGAAAAATAATATTTGATACTCAGACTCTCCAGAATAGCGTGTTTTCGACCTCTTTTTCTACATGTGACATTGCAAAATCATTTTTCAGTCAAGCTAAGTCTGGAATAATGGTTGTTTTTATATGTATAATGAAATGTATTTGAGAAAAATAATATTTGATACTCAGACTCTCCAGAATAGCGTGTTTTCGACCTCTTTTTCTACATGTGACATTGCAAAATCATTTTTCAGTCAAGCCAAGTCTGGAATAATGGTTGCTTGAATGATCTGCCAGTTTGGCCTATGTACAAATCTGGGAAAGAACCACCCACAACTTTATTCACACACTCCAGACCTTTCAATTTCTTTGTGTTTTTCTGTTCTTGATGAATTCACCAAAAGCATTCATATTAGAATAACATTTTTTTTTTCCTCAGAAATGCTTTCTTCAAGTGTTTTTTCCTGGAAATTGCATCGATAGTTCATACATATTTTTGAGATTAAAATATTTCTGTTATTGTGTTGTTTTGCCAGAGATCTTTCATCACAATTAAGTTCGTCTCCAACCGTGGATACAATGAATAAAATTACCATTTCAATCACCATGTACAACGGGTTGAAGAAAATCGCAGTCAAAGAGGTTATCATTGTTCACTTTCAACACGGTTAACCTCCTTTGAAACGCCCATGCTCGTGATCTACAAGCCGCAAAAATAAATTATCTGAACCCATGACGAGCCAACACGCACCCTACAGGAAACTCCAATAAAAGCTTCATTTGCACAATAATGGCCGCTCCAATTATTCAACTGTATTTGCTACATTGTACCGTTCTAGTGATTGATTCCGAATTTTGCATGTAGCTACAAAACTTGAATAATACATTCGATGACAATTTTATTCCGGTTCCCATTTTCTGCTAGTCGAAGGAATTCTGTTTATGATCTGATTCGTATGGATCGATCAATTAGTGATATCTAATTCGGGATAATGTGGAATTCAAGGAAATCATCGTGTTGGAAAAATCTCATCGTTTCTGTCATATTCTTGTAGTTCGTGCCCTTCCCAACTATTCATCAGGGTGGATAGCGGGCTTAGGATGAAAGAAAACAAACTTCCTGCTTTTTTCAAATCGCCGACATTTCGATCTCTACTTATGAACTTTCTCAAGGCGTGTTGCTCCATGTTTTCAATAATCGAAAGGCTTCTCCTCCGTAGGTGTGAGGGTCCCCAAAAAATTTTAAAATTTTTCGAACCAAATCGAGTTATAACGTTCAATTATACAATGGGCTGTCTAGTTAAAACACACTTCAACGATACATATGATGGACGTGTTGGAAAAATCCCATATTGTCTGTCATATTCTTGTAGTTCGTATCCTTCTCAACTATTTACCAGGGTGGATCAATGGTCGCGTTCAGTAGGGCTGAGTGAGAACCCTGAAAAAGCGGAGCTGGTTCTTTTCACCAGGAAACGCAAACCAGGGGACCTCCCAAACGACCAACTCAATGGAAGGTCCTTGCAATACAAAAGCTCTGTCAAGTACTTTGGAGTCATCCTTGACTCCAAGCTGAACCGGAACAAGCATATCGAACACAAAGTTCGAAAAGCCACAGCTGCGTTCTGGGCATGCAGAAGGGCATTTGGCAGTATGTGGGGCTCAGTCCCAAGATTCTATACTGGATCTACACGACTCTCATACGCCCAATGTTTACGTACGGAGCCATGGTGGCAAGGTACATCATCCGGCAAATCAAAAACCCAATTACATAGGGTACAAAGACTTGCATGTTTTGCGACAAGTGCAATGAGGACGTCAGCCACTAGGGCGCTGAAAACACTCATGGGACTGCTTCCCCTGCACCTCTCTATTGAACTTGAGGCACGCAAAGCCATCGCTCGCTTGAGAAGTTCCAACCAATGGCGGAGTGAGGGAATGTATGGACATTCTCGATTATGGAATCAAACAGTAAAGGATTGTCCACTCCTTGAGATGCCGGAAAACAAATATCCAGCTGTCATATGATTCAGCAAAAGGCGGCAGTCAGTCATTCCCAAAGGGAAGGACTGAGGGCAGATAGGGCGCCGCCTAATCCCCAGCAATAGAATTATCTGCTACACAGACGGCTCCAAGATGGGTGAATCAGCCAGCGCCGAGTACACAGGCAATCTCCAATAGCTGAACTCCACTATGCCCTGGAAAAGTTTGTTTCAGTAATTCAGGCAGAAATTTTTGACATACTCGCCTGTGTAAGAGAAAATATCGACAGAGGCTACCACGGCCAGCAAATCACGATTTGCCAAGCGGCTATCGAAGCCCTCAGATCATAAAGAGACAGTTCGATGCTGATGTCAAAATACATTGACGATATGGCGGACCATTTGGCCAGACAGGATGCCAAAAGCTCAACGATTGGACTATAACCAATACTAGGAGTTTCCAGATCATGGAGCGTCTCAACCACGGAGGAAATCCTGGAAGTAAAATTCCAGGAGGCATGGAAAGAGGCTTCTGTCATGAGACTCGAAACTCAACATCGAAGGCTCCTCTACTAGGAGGGCCAAGACTCTGCTCACACTGAGCAGAAAAGATATCAGAATAGTGGTAGGGCTCCTCACGGAGCACTGCTATCTGAACAAGCTCCTCAACATTATAGGTATGGGTATATTAATGAATGCAGGTGGTGCTTGGAGGATGGGGAGTCAGCCACCCACACCCTCACGGAATGCCCAGCAGTGGCAGAAATACGAGAAGCACACCTCGGGAGTATCGCTCCGAACCCAAAGAGTTTGAGAAAGATATCGGTTACAAGACTGGACTCCTTTGCTCGCGAAATAGAATACCTTCAAAGCTGAACCGACTCCCAGCAGCGATGGGTACATTACGGGCCCGATAGAGAGGCCTACATGCTGACGGTTCTGTCTGCCCACACACTCTCAAACTATCTATCAGGGTGGATAGCAGGTTTGGGACGAAAGAAAACAAACTTCTTGCTTTTTTTTAATCGCCGACGTTTCGATCTCTATTCGAGATCTTCCTCAAGGCGTGTTGCTCCATGTTTTCGGTAATGACGAGGCTTCTTTCTCGGAAATGTGGTGGACATGTTGGAAAAATCCCATCCTTTCTGTCATATTATTTTAGTTCGTGTCCTTCTCAACTGATTATCAGGGTTTGTTTTTTTCCGTTCTTAACCCGTTATCCACCCTGATAAATAGTGTCCTTCTCAACTATTGCTATCGTATGTAGGTATATCGATCGTATGTTATTCTTTCCAGTTAAAAATTTGTAATCCATTTTTGGAGCACTTGCCGACATCCGACTGAGCTGAAATTTGGCGGGTGTTCATAATTCCGGTGACAATGCATTATGACATTTTTGTTGAAGAAAAAAACAAAATGGCGCTTCCAAGATGGCGGACGAGTTTTGTGATTATGGTATGATTCGATTCAAAATTTCCGGGGACGGAGATTGTGAATTTTATGTCAAAATTAATGAAATTGAAATGGCGGCTCATGAAATTTTCGACATAGAAAAAAACAATATTACGCTTCAAGATGGCGGACGAAATTGAAGCTAACCGTCCTTTGGATGCGTATTCGTCCGAATTGCTTTCGTCAGAAGTCGGACTAATAATTTCGTCAGATTTCACATATGTGGCTTCGTCCACTGAACAAGTTATTTCACGCACGAAATCAGTCGATTCTACTAGTGTGATTGATCGCATTGAAGTTTTGTGAAATAATGGATGATTATTGGCTTTTGGAGAATAGTTATCTTGCTAGGCAGCGGATTGAAGATGTTAAGAAGAAAGAAGTGTTGGGTTAATGATATACTAGCAAAACGGAAGGAATTTGGAGAATTCCATCATTCATTTGATGATTCGAAAAAGGATGAAGAAAAGTTTTTTGTGTACAATCGCATACGCTGAATACATTAAACTATATTTTGAATGCTATAGCTCCAAGATGGCCGATGATCTCTGTGTTTATGATCCGATTCTATTCAAAATTGGTATGTGGGGGTTCTCGGGGTCAGAGATTATGAATTTTTCATTAAAACTATCAATTTCGAAATGGCGGCGACGAGTTTTGTTAATATGGTACGATTCCATTAAGAATTGATATGTTGGGGTTTTTGGGGTTGGAGATCATGAGATCATTGATTTTTTGATAAAATTCGTAAATTGAAGATGGCGGATGCGATGATCTCTAGATGGTCTCCTCATTGAAGAACTATATAGCTCAGAACTTACGGGAAAAAGGCCTCATAATAACGATGCTTCAGAAAAAATGCAAAGATTAAGGCGTACTTGAGTACTGAAAAGCACAAAAAATAATTTATAAAAAACCTTTTTTCTACGTTCATGCAAAAAACAAAACTTCATTGAACTATATTCAGTGAAAAAACTGGTTTCTATTGCACTAGTACATTAACATGTGTATTGCACTCATCTGTCATTCTACTTCATCGTTTTGTGATCATGACATAAATATTCAAATCGACGCCATTTTCAATTCTTTTTCTGTGATATTGTATTACATTTCAAACGATTGCATATTTTATATTATTTTCAATCATATTTATTGCGTACCGAATTATGGAATCACTAGAAAATGCAATTTATCAAAAACAAAATTTGAGTTGAATTGTTCCTAACGTAGGTATTAGTTCCTAACTTTCTCAATGCAAATCGATAGTGCTGATTAATTATTAAATATTTTGCTATTAAATTTAGCTTTGTATTTTTCCACACTTGCCACCTAATATTTTTTGATTTCTGCATGAACGTAGAAAAAATATTGTTTGCAACTCGTGCAAAAAAAAGTGTTTATTGCACTCAACGTTTCGTCCAAGTCGGCCTGACGCCCTCGTCGGACAACTTCACGTCAAGTGCAATAAACACTTACTTTTGGCACTTGATGCATTTATAACTATTTGAAAACAAGCTTTTGTTCAAATGCACTAAAAACTAAAAAATAATTGCTTTGGATGTGTGACGTAGGTTATTCCGTGAGTTATAGATTCAAAAGCTTGTCTTTTTTGTATTCAAACTGAAAACTATGCCCGACAATCTTTTGAATCTATAACTCTCGGAATATTCTACGTCACATATCCAAAGCACTTTTTTTTTACTTTCTAGAACATTTGAATAAGAGCTTGTCTTTGAAAAGGTTTTTTATCAATTGTTTTATTTGATTTTCATTCTGAAAAATTTCAGGTTTTCTATAGGTTGTATCATTCGCCATTCAAGAGATATACTGATATTCCATGGAAGTCTTGGATTCAATACATCTGCATTATATATTCCCATGGAATGCACCTGAAACCGAATCGACTCCAAGAAGATTATTGCATAGAAACATTACCGACATGAATTGTTCTGTGGAGTCCTGCGTGACCCGAAACGATCTCGAATCACTCAATATCTCCCAACATCGGATCGTGATATTATGCAAATACATTGTTCGAAATTACTGATTTGCCGGTTTAATTCAGCGGCTGATATTTTAATGTCCATTACCATTCGGTTCGCTACCATGAGGTAATTACGCTCATATACTATCATTATCAATATGCCGCATATAACTGAATTAATGAGGCTCCAAATAGGACAGAGAATATCATGGTGCTTTCATGTGTCAACCGGAAAACAACTTCGATTGGATTTCGAATGAAAGTTAACGAATATACCCCAAACATGCTTGTCATGTTTCGTCCGAATTGAACCGAAGTAGTCGATGAAACCACACCGATTCGGATCAGTGGTAAAGGAAGGTGTTGTGTGGTAAGCTCTACTTATATTACTTATATTACTGATATTACTTATATTACTTATATTACTTATATTACTTATACTACTTATAAAATATGAAAACGTGAATCTCACTATCTCACCAGTAAATAATATAAAGTATCTTGGCATATATATATATAGACGCTCACTTGAAATGGGACGCACATATTAATTATTTGGTGAAAAAATTACGTAGTGTAACATACACACTGAAATACATGATACCCTATCTAGATATAGCTCAGATGCGCACATTCTACTATACTTTGTTTGAAACCCACCTCTCCTATGGGATAGTTGCCTGGGAAGCAGCAAATGCCTCTCATATAAAAAATCTAGAACAAATACAAAAATTAACTTTGAAAATAATCACAAATAGAAAAAGAACTCACCCTACAGAAGCGCTATATAAAGAAACATTGATTCTAGACATAAGACAACTCTACTTTTTCAAAACGGTTATAAGGCAACACAAAAATAAACATGAACTTGAAAAAATTGAACACCATTATGCAACTCGCCCTAAAATGAATTCACCCTATGTGCCAAAATCACAGAAGAACACTTTACAAAAGTGTTATACTTATTCAGCTCCTCGGCTGTATAATCTCATTCCAGCAGATACCAAAGCTATCATTAGTAATAATTTATTCAAAAATAAGCTCAGAGTTTGGATATTAGGTTTGCCAAGGGTACAGATACACCAATGTGTCGATATGAAAAATACATATTACTACAGTGTATAAATATTAATTGAAGATGTACTTACATGTTAGTTGGAGTTGTATAACCTGTAATTCAATTCTCCATTGTTTGTTTTATTGATATGTGATTGATGTTCGATGCAAATACCTATTACAATTTGTTTTATTTCTAAAATAGGATGTTCTTCTTATATTATTTATAAATGATCCTTAATGTGATATCTACATGAAATTATTCTCGTGCCTTTCTGATCACACTGAAAGAAACTAGAACTATTTCACAATTTTCACAATTTTATTTATTTATAATAATTCTATTGCGAATTGTTTCATTTTTAAAATAGTATGTTTTTTTTTCTATATTATCTATAAGTGATTTTAATATGATATCTATATACAAGTCTTCTGAAGCTCTTTTGCTCATACTGAAAAAAATTTTATCTTTACAATTTTATTTATTATAATCTATGGTACATTAATATGTTAAAACCCACGCACAGGTTCATCCTTCTGTGGGAATTCTATATTTATTTATCGTTAACTAAAAGTATTGTATATTTCAAATTGAATGGTTAATAAATATTATTATATATATATTATATATTATATATATATATATATATATATATTTATATATATATATATATATATATATATATATATATATATATATATATATATATATATATATATATATATATATATTATATATATATAGATATATATATATATATATCTAAAGCACATCACCTGGATTCTACCCATTAGGTGAATATCCGGCTCAAATCGATTCGGGTTAGGTCCAGAGAAGTCGGCCGAGTTTCTTGAAATACTAGCAGAAGAATACATTATTATTTTATATTACAATGAATATCTCGTGTATTTAGGGTGGTGTCTGGATGTAACATGTCCAAAGAAAAACATGCAGGTTGTTAGAAAAGTATTTTGACTATTCTTTGTCGGCTAATTGATCTGTGTAATGAAAATCAAAGTCTGACTGACAATATGTCTCTTTACTTTCAGAACTATTAAAATTGACATTAAAATATAAATTGAACATCAGTAACAAAACAAAAATAGCATGACGACTTAAAAGTTCTTTCCCCTCCAAAATAGGACATCTAATCAGCAACTTTTCCCAATTTGGACACCGGCTTTTTAAAAATTCCATTCTTCGTTTTAACCTCAACGACGCGAATTCACCCATCTAGACCAGAAAATACTTCCACTATTCTACCCAATTTCCGAAAGCTTTTAATCATATTATCTCCCATGACAATAACGACATCATTCTCTTTGACAGGCTCATTGTCTATCGTCCAACGATTTGTTTTTGTGAAAGTTGGGTGGTACTCTTTCACCCATCTCTCCCAGTATTCATTTGTGAGATTCTGAACTTTCCTCCATCCTCTCCTCAAGTCGTGATTTGCTCCGAGTTGATCAATCTTATTTCGAGAGTCAATTAGAAAATTGTTGGGTGTTAGGGCTTCGAAATCATGCGGATCCGTAGAAATTTTCGTGATAGGTCTCGTATTTATCATGTTCTCTACTTCCGCGAATAGGGTGGGCATAAGTTCGTCTTTGAATTGTTTCAGGAATTTGGGTCCATCAAACCAGTCTTCAAAATTTGTCGTGTTACTACCGTCTTCATAATAAGTTCTCGTCGTTTTATCAGCCGCATTCCATTTCGATGGTATCCAATGCCATTCTGATGTTTTGGTGAGTTCTTGGATTTCTTTCACTCGATGACCTTCAAATTTTCCCAGTTTCTTCCCATCTCCCTGAATCCAGTATAATACTGTAGTCGAATCGGTCCAGTAGTGAATTTTATCGATCTTTATGTCGAGTTGTTCCTTCACAGTTTCAGTTAACCTACTGCCCATCAACGCAGCCTGAAGTTCCAGTCGTGGAATTGACAGTGGTTTAGTTGGCGATACTCTAGCTTTGGCGGAAATAAGTGATACATCGATATCGTTCTCCTCAATGACTCTGATATATACTACAGCAGCAAAATCTTTCTTACTACTGTCGCAGAAGGTATGAGTTCTATTCTTGTAGCTTTGTGAATTCTTGGTGAGTAACATCTTGAGATGGTCATTTCATCGATACTTTGTAGATCACCTAGCCATGACTCCCAGATTTTGAGCGTCCCATTGTCAATGTGGTCATCCCAACCAATCCCTGTTCTCCAGATGTACTGTATTAAAATACGACCTCGAACTGTGAAATTGGCTATTAAACCTGAAGGATCGAAAATAGACATGACAATCCTCAGAATATTCCTTTTGCTGGCATCTTTCATGATGTCTTCATCCATTTTTACCTTGAACACAAATTTATCAACAGTAGGGTTCCAGAAAATTCCTAACACTCGCTGTAGTGACGAATCCGAATACGTTTTCGTAGATGTACGGAATTGGTTGTCCAATTGACGAATTCAAAACCAGCTGGCAGCTGCACTTGTCTGACTTGCCAAATCAATCGAAAAGCTCTATGTCACGATTTCCATCTCTCCACAAGAAATTCCTGTCTTCTGGTCGTATCACAACTTGATGAAACATTTCTCTGACGTCGCTTAAAAATGCTATTTTTCGTTCTCGGAATTTTAGAAAAACTGCCGTTATAGGTTGAAGAAAATCCGGTCCCAAAAGAAGACATGAATTAAGACTGATACCATGTGATTTTGCCGCAGCATCAAACACGAATCTAAGCTTGTCTGGTTTGTTAGGATTAGTTACTCCAAAATTAGGTAGGTACCACGTTCTCGGTCCATTATTCGCGACCTCTTCTCTACTCAATTTTCTAGCATACCCCTTTTCAACATATTTTCTGATAATATCAATGTATTTCTTCTTAAAATTCTCATTCCTTTCCATTTGTTTTTGGTGATAGCATCAATAACCCTTTTTGTCTGTCCAAATTGTTCTGCATTCAGGTTTTTCACGAACTGAGCGCAGGTAGGTGAACATGTTGCCCCAAATATCATAACCTGCATTTGGTAGACTTCTGGCTCTATGTCATGATTTCCATCTCTCCACAAAAAACGTTGAGAATCCCTGTCCGAGGATTGGCGGAGAAATCGATAAAATGTCTCATTTTTTATATTGTAGAAGAAATTGCGAATGATGCAGATCTGATAACGAGCTTTAAAATCTATTAGAAATCTATTCATAAAAAAATTGCTACTATAAAAATCAAGGAAAATACACAAAAAATTGAAGAATCCGATAACAGAAATAAGGCAATGTGGAGAATTTCTAATGAAAGACTTGGCAGGAAAGAATTAAAGAACAGAAATCAACTGGAGATTGATGATGAGATGATAACAGACAATAAGGTCATTTGTGATTTTTTGTTAACCCCATTTTGTAACCACAGCATCAAAAATTTTTCATAGCCATTTTGGCGAACATTTACCTACATCTTGCTCAATTCCCGATATCAGTGAGAGCATCTCCATTGAACCTGTAACCGAGAATGAAGTCATAGAGATTATAGATGAGTTGAAAAACAGGAATTCCACCGGATCAAACTGTTGAAGTATTGTGAATCAGTTATATCGCAACCTATTGCATCCTTAATCAATCACTCTTTTGAACTTGGACAACTTTTTGATTCTCCAAATTTGGAAAAAGTTATTCCACTTTATGAAAAAGGGGATCAATATAGTGTTGAAAACTATAGACCCATAGTACTATCGGGTTGTCTATTACAAATTGCTTGTGCAGCTAGAATATATTCTTTCAGGAGGGATATAACATTTTCTTATTTAATTTTCAAAGGTATAAAATAATTCTTCCTGAAAATGTGCAAGTGGCTGACTCCTATTGCAGAAGTGAGTGTTGTGGTTCAATTAGTAACGTGGTTGGAATTTCCAAAAATTTTTATTTCCTTGAAAAATGAAGTTGGTTTTATAAAGTTGAAATTTGGACGCCATCTACAGTTAAAAATACTTCACCAAATTTATTCTCTATCAACTTCTGTATAAAAACTCACTGTACAAGAAAAATTTTCCAAATCACACAATAAAACTCTGAACCTTTAGAATTACACTTTAATGCCTGGTTCATAATGAATACCCCACAAGAGCTTATCTTGACGATGGAAGATAGTGACTAAAGTTTATCTTTCAGTCACAGATGTTTTTTCATCTGATTTTATGAACATCCTGTTCATAATTTCAACAAATCGAACGAATTTCATTCATAGAATTCATATGACAAGAAAAAGGTAATTTTTCCACCCCCAGAAATCGGTGCAGAATACTGTTTTATCGCAGTGACTAATGTAAACGGGTACCCAAATTAATTTCAGTAACAAATATTATTTTTCATGAAAGGAAGGAATATCGAGGGGACTGTTGAACAATATGGAAAAAATTCAATGGACATAGCCGTCAAAGGGAAGTGTTAACCAAAGAGACGTGTTTCGGGTTGACTCCGTTGATTTGTTGTTCACCCTTGCACTTCTTCGCCGTACTGTTGAGTGCTCTTTGAGCGCCATGTCCATTGAATTTCTTCCATGATTTTTCATGTCCGAACGCTTGATTAAATGCATTCAACCTCACATATTTCCATTGTTACGGGTCCGTGCTCAAAGTCTCGTATCAGATCTTCCTTGGCATTTCAATCCCAATAACCAATATTTGGTTTGATGCAATAGTTGATGATCCAAGGTTCCAAGACCTCCTTGGCTCTGATGATCCTCCGATCATCTGCCTCCTATGGGATACCTAATTCCGCCAGTCTAACTTGTTCATTGATAACTAGCTTTCATTTAGCAACTTCTAGTGGTCTCATTTATATTTTGTACGAAGAGTTAACTCATGATGTTTATTTCTGTATTGATCTCATATCTGGATTAAAAATCCAGTTGGAATTGAATTTCTGGATTATTGGAAAAGACCAAAGAAATATGATCAAAAGATCTATTTAACAAATCTATTCAACAAAATCTGATCAACGAAATCCGATCAATGACCTCTGTATAATGAAATATGACCAACGACCTGGTAGAACTATAGATTCAAACAACAGAAAAATATATTTGTAAAACATGTCTGAAAAATCTACTTTTATATTTGATTATAATTGGTTCAAAGTATACCAACACACAAATCTCTTGAATTCTTTAAGAACTTATGACGTTATATTCACCTCTTAGGCCCGATTTCACCATCCTCTTTAAACGAGTTTTGTTCAAATTAAACTTAGATTGAGCTTTCTACACGTCATATTGGACTTCACCAGGAACTATAAACCGCGTTTAGTTCTAAACGGCGTTTCCACTTAAAACGGGCTGAATTTGGCCAGTTACGAAGTTAAACGACGTTCAGTTCATTGGTTCCGTGCACGTTTGACAGATGGTTGACATTGGGGATGAAACAACCTTACTTTTCCGATTTGTTCATGTTGGAGAATTTAACATTTTTACCTATTTCAAAAAGAATTCAGTAGTTGGATTACATGTGTCATATTGTTCTGTTGTGAAATGCAATAAAAATGCATCAATACACGGCCGAATACGATTTTTCAGGTAAATTGTACATGTTTGTATTTTGACCCTGTTATCAGAATTCCATCTGCTGTTGTATGGAATAGAAAACATTGTGAAATCTCCCAGAGAAGGCAAGCAGCCTAGATACATGCCATCAAACGAAAAGACTGGTCTGATAAGTTAACGAAATATGGTAGAGTTTGTTCCAGACATTTTCACTCTGATAAAGGAAATATGTTGTACCAATTTATTCAATAAGCTGGGTGCCGAGTGAAGTCCAAAGAAGGAATTCATTTGATGAATTGAATTTTCACATTCCAACTTGAAATTCATTGTAGAAGATATTGTCACTTTTATCAAGTTTTTTCAAAAACTAAACTTTGAACACCGAACACCCACAAAAATATCACAAAACATGAGCCAAACACGAAAGTTATCGGTTTTCAATTTTTAGGTTATATTGTCACTTGGCTTTGGCTCCTCTGCAAAACAACGAAATATATGCAAAAATGACAGAATCGTACATATTTTACTATGTTGCCAGCTTTTAACTATCCTTAAACTAAGTTTCAATAAACTCGGTTCAGCTATCGTCTGTTTGTGTCGGTGAAACTGAATCGAGGTTAATCAAGATTGAAATCTGAGCTCAGTGAGAACCGAATTTAGTAAAACGCCGTTTATCTGCCTTGTGGTGGAATCGGGCCTTAGCAAAGCTGTGTCTAGGGATGGTATAGTTGATTAGCTAGCACCACCCAAGTGTTCTTTTAGTAAAGCAAGAAACAGAAATGGGCGAATTTCAACTTCCTTCCTCTCTAAATCAAATATCAATACTTCAATTCTCGAATTTTTTATAATTTCCTGTTGAGATTTAGCTGTGTTCCAGAAACCGATCCACAGAACTCACCCTGATTATGAAACAATACATTTCACTATTCTGTAGTGTGGTTAGATCAGACAAAAAGTGCCTGTTCTGTTTCCTCATTCATGGTTGCATCGCACCAGCGTACACCAACTTACTCCGTGTGCACCGCCGACATTTGACATTTCTAAATGACATCGAAGTTGGTTTGTTTTAGAGTATTTTTGTCAGACAAAGTTATTATTCGAAATGTGCTCAAATGTCAAAATATATTAGAATAATATTCTGTGGTGGAGAATCAGAGCATCCGTCGAGCTGTGGGAATGAAAGGATTATTCATGGCATTGCTTATAACTTGTAACTTCACCAGCAAGATTTAAAAGTGATCTATTCGCTCCTAGAACTTCATATTGCTGTGCACAGAGTATTGAAATGAACGTTTCGAGGAAAGCAAACGTTACATAGACAATAGAATATTCACTAACTGTCAATATGGCTATAGGTCAGAGAAGTCGACCGAATCAGCAACACTCGAATTCACACAACAAATATATTCATGTCTAGACGAGAGTAAGAAAGTTGCAGGTTTATATTTCGACTCAACTGCCATTTTCGATACAGTTAATTCAAATTTCCTTAGGAATAAATCGAATAAATTGGGCATGAGAGGTAAACCAGTAGAATGGATAGTTTCATATCTACAAAATAGAAGAATCGCAGTGAATATAGGTTCAGAGACTCCCACAGAAATGGAATGGGATGTTTCTTCGTTATCTTCATCAATGACTTATCAGAATGTGTAACTGCTACCGACCATTTTCCCGTATGTATTTTGTTGGAAACTCAGTAACTTAATGGATTTTTGTTACAGAGTATAAATGAAGCGGGGCGTTAGGAAAATAATAATGGATAGTTTGATTTTAATTCTTGTAACACGATTGCCAAATTTTCCGAGAAGCTAAATTTCGAATTGATTCAAAATAGTTTAACACCATTCACTGATCTATTATTATTGAGTTCAGCAATGGAATATGTGGAAAAACGATAATTTGATTACACTTGAAAAAATAACACTCTCGTAGAATGAGTATATCTAGTAAACACATTTGATATCTTTCAATTAATCGAGGGAAATGAAAAATACCTCAATATTTAGATATTGGTGTTGGATTTCAGGTTTCTCTGGCTATGATGGTGAGGAATACCTATAGCATATTACATCCTAGATGTCAAGAAATAAACAGAATGAAAGAAAACACTTTTATCAATGTAGAAACGACATAACGAAAAATTCAATTCACTCCTGTTAATCATAGAAATTGCTCAACGAACTCCGACTGGAATTAAGAAAGCTCTGCGACTCTATTTCGAAATTAGGATTATTCATACGCTAATTTCGTCAAACGATATTCGGCGTGAAAACTTTACATTTAAAACTTAAAATGTAATTCAGAGTCTGACGGAGTTTCCGTTTCCCGTAGCGGGGCGAAATTTATGTTGCGGAGACCCTCCTAATCGTAATTCAGCACCGGCCTCGGCTGTTGGTTTTGCTCTCTTAACTCTCTAGAGTCGCTCAAATGGTTCAAGTGGTGGAAAATTCTAAGCCCAGTTTGATCTTCGGTTCAATTGGAGGCCCTGTATGAGGCTATATTTCTCTATATTTTTCTTTAGGGGGAATATAATTACTTTTTTATCGAACTTATTTTATTTTTCACGATACACAGTTCCGACCCAATGACTGCAGTGAAACTATCTGGTGGGTCGATTCCATTGTGTAGACAAGAGCATGGCAATGAACTAGCGATGTATAAATGGTCGGACTTTAGATAATTATGTATTTGATGTATTTATTTAGATAATGATTGTGGTTCTGAAGAAAACAAGTGATGATACTCGTATGATATGTTTATATTGATTTGATCCAATTAAATAATCTAAATAATTCAAAGGACCCCGCACATTTTTTATGGGAAATGGCTTTCTGTGAATTTGGCTGAATTTTCGGTAAGTTGTAGTTCTTGGTGGGCTGATCAAAATTGTCCGGGACTACAAAGCTCAAAAATGGACAGTTTTCGGGATATAGAGCTTTAAAAATGGATTTTTTTCCGTTTTTGAGGTATTTGCTCATCAATCGGAGAGCTCTCTTTTCTGGTTGGGATTGAATTTGGATGTTCGGCGCCTGGAACCCGACTGAAAAATGGCCTTCCTCAGTTATATTAGGCACCGCCATCGATAATTTTTCATACACTGCTCCACACTGGCTATGAAATGAAATACAAATCCAAGATCTTCCATACTTTTTTTCATGCTACATGATAACGCCAGAATAATTCACATTTTAGAAAAATGACATGAATTGGGTATTTTCTGAAGAGGAACCATAATAATTAATCCAATCCAATAATATCAAAATGTTTTCCAAAATGTTCAGCGAGCTGTAATGGGGATGGGATAATCATATATCCTCAGAGACAACAATTGTGATCACTTCTGATGTCATTTACATATGATATGTGATTTGTTTCTCACAAATCTCGATAATCTGACAATGGGGTGCCAAAACATTTTCCTCTGAATGGCTCGAAATGGATGATTGCATCTTACAGACAAATGAATCCGTAAAAATGTCTGCATCTTTGATACCTTATAGTACTTTCCAGGTAGAATGAGGTAGTCCAGGTGTTGGAAGCAAACTATGAATGAAACTTTCGATATTTACCCCTGAATCCTCGAAAATACTATATTTTTTAATTAATGTTGCATTAAAGTTTACACATACGAATGCATACTGTCTATTGATATGATCGTTGGCGAAATGAATGAGTAGATCAATCGAAAACATTATGATAATGAGAGTAACATCCATAATAATAATAATAGCAATAATGATAATCAACAAAACACAATTATAAATTACCTTAGCAATCACAAGAAATCATTTGAAAAATTATGAATAAAATCGAGCGCAAAATGAATTATAGGCTGACATGAAGCTATATCTACGAACGTTTCACAATCAAAAATCATCTCAACAATGTAAAGGAAAAATCAACTCCTATCTAAGTACTCGATCGTTGATTGGGTCTATACTACCTTATTGATTCATCATCATATCATTTGGATGTATCTGGTCATTCTATTGGCGGCATCGAGCACATGGCTCAATTAACTGGTATTTGGATATTTGACTCCTTGGTTATGGCGAGCATCAGCAAGAAACTTTGAAACGCCAGCAACGTGAGCACATCATCCGACGGTATTCGCACTCGATTTGCATGTGCAATAATATCTCTATATTGACTCTTAATTTTCGTCGTTGGTGTACACAATCCAGACCTGATACTTTGCTTTGTTACGGAATCTGAGATAAACTCTTACTTCCCAAAATCCAGGTTCCTCAAGTAACTCATCGAGTTGGAGTATTTCCTGCTGTTCTCTATGGAGTTTATCCTGTACATGAGATGGTACTGAATCAAACTGGTGAAGACCGATAGTTAGATCTCTTAGATAGTCCATACTAATTCTTGGGAAATGTCGCACCTGCTGTTGATTCAAGGGTATTCATCTTCCATTCCTCGAATGAAGGAGATCCACCTCTTCCCGAGCTTGTAAAACATTGGGCAATCGTGATCGCTGGAGCAATTCTTCTGCGACTTGTTCATTTGCCCCTTCCATGTTGATTAGCGCACGATATTTATTGATGATTGCTCTAGCTGTACGGTGAAATTGTCCGAGATTGAACATATGTAACATATTGATTGTTTTAAAAAAACCTGAAACAAACTCCTTATGTGGTCATTTTGGGATTCCACTATCCATCTGCTCTTTGTTTCCAATCTGGATTTATTGGCTTCTTCCGTACTCCAATTCAAATTCATTGAATCCTTCTTCCTATAATACAATAGATTGGACGAGTCAGTACAGGTGTAAAAATAAAAATAATAGAGTATAGAAGCATATTACAGATATAACAGCTGTATCTTTCCAAAAACTGAGGACGAAATGAATACAATTATACAAAATGAAAAAGTAAAAAACATTTCAGTCAATAATTGTAGAGGAGAGTATCAACTTCCCCCAAATTATAAAAACAGTTATTTGCTAAAAAATGTTTCATCCCACCTTTGAAAACTTCGTATGTTGGACTGTTTTTCAAGTGGCTGGAAAGCCTATTGAAGTAAGAAGCTCCAGCAATAAGGGGTGATTTTTTATAGAAATTGTGGTTTGCTTTTTTGAGCCATAAATAATTTTTGTTTCTCGTATCATGCTTGTGTATATCACTATTTTCTATTAATTTATGTTAGGTCCGATAAGTACTGCTCAGTGATATCAAGAGAAAAATAGAAGTCACCGTTAGATTCTTCTTGTCTCTAAATATGTTGTGACACGAAGTTTGAGAAGGTAGATCAAATATAAATTGTATTATCCTTTTTTGCAATACAAACACCCTTTGAATTTCACTTCCTTGTCCCCAGACAATAATACTGTACGCAATTGCAGAGTATGCATATGAATAATACACATTCAATAGTACTGTCAATAAGTAGAAGCATTGGTTAATTTTCTTGCGAACAGCATTGATCTGTTCCTCCGATGAGCGGTCACTGTCAAATGCGGTTCCCAGAAATTTTATCAACTTTGATTTTTCAATGACAGTATTGTTTAACAAGACAGAACAGTTTGTTGGGAATTGTAAATAGAGTAATATTCAATGCAAGCAGTTTTTTTAATACTTATTATTAATCTGTTTCGATAACACCAATCTTGAAATTGATTCAGTGTGTTGGCTACTTTTTCAGAATATGCAATTTCTTTGCTGTCTGATATAAGTGTGCATCTATCGTCTGCATACATAAGCACTCTGCATCAGTCAAATAACTAGGCAGGTCAATAATGAATAATAAAAATATTAAGGGGCCAAGAACACTGCCTTGAGGAGTTCCAAACTCAATATTAAATTCGTTGGAGAAGACATCAATTTTTACAAAAATCTTTCGATTTTCTAGAAAGGAGAGAAACCAGTCATCAGTGCATCCACGAATGCCCAGCTGATGCAATTTTCCAGAAACATAGGAGAAACTTAGTTGACTTTGTCCTCTTGCTAGGTTAACAGGCATCTCATAGTGTATACTTATGTTATCAAGCAAGAGTGTGATGTATCGGTATTCTCTATCCAAAATAAAAATATCACTCTCCTGAAACCATCCCCTTAACAAATTTATGTCGTCTTCGAACTCATGGCGTAACATCTCCGCATCGTTATTATGATATTCTGAAAAATATATGCCTTGTATTTCTGAAATGAAACCATCCGGGGCAACAATCAGAGCAGGTTTAACCAAATGACGTCCTTTGTGCATGCAATAGGATTGACGCAAGATGCGAAAGTTGCAGCTTTCAGATATATAAGAGTAAATTCCGTCAATGCCCTAGATATGTTTGGCTCTGGGATATACAGCGTATTCGCAAAATGGGTGACATGGGCTGCTATGGAGTCTTTTCTTGTAATTGATCTCAAACCAATGTTTTGAGGGACGAAGCGCCCCATAAGGGACTTTCTAACTGTTTCAATGGCCGGACTCAAGGCTTGACAGCTTGAATATACAAAGATCACTTTCAAAATTTCGTCCGACAGTCCCTGTTTCAGTTTGCACAAAAATAACGAGATATCTGGAAGATGTTTCTTCATGAACAGGATCACAAAATTCAAACAAATCCTGGAATTTATTTTTGATTACTGGTGCTAGACATTGAGAATCTGCCTTGTTGAAACTATTTTCATCTTCATATTTTTCTGTATTGGTTACTCTATCTCTCAGTTGTTGAAGAAGATTTTGTAATTGTAATCCTTCAATTTTATAAGCTCTGGTAACGAACCTCAAACCTGGCAGTAATACCCGCAGTAAACAACATTTCTCATCTAAATGATCGGGACAAGATCTCACATTTTCTGGTACGTAAATATTCTTCGACATGAATATATCAACTCTACATCCATTCGATATTCTCCGAATATTCACAACTGAATCACAAGTTATACAAGAATGCTTGTTGTTTGCGTTAAAACGAATGCAAGCTGGATCTAGTTCAATAAGTGTGATTTCGTTCAGGACTGATCTAGACAGATTCTTGTTTGATTTGTCGCAATTTTCCGTTTAAATTCATTGTTTTCACCGCGTAAAAGCTGCATTTGGCCAGAAGCAAGTCTCCCATTACATATGAAGCATTCAGTTCGATTCAAATATGCCATAATATCAATGTGTATCACTTTAAGTTCTTAGGATCATTATTGATGACTGAAGAAATTGACAGATATTTTGATATGACAGTTTTCGCAATTATTTAATTTTCATTCACGACGACTTTGATTCTCATAGCATGTCGATTATCAAGTTATCAAAATCGAGTTGAATGCTTAATAGATAATATGTAGGATTTGCTCCGCGTTGAATGCATCTTCTCCGCGATGATAAACCCATTACATTCAATAGGCATACACTATAAGATTATGAGATGTATGGTTTTTGACGTAGCAAGACGACAAAACCAACTCAGTGCAGACGAAGCCTATAAATCCATATTGGTAAAAAAATGCAGATGGATAGTGGAATCCCAAAACGGCCACATAAAGAGTATGTTTCAGTTTTTTCTGAAACAATCAATATGCCACATGTGTACAATCTCGGACAATTCTACCGTAGAGCTGGAGCAATCATCAATAAATATCGTCTGCTTATCATCATGGGAGGAGCAAATGAACAGGTCACAGAGGAATTGCTCCAGCGATCACGTTTGCAAGCTCGGGTAGAGGTGGATCGGCTTCATTTGAGGAATGGAAGATGGATACCCTCGAATCAACAGCAGGTGCCACAGTTCCCAAGAATAAGTATGAACGATCTGGAAGATCTAACTATCGGTGTTTACCAGGTTGATTCAGCACCATTTCACGTACAGAATAAACTCCAGAGAGAACAGCAGGAAATATTCCAGTTACTTGAGGAACCTGGATTTCTGAGAGTAGGAGTTTATTCCAGATTCCGGAAAGCAGCAAAGTATCAGCTTTGAATTGTGTACTCTAACGACGAAAATGAAGAGTCAACACAGGGATATCATTACACATGCAAATCGGGTGCCAGGACCGTCGGATGCTGTGCTCACCTTGCTAGCGATTCATAGTTTCTTGGTTATGCTCGCCATAACCAAGGAGTCAAATATCCAAATACCGGTTTATCAAGCCATGTGCTCAATGCCGCCAATAGAATGAACCAGATAAATCTGAATGATATGATAATGAATGAACCTCAACCCCCAACGATCGAGTACTTAGATAGGAAAGATAGGAGTTGACATGGCGTAAGAGGCTGGATTTTTCCTTTACATTGTTAAGATGATTTTTGATTGTGTTATGCTCGTTGATGTAATTCCATGTTACCAAATAATTCATTTCGCCTTCGATTTGATTCATAATATTTCACATTATTTTGTTGCGATTGCTAAGATAGTTTATAATTGTTTTTTGTTTATTATCATTATTGTTATTATGATGTTACTCTTATTATTGTATTGTTTTTGATTGATCTACTCATTCATTTTGTCAACGATCATATTTAATAGATAGTATTTATTCGTATGTGTAAACTGCAATGCAACATTTATTGAAAAATATCGTATTTTCAAGAATTCGGGGGTAAATGTCGAAAGTTCAATTCATAGTATGCTTCCAACACCTGGACACCATTCTACCTGGAAAGTACTATGAGGTATCAAGGATACAGACATTTTCACGGATTCGTTTTTCTGTTCATTCATTGCATTCATCCATTTCATTCATTTCGAGCCATTCTGAGGAAAATGTCTTGGCACCCCATTGTCAGATTATCGAGATTTGTGAGAAACAAATCACATATCATATGTGAATGACATCAATAGTGATCAGAATTGTTATCTCTGAAGATATATGATTATGATTTTCCCATTCCTCTCCATTACAGCTTCCTGAGCCTCGTTATAGTGCAATAGATTTAGAATATTTATATGAGATTCATTTTTACAAATAATACTTGATACTAAAAGATTTAATTCGTTGAACATTTTGAAAAACATATTTGATATTATTGGACAACAGATCTCTCTCTCTCTTCCAAAAATACCCAAAATATATCGTTTCTCGAAAATGTGAATTATTCTGGCGTTATCTTGTAGCATGAAAAGATGTATGGAAGATCTTGGATTTGTATCTCATTTCATAGCCAGTGTGGAGCAGTGTATGAAAAATTATCGATCGCGGTGCCTGATGAAACTGAGGAAGACCATTTCTCAGTCGAGTTCTGGGCGCCGAACATCCAAATTCCATCCCAACCAGAAATGAGAGCTCTCCTATTGATGAGTAAATACCGCGAGAAATGAAAAAAAAAAGAAGATTTTCAAAGCTCCATATCTCGAAAACTAATCATTCTTGAGCTTTGTGACCATGAATACTTCTGATGAGCTCATCAAGAACTACAACATACCAAAAATTCAGCCAAATTCACGGAAAGCCATTTCCCATAAGAAATGTGCGAGGTCCTTTTCAAATAAATACTTTTATTCATTGCTTTATTTACCGTCGGCCTATTCCTACGACCGGAGCCAAACACCGACGACAGTGAGCACACTCATCCAACTAGAAATTTTGCCAAATCCTCTGGTTTTCAGAGATAGGGTTCTTTAAAAAGCTCAATATTATGAACTTGGGACCGCCATTTGAAAATCCCATCTGATATGACGCCTGCAGCTACGAATATGCTACTTCTCTACAGTTGTATGGGCATTTTAACACGCATGTTCCGTGTCAGGTGGTCCACCAATCGAGTACTGAATCCGCCCTATGTTGCTTGGCCAGATATCAAATTCAAATAATTGTATTCATAATTAGTACGCTATATATCTACATTTTCAAATTCACATACATGTACAGTTCGTTGTCGCGGGTTACGGGACAGAAAACAATAATAATAATAATAGAAAATTGCGGATCGTCCTTCCTATCCCCACGGACCGTAACTACCGTTGGGTTCACCTGAACAAAGGATGAGGGAAAGATCCGGATCAACTGGATCAACCGGATCAACGCGCTAAGTAATCCTAGCAACCATTTTAACTAAGCTGAGAAACTAAGATTGGCTACTGGCGCGAGTGGGTTAAGCGCTGCTCCCCATCGAGACCGCAGGAAATACAATCATCAGCGCCTACAAGACGAAGGATCGCCGTCTTTATCGTAGTACGGTATCTTTTGCTTTCCACTATCCAGCGCACTGCCCCTCAGAATCCAATCCAATGGCGAGCCCCCCTGAGTACCCATGTCAACTGAAAAAGTCCAATCTCGGCAAGATTCTTCTTGCGTCGACCGGAATTCTCAGTTTGTTAACCGTGAAATGTAAGGGGCGAAAAACCGGATCGAGAAAATTGTTTGTTGGCCTTCGACCGTTATGTGTTATCTACTCCTGTTGTTCAACTTTTCGGATTTGTCAGGCTGGTGACTATTTGCTTGGGAAAACTCAGGCTAATGGGTGATAAAACAATATATAATTCATTTTTATTTTTCATATCATTCGTTTCATTCAATCTGGGCCTATTTCATTGAATAGGTCTGTATTTTGGTATATCAAGCCACAATATTTGCAAGGTTGATTATGGTGGGCTCTGATGCCAGTAATATCCCTCGTCAACGGGCTTTTAGGGATGAAATGTTTATATAATTTATAAGGAATTTTTCTTATATAATCTTGTATTAACGGTACTCCCGCCAGCTCACGCAGGTCATCCAGCCGAATGTATCTATTGCTATTTGTGACTATACGGAGCATCTTGTACTGCATTCATCTGATTCGGTGAGTGTTGTTTCAGGCACGCTGCAGAACACACTGTAGGCCTTAAAATTTTCTTCAATATTCCTAGTGTTCTCTGTGGACATTTGGGAATTTCTGGACATTAGAGGGTAATTCCTTTTTTCTTCAGTCGATGTTCTCTGGATTGTCAGATTGACATATTTATACAATGTTAAACGCTTGTCCAGTTGCCACCCTAGGTAGCTCACAGGGCTTGTCTCTTCTGTAGTAATCTTCCTTATTTTGATATTTGTGAAGATTTTATTGTTAGTGTATGTGCGTGTGGAGTTTATGACTTCTAATTTGTTCGGATTTATTGCGATTTTATTTTTCTCCATATACGAACGACTCTCCTGTCGAAGTGAATTTGCAGTTGTCGGGCTATAACGAATGCGCATGTATAGCGGTGTCATCCGCATATATGGCTGCATTCGTTGTGAGAGACACGTGGCTCGGATATCAATGAGACTCTCGTCAACCTGACCAGCTACCGGTGCCCATTTTCCAACCGACGAAACAAAAAAGGAGGAGGTTCTCTAGCCGACGCGTATATTTAATTTTGTTTTTATAATTTTTTTTATGTATGAACACGCATAACTTTTTACTGGGACGTCCAATTCCGATCATTCTTTCCTCAGTGGATAGGGTGTACTTTGTACTTGGTCCCATTAGAATTTCAGGAATGAAATCCAGCCCTAAGGGTAGCAAAATGAAGGATATTGATCACTCACCCTCTGAATTCTGGTCCGTTAACCGATTCTATCATTCATAACTTTGTACTGGGATCTTCGATTTGGATGATTTTTTTTATCAGTTAGGGTATATCTCATAGTTGATCATATTCCAATTTGGAATGGAATAATCCACCCCTATGGGAGGAAAATAGAGGATGATTGATTTTTCGCTTGTGAACATTGGCACACATATGACAGATCCTCCTACATCCGTCACAATAATAATTACATTCTATGAAAGGATGGAATTGTATACAAAGTGATGGAATCAACTAACAAGAACTTTCAAAAATAATTTATTTCATATAATAATAAATAGTTAAAGTAGATAATCATATTATTTAACAGTCAATAGTTGAAGTCTGCTAGGTAAGTAAGTATTTTGGAAGTGATCAAAAATTAAGTAGGTAGTAATTAGTAGATTTCAGCCAACATTCCACGCATATCTTTCCATAGAGTAGTCCGATTCCGATGATTATTTTTTTTTTCAATGGATAGGGTGTACTTCAAAGTTGGTCCCATCTCAAATTGAGAAAAAATGCCACCCCTAAGGGTAGCAAAATGGAGGATATTGATCATTCACCCTCTGAATTTTGGCCCATTAACGGTCGTTCACCCTCTGAATTTTGGTCCATTAACCGTTTCTATCAGGCATAACTTTGTACTGGATTATTCGATTTGGATGATTCTTTTTAAGCCACATAAAATTGAAAAATAATAACTTTTCAACAAAAAATTGAACCGATGAAATACGGAACTGAAAAGTAAAAAATGAAATAAACCTTCTTAGTCTTAGCTCCTGAACAAATTTAAGTAACTAATTTTGAGTCGGCGCCAATCAAACAAGCAAAAGATTTAGGCAAGGCGTAAAATGATGACATCGAGTTGCGCGGTGACATTCTGAAATTTGTTTTGAAGTAATTTATTGATCTACGTTCGTTCGTATTTGGTATGAGACAATTCTGAAACCATTCTCCAAAAAGTTCTGTCGTTGATCATCCAGTCTGATTTCAGTGTGTGAATCATTGGGCTGAAAGATTTCCGCTGTTTTGGTCTTCACCAAACAACTTAGTTCTCTGTTTTTCAACCCTGCCGAATAGTACTGCCCATTTGCGTATGGCTGAGACTGTTGTTATTGGTCTTTTTATTTTTGAATAGATTCCCATAGTGCGTCATCATTTTCCTATGTGCCTATGAATCTCTGAGTAAATGTTCCATCGTATTTTTTACCGTCATGAATTTATTCGTTCATTTCTTAGATTTGTCAGATGGGGGTTTTTGTGATTTTTTTCCCTACCAGCCTTCTGATGTCTGCATCTGTGAAGGTTCTTGTGTGCCTCCTATGATTTCATATGGAATATCTGTAAACTAGGTGAGCTCAATGCACATAGCTGACAATCGATCTTTTGATAAGTAGTGTTGTTCCCTTATCGTAAGACTTTGTAGTGAAAGTGTCCTTTTGAATAAGAACACAACGACATGTGTTTTGATTCACATGTTTCCACTCATATATATGTTGGTATTGTTCTCCCATATCATTCTAGTTGAGGTTTGTAAAGGGTTCATTCTTTGAGTTTTGTTTTTCATCCTATGTATGAATAACTAACTTCTCTTTTTTCAACTTTTTGGTTATTAGATTCCTATCTCTTGAATTGTTACAACCAGTTGTATTTTCTGGCCCTGATGTAGTTTATACGTTAAATAAATAAAATGTTTGCCGATGATTAGAGAGTTGGTTATTAGTCCTCATCCAACAATGCCGTCAGCATTAAATTTTTTTCGATTATTCATTTTCCGATGAGGGTGGTTTTTCCAGTGTATCGAAATGTGGAGAGTACATTCCTTCAATTTAGGTACTACTCAAGAGAGGCAATTTTATTCGAATTATCATTTCTGTGTGTGCAATGGAACTGGGTTTAGAAACGTCCACACAAACCAAGTGCATATTGTGTGATATCGCCAACTTGAGGTTTCTACTCGTGAGCGACGATGCGTAAGGCATTTTTAGGGCCCCACTTCGCATTCGCCTCGATGTTTTGTCATTCGATTTAACACAAATTAGGTTCTTATTAATTTATGACCCCTGTTTGAGTGTCAAAGTGGGACTCTGCTGAGAGAAAATTGGGTTCACTTATTCCGATGTCGTAAAGTTGGTTATCTACATTATTTCTTGTCCGTTGCATCTGCGAAACGCGGTAACAAGAATGCTACTAGATTCTCCTAATTCATTCCTGAAATTTTTTCGAATGGACCAAATTTCTGAACACTTCACTTTCAAGGAATTGTTATTTTATATATTTGATACAAAAGATACAATGAGAAAATCTGCAGAATCCAAATTACTACAAATAACTCCTACGCCTTCCTCAGATCTGGAAAATCCAGAAAAATAACCAATTAAGTCACATAGTAATTGAATACTTTTTCTACTTAGAGTAATTATGACTGTGGAAAGATGTGAGATATATTCATTTGAACAAGTTACGGATATGTTCTTGAATAAGTCCTTCAAGTACTAAAATGTAATATGACATACTAAACATATTCAAAAGTGAAATTAAAATATTTAAAGTAGCGTAACCGACAAATACAAAGGCAACATTCCAATTATAAAGAGCACGAGAACTGTACATTATCCCTCGTTGGGTTGGACAATATCGTCGATTATATTTAATGAAGCAGTTGTGCAGCTATGATATGGTCGAAAACCAGATTGAGTGGACGGTATAATATTATTCGTATTCAAATACAGTCTCAGTTGGGTTTCAATAATTTTTTTCAACCAGTTTGGACGGTCCTGAAAATGTACTTATAGGTCATTTAATTCCTGTTGATTGTTTATTCTGAGAATCGGTATAATCAGAGCTTTTTTCCAGCTGGTGGGAAGAAAAAACACTTAATAATATACTATGGATAAAATAGATAAAGTATGGTAGAATATATGGCATACACAGCTTCATGAACCCCACTGAAAACACGTCAGTGCCAGGTGAGGTAATATCTTTAATAAATTTTTGAACACCTCTCCTTCTGATACGGGGCTAAAAATTGCGAATTTTATTTTGTGAATAGTACTCTTTGATGTTCTATCTAAAAAAAATTTTTATCGTGTCAAGATTTTGAAGTAATTGAGGTTGTTTCTGTTCAACTTTATGCTTCAAACTCAGCGCTTTCAACTCATTCCATAATAGTTAAGAGTTGTATAATTCATGACAGAAATGATCTTCAGAGACAACCAAGCGAATCTGTAATCAATAACTGACCAAATGAATATATCACTTTTGCAGTCATCCGCATTTCTTGTAGAAAAAAACTAGTTTTTGGGATTTCTCGTTGTTTAATTTGAGGTTGTTGGCACTGAATCAAATTACTGATTTATTGACAGAATTAGCCATAGTGGCTTTTTTCATCCGAAGCAGTATTCAATGAAGTTATGTCATCAGCATAAGCAACACATTTATTACGGCACAGACAATGAAATAGATCGTTTGCGTGAATAATAAATAATAGGGGTCCCAGAATGGATCCTGAGGTACTTCATGTAGAATATTCCAAAAGTCAGAAAGTGAATCTTTCATAAAAACTGATTATTTTTTTGTTGCACGAATATGACTGGATCAGATTGAGTAATACGCCTTTCACACCATGATATAATGACTTTTCAATGGGATCAGCATGCAACACCCTCTATTTGAACCCCAGATTTTTAATTATATGATTCAAATTTAAGAAGGTCGATAGGCTGCTCAGATGGATACGGTTAGGCCGTGAGTAAGGTTCAATTAATGACTTTTCCTAGTTTATCAAATTGGGCCACTAAAAAAATTATACATTAATTAACTTGACTAGTTCAAGAGTTGGGCGCCAGGCTTGCTGAGGAAAAAGGCCAAAGATGAATAAAATTAAATAAATGTCACCTAGCTGGTATAGGTAGGCAAATAAATATGCAGGAAATCAGCTTAACCAATTTATTCCAGACAATAAGAAGAGTAACTGGATAAAAAAGATATGAAAACGTTAACAATGTTACTTGAAGAGTATAAAAAAAATACAATGAAAAAATTTAAAAAAATTACATGTAGATTAAAAAAATTTGACTCCGATAAAATCTGAACATTTACAAAATAGTCAAGATTCCTCTAGATTTTGGTGATACGGTATATACCTGCGGAGGTCTTTAATGGAGGGATGTAGAAGGCTTGTTTCTACGAAGATGGTCTCAGCGGTGTGACGACGAAACTAGTTTCAGCGGCACGACGACGAATCTGGTCGTGGGTGGTTATCTATTTGGTTTTGGACCCCCTAATTGGCGTGAATTGGTTTGATCTTCACGGATCAGGCTGAATTGAATGTGCTGTATGACCTCCTAGGGTACCAGTCCTTCTGTCTCAGTGGGTGGCTTCACTCCGTGGTATATATCATGCAAAGAAGATGATAGGAATCAGAATTTGTACAAAATGGGGGAGAACGAAGGATATCCTTTGAACCTCAAGTTTTATGATTCAAATTTTAATCTGGAGTCAAAAGATAGATGCAAATGATAGCATACAAAAAAACCTCAGTCTATATAAAAAACTGGAAGATTACAGTGAAAGAAAAAAGATAATAGCAATCAAATCTGCTATTCTGGATTTAAATTTCCAATTTAATTTTAATAATTTGAAAAAAATATTAACAATTAGCAAAATTCAAAACCAAACAAACAAACCTCACCCAAAAGCTTCTTTCAAAATTCAGTTAAATTTTGAAATATTGAAATCTTTGATAAGGTGATTATATGTACCAGAAGGGTCAAAAAATTGAATGAGTAAATGTATTCAAAAAGAAATATAAAAATTTCCTTAAGATTTAACCAGAGAAAAAATATAGTATTTTGAAGCAAAATACTATAAGGTTGCCAGAGAAAAAATATAGTATTTTAAAACAATATAATTAAATGTTTGCCAGGGAAAAATATACTATTTTAAAGCAAGTGCCGAAGGGAAATATAGCGTTATAAACCAAAATACTCCAGTAAGCTACAAAAAATTGGTGTTCATGAACCAAGATATTAGTCAGAGCAAAAATATACTATACAGTTGAAATAAGAAGAGAGAGACCGCACATCTTTCAGTGGGCACAACTCTCTTAGATAAAGATAAGATTAAATAATCATTTTTATTAAAGAATTTTTGGAGATAAACAGAAGAGGGAGACGTCACGTCTTTCAGTGGGCTCAACTCTCTTATATAAAGATAATTCCAAAATAAGGCGGCAATTCCCTTTTCAAATTGATAAGCCAGGCGATTCTCAAGAAATTGAATGAATTTCCCTGCTCTTGGCGACAAGCAAGTAACTGAAATGAATTGATTCTGCAACGATCAAAAATCAAATAACTCCCACTGTGAATTGCCTGAAGTAAATCGATAAAAGGAACTCATTAAATGTGAATCAAATTTTATGCTTGAGGCATATATTAAATCGAGTGCTCTGATACCAGTTAAGCCAGAGGTACAATCCTCTCCAGAAGCAATTTTTTCTCAAGAGAAGAGAAAATCAATCTCATAAACATGTAGTTATGAAAAATAAAAAAATTGCTTACCAGAGAGCTGTCCTATGAGGTACTGCCGAACTGTCCCAGAATAGTCGAATAAACCCTTTCAAAAAAAAATTGTCCCAAATGGTCAGAACGGATTCTACGTCAGACACAGACATGTGCACTTAATGCTTGACAAAATGGCCAAAATATATTTTTTTGTGGTTATTTAAATCCAAAACACAAATCAACCTTGATAAAAATTAGCCAAAGCGAGTATCATATACGATATGTTGGATATAAAATAATATGTAGATTATTTAATCGGAAATTTACTGATAATCCAAAGGTGACAAAAATCTGACCCCATAGAATTTATACGTAACCTTCAAAAATTACAAGCATAGAAAAAGCGGGAAATAATGTTGATCACTACAACATTGATTGCAAAATAAGGAAAATGAGTATACTCCACCAATTTCAACAGTGATCGTTATTCAATTTACAAATCGTAATGTCGAAAATCAATTTACTCACCACACCTGCCTATCTCGAAGTTCAATAGGAGAAAGGAGACCGATCATCCTTTCGGTTCGACGAAATCACAGTTCACCCGTTTTTTCCACAAACCATTCTCGGTTTTTTCTTCTATTTAAAAACACTACGGAAAAAACAAGCTCAAGACGAAAACAACTGTCATGAACACATATTCGATAGCCGATAATGAAGAGTGCTTTAGTTTATGACCTAAGCAGGGACTACTGACCCGTACCACCGTAAAGATAACCGGAAACATTATGAGAAATTGATCATGTATAAGGAAGTAACGAAATATTCGTTACACACCACCAAAACCCGGTGTAAAAATTTGAAAACCTAGAAGTTTACAAATTTTTATTCTTTTGCAACCGAAACCAGGTATTCGAAGTACGCTGAAAGTACTATACGAAAAAAAAATCTGAAACGCTATAAATTCCCAGGCACAATGACTCTATGAGAATTAAGTGAAGGTTGTAAACAGAAAAAAAAAGAAAGCTTAATAGGTATGCTAACAAATGTGTTCAAAACCCAATCTTAACTTTCAACAGCCCTGTATACAGACAGGCGAAAGGTTGAAAAGTATTCAAATCAAACAAAATATTTGTAAATTATAGCATTTACATAGCTAAAGCTTCTACTCGTTGCACTCCTGGCAAACCAAATAAGTGAACGAAAAGATACATTTGAAAAAATTCAAATGAGTAAATAGTAGCATTTACCAAGCTGAAACTTCAATTCTCTGTTTTCACAACAGACTAAATGAACGAAGGGAAAAATGGTTGCGATGAATGACGACATCCAGGCCCAGAAACCGTGTAACCGGAGTCCTCCCAAACAATCCAGCCAAAGTGTCCTCGTCGCTGCAAGGTGCTGCGCCGTTGAGGAACACCCATAACCACTCGTCCCCAGATTGATCGAGACAGCCTACGATCCCACCGAATCAGGACAAGGAAGGCCCCATTCTGCACAAACCTTGGTGAAACAAAATAATACCAATACGAAATATAACCAATTTTGGTTTTACCAGCTGTCACCTACAACTGGAGTAACTACAGCGTCACCAAACTGAAAATGAACTTATAGTTCACGATACTAAATGCCAAAAAGGGACGGAAATGTTCCCGTTTTTGCCACTGCGAGCAAGTCCTCAGCCTAAGCAGACCAGTCGAACTGAGGTCGGCACAGTAGTTGCATCCAGCCGTCACCTTCAAGACCTGAAGTCATGATCACCCGTAGACTCACGATTAGCCAAATACAACCCCCCAATACCTTCCCTTCTGAAGATCCTGTCAAAAAAACTCCAACAGCCAGACCGAAGTATGCACGCACCCAACAAAAGCGAGTCCCTTCAAAATTTTGAATTTGCGCCAATTTAATTATAAATTATCCAAGGGAAAGAGACAGATAAGATGGAGAAATAAGATAAACAGATAAGAGAAAAGATAAGATAAGCAGATGAGAGAATCAAACTCAACCAACGAATGGGAATTAGCAACCCAGCTGCGATATTACAGTATGTTGTCAAAATTGTGAAACATCAAAACTTATTACCCAGAAAGAAGGTATTATCGAGAAATTTGATGTTTCACTGAAAAATTATTGAACATTCTCAAACGAAGTGAAATCCATCACTTCCAGTTAAAGATCCAATTGTCTAATACGGCAACGATACGATAAGACATTATTAGACTATCTCAAACGAAATGAAATTCATCATTTTCAGTTTGAGATACAATTTTCTGATAAAGCCACGGGAAGATAAGAAACGAAAAGGAAATGACAAGTGAAATACATGTATGTAGACTGTAACCAGATTTCATGAAATACAAAGTAATTTTGTACAAATGCAAATTGAAGAAACTACAAAAAACCGCAAAAATGATTCAAAATCAATCTCTCACATAAGGTGTTGACAATGTTTCCTTTTAAGAAGTACAGAGTTTCCACCAGGAATTACCAAAAGATAAACACTTCCTCAAAGTACAACCTTAGTCGACCCTTTTTGCTACCTTCTACATCAACATATACACTTCTTCCCCAAAGGTTGACTTTGACAACTAAACGATAAGTTACTGCAAATATAAGGGAAAAGGCAAGGTAATATATCTATATATCGATATATCTCTCAATAAACCAAGGGATACTCAACTAAATAGTAGAGGAGTACTAAACGAAATGATACAGAAAAAATCTTAGGCGCCTCTCACAGAGCCCTAAGAATAGAAGTCTAAGATGGAAATGTATTCTGAAAGTGGCCAGTTTTGAGACTTTTACTCAACATCTGGTAAATGTCATGATGAGAGAATTCGTAGGCCCCTCTCACAGAGCCCTAAGAATAGAAATAAAAAGTTGAAAGATTTTCTTGTAAGAGGCCAGTTTTGAGACTTCTTCTCAACATCTGGTGAATGCCATGGGAGAGAATTATTAGGCGCCTCTCACAGAGCCCTAAGAATCGATAATATATATCAGTACTACCACAGAAAAAAGGAAAGATAAAGAAGGAGTATGCCATCTCTCGAGAAGTTAAGAGGAAAATATTCAGTCGCCTGAACCCTCGGACCCAGCACCAAAATATTCTTCATCAGATAAATTTGAATCGTTATCAACAAAAGCGGATTTGAGATCCTCAACATGCCAACGTCCTGAGTCTTTGCCATCCATTTACTTCAGCTCATGAACCAAGTTAGAGATAACCTTAGAAACGATGCAAGGTATAAATTTGTGAGCCAATTTTGCGGAATAGTTATTCCGAGCTGAAGAAAGAGTTACGTTTTTCTTCCAAAGTCTGTCACCGACATGAAATTTCAGCTCTCGTTTCCTCAAGTTATACTGACGAGCATTCCGACTATAGGTTTGATGTAACTTTTTGCGAACATCAACAAACAATTTTGGAAGTTCTTGAATATCATCGATTCGCTGTGATTTCTCAGTGATAGTAAGAATGTTATTTTCATTTTCTGGAATTTCTAGCAAAATTTAAGAAAGCTGGAGAATATTCAGTAACCTCATGTTCTGCTAATCTGATAGCTTGAGCAACTTTATAGATAGAGGAATCCCATGTTCTATGATTATCATGAATATAACAGTGAATGGACGTGACTATCACCTTATCAGCTCTTTCAGCAAAATTAACTTGAGGGTGATATTTGGCATTATACCAAATCTTTTGAACTCGATAATCTGTCATTAACTTTTTAAATTCTTTGCTAACAAATTGGCTTCCATTGTCCACAATAAAAATTTGAGGCACACCATAGATAAGAAATACATTATTTTCAATGAATTTTACGATATTTTTCGAGATAGCTTTAGACATTGGATGAACTAAGACATATTTGGTAAACCAGTCTACGACAACCAAAACATATTGGTTACCATTTTTGGACCTTGGATAAGGACCTAACAAATCTGCAGGAACCCATTGGAAAGGAAAATTCACATTCTTGTAAGATCCCATATGACCCGCTCGAGGTAAATTCGAACTTCCACAAGCAGCACAAACAGGACATTTCTTAACATACCTATAGACATCTTTGCGAATTTTTGGCCAGTAATATAATTCTAAGATACGAGAAAGGGTTTTTGATATCCCTAAATGGGCAGCAGTTTCGTTATCATGATAAAATTTGAAAATTTCTTGGCGATTGGCAGAAGGTACAACTATTTTCAAATCAGTTGGATTACTAACTCAATTGTGGTGATGAAAGATATGTTTGTAGATAATACCGTTTTCGACACGAAATGAGGATTCAGCTTCCGGGGTTTTTTGGATTTTCTGGATCATGGAAGTATACCATGCATCCGGCTGGAAAGTCGATAACGGAAATTTCGGCAACCGAACGAGATAAGGCATTTGCCACTACATTTAAGGAACCTTTCCGATGCTTAATAGTGAAGTCGAACTGAGAAAGTTCCACAGCCCATCTAGTCAAACGTCCAGAAGGGTTAGATAAGTTATGAAGATAGATAAGGGAGGCATGGTCAGTTTCAATAGTGCACTTGGTTCCTTCGATATAGCTTTGGAACTTTTCTATACCAAAAATAACAGCTTACAGATCCTTTTCAGTGACTGTATATTTACGCTGACAAGTAGTAGGAGTCTTCCTTGCATAAGCGACAGGATGTTCGACACCGTCACATTCTTAGTACAAAATAGCACCTACGCTCGTATCTGAGGCATCGCACTGAATCACAAAAGGCTTTGTGAAATCAGGACTAGCTAACACAGGAGCTGAAGTAAGACGAGATTCAATTTTTGAAAATGCTTCCTCCGCTCCTGGAGTCCAAGTTATGGGTTGACCTTCCTTTTGACCATGGAGAAGATCAGATAAGGGTGAACAAATAGAAGAAAAATCTTCAATAAATCGACGATACCAACCTTCTGATTTCAGTGGCATTTTTGGGAGTGGGACAGTTTACGATAGCAGAAACTTTGTCGGGATCTGTCCTTAAGCCTTGTTGGTCCACAACAAAATCCAGGTAAACAAGAGAGGGTCTACAAAATTCACACTTATCCAAATTAACCGTGAGGTAGCATGTTTAAGTCGCCAAAACACTTCCTTCAAGGTTTTGACATGAAGATCAAAACTGGGAGTGGCCACGATGATGTCATCAAGATAAACGAAACAAAATGGAGCCAAAGATGGTCCAATAACAATATCCATCAAACGTGCCATAAGTTTCGGACTATTGCTAAAACCAAAGGGAGAGACAGTGAACTCGAAGAGACCTCTACCATGCACTGCAAAAGCAGTCTTGGGTCTGGACGACTCCTCTAAAGGAATTTGAAAAAAAGCCTTAGTCAAATCAATGGAGGTGAGATACCTAGCATTCCGTAATCTGTTCAAGATAGTATCTATAAGAGGCATAGGATATGCATCATTGACTGCATTAAGCTTCCGACCATCAAAACAAACCCGGAAATCTCCAGAACGTTTCGGAACCAACCATAGTGGGCTACACCAGGGAGATTGAGAATGTTGAATGACCTTGAGGTTCAACATCTCATCAATTTCCTTGTTCAAATGCTCTTGCATGGTAGGGGACATGGGATATTGCCGTTGAACAATGGGCTCGGCATCACCAGTATCAATACGGTGTGTCAACAATTGAGTGAGACCGAGTTTATCAGTAGGAGATATAGACTTGAAAAGGTCAGTGACTTCCTGAAGTTCAGTTTTCTGTGAACACGTAAGTTCAGAAAATGGCAGGATGGTATTAACAGTACAGATATCGGATTCGACAGAATACAATGAATTACTGAAGTTGGCTTGAATACGAAAGAGATGGAAAAAATCCATTTCCAAGATAAGGCTATGAGTCACGGAAGGAACTATAAGAATTTTCAAATCCTTAGTATTACCATTAAGAGAAATAGGAGCCAAAAAATAACCCAAAAAATCCTGAGGCTTACCATCAGCGGAAGTGACATGGGCCATAGATTCATATTTAATAGGGAGATTGAACTTCTGCAGTAGACTAAACCCTGCAGAACCCAAAATACAAGAATTACTGCCAGTGTCGGCAAGGGCAAGAATTTTCTGACCAAAAAATTTGACATTAAGATAGGGACGATTATCATTATTTTTTTTGACGAACATATGATTTATATTTACAGATGATAGGAAATTTTTAACGGTAGGTAGCCAATTTTGCCATTCCGAGGCAGAAGTTTTCAATGTTCCTGTTTGCTTTGCTTTTTTCGATATCTTTTGGATCGGGATTTGGCTGGTTGGTTTTCTGGACCTTTGGTGAACTGACTGGTTTTTGCCACCTTGGTTCCCGTTTTTTAAACGACAGTTACAACAATTTGATTTGACGGTATTTTTCAAACCACATCCATAACAAAATATGGACCTGGGATTCCTACATTCACGATAAGTATGACCAGCCAAGTCACAATTCCAACATCGAGTGTTCGATAAGGCAGAGATATTTGAACCAGGAAAATTCTTCCTAAAATTCACGGGAGGAGCCGAGCACGAAAACGAAGTACCTGCTCCACCATAGGGACTACTGAAATCAGGCTCTAATAAACCGGTACCACGACTAGGGGGTGCTTTATAACGATCAGCCCATAAACGAGATTCTTCCAATCTTCTACACAAGTCAGAAAGTTCAGTGACAGTTTTTGGATCTTGTAAAGCCAAGTTAGAAATGGAAAAAAGGAACAAATTTCTACGAATTTTGCTAACTCTGGTCTCTTCATCTGGTTTGTTAGATAAACGATTAAAAAGACCTTCCATAGTAAAAATAAATTAAGCTACTCTTTTGGTTAAACATTGGGTTCTTGAATTGATTTCACGTTCTAAGTCTTCTTCATAAAAATAAGGAAGGAAATTTTTTTTTATAGCAATAACAATCTCATCCCAATTATGGACATTATTTTCATCATTAACAAACCATGTCCAGGCAGAACCTTTAAACGAGTCACGAGCAGAATGAAAAAGTTCGGTTTTTGAAACACCTCGTGCTTCTCGCAATAATTCAACTTCTTCCAAAAATGAATTAACTGATTCTTTCTGATTTGAACCAGTGAAAAAGATATTCCATTTATATGGAGCAACCGATCGATTATTCGAAAAAACATTAGCAACAGGAGGCAAGATTGAGTAGGAGGTCGAGGTACTTGGAGAAACTTCCAAATCAAAATCAGCTTTCAACTCCAACACCATATACTGATTTTTTTTTTTGACAGTGTTTTCATCTTGATCATTTACAGAAAGTCTGGACAAACGATTCGACAAATGAGCTAATCGACTTGAAATTCGGTTAAACGTCGGATCTTCCCTAGATCCACCAAAACCAGATATAACTTGTTTCAAATCAGCGATACTTGCTCTCAATTCAAGAACATTCGGTGCATGTTCGTATGGATTTGTAATGCCCACACGAAAACTACGATTGGCATTTTCCTGACTTAAAAGTCCTCTTACCATTTTTCGTTTAGCATCTACATCAGCAGTGAGTTCTACTCCACGAATTTTTAGCTCATAAGTCAATTCATTTGTTTTCAAGTGATTGTAATTCATGTTGGATTCGGAAATCTGCTCAAATTTAAAATTCAACGATAGTAGATAAAGCTGGTACTTATGGAATACTCAAAAATAGTAGGCAATCAAATTCTCAAATCAAATCAAATTTTATTGCTTTCGATAAAGTACATTACAGGTGTTATAAATTGTATCTAAAATAAGATCCCAGTTAGAGCATAATGAGCCTAGGCAAATTTTGCCTGTCTTGCTCTATGCTCGATCTGAGGACTTTATAAGTTCAACATACATTTTGTATTTATCATGTTAAGTCTGTGAGTAGATTATAGATTTAAAATATATTTGTTGAAGTTTTCATAATTCGAAAAATACTTTTTGTAGAGGTTTTATAGTGTCAAGCAGATGATGCAGGAAGGTAGGCAGGTATAATTATTTTTTTTTTTATTTTTTTATTTTTTTTTTGTCAAGTAGATGTTGATTTCAATATATCGTGAAATATCTTCGGATTTTTTAAAATATACTGTTTTGTTTCAATATTATATTTTTACTGGTTTGAAATTTTTCTTAGAGCGGTTGGGATGGCATTGAAAAATTTAGGTCCGAAGAAGAAATAAGATCTTTGTGTTAAGGTTTTTTTGAACAATTGTGTGTTGAGATTCATATTTGCATTTGATCTGGTTATTCTATTTTTTATTTGGTGGAAATTTTTATGATTTGTGTACATTTTTTTTGAACATTGGTGGGCGAAGAGTAGTTTGATATTCAATATTTTTGTTTCCTGGTAGATGATATCAGTAGAGTAACGTTTGTTTTTTTCAAGATAATTTTTAGGATTGTGTTTTGTGTTGTTTGTAAGATATTAAGAGTGGTATTGAAAGCCCCGCCCCATATTGTGATGCAGTAGGATAAGATTGATTCGGCTAAAGAGGTGTATAACATCAGGAGGTTTTTAGTTGTCAAAATGTCTCTCAGGGTATAGAAATTATGAATCAGGGCTCTTAGGCGTTTGTTGACATGCATTTTGTGGTCTGTCCATCTTATATGTTGGTCTATGATAACTCCGAGGTATTTTATTGATGTTACTTTCTCTATCATAGGGCATATGCATGGGTTATTGTTTTTGCAGTGCATAGAGTGTAATTTCAAAGAAAAGTTTTCTGGTTGTTTTACAATATTTGGCGTAAACGCCACGAATTTTGTCTTCTCAATATTCAATGTAAGCTTATTCGAATTCAACCATATGTGAATCTTTTGTAGATCTGTTTCAGCACTACGTTTGACGTCTTCCCATTTTTTTCTGTGGAAATGAGGGCTGTGTCATCAGCATAACTTATGAGGTGTCCCTCTAAGCCCGCTATTCTTGCAATACTGTTTATGTATACCAGAAACAGTATTGGACCCAATACTGTTCCTTGTGGAACCCCTATTTTTACTTTTGAGTCTGAACTTATTTCGTTTGCAATTTTTACTCTCTGAACCCTATCAGTTAGGTAGTTTGACATAACTTGGAGTGGTGAACCACGAATGCCGTAATGGCTTAGTATATTGAGTAATATTTCATGTGAAACTGTGTCAAAGGCTTTGGCGAGGTCTAAAAATACTGCTACACATTTTGATGATTCGTCCAAAGCCCTGACTGCTTGTTCCAGAAAGTCCGTCACTGCATTTTCGGTGTTTGAATTCTGAATGAAACCATATTGTCTGTCTGTAATAATATCGTATTTGCGGAAAAAATCCATTTATCTTTTTTTAAGCACTTGTTGAAATATTTTTGCTAGATTATTAATAACGGATATAGGCCTATAGTTATTTAGTTGGTCACGTTTACCTGACTTGAAAATAGGAGTGATGATTGATTCTTTCCATTGCTGTGGAATTTTTCCGCTTGATAAACATAAATTGATGATATGAACCAAAGGGGGTGTGATGTATTCATGAATGTTTTTTATAGTTTTTACATTTAGGTTATCTGGACCAGCCGAGCACTTGTTTTTGAGATTCGAAATGTGGATGGTGATTTCGTTCTGTGATACTGGTGTGAGAAAGATGGTGGAGTCGATTTTATCAATATCTGGATTTTTTTGTTGTCGGTTCATCTTTGGTAGTTTATTTGACATGTTTATACCTAAGTTAGTGAAAAAGTTATTGAAAATATCTGCTTTCTCTTTATTATTTTTTATTATACTCCCATTTTCATTCTTTATCGGTATGTTTTCTAGTTGTGTATTTGATTTTGTGTTATGACCTGTTAAATCATTTATGACATTCCATATTTTTTTACATTGATTTCCCACTTCTGTTATTTTGGGCTGATAATATTCATTTTTGGTTTTTTTGATTAATGTATTGGGTTTGTTTCTGTATTCTTTGTATTTCCTTCCTGCGTTATTGGAGTAATGTTTATTTAAATTCTTTTTTAGGTGATCTCTGTGCTCGATAGATTTGATAAGGCCTATTGTGATCCAAGGATTAATTTTTCTTAATTTTCTGTATTTGATATTTTTAAATTAAGTTGATTTGTTTATGTATGTTTTCAGTTTATCGATGAATATTTGGTATGATATTTGCGAATTATTTAAGTGATAAACATCTTCCCATTTTTCTTCCTTTAAAAGATTGTTCGATTTTTCATAATTTGTGTTTGTTACTCTGATTTCGTTAACTATTTTACCTGTTGGCTTTTCAGGTAAGGATATGTATACAAAAGGCGCGTAGTGGTCTGTCATGTCGGTTTGAAATAATATAGGTTCGATTTCTAGTTCTCTTTTTAGGTTATTTTGCAATTTAATAAAAATATGATCTATTGTCGATTTTGTATTTAACGTTGCTCTTGTAGGTTTGTTTATGTATGACTGGAAACCATTTGAATTCAATATATTCAGGTAATTGTTGGTGTCATATGATTCCTTTTTTGAGATATCGATATTAATATCTCCTATATAAACCTCAATGTTTTGTTTCTCTATGTTATTCAAGTACGTCTCTGAATTCTCCATATATTTTTTCGAATCTGTTGAGGGAGGTCTGTAATATGCTGTCAAACCTATTGTGGTTTTTTTCGGTAAATTCTCTGGTGAGTAGGTTAATCTAAGAAAGTTGTTCTCATTCGAACGTACAATTTTTATTTCTGCTGTTATAGTATTTTTGCTGTAGATTATAACACCATCACATTTATTTATTATGGATTCGTTATAATATGTATTATAATTGGGAATCGAGAAATCACCAATGTTTGTAATATTACCGGTTTCTGATAATACAATTATGTCTTAGTAATCCTTTGCCATTTCAACGTAAATTAATAATTCGTCATAATGTTTTTTAAAACTTCTAATATTCAGGTGAATGATTCCTATACCATACCTGTTACCATCTGCTCTCCCCTGTGTGAAAACTTTAAGGTTATCATATATTTTTGTATCGATTTCAACATTACTATCTAGTACATCCAAGAAATCTAGTTTGAAATTTGAAAACTCCTGTAGTTTAAATAAAAAGTAAAAATTGAAACAAAATAAAAAAACAACAATTTTTATAATTATGAATGTGAAGAAATATCAAAATTTAGTTTATATCTGTTCATGTGATTTATGGGGTAATTTGTAGGCACATCTTTACAGACTATAGTAGTATCTCAACTTACATTCCATGACTGTATAATGTTGTTGAAGTCTTCCCTATTCCTAATGATTTTCACGTTATTGTTTAGGCTAACATAGATTTTTCCGTGATTGGTCCAAACATTTTTGAGTCCAAATCTCTCAATAGCTGTATTTAGTTGTCTCACTCTCATCACTGTTAGGTCCTCCCTCAAAACGATTCCTGTTCCTTTGAGCAGCTTTTTCTTCTCGTAAATTGTTTGTTTACATACTAGGTTATTTAGCTTCAAAAATATACCTCTTGTTTTATTTTCTTCTTTCCTGCCAATTCTGTAGCATATAGATATGTCCTTGTCTGAAAGGTTCAAGGACATTTTTGTGTTGAGAATTTTTTTGAGTTCTTCCCTTGTATCTTCATTAGGTTTTTCTTTGAGACTAAATATTCTCAAGTTACAAGACCTGGTTGCTTGGTCCATTTGGTCCATTTTATCTTCCATTTTAGTTTTCTCATCTTTAACAGTTCTTATCTCATTCTCGAGAAGTTTGAACTTATTCTCGAAATTTTCGTACATTTCAACGTGATTCTGTTTAATCTCCGCCACTGTGGATTCGACCTTCGATAGTTTCTGATCTATCGTTCTTGCTATTGCTTCAGTGACTTTATTTACTATTTGGCTGATAAGAGAATCGCTTTTTATGATTTTGCTCACCGCTTGATTCACTACAGTTTCTATTTCTTCGCGGATTTCTCTTGTAATAACCATGTTTCTTCTTTTGATTTTTCGATGAATAAAGTCTAGGATATCACTTCCGCACTGTTGTCGCTTTTGATATTTTTATTCCACTGTTGTTCCTTAGTTATTTGATGTATTATCAGGAGCCCAAATTAAAAGACTACTCACAACTTTCCATGGGCGTACAAATACGATAGTAAAGATAACTTACAATATATAGGCAATACGATAGAGATATAGGCAATTTGGCTATACGATAAAAGGCAATACGGTACGATGAAAGGCAATTCAATAACGATATGGGCAGTAAAAAATCACATAATATTAGAGGTAGATAATATATGAATATGAATAAATATATACCAAGTTCTTTTGGATCAGATTTGTAAATGTTCTTATAACAAAAAATTTATTATATCTTCCACCAAGCTAGGAAAAGATACAAAAAAGAGAAAAAGAACAGTCGAGTTTTTTGAACCCCAGATTTGAAATTGTATGATTCAAATTCAAGAAGGTGAAATCACTTTGCCGATAGGCTGCTCAGATGGATATGGTTAGGCCGTGAGTAAGGTTCAATTAATGACTTCTCCTAGTTCATCAAATGGGGCCACTGAAAAAATTATACATTAATTAACTTGACTAGTTCAAGAGTTGGGCGCCAGGCTTGCTGAAGACAAAAGCCAAATAAATGAAATTAAATAAATTCACCGGGAAGGAAAAGGATATCAACTTGACAAATTTATTCCAGACAATAAGAAGAGTAACTGGATAGAAAACATATAAAAACGTAACAATGTTATTTGAAGAGTATAAAAAAATACAATGAGAAAATTTAAAAAAATTACATGTAGATTAAAAAAAAATTGACCCGGATAAAATCTGAACATTTACAAAATAGTCAAGATTCCTCTAGATTTTGGTGATACGGTATATACCTGCGGAGGTCTTCAATGGAGGAAGATGTGGAAGGCTGGTTTCTACGAAGATGGTCTCAGCGGTGTGACGACGAAACTAGTTTCAGCGGTACGACGACGAATCTGGTCGTGGGTGGCTATCTATTCGGTTTTAGACCCCCTTATTGGCGTGATTTGGTTTGATCTTCACGGACCAGGCTGAATTCAATGTGCTGTATGACCTCCTGGGGTACCAATCCTTCTGTCTCAGTAAGTGGCTTCACTCCGTGGTATATATCATGCGAAGAAGATGATAGGAATCAAAATTTGTACAAAATGGGGGAAAACGAAGGATATCCTTTGAACCTCAAGGTTTATGATTCAAATTTCAATCTGTAGTCGAAAGATAGATGCAAATGATGGCATACAAAAAAACCTTAGTCTATATAGAAGACTGGAAGATTACAGTGGAAGAACAGAGATAATAGCAATCAAATCTTCTATTCTGGATTCAAATTTCCAAGTTAATTTTAATAATTAAAAAAAAATATTAACAATTAGCAAAATTCAAAACCAAACAAACAAACCTCACTCAGAACCTTCTCCCAAAATTCAGTTAGATTTTTAAATAAAGTAAGCTTTGATAAGGTGATTATATGTACTAGAAGGGTCAAAAAATTTAATGAGTAAATGTATTCAAAAAGAAATATAAGGTTTATCTTTCAGTCGCAGATGATTCCACATCTGATTTTATGAACATCCTGTTTATATTTTCAACAAATAAAAATTTCCTTAAGACTTAACCAGAGAAAAAATATAGTATTTTAAAGCAAAATACTCTAAGGTTGCCAGAGGAAAAATATAATATTTCAAAACAATATAATTAGATGTTGCCAGAGAAAAATATACTATTTCAAAGCAAGTGCCAAAGTTAAAATATAGCGTTATGAACCAAAATACTCCAGTGAGCTAGAAAAAATTAGTGTTCATGAACCAATTTATTAGTCAGAGCAAAAGTATACAAGTCAGTTAAGATAAGTAGAGAGAGATCGCACGTCTTTCAGTGGGCACAACTCTCTTAGATAAAGAAAGAATAAAATGATTCTTTTTATTGAAGAATTTTTTGAGATAAACAGAAGAGGGAGACCGCACGTCTTTCAGTGGGCACAACTCTCTTAGATGAAGATAATTTCGGAATAAGGCGGCGATTCCCTTTTCAAATTGATAAGCCAGGCAATTCTCAAGAAATTGAATGAATTTCCCTGCTCTTGGCGACAAGGTAGTACATAACTGAAATGAATTGATTCTGCAACGATCAAAAATCAAATAACCCCCACTGTGAATTGAATGAAGTGAATCGATAAAAGGAACTTATTAAATGTGAATCAAATTCCATGCTTGAGGCATATATTGAATCGAGTGTCCTGAAACTTGTTAAGCCAGAGGTACAATCCTCTCCAGAAGCAATTTTTTCTCAAGAGAAAAAAAAATTAATTTCGTAAACATGTAGTTATGAAAAATAAAAAAATTGCTTACCAGCATATATATCCTATGAGGTACTGCCGAACTGTCCCAGAATAGTCGAATACACCCTTCGCAATCTGAATCCTTGGAATAATCCCCTGGTACAGTGAAGTAAGCACTAGTCTATCAATTATCTGGTACCTAAAAAAGGAAAAGCGTAGAACTGATTTAAAAAAAAATCAGTTCCGAATTATCAGAACGGATTCTACGTCAGAACAGACATATGCACTTAATGCTTGACAAAATAGCCGAAATATATTTTTTTGTGTTTTTTTCGTTACTTAAATCCAAAAAACAAATCAACCTTGATAGAAATTAGCCAAAGAGAGTATCATATACGATATGTTGGATATAAAATAATATGTAGATTATTTAATCGGAAATTTACTGATAATCCAAAGGTGACAAAAATCTGACCCTATAGAATTTATACGTAACCTTCAAAAATTACAAGCATAGAAGAAGCGGAAAATAATGTTGATCACTACAACATTGATTGCAAAATGAGGAAAATGATTAAACTCCACCAATTTCAACAGTGATCGTTATTTAATTTACAAATCGTAATGTCCAAAATCAATTCACTCACCACACCTGCCTATCTCGAAGTTTAATAGGAGAAAGAGACCGATCATCCTCTCGGTTCGACGAAATCACAGTTCACCCGTTTTTTCCACAAACCATTCTCGGTTTTTTCTTCTACTTGAAAACACTACGGAAAAAACAAGCTCAAGACGAAAACAACTGTCATGGACACATATTCGATAGCCGATAATGAAGAGCGCATTAGTTCACGACCTAATCAGTGACTACTGACCCGTACAACCGTAAAGATAACCGGAAACATTATGAGAAATTGATCATGCATAAGGAAGTAACGAAAAATTTGTTACAAGTATGAGAGACACATTAGGCAGCTACCGATAGATGACATGTACTGATACCAACATCCTTGCTCTCTTTAAGACCCTCCATTATATTGAAAGCAAATTCAAAAACAGCCTGGGTTGTATTGCATTCCCTTCTGAATCCAAACTGATTACACTTCGAAGTGAAGAAAATCGCCCCAATGGTCTGGCCATGATGAGTGTGTACAGAGACCTTAGATATAAAAACAAGATTTTCATAATAAAGTGGTCGAGAAGTTAACAAAAAACCTCCGAAGATTATGTTCAAATTAACTTCATCAAGAAAAGAGTCTCGACCGCTTTATTTTTAAAATCTAATCTGTGCACACTCATCCATCATAATGTCCAGACCATTCGAGGAAATTTTGTCCCAAAGTCTCTTCATTTTACTTCCCTAATGAATATAATTAATAACTTTGTTGTACAGTCAAGAGCTCGTGGAGCTTTATACATTGGACTTTGTACCGTTCTTATTTCTTATTACAATCGCCGTAGGCCGTAGGTGTGAGTAAGACTTGCAATACAAACAACTGCTGAAGCTTCAAGTGCTCTTGACTGTATCTACAATTCATATATTTCCCATCCTCCATATATCAACTTGCCCCCCCCCCTCTCCTCCCTTCCTGGACCCCTTGTTATTCAGACATATTGGTGAAGAAACCAGTTATACCACTATATATTATTTGAAAACCAGAGGGTTGTTCGTATGGAGCATATCAATATACGGTATCACTTTGTACGGAAAAAATAAGAAAATGGAAAAATCCACCCATAAAATGTTTCTTCTACAGAGGAGGTAGCAGATATATCCAACGAGAGAAAAGTTCTATCAATTTTGGAATCCTATGCGGATGAGAAGTCTTGAAGAGGAACGAAGATCCATAATTCAAATTACAGGGTGTATCAAATATTGAATTGGTGAAGTGTTATGATAGGAGTATTGTATTTGAATAATACAAAATTTCATTTTTTTATAGATTGTCAAGTAACTATTTTTGAAAAAAATAGAGAGTTATGAAGTCTAATTTTGATGTTGATGTTGGTTTCTGTATTTGTTTTCATTTCCGAAGTAACTCATCAATGCAATGTATTGAGTAATATTTATATAATTGGTCTACAGTGAGAAATCAACAGAATCGCCCACAAAGCTTCTTGTCTCCAACAGCCCAATCAATCGATGGTAATTTTTTTGGTATCAGTCGATATACCATGATATTATTATTATTATTCATTGATACATGGAAAGGACAGATGTCTTCACCCATTTTGCCCAATAAAACAAGATAGTTTGAACATAGTTACAAATTTCACATGGCAAGAACAAAGTTGCAGTGAAAAAGTTCAACAAGAGTAACTGAGGGGTAGACAAAGTTTATCTGAAGAAAACAAAAATAAAAATAAGTTATGTCAAATATCCCACATGTTTTGCATGCATGATTTAGCATGCAAAAAAACAGGAATTGATCTCATTGGTTGTCAGTGTGGGATTGAGAATGTGTGGATGTTGGGAACTGTTCAACTTGAATTTATACATATTTTTGCATAGAAAAATGAAAAACACTAGAGAACTTTGGAATGAATTGATCTGTATTTCAATCTTCTGGAAATTCAAACGACGACCAAACAGAACTTTATGCCTTTCCTATTCCTGATCACTACCTTGGATTCATATTTTCTCCATTCATTTCATTGATATTTCTAGAACTACAAAATGTGATTGTTTTTCTGTTGAAAGTATGGGCACTTATCAACATGGCCCTCCTTCCTAGAAGGATATAAACGGAAAAAGTTCAAGTAAAATGAATTACCAGCGAGTGTCGGGGTGGAAAAAGTCTCGACCCACTCGAGCGTTTCCCATCAAATTCAATAACGATTCTCTTTTATTGCAGATGCTCGGTCTTCGAAGACTAATGCAGGGGGATGCCAAACACCCCAAAGCACCCTTAGGAAACAATTTCAGACCGCCGCAGCCACTGCATCATAGACCGGTCCGAACAAATATTGACTTCAATGTTAAGCACCGAGGTGAAGTAAGTATTTGCTCCAGCTGAACGTAGATTCAGCTGAAATCGAGGTCTTCAAATGTTTGAATTGGTTTAATGTTGCTCAATGCAGCAGGGTCTTGAAAATTGTTAGGGTCAGTATTATATTTGGATACGTAGGAAATGAAATAGTAAATATATTATCTAAAAACTATTATTTGAAGTAAACTATTGAGGATCCTCGGTTGTGATTGTTTGAAGTGAGAAGACAATGTTGCGTGATTCATTGGAACGAATATATTAAATTGCCTAAGTGAATATTCAGGCCAAACCGATGAACCTAAAGAGCTGAAATTTTGAGAGCATATTCTTATGATGCCATAGATAGCCACAAAGGGTTCGATATCTAATCCCTGGAGGGGTGAAAAGGCAAGTGAAAGTACCGTTAGTTATGAAGTAACAGTCAGGGAGATTGGTGTCAGGGCATTTCTATTCAATCAAAGGAACACGGTCCTTGGAAATTCAACCCAATTGGGATTCAACTGGAAGTTGAAAGTTTATGTAGGAGTACCACCGATTCTTGAGTTTGAAAATTGTGTGTGTGGGTGTGTGTGTGTATGTATGTGAGTGGCATTGGAATTGAGAGAATCTATTTGCCACATACTTCATTATTAGAGTATGACTTTGAACATATAGACCAATATTTTTTTGAATGTTACCAGAATATCGAATATAGCATTATCTACATATCAAGCAGATATGTTATATTCAACGGAAAATAAATAGTGTGAATTTTCTAATAGCCCTAGGAGTCGTGTTATTTCTGGAGTGTGATTCAAGCAATAAAATAAGATGTGATTTGAGTCTCAGATCGATGAGTCACCACATGTGCAATAAGGTGTTATAGAAATTGATACTTGAGGTCTTTAATACAATTGAAGGAATACGTGTTTCAGTGTTTTTAGAAATTCAACCCTCAAAGGGGTAAAATAGGCGTAGAAAATTTGTATGGGTGTTCCGTTAGTTTCCAAGGTGGGGTTATAAAAATTGGTATTTGAGGTCATTGTTACAAATAAAGAAATACGTGTTTTATGTTTTCACAAATTCAACCCCTAAAGGGTTTCTTTAGTTTTTAAGTTACTGTCATAAGAATTGCTATTTTAGGTATTTGTCACAAATGAAGAAATATGTTTTTTTAAACCCCTAAAGGGGTGACATGGAGGCTGAACATTCTCATGGTGTTCCGTTAGTTTTCAAGTTAGTGTCATGAAAATTGGTGTTTTGGCCCTCTATTATAGATGAACGAATCGTGGGTAACTGTATCCGTAAATTCCGTGCCTGAAGGGGTGAAAAATGGTTAGGAAATTCGTAATAGTCGTCACAAAGCATTACTTCCACTGGCATATAAATCATGCCATCCGAATGAAATAACGGAATAACGGTATTACGGGATAACAGAATAACGGGATAACTGGAAACGGGATAACAAGAAACGGGATAACGGGAAACGAAATAACGGAAAGCGGGAACAGCCACAGGCATAATCTAGATGGAATGACCGAAAGAAATACATTGTGATTCTTGCATCCTTTCTACATAGATATTTATAAGTCAAGTGTGTTAGACAATACACTTTGTCGAAGCTAGAAACCCGCACTTCGATCTCCCAATCAAGACACATGATATATAACATGCACTAAATCACTGCAAAAACCAAAAATCCCCCGGAAATGATGTAGTGGCCTTTGGATTCCTGAAAAGCCTCCTCAATAACTGGATCTTATGCTTTTCCTCATTTTTCAATACAATTCTAGCTACTGGGTCCCCACCCAAAAGTTAGTCTGAAGTCATTCTGAAAATGATCCACAAAAATGACCCCACAAGCGATCCGTCTAATTATCGAGGCATCGCCAAACTTTTCATGCACATAATATATTCCCGTCTGATGAGCATTACCGAAACATTCAGCATATATTTGAAATGTCAATCTGGCTTTAGACATATGGGCCAATTAATAGAGATTTTCTGCTGTATTGATTCTGTGACAAAAATACTAACAGGAAACCGACTGTGCCATCATACGAAAGACGGTCCGTAGTTATATCCTGTTATCATTCCTAGTCCCAACTGTCATTGCCTAATTTGTTACAAACATTTGAAATATTTTTTTTATCGATTTTGACTCGTAACTTGAAAACTAATGAAGCAATCTCAATACTCTCTGTAAACGAATTGTAGAGAATCTGAATGCAAAGAAAATGAGCCCCAGCACAACTCGATCGGATTATTAGTAACGTAGAAAAACCGGGAAAAATCATCGTCTTAAAAAAAATCATAACTCTGCCATTTTGTGAGTTGTAGTGCAAACTTTTTACGGCATAGCAGTGATTAATATGTACTTTATGTATTATTGCCATCCTGAATTTTGTTATGAACTTCATTGCAGCAGACCTGGATGCGTCATAGGTGGTCCGATTCTAATTTTTCATTAAGATTTCAACACATAAAGTCCATATCAATCACTACTATGTCATGAAGAACCTGCTTCAAAACTTGAAAAATGGTGGTGCTATGAATAAAATGCAGATTTTTTCCAGTTTTTCCCCGTTACTTTGAGAGTATCGAGATTGCTTCATTAGTTTTCTAGTAACAAGTCAAAAAAGATACCGAAATGCTTTTAAATGTTTATATCAAATTGATCAATGACAGTTGGGAGTAGGAAACATAACAGGATATAACCACGGAACGTTTTTCGTGAGATGGCACAGTCGGTTGGTAGTATTTTTGTTACGAAAAAATCTCTATTGGTCTAATAACAGAGGTTCTAGTGACAATGATTATACACAGTCTTCTCTCCATTTCAAAAAACATAAAATGTTTTCCATTTTTGTTGATTTTAGAAGGACTTTTGATAGCGTAAATCACCAACTCCTCTAGTCGAAGCTTTTTCATCTTGGTGTTAGCTCCCATATGATCAGATTACTCAAAGCATTTTACTTAAATGCACCTATCCATATCAAAACAAATGCCGAGTTTTATGGTACATTTACTCTTTCTGAAGGAGTTTTACAATTTTATTATTATACACATTCACATACATATATAGACAAATAGATGGATGTTCATTATTCATTTCAATTACATGATACTGTATTATTTCTCTATCATTACTTTGTCTTTTACTTCTCTCCTTTCTTTTTTTTGTTCATGTTTTGTTTTTCCTTATTTTTTTGGAAGATTTCAAAATAAATACGACCTGTTGGGTATGTCACCACCAATTAACGAAAATTATATCCAAAAACGAATAACAAACGAAAATACTATTTCCAACTTCAAGCACTATTTCAATGAAGAACCACTGAATTCATCGACATCAGATGATATAAATATAGTCTACAAGTTGTTTTGGGATCACGTGAAATATTGCTTCGAGATCACACATCCGTTCAAAAAAATTAAACCAAATACAAATGATAAAAAAACAAATTTCATTATGTCCCGAGAATTGAAAAGTGAATTTAATGAATTGAAACACCTAAATTGGCTTAGAAAGCAACAGGATAATGAGAATATCCATGATTACTATAAAAAAACAAAAAAAACCGTGAATGAAAAGTTTGAATCAGAAAAGAAAAGAATGTATAGCAACCTTATATTGGATGCTGAGAACCCTACAAAAAAATTATGGGAGTTAGTAAACATGAAACTAGATAAAATGAAAGTATTCCATAACGAAATCACCATCTGCTTAAATAACAAAATTATTCTAAATAAATGCCATATCGCAAACTTATTCGCAGATTACTTTGCAAACTCAGTAAATGATAAATATGCTGCTCAAATGCCCAGTGTTGAAAATTGCACATTACCCAGAACTAATAGTAACTCATTCTTCTACGAACCATATGACCAGAACGAAGTAATGGATATCATTTCAAACTTGAAAAATAAAACCCCCTCAGGATATCACGAGATACCAACAGCACTTATCAAAGCCTGTCGGAATGGATTCAGTTTCTATATCAGTCAAATTATAAATATGTCAATGATAGTTGGTCAATTTCCAAATATCTTAAAAATATCAAAAACCACCCCAGTATATAAGAAGGGTGACCCACAACAAATTGAAAATTATAGAGCAATCACGACATTGAGTCCAATAGCCAAAGTAATCGAAAGAGGAATCTATATACGCCTAACAAATTTTTTGGAGAAATATAACATTCTCACGAGTTGTCAACACGGGTTTAGAAAGGGGTTATCAACCCAAACTGCAACAACCGAGGTCAGTCAGTATATATATATATATAACAGTCTTGACAATGTTGAATATGTTCTTGGTATATTTTTTGATTTAACGCGGGCTTTCGATACGCTGAACCCAAGCATACTTGAAAGAAATCTGGAACGGTTAGGATTGCGGGGACCTATAAAGAACTGGATAATTTCCTATGTAACGGAACGGCAATTGTTTGTGAAAATTGGGAATGATCTCTCTAGCCAATATAATGTGGGTATAGGAACCCCTGAGGGGAGTATTTCAGGACCACTTTTATTCCTGTTGTACATAAATGACCTTCCTGACTATATTGAAAGGGGGAAGGTGTTTATGTATGCAGACGATACAACAATAATAGTGACAAGCTCCTCGCTGAGTACTCTTAATGTGAAAGTGACCTCAGTAGTAAACCAATTCTATGAATGGTGTAAAAGAAACCATCTTGTGGTGAATCTACGAAAAACTATGTTCATTCAATTCAACAGCGCACGCAGTAATGAACCAAACCTAATCAATCTAAACATAAATAACAATCAACATGAAATATCAAAATCTACAAAATTCTTAGGCATACATCTCGATAATAACATAATGTGGATTGAACAAATAGATAATACATGTAACAAGCTTAAAAAAAAGCTGCTTTGCCTTCCTTACACTGAAAAAATCACTTCATGAATCGTCTCTGCTGAAAGTATATTACTCCGTAGTCTACTCGACCTCATCATTCAACATAATCAGCTGGGGCCTTGCAACTGAATGGACTAGAATATTCGTTCTCCAAAAACGCATAATAAGAATAATATATAGTATGAAACCTTTCGACTCATGCTGAGAAATATTTAAACTAAAGGGTATATTGACATTTCCCTGCATATACATCTTAAATATATCACTATATATACATAATAATAAAGATAGCTATGCTAAAAATGGAGACAGGCACAGGTATGAAACAAGAAACAAAGATAACCTTCGCATCGAAAAATTCAACCATACATACTTTACAAAATCACCACAACATAATGGACTCACATTATACAATTATATACCAAATAACTTAAAAGAATTATCGTCCCCTCTCTTCAAGAAAAAAATTTAAAAAATGCTGACAATGAATGCTTTCTATAGCCTTGAAGAATTTGTGAATTTTTGTAAAAACACTTAATTTATGTTATTACTTCTATGTATGTCCTTGTATGACTAATGTTTTCTCAAAATAATTTATTGATTTTTTAAATCTGTTTCCCATAGGATTAATAATGTGCTACTGAGTGGAAAATGACTTGCCATATCCAAGCACTGCTTGGCTACAAATGGTCAATAAATAATTTGAGAATTTATATTCACATCCAATTATACTCAATGTCTATGAGAAAACAAATCATCAGCGCTGAAACTAACCATACTATTCGCGCTGCTGCTGTTTGTTATAAACTCTCGTATGATCATACAAAGCGGCTTTTGCGGATAACCCTATCGTTTAGTTCTATATTAATAATAGCATCAGATCTAGGCAGGTTGATTTGAACTTTGTAGATTCATTTCACGACTCTTTCCATTCTAACCATAATTGATCTAGGGTTAAGTGAAATCTACATTATTTTTCTATTTTTTGTCTTTTTTTTATTTGATGCGACCGATACTTGATAAAAATCCATATTAAAGTAAACAAAAGATTTTCAATAAACTGAGTTCACGAAGCCACGACGCGTATTTCGCTATACAATAGTTTTTTCAAGTGGAGATGATATTATCTGTGGTTTTGTATTTTTCCTGTAATTTATGTTGCCTATAGATGGTTGTTTGTTTCGGGCCGAGACGTTTACAAAATGTTTCAAAACTCTTGTGCTCCACTGGGGAGCCGTATGAATCAGCATTTTGTTTATAGGCACGAACTCCGAGAGAAATTGTTTTCCAAATTTATGGATTCTCCTATTAGATCGGCTCACTTCAACAGTAACGATTTTATGTGATCTGAACCCCCAAGTATTTTGGTTTTCAGGGAAATAAGTTATTGCCTTTTTTTATATAATAAAAATAAGTGCCCAACTGATCTAGTGAAGAGTCAAATGCGGGTTACATAACATAAAAAACATGGCTCATGAAAATGAATATTTAAACGAACAGTGATTCCAATAGATTTTTATATATTTTCGAGGGTATATTTCCTTCGGAAAGAGTGAATTCCAAGTGTTTCATTGTAGTGAATTTGGCTTATTTTTATCATACTTATGTTTGTTATCAAATTGAGATATATCTGTTATATATTCCTGAGTGTGTATTTCACATTTCACTTGGAAATTGGGAGTGCTAATTCTAAGAAATTTTTATTGACTTATTGACAAGTCGTTTCGATCCCTAAAAAGTTCGTGAAATTAACTGTTTTCTTATTTCCGAATTGAGTATAGTTAGTAATTCTCCACTTATTCATGGCGAGAATAACATCCAGATTATAGTCGCCCCTAGCTAATTGTAAGTACGGCTCTGCATAAATATATCGTTTCACTGCGGAAACCTTATAAGTACGTGAGATTATTCCTTCACCTAAGTGCGGGAACCGTGTTGATCAGCCCCAGCTCTCAACAGCCGTATTGGAGACGAAGTCGAATGAAAAGCTATCCACAGTGAAACGGTTAAAGACAAGCTTTTATTCAAATGCGCTAAAAAGTAAAAAATTATCGCTTTAGATATGCAACGTAGGTTATTCCGTGAGTTATAGATTCAAGAACTTGTTGTAAGGCAATAAGCTAGAACTTTGTCTCGATAGCACTCACGATCTACCGGTTTGATGACAAACTCAATTCAAATTCAGATACAAATATTATATATATATATATATATATATATATATATATATATATATATATATATCATATATATATACACATATATTCATGCACTCACATACATATATAGACAAATAGATAGATGTTCATTATTCATTTCAATTACATGATATGGTACTATTTTTCTATCTTCACTTTGTCCCACTTTTTTTCCATTCTCCATTTTTTTTGTTAATTTCGTTTTTTTGTTCGAAAGATTTCAATAGAAATACTTCCCATTGGGATATCACCACATTAGACAATAAGACTTAAAAAAATATTTTTATCGATCATGGTCGTTGGAACCCAAAAATATCAAACCCAATTGCTGCTAGCAGCGCCTGTCGCGAATAAACTCTTTTTCAACACTTACATTTATTCAACACACCCGAATAAGCCATGGTTCCAAATAGGGCTCTGAACTGAAAAATAATAATTAAAAAAAAAAATTGAAGACAAGCTTTTATTCAAATGCACTAAAAAGTAAAAAATATTTGCTTTGGATGTGCAACGTAGGTTATTCAAGAACTTGTCGCAAAAAGTTTTGAGTTCGAAAACAAAAGCAAAAAACTTTTGAATCTATAACTTACGGAATAACCTACGCCGCACATCCAAAGCAATTATTTTTTAATTTTCAGCGCATTTGAATGAAGGCTTGTCTTTAAAAAGTTTTTTTCATTAAATATTTTATTTTGTACTTTTAAGTAAGTGTGCCCCAATCCATGCATTTCTGTTAATGCATCGTCACTATAAGGCCTTTTTCCTGTAAGCTTTTAACTATCAGTTCTTCAATGAGGAGACCATCTGGATATCAACTCATTCGCCATCCTGGAGCTACCATCTTCAATTCATGAATTCTGACATAAAATCAATAATCTTCGATCCAATCCATAATCTCCGTCCCCAAAAATCCCCACATACCAATTTTGAATAGAATGGGTCCATTATCAGAAAAATTGTCCATCATCTTGGAGCCGCCATCTTGGAGTTATGAATTTTGACAATAAATTCATAATCTCCGACCTTGATAACCTCCACATACCAATTTTGAATAGAACTGGACCATAATCACAGAGATAGTTCACCATCTTGGAGCCACCATTTTGATTGAATGAATTTTGACGAAAAAATCAGGATTTTTAACCCTGAAAACCCCCACATACAAATTTTGAATGGAATCGAACCATAATAACAAAACTCGTTCGTCATTTCGAATCCATGAATTCGACAAATAATTCATAATCTTCGACCCCGAAAACCCCCACATACCAATTTTGAATAGAATCGGACCATAATCACAGAGATCGTCTGCCATCTTGGAGCCGTCATTTTTATTTTATGAATTTCGACAAAAAATTCATAATCTTCGACCCCGAAAACCCCCAAATATCAATTTTGAATAGATTCGGACCACAATAATAGAGATCGTCGGCCATCTTGGAGTCGCCATTTCGACTCTATGAATTTTCACGAAAAATTCATTATCTTCAATCCCGAAGACCCCCACATACCAATTTTGAGTCGAATCGGACCATAAACAGAAATCTCGTCCGCCATCTTAGGCCATTTTGTTTTTTTCTTCAATCAATTTCCCATAATGCATTGTCACGGGAACTATGAACACCTGCCAAATTTCACGTTAATAAGGCAACTAGAAGTGGGTCAAATTTAACTTGCAAGATTTGATTACAGACATACACCGGGACAGGTGAAACTAAATACGATCTTGTAAAAAATAATGAACGAGATCTTCAACAAACTGATGATCATCCTATACAGAATCAGATCTCGACAGCTCTCAACTCAACTTAATGAGAAAATTCCATAATTTGAACTGCGCACCATCTCGAATCAGCTCGAACCCAAATAGCTTTCATGCTTGTAGCTTGAACTTTCCACCCCATTCCACACAAAAGTTTCGTAATGCAACCAAACTCATTCAACAGTGTTAAGATCCGATTGATGCGATAACTACAGAATCAAAGTTCGAGTGAAACATTGTTTCATCGAACAAAGGAGCAACAATGTCCTCACATGCATTAAACCCATCTTATTAATCTCAACCCGAACATAATCGAGCTCGTCACGAGACAATAAGATCATAATTAATCATCCAGAGTCAGCTGTATAAAGATTGCCGTAACTACCGAAACAAACTACGATCATTATTACCCCCAAATATATCAGTAGCAGTTCAGACCGTGGGGAATATTTCACAATGATTCTCCTCTGGATATATTTTCTTAATGATGATTGTGCAACTGGATTTGTTCGACACTTATGAGTGATATGTCGTTTGGAGTTATATTTGGAATACGATATATTTATTCTTGACACTTTCTTTGGAATAATAACCTCCCACAATCTGAAGACAAAATTGAGTGATCAGGGGATCTATACAACTGTAAAAGTAATATTAGTGAATTAAAAGACACCTCTTTATACACTTTCAACGTTTCGGGAACTGCATCCGTTATGTTTTCTAACATATTTTGATTATGATTGAAATTTCTCAGTTCATGCTGTATTCCTTTAAATTTTTTCATATGACAGTCCACAGGGCAAAAAATAGTTGATAGAGCTGGTTATACCATGGTTATGGACATAATTCAATTCCACCGACAGAATGAGGTGAAATTTGAATATTATATCAATGAATTGGAACAGTATATAAAACATTTTGTGTGTTAACTGCAAGTTACATTCACCTTTTCCACGAACACCATGGGAATAGTCAAGTCACCATTTTCGCAACTCAGCATTTCCATGGGAAGCTTGCAGAGTCGACATTTTTCCAAGAACTTCATATCATCATTTTTACTCGTTAGACATGATCTTCTCTCATTATTGTATTCAATCTAGATTTGATTCTTGAATTGTTCACATCTAAATATTTTGTAATTCTATTTGAATAAAAGTTTTTTTTTAAGTTATTTCCGGCTCGAGTTATAAAATTTGCGGGTACCGGTCGAATACGTGATTTTCAATGTATTTTGTTTTGCTTATAGATGGTTGTTTGTTTCGGGCCGAGACGTTTACAAAATATTTCAAAACTCTTGTGCTTCACTGCGAAAGCCGTATGAATCAGAATTTTGTTTATCTGCCACGAACTCCGAGAGGCATTGTTTCCCAAATTTATGTATTATTCTATTAGATTGGCTTACTTCAACAGTAACGTTTCTATGTGACCTGAACCTGCAAGTATTTTGGTTTTCAGGAAACTTAGTTGTTCCATATTTTTATATAATAAAAATGAGTGCCCAGCTGAACTAATGAAGAATCGAGTGCAGGTTACATAACATTTAAAAACCATGGCTTGCGAAAATAAATATTCAAACAAACAGAAACTTTCAATGGAAAGTGACAGTAGGGATGAATTGGAGCTAAGTGATGCCAATCAATTTCTATATATCCTAGAGTGTATATTTCCTTCGGGAAGAGTGAATTCCAAGTATTTTATTGTAGTGAATTTGACTTATTTTTATCATACTTATATTCATTATCAAATTGAAATATATTTGTTATATATTCCTGAGTGTATATTTTACTTGGAAATTGGGAGTATTCATTCTAAGAAATTTTTATTGGTCGTAACTCCACTTATTGACAAGACAAAAGGTTGATTTGTTGAAAATATAAACAGGATGTTCATAAAATCAGATGTGGAATCATCTGCGACTGAAAGATAAACTTTAGTCACTATATTCCATCGTCAAGATAACCTCTTGTGGGGTATTCATGTTGAAAAGGAAACATTCTCAATTGAATATTGATAGAAAATTCTGTTTTTTGTGAATTCACAAAAGGTTGTTTCGGAAGTCATCCTGATTCAGTGATAGTGAACAGACGTGAATCAGGAGAGTATTGATTGCAAAGAAAAAATCGAGAACTATTTCATGTGTAAAATAAAAGGTGCGCATTGATATCCAGCCCAGTTTTTTGTTGAAGTGGCCTCCAAATACGTGAACTACAGCCACATATACACAGATGCTACTTAAACCAGTGATAGTGTAGCGGCTGCCGTCATCTTACGACAGGGCAAACTATAGTTATTGACTTCCAGCAGAAGAAAGTATTTATACGGGAGAACTGTATGCCATAGCCAAAGCCCTTGCGCACTGCAGCGAATATGGAGAAGATACTGTCATCTTTACCGACTCATTGACTCATTGAGTGCTGTGCAGGGCATTCAATAGCTTTATCCCAGAAATGCCCTTCTGCTCAGCATCGAAACAGAACTGGAAAAACTATCTGATCTAAAAAAACGTGTTGAAATTGTTTGGGTTCCATCACATGTAGGAATAGCTGGTAACGAAACTGCAGATACACTTGCCAGAGAGACAAGCTCAGATCCTCGCTATCAACCGATTCACCAAGTGTCACATTAAGATTACTTCCATGCCATTCGAAAACTCACAATAAATACATGGAGAGAGAGATGGCAAGCTCTTGAGAATAACAAGCTCGGAACAATTGTCCCTTGCATGAGCCTCCAGAATTATGGATCAGTCTCTCGTAGACAACAAACAATACTAACACGCCTCAGGATTGGTCACACTAGATACACATACCAGCATCTACTGAAGAATGAAAATCACAAAAGATGTGTCTCCTGTTATGAAAAACTGAACGTGAAACATATAATTTCGGAGTGTCCCGACTACAGAGGAGAGAATAACTTCAGGACTGCCCGGAAAACTTATCGATGCTTTGAACCCGGATAACATCATGTTGTTACTAAAGTTTTTGGACTCAATTAATATCTTAAAACAAATATTATTCATACTGTACCACCACAGCTCATAACCTTCGCGGTTAATGCGGTTTTTTGAATAAAAAAAAAAAAAAAAGGTTATTTCGATCCCTATAAATTTCGTGGAATTTACTGTTTCCTTATTTCCAAATTGATCATAGTTAGTTATTCTCCACTTAATCATGGCAGCCAGTCAGGATTATAGTCGCCCCTTGCTAATTGCTAGTACGGCTCTGCATGAATATATCGTTTCACTGCGGAAACATTATAAGTACGCGAGATTATTCCTTCACCCAACTGCGGGAACCGTGGTCATACCATGGTTATGGACATAATTCAATTCCACCGACAGAATGAGATAGAATTTGAATATTATATCAATGAATTGGAACAGTATCGGGTGACACAGGATATCGGGCCACCCCTGTAACTTCTGCATTCGTGAACGGAATCATCTGAAATTCGGTACAGTTATACAAGCAACCATTTCGAATTTGATCTCATTACAATCCGGTATGTTGGACTTCCGGTTTTTCTGAAAATGCCAGCAACTTTGTTTTTTCAAATAGAACACCCTGTATATTTTTACATATTCAAGTGCAACAGGTCAAAACAAGTCCACACTATATGTCAAATGTCATTCTTTCGAAACAATTGAAATTAAAATTGTTTTTTTTATTTTACATCGTGGATGAATGAGATTGGGTCAAGGCTATTAACAATCAGTCGCACATAACAGAGAAACAAATTTTTTTCCGCAAAATTTTTTTTTGTGTCATTTATTGATGAATCAATTCAGTCACATCACATTTTGATCAAAAATTCATTTTTTTTAAATGAAACCCATATGGGCCACCTACCTGTCTCTCTAGAACATTCATAAAGGAAAAAAATAACATATCATTTTTGTATTTCGGTGCAGTAACAAATTGTATACATTCAAAAATCTACAACTAGTTCATGAGTTTCCTTGAAGTTCGAATAATTTTTCAACTTGTAATCTGTGGAAAACAACATTTCTGAATCTTGTCAACTAATTGTGTTTTGCTGTCATCTTTCATCTCAACTCTCAAAAATGAGGTAAATTCCGAGAATAAGTTCAATAGAAATGTAAAATCAAAATTATAGGTTCATAAGAAGTGAACAGGTTATGTTATTAATTTACGGAAAATGTCTTAAAAACAGTGTGGCCGCTTGTAAGTTATACGCTGAACGATACCCACACAGAAGACACCCACAAAGATCCTTTTTCAAAAATATGGAGAGAAGATTCCGATTCTCCATTGTTGGGAGAAGATGATCGTGAATGAGGAGGCAGAAATGAACGTTTTGCTTATGGTGATTTTGATCCAACCGCGTCGACACGGGAATTGGAATATCAATGCAATGTAAGTACTAGTTGTAGATTTTTGAATTAATACAATTCGTTACTGCACCGAAATACAAAAATGATATGTATTTTTTTCCTTAATGTATGTTCTAGAGAGACAGGTAGGTGGCCCATAGGGGTTCCATTTGAAAAAAAATGAATATTTGATAAAAATGTGATGTGACTGAACCAGTGAGTGACACAGAAAATATTTAAAAAATAAAACAATTTTTCTGTTATTTGTGACTCATTGTGAATAGCTTCGACCAAATATCATTCATCCACGAGGTAAAATAGAATTAAGAATTTTAGTTTCAATTGTTTCAAGAAAATTACATTTGACATAAGGTTTGGACTTGTTTCGACCTGTTGAACTTGAATATGTAGAACTATACAGGGTGTCCCATTTGAAAAAACAAAGTTACTGGAATTTCCAGAAAAACCGGAAGTTCGTCATATTAGATTATAATGTGATCAAATTCGAAATGGTTGTTTATATAACTTTATCAAATTTCAGAAAAATCCGTTTACGAATGCAGAAGTTACAGAAGTGGCCCGATATCCTGTATCACCCGGTATATGAAACATAATATGATGCAAAACAACTTCGACCACTCATTCGATTGCATTCAAAACACATAATAATTCATACAATAACATAAGGTCTACAGTTCACATCAATGAATTCCAAAACACACTATTTGTAGACGAAACTGTAGTCAATTTATCTTCAAGAATTTTGAACACGAATGAAAAAAATTTGTTAGCAAAGGGGCTGAACTTGGCTGTTACTCCTAGGGTGGTACCAATTCTAGAAATGGGCAGAGCCATAGAGGCAACAGCACAAAATTTACCATCAGAGGTAGATGGCGATCACAGATCTGAATGCAAAAACACACTCACACAAACTGAATAGATACGAGAGAAATGCCATGGAATCTCCTCGATCAGACAATCAAATCAAAACACTTTCAGCTATATCATGATTCAAATATGAATATGAATATGAAAACAAATTGACTGAAACACTACACATGAAATACAAAATTCATATTCTTCCAAAACACTGAAAAAAGTCAACAAAAACCCAACAAAATCAATAGAACAAAAAGTATATAGAACTTTAGCCAAACACAAACACACTCTTTCAGAAACAGAACGCACACAACTTATCTCACACCACATCTTACCTCCATTTTTCCATGGTCTACCAAAAATCAACACACCATTGGGATTCCATTCCATTAGATTTCCCTATCAGAAACTAGGCAAATATATCATCCGGATCATAACACCTATATTTGGGAATAGAGAGTTTCATAACAAATACCCCTAATTTTTTTGAGAAACTGGAACGATAACAATATCCAAGATGGAGACCCTTTGGTACTTTCCGATGTTGTTAGTCGTTCTAAAAATGTATCGGTAATTACAGTTTTAGAAATTATGAAAATCATGTTAGAAGTTATTTGTGAGTCCTAGAGGACTCTTATATGGAACCTCTATTGTTTATTATTTTTATCAACGAAGTAAGTCTTCAGTCCAGTGAATTTCTACTTTATGCTGACAACGTTGAAATTAATGCTTCAGTTACCTGTATCATGCTTCAAGAATAACTCAACAGTTTTTATAAATATTGTTCTGACAATAAATTGATTTTGAAATTCGAAAAATGCCTTAGAATATAATTTATATAAATTACTAGAAATTTCGAAACACTTCCATGTGATTATCTCTTTAGCAACAGTATTCTGGAGTCTGTGAAAAAATTGATTGAAGATCTTGAGGTTTTCCTCGACAATAAACTGACATTCAGTTTACACATCGATAGTCTCGTAATTTAATGTAATAGAATGCTTGGCTTCTTGATCAGATCGTGTGATCGTTTATTACTATACGTTCGTACATAGTGGAATTAATTTTGCCCCAGTCATGTGGAATCCATAATACAATTCATATAAACAAATTAGATAATGTACAAAATTAATAGCTAAATAATGTACATTTCACAAATAAATAAATAAATAACGTTATCATCGAAAACAAGTTCAAAACATAATTCACCATTGAATAACAAATATAGAACATATTGTGTTTTGATGAATATTCACAATGAAATTATTAATAAAAAACCTTTTTGAAGCCAAGATTTCATTGGAATGCACTAAAAAGTTTTAAGCTCGAATACAAAAGCGACAAATCTATAACTCACGGAATAACCTACGTCACACATCCGAAGCAATTATTTTTTCTCTTTAGTGAATTTGAATGAGAGCTCGTCTTCAGAAAGGTTTTTTATTTATAATTTTAGTTTATGCTTTTTAGTACTTCAAGTACGCCTCAATCTATGCATTTCTGTTGGAACATCGTCATTATGAGTTCTGAGCTATCTAGTTTTCCAATGAGGAGACCATCTTGAGATTAACTCATCCGCCATCTCGAAGTTGCCATCTTCAGTTCATGAGTTTTTTAACCTAAAATAAAAAATCTTCGACCAAATTCATAATCTCCGACCCCAAAAACCGTGACACACCAATTTTGAATCGAATCGAAACATAATTACAAAACTCGTCCGCCTTCTTGAATTTTTGAATTTTGATAAGAAATTCATAGTTTCCGAATCCGAAAACTACCACTTACCAATTTTGAATAGAATCGGTCCATGAACACAGAGATCATTGGTCATCTTGGTGCCGCAATTTTGATTTTATGAATTTTGAAGAAAAATTTATAATTTTCGACACTGAAAACCCCCACATACCAATTTTGAATCGATTCGGATCATAAACCTAACTGTCGTCCGCCATATTGGAGAATCATTGTGTTTTTTTCTATAACAAAAATTCTATAAGCATTTCAATTTCATAAATTTTTACAAAAAATGCATGATTTCCAACTCCGAAGACCCCCACATAAAATTTTTGTATAGAATCGGACCATAATCTCAAAACTCCTTCGACATTTTGGATCCGCCATCCTTATAGACTTTGACGAAAAAATCATAATTTCTGATACCGAAAACCCCCACATACCAATTTTGAATTGAATCGGACCATAATCATAAAACTTGTCCCGCCATCTTCAATTTCATAATTTTGACCAAAAATTCACAATCTCCGTCCCCTAAAACCCCCACATACTAATTTTGAATCGAATCGTACCATAATCGCAAAACTCGCCCGCCATCTTGCAGTCGCCATTTTGTTTTTTCTCTTACAAAAATTTCATAATGCATTGTCACCGGAATTATGATCACCTGCCAAATTTCAGCTCAATCAGATCTCTAAAAGTGCTCCAAAATGGATTGCAAATTTTGAACTGGAAAAAATGACTGACATACGAACGAAGCAAGTTAAATAAAAGCTTGTAATGAAAACCTGATAAAAAGAGAGCTCGATATACCTTGGGAGGAAAATATTGCAAGGTAGTGATTTGATTGTAGATTTTGATATAATGTGATTAAAAATGTATTCTGTAATTTCATGAATTCACTGTTTGTGATTCTCACATTCAGAGAGTTATTCGAATTATATTTTTGATATGAAAGCCAAATTATTACCGTGAAATACAGAATATCAAAAATGATTTATTCTGAGTTTTGGGTACGTTGAGGGAGTCAAATTTTAAAACTTCAATATTTTGTCTGAGGTTGGAGACCAGAGATTTCAACTTCCCAGAATACCATCTTTATGAACCTTCCCTTCTGGTGACTGTATCAAAATACTTCTCTAATATCTCCCCACCCTGTAATATCTCATATATTATTCGGTTGATTCAACTATTCAATAATGAAATGAGTACTATTTGCTCATTTGTCGAGCTGAATTATTGCATGTTCTGTTGGAATTGTGATTGTATGTGGATATTCGGCCCATTCATCATAATGTGTCAATAATTGACATAGCCTAGTGATTCGATGACCTGAGCATATACGAAAACGTTGACGTTGTCTAGGGTACCGAAATTGCATCGCAAGTCCAATAAGGTTGAAAATGATCATGAATTTGCACATATTCTATACACTACTCCGCATGCTTTGTGCTTTTCTATCAGTGTCATAATATGTTTTTCGCAACCCCCGTAAAGATGACGATATTCATCAGGAGATAACTGGTTGAATAAAAATTTGTGCAAAAAGTCTATCGTATTTCGAAGTGGAGTGGAATGGAATGTTTCAAGAGAACTCTCAGTAATAATACCCCACAATGTTTATTTCCCTTTTAAACAGAGACGGTACATGTCTTGGACCTGTACAGCTCCATCATCAGTCGAAAACGTAGACTAATATTATGGAAAAATCAAATACTCATAATCATCTCCAAGAAATTTATTGATATACAGACATGTTTCGGAGCTTCAAAGCTCCATTTTCAGCTGACCTTTTTTTTTGTAGAGGAAATCCATTACGGACTCCCTGACCCAGATTTACCCACTAAAACCTCCACCCTGTAGGCTCGTCAGGCTGTGGCCTCCGAAGACACTTCATAAATTTTTTCCACAAGTTCCAAGTGGCTTCAAAATAGTAGAGCAACCTCTGACAATACTTTATCATCCCGTCAGTATCAAAACCATCAACAATATTACCGTAGGGGTGCTCGATGAAGATAATAATTTGGTAAATGTTCGCTGTGAAACAATAACAGTGCGTTTACATCTCAGAAAAATCGAATAGATATGGTATTACAATTCCATCGATTCCAACTTTCATATACATCTTACTTAATTTTTCCATGGTCTACCGAAAATCCCCAAATCCAATACACCAATGGGATTCCATTCCATTAGATTTCCCTATCAGAAACTGGGCAGATATCTCATCCGGATCCTAACACCTATATTTGGAAATAGACAGTTTCATAAAAAATGCCCCTCCTTTTTCAGAGAAACTGGAGGGATAACAAATCCAAGATGGAGACCTTTTGGTACGTTTCGATGTTGTTAATCGTTCTATAAATGTTCCGGTAAATACAATTTTATAAATTATGAAAATCACGTTAAAAGTCATTCGTGGGTCCCACAGGTATATCTCAAATGGGACCTCTATTGTGTATTCTCATCAACGAAATAAGTCTTCAGTCCATTGAATTTCTACTTTTTGCTGACGACGTTAAAGTTGATGCTTCAGTCAACAATGTATCTGACTATATCATGCTCCAAGAAAACTCAACAAATTTTGAAAATATTGCTCTGACAATAAATTGATTTTGAATCTTGAAAAATGCTTCAGAATATAATTCATATAAATTACTAGAAATCTCAAAACACTTCCATGTGATTATCTCTTCCGTAACAGTATTCTGAAATCTGTAGAAGAAATTGGAGATCTTGAGGTTATCCTCGACAATAAACTGACATTTGGTTTACACATCGATAGTCTTCTTGATCAGATCGTGTGAACACTTCCGGTCTTCTACTGCAATACATTTATTTACTAAAGTTCGAACCTAGTAAGATGAATTCCGCCCCAGTCATGTGGGATACATAATACAATTTATATAAAAACAAATAAGATAATGTACAACATTGATTACTGAAATTGTTGAACTCCAAGTTATGTGGCAACTATAATATAACTTCCCAGTTGACTAGAATCAGAAGGAAACGGAAGAATACAAAGAAACATGATGTTATTTTTGAGAGTTATAAGTGGCCTCATAGATTCTTCTCACTTATTATCTGAATCAACTTTATTCATAACGCAAAGAAATTTGAGATTTGTTGTTCTCTTTCTGAAACCTTATTGTAGAACTAACTCAAGGCAAAGTTCTCCAATACATGGAAGATTCAAACTTTATAACAGCATGTTCATTAAAATCGATTTTTTCAACTTATCCATGAGTCGCTACGAATCTGCTGTTCGAAGAATCCTAACTTGAACTGTAGCTCCAACTGTTCATAAATAGGCATATACGTAGGAATTCTCTTCACTTTCTGTCATGATTTCGTGATTTTTTTTTTGAGTTCACTCATTATGGCAATTTGAACAATTCAAATCAGTTCAAGTGATATTTTTGTAAGCACTAGATGCTGGTTATGCACCCCATTTCACAAATAAATAAATAAATAATGTTATCATCGAAAAAGAAGTTCAAAATATAATGTACCATTGAAAAGCGAATATAGAACATATTGTGTATTAACAAAAATTCCATGAGCTGCCATTTCAATTTCATGAATTTTTACGAAAAATGCATAGACTCCAACTCCGGAGACCCCCACATCAAATTTTTGTATAGAATCGGACCATAATCTCAAAACTCCTCCGCCATTTTGGAGCCGCCATCCTGAATTTATAGATTTACGTATATCAGAATTGGCTCAGATTCTCAAGTTATTAACAAGTTCTAGCGATCCATAATGTTTCCGAATAAAAACTATGATCTGGTTCCATAAACAATATTTCATCGATTTTGAAAACCTATAGACTAGTTTGAGATTTGATTACTCTCGTTTCGTACGTCCATCATCCTAATGGATTTGAAAGGTTTCCTCGACGTTTCGAATGCTTGTATCTGCAATCGTCTTCAGGTGAATACTCTCAACGTTCACATCGAGGAATAGGCATTGAAAAATGCACAGAAAGAAGACACATACGGGGTAGTTTCTCAACTACAGCTCCAACCATCCGAGATCAACAAAGAGTGGGATCGTGAGAACATCGGTAGAAAGAGCGATGCACATATGCAATGAAAATGAGTCCCTATATACCGAATTGAACCACATCAGAGAGGACCGCAATGGATACCCCAAGGAACTCCTAGAAGAAGTATTGAAACAACTCCAGAAAACGAAGACATCTGGAGAGCAACAACAAAGCACAGTGATCTGCATTCCTCACATCAGAGGTGTCTCCGAGAAAATCAGTAGGATCGGAAACAAGTTCAACATCAAGAGCTGCTTCCAATCCGGCAGTACTTTACGGAGTTTCCTCACCAAGACCAAACCTGACAACAAAAATTGAATCAATAAGTATTGCATTCATGAAGTTCCATGTGAATGTGGAGATTCCTACATTGGGGCGACAAAAAGGCCGTTATCGGTAAGATTGGATGAGCACAAGCTATCGACTCAACGTGGAGAAACTCAAAATCGGGAATTGCTGACCATGCCTGGACTGAGCACCATCGAATTCTATGGGACGCCGCGAGAATTCTACATAGAGAGAAAAGGCCATTGGTTTGAACGAAAGTTCTAAGAGGTCGCCTACATCGAAGCCAATAACGCCTTTAGTCAACCAAGCGTTGAGATCAAGAACGTATGGAAACCACTAATTGCTCTTTTTGGCAGACTGCAGAGACGCGAAATTACACGCACCACTGCACATGGCGGAATTGCACACATCATTGCACCGACAGACATATAAATTGGTAAGTAGCACCTAAACTTTTCAGTATTCACCTGGAGACGAATGCAGATACAAGCATTCGAAACGTCGTGGAAACCTTCTAAATCCATTGAGACGATGGATGTCCGAAACAAGAGTAATCAAGATACCACAGTTTTGGATTATTCTTCCCATCTTCATACGAGTCAGGCAAACATTGACTATTTTCTGCGAATCCCAAATTACATGAAGAATTCATCAAGGTGTCAGATTAGATGTGAATCACCGTCTCTCAACGCCATTTTGAAGAGCTCACTTTCATGGATAGGAAAATTCTGTGATTTCTAGTGATCTCCATCTGGTCTAGAACATATTGATGGATCATGTGAAATGGGTGGATGATTGATTTTAGATGAGTTTGCAGACATTCATCATCATCTGTACTCCGGTAGAATTGAGTTGATTACATTTTTCCAATTCTCAGAAAGTTTCTGCAAAGTATCCTTGTGAAAATATGAAACAATGTTTATCGGGGTGTACGCCAGGAGAGAAGATACTTTCTGATTCGTATCCGACCTAATATTGATTCATTTTTCGAAATATCAGGTTCTCTACAAGCTTCTATTTAGTTTCATCTGTCCCGGCCCAAGCATCATTTAAAGTGGAAGGATCGTAGCGGCCGCAACCAGTGCCACGTAATATACACGGTTCTATCACGCGGCGGCTACCAAAATGGGTAACACTGTTTTGGTGGCTGCTACATTCCGATCTACGTTCCTGGATCTCAGATAGCCAAATTCCAACGGCGGTTTTTGGATAATATAACTTCAAAGTGGCAGAAAGTATAAATATACCACTCTGAAGCGCATCCCATCATAAAGTGCCCAGTGGAACTGAATTATTACCTTTTGCACTACTGGAAAGTGGAACCCACGTCGCAGGCCCATGACTCACCACTTCAAAGTTATAACCTGAAAATTACAAAAGCTCTTATACCCTTGAAAGGGGCGAACACGTCGGGCTATTATTACCTGCCACTCAAAAGTTATAACTTCGAAATTGCGGGTACATGTTCATTAATTGTTAAAAAAGGACATGTAGCAAGTCTAGTGGATTTATGCAGCTCCAATCAACAATCATCAAGTATCAAGTAACAATTATCAATAAAATGATGGCATCTATGCAAACAGAATTAACAATTGGAGTATAAATATTAAGCAGGAGCACAAGTCAGAGATCCGATCTATTTGAATTAGCCTTTTCATACAAAATCAAGAAAAATTGTCTTTTGAAAACGCATAACCCATTTTATTTTGAATAAATATCAGTCCCGTTTCACGTAATAGGTAAAACGAACTTTTGGTAAGCCACAACAAAATAATTTGAGAAAAGTTGGGTTGGTTTTCGTCATCGCGCCGACCAATCCACGGCCACTTCAAAATTAAGGAAAATTGTCCATTAAAAACGCATAACCCATTTCATTTTGGAATGAATATCATTCACGTTTCATGTAACAGATAAAACGAACTTTTTGTAAGCCACAATGAAATAATTTGAGAAAAGTTAGGTTAGTTTTTGTCATCGCACGGACCATTCCACGGTCACTTCAAAATCAAAGAAAATTGTCTATCAAAAACGCATAACCCATTTCATTTTGAATAAAATCATTCATGTTTCACATAACAGGTTGAACAAACTTTTTGTAAGCCACAATAAAATAATTTGAGAAAACTAAGGTTAGCTTTCGTCATCGTGCGGAAGCGTGAATTTTGAAGGTTATTGTAATTTGTAGTGACTTTTATTAAATCGAACTGTGGTTATCGCTTATGGAGATAACAAAAACGTGCCAACCATCACCACACATCACAATCGAGTGCCTGCCACATTAAAGGTTTTATGGAAGTTACCATAACGTCACCGAAACTATCATACTCTCTTGAAAGGGTCTGTGACTTCTAAGTGATATTTAAGTGGTACAGGATGGTTACCGCACGGTTATTTTTCAGTTTTGAGTTTAAAAACCTTTAAAGTGAATTGCTCAGTGGCTATAATGTTTCAGACACCTCAAATGACACTAATAAGTTATAGAACTGTGGAGTGGCTACCATAGATGGGAATTACGTGACAACATACACATATAAAATTTCAGTTATTCTTACTGTATAGTGGTAGATTTAGTGGTGATTACGTGATAACCACCGAGTCGAAGTTGCAGTATCAGTTTCCGTCACTATAATGCTGCTTGGGGGTGTCTGTCTGTCTGTGAGTTGTCTGTAATCAAATTTTGCGAGTTAAATTTAACTCCCTTCTAGTAATCAGATTGATTTGAAATTTGGCAGGTGTACATGATTTTGGGAACAATGCATTATGTTAGGGAAAAAAACAAAATGGTGGCTCCAATATGGCGAACAATTTTTGTGATTATAGCCCGATTCAATTCAAAATTGGTATCGGCGTCAAAGATTATGATTTTTCATCAAAATTAGAAAATTCAACATAGCGCCTCCAAAATGGCGGGCGAGTTCTGTGATTATGGTCTGATTCTATTCAAAATTGGTATGTGAGAGTTTTTGGGGTCAAATATTCTTCTCACAAGCTTTCATTTAGTTTTACCTGTCCTGGTGTCTGTCTGATTCTATTCAAAATTGGTATCTAGGGTCGGAGATTATGATTTTTCTGTCAGAATTCAAAAATAAATCAGATAGAAATTACTAAACTAGTTATTTAACATGATAAATACTGAAAATGATTAAACGAAAAAAAAAACAAGCTTTTACTAGTTGTTTATGATAAAACTGAACTAAGCAGACAAAAATAAAAATTATAAAAAAAAATTAAAGACAAGCTTACATTGATACAAGTGCATTCAGAAGGAGAAAATGATTTGTTTCATTGTTTGATCTAGGTTATTGTGTGAGTAACAGATTCAAAAGCTTGCCGCGGATACAAAATAGGTAGATCAAACAATGAAAGAAATATTTTTTTCTTCTTAGTGCATTTGTATAAATAAAAGCATATCTATAAAAAACATCCGATGAAACTTGGAATGCATTTTATATGAAAAAATTGTGTTATTTTTTTATATATTGTTTTTTTTTCAGGTTGGTAAACACTGCCCCAGTATGTACAAAGACGTCCACTACCAGGCAAATAGTTGGAGGCAACACTAGAAGAAAGTGGAAAGACTGTCATATCATGAACAAATAGAAAATTCAATTAATATAAAAAAGTGAACGGCCCATATCTCGCGTAATATCGAACAATCATTGCTGAAGTGAAGTGACCAAACGTTATCAGTGCTAGCAACAATACAAAATAAAACATATCATATCATATTTTGCAAAGAAATGTATGTTAAATGACTGAACGATTTGTTTTCGCTTTTATTTAGGACAGATAAGTAGATGATACTTGTTTATTTTTTTGGGAGAATAACAATTCAATCGACAAATGAATATTGCATTGGAAAAATAATCATTTGAATCCTTCTGTTATATTAATTTCTGAAGGTTATTGTGAAAAAGATCAGAAGCTTTGAAAACATTAGTTTTGATTTATTATTAAGTGACTTGATAAACAATGAGTTCTGAGTTGGAAGGTGAGTTCGAGTATGAAATGGGAGAAATATAATGGAAATGGTTGACTTTTTCTGTTGTCCTTTCCATTGTATTGTGATGTATTGCACCAAAATGAGTTTTACTGGAAAATAACATCAAAATTACGTGGATCAGTCTTCCTCACATTGATGTTCCAGTAATCATACCTCATTCATATTTCTCTTTTGATATTTCAAACTGCTACAAGACGATATGGTCGAATTTTGGCAAATTATACGGAAACAATTGCTAGAAAACTTGATCTTCGGATGGACAGTTCATCGAAATCCAAGGTGATCAAATAACAATGTCTCAAAACAAAATATCTCCAAATAATGGAATTATTTAACTGCCAAAAATGAATTACACTTATGTGAATACAAAATTATTGAATGTACTAGAAAAGTTGATAACATTTGTTTGCACTTGAAAAAATTTATTCAGATTCATAACCGAATAAATGTATACTTATTCACCGATGCTGGCAGCAAGACTGCGAAGATATCCTGTGACGTCTACGTTGTCCCAAAAATGTTGCTGTATGCGCACTATTTTCCCAAAGCAATCGTTCCATTTGAACTCGTTAAGGCTTTGGTTTCGTTTGATACCATCTATTGATTTTCAAATAACAATGTGATCTTCCGAAATAAACTTCTGAAAACCTTTATGCCAACCTTCGACGCTGTTGGATGTTTTTGATCCATGTTCAAGGCAACGTTGAAAACGATTCCACATGGTTGAAGGGAGACGAGTTGGACTATATCTTCCATTTGAGCGACTTATCCCAATAATCAATTATGGGTTGCCCTCCTTTAAGGAACATTTTTTTGTGGCAAAAATTATCGAAAAAATCAATGACATGTTTTTCTTGTACTTAAGCTAGTTAACATTGCCTCTGTTAGTGCAGATTCTGTATCCAATTTGTATCTGCCCTTTTATACTATTTGATTTAATATTTCGGAAAATTTCCTGACGTAAATTGAAAGAATATCTCCTGTACCTGGTTTCGCGATGTACATCCTACATACAGATACTTTCAAAATATTTATATATATATATATTTTTGTTCGTGGATTTATATGAGGTAAAAGTTTATTAATTTTTCGAAAAATTTCATAATAAGTCTTATTAGTTATATTTGGTTCCACCGCGTGAATTAGTGGTACAGCATTCTGACCTTGTAAAAAATATAATGTATACAATTTCGCATTATACATAGATACATTTATTTCATAGACATACCAAATTGTGGATGATTTTAAAAGCAAAAACTGTATTCTAGAAGAACGAATAATGAGCTGATACTTGCGTGAATATGTCTGTTAGTTTTTTGTGGATTGATTACTTTAATTTCGTATGACAATGACAAATAATAAAATATTTCAAATGTAATTTTAAAAACTGACAACTTACTTTCATAATATAAAGGGTCCCCTCTTTTTTCATCAACGTATTGTATATTTCAAAATATATTTCAAAAACTGACCATTCGAGGAAAAGTTTTTCGAGCAATTGTTCCCGAGCAATTTTCACCAAAGCGGTTGTAGAATAAATGGGAATACGGAACATTTCATAATCAGCGATTATAGATACATGGTATCTATGGAAACGAGTTCTATTATGACATTCCATTCAAACCAAGCGTAGAAACAAGTTTGAGTATATATATATATATATATATATATATTTATATATAATATCGAGGGGACTGGTACACAAAAAGGAAGAAATTCAATGGACATAGCCCTCAGAGAGAAGTGTTAACCGTAGACACGTGTTTCGGGCTATCGGCCCTCATCAGTACGGTGAAGAAGTGCAAGGATGAACAACACTTGATAGAAAACCACAATATAGTTAGGCACTTTCCAGGATCGAGGTACGATGTCATCTTTGTGATAAAGAAATACACTACATTATTTGAAGCCTATTTTTTGTGAAAGAATACCCATTCTTGATACTTTTTTGGGAATATATCCTTCCGCAATCCGAAAACAGAATTAATTGGATCAGGGAATCTATGCAAGTGTAGATATCATTTTTCAAGAATGTAAAAATATACATTCAGTCAGTAACTTCGTATTATAAGTTTTGCCTATCAGAAAAAATAACTGAAAGATATTCCACTATATGCGGAAACGACAAGAGTAGAGCTGTCGTTTCGGCAACTGAATCCGTTCCCCTTTTCAATATTACGCATGAAAATTTTCTAGTTCTCGCTGTTTTCCTCAGAATATTTTTCGAACATGATCTTTTTTTACTAATATCAATAGGATAATGAAATATTGTCTTTCATTTGATGTATGGAGTGTAGTTCAGATAAATTAGTCAAACCATTATTGCTCTGCCAAATACTTCCAGTAAGGGTTTCCACGTATGATCCATATCTGAAGAATTTGTTGATATGATGTTTTCACCAGATAGCAGAATGAAGACGGATTCTCTTAGTTTTGTCCTCATGCTCGATGTTCGTCCTGGCGCACTTTTGACGTTCTTGATGTCTCACCAATATAACTATTGCCACAAGAACAATGTATATTGTATTCACATTTTTTTATTTCTGTGTTTTCAGATTGTGGAAGATTATAATCCCAAAAAAGTGTCGAAAATAAAGCACATTAGTTCCAAATTGATTGTTTTTGAAATTCTCATATAAGAACTCACCCTGATAATAATTATACTCAAGCATGTTCCTAACGCTGCTCTCATTGTCGATTGAAAATGTTCCATGCCAATTTGAGGCGATTTATTCAATTTTTTGCCTGGGAGTTTTTGTATCTAGAAGCGTATATTATATCATGAAGGTATCGAGTGAACCGATGTATGAATTCTAGAATAAGGTAGTGAAAATTGTTTATAAGAGTTTCTTGTATATGTTGGAAGTTTATTTATTTTTGAGAATATATGCCCAGCATACTCTAAACAGTCTTTCAATTCACCCATTTCTTTTCAAATCTTTCCAATTACCTTACGTCAAGACCGACTTAAATGACATAAGTAGCAGGTATATGCGTTGAAGATTAGGAAATATTGACTGATTGAAATCAATCTCATAAATTTGCTTCAATCCTGGTTCACCAGGAGGCCAATGCGCCTTGAGATTTTTTTAATGATTGGGAAAGTTTCTCGATAGCTTATTCGTCCCAATTCATCGCGTAGTAGAAAAAACCTATATTGAATAACTCATGAAGTAGTTCCATAGTATCTAGGTGAAACTGTTCAATAAATTATACGTTATTTGTGTAATATTTGTTCTGTAGAAAAAATCTCTCTCGTAGCTCTCTTCAGATATTCAACCCTTCCACTGCTCTTGACGCATCGAAAATAAAAATTAGATAGGATTACTGTATTTGGATACACTTGGTGATAATGTCATTCATATCTCTAATCTGCAAAATTAGTCTAGTTAAATCTTCGGAATATCCAATCTTGAGAAATTCTCCGAAGCGATAAAAAAATTGTGATACTTTATTAAAATAAAATACAATAGCGTTTGTATACTTTTGATCAATTCTAATGGTACAATTTTTGTTTTGCGGAAATGTGCTGTTGCCAAGTTATGGAGGCTAGAAATCATTTGGTATAGTTTTATAGAAATTTTGTTTGAATAATATCGAGATAACTCTTCTGCTCAATAAATTTTTTCGGTGTAATTTTCGTCTCCAGGAAATGCGTTGTTGCCAAGTTGGTCACATCGGATTAATGGAAATCTGGTAAGGGAATGGTTCGGAGTGGATACTATATCTATCAAATCAAGTGCATTTTGCAAAAAAATCGTCTTCGCAGAAATGTGCTGTTGCCATGTTATGGAAGGTGGTTGTCGTTGAGTAAAGATTTATGGAAATTTTAGATAAAAAATGAATATAAATCTTTTTCCATATCGGTAGTTATAATTTTATAATGCGTTGTTGACAAGTTGAAAATTTTATTTGAAGAACACGAACATAGATCTTCATTCATTTTGATTTTGTTCTCCGTGCAAGTACCCACCTAGAGAACTGCAAGCGTCACGGGAAATCCCCTAGATGCAATCCTTGAACACATTGAACATGGTATGGATATAAACTATTCTCAATAAACCGTGAAACACAAACGTCACACTTACAAGAAAATCAAATTGCTATCATAATTTGAACTTCGGAAGCGTCAAAGGGGAAAACAAGGTAAATAGTCATAGCCCACTAAGTATTTTAGTTTGTTACTTCAATATTCCCCGTTCATTTGCCAGCAATTTTCTCGAAAACTGTCAGCTGATTCAAAAAAATGCAAGAGACCAAAATTTCAGGTTTTTTTATGGCCAACTCAACTGTGATATTCAAATGTTTTTTTTTTCCAAAATAGAAAATTTTGGCTATAAAAACTGTAGGCAACCCTCATTCACCCATTTGAATCAGTTACCTTATTTTTGAAGCAATAAATAAATAGAGCGCTCAAAAAACCAAGAGCCTGTGAATTTTCCGAACATTTGATGCTTAATTGTAGCCACAATTCAAAATTAACGATTTTTTTCGCGCAACTTGCGATGTCTGTAGCTTGGAGGGGGTGAATTTTAGGACACATGTTTATTGGAAAAAAGTCTTATTTTGACCCAAGGAATGCGCCCTTAAAATATTTGTATTGAATTTCGTAACACCCTGTACATATTCAACTGACATTGGATAAACTTCAACAAGCACGCATTAAGTTTTCGCGGACGAATCGTGAGGTGAGTCCGTAATAGGATGAGTCTGCGAAAGCCATTTGCGTACGTGCTACATACAATATTTTTTAGTACAAGTTTTTCAAGGAATGTTTCATATAAAAGCATTCCATTTGTGTCATCAAAATAAAGAAATATCAATAATCAATCAAGTATGGTAACTTTAGGAACTGAAAAAAACTTTAACGAACTTGTCCGTGAAGTGTTGACATGTCAATACTTTACGAACAAGTCAGTAAAAATAGCATTATTGGAACTTTTTTATCCTGATGTTATAGTTTTGAGGTGCGTGTACAAAAAAAATATTCCAAAATATAATACACCGGTCCCTCTCGCAGGATAGGCAGACGAGTACTAGATCGGAATCGAGAATTACGCTTAACTGAAAGACATTCCCTTAAATTAATTCCAAGGACTAAAATAAAAATACAACGAAGTAAAGTTTGCGCAAAACAGCACAAAAGACGGGAAATCAGACATATATTTCGCACATGTGAAGTACCATCGTGCCTCATTCCTTGTTTAGAAACATAACATACAAAAACATTTCAAATTTTTCATTAGTTATGGTATTTTGTAGGTTTTTTCCAGTTAATATAAATCCAAAATATATATAATTTGTTTTCCTTGAATGCCCGATAAATTGGCCCACACCGCTCTAGACGCATATATATACGCACAACAGAAAATATTGCGCATGTGAAGTAATATTTCAAAAGTTTTTTCGCATTGAAAGGATTTAACTCCAAAATTGAAAAAAAAAATCATGAGCACTACTACCCTACATGAACCCCATATAATTGCAACCATAAAATAATAATGCTCCCATTGGTAAATTCCTCACTGTATATTTTCGGTCACAATAAGCATAATACGGCGTACAACGTACAACGCTACATTTATTCCTCATCACATGCATTTGCATATGCATTTTTGTCCATAATGAGGTCTCTTCATTTAGATCGAAGTGAGATTGACGAATATGAAGATATACGCGTCCAACGCCGATCCTCATGACATCCCAATTTATACCTAGCCTCTTCTGTTTCCGCCTTCTAATTGGGATTTAGACCACCATTGAAATGCAACTTTCCTGACGTTGCGGCAGATATTACGATCAAACTAAAAATGAATGAATTGACAGTGAGATCTATCTGAATCGAGCATTACCATATCTCGTTGTTAATTGATGTGGAGAATTATTCATTATTAAATTCAATATTCCCTTAAAAGAATCAAATGAAGGTTGAGAAATTAATATTGAAATAGTTTGCATAAGTCTTTGTTAACTCAGTGTTATAACTATTCCAAAAACATGAACCTTTGATTTTTTGTTTATTATTATATACAGTGTGGTCATTTAAGTGTGCAACATATAAGAATTTTTTAATTAATTGCAATAGTAATAATGATGAAGTCTCCTAGAGTAAAACACTCCGGAATCAAAATACCTCTCCATTCGGATTTCCGGGCGAGAGGTACTCGAGGGGACTCAACATTAAAGATTAATTTTTGCAACATCCGCGGACTCAACAAGAACATTAATGACGTCCACCATCACCTACAGACGAAAAAACCGGATATTCTGGCTCTAACAGAAACACAAGTTAATTCGTCCACCAACAAGGTCCATATGCTTTGTCCTGGTTACGAACTCCATTCTCGATTCAGGTTCAAAGGTGGAGTCTGCCTTTACGCTAAGGCTAACCTCTCATGCCAGCGTGAAGAGAGTTTGGAACCGAAAGACTTTGATGTGATGTGGTTCAAGCTATCTGATACCAAACTAACTAAGTTCCTCTGCTGCCTTCACCTATCACCTAATGAACCTTCATATAACGACCTCTTTGAGTTTTTATCACTCAAACTGAACCATTCAACAGCTGAAACCATAATCATGGGAGACTTTAATGTACATAACACTGCCTGGCTCAAATTCTCTAACAAAACAGATGATGCGGGTCGTCAAGCCGAGGCCTTCGCCATCACTCATGGTCTAGAACAACTGGTCGAGCTACCAACCCGCATCCCTGATGTCAACAACCAGTCTGCCAATACACTAGATCTTTTCCTCACCACCAATCCCGACCCGTATAGAATAGAAGTTTGTGCCCCACTTGGAAACTCTGATCACACCCTCATCTCCACAACATGCTCTTTCCATCTACCATCGAGCTGCACAATACCACCCCGTCTCATGTGGCATTACAATTCGGCCGACTGGGAAGGTCTTCGTATGTTTTTCTCAGCGTTTCCATGGAAGAGAGTTTGTTTCTCTTCAGTAGATCCAACACGATGTGCTGAGGCAATTTCTGAAATCATCATGTTGGGGATGCAAACTTACATACCGAATACCGAAAGAAGAACATCATCCGATAAGACCTGGTTTAACAGAAACTGCTCTAGAGCTGTGGCTTCCAAACAGGCAGCATACCATCGATGGCTAAAAAATCCGGGCCCTGAGACCAGAGGCTAGAGGCATATGCAAAGAGACAATAGAATGCTCAAAAGATGCCCACAATGCCAAAATAAGATCAAAACTTGCTGAATGTCCTAACGGATCCCGTTCATTTTGGTCTTTCGCCAAAGCTGAGGGAAGAAACTTCACTTCCAGCTCATTTCCCCCTCTAACCAAAGAAGATGGAACACTAGCAACGACTGCCCAGGAAAAAGCCAATATATTTGCGCACCTATTTGCTGAAAATTCCACTCTGGATTCATCGGGAAAACAACCCCCGAACATTACACCTATTGACAGTCACATGCCCGAGATCACCTTTCGCCAACGTACTATCAGAAAGATTTTGCTGGGTCTCAACACCAACAAAGCCTGTGGATCTGACGGAATCCCGCCGATTGTTCCCAAGAAATGTGCCCCCGAACTAACACCTGTTCTTTGCAAGTTGTTCAACCACTCTTACAATTTGGGGGTATTTCCGTCCAATTGGAAAATTGCAAGAGTACAGCCAGTCCCTAAAAAGGCAAAAGGCCCTACCTAGCAACTACAGACCCAGCGCACGGCTATCTATTATTTCAAAGGTCATGGAAAAAGCCATCAACATCGAGCTCATGAAATATCTGGAAGACTCAGGAATTGTCAACGATAGGCAATATGGCTTCCGCCATCAGAGATCAACTGGTGACCTGCTCGCTTACGTCTCACATATATGGCAGCTATCTATTGAAAGGTATGTCAGTGAGTAAGTCATCCATATCGATGCTTGGTATTACTATCAGCAATAACCTTTCCTGGGAAAATCACGTGAGGTCCATTGCCAAAAGTGCATCCCAAAAACTTGGTTTTTTGTTTCGTGCCAAGAGCTATTTCACCCCCACTCAGCTGCTTATGATCTATAAGGCACAGATCCGACCTGTCCTGGAATACTGTTCCCATATTTGGAGCGCGGCACCTAAACATATCCTGAGGCTATTGGATTCTGTCCAAAAAAGGGCAATTCGTCTCGTCGGTGATGCCTCGCTTACAAACTCGCTCACTTGTCTGGAACACCGTAGAAAAGTTGGCGATTTGTCTCTATTTTATAGATATTTTCATGGGCGATGCTCTTCTGAAATATCAACAATCGTTCCTGCTTTGGCAGTCTCTTCGAGACTAACCCGTCAAGTTCAGTCATCACACCCCTTCGTGGTCACTTTGAAGACCTGCAGGACATCACTTTCCAAAGACTCGTTCATCCAACGAACAGCGAGGCTTTGGAACTCATTGCCTAGGGAGGTGTTCCCCGAGGCATACAACCTCCAGAAATTTAAGAAGAACACCAACTCCTACCTTCTTTTCCTTGGTTCCCACGATGTTCTCTGAACATTACAGGATATCCCTTTTCGTGGGAACCAGAACATAAAAAAAAAAAAATAAAAAAAAACAAATATTTTCGAAAGTTGGTGCATGTGCGATAATCATATTAGGTGCACTCAGAATCGTTGCAGCATACAGGGTAGATAAAAAAAATATTAAAATTCCACAAGAGTGAATTACCCTCATTTCAGAAAATTCAGTGAGATGTCAACGGGAAGAGTTGTTTAGAATTGGAAGTTATACCCAAATATGGAAACATAGCCTCCCAAAAATAAACAAAAAATGCCCATTTTTTAAAATAAAATATAAAAAAATTAAAAGTGTGAAGTAGGTACCCTTATTTCAGAAAATTCTGTAGAATGTCAACGAGAAAAGTTGTTTCGAATTGGAAGCTTCACCCAAATATCAAAACATGGCCTCCCAAAAATAAACAAAAAATCCCCATTTTTTTTTCATAAAATATTAAAAGTGTACAAGATTGAAATACCCCTATTTCAGTGGATTCAGTGAAATGTCAACAAGAAAAGTTGTTTAGAAATGGAAGCTATACCCAAATATCAAAACATGGCCTACTAAAAATGAACAAAAAATCTATTTTTTTTTTTATAGTTATTCACTTAAACACTTCTTTAAATTAATTAAAATCAAATCAATTTCGCATAACTCTGTTCAAATTCAAGCCTATTTGTAAAATAAGCTTGAATTCATAATTTTTCAGGAAATCAGAAACTTCCTGTTTATTGCAACGATATTGTCACGCCCTACTTTGGGAGACCCTGTGGAACCCTGGCCCCCTAACTGTTTAGGGTGCCCACTAATTATCTTGCTTGGCTTGCGAGAGGTTGAAACATGTTTACTTCTGTGATTGTGACCACCCTGGTATAGTGAAATAAAAAAGTGACGTGAAAACGATTATGGTTTATTAAAATTATAAAAGAGCAAAAAATAACATGATGGTGAATACCCAAATAGTGAAGTGAACAATGACCAAAAGAAGTAAATAAAAGTAACACTTACATTATAATAAAAACCATGGGTAGGAGATTTGTCATCATGGACTGGCAGCATGAACAGGCACAATTAAGAGAGAGACGAACAAAAACGATCATTTCAATTTATATTAAAATATCGTCATGATTTATTGCGCTGCCTATTGCAGAATCAGTGTTCTTGCCATTCAGTACTCAGGAATTGAATTGGAATCCGACACCTGGTTAATGAACGGTGATGAACTCTGAATATGCGGGAAATACTGTATTTCAATAAATGTGATACTGAATGATGAATTACTAATAAATAAATGAACTATGGAATTTTCAACTCTGGGCTTAATTATGTTTAAATTTTTATCTTCAGGTCTGATAAATTAATTCTGAATTTTGAAAAAGAAATGATTGCTATATTTATATCGGGTGATATTTGTCATACTTGACAATATCAAAGATAATTTTGACAAGGTAAAACAGTAGTTATGATAATATGCATAATAAAAAAAAGTAATTTGAAGGGCAAACTTTTTATTTTAAATGTTTATTGAAAAACTCTACAAATTAATCGACAAACATGAAGTCCTACTAAAATATCGTGGATACCCATAAAAAATTAGGGTTAAAAGTAAACATTATGACAGTTTGATTTCATTTTTCCATTCTTGAATAATAATTGATTGATTATTAATTTTATTTGAATTCAAATGTCTCCTCAGAGACAATTAACGTTAGCCGAGAAGGCAGAATTAGTTTGAATATGTGGAGATAACTATAAACTAGTGCATGAAGCAGCAGATATTTTCAATGAACGACATCAGACAGACAAGTTTACTACTCAACTATAAGCAGAATTTTGATTAGTTTCAAACAGTCTCCAATGTAAATATAAAAATGAACGAACCAAATCTGTCTGTACTGAAAAAATCAATGAGAAGTACTCCGGGCAGTTGTTGAAAACCCTAGAAGAACCACCTAAAAAAAATCTGCTTATATGGGTGTAAAAACAAGGGTCTGTGAAGAAGATTCTTGAGAAAAATTAATATCATGTCTATAAGCCATTATTTGCACGTTTCAAGAAAGAGACTAAGTATGGCGGTCTGACTTCTGCATGTGGATTCAAGGACAAATAGAAGAAAAACATAATTTCCATAGACACAACTTTTTTGGTGGATGAGTCTTCGTTCACAACAAATGGTGTGGTCTTTTCCCAAAATTGTAGGTGGTGGTCGGACAAAAATCCAAATCTTGTCATTGCCAATAACAATCTGTATTACCAAAAAACAAACGTGTGGTGCGGTATTATTAACGAAAAATTATTAGGGTCGCTTTTTTCGCCAAAACCTATTCACAGTTTTTGATAATATGAGTTTACAAGAATGAAATGAATGAGGGTTTATACATGATGGATGTCCTGCTCATTCTGCTAGGATTGTTTCTGAATTGTTCAATGGGAATTTTGGTGATGAATGGTTAGGACGAAATATTAATCCACAGTGGCCTCCTCGTTCGTCAGATCTCACACCAAAAGATTTTTTTATTTGGATATTTGAAGCAAAAAGTATCCACCATTCAATAATGTTGATATAAGCTTGAAAATTCCATACGATTTCATTGCGGAAATATTCCAGCAAATGTATTGCGATCTGCTCTTAGTGAATTTCATGATTTCACACATAATGTTTTTCTGCATTAAATATTTACTTCGATCTGTTAATTGTTATAATAAAAATAAGCCGTTAAAAATTGGCGGAACCATCGGCACCAAATACAAATACGTTTAAAAATATTGTGTTATTGCTTTTGAGATTTAGGTGCGAATAATGCATACATTATACATTGTTTTGTTATCATCAATTATGTTTACATTTAACCCTCATTTGTTTTTTTCCATGGGTATTCGCGATTATTTTAGTATGATTTCATGTTTGTCGATTATCTTGTACAGTTTTTAAATAAATATTTAAGATAAAAAATTTGCATTTCAAATTGGAGTTTTTTTATATGCATGTTATCATTACTACTGTTTAACCCTGAAGAAAGAATCCTGGCGAAATTTCAAAGTTGTCTATAATATCGTTTCGACAAACATGAAGTTTGTGATTTTCTAAAAGAAGTTAATTTTACAAATATGCTTGAATTTGAACGAGTTTATAGAAAATTGATTCGATTTTGATTAATTTATGAAACTGTTTAGGGTGAATATAAAAAAAATTGGAAAAATAATGATTAAAAAAAAAGTTTTCTCTTGAGAATCCATGTTTTGGTATTTGGCATAACTTTCGAATTCGAACAACTATATTCGTTAACATTTTGTTAAATTTTCTGAAATAAGGGTACTTTACTCTTGTACAATTTTTATATCTTTTGACCCACCCTGTAGGCCTTTTAACTTGCAAGGATTCTAATGTTTTCACGTTATAGTTTTTTTGAATCCGTACTCATTCCTTCCACTTTTGGAAAATATTCATGAATTCAATATCGAAAATAACCCTAGAATCACGTGAAACCGGTCGCAATAAAATGTAATGTCATGATATCTTGCAGCTGAACAACTTTCAAAAAATTTTGGTATATTTTCGCCCATCAGGATCACCAGAACCCAAAAATATCAAAATTTCGAGAGTTTATATTTGGGATATAACCTCTATATATAACGGCCACAGTTCCCCAACCAAATGTTATTAAATTTGGCACAAAATACTTTCCGTTATTGGTTGAAGATGAGCCAAATCGCTCGAGAAGTTTTAAATTGGCAGCTGTTGGAAGACTGAAAAAAATGCTCAATCTTTGATTACCAAATTAATATATACGTCGTTCCAAAGAGCTCAACGAGCTCCACAACTTTCATTCCAAAAATCATACCCTCAGATGAACACACAAATGAAAAATCGCCGTGAATCACCATTGATAAGAATTGACAATTTATGTTTGCCCCTGTAGTCTAAATCCGGTCAAACTAGACATTCAAGGTTACTATAATTCGCAACAAGTTGAAAATTGGGAACACCATCATAAACAAAATGTGAAATATCCCCATCGATATTGTTATGATAAAACTGACCGTTAGGCTGAAAAATGCAAAAAACCCATATTGCCCAACTTTGACCTTGAATATTTTTTTTTGCAAACGCGGGATCGATGAGGATTTTCGACAATTTTTTGATGATGGTGTTCACAACATTCATACAAATTTTTAGCTTGTTGCGAATATTGGTAAGCTTACCACTGTTTTTTCAGCTAACTTGACCGGACTATCTCCATCAATTGAGGTTTATTCGTTCGTGTCAATCAGATACTACTCGATAAGAATTTGTCTTGATTCGTTTGAGAATATGAAGGGGATGTTCATAAAATCAGAAGTGGAATCATCTGCGACTTAAAGATACACTTCAGTCACTATCTTCCATAGTTCAGATAACCACTTGTGGGGTATTCATGTTGAAAAGGAAAATTTAATAGATAGATTTTTCTGTGAATTGAAAAATCTACGATGAAAATGAACTTATTTTTTGTGAATGTCTAACAGAAAACAACTACTTCCCTGGCTGAAGCCACGCTGGACATTGAACTATATCTGATAGACATTCTGGAAGGACCCTTACTCAAAAGAAAAAATCTAAAATTGAAAATTTGCATTTTTATTCAGATAGTTATTTGATTTTCCATTCCAGTCTCAATTAAGAAATCATATAGTTGAATGAGCCAATGAAGAATGTTTTCCAAAAATGCGTACTCACCAGAAATCATTTGTAATATTGACGCAAGAGAGGTATCGCATTCACTAGGTCTTCAATTAATTTGTATCGACAAAAATTCATTTCATCATCAGAAAGACCGGAAGAAATGGAAAACACATTTTCTAGAAGCAATCTCACTTTGCTAAAATGGAAAAAAGTTAGATACATTTCTTTTAGAGAGACACTTCGAAATAAGTGTTTTTTTGACATCGAAACCTGTCATGGGCTGTGATAGATTGATTTGTTCGAAAATATGAACATGATGTTCATAAAATCAGATGTGGAATCATCTGCGACTGCAAGATAAACTTGTGGGGTATTCATGTTGAAACGGGAAACATTCGCAATTGAATATTGAATAGAAATATTTTTCTGTCAATTGAAAAATCCACGAAAGAAATTAAGTTATTTTTCGTGAATGTCCAACAGAGAACAACTACTTCTTCGGCTAAAGCCACGCTGGACATTGTACTACATCTGATAGACAAAGTCACAGGACCCTAACTCAAAATAAAACATCCGAAATTGAAAATTAGCATTTCTATTGAGATAGTTATTTGATTTTCTATTCCAGTGGTTGTTTCCTGTAAGACATTCACAAAAAACAACTTCATTTTCAACGTAGATTTTTCAATTCACAGATTTATTTTTGAATTTGTCTTTTTTTGACAAACAGTACATTAGATTTCATTATTTTTTCAATTTAAAGTTGGAGTAATATTAGTCACTAATTTTCCTGGTGGTATCGAGATTGGAATCCAAGTAGGTAAGGGCAGTCTGTATCCTCGTGTGTTTTTATTCGATGACTGTGTGAACTTATGTATTTTCATAAGTTTCTGGTATCTGAATTTACAATCTTTTTATATATTTATGAAATTCTATAGATGAATCAAACCATAAGGAAAACACTTTGGATATACTTCTTTCCTTTCATTACGAAGCGATAAGAAGTGAATTCTTGTTCAACATTTGACCGTAGAGTTCAAGGTTTATATAAAAATAAACGATGGCGCAGCCAGCCGGAAAGATAGATTTCAGAATTTATTAATTGAATTCGTAGTTGACATCGATTAAGCTAACGAATCACGTGTTCGAAACAAAGGAATATTGTCATTGCAAAGAAAAGTATTTCTATTTTCGTTTCAGGAAAATGTCCATTTCTCAAAGTGGAGTAGATCAAAGCAGCCAAAGACAAGTATTATAACGAAAGACTACATACAGCTGACGATAAGCAAAAATAAATGTGGAATATAGTTAAAAATCTTGCTGAACGAATATTACTGTTCAGTAGCAAATCACTCAACTAAGGATATATTTTCAACAGTAAATCCCCTTGACAACGTACAGAAGATAGTTTATCCAATGAATTCTTTGTGCCTGTACGAGACAGACCTATATGAACTGAAGTTGGTAATACATAAAATAAAAAACAAATATTCTTCAGGTGAAGACAATTTACCAGTTAAGTTGTTTTTACAATTATCCGATGAAGCCCTAAGCGCCATAGTATTGGCTATAAATAATTCTTTTGCGACAGGTGTTTTCCCTTCCAGCTTGAAGTCTGCAATAGTAATTCCCCTGCATAAAGGAGGTGCCGATGATAATCCTAGTAACAACAGATCAATTTTACTGCTGTCAACACTTTCGAAAATAATTGAAAAATTGGTTAAACGAAGAATAGTGGGCTTCTTAAAGAGACATAATGTATTAGATCAAGAACAGTTCGGTTTCAAAAATGAAAAAAACACTAATGACGTCATTCTCAATTTCGTTGAAAAAGTTTATATGAGCCTTAATGAAAAGGAGGAGGCTGCAGCAGTATTTCTTGACCTCCCCAAGGCCTTTGACTGCGTTAGTCACGAAATTCTGCTGCAGAAGCTCTTCCACTATGGTTTTTGGGGTACAGTTTTGGAATGGATCAGATCATACCTTACTGACAGAACTCAGAGAATATCATTGGGTTGAAATACTTCTGAGAAGGGTAGGATTGTACATGGAGTCCCTCAGGGCTCCGTTCTGGGTCCAATTTTGTTTTTGCTCTATACCAACGATATATCCTATCTCGATATCTCAGGACATCTAACATTGTTCGCTGACGATACCACAATCCTTTGGCACAATGAAGACCATACTGCCTTGGTCCAATCCATTTCTGTAGATATTTAATGAATTAAAACTTGGTGTGAAGCAAATAAGCTGACTCTGAATATTTCCAAAACAAATCAAGTCACATTCAGATCAAATATTGATGAAATCAAATTGGGAGATCAGCTGATAGAAAACAATCCCGTTACAAAATTTCTTGGGTACATATTGACAACAATTTGAAGTTTCACTATCATATAACAGCTCTCAAGAAAAAAATGTTTTCTGGTTGCTTTGTCATCAATGTAATATCCCGCGAACTGGACGATCAGCTTCATTAATGGCCTACTATTCATTTATTGATTCCCTGCTGCGGTATGGAATTCAATTTTGGGGTTCTCATAGCCAGGCTCTATTGCAAAGTGTATTCATCCTTGAAAACGAGCGCTAAGATTTAAATTCGAATTAAAAATGAGAGATTCATGTGGACCAGTCTTTTGCGACAATACGATTTCTACGATATATGATATTTTCATTTTAGAAACGGTATGTTCACTTCATAAATATAGAGAAAGGGTCATAAACGTCAACAGACAAAGACATACTCGAAATGAAAACCAACTTGCCCTTCCGTTTCCTGCTTCATCTCTGACGAGACAGTCACTAGTTTATAGAAGTAAACAAATTTACAACCATTTACCGAATCAACTAAAAATCATAAATGGTCTGAAACAATTCAGAACAGCTGTTAAACAAATCCTGGTGGGAAAATGCTTTTACAGTTTGAATGAATACTTTACGCATCAATTCTAGTCCTTCTATGTTTCATAAGAATCAACTTAGATTGTATATAGTTTTATTGAGTTTTGAAATGTCTTTTTGTTATGCCCAAGTTTTGATAATGTTTTTTGTCATAATTAAGTTTTGAAATGTCGTTTTGTCAAACCATGAAATGTCGTTCTGACATTTTGTTTTTACGTTCATTCCTTTATGTCTTAATCTATACATGATTATCCATTTATGGTTTGATTTTATTTATATGAATGAATATCTACATTATTTATTTCACTATGCACTGTATTGTTGGTGCTTGTGACTTTGTCGACAAAATGTTCCCATTTTAGACAGTAAAGCTTCTCTTACTTAGACATGTTTCGGGTCTAATTAGTCCCATCTTCAGTACTATACAAAGGAATTATATGTTGAACGCGTGAATAATTCAAGACAACACGTAAAAATTAACAAAACATTCTGTTGATTTTCAAGTTTCGCCTTGATTTATTAACAAAATGTTTTGTTAGTTTTTAAGTTTTGTCTTGATTCATTTTCGTGTTCCACATATGATTCTTTTGTATGTTATTGAAGATGGTACTAATTAGTCCTGAAACAGGTCTTGGTTAATTAATATCTACCAATAAACTGTGGGAACGACTTTTAGCCTACTCATTTCTATTTTTGTATAGACCTCAAACATTTCAATCCAAAGTTGGAGAACGATTGAAAACGAGCGTACAGGGTAAACAAAAGTTATTAATTTTCATGAATGGTTGTTTACAGCGTTTATATATTTGTGTGGAGAAAATCTCTTCGAATAAAAGTTATGGAGCCCATAAATATCTATCAAAAAACCTATAGTTTCCCTTTATTGGTATGGAAATAAAACATTGAGAATTTGTTCACTCTCTCAACATCCGCCATTTGCTGGAGCGATTTGGCCCATCTTCGAACTTATGTGCTAGTTGAAACGTTACTCTTTGATTATTGAATTAGATTAGAAAAAAATGCTCCTAAGAAAAAACATAGTTCCTGAAATTTTTATTCAGTGTTTATCGCCGAGCGGTTGGAGAAGATTTGAAAAATGCGACATAGAATTTGTTTAAGAATCACCAAAATGATTTCCCTACCAAAAATTCTAACTTTGAAGACTGTATACTTGGCACTATAACTGATTATAAACTTCCAGGTTCTCAATTTCTAAAAGACTTAATAAGTTCCAGATTTCCCTTCCTTTCAATATTCTCTTCCATTCATTCCGAATAAGGAACTTATTGAGCATTGAAACAGATATTGACTTCATTTAGTTCAGTTGATTGAATTATCCGTGGCGTGGTCCCTAATATAACCAATAAAATAATAGAAAGGATATCCATGCGAGGAATCTTAGCATTAGAATAGTAATGAAATTTAATCAATTCAACTTATTCTGAATCGTACTATTACTTATTTGAATGATAAGAAATTTTTCAAAATAAATCAAGTTGGCAAGGCATATATAACTAAAGAAGTTAATGCCATGAGAGAGATGTGTATTGTCTAAGATTTCGAACCGAACTGGCTTCTCCGATCAATCCATGAATATCCTTACTGTCTCGTTTACGCATTTGCCAAACATATGTGAAACATTATTCGGTTTTCTGATACAATCAATGGTCAGGCCATATTTAGGGGATGGTATCTACCAGTAATGAAAGTAACAAACTTATACAAACAATACCCCAGTGATTTTAGATATATTCCTATCTACGATATACTTCCAACAATTATATTTCCTAGCCACAGATATATCCATTGAAAATACAATATTTTATAACTTATGGGCGTGAAAGTAAAAAAAAAACATTTGCATTATTATTATCAAAATTTTCTGATCAATCAATCAATATACTTTATTGTCCAAAAAAAAAAAATTCTTATTGACAAAGCTTTCTATAATCTAAAGTGAGTATATAATTAAATGTGTAATAATTAAATTTGACAAATAGTATTCTACATAACACAAGTTGGCGAATACAAAAATGTATCACAACACAAGAAAGTGAGCATCATCGTAAAAATATTTTTATGTACATAGCCTTCTATAATCTGAAGTGAATATATGTATAATTAAATTTGCAAATAGTATTCTAGTACATAAAATAAGTTGACAAATACAGAAATAAAAAAAAAAAAATATTACAATACAAGAAAGTGATTATCATCGTAAAACTCCTGTAGGGTGTAATAGGATTTGAGCAAAAGTATTTCTTTGACTTTTTTTCGAAAAAATATGGTGTTTGGAAATTTCTCCCAAACAGGGTGGCACATTGTTATATATCTTTTTACTCTCATACATTATAGATTTTTTTGTCAATTATAATTGGGGGATGGGGAGAGGTAAGTTTTTTCTCGTTATTTCGCGAGTATCATGGTATGTTCGAGTGCGCTCAGTATCGGAGACGTTAGACTTGTGCTTATGCTCCAAACATAGAGTTTCAAGTATAAAAATGGAAGTTACTGTCAAAATTTTGTGTTTCATAAATAACGGTTTATAATGTTTGGTGTATTTAGCTCTGGACATGAATCTGACTGCTCGTTTCTGCAGGACGAAAACATAATCGAACAATTGCTTGCTGCAATAACCCTAAAATAAAATACCATATCGCAGGTGTGATTCGATCAGAGAAAGATATGTAACCTTACTCATTGGCAAACCCAGTTCCTCAGACACTCTCACTGCGAAGCAGCTTGAAACCAGTTTCCTTTTGAGACTTTGGATGTGGATATGGAATTTTAGGTTACTGTCAATTTCAATGCCAAGAAATTTGGTACAGAGTTTGTTTTCAATGGTCGTAGTGTCAAATATAAGAGGTTCATGAATGTATTTGAAGGTTAGAAGGCTAGTTTTCTTTGCATTGAAGCAAAGATGGTTAGCGTCGCACCAGTGTTTTACCTTCTTCAAATCATCTTCCATTTTTTATTTTAGTATTTCTAAATTTGAATCCTTCCACATCAGTGTCGTGTCATCAGCAAACATTGTGGATTGTTCCTGTATATTAATACTGGCTAAGTCATTTATATATAATAGGAATGATACTGGCCCAAGGACTGAACCTTGTGGAACGCCACTCCTGATATTACATAATTTGGAGTTGGTCTCTTTCATTTTCACAAGTTGCTGCCTGTCAGAGAGGTATGACTCAAACCGATTGTAGCTTACATCTCTGAATCCATAACACTGTAGCTTTTTGAGCAGTACCCTGTGATTGACGCAGTCAAAGGCTTTCGACAAATCACAGAATCACTTCCCCAACTGCTGCGCCCTCATTCATCCCTAGATATACCTTTTCAAAAAAATGGAAAATAACGTCGTTTGTGTTTTTGCCGGTCTGGAATCCAAATTGTGCAGTATTCAAGATGTTTTGGTCTTGCAAAAACTGCAGCATTCTTTTTTTGACAAGTCTTTCTATGACCTTAGAAAGAACAGATAATAAAGAAATTCGGCGGAAGTTCGGCGGTTCTCCGCTGTCTCCACCTTTGTGGATTGGAATAATAACTGCTGTTTTTAGGCATGATGGAAACACGCCAGTGACAAATGGAATATTCATATCTTCGGCTAAGGCTATCAAGGGTCCTCCAGTGATATTTTCCAATATACTCAAAGGAATGTCGTCAATACCAGTACTTTTTTTTTTTTTTTTTTCGGCCAGTCACAAGTTGAGTATTTTTATGTATCATTTCATAGTGTTCTGGGTAGGCCTTGTTACTAACTCCATACGCCACCTAGGAGCAGCACTGTTAATTTGAACGCAACAGCTAATCGTCGAGGACCATCCTCGGCCCGGCTACGAAATTTAACATTCAATTCTCTCAAATTAAATAGAAAAATTTCTGCCCTGGCCGAGAATCGAACTCACGACCTTTCGATCATGAGTCGGACGCTAACCCACCGCGCCAATCCCCCCTAATACCAGTACTTCTTTTATTTCTTATTTCACGGAATATTTCTCGTAACTCGGTGGCACTGGTGGGGTGCAAGAGGAAGGTTTCAGTCACAAGTATGTCTTGCATATAACACATTGGATCTAACCCTGTTGCATTTGGGGTTAATGAAGCTGCGATGGTGCAATAATAGTTGTTTAACGTATTGGGATCCACATTGGGTTGTTGTGGAAAAGATCCAGTTCTCTTTAATTTTATTTTTAGATTTATCTACCCTATTTTTGTAGTACCTGTCTTTGGCAGCTTTAACTAGAAGTTCGTATAACTTTTTATAATCTTCATAATATTTTAAGAAAAAATTGCAATCTGTGAATTTCTTGATGACATGAAGGGATCTCAAGTTTGCAACTGAGGTTCTAATTCCGAGAGTTATCCATGGTTTGCTTTGTTTTTCTTTGATTTTTCGCAAGGGGATACACCGATTGTGCCCTTCTTCTAATAATGAATGAAACACATTCAACGGTTCAGGAGAAGAAATCTTCTCGCCCCAATTGATAGAATTACAATAATCGTTGGATTTATCAAAGTTATTTTTGCTATAAATTCTGCCTTATTTTACTTCCCTTTTTTTTTGTTTATAGCCATATCTATTTGGAAAGAGGTCAATACTGCCTCGTGGTCGGAAAAACCTACAGGAGCCACGAGTGAGCTCGTCATAGTATCATTAAAATTTTGACATACATAGTCCAAGGTAGTTGATGATGTTTTGGTTATTCTGGTAGGCCCCTCAACCAACATTTTTAAATTGAACGATGAGAGTAGATTAAACAACCTCTGGTGAGTGGGTGATTTTTTATCCATAAAATCAATATTGAGATCACCAGCTACTATTAAGTTTACACGCACAGATATTTTAGTCAACAAATTCTCAAAGTTATCGAAAAATATGTTTAGGTTGGAGTTATACATGTTATTAGATTTATCAAATGCTGAGGAGAATTCAAATACATGTTCTACAATTGAAGAATCAAACTTTTGAATACTTTGCAAAGGACATTTCTTAGAGAACTTCTCATTAACAAGAATCATAGTTCCCCCGCCTTCCATATCATTACGGCAATTTTTAGCTATAATCTTATAGTTTGGAAGGTAGCATGGCTCATCAGGATGAAGCCAATGCTCAGTTAGTAGAATTAATTCCGGTTTATTTTGATCACTAATAAATATGGATAGATCATCTACTTTATTTCTTACCGATTGGATGTTTAACAGTAATAAGGATACATTCTGTTTATTGCCCATTGGTACTAACTGGATACTTGATTCATCTGAGGATTCTCTAAAAAATGTTCTTGAGTAGATATTGAGCTTTGTACTTCAGTTCCATCAGATTGAACTATTTGAACTGTCTTCAATATTACCTGACGTGTATCTTTTTCTATACAGAATTTTATATCATCCAGTAATTGCATTTTTGCACCTTTATGTCTGGAATCAGTAAAAAGCTCAATGGAAAAATTTATATGGCGTTGTCTAAACCTACGTAATTCTGTCTTCATTTTATTTATTATTTTTTGGTCCGCAGTGTTGTTTTTTTCAGCAATCAAAATAACATTTGTAAGTTTGCTGAGGGGCAGGATCTGTTTTAGAGCTAGATTTAGTAGTCTGTTGTTACTGACATTATTTGTATTAAACAATATAATAATATGATCCTCTTGGCCATAACATATAGTGTCAGCAAATAAGTTATAAGTTAAATGAGATAATTCAACTTTGGGCTTTATATTTTTTTCAATATAAAAATTTGTGTTTCCCAGAAAACGCCTGAGCGCATCAGGAAACTTGTCTGAATACTCATCTCCTAGGATCAGTATTCTTCTGAAGGAGTATTTACCTGGAAAAATCCTTGCCTCATTGGTGAGCTGGAGAAGACGATCACTTGCTATACACTCGTTCCTTCTGTTTTTTGATCGTCATATACAATATCCGAAGCCTTCTCACTATCTTCTGTCATTTGTCTTTCAGTCAGTTCAGTGATATTATTATCCTCCCAGGAAAATCTTTTGCATATATGAAATGAAATAAAATAACTTTTCCTCATAGCTACCAGTGAACCGAATTAACTCTTCGTGAGATATTCCATCCTACTCTATGACCGGAGTCAAAAAAAAAATAAACATATGTTTATCTGTAGAGTGCCCTCGATGGGTTGAAAGGAACATTCCCAAATATCTTGTTTTCTGAACACCGGTTTGGTGGTCATGGTGAACTGTTAATTCCGTCGAAATAGGAAAAAGTAAATATTTCATTCGAACTAGACATTGCATTTTGTTATACTCATCCAAAGAATTGATGAGAAGCATTTTTGTGCCAATTTTTTTTTTCATTGATGATGTATGGAGTATTGTGAGCAGTATTCGAAAACTACTATCAAGAAGATCCGGAAAAAAAGTTATCCGAAACTATGTGCATAATAGGCGAGATCACTAATTTCTAGAAAAAATACCACAATGTCCAAAACGATTAGAAAAGTGTTGGGATTTTTTTTTTTTTTTTTCGAAGAAGTTTTCAAAAAAATCCCAAAGAATTGTTTCTGTTTGAACACTGCGGAAACAACGCCAGAGTTGCCAAGCGTTATTCATAATATTTTTTACAATTCGAGCAGGCCGAAAAAATAATGACATAGCACTCGGTATACATATATATTATTCAAAATAACTTCATAAGAACATCTATCAAATACGAAGTCTTCATCTCAATATAACACATGCTGACACAATTTAGATTTTATTCATAGGATGAAACAAAATATCATTTTATTCAGAAGTTCCGCAAAATAGTGACACTGGCAATTCGAGAAACTGCCAAATCAATGGACTTATGACGTCAAAAGCAGCGGAAATAACGCTGTGTTTTAATGTCTCACTGAATTTAAGGGTCTTAGAGCAGCGTTTGGTCAAATATAACACAATATCTTCTAGGAAAAACGTCATGCATTCATAATATGTTATCACTATATTTCAACTTTAAGCACATTCGAAGCAAATTTGTAAGTTTGTGATCTCGCCATCTGAACATTTTTCGAAATTTGACGAATATTTTTCCGATGATAAGGGCTTTCTTGGATTTCTAAAAATAATCTTAGAAGTTCAGTAATTTTTTCGGAATTATTTTCGGAATTTGCCCATATACCATATAGAAACACAATTTTGATCACTAGAACTATTATATTTTCCAGAAGTTCTGCAGTGATCTGAGTTTGTTTTTGAATCTGATTTTCATACCCATTCGATTCCACGTACGTGATGTTTTACTGCTTTTTAACTGCTATGTGTTTTTTTTCAACGCTCTCACAGATTTGAAATATATGATGAACAGAAATACCCACATATGGACGTACTGTGTGCATATATTCGAATGCAATTGGCACAATTCTGCGAAATACCCAACATGAGTTGAAATGACAATGTACGATTTGTCCGTACAACGAATTTGTTCAGTCAGTCGATTCGATATTTTCCGTGCTATATTTTCCAATTCAGTAAATTAAATTATCCAGTTTTGATGAGCGATCATTTATTCAAAATTGACTGGAATACATTGAAGATAATGAAAAATAACAATCGAATATGGCAAATAGGGAATCAACTATGATCACATATAAAATGTTCAATTTGTATATAGGCAAAATGGAATGAGAATGTTTCAAATTATAATTTTCACTCACAATAAATGGATTGTTGGTTGTTTGAATATATTTAATGTGATCCGAAGTAAATAAATAGATAGGCCTGATTCATGCAGGAAAAAGGTAATTATATTCTATGATTCGAATGGATTTAAAACGGTTTCAGTTAATTTTTAAATCTAGATATCATGCTTTTACATTATTAACTTTGTTGATATATTTTTATGCTGTTATTTGATTGTAAGTAATGTTATTTTGTGCATATAAAATTCATGTCGAATGAGTGTTTGAAATTTCGAGTGATTAGCAAAACTTGAATAAAATAAAAGAATTATATACTATATAAACGAAGCTAGGGCACCTTTTTTGGTGGTCATAGAACCAACTGATAAATCTGAGAATAGTATGTGTAGATTTAATGAATTCGAAATAGCAAAGAAAGTATTTGATTTGAAATTAAATAATATAGTTAGTATAAAGAAAAAGAGAAATAATAAAATAGGAGTTATGTTCAATGATAGGGATACAAACAACAGGTTTGTGGATAATCAAAAGTTATTAGAAAAGTGATATAAAATATATATATACCTATTAATCAAGTATTAGGAATTATAAAATATGTAAATATAGTATTCTCTGAGGAAGAGATAAAAGAATGATACTGGGTAATTCAAAAATAAGGGAGGTGAGAAGGTTGAATGGATAAAAAAAAGATATAAATGGAGATATGGAGTCAAAATAACTAGGCCAATTGATTTATGTATGCTATATGACGCATTTGGTAACTCCCTAAGATCCACCGGTGAACCAATGTTTTGAATGCTTATTATACCGGGTGACACAGGATAGTGGGCCACCCCTGTAACTTCTGCATTCGTGGACGGATTTCTCTGAAATTCGGTACAGCAACCATTTCGGATTTGATCACATTACAATCCAATATGGCGGACTTCCGGTTTTTCTGGAAATGCCAGTAACTTTGTTTTTTAAAATGGCACACCCTGTATATTTTTACATATTCAAGTTCAACAGGCCAAAACAAATCCAAAGCTTATGTCGAATGTAATTGTTTTTTCAAACAATTGAAATTAAAATTGTTTCTTTATTCTACCTCGTGGATAAATAAGACTTGGTCGAAGCTATCCACAATGAGTCGCAAATAACAGAAAAACTAAATTTTTTCTGAAAAACCCTTTTTTGTGTCACTTACTGGTTAATCAATTCAATCACATCACATTTTGATCAAAAATTCATTTTTTTCTATCTCTCTAGGTCATTCATTAAGGAAGAAAATGACATATCATTTTTGTATTTCGGTGCAGTAACAAATTGTATAAATTCGAGAATCTACAACTAGTTCATGAGTTTTCTGGCAGTTCGAATAATTTTTCAACTTAAGCTGTGGAAAACAACATTTCTGAATCTTGTCAACTAATTGTGTAAGTTATACTTATAAGCACGATAATGGTGTTTTTTCAATTCTTCTAGCGTTTTCTCGACTGTAATTGCATTGGTATTCCGATTCCCGCGTCGGAGCGGTTGGATTCAAATCAACATAAGCAAAACATTCATTTCTGCCTCCTCACTCACGATCATCTCCATTGTTGGGTTCTTTTGGGAATCTTCTCCCCACATTTTGAAAAAGGTTCTCTGTGGGTGTCTTCTATGTGGGTATCGTTCAGCGTATAACTGACAAGCGGCGACAATGTTCTGAAGACATTCTCCGTAAATTAATAACATATCAACCTGTTCACTTCTTGTGAACCTATAATTTTGATTTTACATTTCTACTAAACTAATTCCCGGAAGTTAACTGATTTTCGAGAGTTGAGATAAAAGATGACAGCAAAACACAATTAGTTGACAAGATTCAGAAATGTTGTTTTCCACAGCTTACTAAGTTGAAAAATTATTCGAAGTGCAAGGAAACTCATGAACTAGTTGTAGATTCTTGAATGTATACAATTTGTTACCGCACCGAAATACAGAAATTATGTCATTTTTTTCCTTAATGAATGTTCTAGAGAAGTAGGTGGCCCATAGGGGTGTCATTTGAAAAAAAATAATTTTTGATCAAAATGTGATGTGACTGAATTAATTTATCAATGAATGACACAAAAAATAATTTTTCTGAAAAGATTATGTTTCTCTGTTATGTGCGACTCATTGTGGATAGCCTCGACCAAATCTCATTCATCCACGAGGTAAAATAAATAAAACAATTTTAATTTCAATTGTTTCAAAAAAATGACATTTGACATAAGGTTTGGAGTTGTTTTCACCTGTTGAACTTGAACATGTGAATATATACCGGGAATCCGCCATATTGGATTGTAATGTGATGGTTGCTTATATAACTGTACCAAATTCCAGAAAAATCCGTTCACGGATGCAGAAGGTACAGGGATGGCCAGGTATTCTGTGTCACCCGGTATGGACATCTTATAAAGTGGTGTAGGTGGAAAAAAATGCATCAGTTGTGGAGAACAGCACGAGACGCAGAAACAGTATGGAATATGTGAAACAATTAAATGTTATAATTGTAAGAGCTCAACACATAAATCCAATGACCGAATTGGTGAAGAATACCTGAGGCAGAAAGGATGGCTTTTGATAATGTGAGTTTCTATGAAGCCAGTTTAAATTCTCCTAAAGAGGAGAGGATTAAATTGCAGGGAGGAGATTACCCTGAATTAAGAGTTAGAAATGAAGAAACAGAGAAATAAATATAGAGCAAATAAAATAGAGCAAATAAAAGATGTATATAATTCAAATAATAAAAATAATGAAAAAAAGTACATTTAGCAATGTAGTGAAAGAATCCCGAAAAAGGAAAAAATAAAAAGTAGGAGAGGACAGGGGTATGCGATGGAAGAATGTATCAAAGTAATACAGGAGCGGGAATTGACAGGGAGCGGGGATATTACAGTAGTACATCTGAAGAACAAGAGGAATATAGAACACTTAGACCCGCAATTGAAGAGCAAAGTTGCTCAATAGATATTTGTGATGTAGAAAATGACATGAGAGACTTTTGTTCCAAGTTGGAAGACCCTTCAAATGATATGAAAATCAAAATTATAGATATTTTTGAAACAATGATAGGTTTAGATAGAGTTAGAGACTATGACTCAACAGAGGAGTGGTAGTTTGAAGATGACAGATTTAAAAATTTTACAATGGAACATTAGAAGTATCAAGAGTAATCGTGATAATTTGATCAAGTAATTGAAGAACAAAAACTGGATGTTGTAATTATGAATGAGACTTGGTTGAGAAAAGATGTACATTTTAATTTAAAATATTAAAAGAATGTAAGGGGATAGGGAAGATGGATTTGGGGGAATAGCCACACTTATAAGGTATAATATTAAATATAATAGTATTAATATAGAGGAAAATTTATTGAATAAAAAATGTCAAATAATCATTATGTAAATAAATGGTGTTAATATAATTAATTTGTATAATCCGCCAAACAATTTATTACCAGTAGAGAAAATAGAAAAAATAATAGAGAAATTAAATGGAGAAATAATATGGATGAAAGATCTGAATGCTAAATCCTATTTGGGGGGTAGGGAAAAATAGAAACGGGAAAAATAAAGAATATTTTAAATAGCAAAAATTTAATTATAATGAATGATGGGACGCCAACAAGATTCAATACTTCCAGTGAGAATCCAGATATTCTAGATCTAACAATAGTTACGAGTGAATTAGGTTTAAAATGTAACTGGGAGGTTATGGAAGACTGTGGAAACAGTGATCTCTTTCCAACGATATGTAGGGTGAATAATACAGAAATAAAAATGAGAACAAATGTTTATTCCGATTATATTATTAATAATATGAAAGAAGAGGATGATTATGAATATGATGATATAATAAAAGTAATGAATGAGGGTGCGGAAATTTCAATACCAAGAAGCAAAACATGTGAAAAATAGGAATCTAGGAATCCATGGTGGGATGAAGAATGTGAGCAAAAGGTTAAAGAACGAAAAATGGCGATAAGGATTTTTTTAAATTACACGAATTTAGAGAATTATATTTATGCAAAAAAAATCATAGCACAAACGAGAAAAATATTGAGGAGGAAAAATAAGATGGGTTTTCAATATTTTTGTTCCACTCTCAACAGACTAGCCATACGTATGGGGGAAATAAATTGCCAGATATACATATTGCAAAAGAAAAACTGGAAAGAATGTCAATTTGTGATAAAAATCCGGAAATTAGTCTAATAAGTAAAATTTAAGATATAATGGAGTTCAATAGGGAGGAATTTGAAATGGTTTTACACAATGTAGGACAAAAAACAACACCTGGAATAGATGGAATAGATGGAATAACGTATGGCATGTTTGCGCATCATCCAGATATAGCAATACAGAAATCGTTAGATACATATAACAAAATTTTTAAAGGGGGAGAATTACCCAGGAAATGGAAGGAATATATTATTTCAGGTTTTTAAAAAGAAGTAAGCACCCCGAAGATCATATGAACTATAGACCGATTGCGTGAGCATGTAGTGGATTAAAAATCTTAGAAAAAATTATTAAAAATAGGGTAGATTGGGAAATTGAAAACAGAAAAATCATGTCAAATTGGTTTTAGGAAGGGAAACAGAACTTCAGATTGTGTAGCTTTTTTAGTAACCAATGTACAAATGGCTTTTAGTAATAATCAAATGGTGGTTGCAGTATTTTTAGATATAAAGTCAGCGTATGATAATGTAAATATCAACAAATCATATGGATACTTGGTAAAATATGGTGTGGGAAGGAACATGGTCAATGTTACATATAATATATTAAATAAAAGGCAAAATTACATAAAGGATGGTGAAGGAATTATGCATGGACCGGGAGTAACAACAAAAGGATTGGTACAGGGATCTCCCTTGATCCCAATTCTTTTCAACATATATTTAAGATCTTTATTTGACATAGTAACAGAGGATATCGACATAATTTCATATGCGGATGATATTTTATTGTTCACAACGGGGAAAAATATTGGAGATATGACGGAAAAAATTAATCAAAATCTGAGATTGATCAATAAATGGATGGAAGAACATGGTTCTGATTTATCCATAGAAAAATGTGATACCATCTGATTTAAAGAGGAGAAAGGAACGAATAATAAGGGGATGATTAGGATAGAAAATTATCAAATTGAGGGAAAAAAAATTAGTTACTTGGGGATGATGATTACCCCAAATTTGAGTTGGGACTCACATATAAAAAATATAACAAATAGAGCAAATAAAGGAATGAATAAAGTGTTTCTGTAGAGTGTGGTGGGGAGCGGATCCCAAAAGCATGCCAATGATTTATAATGGGATAATAAAAGGACATCTTGAATTTGGGACCATTTAATCAAACCATGTCCATGAAATACGTAATTAAAATTAATAAAGTCAATATCAAGCAAGCTCTGAGGATAATTCTAGATGTATGAGATCCACTCCGATTATGCGTTGTTGGCTGAAACGGAAGAAAATGGTCTAGAGTACAGAAAAAAAAATTAGCAAGTAAGTTCATAATTAAAAGAATGGACAATAATAATTCACCGATAATAGAAGTAATAGAAAGTTTAAGACAAATAGTTAAAACGGGAAAGCGATAAGGCAAGAATAATGATAAGCCTCATTTAGTAGAAGCGTTAGACTATGTTAACCTTATAAACAATATACCGGGTGACACAGGATAACTTCTGCATTCGTAAACGGATTTCTCTGAAATTTGGTATAGTTATATAAGCAACCATTTCGGATTTGATCACATTACAATCCAATCTGTCGGACTTTCGGGTTTTCTGGAAATGCCAGCAACTTCTTTATTCCAATCGGAACACCCTGTATATTTTTACATATTTGAATTCAACAGGTCAAAACAAGTCCAAACGTACGTCAACTATTATTTTTTTGAAAAAAAATTAAATCCAAATTGTTTTTTTATTTTACCCCGTGGATAAATGAGATTTGGTCAAGGCTATTCACAATGAGTCGCACATAACAGAAAAACATCATTTTTCTTAAAAAATTATTTTTTGTGTCACTTATTAATGAATCAATGCAGTCACATTACATTTTGATCAAAAATAATTTTTTTTCAAATGAAACTACTATGGGCCACCTACATGTCTTTCTAGAACATACATTCAGGAAAAAAATTACATATCATTTCTGTATTTTGGTGCAGTAACGAATTGAATACGTTCAAAAATCTACAACTAGTTCATGAGTTTCCTTGTATTCGAATAATTCTTCAACTTAGTAGGCTGTGGAAAACAACATTTCTGAATCTTGTCAACTGATTGTGTTTTGCTGTTATCTTTCATCTCAACTCTCAAAAACCTATAATTTTCATTTTCCATTTCTACTAACTCTCGGAAGTTGACTAATTTTTGAGAGTTTAGAGGAAATATGACTGCGAAACACAATTAGTTGACAAGACTTAGAATTGTTGTTTTCCACAGCTTACGCCATTTAGAATTGGGATTCATAATCTCCGACCCCAAAAACCCCCACACACCAATTTTGAATAGAATCGGACCATAAACACAGAGATCATCGGCCATCTCGGGGTCGCCATTTTTAATTTATGAATTTTGAAGGAAAATTCATAATCATCGACCCTGAAAACCACCACATACCAGAACATAAATCTGAAACTCGTCCGCCATCTGAAGCGCCATTTTGTTGTTATTCTATGAGCCGCCATTTCAATTTCATAATTTAGACAAAAAATTCCCAATCTTCAAAAACCCTCACATACAAATTTTTATGGAATCGGACCATAATCACAAATCTCCCGCCATTTTGAGCCACCATCCAAATTATTGAATTTTCTCCGACCCCGAAAGCCCCCACATACCAATTTTGAATCGAATCAGACCATAATCACAAAACTTGTCCACCCTCTTGAATTCTTGAATTTTGTAACAAAATGCATTGTCGCCGGAATTATATACACCTGCCAAATTCCAGCTCAATCGGATGTCTGCTAGTGCTCCAAAAATGGATTACACAATTTTAACCGGAAAGAATTATATACGATGTCTGACTTCAGAATGTAAATCTGCGGAAAAGGGTATTTTTTCAGATTTTGTGGCTCCTTTGACAAATGTTTCGTTTAGGAAATGCTATGTCAAAGCACCACTGGAAGTTGGCCATGAAGTTATTGAAAACACTATCAACAGACGTTCCTTGGGTTTAATCCTGAGGAAATGTGTTTTGAAGTGTTGAAGATATTGTTCATTGAATTTTCTTGTAACCACATTGCTTTTGCTAGGTCCGGTAATTTTTTCGATGACCAGGACATGGTTTATGCAAGGTGATCAGATGCTCCTAGACAAACTAGTTCACAGGTGTTATTTTACTGACATCATAGTCTAGTCCACTAGATGTTGTTTTATTCCCGTATTGGGCCACACGTGTAGGTTCATCATATGGTATTTCCAAGTTGAACATTGCGGATAAGTCAAAGAGTTATTTCTTATGACGACAGTTTTCCTTGAAATTTATGTTGGATTCTCCACAGAGGATAATGTGGGTGTGGGTATGCTTGGCTGTTATGCCAGTTGAAGTGCAGTGTAATTTATCGAGGGGGTCTGATTCTGTTGATGAGATACGGAGATTTTTATATTGGTGATATATGTCCTCTGCCAAGGCTGTGGTGTGGGAAAAATGTAGTTACATATTATTTCTTGGAGCTACCTTTTGCCAATAAATTCACCCCGTTAATATTTTTTTTAAATGACCATCAACCAACTCACCCGCATAAACAAATCGCCGTTACTTCCCGTCCATACTTCAGGATCTATTTCCTGTAGTTCAAATCTCAATTGCTGGCAATTTCATGCCATAATTTTCCCACAAAAGACAGAAAACCCTAGCCGAAAAATAGAATAATGAGATAAAGGAAAAATTTGACAATGGTCCGGAACGACCAACAGACTGAAAATGATTTAGAAATGAAAATGCATTGAATCGGTGAAATATGGCGACGCGATGTCACCACCTCAATTCTATTCAATGTATTGTATTTCATTGAATACTTCAATTTATGTATCTGACTTTTCGGGAGATTTATTTTTGTTTGTGAGTTATTGCCAGAGGCGGGCCGATCTCCGATACTCATAGGGTGGCTCTAACAAAAGATGCGGTCAAAATTGATTTACGGTCGGTATGACTAACTTGTCAAATCACCTGAAATTGGACTAATTCGAAGGGTTATCAATTAATGTTGCGGAATACTAGTGTATCCTGATGATAATTTTATATGATAATATTAATACTTTTTTTTTTCAAGATATATGTGTTAGTTTCACGCAGTTCACACACAGTGCTACAGACCCTCTTGGCCCATGGGTTCAAGAATTTGTTTTCACTATCTTTTTTTTGACCGTGTCCTCTATCTCTAGTACTACCAGGTTTTGAACGTTTTGTTCTACTACACTAAAACACTTTTTCCTTGGTCATTCTCTCCTTAAAATACCTCCACCGAGCAATGCTTTTGAGGTTATGCAAATCTTTCCCAGACATTTCACATGGATATTGAACTGTTGGTAGATAATATATCCATACCCATTCAATTGAATGTCTTGGCTGACTGACTGATTTACCGACTGATTCACTTACTGACGATCAACATACAGACCACACCGCTGAAATTTCTATGATGATATAGATACCCACTTGAGGTTTTTTTAATATTCCATCCCCAAAGGGGTGAAAAGAGGGATGAGAAGGGGGGGTGAAAGTTTGTACGGTAGTACCATTAGTTTTGACGTTAGATTCATAAATATTGGTATTTGAGCTTTTTTATCAATTAAAAAAACACGTGTTTCAGGATTTTTGAAAATTCAACCCTGAATGGTTTACAATGTTGGTGGAAATTTTGTTCAGGAGTACCATCAGTTTTGAAGTTGGGATCATGAAAATTGGTATTCGAAGTCTTTGTTACGAATGAAGAAATACTTATTTCAGTGTTTTTTGAAATTCAACCCTCAAAGTGGGGAAATCTGGGGTTAAACTTTGTATAAGGAAATAACGTGAAACAGGATAACGGGATAACGAGAAACGACACACGGTCCTTGTTTATCGATCATAACTACTTGGATAGTCAGAGCAACGTACTTTTTCATTGGATTTTCTTCAGTAGATGTAGCAGAGGCTACTGAGCCACCTGGTTTGACTATTATCTTCCACAGTTCTTGGGTGAGATATGTTGTATCCCGGCATTTCATATGTGGTTCTATGAGCGACCTCCTTGATTTATTCAGGTATGGACGCATGACTTTCAATCATATCACTCAATTATTATACAGTTAACACCGGCAATATTGGAAATAACATAAAAAATTACCATAGGCCATCGTCTGCTTCAACGTGCTAGAGAGTAACCAGCACATTATTGGTCAAATACTAATAATAATATTTATTCAAAGAAAAATAATCGATAATTTTTTCTGTGAATACATAAATATTTCTGGAATAAAATATGGAACCTACTGAAGTCAGATAGTGTATAGTGTGTAGACATTTGTAAGTATTATACTTGGTCATTTATCATATCAGATTTTCCATTTTTACCCACTCTCTGATCATTATGCAATGTCAACAATAAAACATCATATTTTTTTTTGAAACGTAGGAGCTACTGGACAAATTCAATTCGCTTCGAATTCTGAAGGGATTTGAGATTCAATACCAAATACTATAAGACTCCATTCTTTCAAATCATCACACAATTCTATAGACAGAAACCAATTATCCACAACCACATTTGGTGGTACGAGCGTTAGCCTTGTAAGATTCCCGTGACCTCAACTCGTACAAGTTTTCTTTAACTTCTGAGGATTGGTGAAACAACTAAGGAAGCGGTTATAAACAATTTTACAATTTCAGACTCTTTTTCTTTGTAACGTGTTATACTCTCTCTCATCTTGCACCCTTCCTACAGTTGTTTTTCTGTATAAATTAATGCATTGCACAAATAAAATGTGTTTGAATCACACATTAATATGATTTTATTGGACATATTTGGACGGTTTTTTGGTCATGTATATTTTGAATGAACATCTTCTTCGAAATGGGACCAACATTTCATCAACTGGAACGTTGTTGCCTGGCCTCTACAATTTTCCGCAGTTTCCTCTCAATGTGTCCCATGTTTCTCTTACAGTCGCGATCGGTATCACCACTCGCAAATAAACTATATCTGTTGCCTAATGTGAGAGAGTGATAAATCATTATCGAACTGTAAAACTGAGTCGTCTTCGCCTTGTTCCATAGGCGTACGAGGTTGAATCTACGGTTGATGTCATTGGATAGTCTATGAAATACTAAGATAGGAATGTGCAAGTAGATATAGGACATCATAAATGAAACATATTTAGAATTTTACGGAGAACCCAAAACTGCAATAATATACTGGGTATCCCATCAGAAAAAACAAAAGTTTATATCATAACTTTTGTTTTCATATTCACATTTCTTGGCGGTTCAAAAAAAATGCTACAACTTTCCTTATTTAACCATTTTTCTAGCTCTTCAAGTGAGGAGGATATCTATTGGTCCAAATATAACCAATGACCATATGAAGTTGGGTCAGAGATATTTCGTACCAGCTTAGTGACTGTTAATATGATTAGCCCCTAACAATGAACAACGTTCAAGTACGCTCAAAGTATGCCCTGTAATTTCCTGTTCCAGGTATAATAAAATAATGAATTCATAGTCACCGACCTAATTATCTTTTCCTCACTTCAAAAGTTCCTTTTAACAAATACTATTATGTTGAAATAAATCGGTTTCTACGATAAGAGATAACAATATGGTCGGATTTGTTTCACAAATGCAGGATTTTTCTGAGAAAACGAGTATAAGCTCAGGAAGAGGGAGAGGTAGTTTACCTACCTGTGCCTCGATGTTTTTAAAAAAATTTGAATGTTTTTTACTTTCCGTCAGTTGTTGGAAGAGTTCGTTCTTGAAAATGGCTAGTGTTTCTGAATTTGTTGCTGAGAAATGGATTAGTAGAAGTACGCTGTCTAAAAATGAGAAAATTATTATTCTCAATGTGTTCAATGTTGTTCGCCACCAAAACTCAACATTCCGAGTTACAAAAATAGTTGAAAGTTTGTTCGAATATGACTGCAGTCGGACAGTCAACAATATATCGACTTGTGCACGAGGATAAACGCGGCCCCATCAGGTCACCAAAGAGAAGTACAGGAAGAAAAATCCTGTAATACATGAGGTTGAAAAGACTGCCATCAGAAAAATCATACACTCGTTTTAGTATAAAAAAAATACCTACCTTGAACAAAATAATGCCTGATATGAAAAAAGATGATTTGATTCCACCCATGAGTAGGAAGAAAGTGTGGAGAACTTTGGAGGGAATGAATTTTCGTTATGAAAAAATGCAAAACAGAAAATCACTTTTAATAGAGAGAGACGAAATTATCTGCTAGCGACGATGATATTTGAGGGCAGTTAGACAGTTTCGAAGGGAAAACAGGAATAGCCATTGTATGGACGAAATTTGGATGAATGGAGTATGAACCGTTGGTAAAATATGGCAGGATAAAAATATAAAATGCGTGAGGCAAGCTTCCATGGAAGGATGGTCCACTGGAATGAAAGCACCCTCGGGAAAACGTAAAAAATCATAATTACTCACATTGGTAACAAAAATGGATTTGTCGATGGTGGCTTAATATCATATCAATCAAAACGAACTGTAGACTATAATAAAGACATGAACGCTGATGTTTTTGAAGAATACTTCCAGCAAATGCTAGATCCTATCCCTCCTGGGTCTGTTAGAGTCATGGATGAAGCCAGCTACTACTAACAAAAAATCGAAAGGAATACCAATGTCTACTGGAGATTGTGAAATTCAATAAACCTCTTTGTACGAAGTTTGTTGTCGATGAAATCGCTTCGAAACCGAATATAACCGTACTCTGCCTTTCGCCATATCATTGTGAATTACCCCATAGAATTGATGTGGGCGTAAGTGAAAGGATTTGTAGCAAGAGATGTTGAAATCCTCTTAGAAGAGTGAAGGAAGACAGTAGATTGAGAAAAAAGGAGTGCGAGTGGAGTGCGTCGAACATGTGATTGGAACAGAAGAAAGAATGTGGAAAGCTGATAACATACTGACTAGAAAACATTGTAGAGCCCCTTATTATTTCTCTGGACCTCAACGACAATAATTCATCGGATTACTCGCAATATGATGACTAAAATTTTAAAATTAATTTGTTTTATTGTAAATAGCAGTTTTTCTTTAAATATTAATATTTATTCTAATTTATCTATTTCCATATTATTATTACTCTTATATAAGTTTTTATCTACTCAAAATTAGAAGAATTAATATCTCAATTATATGCCTATCTCTATAATAATAATCATGTATAATTATTATTATACTTTCTATTGTTATGCAAATTGAGGTGACCCTAATTCAGGACCGATTCGGAGTGTGTACATCTCAACTAACTGAAATACGAAATTTTTTAAAACTATCATTGCAAGTTTACAATACAACCTTTGAGTTCTCCACCCTGTTCAATGGGTTCTGTCATTGCAAATTTACATTTTATCACTTTTTCATATTAGGAAACAGAGTAAGTTACATATCCATGTGCAGATTTCATAGTACCAGAAAGCTTAGAGTTGGATGAACCGTATATGAAGGTTACGGTCTCTCGATTTTCAAACTGAACGCTCGAATTTTGATGTTTGTATGTTTTAGTATTATAAATTCTCCCCAACTCTCATCATGAATGACAGAGAATGGATCTGAAAAATTAGTCATGATATTAGATAACACCATAGCTATATTACTGAGAATGCAGGGAAGATAGGGAGAAAACGACTACTCCGGCCCTGAGGAGACCTTCAACGAATTAATGTCTCCATCTCGTGTAGTCAATATGTCTCTGACACCATTCGTACGGAAAAAGCAACAAAAAGTTGTTATAATCTCACGGAGGCCTATCCGAGTTCACGATGCTCGACGTGGTAATACCATCTCTCCTCTCGAGACACATCACTCTTCCTCACGATGAATGGAAAAAATTGAAATTATAGACCGAGCAAAGGTTAGAAAAATTCAGCATTTACTTCAGTGAGCTAATTTCATTGGATGCTCTCAGCCTGATTTGAATATTCGATTGTCTACGGCTTCTGATTTTCGAATTAAATGAAAGTCATTAGTCCAGGATAATCAGACTCTTATAAAGAAAACATTTATATACAAATTATATTTCGTCCAAGAGTGGTTCATTGGTGTAGAAGTAAGGTTCTGAAAAGTTCCCAACTTACTCATGGGTGAAAACATCCTTTCGAGGCTGGAAAAACCTCTATAGAGCACTTGGTTTCGGGTTTTCCCATTGATCTTAGGAACAAAATTATTTTTCATTAAATTCAACATGGAAAAGCTCAATTTTATTCAAATGTTGATATTATATAGGAAACTTTTGAACATTATCATTATTATTATCATGGCATACCTGGATATGTCGTCAACGTTTGAAAAAAAAATGGGTATTTTTTATTAACCGTTTCAGCCTATTTTTGAAATTTCTCAAAGTATACAACCTGTGATAGTCTGGGAGTGTCTGGGATTTCAACATCCGAAATAATATCTGGATTCGAGACAATCAACACGTCAATGAAGGTATGACTGTAGGATGTGACCCTATTGGGTTCATCCACCAATTGGATGTCCCGATAGAATTGAGAAGATCGCAGCAATTAGCATTGGCTAATAAATATATATTCAAGTCACCTTGAATATAATGTGATCATATTCAGGCATCTGCTTGGTTACCGTTTACTCTAACTCATCGAGACATCCCAAAATACAGGCTGAAGGAGGGGTAGAGGTCACAAGATTTCCGAAATTCAGCTTCCCCTCTGTTAAGATCTTCAACTGTATAAGTATCACCGTTGATAATCAGTTTTTTTTTATATTTGCTCATAAATTCTCAGATCTGGCTTCCTCCAGATGTTAACCAATATTTCATTATCTAAACGATCTCCATAGCACATATCTTGAAAAATTGAAATTCTTGTGCTTTCTTCGTCAAAAGAGACAGAAATTCTACTTTAATAGCTTGGTTTTCGTTTATTTGAATTGAGTATACATTGTATTGATCTTTCGAGCATAGATCCAATCCCAGCAGCGAATTCAGTTTGAGTACAGTTGCAGTTGCCAAGTTTTCTCCGACTTCCACATCAAGACCTAGGATAATTATGTTAGTACTCCTCTCTTTCCTATCGGAACTGATGAATTTCTTCCCGTATTTGTTGCACTTCATCTCTAGTTCTGCGATTCTATCAATTTGTAATTTAATGACGTTCAGTAATTTAACGTTTTCAGCTCCTATATGTTCAATAATTTCGCGTTTAGTTTAGTAATTTTGTTTCCATGATTCATGGCACCCAACAACTTCGAATATAGATCATTGTTGGACAATTGATTGGAATCGTTCATTGCCTAGGTGAGCGACCGACCCTGGGAGGAATAGGAATCTGGCCTATCGTGCCAAGGTTATCTGGCGAGTATAATCAATGGGGAATACGCATGTGCCCCCTTTCTAGAATATTTTAATTTGCACATGAAGATTACCATCTGAAAACCTCAGCAACAAACTCAGAAATTGAAAAAATGGTCAATGTTTTCAATAATTTGAAATTGAAAACGCCAGATTTCTCATCACATCCAAAAACGTACTCCTAGCGCCTCTGATGGACGTATGCATCGTTACTTCACAGAGATCAAACTTTTACCGCCAGTTGCTTCGAACTGTCTACTATAATTTCATCTGTCTTCGTTTATATGTTGTACTTATATTTTCATTATTGTAGTATTTCTAATCGGTACTGAAACATCACATCAAAAGTGAGTTGAATTCATGTTTGGGTTGTAAGAAATGGTATCGTCTATGGATATTCCTGAAACAACTACAATTGGCGCTAGTGTTCGATGAAAGTTATTCAAGTGAAGGTAAAATCGAGTTTGGATTGAGGAGCACCTTTGAATTTGAAAATTTCGAAAAAAATATAGGATTTGAGAAAATATTTCCATAAAATATAATATCTGAGGACCTAATTGAGGCAAAGAAGAATTGAAATAAAATAATGCGTGTTTCCCATTGTGCAAGAAAATGGGTGAATTTGGTGACTTACAGATGGATAATACGTTCACACTGCCCTGAAAAGGTTACACTTTCACTAAAGTGACTTGTCGTAACTTTGAATGCGTTTTTTCTCACGTGAATATATTTGTATCATTTGATCGACAATTTCAAGGTATTACCGTTTCCACCAACGATACACGATCATCACATCTACATCACAACCCCTTTGCTGTTGCAACATATAAGTTGGATGGTGGAAGACGGAGCTGGTGCCACTGTTGTGAAAATGGGTGGATCAACCCCATAGCGCCGAATCAAGATTTACTCCCCGCCATAATGGAGTTTGATGGAAATTACTGCTGATGAGCAGCTGCGGATGTTGGCGGCAGTTTTGATAGAATAACAGCCATACTTGATTGTCCAACCCCTCCATTAAATTCGAGAAATATGTGATGATTTGAAGAATTCCCCTTCTTCGGTGATCATGTGATGCTATTGGGCTTTTCAGCACTTTCGATTTCTTCCTTTGTTGACTATGGGTTGTTGAATAAGGACACAATGTCCTCCGAATCTCTTCTGTTAATGAGCACCATCACATATTGTGCTCTGCTTTCAGTGAATAAAGCAGAAGTAGTTCCGCAACCGCTGAATGCATAACATCCGAGGAATGTATATCGCGATATATATTTCCTTAAGCATTTCCCGAAAGTCGAATGTCTTTCTGTTCAGAAGAAAGGGCCATAATGGGCATGAAGAAATCAACGTCCTGTCTAACAACGATAACGGTTTCATTCTGATGACATGTCTCGATTGACATTCTCGATTGCTGTGAAGGTCAAATCTAATAGTACTTGATGCATGAAAATAATTTGGAGAAAAATAATATATATTATGTGAATATACAAAGTACACATTCTCAAAATAAGCTGGAAAATTCAACGAAAAAAATATGGGAGAATTGAACACGGTTAAACACATGCTCATATTAGAATACTGATGTTTGTCCTGTAACGTATAAATATTTGTTATTTTCTTGGATAATATTTTTTGTTTTCAAAATGGACATATTGGAAATAGTATATTATGTGAAGGTAAAGAAGATATATATATATATATATATATATCTTCTTTATATATTTTGTTATGTTATGTTATGCCAGTTATAAGTTTCAAAAAGAAAACATCCATAAAGAGAATAATTAATAAATAGTTATCAGTTTCAAGATTTCTGGTTTTAATTTTGGAATTTTTTAACCAAGGAAAATGTCAAAATACTATAACACACTCAATTCCATACACTGTCATAATATTATAACCCATAATTGGAAAAAAAAAAATTTACAAAGTTTTCATGAATAAAAAGTGATCAACACATTTATAAATTTGAAACATACAGTATATGAAATTGTAGATAACTAAAAGTAGCCAATGGTAGAACAGCAAACTTCTTGATGACAATAGCCAATCAGGGAATAGATGGTCATATGTGAAATTGGAAATTGTGAGAGAATAACAACGGGTTGGTGTCATAAGCAATTATTATTGAAATTTGTAAATAGTAATAAGAATGGAAAAATAGTTGTATATATAAATTATATAAGATGAACCCAAACAGTGAAATGTGACAATTTGGTGCGCGAATTCAAAAATTCAAATGAAAAAGAGGAAGGAAAATTGGTATCCAGGCGACAAAAAACAAAGCCGAAGGAGATGGGAAATAAATTTACAAGGGAATGCCACGCAACATTTTGAGAGAAAGAAATGAAATAATTCCAACATTTGAAGAACAAAACCAATATTACCTCAATTATACAACATATCCAAGTGTCCAAAGCTGAATTCTGCATATGTATGGTTCCTGATTTATGGTATTGGAGTTCCTGATAGAGCTTGGAGTGAGAAAGGATCAAGTTTCAGGGCATATCTTGAACACCAACATTTCCAGCCAGGTATAAAAAATTTAATAGTGCACTTCCGGTCCTGAACAATTTCTCAATAACGTATCTCACATCTGAAGAACTTCATTTCACTCTATTTTGAACTATAACAGAAAACTTCACTCTCACGGAAAAAGTGATGTTGTGTCTATCCATCCATGATTTGATTTTTATGATTATCCGTGAATATTTGTAGATTCACATTGGAATAAGTTATTTCTCGTAGGCCAGGTGAACTTAAGTCTTCCTGAATAAAGGAAATAATTGCTTTTTGATACTTTGTTGTTTGTGTCCTTACAATGATCAACAAACAATGACCATTGAATAAACTGAAATTAGACAGCAGTGACTAGTGGCTCTATTGCCTGAACCGGCTATCTGAGACAAGGGGAGTACCAACTGAGCTTAGCTGTGGTAAGACAAATGATAACAATTGGCAGCAACGTGACGAGAGAACAGTGATGTAGCTAGCAATTATTATTACATTGCAAAATATATTATACAGGGCACAAATAATTATCTATATCATAACAATTTGGCTCACAAAGAAAAGCGAAAACTATTAGCAATCTTCATTATATAACAACAACTATTATTATTCAATGTATCAATACATAACAAGTTGACACCCAAAGTGTGGGGCGAAATGATAACAAAATAATTTATTATATCATCATAACATATAGTGTTATCAACACCATAGACATTTGAACAGACCAGGTATTCATCAATAGGTTTAGGAATGAAACATTGTATGACCTACTGCTACCCCTGCAATCCATTTTGTTACAAGTACAATAATTATTAACAATAACAAAAATTCAGGGACGATGGAATTTGGGAAACACAAAAACCTATTCTTGATTTTAACTTTACTTGTAATTCTTGTCAGTGCTGTCAATTTTCCTTCAAAACGGAGAACATTTTGATGAACCAATGTGATTTGAAGTTAACTACAAATTCTGTAACTGGGAGATATACAGAAAATGTTTTCAATTTTCATCGGTTTAAACTTGAGGTTGAATTACAGTTCAAACCACAGTTCAAACAATGCTATAAACGTAACTTATACAACTGGCCTTAGTAGAAAATAGACAAATCTTGTGTGGGACTTTTTTGTGTAGAATTCAATAAAGAATATTTTTGTTGGTTTTTTTCGAATGGAAATGGGAAAAGGAGAAAGTTTAAATTAGGTCCTGTATGGGGGGGTTTTTTCGCGTCAGAAAGGTGTTTTCATCTATGGGTAAGGTGGGAACTCTTCGGATCCTTACTTCCACTCCTATGAACTACTCCTGGACCAAGTATAATTTGAATATAAATGCTTCCCTCTATTCGCTATTTTGTCATCTGATTAATATGGATAACATGTAGTGTTAGATTACACAATTCAACGAATAAAAAAAAAGGCTATTTTGCTATCTCTGCGGATGTTTCTGATAACGTCTAAACAATTTACGAATGAAGTCATGACAGTACAAGATTGGCATCAGTACTCAAGTTATGGGGTGTCTGGAAGTTCTAACAATATTTCATCAAACAGTAGAAGACAAGAGACATTACTTATAGTATTATTGGAAAAAGTAGGGAAATGAAAACGCTTGGATTCCGATTTCATTGATTATTTCTTGACATTTCTGGAAACCAATAAAAACTTTCAATTCAAATCATATATGTTCGTTTTGGCCAATCAGAACATCATCATAGTGAAAATAATCGACCTAGAAAATTGCTGCGGGAATAATTTGAGGTAATTTGTTTTTATTCTTTGACAACCTATATTTTCGATTCGAAGTTTGTCATCAGTTCGCATGGAAAGTGAGAAATGAATCAAAACCGGTTCAGTTCATTATATCATTTTGCGGGAAAGTGTGTTTGTGATCGTAAATTCAAGTAATAATCTACAGAATACCACACGAGAGTTTGATAAAGTAGAAAATAATTTTCCGGATTTCTTTCTCAAACTTGTTGCTATTTGGCAATAGCCAGTCGAGCCCGTCGGGCTCTCGTGCCTATCGCCTGGCAACAAGTTTTAGAAAATTTGTCGAATAATTTTCTGTTCATTCTCACTCTCTTGTGGTATTACCACTGATAAAATTACATATCTGTATGGATTCTGGAGTCGCCAATCACGAGTCGAAAAAACGGATCATATGACATCGAGTGTTAGAGATGAATTACTTTTGGATAAAATAAGAAATATTTCAGATTATATCAAGGTATTGAGGATCCAAATTGACTTAAAAAGTTTCACCACTGACTTTTTAGAATTATTATTCAATTATATTGGGTTTCAAAATGCGGTTGGTGAACTCAAATTTGTTTTTATTTTGTGATTTGCTCATATTATTTTCCGACGAAACCAAAATGGAGGAGGTTTTTTTATGTATGACCAAGCATAACTTTTTACTGAGACGTCGGATTCCGATAATTATTTCCAGTGAATAGGGTGTACTTCGAAGTTGGTCCCATTTGAATTTGAAAGATGGAATCCACCCTTGAGGGTAGCAAAATGAAGGATATTGATCACTCACCCTCTGAATTCTGGTCCGTTAACCGATTCTATCAGGCATAACTTTGTATTGGGTTCTTCGATTTGGATGATTCATTCTTTTTTTGATAGGGTATACCTCATAGTTGATTTTATTTGGATTTCGAATGGAATTATCCACCCTTACGTGTAGAAAAATAGGGGATAATTGATTTTTCACTTATGAACATTGACACACATACGTAGTTGACGATGACAGATCGCTATTGTCATTATTTTTGTTCTCCCACATTCGTCACAATAATTATATTTTATGAGAGGACGGAATGATATACAAAGTGATGGAATAAACTAACCAGAACAACAGAAATAATTTATATTACAACAAATAGTAAAAGTAGATAATCATATTATTTAACTGGTAATAGTTGAAGTAAGGTGGGTAAGTAAGTATTTTGGAAGTAATAAAAAAAAGTAAGTAGTAAATGGTAGATTTCATCCACAAAAAAATGAAATATATAATTTTTTTTACAAAAAATTAAACCGACGAAATACGGAACTGAAAAGTGAAAAATGAAATAAACCTTCTTAGTCTCAATAACTAAGCTCCTAAACTAATGTTAGTAACTAATTTTGAGTCGGCGCCAAACGAACAATCAACGAAGATCATTGAATTACTTCAAAAAAATCATCAGAATGTCACCGCACAACTCGATGCCATCATTTTACGCCTTACCTAATGCATTTGCTTGTTTGTTTGGCGCCAACTCAAAATTAGTTACTTACATTAGTTTAGGAGCTGAGTTATCGAGACTAAGGTTTATTTTATTTTGTACTTTTCAGTTCCGTATTTCCGTTCAAACATGGAATAATTCATGGTCAGTTCATATAAAACTATGAAGGATCTATTATATCAATGGCGGTAAATTACATAACTATCTGCCACTAATAATAAGGATTATGACATTTGTCAAGAGCTTTTTGTCGATTCAGGGTTTGTGGGGCCTACTCTGCAAAGTTCGCGAGATATGTTGCAAAATGGGAAATGTTGATAGTTTTTTCGAAAAAAACAGAATTGAATGGGCCATGTCGTATGATTAGACACATCAGTGTACTTTCAATAATTGTACACTGACAAAAATCCTTTAGTAGCCACAGATCTACCATAAAAAATATCCCGAAGCAAGAACTCCACTCCAAAAGTTGAGAAATCGGTTTGAACTCACTGTTAGTGTGTCTTATTCCAAAAAGGGACGGATCGATGTGAAAAATTAATTTCAAGTTTTATTGATGTTACAAAAAAATCCTCACTTGAGCACTGGGGAAATAGCAGCAGAAACGGATATTTCACAAAGTAGTGTGAACACAATAATATTGAAATATAAGTTCCACCCTCATGAAATCAACCTACATCACGAATTGTAAGGAAATTATTTTGCAAATGGAGTTGCGTTTTCAACCGACGAAATCAGAAAGGAGGAGGTTCTCTAGTCGACGCGTATATTTTTTTATGTATGATCACGCATAACTTTTTACCGAGACTTCGAAGTTGGTTCCATTTGAATTTAAGAGATGAAATCCACCCCTGAGGGTAGCAAAATGAAGGATATTGATCACTCACCCTCTGAATTCTGGCCCGTTAACCGATTCTATCAGGCATAACTTTGTACTGGATTCTTCGATTTGGATTAATCTTTCTTCATTAGATAGGGTGTACCTCATAGTTGATCATATTTGGATTTCAAATGTAATTATTCACCCTTACGTGTAGAATGATAGGAGATGGTTTTTCACTTGTGAACATTGGCACACATATGTAGCTGACAATGACAGATCGCTTTTGTCATAATATTTGTTCTCTTACATCCATCACAATCATTAAATTCTATGAGAGGATGGAATGATATAAAAAGTAAGGAAATAAACTAACCAGAACAACAAAAATAATTTATATTTCAACTAATAGTAAATAAGTAGATAATCATATTATTTAACTGGTAATAGTTGAAGTAAGGTGGGTAAGTGAGTATTTTAGAATTAATCAAAAAACAAGTAGGTAGTAATTGATAGATTTCAGAAAAAAAAAATTGAAAAATAAAAACTTTTTAACAAAAAATCAAACCGACGAAATACATAACTGAAAAGTAAAAAATAAAATGAACCTTTCTAGTCTCAATAACTAAGCTCCTGAACTAATGTAAGTAACTAATTTTGAGTCGGCACCAAACGAACAATCAACGAAGATCATTGAAGTACTTGAAAAAAATTATTATTATGCAATCGAAAATACTCACTGGTTGACTGTTGACTGATGATTAATGTTGGGGAAGGAATGATTGGAAATTACATTATTGGATCCTACTTTTTCGACAATGTGCCGAATGGTGAAAGATATTTATATTTTCTTCGCCAACATCTCCCCCAGAATGTGAGAAGGACCATGTAGTTGCAACACGATAGTGATGCAGTTCATAACCATAGGAAACTGCGAGAATTCTTAGATTTATCATATTTATTGGATAGGTTTCCAAAGATCTTCTAGCAACTGCAGATGATATGAAAAACATGATCACGGAAGTTTTCCGTTCAACTGATGGGGCAATGCTTGCTGGAGTTTGGCGCTCATTCCCTGAAAGATTACCAGCTTGTGTGTGACCTATTCGAACATTTATAAGTTGCTCTTTCCCAGAATGTTCACATTGTTTCTTGTTATTCATCCTTTCCTGTTCTTGTAAAAATTACTAGAATTGTTTCCTTTGTGATGTACTCTTGTTTCTATCACAATATCATTTTGTTGGAACATATTTCTTTCAGAATTGCACAGTGACTCTCTCACTCTTTCTTTACGCTCATTAAAATTATATAAATTGAATGTAATCATAATAAATTCAAGTGATATACATAGAGAGTCCCAGATTGGATACGCAGGTAAAATTATCGAGAATAACAATATATTTCAAAACAAATATGTAGAAAACCAACAGGATGATCACAGACAAAAAACCATTCATTTGATTTGGGGAGACTTATGACTTTCTACTCCTGCAATTTATATGAAAAAATTGAAAATTTAATTCATCATGATAACTCAATTTTTCAACATGTGGAAAGTTCCGATGAAAAACATCTGAACATACAAAAATGAATGAAAATAAATGTTTTTTTTGGGATTCCTTCATTTCATAGAGTTTTTTCAATTTTTTTTATTGGATTTTCCATTGTTCTAATGAAGTGAAGAAGTGGAAAGTCGATAGTTCTCTTCACAAAAATAACTTCTTCACCATATTACTCTTCATTTGAAGATTTTTTTATTTCCTTCATTTTGGATTTGTAATTCATTGTAATTATTCAGATTTTCCTCAAATTTCACATGTCTCTATTTCTGTATATTTAATCAAAGCCAAATCTGGAACTTATATCTACAGGGTGATTCGAAAGTTCTTTGACAAACTCCAGGAGGTGATTTCTCACAACATTCTAAAATGAATTGTCCGAATAAATATATGTTCGTAAACTCTTCGTACCCTGAACATCAATATAGTAAAACTACACGAGGCAGATGTAACACCTCGATTTGGAAAGACAGTGTCAAGGAATTCCCTGGCTACAACACTGAAATGGGCCGGAGCCTCATCATGCATAAACCACATGCGGATACGAATTTCTGATGGTACATTCTGAAGTTTTCCTGGCAATTCATTTTCTAAAAATGCTCTGTAAGTTGCGCCATTCAGTCGAAACGGAAGAAAGAAAGAACCTATCAAGTAATCATCAATTAATGCCGCCCATACATTCACAGAAAATTGATACTGATAATGTCTTTCACTAACTGCGTGCGGATTTTCCAGAGCCCAAACATGGTTGTTATGAAAGTTTGTGATAGCATTTCGGGAAAAGTTTGCCTCGTCCGTGTGGAGTACATATCTTAAAAACTGAGGATTTCCATCCAATTTTCTCAAAAACCACTGAGACATAGTAATGCGTTGGGGAAAGTCTCGTTGCAGAAGAATATGGTATGGATGAAATTGTTGATCGTGGATAATTCTCCAAACTGTGAACTGAGTAGAATTGAGAGCTTCAGCAATCATTCTTGTACTTGTTTCTGGATTCTCCTCGAGAGCGTTCAAAACAGCTTCTTCCAATTCTGGGGTTCAGACTGCTCGTGGTCTTTCAATAATATCAGCTACCCTCTTGAAGATACCTGTTTCTTCCAAACGACGGTGGAGACTGGTAAATGTTGGAGCTGAAAGCAGTACTCGATTAGGAAATCGGCTAAATGAGCATTATTGTTCAAACTATCCATTTTTTTAAAATTAGTGTTTCAAAACTTACAGAAACTTCAACAAAACAACAGAACGTTTAACTGTCACATAATATGTAATTACCAAAACTACCTACTTCAACGTCAAATTCATTTCCTAAGCATTCTTGTGAAAAATGCAAAATAATGGTGATAACATCAACACGCATCGATTGTCAAATAATCGACTTGAAATTTTCAAGTCCAAATATCTAGAAAACGGTTGCTTATAGTGACTTGTAACAAGGGTAGCTTTTCTACTCAGATATGCTGGATAAATTGGTTTCTTTACTGAATAATGTGCTAGAAGTATGCTTAAAAAAGTAATAAATCTTCAATAAAGAAAAAGACGTGTAGGTGGCGCCCCCTACGAGTGAGAGCAATAATAACATCGGGTTCGAATTTGACACTTCAAAAACCTCCTTAATACCAATTTTATTTCAATTACGGTCAGTATTCCGAAAGTTATTTGAAAAAAAACGAACATTAAAATAAAACTTTAATACCTTGGAAACGAAGCGTTTCCGGACATATATTTATTTTGACAATTGATATTGGAATATTGTGAGGAATCACCTCCTGAAGTTTGTCAAAGTACTTTTGAACCTCCCTGTATATTTTACTTGTTTCCAATATGTTTATTTTATATAAGTTTTATGATCATAGTTCCTATTGAAGTGCTCTGAAGATGACTTAATAAATGTCGAAACGTCGACAACACATCGATAGTGGTTTCAATTATTTCGATCTTGCATCAACCAACTATAAAATAAATTTAATTCCCAAAACATAATATACATTTTAATTATTGTTATACTTTTGCACTCATTAAACTATTATTTACTATTATGATTGATGTATCCGTAGAAAGAAGGACATTGTTTATCACTACGATGGGAATCTTCTGTAATAAGGGGATCCGCAGTAATTACCGACCTGTGATGGATTTTTCCCGGCGGATGGAAACCGTTTATTTTTCGAGTCCCTTTGCAGTCGGAAATCAAAAACTCGTCTGCGAAGCGCGTTCACGCCGACACGGGCGGAATTTCATATGGAATACAATGTGTAGGCATTTGCTTTTCCATAACGCGTCAGGGATTCGAATTCTACGTGCGAATGGTTTTTTGTTCCCCCGATAAACGCACTCTTATGGAATATTGGGGAAAAGTGGGAAATATCACTATGAACGCGATAGGTTTTCGATTTATTGCTATTTTGGGAATGAATAGGAAATAAATATGAGTCAGTTGGATCCAACGTAGACTATGATTCGCACGGATGGAATGTATTGCCTACTAACTTGTTTTTAGAAATTATATCAGCATCTCTTTGTATCTGATATTTGAATCTGACAATTTTTGTTATTCCCGTGATATTCTATATATCGCTCCAATGTTTTTGTACGCCCCAATGCTTACAGTAGTTACATTCTTTGGTAGAAAAGCAGTTTTTCTATATACATTGTGATTTTTCAGGAAATGACAACTTTCAGTTTGAATTATATTTTTATTATTGACAATACTTGTCAAACTCGACAAGTGTTATGTTTTCTATATACAAAGAGATAAAACATTAATCCTTTATTTCATGAATTTCCAAAAAATATTATTTTAAATGTTCCGATAAATAATTGACCCTTTTCGTGGTGAGAATAAACTAATATCACACTCAAAAAAAATAATGATAATTTTTTTACTAAAAACACTTTGTAGCAAATTTGCAACTCCATGAAAAAAATCTAAATTAGAAACAAAAAGTCTAATTTAAATGAAAAGTTTAAAAACAGTTTTTGTCTTTTGTGAGACATAAATGTACACCACATTTCTCACATTTGAAGTAGGTGAAACCTTTGCAGTGGGTCGATTTGCATCTTTGACGTGTATGATCGTATTTTATCCAGTGAGTGGTTTCGTCTAACCGAACATTTTTGGGAGGAATATGTCTTTTTGGGGCCTCTATAGATAGATAGATAGATATTTATTTGCCATTAAAGTGTTACAGGGAACACAAGGTTTTGTCATTAAAACAAAAAAATCTATAAACTATAACACAAAAATCTAATATTAAAAAAGACAAAAAACATTTTTCCTCAATTTAAGGAAAAAAGGAAAACAGAGATAAAAAAAAGACAGAATACATTTTTTCTTGATCAACAGACAGACAAGCAGACAGACATTTTTAACATATAGTATTAGGCACTACACAATTTACTCTCTTTACTTTTTTCGACTGAAAATATTTGTATTTTTTTCTTGAAAATATTGAAAGTTTCAGCAGATCTGATTTCTAGCGGCAGTTTATTATAAATTGAGTTTTCTGCACAGTAAGGTTACTTTTTGAATGTATTTGTACTGAAGTTTGAAATGTGGATTTCTTGTGCTTTCCTGGTCTGATATCTATGCACATCTTGATTAAGCGTCAATTTATTTTTATTATTATGAATGAAGCAGGAAATTTTTAAAATATATATTCGGGTCACAGTAAGTATTCTCTGTTTTTCGAAAATCTCTCTACAGGATTCTCTGTATTGCAAACTATATATGATTCTTGTGATCCTTTTTTGTAGTACAAAAACTCTGCAATATTAGTAGATTGGCCCCATATTATTATGTTATAACTCAAGATTGAGTGGACAAGTGAATAATAACACGTTTTCAACTCACTTTGATCGATTTCTTTCTTCAATTGTAGAATAGCAAACGTATTTTTTGCAAGTTTGGAGCATAATGAGTCTACTTCTCGATGGAACGTTAGGTTACTATCGATGGTTGTTCCAAGAAATTTTACACGATCGCTGGTTCCAATATGGCTTATATTTGGCAGAATATTTGTCTTACTCAGTGAGAAAGGCATAAAAATGTTTTTTTTCACATTCATGATCAAATAATTTTTATGATACCACGATTTGAATTGCTTGATTACTATATCTGATCTAGTCTCTAGTTCTGCTAACTTGTTGGCGTGAATGATTATTGATGTATCATCAGCATACATGTGAATATTTCCAGAAGTTACAAATTGTGGTAAATCATTGATGAAGATAAGGAACAGTAGAGGACCAAGTATTGAACCTTGCCCTACCCCGACATTAAATTCCATTTATTCGGAAGTCTCTGAAACTATATTCACTGCGATTCGCCTATTTTGTAGATATGAAGCAATCCATTCTAGTGGTTTTCCTCTTATTCCTAATTTACAGTATCGAAGGCAGCAGTTAAGTCGAAAAATAAGCCTGCAACTTTTTTTTCTTTGTCCAGACAAGAATATACTTGTTGTGTGAATTCTAGCGTGGCTAATTCAGTGGACTTTTCTGACCTATAACCATATTGGCAGTTTGTAAATATACTATTTTCTTCCATAAAAAAATAGATTCTAGTTGCGAAAGACTCCTCAGCAATTTTTGATAAACAGCTCAATAGTAGGTCTATAATTTTCAATACTATATTGATCTCCTTTTTCATGAAGTGGAATCACTTTTCCCAATTTGAGAGAATCAGGGAATTAATTGGCCAAGTTCAAAAGAGTGATTGATTAAGGTCGCAATAGGTTGAGATATAATAGTTTTACAATATTTCAGGAGCTTGATAGGGATTTCATCAAATCCCGTAGAATTTTTGTTTTTAAAACCATCTATAATTTCTATGACTTCTCTCTCAGTTACAGGTTTGATGTACCTACTCTGAGTGACACTATCAGGACTTGAGCATGAAGTAGGTAGATCTCCACCAAAATGGATATCTAACTTTTTTGATACTGTGGTTGCGAAATGAGTAACAAATGAGTCACAGATGACTCTCTGGTCTGTTATTATCTCGTCATTAATTTTAAATTTGATTTCTTTTCTTACTTTTTTCTGCCCAGTCTTTTGTTGACAATTGTCCACATTGCTTTATTTTTATTATCAGATTCTCTAGTTGTTTGTGTTTTTTTTACTCTTATAGCTCGCCATTAGGTCTGCATCATGTGAATTTTTTGCTACATAACATACAAATTTCATTTTATCGATCTCCTCGTCTATTCTCAGGTTTCTCCGTTCTTTGTTTGTTTTTATTTGCGTATTTTCCTCAGGACATCTTACATTCAAACACCACTCAAAAAGCACGAGAAATTCGTCGTAATATGAATTGATGTTTTCATAGTTCTCAGTAAATAAATCACAGTTTGAAGAAAATGCATGCATGAAATTTCGCATATTTTGTTCTGAAAAACGTCAGCGTAAAATTGAAATCTCAGCTTTTTCGTCGATCTAAAATTCACTCAATTCTTTCACTATAACTAATTGCCCTTTGTGGTCTGAAATGTGTGGTTGTATGACATTGCATTTAATTTTATCGTTCAGGTTAGTAATTACGTAATCTATTGCTTTTTTGGAGTGGAATTCTCTCCTGATGTCAATTCTAGTTGGTTCACTGATGTGAGAAAAAAAATCGAAAGAATGAATTATATTTTGTAGGAATTTATGATCTTTTTGAGTCTATTCCATCTTCTACTTGGTTCGTGGAATGCCCTCCACGTTTTTCTGTTGTAGGTGTTCCACAAACAGGCAAAGAGTTTCTGCAATTTCGATCCTAGAAGGCCAAAGGTTCATATCATCGGGAATTTTTTCCGCCCTTTCTGTCCTTTTATACAACAAAAAAACGTTTATTATCCTAACATCAAGAAGATGAATAAAAAGTCTCAAATGCCATTTCTTGGATCTGAGAGGTATTTCATAACGCCCTATATGACTTTCTAGCAGGTCAACTCCCCCCATATGCCGGTTATATTCCTGTACAACACGAGGAGACGGTATTGTTATTTCCTCCTTTAGTTTTGGTCAAACCGATTTACACCATGATGAGGTAATTCCCCGAAACAAGTCGAAATTAGCGTAACTACTTTGTTATCTTTCGTTATGCTCAAATCAACCCCATCAATGTTGGGTACATATTCTTCTGTACTGCCTCGTGGTTTTTTCTTGAAAATGTTGTCTAATGGTAAAGGGGTTATTGGGAATTCTGTTCCGACGGATTGTTCCCAACATGTAGATTCCTTGTTTTGTTAATAATGTAAATAATGGAACAGAAGAATTATAGTTATAATAAAGTTAAAAACTCATATTTCTAGGTATTTTCCTCGCAAGTCTAGTAACAATATTGGAACTTGTTCCCAAATCACTTTCATTAGAAGCGAGTTTAGTGAACCAGTTGGATGTTCCATTATGAATTCCGAATTCATAGAAATACCCTGATGTATCACAGAGCATGAACAATTTTAAACTCCATTCGTGAGGCTTCATTGGGTTATACTGTTTCAAATGATGCCTTGTTTTTGTAGCACATATTTGTTCATCGATAGAAACCTCACTTTCTATTGGTTTAACAGCAAACTGCTTATTGAATTCTCTTATCAGTGGTCTGATTTTGTGAAGATTATCGTATTGAGGATCATCTTTTGGGAGCATTTATAAAGTTTAAACTCATTCATGGTCAAAGCACTGCGAACACTGGGTATTCCTATGTGTGGTCGCCATCGCCAATATCAGCAAGTTCTTGGTAATTTTGATACAGACATAAAAACACATTCACCCAAGAATTTTCGAATATCTGTTGAAGAAATATTGCCAGGTTTATTCGGATTTTTCGGAACGCTGTATAAGTTTGTATCACTGGTGATACTGTCTATAAGATAATCGGAAAAAAGAATTTGAAAAAGTCATATGGGGTCTTCAGATCTAAAATGTCTGTTGGAAGTTCAATATTGCCTTTGAATTTTAGGGCATCTTCATCAATGTACAAATGTTTTTTATGCCCCGGGATTGGAGTTGCCTTTTTACCGACTTTGGCAGTTTTTGAGCTATTTGTAGTAGAAGTAGATGGTTGTTCTTCAGTTTCACCCTCCGCGTATTCTTCTTCAATGACCTCTTGGTAGTTTTCTCCTCCGGGTTCAAAATCCGGATCCGCAATACTATCATCTGAAAAATTTTCAAAATCATCTTCGCTATTGTTCAAGTTATCTATAATTTCCGCCAAAACAGCATCTGAAAGTGCTTCCTCATGACCTCTCCTTTTATAAGACATGGCCAACTGAAAAAACAAATATTTATTTATTCTATAGAAAAGTCAACATTTTTTAAAAAAAGGCAGAAATTGTGGCACCAATACGCAGTTGTACATACCGCCTCAATTGACTTGACAGAGTTGCATAATGTAGCAAATTTGCTACAAACATTTTGGAGGGGCCATAGCAAACTTCATATTGGCAAAATACATTGAAAAACAATTGAACTCACCTATTCCAGCCGAACTACAGACATTTCCACTGAAAACACAACAATTTCCACTTTTTCGTGCACTAAAACAACCGGCGTAGGAAATACGTGACAGAAAACAATTTTGAGGTTATACATCAACCAACACGCGCTGGTTATGGAAAACATTTGAAGGTATTTTCATAGCTATTATGTCAGGCGGAGCATGTCAAACATACGACAATATGAAATAGCCACTTGAATCAAGGGTTTATGTGAAATTTTAATGCTGGGCAAGGTGTATGTTGCAAATTAGCTACCACATGAAATGAAGGGTTAGACTGAACTCGAATGAATCTTGAGGTGATAAAATATCAAACTAAACTCGACTGTATCTTCAGCAGCAATACCCCCCCAGTAATGGAATTCACTTCATCACTCTTCAGCTACAACACTCACCTCAGTTATGGAACACGCTTTATTACTTTCTTATTTCTTCTTTCGGAACTAAGAGATGAGGCTAGTTCCAGATGAACTGCTCGGGTGCTCAAGAAAGTGAACAATACTGCACATCTCTTGGAAGGTCTGACAAAGCTATCCAATCTGCAAACTGATAAGGGGCCATTTCTGGTGATAATTTGTATATTCTACTTGATAGACTGTTTTTTGTGTAGACAATCTATTTCTTCTCCAAAATGTTTCTCTTGTGATTTCTTTACCCACAGTGTTTCTGCTTCTCTGATTTCATTTGGATGAAGTTCCACTGGTAAGTATGTTTTAGAAATGTTCTTTCTGCAAATATTTATGAATCGCCTTGTTCATGCCGTAGTTCTCATTAATTTCATTATCGTCGAAAATTTCTCAATTTTGGGTGAAGATTCTGACAAGTTTATTTTTGAAAATTCCACACTTGTGGCTACAACCTCTTGCTTTATTTTGGATATGGATTTGGCTGTTTTTTTTTTTTCAATAGGCCATAATTCTCCATCTGATTTAAAAAAATCTGTACCATTCAACCAACGGCTTTTTGACGAGAAACGAGAAGTCACATTTTTATTGTCTCTAGTTGCTCCATCAGTTACATTTTGCGTGGTAGGAATCCAATTCCATTTTGATATATTAATATTTTCCGTGATTTTGCCCACACGATGTGCAACGAAAGGTTTGAGTTTTCTTGCATCAGTTTTCAGCCAATGAATAACGTTTTTCGAATCTGTCCAGTAGTATGTTGTGATAATTTTCAGGGTGTGATTTTCTTGAAGTGTTTTGGCTAATCGAGAACCCAGAACTGCAGCCTGTAATTCTAACTTTGGTATAGGAACAGAATGTAATGGAGCCTGGATTTCGCCATAAAAAATGCAACTTCATCAATTTCCAACCTCAAATAAACCACCGCAGCGAAAGTTTGAGAACTGGTATAACAGAAAAGGTGCAGTTGAATTTCCTAACAACCTATATCTTTAAAGTAACAACGAGGAATATTCAATTGCGATAATTTTTCTAATTTCTGTATCCACTTCATCCATTTCTTGTTACATTCTTCTGGTATTTTTTCGTTCCAACCAATTCCCAATCTCCAAAAATCCTGAAGAAGAATTCTCGCTTTTATCGACGAGTTTGACAGGGAGCCAAGTAGGTGAAATATAGGCATAACTAATTTCAGTACTTTCCTTTTTGTTATTTGTTTTCCCCCTTTTTAAAATGTTTTTCAAACCATTCAACTTTATTCGAAATGAAAATGTTTCCTCATTGGGTTCCCAAATCAATCCCGAAACTCTTTTGATTGGCATTTCCTCATACAGATCCATATCCTTTCCTTCTCCAGTTCTCAAAGCATGCGGAATACTTTTCAGTACCTCCTTAGAATTACTGTTTCAATTCCTGGTAATCATCATTCGTAGTGTTGTTTCAAAATAGCTTAAACTGCTTAGGGGTGAGTATCCTGAAATTCTTCTGCATTTCTCCTCATGATATACTGAGCCGACGTTGAAGAGGAAACAGCACCAAAAATCATTGCAACCATTACAAATTCTTCAGGTAATTCTCTCTTCACCCCCCTCCCCCCTCCATTTTTTAAGTAATCATTACTTTTAATACAATATTGTGCCGAGAATTCTTCATCTCAATCTACTGAAAGCCGCCATCTTACTCATTAGTAAAGTACCATCATTCTTCCATAATAGACCCGTTTCTCATTTGTTTTCTGATATCCTTTCTGGCGTATCTTCTAGAATTCTCTTAGCTCTTTTCTCTCCTTTAGACATCAAATTCTCCTCAGAAATTTTCATTTTGGAATAATATTTTTACCATTTCATGGAGTTTTATATCTCTTCCATGGCAAACATGGAAACAAAATTTTCCATCTACTCGTAGGCCATGTGATACGTTTCCGTGAGTAACTCAGCCTAATTTTGTTCTTGATATAACAGGTGAATTTCAGTTCCGTTCTATGACCTCCCTAGCAATCATCAAATCTATATTATCTTGACCAATGATAATTTTCGATTTAGCATTTTGAAATGATGACAAATTTATATTTCCTGATATATAATCAACTTCTGAATGAAATTTTTCCTAATTACTGATTGACAGGGTAGATTGAGATTTCTTACTGTTCTTACATTGGAAATATTATAATTTTCATCAAGATCTTTACCCTGTATATTAATATCCACCCTTTTAGAACATGTCTCTTCATTTGTGTTGGAATTTGTCCACCTGAGCCTTAGACAGTCTTGGGGTCCATTGGCTCCAATTTTTTCGGCCACTTCCTCATCCAATAAAGTGAAAGTCAACCCTCCATCAAATGGTGCATAGGTTGAGAAAATCCTTTGGTCTCTTCAAAACATCCAGAGCAACTCTCAATAATATTTCGTTATTGTTTTCTCTAGAATGATGTTGTCCTACTCGACAAGTGTTATGTTTTCCATATACAAAGTGATAAAATATTAAACTGATCTCAAATGGATCTTAAAGTGATAAAATATTAAACTAAACGCAAATGGATCTACAGCAGCAACACTCGTCCCATTAATGGAACTAGCTTCATTGTTCTTCAGCTGTAACAGTTTCGTTGAAGAACGATTCCTTCAGTCAAGAATTGCTTTTTCCCCTCTTATTATACTTTTTTCAATAATGATAAGAAGAGGTCATGTCAACATACGTGAGAATTTACACATCCCATCATAAGAATAAAAGGGTGGTCCGGTGATTATTTTATTTTCCCATATAAGTGATAAGCTTTTTAGGGTTTTCATTCGGGGTGGCAGTGAAGAGGAGATTTGGAATTACTCAGAGATAAATATGAATTCGAGATAATTTCAGGGATGTAGATTTCAAGTGAAAAAGTCATTTTAAGGACCCTACTCGCTGAGCTGTGGCCGAATTACACATCTCTGAGGAGCTACATTGATTGGCTAAAATGATACAGTACCATATTTCATTTCACATTGCCTCATTTCATTCAGAGATAGATAGATAGTTTATTTCTTTTCTGCCATATTACATTTGGGTTAGTCAGATGAGTACAATATTATAAAAACATATTCATAGTTTTATAACACAATACTGTATAGAGTTTGCCAGGCCGGTTGAATATAGATGCGTGAGATATAAGATCAATGTAAGGATATTGAGTATATTTGAAATTCAGATACGTCATACAAACTATTTGAGATAAGGATTTTTTTAAACTGTCTTGAATCTTCTCAGAGATTGTTTTTTCAGCGATTCAAGCAGTAAGTTATAGAAATGACTGCCGCTATGTTTTGGAGATTCTTTGTACTCCATATGATGGAACTTTTCCATGTAGATATTGTTATGATTTCTGGTAGTATATTTGTGGTTTTCCGAGCACTTCTTGAGATGGTGTTTGCTTTTGTGGATGTGACACAATATTTTCAATATGTACATATAGGTTACTGTCAATATTCGATGTTTATAGAAATTATTTTTACAGATATCTTGATACTTTAGGTTGAACATGAGGCGGATAATTCGCTTCTGTAGAGTAAAGACTCTGGTAATAATAATGATAATAATGGAAACATTTCAATTATCGATACTCCACATTTGTATATGGCGGGCTCAAAATAACTGAAACCACAATCGATCTGTTGCCGACGTTTCGGATTTTATTAAGCCACCTTCAGTGCAATACGAATTACGATTATTAAAATTATATAAATTGAATGTAGCTTGGCCCCAATGGATTATAATGTTACCGATTGTTGAGAATGCCCGAGCATAGTAGACGTTAATTAGACCTTGTTCATGGAGATATTTTTTAAGGGAGAAAAAAACATCTGCACGAGAAAAAAGGATATGTTGATTCAACCAAATTTATTTGGTCACACTTATTGGCTAGACACGACTGAATGAAATTAATCCCAAAACACAGGTATATTGCATGGATATAATCAATATATTGCGGTGACAAAATGGATTTCTCAATGCAATGCTAACATTTCTTTGATATGAATATATGTTCATCTCCAACTTATATTGAATAGGAATTTGTTTCAACACAAATATAATATTTATTTGAATCAAACAACGGAGAATACTATATAGGTTGAATTATATGCGTAGTTTTGAAATTGCCTTCCCAAAGTTACACTCGTCTAATGCATTGATAATTTAACCAAATCAATCAAGGCTGATTTCAACTGTTGGTATCTTGATGACGGCTCCATAGGTGATAAATCTGATGTAATTTTAGAACAGTTCAAGAAAATAATTTCAACATCAGAAAAAATTGGTCTTAAATTGAATTTTGAAAAATGCGAACTATATTTCTTGGACGACCTGAAATATGACATACCAGAAAAATTTTACAGTTTTGCTCCTGGTATGAAACTTATGAATAAAATCAACTGGACCCTCCTTGGTGCACCCATGTCAGAAGAATCTTTGGCACAATCCCTGAACCAAAAGACTGAATCTTTGAATTTGTTGGCATCCCGCATGGATTCCATTCCAAAGCATATTGGGTATTTTCTTCTGAAGAACTGTCTGGCTATACCCAAATTGATATAAACAATGAGATGTTGCCCGACTTGGCGCTGTCAAAATGAACTTGATCTCTTTGACTCAACACTCCGTATGATTTTGGAGCAGATTACTAATAATAATTTCAGCCTTTCCACGTGGCTTCAAGCAACACTTCCCGTAAATAAGGGTGGTCTGGGTATACGACAAGCATCTTCACTTGCTTTACCAGCTTTTCTTGCTTCGTTGAAAAGCATTCAACATCTGGTTGATCAAATTTTACCTGATTATTTTTCCAGTGTGCCCGATGTTTACTATATAGAGTGTGAATCTGTATGGTGTTCTAAAACTGGAACCTCTGCACCTGATAATAAAATTTCCCAAAAATCCTGGGATCTTCCTCTCATCGAATTGTCATCTAAACAACTCCTTGACTCGGCTGTTAATTCTCCTCTTGAAAAGGCTCGACTGAAGGCAGTTAGTACGAAAGAATCTGGAGCTTGGCTCAACGCTCTTCCAGTTGCATTCCTTGGAACTTTATTAGATGATGAATCTTTCAGGATTTCTGTGGGTTTACGTTTGGGCTGTTCTATTTGTGTAAGTCATAAATGCAGATGTGGATTCATCGTCAACGAAGAAGGGACGCATGGATTGAGTTGTAGATTCAGTTCCGGGCGTTCGTCTCGTCATTCAACTGTAAATGACTTAATCAAGCGAGCTTTATCAACTGCTGATATTCCTGCTGTCTTAGAACCTTTGGAAATCATTCGTGATGATGGTAAGCGTCCAGATGGTATGTCTCTCATCCCATGGAGTCATGGGAAACCTTTAGTCTGGGACTTCACCTGCGTAGATACCGTTGCAGCATCACATATAGATTCAACATCCAGAAATGCTGGTGGGGCTGCAGATTCTGCTGAAAAGTCCAAATTGAAAAAATATTCTACTTTAAAAGATCAATACATTTTTTATCCGGTAGCAATTGAAACCTTTGGTTCATTTGGTAGTTATGCCAACGAATTAATCAATCATATTGGACAAAAATTGATCTATAAAACAGATGATCGAAGAGCAAGGACTTTTTTGATACAACATATCAGTATCGCCATCCAAAGAGGAAACGCAACGTCAATTCTGGGTTCTATTCCTGCTACTCAACGTTTGGATGATATATTCATTCGTCCACAGAAAATAAATATGTCAAGGAGTATCCATAAGTATATTACTCGGAGTCAAATACCTGAAAAGTATAATTTGGATTCAACCACTTCCAAAACAATAACGCGATCTACCATATCTTTATCCAACTCGATTTCAAGCAGCTTCCAATCGAGTTCCTTATTGCGCGACCCAATGATAGAAAATCATTGCATAAGAGACTATTCCTTTGAAGATAGCAGTAGCAGTGAGCGCATCTCCCTCAGTTCTGATTCCATCAAACCACTTGTGCCTGGGAGCTCCAAAACTCTTGGTCTTAATGGTTTGAAAAACATTGGCAATACCTGCTTTATGAATAGTGCAATACAATGTTTATCGAATACCAGATGGTTGCTTGAGTATCTGAGAAAAAAGGAACATTTGAAGGATATCAACACAAGCATATCAAGTATGAAGGGTGCTTTGATAAAGCATTTGAAGAAGTGGTAAAAGAACTTTGGTCAGAAGATTCGTCTGATGTGGTGGTTAACACTGTTTCTTTGAAAAGCCAGATACAAAGATTTGCACCTCGTTTTATGGGTAACGCTCAACAGGATGCCAAGGAATTCTTCAGATATTTATTGGAAGGTCTTCATGAAGATGTAAACGGAGTAAGAGAAAGGCCTAAGCCTATGTTCATAGAAATCGATGAAAATTTGAGCGATAATGAAAAGGCAAAAGAGTCTTGGTCAAGATATCTTAGAGTGAACAACTCGAAAATTGTCGATAACTTTGTTGGTCAACTGAAATCATCGTTGAAATGTACTTTCTGTGGCCATTGTTCCGTCACTTTTGACCCATTCTGGGACCTTTCACTCCCTATTCCAAAGAGTACTGGCAAACTCAGACTGTCGCAATGTTTAGACTTGTTTACTAGGGAAGAAATATTGGATGATGACGAAAAACCCACTTGTTCTCAATGCAAGGAAAGGAGAAAATGCACGAAGTCATTATCTATACATAAATTCCCCAAAATTTTAGTAATTCACTTGTAAAGATTTTCGCAGATGGAGAGATTCAGAGGAAAACTAAATGTCTTCATTGACTTTCCTCTCGATGGATTAGATATGAATATTTATGCAGTAGATAACGCAGCTCCGTGTCGCTACAACTTGTACGCTGTATCCAACCATAGCGGAACAACTTTTAATGGACACTACACGGCTTACTGTAGGCACCCTTATGCAGGCACATGTCATTTAAATATATATATATATATATATATATATATATATATATATATAAACAAGTAACTTATATAAATAGATAGATGTAACAGTCAGCAGGTTATTATTTTTGAAGGTATCACGACAAGATTCCATGTGTTCCATTGAATATAACTTGCAACACTTCCTTCTGCATGACAAATATTCTCTGTAGATCCACACATGGATCCAATGCCATTATGTTATGAGAACCTCTTGAATAAAAGAGAGCATAGTACACGTTTATCAAAGAACCATCATCTAAACTGTTTTTAGCAAAGTGATCGCAAAACATGATTAACTTAATTTGGCACAGAGTTGGTCAATATATTTAACCCAGTCTAGGTTTTCATCTAAACTAACTCCCAAAAAAATAGTTTTTTTGTATCCCTAGGAGATTATTATTTAATGAAATGTTCATATTTTTATAGTTATTTTTACCTCATGTTTTAAACAAGACAGATACAGTTTTCTCATAGTCGATAATGAGCCTGTTGTTGAAACACCATATATTGAACTGATCCAGAATTGTACTAACTTCTTGATCCTCCAGGCTATTGGCTGTAATAATTATTGAGGTGTCGTCTGCATACATAAACATTTCCACGTTCGATAAACTCAGGTAGGTCATTGATAAATAGTAGAAATATCAGGGGTCCAAGCACACTACCCTGAGGGATTCCTATTGATCTGTTATATTCATCGGAATGTGAATTCCAATTTTCAACTGAAAGTCCTCTGTTCGATAAATATGGAATCAACCAGTTATTAAAATTGCCACGAAGTCCAATTTTTTTCAATTCATCTGCATCAAATAGTATATGCAGAGTGTCGATAGCACTCCAGATATCAAAAAATAAACGTATTACATATATTCATTAGCATCTAATTATCTCATATACTGTTTGTACTAGTTCCGTTGCTGCTGTTTCTGTTGAAAAGCTTCCCCTATAACCATGCTGGGAATTTATCAATATATGATATTTCCCTGAGAATTTTGGCTATTACATTTCCTATGGTTTTAGAAAAAACACCTAATAATGAGATGGGCCTGTAGTTTTTAATGTCCTCACTATCACCTTTTTCAAATACTGAAATAATTCAAGCTGTTTTCAATTTTTGGGGGGAAAACACCGAGCTCGACAGACTCATTAATTATTAGAGCAAAACATTTTGGAAATTCATAGGCACATTCCTCAATTATCTGGGACTACTGGGAATTCGTCAATCCCAGTCGATATTTTATTTGTGAGGACTAGAATGACTTCTTCAACCACCTGTACAGTGACACTTCCCAAGTATATTGTGTTTATGTTTTCACATTTCGTAGCAGTACAGGTATTCATTAAATTAGGAAAATGAGATTCCATTTTTAACCGACGAAACCAAAAAGGAGGAGGTTCTCTAGTCGACGCGTATATTTTTTTTGATGTATGATCATAGTTCTTATGTTTTTTGAAACACCTTTATTGTAACTGACGACAATGTCATTATAGTTAAGTGTTATGTTTTTTTGAGGCTTTTTGGTTCTATTGAGTTTATATTCCATAATGTTTTGTTTTGTTCGCAGATGCATCAATTTTGACGACGCTGATATTGTTTCTTTCTTTTTGTATACAGTGTTTAGATTTTCGTTAGTAAATTGTTTTCTTAATAGTTAAAGTATTTTAAATTTAACTACTCTTTTAATTCTTTTGGAAAGTTAAATTTCCTTGCGTTGGAGATTTGAGTCAATTTTCTATTTATTAAGGTAAATATGAATATAAAATATAAAATGTAAATAAGTAAAATGTTCTATTCAAAACTGTGATTTGGTGTCCTCTTGATCATAGAAGAGGACGTATGCTTCTCCACTCACGATAGATTTCGGTGATAGCGGTGATATTCTCGAGTCATTGTACTCGTGCCATGTGCCTGCATAAGGGTGCCTACAGTAAGCCGTGTAGTGTCCATTAAAAGTTGTTCCGCTATGGTTGGATACAGCGTACAAGTTGTAGCGACACGGAGCTGCGTTATCTACTGCATAAATATTCATATCTAATCCATCGAGAGGAAAGTCAATGAAGACATTTAGTTTTCCTCTGAATCTCTCCATCTGCGAAAATCTTTACAAGTGAATTACTAAAATTTTGGGGAATTTATGTATAGATAATGACTTCGTGCATTTTCTCCTTTCCTTGCATTTAGAACAAGTGGGTTTTTCGTCATCATCCAATATTTCTTCCCTAGTAAAGAAGTCTAAACATTGCGACAGTCTGAGTTTGCCAGTACTCTTTGGAATAGGGAGTGAAAGGTCCCAGAATGGGTCAAAAGTGACGGAACAATGGCCACAGAAAGTACATTTCAACGATGATTTCAGTTGACCAACAAAGTTATCGACAATTTTCGAGTTGTTCATTCTAAGATATCTTGACCAAGACTCTTTTGCCTTTTCATTATCGCTCAAATTTTCATCGATTTCTATGAACATAGGCTTAGGCCTTTCTCCTACTCTGTTTACATCTTCATGAAGACCTTCCAATAAATATCTGAAGAATTCCTCGGCATCCTGTTGAGCGTTACCCATAAAACGAGGTGCAAATCTTTGTATCTGGCTTTTCAAAGAAACAGTGTTAACCACCACATCAGACGAATCTTCTGACCAAAGTTCTTTTACCACTTCTTCAAATGCTTTTATCAAAGCACCCTTCATACTTGATATGCTTGTGTTGATATCCTTCAAATGTTCCTTTTTTATCAGATACTCAAGCAACCATCTGGTATTCGATAAACATTGTATTGCACTATTCATGAAGCAGGTATTGCCAATGTTTTTCAAACCATTGAGACCAAGAGTTTTGGAGCTCCCAGGCACAAGTGGTTTGATGGAATCAGAACTGAGGGAGATGCGCTCACTGCTACTGCTATCTTCAAAGGAATAGTCTCTTATGCAATGATTTTCTCTATCATTGGATCGCCGCAATAAGGAACTCGATTGGAAGCTGCTCGAAATCGAGTTGGATAAAGATATGGTAGATCGCGTTATTGTTTTGGAAGTGGTTGAATCCAAATTATACTTTTCAGGTATTTGACTCCGAGTAATATACTTATGGATACTTCTTGACATATTTATTTTCTGTGGACGAATAAATATATCATCCAAACGTTGAGTAGCAGGAATAGAACCCAGAATTGACGTTGCGTTTCCTCTTTGGATGGCGATACTGATATGTTGTATCAAAAAAGTCCTTGCTCTTCGATCATCTGTTTCATTGATAAATTTTTGTCCAATATGATTGATTAATTCGTTGGCATAACTACCAAATGAACCAAAGGTTTCAATTGCTACCGGATAAAAAATGTATTGATCTTTTAAAGTAGAATATTTTTTCAATTTGGACTTTTCAGCAGAATCTGCAGCCCCACCAGCATTTCTGGATGTTGAATCTATATGTGATGCTGCAACGGTATCTACGCAGGTGAAGTCCCAGACTAAAGGTTTTCCATGACTCCATGGGATGAGAGACATACCATCTGGACGCTTACCATCATCACGAATGATTCCCAAAGGTTCTAAGACAGCAGGAATATCAGCAGTTGATAAAGCTCGCTTGATTAAGTCATTTACAGTTGAATGACGAGACGAACGCCCGGAACTGAATCTACAACTCAATCCATGCGTCCCTTTTTCGTTGACGATGAATCCACATCTGCATTTATGACTTACACAAATAGAACAGCCCAAACGTAAACCCACAGAAATCCTGAAAGATTCATCATCTAATAAAGTTCCAAGGAATGCAACTGGAAGAGCGTTGAGCCAAGCTCCAGATTCTTTCGTACTAACTGCCTTCAGTCGAGCCTTTTCAAGAGGAGAATTAACAGCCGAGTCAAGGAGTTGTTTAGATGACAATTCGATGAGAGGAAGATCCCAGGATTTTTGGGAAATTTTATTATCAGGTGCAGAGGTTTCAGTTTCAGAACACCATACAGATTCACACTCTATATAGTAAACATCGGGCACACTGGAAAAATAATCAGGTGAAATTTGATCAACCAGATGTTGAATGCTTTTCAACGAAGCAAGAAAAGCTGGTAAAGCAAGTGAAGATGCTTGTCGTATACCCAGACCACCCTTATTTACGGGAAGTGTTGCTTGAAGCCACGTGGAAAGGCTGAAATTATTATTAGTAATCTGCTCCAAAATCATACGGAGTGTTGAGTCGAAGAGATCAAGTTCATTTTGACAGCGCCAAGTCGGGCAACATCTCCATGTTTATATCAATTTGGGTATAGCTAGACAGTTCTTCAGAAGAAAATACCCAATATGCTTTGGAATGGAATCCATGCGGGATGCCAACAAATTCAAAGATTCAGTCTATTGGTTCAGGGATTGTGCCAAAGATTCTTCTGACATGGGTGCACCAAGGAGGGTCCAGTTGATTTTATTCATAAGTTTCATACCAGGAGCAAAACTGTAAAAATTTTCTGGTATGTCATATTTCAGGTCGTCCAAGAAATATAGTTCGCATTTTTCAAAATTCAATTTAAGACCAATTTTTTCTGATGTTGAAATTATTTTCTTGAACTGTTCTAAAATTACATCAGATTTACCACCTATGGAGCCGTCATCAAGATACCAACAGTTGAAATCAGCCTTGATTGATTTGGTTAAATTATCAATGCATTAGACGAGTGTAACTTTGGGAAGGCAATTTCAAAACTATATTAAAAATGTGACCAAAAGACGTTGGGGAATTCATCTATATTTGATGTATTGTTAATGTTGGCTAGTAAATTTCTTTGACTAGTAAGAGGTTCTCTCTTTTGTTCATTGCAACGGTCATCACAGTTTTAACTCAACAATTGTGCAGAGTGATCTGATATTCCCGGATCTATAATTTTTACTGTTACGTTAGTTTTATTTGTAACTGAATTGTCAACCGCAGTTTGCTATGTGCCAAGAGCACTAACGGCAACTATTGTTGGTTAATTTGTAACAGACGAAAAATTAAAACTCACTAACAGATCATGTAATATACTCTTTTCTCTTCAATTTACTTTACGATTTGCAGCAATATTGTGAGTTACCTGGTCATCATTTGACGATCTGTGTATATAGAACTACTGTGCACGTAGGCTCTTCAAAATATATAGCAGAACATTCCAATGACCTATCTACAGATAGGCTATTGAGAGTCAGAATCGATTTACAATTTTTTGTATATTTATTTTAATTTTCAACAGAAACTGCAGTACCGCCATGCATGTGTGATTGCCTCCAATAACTGGAAATCATTTTATAGCCTCAAATAGATATCAAATCTATCTTTTATTGAGTTAGCCAGTGCTCACTGATACAGAGGAATAGTGGGTCTAAATCATAAATGATATGTAGCATATTTACCTGGTTTGTTAGATAGGGTATATTTATATGCAGTAAATGCCACCATCTCGATGCTTTAGACATTACTATATTGTCCTTGGAGAAGAAAAAACTGATTGGAAGTAACTATTTCACTATTTACTATTTGATTTTCTTATATTGGGTTATTGCTTGAGGTTCCATTATTCTGAATATTTAAAAATCTGATTTCATCATGCATTGATCCAAAATTTTTGGAAGAACTACGGTTTGTTGGTAGGGCTTTACTTATAAATTCATGAAATATCTCCAAATGATTGTTCCACCCTGATAAACTCATACTAATCAATTGGGAGATAAATCGTCATTATTTGAATGCTGATAAGTAGTTTATCAAAGGTTACGAAAACATTCGTCTAAAGAATAACATTTGTTGGAGACTCTGACCCGTTGCCCACAATCATTTTGGATAATGTATTTTTGTCTTAGCGTTCATGGACAGTGAATGAATATTTGTTTATCTTTTGAAAGGTATGAAAAAGTTAATGGTGATCGATATTATTTATTTTATATTCAAAACCAACCGATGATAATGAATTTATTGGGGATGGGATTTTTAGTAGTATAAATATGTAGATTACCAAAAATACCCTAATTGAAAATAGAAGGATATGTTTTTATATCAGAGTTGATTCAGGATTATGTCACCGGTGATTTTCTTCTGTAAACCGGATTCCAGAGGCATATTATTGGCACATACATCTATCGTTACGGAATTAATTTATGAAATATTATTATTGAAAATTAAATAAAAGCATCCACGCTTTTTTTTGGAATTGTTCCACACTGAACCTGCTATAGGGCGCCTTCCTTTTTTTATCATTAGAATATCATAATGAGTTATATTGTTTGAAATAAATTTTTTGTGGAGGAATTCTCATTCTTCACCCTATTTTGGAAATATATCAAGAATTAATAAAAGATATTTTTGATATGGTAACAATTTGGGGTGCACTTATCTTTCTTTCTCTTGAAATCGTATTGGAAATTTTTGTTTAAGAGAAAAAAGAAATATTTGATTTGTACTTTGTCCACATGATTACTTTCGAAAATTCACTCCTCATAAATTTTCAGGTTAGTAATTATGAAGATCTTCCTAACAATTCTCATCCTGGTACTTACAAAGAGTACTCACCAACTATGCAGATCAAGTGTGGGAATAACAACTTGTGATAATGAAGTCCTACAGAAAAATGTGCCACTTAGGGTCAACGATTACAAAAATCTGCTTCAGCTCAAAGGAAACTACCAGAGTATACCAAAAGGTACCTTCAAACTTCTCACAGAACTCAAAACTCTTTATATTAGCTTCGACAACGTGAAAAACCTAGAAGATGGGTCTTTTCAAGGTTTATACAACTTAGAGACACTGTCGTTGTATAGTAATCAGCTGGAAATTATCAACGACGGTGTCTTCAGGGACTGTAGAAACTTGAAAAAACTGAATTTAGGCTCGAACAAAATATATGAAATAGAATCACGCGTTTTTGATGATACAGTCATCCTTTCTGAACTCGATTTACGATTCAACGACTTGCAGAATATACCTGGAGCCTTAGCCAAGCTGAAATCCCTGGAGTTACTGAATTTGAGTAATAACAAACTCAAATCTGTTCCTTTCAACTCCTTCAATAACTTGAATAAGCTGCAAGTTCTTGATCTGAGTGATAATCAGATCACCACTCTGGAAAATGGCGCTCTCAGTGGTCTTTATAATTTGAAGGAATTAAATCTCAAATCGAATTATTTGAGGAACTTAAATACGCAGGATTTCTCAGGAGATTTGCAGAAACTCGCGACGATAAAATTATCCATAAATCCTTTCAATTGTCAAACTTTGAAGAATATCGTTGATGCGCTTGAAAGTAAAGGAGTGGCCGTAGCTGAAGGATTCTCTAAATCGAAGGACACTGTCAGAGGGATGGGATGTGTGAAGAATTGACAACAACCAGATATACGAATATTGAGATTAGTTCTGCATATCTTGTTATCGTGATATTAAAAGCGATTGATTTTTTTCGGTGTTATAAATACATACCCTAACACTGTTAGGTTTTATGCCTCCTGATATAGGAGTATTCATGGACTATTTCACAATACTGATGGATACATTTCAGAATTTGGGTTTTGAAGTCATTTCCATTTTTTTAGATTATAGGTAACACTTGATTGTAAAAACAGATTGTTTGGAATAATTCACAAAGTGAATGATAATGCAAATAATGAATATACTTTGCTATCATGAACCAAACATAAATATCTCCACTGAAAAATTGAAGATTTGAAGAAATTCCATAGTAAATTATTCTTTTCCAATTGAAGATCTAGTATACCAACCTACATGCTGGGTGGAAGATTTCTATATTGAAATTTCCAGAATTTTCGAAAGAAAAGATGTTAGAAAACAAGCAGAGAATGTGAAAATACCATCACTATACATCACTTCATATCATATCATGAATGCTTTCAAATAGCCATAATAATAGCAATGGCATGTATTCTTCAAAATCAACTCTTCTCCACGTTTCAATAATTCTGAATTGAATGGAGTATCAACATGCGAAATCTCCAGGGAGGCAAATGTTTCGAATATGATGAAATTGTCAGCAAATTATTTCAAAGTCCAATATTTCCATAGGTGAAAAATATATTAGGGGAGACCGGGGATGGTGGAACCAATTTTCCCATTTTATTTTTTTACTTTGATTTCAAAGCATATTTCTGAAAAGCAATGACAACACATGAGCCTATTCTTTTAGCTTCACGTTACTATTTTTATTTCTCAAAAAATATTATGCGTTATAAACTTACAGATCATTTTACATGTATGCCTCACAGAGCTCAACCTTCCCCATAAGCGGGGCAGGTTGAATCATTAGTTGGGGGTTGGTTGATCTTTCCTGAATTGAGACTCTAGAATGGAATAAAAATCACCACTTCAATATAAAATGGAACATTATTTCTAACATTATAACGTGAACTCAAACAAAATTTAACATTTAAAAATAAATATATCATTCATCACTACAGTTATGGCAGACGTGAAATGGATCTGATTCAGCACATTTGTCGGGTTATCAAAACTTGCATTCTCGACATTGTAACCATTTTTCATTTGGGAGGCTGTTCGAGAATGGTTCCAAGCAAACCAAACAGAAAGTTTCATCTTCTTCGTCTTCATCTCCACTATCGATCATTCTTCTCTTAATTTTTTTTGTTTTCTTTTTTCTGCTTTGTTTCTCTCGGAAAATACTTGTTTTTTTTTGCGGCATTAGTTTGATATTTTCCTTCTGATATGCTCTCACCTTCAGGTAACTCTTTTTCGTCTATTGGATGTTTAATTTTTTCTTGGACCTGCTTTTGGTTGATGTAACAACTCTTCTAAATTCACACTTTTTCCACAACGAGGTTCTTCAATATTTGTTATGTCAGCCAGAACATTTCAGTTGTCATTTGGTATTCCTCCGATTTGGGAAATTTTGGGTGGTGTAATATGTTCATGAATGTTATTCCGTGGAATAGGATCGTTCTCCAACTTATTCATTTTCTCCATCCCATTGATGTTCTTTCCATCAATAACACTTTCCACCACATTCATTTTCTCCACCTCATTCATGTTCTCCACCTCATGCATGTTCTCCACCAATTGTGCAACACCCCTTATTTTTGAACCCCAAATTTGAAATATCCGATTCAAATTTAAGAAGGTGAAATCACTTTGCCGATAGGCCTTACCGTATCACTCTGATACGGTTAGGCCGTGAGTAAAGTTCAATTAATGACTTTTCCTAGTTTGTCAAATTGGGCCACTAAAAATGTTCCACATCAATTAACTTTACTGGTTCAAGAGTTGGGCGCCAGGCTTGCTAAAGACAAAAGCCAAAGATGAACAGAAAGTTACTGAATAAATGTCACCTAGCTTGTATGGGAAGGCAGATAAATATGCAGGAAATCAACTCAACAATTTATTCCAGACTGGTTAGATATATTATAAAATAACTTCAATACTATTGCTTGAAGAGCGAAAAAAATTTAAAAATTACATTCACATTGAGAATTTTGACCTAGCTAAAATTCACTGGATTTGGCCTATTGGTAACGTACGCTGTCAAAAACTGCGACTGAAAATACATCTCTATTGAACGGCGGACAACCTGCCACCTGGAATCCAGCAAGTATGTCATTTGGTGTGGCGGCTAACAGTAACGCAGACCTAACAATACTAGGGACATCATATATAGTCATTGTGGCCCCTGGATGCCTAGTCTTCCATGAATCACAGGCGGAATTAAGGTATTTTTTGAGTGTCCATATACACTCCGATACAACGGTTGTAGCTTATAGCTATACTGAGGGGAAAATGATAAAACAGTTACTCCATTTCTCTTCAAATAATCCAGAGCCCCCACTGAAAGATGTGAGCCGTGGTTGTCCGATAGAGGGAGGATCTTTTGAAAACTTCGTATTATGTACAAAATGTTTTGCATACTCAATAAAATGCTCATCTTCCATCCAGCCAGAATGATTGGCTACTCTTATGCTACCTGGAGGACTGTCATTCAAAAAGTCAGATTCAAAGTGCACCCTCGGAAATAAAAACATAGGTGGAACTGTATTTACGGTAGCAGAAACAGCAAACGCAATCGTGACCAGTGTCCCTCATTCTGCTGATGTCACTCTTCCCACTTGTTTCACACCAGGACGAGCAACAATGCGATCTGGCTTATGTACTATAGTAACCCCAGTTTCATCCATATTCAAAATATCGCCGAGGCCACATTTTAGTCGATCTAGAACATTTTTCAAATTGTCGTGGAATTTCGAAACTATTGTTTTGTTCAATCCAGTAGCTCTGGCTAAACTAGTTGCCTCCGGTGATCTGATCGATAAACTACCATTTCGTTCGAGGAATGCTGGAAACCAGTCTGCACCTGCAATTTTATCTTTTCCCCAAGGGTTTGAATAACTGATATCTAGGGATACTGCGTACAAATTTGCCATCCTTCTAACTCCTCTTGGAGAAAGTCCATAATAAATTCCAGAGGCTTTTTTCAAATAATTTGTTGACTGTTTTTCCTGTTTTGCACTAATTACCTATAGAAAAAAAAGAGTTTGAAAAATTGATCATATTGTAACATATCTAAGCAACCTTTCTGGTTTGTATGTTTTCCACGGTGACTTATGGCATTACATTTTCCGAGTAAACCTGATAATTTTTGACAATATCTTCTCAATGTCGAAAAAGGTATCTGGAAATCATTAGCAGCTTTTCTAACAGATATACCTTTCACTTTCCTTGCAGCTCTCAGCATCAGATCTGAGAGAGTTGTTCCTTTCTCATTTTTTCTTCTATAGTTTCTCATTTTTGTTCTCAATATTCTATTTTTTCCAGTAACCAATATCAACAAACCATGAAATATGTATAACTTGTGATAAAAGCTTAAATGAAGTTGATGGGGTTGGCTGAATCATGATTCAACCAGCCCCCGGAAAATGGTACAACCAGCGCCTCAAGCACATTCCATTTTCATTCACACATATAAGTTTCGGCGATATCACAAGAAATAATTTCATCACGTTGATTCATAGAAATATATCACAAGTTTCGTTGAAAACTTCCATAACTTATAATTTTTCTAAGGCATATTAATCATAACATGAAATATTTACTCACCAGTATGAAATATCTGTTGACAAGAATTCTTGCGAAAAAACACAACCGTCGGCCACACTAGTCAACTCTTCACTGTTTTAATGGCGTAAATAACGTATGTGCCTGACGACAGCTCCATCTGACAAGTTATCACCGAGATTTGGCTTATGATCCAACCTGCCCCTGCGCTCGACCAAGCCCGATCTCTCCTACTATTCAATGTTGAAACTTTTATTGATCCACGTAGTTGACCTTTGTTTTCCTCCCATTTGTTTCCCGATTCTCAACTGCGGCCATATCACTGAGTTCTAGAAAAAATGAGTATCATAACGTATCATAATCAAGATCAATGAAAAGAAAACGAAATTATACTGTTACCTATCCCCGAAATGTGTTACAGCATTAAATAACAAATAAAGTAGGAAATTTATGAAGATTCTGATTTACTAGTTGAATGTTGATTCTATTCTTAAAAACAAACTCATTTCTTTGCACCCCTATAGTCGTATAAACTTTCTGATAGGGACACGATGCGGCTCATCAGGTTGGCGAAAGTCAGTCGATGTCTGAGGCAATGCCGACCGTAATGTTTGTCTGATTAGCATGTGTTTTTTTTTCCATTCGATTCGTAATTGCATCTAGAAACTGTTTGAAGAAATTGAAGTCCTGCTCGAAAAATTGCAGAAGTTATGTACAATTCAGAACACCTCTTTCGCTTCCAACTTCCCCTGGAGCTCCTTTCCAGAGCCCCCAGTCCATTGTCATTGGCCGGTATCTGTACTATTTGAGCCCCAGAAAGTGAACCCTGAAGAGTTCCTTCATAGTTCGTTCTCTTGTAGTGGTGTACTCTCCTCGTCCGTTTTACAAAAAGGTGTATTGCTTCATGTTTGTCCTGAGAAATGAATTTTTGGAGTCTGGCACACTCTTGAGTACTTTCTTTCTCCTCATAGAACCTCCTACAAGAGTCTTCCTTGGTTTTGTGAGTGCCTTTATGTAGCTGGTCGAAGCGTTCATGTAGTCATCCCGCCTTCCAGTTTTTTTGGCGCTGTTGAATTTTTTTTTGTTTGCCTCCTCAGTCTCGCAAGTTCAATTACCGCAAGTACCTCCCTCCTGTTTTTTGTTACGAAGCTTGGTTCATTACCTGTGTTCAGTATATCCGGTTCGTTTGCTCTCACGAACTGTAGTATCAACTCCTTCCTTTCGGTGGTGTTGCCCAAACGATATGGTGCGCGTTGGCATCGCAGTCGATTACCACCTGCAGTCCTTTTTACAGCTCCTCCACAGCTTACATTGGTGGTTGTTCAAGATCATCTGGAGGAAAATGGGCGGATGCAAGAATTACCTCCCTCGATCCTTGATCCTCATCTTCACTGTTATAGACTACAAGCTCAGGTCAATTTTGGGGGGTCATGTGACCCATCATGAATTATATTCAGAATTATAGTACCATACAAAACAACTGGGCACTCTGCCGTCAGTTGTGAGCGGTTCAGGTGAGTACGCAGGTAAAATGAGCTTTCCATGGAGGGAAGAGATATTTTGACAACATTTTCCTAATCGGCATTTTTCAAGTTGATAGATCATTGAAGAATAATCAATTAGGACCCACTGCCATACAAAAATAACGGTACTGAAAGCCCGATTTTTTTTTATTTTCAGGAAATGTTTTCCCTTAATCAAGGTGATCGTATAATTAGATTTCTATAATTACGTAGATTCAATATTTAGCAGAGCCGAGCATATTTGCCAGTTCAGGAGTGAGAAGCCCCGCACGCAATCCCCCACCACTAAATAGTATGGTGTGAGCCATTTGATTCAACACCAAATTCAATGATCTGAATACTATTTCATGAAACGTTGTCATTTTGTGTTATGCCGTACATTTTTCATGGAACATGTGGCTGCCTCAGAAAAATTCATTCATTTCCCTCTGAAAAGGGTTATTTCACGGTAAAAAAAAATTACGGCATGAACATATTTTATAAGTAGGTATAACAATAATCAATAAAAACTATACACTTTATCTCTTCGTTAATGTCATTTATTACAGTACACTGTTTGTATGATTCAATTTCTAGTAATACTTAGATCAAGTTTTTAGCAACGCCGAACTTATTTACCGGTACAGAGGCGAGAAACCCTGAGGGAAAAACCCTTACTCAGGATGCTGGGCGGGAGATCATCCGCGCATTATTCGGGGGTTGCGGATAATTATCGAATATAAAATGAGTCCAATTCTGATGCAGATACTACGGATTCTGAATGCCATAGTGAAAGTTCTGATGAAGAATGAAGTTAAATTTGTTTTTCAGCTAAGAATTATACCTTGTTACTTTGTTCTCTTACTTTCACAAGCCATACTTATAATGAATGAAAACTTAATTTTATTTGCAGGAATAAATGTTTATAGGAATTTACGAAACGTTAATGTATTTTTATTCAAGTGTTCAATCAACAATCTTATGGTATAGTTTAGTTCAATATGTTTTTTTGTAACAAGTGTGTGAAAGATAATAATTTAATTTGTTTCTTGTTCTAACTGTTCACGCACAATATCCTCTGATATCTTGAATCTTTGTATTATTCAACAAAATCTATGGGGAAACTCTTATCGAAATTGAGATTAAAATAGGGGTATTTTAGAAAAACGTCAAAGTAGGAAACGTAAAATACAGAGATTGTAAGGTACAGTAGAATAATGTACATTGAAATGAGAAGAACCATATAGTTGAAGCTAGAACATACGATAATTTCTACTAATGTTTCATCTGATATGAACGGCATTGTAATTTTCAATCATTATTTTATATTGTATAAAATTTTGTGAATGTCGTACAATAATTAATGATCCTAACATCCCGTGAAAACATAATGCACAATCTTATCAGCTGTGGAAAATCCTCAAATTGAAAATGTACTTACGGCTTCATTTTGTTTTTGTTATAATATGTTTGAAAAATAAAAAGTGCAATAGTATTCTGACTACTACCCCTATGAAAAATCACAATGCAATTCAAAACTTTTATAAATTTCGGAAATTAAATATTTTTTTCTATTATATTTTCATTCAGTTCCATCAATTATAGCCGGCTATTACGTAAAACAATGATATTGAATCACATTATGTCCAAAAACCGGTTGCCGTACAGGATTTATGATCTTTCTTTCAAAAATATAAGATTCAACCCACAAATGCGGGTAATTTTTCATATATGTTATATTAACCATCATTTTCGGATGAAATAGTTTCTGAAAATAATTTCATATGTTGAATAATATTGTGGAATCGATGCCGTACATTCTGCAATGATTTTGAACCATACAGATCTAAGTAGGAGTTTGCGTGCGGGGTTTTTCACCACTGTACCGGCAAATATGTACGGCGTTGCTGAAAATTTAATTCACGTAGTTATGAGAATCTGAATATACAAACGCCGTATAGTGGTGAATCACTTATATTGGGGGGCAAAAATCACAGGATTTTTTTTTTCTCCTGGCTTTCAAAACCGTTATTTTCGTACGACTGTAGGTCCTTCTTGATAATTTTTCAATGTACTATCTACTTTAGAAATGCCGTTTACGAATATTCTGTCGAAATATCTCTTCTCTCGATGAAAAGTTTCTTCTACATGCGTACTCACCTGCACCGCTCACAACTGACGTCACAGTGCCTAAAGGAATTTATTCGTATGGTACTATAATTCTGAATGTTATTCATGCTGGGTCACATGACCCCTCCCACCCAAAACTGGCCCGGCTTGTATTTTCTATTCAATAGCTCTCTACGTACCCCTCCCAGATCTCTGATTTCACCTTGTCGTGTCCATGGTTCCTGAATAAGAGCCACCCTAGAGCCCTCATGGCACCTGCAGTTACTGCCATGACAGCCTTACAGTCCTGTAGATTCATCTGGATGACTCTTATCCCTCCTATGTCTCTGTTTGTCCAGGACCCCGGAGAGTACTTCTTCTAGCCCGTGAAAGGCTCTGAATAGCATTCTCTCCATTGTCCTGAACGGAACGTCGTCCACAGAGAAGGCCAGGAGTTGTCCACCTTCCTGCTTGGTGTTTTGGCTAATCAGAGTCAATTCCCGTGTCCTCAGATCCGGATTCTGGTGGTGTCTTCGGTGACCCTGGGACGAAAACAAGCACCCTGTGTCTGACAGAGAGGTCTGTGAAATTGACCACCGCCAATTTGCCCCCCCCCATAGCCTTTCCAGTGAGAACCAATCGCCTCCCTGAGCCAGTTCCTTGTACCTTCATTTGCGCAGGTCATCGATAGGACCCCTGAGCTGGAGGGAGCTTTCTCGAACTGGGGTGCTGCACTCCAGCTCTCTGATGGGGTCTGGAAAAGTGCATTGTTTCATGCTGATTAATAATTTTTTTAAATTAATTTGGGGATGAACCATCATTATTTCAATGCTGATGAATAGTTCATAAGAGGTTATGGGAGCAACTCTGTTCTCTTGGCAACTATCAATGCAGTTCTGTCTCAACTAGTATGAATAGTGAATGCATATTTGTTTTCCATTATTTTGGAAGGTATGGAAAAGTTGATAATACTTTATACTTTTTACTTTATATTTGAAAATACAATCGGTGAATTTATTGGTGGTGGAAATACCTAGAGGTTGAAAGATATCGACTTCCAAAACTATCCTTATTTAAAAAATTAGGATATATTTAACATTCCAGGGTTGATTCAGAATCATGTCACCGAGAAATTCATGTGAACTGAATTTTAAAAGCATCTATCAAAATAAAATGAAAGCAACCAATTGTTTTTGAAACAGAATAGTACCGTACTTAGTTTTCTGAAGAAGCAAATTGGTGTAGTTGAATCAATATTACTACGTTCAGCAACTCTGGATGTGGAAATAAAATAAAAATGCAGCTTGACGCTTGTTGGTTTTTTTTTGCCAAAAGAGTTAAGAATTGAGTACTGAAAGATGTTAAGAATTTGAGCTTTATTTATCTCTTTTTTGCCTGAAATCGCAATTGAAATTTTTGTATACGAGACGAAGAAACATTTGATTTTTCCTTATTTTATATGATCACTCTTGAGAAATAACTCTCAATTGATTTTCAGGTTACTGAATATGAAGATCCTAAGAGTTCTGATCCTCGTACCAACAAAGTCACCAACTATGCAGTTCAAGAGTAGGACTAATATATATTTATAATGAAGACACCAAAAGAGAACTTTATCTCTTTAAAACCTACCAGTGCATACCTTCAAGCTCTTCACAGAACTCAAAACTTCACATATCACCTCCTACGTTGTGAAAAACCTCAAGGATGGGTATTTTCAAGGTCCAAACAACTGAGAGACACTCTCGTTGTATGGTAATCAGCTGGAAATTATCAAGGACGGTGTCTTCAGGGACTGTAGGAATTTGAAAACACTGGGTTCAGGCACAAACAAAATAAATGAAAGAGAATCACGCGTTTTTTATGATAGGTTCAATTTTACTGAACCTGATTCACGATTCAACAATTAGCAGAATATACCTGGAGCCATAGCCAAGCTGAAATCTCTGGAGGTGCTGTATTTGAGAGGTAACAAACTCAAATCTGTCCCTTGTAACTCCTTCAATAACTTGAAAAAAGTGCAAGTTCTTTATCTGAGTTATAATCGAATCACCACTCTGGAAAATGGGGCTTCCAATGGTCTCAATTATTTGAAGGAATTATATCTCAAATCGAGTTATGATAGTAATCAACTGGAAATAATCGAAGATGGTGTCTTCAGGGACTGTAGAAACTTAGAAACACTGAATTTGGACCCAAGCAAAATATATGGAATGAGATCACATTCATTTGATGATACAGTCATTATTACTAAACTTGACTCACGATCCAGCAACTTTCAGAATATACCTGGCGCCATAGACAAGCTGAAATTGTAAAAAAATTATAAAATTATTTTTAACCACTTTCTAAGTTGTTTGACCATCCGTCAGATGTTAATGAAAACTTGTACAAGTTAGGATCACGGATACCTTTCCTCTTATAGTGGAATCCGAAACCACTCTTTGGGCCTTGAAAAATTATTTACCAGCTGCGGAAGTCGAACTCGCGCCGAGTGGAAACAGTGAACATAAGACCAACGCTCATGCCACTAAGCCACAAACCTCTAGAGATACTGAATCTGAGTAATAACAAACTCAAATTGGTCCCTTCGAACTCCTTCAATAACTTGAATAAGCTGCAAGTTCTTGATCTGAGTGATAATCGGATCAACACTCTGGAAAATGGCAGTTTCAGTGGTCTTATTAATTTGAAATGCATTATATCTCACCTCGTATCATTATAGGGATCAGCTGGATGTTATCAACGGCGCTGGCTTCAACAAAGTGGAAATTCTTCAAGATGGATATTTCCAAGGTTCATACAACACAGAGACACTCTCGTTGGAAGGTCATCAGCTGAAAATCATCATTGACGGTGTCTTCAGGGACTGTAGAAACTTGAAAACACTGAATTTAGGCTCAAACAAAATATATGAAATGGAATCACGTGTTTTTGATGATACAGTCAATCTTACTGAACTCGATTACCGATTCAACAACTTGCAGAATATACTGGGAGCCATAGCCAAGCTGAAATCTCTGGAGGTTCTCAATTTGAGTGGTAACAAACTCAAATCTGTCCCTCCCAACTCCTTCAGTGACTTGAATCAGCTGTAAGTTCTTGATCTGAGTGATAATGAAATCACCACTCTGGAAAATGGCGCTTCCAGTGGTCTTGATGATTTGAAGGTATTTTATCTCAGATCGAATTATTTGAGGTACTTAGATACGCAAGATATCAGGAGATTTGCAGAAACTTGTGACGATAGAATTATCCATGAATTCTTTCAATCGTCAAATTTGGAAAAATATCATTGATGCGTTCGAAAGGAAAGAGGTGGGCGTGAAGGCAGGATTCTGGATATCTAAGGACCTCAGAGAAGAGGAATGTGTGAACTGACAACAACCAAGCATATCAGAGAAACAAATATACCTTACGATCATCTGGATATTACATGTGAAAACTATTATTTTTGGATTCGAAATGACTCTGAAAAATAGTATCTGGCAATGATGAGAAAAGAATACTCCATCTGCTATAAAAAACTTTTTCCGAATATTGGTATTATTTCTAGTGATTTTGTTACCGTGATTCGTTTTTTGGCATTCAAAAGCAATCTTATTCAATAATATTTCTACCTGATATTGGAATATTCATGAATCATTTCAAGATACTTTGAAATCAATAAATTTTTTAATTTGGATTTTGAGGTCATCTCCTTTTGTAGATAATCAGGAACTTCATCAAACTGATATTGTTTGACAATATCCACGAAATGAATAATGATGCAAATGATGAATAATATATACTTCCTTCGGAGACGGGTACAACTTATAATCTCTTCTGTGAACTTTGAATATTTTGTTATCATGACCCAAACATAAATTTCTCTACTGAAAAATTTGAGAAATAAATAAATTCTATAGTAATCGGAAAGTCGGTGATGGTTTCTTGGGTGATTATTGTTTTAAGATGATTGGTTTATTTCGTTATTGTTTTCCTGATGTTGTGTGTCTATTACGGGCAAGTTTGATATTTGAAGCTTGTATTTATTGGTGATTGCGACAAATTGGTTGCCAAGGTACGAACCTTCTGGTTTAAGGTGACCTGTTTTGGTGTTTATAAAGAATGGAAGAATAACCGTTATATATATAAATATATAGATCAAAGGGAGGAATATCGAGGGGACTTTTAAAAACAAAATGGAAGAAATTCAATGGACATTGCCCTCAAAGAAGAGTGTTAACCGTAGACACGTGTTTCGGGCTTTCGACCCCCATCAGTACGGTGAAGAAGTGCAGGGATGGACAACAGTTGATAGTAAACGACAAATCAACGGAGTCAAAAACAGAAACTTCCCCTGTATATATATATATATATATATATATATATATATATATATATATATATATATATATATATATATATTATATATATTGTTGTATGAAAAACAAAGATATTTTAAAAAGAAAAAAACCCATAAAAAGAATAATTAATAAGTAGCTATTAGTTTCAAGAGATTTTTTTTTACATAATTTTGAAGTTCTATTTCCTTTATTGAGCCTCTGTATGATATGAATAGATAAAAATATCCAAATTATATAACACAATCAATTTCATACACTGTCATAATGATTACAACCCATAATTCTTCAAAAAACAACAAATAATCTAGATTTACAAAAATTTCCTGAATGAAATGTGATCAACAAAATTTATAAATTTGAAACTTACAGTATATGAAATTGTTGCTAACTAAAAGTAGCCAATGGTAGAACAGCAAACTTCTTGATGACAATAGCCAATCAGGGAACAGATGGTCACATGTAGAATTTGAAATTGTGAGGGAATAAGAACGAGAGAGTGTCAGAGGCAATTATTACTGAAATTTGTACATAGTTAATAAGAATGGAAAAATAGTTCTATGTATAAGTTATGACAAATAACTCCAAACAGTGAAAATGTGACAATTAAGTGCGCGAATTCAAAAATTCGAATCAGAGGGAAGGAACAAAAATGATATCCAGGTGACAACAAACAAAGCCACAAGGGAGATCGAAAATAAATTTAAAACGAATGCCACGTTATAATTTTTGGAAGAAAGAAAAATGGAATAATTTCCACATTATAAGCGGAAAACCAAGATTACCTCATTTGTACACCGTATACAAGTATCCGAAGCTGATTGCTGAATTTGTATGGTCCCTTCTATTTGGTATTGGAGTTCCTGATAGCATTGGAGTGAAAGAGAATCCAAATCCTGGTGTGTATTGAACAGCGACAGTTCCAGACAGGTATGAACCTTCCATAGTGCACATTCCGAACTGAACAATTTCACTAATAACGCATATTCCATCGGAAGAACTTTATTTCAATTGATTTCGAACTATTAAAGAAATTTTCACTTCCAAGGTCAAAGTGAGGTTGTGTATATTTCACCAATGAACTTTTCTAATGATTATCCATGAATATTTGTAGATTCACCTCAGAGTAAGTTATCTTTCGTAGGCCAGGTAAAATTAAGTTTTCCTGAATAAAGGAAATAATTGCTTTTTGATACTTTGTCGTTTGTTTTCTACAATGATCAACAATCATACTTATGACCATTGAATGAATAGAAATTTGACATATCAAGCAGTGGCTAGTGGCTCAATTGCCTGAACCGGCTATCTGAGACAAGAGGCGTACCAACTGTGCTTAGCTGTGGTAAGGAAGTGATAACAATTGGAAGCAACGTGACGAGAGAACAGTGACGTTAGCTAGCAATTATTATTACATTGAAAAAAATATTATACAGGGCGAAAATACCTATCTATATCATAACAATTTGGCTCACAAAAAATAGCGAAAAACTATTAGCTATCATCATTTCATATATAAAACAATTCATATTTACAATATATCATACATAACAATATATATATATGTACGTATATATATATATATATATATATATATATATATATATATAATAACTATGAATTTGAAATTAATTCAGTGGAAAGGATATTCCTTGAGGTTTCAGTGAAATTTAATCTCAAGGACCTCAAGGAATATCCTTTCTACTAAGTTTATTTCAAATTCATAGTTATTTTCAACTAGTCCAGTCACGAGACTACCTCTCTTCAATATATTTATATATATATATATATATATATATACAGGGTGTATCAACGATGCGTGGATGGACGATATCTGCTTCCCAATTTGTGAGAGAAAAAAATGTCTCAGAAGTTATCTCTCTTCTTGAAGTAGTTGGACTTTCAGTTTGCGCCTGCTGCGTGTGGAAGAAATACTTTTCGTTGAATTGACTGGAATAGGTTCACGCCAATTTGAGAATTGTAGCGAAATTTCAGATTTCTATAACCTGGCGCCCTTTGGGTGCATAAAGGGTGGACACCTCCAATGGTCATCTAAATCTACAGCTCCTGTTACATTAACAAATTCATTACAGAACCGTTTCATGCATTTTATACATTCGACCATCCTTTCAGCGCGATATGGTCGATTGCATGAAAGGCAGTGGCCTCGCTTGGTTCTTCCATGCATTTTGTAAATAAATTTAGTTTGCCCTATATAACATATCCCTCTTTCACAAGGAATACTACATGAATTACATATATTACACATGAATCTGATTAAGCTGTTATCTCATTTTTCAACTCTGTGAATAATTTTCCTATAGTCTTCAAGGCAATCTTGTGATAATGAGAGCTAGACTAACTGCTTTCTTCACTGAATATAACGTTTCAACAGGAAGACATTGTTTTCTGAAGCAGTTCGAATACTGAAAAAACAATATTGGATTCGAATATAATGCACTCAATCTGACTGTCTGAGTAAACCTATTGATGTCAAAATTGCTGCTTCACATGTTGTCTTTGAAAAGGACCTGAAAAATATTCAAATTTAGCTCAATTAAGTACAGTATTCTGAGTCTTAATGTGAAAAAACAAATATATGCTATTTTATATTCGTAAAACAGATCAGCCTTCCTACAACTCTTTAACAAGACATGGATTTTTTAACACAAACACATTCAAATGTCCCAATATAGAAGAAATAAACAATATTATTATTATTATTGGGATTATACTCGATCGATATCTGAGAAAGGATGACAATACTGACCATGTCACCAAATGGCTGAGGAAAAAAAACTTTATGATATTGTATGATTATAATAGAGTTTATTCATCACAATACATACATTTTCGATCATGAGAATGAATGAATGAAAGCAAGAGAATAAACAGGAATTTCTGAGATATTGACAATTCCAGCCTGTTTTTGGTGTGGGGGATCTGTTAAATAGGGTGAGAGTAGAAAAAATCACTGAAAGTAAAGAATATTTTTATTTAAATTGTTAAAATTTAGAAATTTGTGATAAATCGCTGCTTTGACAACGAACTTTTATCTAATCTAAACTAACCTGGAAAGCATGTTGGTGAGTATTTTCAATATCCATTTATATTTCATGTTCTGAATTGATTGTAGCTATTCAGCTGTTTGGTTACCGCTGGATTTCTCCGACGACCATGGTAGATAAATTTGTGTCAATCTCCGGAACTCATGATGGTCTCGTTTATATTGCAATTCAAATGAACAAGTTCGATTTTGGGTATATTGAGAACATGCAGTTTGATAGTACGTTTCAATTTTTCACATTGTGAATATGTTACATAATGTCCACTTCTGTTGACTGAATTTCATGCCAACGATGTTGCCATTCTACCCTCGGACATAACTGTGTTTTCCTGACCAATATTGTGACAATTAAAATCGTTTCGTTGACACGTTTGCCTACTCATCCAGAGACCAATAAGAACGAGGTAACGACCTTGCTGCCCCATTTCGATGGCTACAGCAACCTTGGATTCGTGTTGACTTTTATATCATGTGACATGCTGAAAAAAAAATGCACACCATTTTCAAGGGTTGAAAAGGCTTCCAGGCTACCATGAAGCCATTTTTCTTCATGTAGGGTATTTATCAAATTATTTTATACAAATTATGTGAATTAAAATTATTATGATAACAAGATTCATTGCATTTCTTAAAATAGTGATTATGAAACATCTTATTTAATTTGAATAGATCATTTTTCTTTTCTGTGTTGTTGAAATATAATCGATAGAGATATAATTTTGCCGATGAGTCCACTATAGGCTTCCTCAGAATGCATTTTGATATCTAAAATTCCTTACACCCCCAAAATTAAGAGAAAGAATGATGATTGAATGCGTTTTTTCACAAATTAAAATTCTTCATTTGAAAATTTTGAGAACATCACGTTTCATATCTTCAAAGATATGTTTTGCTGTTTTTCTACCACAAAACTTCCATTTCACGACAGAGCGTAATAATTTTCCCCTCGAATACCGCAGAGTTTCCATCAACGGAATTCCGTATTCATGGCAATTCCTCCGGCGTCATTTCTATCCAGGTAATAAAATGACAAAATAAACAATGAAAAAACAAGACCAGCAAAAGGGGAGGCTGTGTGAAACATTTCCGTAGGATCCGGGTGACACTAAGCGTGAGTTATGACGTCATGAATCTAAGACGCTCGGCTTAGCCGGTTTATTATAACAAGTGAGATGTTCTGGGCAAGGACGTATAAACAATGCTGCAACCGCAAAGGATTACATCATCACGGGCGTACCTATAGCAGGATAAGATCTCCCAATTCAAAGTTATCCTAACTTCCAGTTCTCATTCTGGGAAGTGAACTTGTGAACCCTCATTATTTTGGGCTAGCTAATTGAAGACAATAAGACTCGCTACGAAAACTTCCCACTTTGCTGATAATTTAGCACCGTAGTAATAGCGCCTTATGGATGGAAAGCTGGTCACAAAAATCGGCAAGAGTTATGTAATGGTTCATAATTTAATATCATTCAGTACTAAAGGTGTACATGCGTCAGCACCCACTCGCAAGGTGCTAACTTTCAACACATGCATAATTCATTTTCATATTCATACCGCGAAAGCGCGAATAAGTCAGGAATATTACATATTTTGAGAATAAATCCATGATTTTTTCAATTGCTTATATTTTCGAAACCAGTAAACAGATTTTGATTTCTTTTTGTGCATGAAAAGCTAATTAACTGTGAATTGAAAGTTAGATTTTTTTATTAGTATCGATGTACTTTTTTTTCAATATCTTGAAACAATTTATGAGCGATGCTATAAACAAAAGTAATGCTTATAAATTTGGAATTTTATTCTAATGACTAATAGCGGTGTATAATTTTTCAGTTGAAGACTATGATATCTATTAAATTCTGGAAATGCAAGTTATTGTTATTTTGTTCAACCAGTTTCAGGCCGATTTCGAAAGAAAGGCTACCTGTTATTCCCGTCAAAATAGCAAGACTCTCAAATTGTTTTTTGAATTCCAATCTCTTCGCTGATCACGGTCTCCAGAACCCAAAAATACCATCAGTTCGGAAGTTTATATATATATATAAATATATATATATATATATATATATATATATATATATATATATATATATATATATATATATATATATATATATCATATATATATAATTCTTAAAAAACACATGGTTCGAAATATAACGCGTTATTTAACTCAATATAAATATTTGTAACATTTATGAGTATTCACTTAAAAATTATTTCATTTGAGTTTTGCGTTCGCATCGTACAAACGTTATTGTATGAGTGTGACCTGCGTTGAAGTTATCGGGAATGGTTTGTTTATCTCTCAGGCATTTTTACCCCCTTCATAAGTAGGTACATGGGATTGTTTATATTGAGTTCTAATATATGAGCCGGACTGTAGGTCACACTCCCACAATAACGTTCGTACGATGCGAACGCAAAACCAAATAAAATAATTTGTGAGTGAATACTCATAAATGTTACAAATATTCATATTGAGTTAAATGACGTGTTATATTTCGAACCATATGTTTTTAAAGAACTATTTTAGTGCATACATTTCAATATTGTGTTAATTAAATATGTCTCAAACTCCATATTTTTAATTTTAGTGTTTTAACCTGATGATGACAAATACCATGTCGAAACGTCGTTAAGAAAAATTATATGAATTGACTGAATCAGACCTTTATTCCGAAAAATTGAAGAAAATATATATGTGGTCAAGAAACTAAAGAAAATATATATATATATATATATATATATATATATATATATATATATATATATATATATATATATATATATATATATATATATATATATATATATACCGGGTGAGTCTGAGAGATGATGCACCCCTATTTTTGAGAGAAATAATCCGATTCAAAGCACGAAAATTCAGGGGGCTATTGAACAACTAAAATGTGATTTTTTGAGATAAAAATTAATTTTGTAGCACTTCCGGTTTCGCCAGAAATGATCTGAGTATTAGTTTTTCAAATGGAACACCTTGTACATTTTTACATTTTAGAAATCTAGAGCAAATTCTGAACATGATAAGCTAAATTTTTTATTTTTTTTTATTTTTTTTATTTTTTTTAAGGATGATGATTTTTCACATTCTGAACGTTTCTCTCCGATGCCATGTTGTCCGAGAAAATGAAATTAGCATTTATTACAATACTTTGCCACCAGCCGCTGTTTGAATGTGGAAAAATCACTTTTTTCGATTATCTCATGTTTTTTAAATGGCATCTCTATAGGACACTGCAACAGATTGTTCCGCAGGAAAGGAATTTAATGATACCAAAATTTTGAATATCTGTCAATAATTTTCAGATTGATCACTATTACAAAAAATGTACCAAAAAGTATTGTGGCCGCTGGACTAATGAAAATCCCAAATAATAACATTATTTGAAATTTCACTAACTATACCAATAAGAATAGTGTAATGTAATGAAAATTCTGGTTTGCTACCAGCAGATATTTCATTACGTCTATAATTGATATTTTGAAAGTAATTCGTCTTCAAAAAGACTAATTACTAGTATTCCCATGATGGATCCATTATGGTTGATAGGAACACATAAATTACACTATCCATTCTCACATATTCTGAAAGTGTTCAATAGTTTAATCTGTTTCAATAAAGGAATGTGTTTCCATCGTCAACTCCAAATTTTGTTAAAGTCGCCTTTGGATAAAAAAATAAATGAATATCTGCTGTCAAATAAGTATCAATACGAAATAACTGTTATCTCAGTCCAATAATTATAACTGTGTCATGGATAAATTTATCCAAAATGAAAAAATTTACATGCTTTTAATTTACGGTGAGTGTCTGAAGAATTCTACGGCTGCATCAAATTTATACAGACGGAGGTTTTCTGGTAGAAGACATCCGTGTAGGACATACTTCGTGAAACTTGAACGTCAGTTGAGACAAGAGCCAAACAACCGACGTATTCGAAATCGAAATGTAAATGTAATAGTCAGCGAAGATAAAGAGATAGACGGTCTAGGATATGTAGAGGTAAATCCGATTTCTTCAACACGAGAATTAGCTAATGAATGTGACGCAAGTCAATCGACTGTACAGATAATTTTGAAAAAGCATAAGTTTCGCTCGTATAAATATCTGATACATCAAGGGCTTTATGGTGGAGACGATGAAAGAAGACTTGAATACTGTCGATGATTTCTTCATAATGTTCGCGAAAATCCTCAATTCCAAATTTTATACTCAGATGAAACAAGATTTTCCAATAGAGGGCTCTTCAATAGGAATAATACTTGATATTGGGCACAGCAGAATCCAAGGCTTTTACATCAAGGTAATCCTCAAGAAAGGTTCGGATTCAACTGTTGGATGGGTATACTTGGAGATCGATTCATTGGGCCAATTTTTTTTTATGGATCACTTACTGGAGCGAGGTACCTAACGTTCATTTGGGATGCTATCGAGCCAATCATTGACGACCTTCCATTGGTTCTGCAAAATTTCCATTTGCAACAGGACGGTGCACCCCCTCATAATCATGGAATGGTAATCAATTACCTGAATAATGCTTACAGAAATAAACTAATTTCTACACATGGTCCCATCAGAGGGCCACCTAGGTCACCAGACTCAACCCCCTTAGACTATCATTCATGGGGACCAATAAAAAATGATTTATATGCAACTTCTAGTGAGACACGCGGGGAACTGCAACAAAAAGTCATCACAGCATTCAATAATATCAGCCCAGCAGAGTTTACTAGAGCAGTTCGAGCAGCAGTCAGAAGGGTGCAATTATGCATGGAACATAATGGCCAACATTTTGAGCAATTTTCAGAGTATCAGAGCATTGTGCTACGTATTTGTTGTTTTCAAAAATTTTTAATAAATGTTGATAATCCTCAAAATCGCATATTCCAATTCAAAATAATAAATTTAACGTATGATAATTTTCAATGTTGAAAATCGTTATGACACAATTGAGTAGAAGTGGTATTTAAAAATTTCCATCATTTTGGTGTTGTTTAGTCCAGCGGCTGAACTATTTTGTGGTATATTTTTTATAATAGTGATAACTGAAAATAATCGACAGCTATTCAAAATTTTGGTATAATTCGATTCCTTTCCTTCGAAACGATCTGTTGCAGGGAGTGTCCCATAGAGATGCCATTTAAAAAACATGAGATAATCGAAAAAAAGTGATTTTGTCACATTTAAAGAGCGGCTGGTGGCAAAGTATTGTAATTAAAATGCTAATTTCATTTTCTCGGACAACATGGCATCGGAGAGAAACGTTCAGAAAGAAAAAAATCATCATCCTTAAAATAATTTTTTTTTGAAAAAAAAAATAATAAAAAGTTCAGCTTTTTATGTTCAGAATTTGCTCTAGATTTCAAGAAATTGAAAATGTACAAGGTGTTCCATTTGAAAAACTAATACTCAGATCATTCCTGGCGACACCGGAAGTGCTACAGAAATGATTTTTTCTCAAAAAATCACATTTCAGTTATTCAATAGCCCCCTAAATTTTCGTGCTTTGAGTCGGATTATTTCTCTCAAAAATAGGGGTGCCCCATCTCTCAGACTCACCCGGTATATATATATATATATATATTTATATATATATATATATATATATATATATATATATATATATATATATATATATATATATATATATATATATATATATATATCAGTAGTTTATTTCTTTTACCATTTACTTTATTCTCAAGAGGAGGGAGCGTTGTTCCATGGTTATGGTTTTTCAGACAATTTATAGTTTTTGTATGAACTTTTCATTATAACGTTTCGGCTGGAGGCCCCCAGACTTCATCATATTTCCACAAAAAATGTTTTTTTCCATATGGGAAATTGGCTATTTTGTGCATTTATTCTTATCTACAACACATATTCCGTTTCAAAATGGTTTTTTGTTTAGCACATTGTGCTGTTTGGAGGTGTTTTCTTTCTTTTTAACCATTCTAGTAAGAAATAACAGTGTTTCGAAACAAAATCGGTATCTTTTGTTCTTGTGTGAGTCGATCGTATGGTTTGGATTGAACTGAAATTGACATTTTTCAGTATTTCGACGTCTTCAAGATTATTAATGGTTTGTTCGTTTGTGTTTGTTCTTTTGATGTTTGGGTGTGACAAACAACGAACAACCACATATACTCATATATATATATATATATATATATATATATATATATATTTATATATTTATTTATATATATATATATATATATATATATATATATATATATATATATATATATATATATATATATATATATATATATGAGGGATATAACAAAATTTGCCAACAAAGTGAAGGCTACATTTTTCGACCAAATGCAACAAAATTCGTCAATTTTTTTTTATCAATGCATCGAACGAGTTAAAAAATGGGCCAAATCAGTTGCATTGTTTCAAAATGGCGACTGTTGAAAGATTTATAACAAATCTCAATATCTCATTTCTATACCAACATCGGAAAACTATAGGTCTTTTGATAAGGCTTCATGAGTTCCATAACTTTTATTCAAAAAGTTTTTCTCTAAGATCTACACAAAAAAAAGCTGTTGATTACAATTCATGAGAATTAATAATTTTTGTTTGCCCTGTATGCTTCTTTCCTTTGAGATTCATTCGCTCATGTCAATCAGATACTATCTGAATTTTTCTTCCGCCGACAAACAGAACATCACTGTATTTTTACATTTCTCGATTCCAAAGGTATAATCGTTAGCTTGATTGATGGCAAGTTCAGAATCAATAAATACATTCTGAACTCTACTTTTTCGACTGGCCATGCAAAAGGGTTTTTTCATTCGATAACTAAAATACATGGACATAACCTACTTTCTAATAAACATTTCCTCACATATAATAATTATGTTGCTTTTAGGTTTTAATGATTTTTACCCCTGTCGTTGTCAGGGGCGGGTTGAGGCGGCTAAATTCCCAAGTGGGGCTTACTAGGTGAACCTTGAGGTATCATATCTATACACCAGCTTGCCGGTCCAAGGTGGTCTTTGAAAGATCCAGCCTATGAAACTTGCAAATTTTTTTCAGAACTTCTCTTAACACAAGGTTTTTCATATTTTTTAGTGCAAAGACCAAATTGGCTTCAACATTGTTTTGTATACTTAGTAAAAGCACGGTCCTTCCCCTACGCGCACATGTTTTTGGTTCCTTCCAAAAATGATATTTGCCTTAGTTATAGCCAATCAACCGTTTCTTCTTTATGTTTCTGGAAAATCATATATATATATATATATATATATATATATATATATATATATATATATATATATATATATATATAATATTATGTTATGAAAAACCAGTTATATATACTAAATGGAAAAAACCCACAAAAAGAAATTTCCTTTATTAACCTCTATTTCCTTTATTAAGCCTCTGTATAATATGAATAGATAAAAATATTCAAATACTATAATACAATCAATTTCATACACTGTCATAATGATTACAACCCATAATTATTCAAAAGACAACAAGAAAGGTCTAGATTTACAAAATCATCCTGAATAAAATGTGATAAACAAAATTATAAGCTTGTACATACAGTATATGAAATTGTATCTAACTAAAAGTAGCCAACAAACTTCTTGATGACAATAGCCAATCAGCGAACAGTATGGTCGAATGTAAGATTTGAAATTGTGAAGAAATAAGAACGGAAAAGTGTCAGAGACAATTATGATTGAATATTGTAAATAGTCTGTAAGAAAGGAAAAATAGATTCATTTATAAGTTTTGACAAATAACCCCAAACAGTGAAAATGTGAGAACATAGTGCGCGAATTCAGAAATTCAAATCAAAAGGAATGAGGAGAAAATGGTATCCAAGTAACGGAAAACAAAGCCAAGGATACGATCGAAAATAATTTGAAAACGAATGCCACGTTTTATCTGGGAGAAAGAAAAATTCAATAATTTCAACATTATAAGCAGAAAATCAACATTACCTTATTTGTACACCATATACAAATATTCCAAAGCTGATTGCTGAAATTGTATGGTTCCTTCTTTTGGTATTGGAGTTCCTGAGAGCATTGGATTGAGAGAGAATCCAAATTCTGGGTGTATATTGAACAGCGACAGTTCCAGCGTCAGGTATAAACTTTCCTAGTGCACATTACGAACTGAACAACTTCACTAATAACTCATATCCCATCAGGAGAACTTTATTTCATTTGATTTTGAACTATTAAAGAAATTTTCACTTTCAAGGTAAAAGTGAGGTTGTGTCTATTTATCCATGACCTGTTTTCTCATGATTATCCATGAAAATTTGTAGATTGACCATAGAATAAGTTATTTATCGTAGGCCAGGTTAATTTAAGTTTTCCTGAATGAAGGAAATAATTGCTTTTCGATACTTTGTCGTTTGTTTTCCACAATTATCAGCTATCATACTTATAAACATTGAAAAGATTGAGATTCGACATCAAGCAGTATATGCTAGTGGCTCAATTGCCTGAACCATCTATCTGAGACGAGAGGCGTATCAACTGAGTTTAGTCGTGGTGAGAAAAATGATATCAATTGGCAGCAACGTGATGAGAGAACAGTGACGTTAGCTAGAAATTATTATTACACCACAAAACATATTATACAGGGCGAAAATACTTATCTATATCATAATAATTTGGCTCACAACGAAGAGCGGAAATTATAAGCAATCTTCATTTTATAACAACAATTTATATTTGCAAATTATCAATATATTACAATTGGCACCCAAAACGTGGGGCGAAATAATAACAAAATAATTTGTTATATTATCATTATATAACAATATATATACGCTTACGCTCCAAAATTATACATATTCAGCCCTCTGTAACTCTTGGAAAAATGAGTATAAAAACTAACTATCAATGCGTTGTATTCTTGTGGTCATTCAAAGATTTGATTAGCATCTCGTGAGGATGATATGAGAATGTCGGATTTGACCACTTTCGGCTGTTTTTTTTTGACCAAGCCAGATCTCTATGCTGCGGCGCACTTTGACGTTTGGATGTCGGTACAAATATTTTGTAATGGCTGAAAACTCGTTTACTACCCAAAAATTTAAAACAACGTGAAAGGAAAGCGCATGGTTGGAATTCCAATTAAGGAAATTTTTTTCCCAATTATTATATATAATTTGAGGAGAAAAAACAGTCAGACCACGGTTTGATGGAACAGACGTAGTCGCAGTCGCCCAAAGTGCGGATATTCAGCGCAATATTTCCAAAAACTTATACATACAAAGCCAAGAGCGTGGATGCTTCCAATCTACCGCCGTGCAAAGCACAGTTTGAATAAAAAAATAAATGAAAAAAACCTTTTTAATAACAAGCTTTTATTCAAATACCCTAAGAAGTACAAAATAATTGCTTTGGATGTTTGACGTAGGTTATTCCGTGAGTTATAGATTCAAGAGCTTGTCGCCCAAAGTTTTCATTTCGAATACAGATGCGACAAGCTTTTGGATCTATAACTCACGGAATAACCTACGTCACACATCCAAAGCAACTAATTTGTACTTTTCAGGGTATTTGAATGAAAGCTTGTTTTTAAAATTTTTTTTTTTAATAATTATTTCATTTTGTGCTTCTTAGTAAGTACATCTGACACCAACATACTAATTTTGAATCGAATCAGTCCATAACTACAAAACTCGTTCGCCATTTTGGAGCCGCCATCTTGAATTTGTAAATTTTGCCAAAAAATTCATGATCTCCGACCCCGAAAACCTCCACATACCAATTTTGAATAGAATCGGACCATAAATACAAATAAATCTCGTCCGCCATCTTGGAGCTGCCATTTTTTTTTCCTGTAACAAATGCATAATGCATTGTCAGGGGAATTATGAACACCTGCCAAATTTCACGTCAATCAAACATCTAGAAGTGGGTCAAATTTAACTTGCAACATTTGATGACAAACATCTGGACAGATGAAACTAAATAAAAGGTTGTAAAAAACACTTCCAACGTGCCGCTTACATTTCTAATATATGGAGGAATGCTCACAATTTTTCAACTGGTATGTGAGCAACAGAAAATGGTTGGCAAGATGTTGATGGGCGGTATGATTTCGACTGGTTCGAAGGGAATCAGTTGCCGACGTTTGTGAAAGACATGATCATTCAACCGAATGAAAATAGAGGTAAATTCAAATTGTTAATTTTCTGAGAATGATTATGTTAATTCAAATGAATTTTGTTTCTGATATTATTTGCAAATATCTTATTTATAATAATTCATTATTTCTTAATAGATTCTCAGTCAGAGCCCGAGCAAAACGAAATAAATTCGGACACGGGCGATGATGCGATGACAGCGATGCCGATTCCATTTGAAATGAATCATTTTAAATGTATATTTCCATGAATTGAAATACTCTTTTATTTATATTATTTAATTTAATAAAAAAGAATATTGAACTATAAGTATATACCTACGCGCTCCGAACAGCCGCGCGCCCTGCATATCCGCACTTTGCGCGACTGCTAACTATGTCTGTTCCATTAAAACGGGGTCTGACTGTGTTTTTTATATTATATACAGGGTGTTTCAAAATTCGGTATCAAGATTTCAGGGGCGTATTTTGCAGGTCAAAATAAGACTTTCTTCCATGAACATGTGCCGTGAACGCTTCGTTATCGATCTACAGATCGTTGAAGTTTCAAGATTTTTTAAATTTTTTTCGTCATAGCTCTTTCAGTTTTCGCGGTATTAAGATCAAATTTGAAACATAGGGTTCAGGGTTTACATCATCCAGACAGCACTGGATATTCCATGAATATTCATACAATATTATTTTTGGATATTGGAATATTCTTAAATGTGCCAGGGATATAAATATATATATATATATATATATATATATATATATATATATATATATATATATATATAAATATATCTTTTTTGGAATATTCCTAGAATGTGCTGGTAGGGAAAATTTTTGATATTCCTTGAATATTCCATGAGGAATATTCCCGGAATATCCAGAATATTCCATGGATATTCCAGAAAGAATACTCCTGGAATATCTTCTGGGTATATTCCTTGTATATCCAGAATATACCATGAATATTCCAGAAAGCACGATCCCAGAATATTCTATGAATATTCCGAGAATATTCAACGAAATTCAGGAAAATGATAGTAATATTCCCTAAATATCCTGAAGGGTTTCCAGAACAGAATAACCATTTCCTGAAATTTCAGAAATTAAGAAATGAAGGAAAATACAACTGTTTCCCCACATGAGTATCTTCAAATATAAAATCTTAAATGGCACTTTTACATCAATAATATGAACTTCTACGATTATGCCTCACAATTCAAGCAATGTATTTGCTTACATTCGCCAAGAAACAAAATTTCATTTCAAAAATGATGTAGTAGTGCAATACGTTATTGTTTTTCTCAGAGTATTTGTGGATTGGAATTGCAGGTTCCACTCAGAAAAAAAAAACATTTGATTTCCGCAGACTGCGCACTCCTTCCCTACAATGAAATAAAACAACATGAATTTGAACACGTCTATTTCTGTATACTTATAATAATAATAACACATATTTTATCAACTCGTTTCTTCTGTCCCTACGGGGATATCTCTGAAAAACAAGAATTGCAAGATCGAACTACTGCTATCTGAATCAGAAAAATTTGAATACATTCTATCACTAATAGTTTCAATTCGATAACTTAACTGTCCTTTCGCATGCTGTGGCGGAGTTTGTGTAAAAATTGCATTGAGAATATTTTCAGTTTCCTGGTGTACTTCCTCATACCAAGCACTGCTCTTTTTTCTTTTAGGCATTTTGTAGAAAACGCTTTGAAAATGAAATGATCAGTGAGATACAAATTGAATTCTTATGGAATGAAATGAATGGTAACATAAAAGTGTAGTTACTACACTGTGGTGATTATTAGGAATATTTGTTAAACAATTCCAATCACAGTAGTTTCACATACAAATATGCAAAAGTAACCCATACCAGTAAAAAAAACAAACGATGTCAAATGTCAATTTCAAATACATTCAACTTTATAGCTCTGCCATCGGGTTAAGCTACGACTACCGAATGAACGACAGACGCTGACGCACGTGGAATGGTTTTGATTGGTCGTGAAAGTGCACTTCGATATTTTCCGACCAATTATAATTTGGTCAGTACAGTAGTGTATTTTTGTCAGCTTGTCTGAACAGAAACTCTGTTTGCAAATCCAATAAATCTATTCGCACTTTTTCTCATACTTTTTCCATATTTTGAACTCGAAAATGGTTATTGGTGTTCATTCCATATAAATAAGGGAAAATATTCCATGAATTTACACTACAGAATATTAAATTCTGATTATTCTATGAATATTCATACATGATTATTCCATGAATATTCACACAGGAACATTCTATGAATATGCATAGAGGAATATTCTCACGATGATATTCGTGGTACATTCTCCCGAGAATATTCCAGGAATATGCATATTGGAATTTTCCTGGAATATGCTAAAGGCATGTGAATATTCCATGTATATTTGGAATATACTTTTCTCTTTTCGGATATGTAGAGAATATTCTAGGGATATTCCGTGCTGTCTGGGTATGCCGAGTGATTGTGAAAATCTACAGGAAGATATTTTTCCGCCCCATTAACTTTTTGTAGTGCGCCGCTGGTAGATTCTAATATATGCGATGAATTCTTTGTTTTGTTTATATAATTTTTTTGTCTCCTGTAATTTTCACGCATCTACGACTGTTATCGAGAAATAAAGTGAAGTAATGTTTTGTAATTCGTTACATTTAATTAAAATAGTCAACAAAATGGGGGGATTTCGCTTGGGATTTGAGTAAGAAGTTTCCTTAAACATTACCTAAAAATAAGAAACCTAACGAAACTTGACTTTTCATAAAATATGCTGGAAATGCCGTCCTCCTTCTGCGATAAAACCATCTTCTCTTCTTCTCATACACTACCGTACGCGTTCTGAAAAACTAGGCCCTCTACAGTTCCCCATAAAGAGATGTCCAGCGGGTTGCAATCTAGGAATCGTGGGGGCCAAGCAATTGGACCCGCTCTGCTAATCCACCGATTGAGAAACCCTGTATCTGAATAATTGCGGACGATGATTCGAAAATGAGGGGGAGGGGCATCAGTAGTATAACAACAAGGGTTCTGGCGCAACCCCTATTTTGGGGTGGGTTTTGTCGAGTGGGTGAGGGGGTGGTTTTCGGGTGGGGGTAGGGATGATGGTGGCGGTCATGGGCGGTTCGTTGTGGGAGGGGTTTGTGAAAAAGATGGCGGTGAGAGGGGTGGGGGTGGTTGTATGTGGGTAGGGGTGGGGGGGATGAGTGGCCTGTGATTGGTCGGAATGGTGGCAGCCATGTTGTTATGGGAGTGTGTGTTGAGAGGGGGGGGAGAGAGTTGTGATAGGTCGTGGGAGTGGTGATAGCCGCCGGCCGCTATCCAATGGCCGCAGCCATATTGAAATGGGGGTGTCAACCAATATCCGTCAACGGCATTGGTCGGACGGAAGACTAAATGGCCGTGGGTGTGTCCTGCCTTCGTCAACGGCATTGGTCGGACGGAAGTGTCACGTGATCAGTGAATAGCGGCGGCCAGTTTGGAAAGTGGGAGGAGCCAGCAGTGATGATGCGGCCATGACTCAACCGACAAGTCTTTGCAGGAATATTATCTACGTCAGCACTTTCCTCTAGTTGTTTATTTAAGCGACCGGATATCGGCATCCTTTGTTTACATTAACTGAGATAAGATATCGGCGGCATCCTTTGAAGAGTTTGTTTACATTAACAAGATAAGAGAGTATGCAGCTGCACGCTCGAACCGTGGGATAAGTCATATGATTACTATTCGTATTTGTATCTAAGCTGGCTAAGGCACTGTCGGCGACATGGAAGCGGTGTGGGATAACTTGAATAATATTTTAAAACGTTACCAAATATACAGGGTGGATCGAAAGAGTGTTTAGAGGAGGAGAAGAACGAAACAAGTATATATTGGAGTTTTTTGTTGAAATGCGTCAGTTGAGGTTATGTTGTCGATGACAGAGGAGTATACACGGAAATTGGAACAGTTTCATCGAAAAGTCAGAGCTCTGAACGAAGAGTTACAGTTTTATGAAGAGAAACGAAACGTCACAAGAAAATTGAAAAAGTTGAATCTCTGCACGACACAACCATCAACATCAAAATATGATTCAAATGGTACTAGTGACTTTGATTCTGAACACCATCTTATACGTAGACATACCGTATGATGATGATGTACGAAGAGAAGCGATTTCTTTCAAAGATGGCAATCAGTCTTGGATTCCAATGAATCGAACAGCGGGACTTCGAAGGTTATTCTTCACCACAGACCTGCCACCCCACCTCGAAGACGATAACAACAACACCATAATCGAGAAATATCAGCTCAAGTTTGAAATGAATGATTCTACAAGTACAGTGATGCCAGGAAGGAGGCTTCCAACGGCAGCAGTAGCGATGACGTCACCAACGCCACCACCACCACCAATACTACCACCCTTGGAACATGAAATATATAAGATTTTTGTACTCTCATGTGTTGTTATAACCATAAATGTTTTTTGGTTTGGCGAAATTCCTATTCAAAACTGTGAAAAGAAGCTTGGAATCGTCATATAATATCAAAATAAATGAATAGAGAGTCTAACCTGACTTTTATTTCACAAACGGTGTACGTGACGTGAGCCATGTATACCATGTGTGGGTGTGAGAGAGAGATACCTCTGACGGTTTCCCCTCTTTTGTTTTTCATTTCAAACTTGGCTTTTTTCAACTTTTTTTCTCAACTTTTTTTTTTCTCAATTTTTCTCAACTTTTTTTTTCAATTTTATTTATTTCAATTGGGAACTCAACCCCACCTGAAAGAGACAAAGGGAGAAAGGAGAGATGGACAGAAACACTGAAATACACACATACATTAATTCGGTAAGATATATGTACACAGCCATTGGTGAAGATATTGGGTGTTCCTCTGGACACACATGAACTTCCCGGTGTTGTGGTGGGGGCAGTGGTTCAGGGTAGGCTCGAACTTGTCTGTCGACCAATGGCTTGAATCATAGAAGGCCACATCGTAGATATCCACTTGGTACGACAATCCCATTTCCAACAATTTTTCTTTGAGGAAATCGTATTTTTGGTTCCCTCTCACATAAATCCGATCAGCCTGGTAGAATAGGTGTCTCAGAAGGATATCGTCAATTTCTTCATAAGCTATATAGCCGGTGTCGTATGGAATGCCATGCATCGATTTTTCCAAATATCTTACGGTGCGACGGTCTTGAGCATCCAGGTTGGTATACGGCACAGGTGTCTTGAACAGAAAGTTGTGTCGCTGACTGCCAACGATCATGGACACCTCCTTTGGATAGAAGATGCCATTGACTTGGAACGCTTGAATGTCAACGAATGCGATACGCATGATGGATGGATGATGAATGAACGCCACCGCCGCGCCGTAGCGATCTATGTCAGGCTTCTCATCGTTTCGGAGAGGGGATGATATTTCATCATACAATCGTGAATGATGATGCAATAGACACGAGTCCGATCGGGGAATCCCGCGCTCGATTCGATATCCAATCGTACGTCAACCGTACCAGATTTCATAGTTTCTTCCTGTTTTGAACAATCAATGAAGAATAAGGCGCGATACTTGAAACCGAGGTAATCCAAAAGAGAAGACTTTTTCATGGAATTCGTATAGCTGCCAAGAAATTCCGTATAGTTAAAATGCGCTTCGGTATAATGATTAATAGCGAAATTCAAGTGTAGACGTTCGTTGGGCCAATATTCACCGTTCAAAGACAAACGTATATTTTGAATGTTGACATGTTGAGAGGGGGTAGGATCGACGGAAACGTTATCTCGTACATTAGTTTGGAAACACACGATGACATAGCGTGGCCTTTCAACACTGGTACTCGTCTTAACCGACCATATTTCACGTTGAGCATTTTGCGTGATCGAAGGCAATTCGTTCAATTCCCATTTTCGGAACGGTTTCACTATCGGTCTGTCTGTCTGTATAGACCTCATTAATTTTTCATTTATTTCCGCATTAGGAAAAATGTGTTTGACTTTCAATTCAATACTATCAATCACAATTCGAGCGGTAGTCGTTCCCACTGCATTATTACCTGCCTCACGTATAATGACACAATCATTATTATTTCGGGCTCTGACAAATCGTAGAGTTTGACGTCCACACGTAATCAGCGGATAATCGTTGAAAACATCGAGAATATGACGGAGCGGTACGAGAAGGCTGGAAGAATTGTCATCTTCATTCAACAAAGGCAAATTGGGGTTATTCCAACCGCCTATAGCCAAATGCTGAGAATCCATAGGTTCGTAAGATAATAGACCTGTAATGGTACTCACAATTCCCGGATCTCGAACCGATTCAATTTCCCGAGCACTCTCGCTATGAGTGCAAGAATCGAAAAGGAATGCACCCACATTAGGGGCCAATGTAACGTTACCTCCCCCATTATTTAAATCAAGTCTACCTTTAATCAGTAGCAGAGATGAACTCATGGCAAAAAACGAGTCCACCTGATTGATGCAAAATTCCACGATATCGTTGCAATTGAATGCCTTCACGAACGGTGTATAGGTTCTGTATTCGGCTTTACGAATGGACTCGTCAAATTTCGGAGACCGATACAAATCGAACATGGCTGCTGAGATGGAAGCATCATCGTTGTCTCTCCTTCTCTTGAAGTTCATTCTGATGAATCAATTTTAAATCGATGGAACGGAGAAAGGATTTATTCGAAGAGGTTAACTGCTGCTGCACGACTTGCTCGCTTGAAGGTTTCTGCAATAATGACGTCGTGACGTCACTCGCCCCCCTTTTATTACTACCGCTGCCTCTGCTGCTGCCACTGTCTATTATTAATCCCATTTGGTTCTCGCGACTCTGACTTCCAAAACCAAAGTACTTTTTCCCCTTGAAAATCCACAGGCCTACCGTCTTGATCGACCACCAACACCGTAATGTTGTGGATTTCACGTTGCGGTATTACAGGTAGATAGAGTAATTTCGAAGGTTTTTCGTCTATCGCGTAACCGGGGTCGGAAGCTATGGGAAATTCATAGATCGTGTGCGCAGGCGTGTCACCATCGAAGGCTCCCGAAGTAACACTGCACTCGAATCGTAATGTCGACACCTTTATAATGTTTACAGTTAGATCGGAATAATGCATTTCGTTCGGTTGAAGCACCCTCGGAGAAAATCCCAATGTAACGCTTATGCTATCCGTCTCCACGAATAAAATGGCAAAGTATTCACTGAAAATCTCACACTTTAACGTATTATTGTTGGGTTTGAGGGAGAAGGCGGCTTCGCGGTCTTCCGCAGGTAGCGCCATCTCTTTCTGTATGAACGCCTCAATATCGTCAATTTCATAACACCCTTGCGGAAATTCAATGGTACGCAACACGTTAGATCTATCGTAATAGCAAAATTTCCGACCCTTTTCAATATTCGGTATGGTATTGTACGAGTGAAAAGATCGAAGCGACAACTCATATTCTTTTTTCGCATTCAATTCGATAGGGGTGCGAGGACAAAAGGAGAACACGTGATTGTAACTGTTAACTCTCAGCAACAGCGACATGATGACGAATGACATCACCGCTGCTGTGACAGCATTTAAATACACACACTTTCAATCATACATTATTTATTCAGACATTAGAAATTTCAAACACAGATGACCACAATTTATTTCATCATAAGTCTGATATTGACGGTTGTTGTAGAAAATCCTGACTTTGCCGCTGCTACCACCATTCAAATATCTGACCAATTCCAGCATCGGTTTCAAATTCCCAAACGAATCGAAATACTCTACTGTATCGTTGGTTTTTCTATAAGCTACCCACTGAGTACGGCTGTTTCGTGACAGGTCAATGTTGACGATGGCACATTCGTTCTTTCGAGGACCGCTAGATGGCAGGGTGTCGCGCATGAACACTCCTCGAAAGTGCTGGATTTTCAATTGTTTGGCATATCGCACGATATCGATGTCGTACAGCGCTCTATCAGGTGGCTTTATTGGGAGTTTTTTGTTTTTTTCAAGAAGAGTCCATAGCCACCTTTGACATTCGTCCTCACGTACAACCCCTTGCCTATGGATTCCATGGCCTTGTGATGACGTTTATCCTCTTCCATTTTCTGCTGGGCTTTCTTAGCATCCACGACCGTTTTGGCAATGGCTGATGCTCCGCCACTCAGTGCTCCCAAAGCACTAAGACCGGCGAATATCGGTATCAGAGGTAGGACACCACCTGACTTTGCTTCGAAAGGTATTATGTGGGGTACTTTGACTCGTCGTTTTCCACCCAATTTCTTGATGGCCACTCGAGCCGCTTTCAGAGCATTAGATGCGGCCTGTTTCAATGTGGGAGACGGTTTCAGGGACTTGGCGATTTTTTCGATAACATGTCGTTTGAATGAGGCCTTACTGCGCATGCCCATACCGAGATTTCTCTTAGCTTTCATGGCTCCGGTGACGAGGAGGGCGTTCGCACGTTCTCCAAAACCCGAATCTTTGGCTTTGACTCGTTCCCAAGCTCTATCTTCGAGCACTTCATCTGCCTTGTGTCTATCTTCAAGCAATTTGCTCTGCGAATAAGCAATGTCGTGATGTTTGCAAGTAACGTCCAATGGATTGATACCGGGATCGCCTCGTGCTAACCGTTCTTGTAGCCTTGTTCCAGCTGTAATAATAATAATAATAATAATAATTGAATGCATTCGAGAGCTCCGAAATGAAAAAATTGCATTCGATGGCACCGAAATACTATAGGTATATGAAACTTACGTCCACAATACTGATAGCCACCAAGGAGATGAGCTTCGAACGGGAGCTTGTTTATCAGACTGTTGAGCACACCTTCACCCTCGTACACCAACATGAAGACTGACGTCACAGCGATGACATCACTAGTTATATAGATTTCAGCTGAGGTTCGATGGGGTGGTGGTTTGTACTCATATTTGATATTGGGGATATTTCCCGGTATCCCCCGGTACCCCCCGGTACCCCTCCGGTACCCCCCGGTACCCATCTCTAACAACCATCTCGTCCGACATCTCGACGTTGAATGACGTGAAGCGTCACGCAACTATACTTTTATATACATGTCAAAGTTTTTGCGGCACCTGCCATTGTTCAAGTCAAAGTCGTTGACAATGACGAGGGCATCGAATTGGCTTTGAGACCAACATTCCGAACACAGCTTTTTGAATTGTTCGGATGTCATGTCGGGGAAAACGTGCTCATCGAAAACGTGTCGCAAGTTGATTTCGTCCTGTTTGAAGAGCGCAATCATTTTGCAATTGTCACGTATCAGCTGTTTGGGTTCTTTCGAGTAAGTCTGACAGAGATAGATGGCATCGATGTGTTTGTGTCTGCACATTGAGAAATATTCGCGAATTTTCTGTTGTCCATCACAGGCCACATCATCAAAGATGAAAATAGAGTGAGATCGGGCATCTTCCATAGAGATGATTTCATCGTTGTTTCTGTATGGGAAATAGTCAATTTCATCCATACCGTTTAGCGCTTCTTCTAGGAATTGATACTTGGGCTGGTACAAGGATTTCGAATAGACGTAGACATTTGCGAATTTGGGGCCGTTTTTATGCAACAGTAGCGACAGCATAAGGTTTGTTTTTCCTGATCCGCTAGGACCACAGATAACGGTTCGGAAGGAATTTGGGAATAGACTGCCATGTTTACTTCCCCCTCCATCACCACCGCCGCCTCTATGCCCCACATCGTAAACGTCAAAGTTCTCGATGGGAAGCGTGTGCTCTTGCTGAACGATCTCCATGTTCTGATCGTGATCTACAGGGTGATCGTTATCTATTTCCAGTTGAGTAGCTGTCTTCTTCAGTCCATTTCCTTTCTTTAGTCCTTTAACCTTCTTCGATTTAAATTTTCTCTGCGGTGGGAATATCTTGGATATTATATTCTTGTATTTCCAAGACCTATTGCCTCTAATTTGCCCGTTGGGTGATTTGTGTACATTTGTGAGCATCAAAATTGTTTTATAGTTAAATATATCTTGATTGGTGAAATCAACTGGCTGCTTTTTAGTTAGAAGTTCTATCAATCCTTCTGACAGTTCAAAAGAGTCTCGACCCAATTTCAACGTATTGCCTTCAATTTCTATAGGTTCTCTGCCTATGAAATACTTCAGTCCGCTCAAAGTAATGCCATAACAGTCGGGATCAGGTAGGATGAACATGTTTACACTTCGACGTCTGAACTGCAACTGACATCATGTTTATAGAAAAATCTCCCATGTCTGTCCAACCTGGAGGTACCGGTGGGTACCGGGGGGTACCGGGGGGTACCGGGGGGTACCGGGGGGTACCGGGGGATACCGGGGGATACCGGGGGGTACCGGGGGGAACCGGGGGTACCGGGGGGTACCAGGGGTACCGGGGGGTACCGGGGAGTACCGGGGGGTACCGGGGAGTACCAGAGGGTACCCCGGGGTACCGGGGGATACCGGGAAATATCCTCAATATCAAATATGAGTACAAACCACCACCCCATCGAACCTCAGCTGAAATCTATATAACTAGTGATGTCATCGCTGTGACGTCAGTCTTCATGTTGGTGCACGAGGGTGAAGGTGTGCTCAACAGTCTGATGAACAAGCTCCCGTTCGAAGCTCATCTCCTTGGTGGCTATCAGTATTGTGGACGTAAGTTTCATATACCTATAGTATTTCGGTGCCATCGAATGCAATTTTTTTATTTCGGAGCTCTTGAATGCATTTAATTATTATTATTATTATTATTATTACAGCTGGAACAAGGCTACAAGAACGGTTAGCACGAGGCGATCCCGGTATCAATCCATTGGACGTTGCTTGCAAACATCACGACATTGCTTATTCGCAGAGCAAATTGCTTGAAGATAGACACAAGGCGGATAAAGTGCTCGAAGATAGAGCTTGGGAACGAGTCAAAGCCAAAGATTCGGGTTTTGGAGAACGTGCGAACGCCCTCCTCGTCACCGGAGCCATGAAAGCTAAGAGAAATCTCGGTATGGGCATGCGCAGTAAGGCCTCATTCAAACGACATGTTATCGAAAAAATCGCCAAGTCCCTGAAACCGTCTCCCACATTGAAACGGGCCGCATCTAATGCTCTGAAAGCGGCTCGAGTGGCCATCAAGAAATTGGGTGGAAAACGACGAGTCAAAGTACCCCGCATAATACCTTTCGAAGCAAAGTCAGGTGGTGTCCTACCTCTGATACCGATATTTGCCGGTCTTAGTGCTTTGGGAGCACTGAGTGGCGGAGCATCAGCCATTGCCAAAACGGTCGTGGATGCTTAGAGAGCCCAGAAGAAAATGGAAGAGGATAAACGTCATCACAAGGCCATGGAATCCATAGGCAAGGGGTTGTACGTGAGGAAGAATGTCAAAGGTGGCTATGGACTCTTCTTGAAAAAATCAAAGAACTCCCAATAAAGCTACCTGATAGAGCGCTGTACGACATCGATATCGTGCGATATGCCACACAATTGAAAATCCAGCACTTTCGAGGAGTGTTCATGCGCGACACCCTGCCATCTAGCGGTCCTCGAAAGAACGAATGTGCCATCGTCAACATGGACCCGTCACGAAACAGCGGTACTCATTGGGTAGCTTATAGAAAAACCAACGATACAGTAGAGTATTTCGATTCGTTTGGGAATTTGAAACCGATGCTGGAATTGGTCAGATATTTGAATGGTGGTAGCAGCGGCAAAGTCAGGATTTTCTACAACAACCGTCAATATCAGACTTATGATGAAATAAATTGTGGTCATCTGTGTTTGAAATTTCTAATGTCTGAATAAATAATGTATGATTGAAAGTGTGTGTATTTAAATGCTGTCACAGCAGCGGTGATGTCATTCGTCATCATGTCGCAGTTGCTGAGAGTTAACAGTCACAATCACGTGTTCTCCTTTTGTCCTCGCACCCCTATCGAATTGAATGCGGAAAAAAAAAATGAGTTGTCGCTTCGATCTTTTCACTCGTACATTTCCATACCGAACATTGAAAAGGGTCGGAAATTCCGCTATTACGATAGATCTAACGTGTTGCGTACCATTGAATTTCCGCAAGGGTGTTATGAAATTGCCGATATTGAGGCGTTCATACAGAAAGAGATGGCGCTACCTGCGGAAGACCGCGAAGCCGCCTTCTCTCTCAAACCAACAATAATACGTTAAAGTGTGAGATTTTCAGTAAATACTTTGCCATTTTATTCGTGGAGACGGATAGCATAGGCGTTACATTGGGATTTTCTCCGAGGGTGCTTCAACCGAACGAAATGCATTATTCCGATTTACCTGTAAACATTATGAAGGTGTCGACATTACGATTCGAGTGCAGTGTTACTTCGGGAGCCTCCGATGGTGACACGCCTGCGCACACGATCTATGAATTTCCCATAGCTTCCGACCCCGGTTACGCGATAGACGAAAAACCTTCGAATTTACTCTATCTACCTGTAATACCGCAACGTGAAATCCACAACATTACGGTGTTGGTGGTCGATCAAGACGGTAGGCCTGTTGATTTGCAAGGGGAAAAAAGTACTTTGGTTTTGGAACTCAGAGTCGCGAGAACCAAATGGGATTAATAATAGACGGTGGCAGCAGCAGAGGCAGCGGTAGTAATAAAAGGGGGGCGAGTGACGTCACGACGTCATTATTGCAGAAACCTTCAAGCGAGCAAGTCGTGCAGCAGCAGTTAACCTCTTCGAATGAATCCTTTCTCCGTTCCATCGATTTAAAATTGATTCATCAGAATGAACTTCAAGAGAAGAAGAGACAACGATGATGCTTCCATCTCAGCAGCCATGTTCGATTTGTATCGGTCTCCGAAATTTGACGAGTCCATTCGTAAAGCCGAATACAGAACCTATACTCCGTTCGTGAAGGCATTCAATTGCAACGATATCGTGGAATTTTGCATCAATCAGGTGGACTCGTTTTTTGCCATGAGTTCATCTCTGCTACTGATTAAAGGTAGACTTGAATTAAATAATGGGGCAGGTAACGTTACATTGGCCCCTAATGTGGGTGCTTTCCTTTTCGATTCTTGCACTTATAGCGAGAGTGCTCGGGAAATTGAATCGGTTCGAGATCCAGGAATTGTGAGTACCATTACAGGTCTATTATCTCACGAACCTATGGATTCTCAGCATTTGGCTATAGGCGGTTGGAATTACCCCAATTTGCCTTTTTTGAATGAAGATGACAATTGTTTCAGCCTTCTCGTACCGCTCCGTCATATTCTCAATGTTTTCAACGATTATCCGCTGATTACGTGTGGACGTCAAACTCTACGATTTGTCAGAGCCCGAAATAATAATGATTGTGTCATTATACGTGAGGCAGGTAATAATGCGGTGGGAACGACTACCGCTCGAATTGTGATTGATAGTATTGAATTGAAAGTCAAACACATTTTTCCTAATGCGGAAATAAATGAAAAATCATTGAGGTCTATACAGACAGACAAACCGATAGTGAAACCGTTCCGAAAATGGGAATTGAACGAATTGCCTTCGATCACGCAAAATGCTCAACGTGAAATATGGTCGGTTAAGACGAGTACCAGTGTTGAAAGGCCACGCTATGTCATTGTGTGTTTCCAAACTAATGTACGAGATAACGTTTCCGTCGATCCTACCACCTTTCAACATGTCAACATTCAAAATATACGTTTGTCTTTGAACGGTGAATATTGGCCCAACGAACGTCTACACTTGAATTTCGCTAATAATCATTATACCGAAGCGCATTTCAACTATACGGAATTTCTCGGCAGCTATACGAATTCCATGAAAAAGTCCTCTCTTTTGGATTACCTCGGTTTCAAATATCGCGCCTTATTCGTCATTGATTGTTCAAAACAGGAAGAAACTATGAAATCCGGTATGGTTGACGTACGATTGGATATCGAATCGAGCGCGGGATTCCCCGATAGTACTCGTGTCTATTGCATCATCATTCACGATTGTATGATGGAAAATCATCCCCTCTTCGAAACGATGAGAAGCCTGACATAGATCGCTACGGCGCGGCGGTGGCGTTCATTCATCATCCAGCCATCATGCGTATCGCATTCGTTGACATTCAAGCCTTCCAAGTCAATGGCATCTTCTATCCAAAGGAGGTGTCCATAATCGTTGGCAGTCAGCGACACAACTTTTTGTTCAGGACACCTGTGCCGTATACCAACCTGGATGCTCAAGACCGTCGCACCGTAAGATATTTGGAAAAATCGATGCATGGCATTCCATACGACACCGGCTATATAGCTTATGAAGAAATTGACGATATCCTTCTGAGACACCTATTCTACCAGGCTGATCGGATTTATGTGAGAGGGAACCAAAAATACGATTTCCTCAAAGAAAAATTGTTGGAAATGGGATTGTCGTACCAAGTGGATATCTACGATGTGGCCTTCTATGATTCAAGCCATTGGTCGACAGACAAGTTCGAACCTACCCTGGACCACTGCCCCTACCACAACACCGGGAAGTTCATGTGTGCCCAGAAGAACACCCAATATCTTCACCAATGGCTGTGTACATATATCTTACCGAATTAAGTTCATTTTAGAATTGTTTTTTTAGGAAATAAATATGTATGTGTGTATTTCAGTGTTTCTGTCCATCTCTCCTTTCTTCCTTTGTCCCTTCCAGGTGGGGTTGAGTTCACAATTGAAATAAATAAAATTGAAAAAAAAAGTTGAGAAAAAAAATTGAGAAAAATACTTGAGAAAAAAAAAGTTGAGAAAAAAAGTTTAAAAAAGCCAAGTTTGAAATGAAAAACAAAAGAGGGGAAACCGTCAGAAGTATCTCTCTCTCACACCCACACATGGTATACGTGGCTCACGTCACGTACACCGTTTGTGAAATAAAAGTCAGGTTAGACTCTCTATTCATTTATTTTGATATTACATGACGATTCCAAGCTTCTTTCTACAGTTTTGAATAGGAATTTCGCCAAAGCAAAAAACATTATGGTTATAACAACACATGAGAGTACAAAAATCTTATATATTTCATGTTCCAAGGGTGGTAGTATTGGTGGTGGTGGTGGTGGTGGCGTTGGTGACGTCATCGCTACTGCTGCCGTTGGAAGCCTTCTCCATGGCATCACTGTACTTGTAGAATCATTCATTTCAAACTTGAGCTGATATTTCTCGATTATGGTGTTGTTGTTATCGTCTTCGAGGTGGGGTGGCAGGTCTGTGGTGAAGAATAACCTTCGAAGTCCTGCTGTTCGATTCATTGGAATCCAAGACTGATTGCCATCTTTGAAAGAAATCGCTACTCTTCGTACATCATCATCATACGGTATGTCTACGTATGAAATGGTGTTCAGAATCAAAGTCACCAGTACCATTTGAATCATATTTCGATGTTGATGGGTGTGTCGTGCAGAGATTCAACTTTTTAAATTTTCTTGTGACGTTTCGTTTCTCTTCATAAAACTGTAACTCTTCGTTCAGAGCTATGACTTTTCGATGAAACTGTTCCAATTTCCGTGTATACTCCTCTGTCATCGACAACATAACACACCGCTTCCATGTCGCCGACAGTGCCTCAGCCAGCTTAGATACAAATACGAATAGTAATCATATGACTTATCCCACGGTTCGAGCGTGCAGCTGCATACTCTCTTATCTTGTTAATGTAAACAAACTCTTTCAAAGGATGCCGCCGAAATCTTATCTCAGTTAATGTAAACAAAGGATGCCGATATCCGGTCGCTTAAATAAACAACTAGAGGAAAGTGCTGACGTAGATAATATTCCTGCAAAGACATGTCGGTTGAGTCATGGCCGCATCATCACTGCTGGCTCCTCCCACTTTCCAAAATGGCCGCCGCCATTCACTGATCACGTGACACTTCCGTCCGACCAATGCCGTTGACGAAGGCAGGACACACCCACGGCCATTCAGTCTTCCGTCCGACCAATGCCGTTGACGGATATTGGTTGACACCCCCATTTCAATATGGCTGCGGCCATTGGATAGCGGCCGGCGGCTATCACCACTCCCACGACCTATCACAACTCTCTCCACCCCCACTCTCAATCACACACTCCCATACACAACATGGCTGCCACCATTCCGACCAATCACAGGCCACTAATCCCCTCCACTTCTACCCACATACAACCACCCCACCATCATCCCTACCCCCACCCCGAAACCCCCACCCCCACCATCATCCCTACCCCGCCCGGAAACCACCCCCCACCCACTCGACAAAACCCACCCCAAAATAGGGGTTGCGCCAGAACCCTTGTAGTTATACTACTGGCAGAAACCACATTTGTTGGCGAACTTGTAAAGGCACGTCCTCTCCACTAATGCAGGCATTTCTTCCTGTAGGGGGTTTAAATATGTGGCACCATTTGAAATTCGCGGTAAAATAAAAGGACCGATCAAAGTATTTCCTACTATTCCTGCAGATATGTTCACGCTGAACTATTCCTGGTGTCGAGATTATCTGATCATGTGTGGATTTTCTAGTGCCCAAATATGAACGTTATGGTTATTCACTACTACGTCGTGTGTGAAGTGAGCTTCGTTGGTAAAAGGATACGAGATAAAAATGCAGGATCCCTAGATCAGTTGCGTGGTATCCATCGGGAGAACTGCAAGCGCCGTGGAAAATCTCGAGGAACCAAACCTTGGATGCGCTGGATATGATACGGGTATAGCAGGTTTTCGTGTTAAACCCTCCCGACCGTTGAATGGGATACATGCAAATTCCCTGCTATTTGTCCAGTACTCATACCAGTTTTTCCGCCGATAACATTTAAACGCTCTTCATCTTCTACTGGGTTGCGTGCTTGGCGCGGTCTGCCAGCATCTTGCCTTGGAGTCTGATATCAGTCGTATACCCGAAGGTGCTGATGAGAATTTATAAAAGTTCCATAGTTGGGAAGCCAGCGATTAGGAAATCTTAGCGCGTACAACCTCAGAGCTTCAAGTCCGTTACCATTAGCCAGAGCATAAACAAAATTAATGTCAGCCAGATGTGCGAATGAATATGGTTCATATTCCATTTTAGTGTTCAACAAATACACGATGAGACATCCACCAACTTTTGAATTTTGTCACATGTTCCAAAACAAACCTCAACATCAGGATGAAACTATCAGTCACAGCTCACTAATTTTTCTTTTTCATTGTTTCGTTGAAAAATTCAATTACCTCTAGTGAATTACAAAAAATCATTTAACTTTCTTTCTAGATCAGTCGCAGATGCGTAAAAATTACAAGCGACAAGAAAACTTCTAAAACAAAACAGATAATTAATTTTCTATGTTAAAATCCACCAGCAGCCCACTACAAAAAAGTTTATGGGGCGAAAAAGGGCTGGACCCTAGAAAAAATATCTTTCTATAGATTCTCACAATCACTCGGCATACTGGATGATGTAAAACCTAAAACAAAACCTATACTTCAAATTCGATCTCAATATCGCGAAAACTGAAAGATCTATGGAGGAAAAAATAAAAATATATTGAAACTTCAACGCGATCCGTAGATCGGTAACGAAGCAATTGCGGACTCTTGTTTATGGAAAAAAAAATTAATTTTGACCTGAATAATACGCTCCTGAAATCTTGATACTGAATTTTCAGACACCTTGTATAATAATTGAGTAGCAAATGAATTTTCACCATCATAACACTTGTAACCACATCGTTATCGCGGTGTACTGACTCGTTGCGTTCCACAACTATGCGGTCTGATGACTTTCCCACGTTGTTCTGTACTATAAACTAGTTTACTGCCAATGTCCAACTAGCGCAAAACACTTGTAGGGCATGTCGTAATTTAACCGCCAGGGGTTCCACTACCTTACATTGAGAGTGGGAGCTGACTCATGTACACCCTTAGTAGTAAATCATATTGATCTATGAGCCATAACAAAACCGATTTTTGTCACCAGCTCTTGGACTATTAGCTTTTAACGAAATTGTTGTTGTCTACCATGCCCGAAATAACTAATGTCCCAGAATCCCGATGGCGCGGATAGTCGGGAAGGTAGATTTCAGAATTTATTCATTGATTCTGAAATTGCCCTCCTATTATTCATGCTAAGGAATCATGTGACATATTCTCATTGGAAAACACAAACTGCATTTCTATTTTTTTTATAAACTTTGAATTTCATGATCAGAAGTTGGAGAAGGTTGGGTTAGGTTAATAGTAGTGGGTGGTCGTGCTTGGATATCCTGTTCGCATATAAATCTGACTTTCGCTTGTGATATTTAGCCCTTCTTCTTGTGCACCCTGTCCTCTCGGTGGATGCATTTGTTAGGGGTTCCTCAAAAACAGTTCTTTCAAATAGACTCGGTACTTTCTGAAATAAGCGGGGTGAGCCGCTTTGAAATTTGGGCAGATTACAGTGTGAAAGGTTTTACTTCATTTGTTGGTGAAGTATTCCCTTGGACACTTAGGGGGAGAATGCAGCGATGGCCGGAATGTCCCCATCACTGACATATCCTGCATTGTCTGTGGTGTTATCATGCCTGTACTCCTACTGTATTTTTGCGGTTTCAGCAACGTTTTTCTTAGCGACTCAAGGGTTGTTTTATCGTCCAGGTAATACGGCCTCCTTGTAATCACGAGGATTTAATTAGTTTCACCTGTATCGGTGTCCGTCTCTCTGTAATCAAATCTTGAAGTTAAATTTGACCCACTTCTAGTTGCCCGAATTACGTGAAAATGGGCAGGTGTTCATAGTTCCCGTGTCAGTACATAATGGAATTTGTAAGGAAAAAAAAACAAAATGGCGGCTCTAAGATAGCGGACGAGATTTGTGTTTATACTCCGAATCAACTCAAAATTGGTATATGGGTGTTTTTGAATATGATTTTTTCGTCAAAATTCATAAAATTGAAATGGCGGCACCAAGATGGCAGACGATATCTGTGATTATGGTCCGGTTTTTGGCGTCGAAGATCATGATTTTTTTAATTCATAAATTCAATATGGCGGACGAGTTTTGTCATTATGGTTCGATTCTATTCAAAATTGGTTTGTAGGGGTTTTCGGGTTTGAAGATTATGATATTTTGGTTAAAATTCATGAAATCGCAATGGCGGCTCCGAGATGGCGGACGATATATGTGATTATGTTTCAATTCAATTTAAAATTAGTATGTGGAGGCATTCCACATGTTGGAATTACGATAACATAGGAATTTTGGAAAATACCATGTATCTACATCCAACAAATGAAAGTGAAGTGATCCCAGTCATAAGTAATTCAAAACCAGAAAAATCACCTGGGTTTAATAATATCAGATCAGAAACATTAATAGAAATAGCCCAGGAAATAGCTAAGCCGATAACTTTCCTAGTGAACAGATGTTTTGAGATAGGGTGCTTTCCAAAAATATTGAAAAGTGGTATCATAAAACCACTTCATGAAAGCGGAAATAAGTTGAATATAGATAATTACAGACCTAAAACCCTTATATCGAATATATCTTAGATAATTGAGAAATTAATAAAAATGAGACTTAGTAATTTCCTTTAAAAATTTAGTATTTCATCAAATCGTCAATATGGCTTGAGAAGGGGTAGATCTACAGAGAACGCTTTATATAGAAGGGCCTCTATCATTAATAAATCAATGGATATGAAAATTCCTATAATTAGCATATTTCTAGACCTCTCTGAATCCTTTGACACCATTTTCCATGAGAATCTTCTTGAAAAACTCCAAAAATACGGAATTAGGGGAAACACTTACGAATTTCTGAAAAGCTACTTATCTGATAGGGAAAAGAGAGTGAAGTTCGAAGGAAAAACAGTTACTTCTGGAGTACCCCAAGGAACTGTCCTTGGCCCACTCTTATTTATCATATATATGAACAGTATGCTTTATCTCAATACTACCGGCGAAATTATCAGTTTTGCCGACGTTACGACCATGTTATATACAGCTCCAACTTGGCAGAAATTGAAAGAGAATATTGAAATCGATTTTCCAAATATATCAAACTGGTTACAAATGAATAAATCGACACTAAATTACAAGAAAACGAACTATTTACCCTTTATGTCATATACAGATGGTCTGCCCAACTTTGGGCCTTTGAATGTCGGATTAAACTCTCAAATTCCCGAATCGGAAAAAACAAAATATCTCGGTATAACGATTGATCGCCATGTGAGGTGGGACTTACAGACAAAATAAATTGTCAGAAAACTCAGGGGATTCTTATCAAAATTTAAACACCTCAAAGATTTCCCAAACATAGAACATAAAACATAAAGCATTTCTCCCTAATAGAGTGTATACTATCATATGGAATATTAGGTTGGGGCAGAGTTAATGACTGTTTCCTAAATGAAGCACATGTTTTACAAAAATTGATATTGAAAATAATATACGGTAAAAAGGCATCTTTTCTCACAAACTCTTTATACAGCAAATCCCAAATAAAAGGTGTGAGACAGATTTTTTGTAAAAAAATAATTTTATTCGGAAAACTGGAAGAAATTGAACCTACTCTACATAAACAACCCTACAATACTCGAAAAATTTATGAAATTTTCTTCCCACGTTGCGACGTTGCGGCCAACAAAATACCAATTATTTAGCACCCAGAATCTATGCTTTGTTACCAAACGACTTGAGAGATATAAACAATTACCGAACGTTTAAAAAAGAACTGAAGAATGGATTGCCACAGATAGACTTATATTCACCAAAATTGTTAACCAGAGATATACACATATAACTGAGCAATTTATGATGTATATAAGTGTGTATATGTATGTGTGCATATTAGTGAATCAATGTGTGTATCCATCATGTATATTTCATAACTCTTCTTTATTAGTACTGGAAAATTACCCCAATTGTGACAGGAAAATTACCCCGATTGTGACTAGAAAATCCCCCCGATTATGACTACCCTCTGATATATGTAAAATCTCACTGAGAAGACCCCACTTATGATGTAATAATTACCTGTATGTGGCAGATCAGCAATTTCCTACCATTTTTACCAAAAAAAAATTACACATTTTACCCATTTTAATGTAATAATTTTACTATGGAAATCACATACACAAGTAGTTAATCACAAGTATATATTATTTATTATTATTATGATGAATAAACATATATTATTATTATTATTCGGGGTCGGAGATTATAGCGTACTTGCTAGATAGCACAAAATAAAATAATTAATGAAAAAAACTTTAAAAAGTAAAAACAAATTGCTTTGGATGTGCGACGTAGGTTATTCCGTGAGTTATAGATTCGAAAGCTTGTCGCTTTTGTATTCGAACTGAAAACTTTGCGCGACAAGTTCTTGAATCTACATAAATTTTTAACTTTTCTGCGCATTGGAATAAAAGCTTGCCTATAAGAAGGTTTTTTATAAAGAATTTTTTTTCTCAACAGCTTTTATTCAGTTTCACCTTTCCCGATTTCATAGTTATATTCGAACCCCTTGTAGTTGTCAGAAGAATATTCATTTTCTGTCAAAATTCACAAAATCAAAATGGCGGACGATCTCTGTGATTATGATTCGATTCTATTCAACATTGGTATGTGGAGGTTTTCGGGGTCGGAGATTATTAGTCAAAATTCATAAATTTAAGATGGCATACGAGTTTTGTAATTATGGTCCAATTCTCTTCAAAATTGGTATGTGGCGGCTTCTAGAATGTGGACGAGTTTTGTAATTATAAACCGTTTCCATTGAAAATTGGTATGTCGGGGTTTTTGGGTTCATAGATTATGAATTCAGTTGAAAATTATTGATGTTTTATCAAAATTCATATATTTTAGATGACAGCTCCAGGATGGCGAACGAGTTAATCTTTGGTTGGTCTCTCCTCATTGAATAACTAGATAGCTCAAAACTTATAGGAAAATGCCTCGTAATAACAAAAATGCATAGCTTAAGGCATACTCACTGAAAAGCACATAATATATTGATTCATAAAAAACCTTTCAAAAGACAAGAAAAATACTTTCGAAATATTTTTGGTAGGTAGGTGTACATTTCTCTGCCTTTTTTGGTCTTATGTACCCTGGAAATACAAATTATTGATTTGTATCCATTTTTGCAGAAATAAATTCGTATCTTTGCGCCGATAGGTAACTGCTTTCATTTGGAATATTCAATTTGGAAGGATCAAGAAATTCTCAACGTTTAAGGATGGCACTGGAATGAAAAAAATAGATAAATTTTCACTTCTTAGTATTGTTTCTGACCATTTTCCTCTTCTCGCCTACATATTTCCTGCAATGATTGTTGCTTCAAAAAAATATGTTATTTGAAGTTCAACAAACAAGGAGAACTATGATTCAAAATAGGTATGCAGAAAAAATTGAGGGAATATAATATACCCGTCTAAATAATTGTCGTATGATGTACTGGAGTACCTTGAGAAATTACTAATGAAAGAATTAGCTAACTGGATGTGAACTTATTTTTATGTTTTTTTGTGTAGAATTTATTTCGAAAGGTTCATAATATCAGACGATAAGGCTGGAGTATGAGATAGTTATACTTATCTGATTCTGTGATGAATTATTCTCTCTGGGCATTGAATAATAGTTGTTCATTTTCTACCACCATCAAAGTAGTGAGAACCTTCGCATAGTTTTTGCAAAACTACCGTCAAAGTTTCCCGTCATCTACAGTTTAAGCTATAAGATATTATCTCCTAAAGTGGACAGAAACTCTTCTCTAGGCTGGCCTTCATCCATCAACATGAGTGTGGTATGAACATTTATTCACATCCATTTCCCCAACTAGAGTAGGAAATTGGATTGCCATTGCATGTTATTTTCATTAATTTCTGATGATTTTGCGGAAAGTTCTTCGAACACCTAGGTTAGTAAATATAACCGCCAAGTTTGAGTTTATATTAGCTCCCAAAACTCATATAATACAACCAGCAATCAACTTCAAAATCAAAATCCGCATCGAAATAACAATTTCAAGTTTGGCAAAGTTATAGTCCCAATAATCAAGTTATCAAGTTATTCAAGGCATGCGATGAAGTTAAACGGGCTTGAATGAAAGAAAGCTTTGGAATTAAGCTCTGCTAATAAACACTGTATTAAGCGGGTTTATATAAAGCTTTTTCATTCGGAAAATATTCCAAGCTACGATTCAACGATGCGAGTACGTTAGGAATGAATAGGAAACAGGAAACTGTGGTTTTTGATACGGATAATATGAATCAATTGAGTGCGAGTTTTAGTCGCACAGTAAGGGTTCCGTACCACAGTATACAATACGGTGATACAGTGACGTTAATGTGCCAATATGTAATATAAACTTATCCATTAGCAATTTGTTTTCAATATTCGGAATCAACTAGAATCCAATCGGAATAGTGCTTAAAAAAACCGATGGCGCGGCCAGTCGGAAAGTAAGATTCCACAATTTATTTATTGATTCTAATATCATCAATGGAGTCAACTTGAATAGTAAGGTGGAGTAATAGCAGTTGTGATATCGAGGTAAAAATAATAATTGAAGTTTATTCCATAAAAATAGAAGTCCAGTATACTGCCATCTATAGATAGTGTACAGTACCTACTCAGCTGTTTGGCAACAACTTACAGCTCACTCTTCCACCGACAGGCACTCAGTATCAGTTCATTATTCTTGTGGTCTTCAAAACAAAAACAAAAAACAAAGAGGTATGAGCAAAAGAGGTATTATGTGCTTCGATTACAAATCTAAAAATATGGCTATTTCATAGATATGTAGTTATTTCATATAATATTTACTGTTTTGTATTACTTACCCTATAACGGGACCGCAAGGAAAAAGTAAATTTTTCGCTATATTTGTATGGGCAGTTGTCTAATAATTTGTTCTGGAATGTTTGCGTTACTAAACTGCGATAGTTCCTAGGATTTGATTTTATGAGACTTGTTTGAATTTTATGAAAAAGTTAATATTACATTACCTCGTATATATTCTCCCAGTAGTCATTTATCGAAGATCAATGGTCGATTATTACATTTTCTCTAGATAAATGTAATAATGGGTTCACATTAAATAATACCTTTTATGTATACTTATCTATAAGTAGTGCGGGGTTTTAAACAGAGCTTGATATATCTGTGTCATCTCTTGAATATATTGAACAAATAGAGCTGACTTCTTGCAAATTGTGAGACTTTCATTCTCAATTATCACATTCGCAATTGCCCCACTTCACCCCTTTCCAATTCTTGTGTAAACCGCGAACTCTGCGATTGAAAGGTTTATATTTCGAATCTCCCTGAACCTACCTGATATTTCTACGTAATATAACTAAACACAAAATATGAAAGTACGAACAAACTAGTTCCCTATCGAATTGATTCAATTTTGAAATTCAATAAACATATCAAAAGTTAAAAATTCAGATCTACAACACTACTGAAAATAATATATATATATATATATATATACATATATATATATATATATATATATATATATTATATATATATATATATATATATATATATATATATATATATATATATATATATATAAAGAAAGAGAAATTTGTTACAAATCCAAGGAAGCTACCATCCGCCTACTGCTGTTTCATGGTTTCCCAATCATCAGGACGGTTTGTGGTCTTTCTCAAATTCGTTTCGAATATTTCATAGTGCTAATACCTACCGGCAAGTACGAAAATGTGAAATGCACAAAATTCTAGAGGTGACACATATAATCTGTGTGGTGAAGCATAGACCTGATGACGTGGAATTTTAATGACACGAATTTCGTGCACATCAATAGGTCACGAACAGATGTCGGCATAGGCCAATCCACGACACCAATAGTCGTACTCCTCGTGCGTTCAGAGTTACGCAAAACAAATAACGAGAGAAAGAGAAATTTTTTACGGATCCAAGAAAGCCACCATCCGCCTACAGCTGTTTCATGGTTTCCCAATCATCAGGACGGCTTGTGGTCTTTCTCAAATTTGTTTCAAATATCTCATAGTGCTAATACGTACCGGCAAGTACGAAAATGTTAAATGCACAAAATTATAGAGGTGACACTAATAATCTGTTTGGACCTGATGACGTGGAATTTTAATGACACGAAATTTCGTGCATACTAATAGGTAATAATATCTTTCATACCACCGAAGAACCAACCCATATCACAAGTGTGAGTAAATATTGTATAGACAATATCCTGACAAACATCCAATTTCCATACAAAACTAATGTATTGCATTTAATGATTTCAGATCACACAGCTCAGGAAATAACATTATATTTGGAACCAGAATATCCACAAAACATTTCGAAGCGCTCGTACAGCAAAGAAAATAAAAGAGAATTGTTAAACTCTCTTGAATGCATAGGCTGGAGCGATGCTATGAACATGAATCCACCGGAAGTAAACAAACAATGGGAATTATTCCATGATACTATCTCTTTCCACTTCAATAACTGTTTTTCTCTCGAATCAGTACCTACAAAAACAAAATATACTGAACAAGAAATCTGCAATGATCCTGAAGTCATCGAATGTAAAAGAAGGCTTGATATACCATATGTCCTTGCCAATCCAAATGTGATTTTCAAAGAGCAATACAAAGACATAAAAGCGGAAATATAACAGTTTGCTCATAAAAAACAGAGTCTTGAATTAACATCGACAGATTGACAATTCTGACAATGAACGTAAAACAACCTGGGGTATAGTCAATGAAATCAATGGCATTTCCCATACCGGGGTCACCAATTGAAATTGCTAATAAAATAAATGACTTCATGATTGATATTCCCACCACTCTATGAACCAAAATTGGGAATACCCTTTACGCATGTGATATAATTTCCTGTAATAAATCGATATTAATCTACCCTATTACAACTGATGAAGTTATAGATGTAGTAGAAAGTCTAAGGAATAAGTTTAGTAGTGGTGATGACAATATTCCAGTCGGTATAATCAAGCACTGTATTCTGCATATCATAGAATAGAATAATCCTTTACGTAATGGTATTCTGCTAATACATTGAAAGAAGCATTGATAATACTGTTACACAAGGATGGAGATGTTTCCAAAATCGAAAACAATCAGTTTACTATAATCTTTCGCAAAAATATTTGTTAGAATAAAATAAATCATTGAACAAATATCAGCATGGATATCAAAAAGGCAGATCAACTAAGTTTCTTCAATATATCACAACAGCCTCAGAAAGCAGTGAGTTAGCTCTCGGAGTCTATCTAGATTTATCTAAAGCATACGATTTACGATTGCAAAGATCAGAATATTTTTTGAATAAGTTAGAGATAACCTTTAATATAGGGTTCCCATGTAACCGGACCAGTACGTTTTTTTTATTTATATATATATATATATATATATATATATATATATATATATATATATATATATATATATTGTTATGACATGAAGTATATGTTATATATAAAAAGAATAAAAATTTGATATAATAATATTTATACTTTACATGAATACATGATTGTTTTTACAATTTCTCTCAGTACTTTGTATTTCTGAAACCTTTGGTCAATGCAGATGATTCAAGAGTTTAGCAGCGGAGCTTTTCTATTATCATCAGAATGTTTCCAACAATCCATTTAATTTGCACAACCTATAAATGTATGGAAATCAAAATCCACAAATGAAACTTCAGAATGCAAATAAACAGAACCAATCTACCATTCCATCAGCAAAAACTAGATAGTGATACATTTCGCACTAGGTACTTTTTATGATTCTTTTGAAAACACCGATTCACAGTGGTGTGAACTTTCTTCCGTACTCATGATCATAGTATGAACATAACCTCCTAATATTTAATTGCAATATTAACTGATTTCGCATGAGCAAGCATTTGATGTTTTGAATTTGATTGTTACGATTACATCAATCATAAGGTAGAAATCGCGGGAATAGAGATATTTGAAAACTTATTTTAATGAAACGAAAAAACAATCATTTAACTATTTTCTGGACTCGTTATTTATCATTTGATCATATTACAAGCTATATTTCCATGGAACAGTAAATTGACTTCAAGCAAAACAACTAGATGGCGCAACTATAATCCTCCTGAGATTTTGAGACGATCTGCTCTACATAGGCGTACCGACTGAGCTGGGAAAAAGTAATAAAAGAAAGGTAAATGGTATGTGCTCAACCGAATACACGTATCGCTGTGAGTCCGACTGTCCTTACTATATTGGTGTGGAAAATAAATCACTGAAAATTCTGAAGTATGTACATAATATAATATAAACCATCAACCGAACATGTGATTGGAGAAAATAGTGAGATTTTGAAACAATAAACTGTTTCTGACAATACGAGCCAATATTAAACACAACAAACAACACCTTGAGAATCTTCCTTATCTCGGACGACCTGATAAGAATACCTCAATATTGTGCGAAATAAAGGCGACCACACACGATAGAATTTCGAGCTAAAATCTCAAAGAATGGCAAGTGAATGGGAAAAAGTAATAAAAGTATTGAAAGAAGAAATTGTAAAAAAACGAAAAGAACTCGAATCTGCCATAGAGGCGTCTGAAGCCAAACTATTAATAAAGATAGAAGAACTCAACTATCGAGTGAACAACGTGGAAATTGAAAATAAAATTCCACATAATGAAATCGAAGCACTGGAAGTAACTTGTAAGAAAAATAATATCGTGATATATGGGCTGGGAGACTCTCAGGAAGTGACGGCACCAGCCGTCTGTCGAGAACTAAACGAATTACTGGACGTTGACGTCCAGGCATCAGATTTAAATAATTCGTGTAGAATGGGAAACAAGAATAAAATCCCGGTCAAAGTTGAGTTCATCTCATATTTGAAAAAAATTGAAGTTATTAATAACTGCAAAAAGTTAAAAAGAACTAGCATTGGAATCTCAAATGATCTAACTTATAAACAACGCTGCGAGAACAGAATACTGAGGCACCACCTGAATAATGCAAGACAACATAATTTTGATAACTCGTATATGAAAGGAAACAGATTGTATATCAGCAACAGAGCTTATACCGCCGAGGAACTTGAAGAAAACGAGAATACCGACACTACAGGAAGAAAACCAAAAAGTGCTCCATCGACCCCAACTTCACGAAACATCCATCCTGTAATCCAATCAGAAACAGACAAAAATCCAACAGAGGAAAATACTGGTCAAGATGTAACACCGAAGGACACCTCCCAAGAAAAAGAAGAAAAAATTACTCCGTCGAAACCTGAGAGTGATAAAAAGTTGACAAAGACATCCGGTCCCCTACAACAATAAGACAGAATTAATAGTTTAAGATCATGTGCTTGATCTTAGTATCACTAGGAAGAGAAATTCAATGATACTTCATTTAGGATTGAGTCAAGTATATTGAGATTGAAATACGTTCATATTCATGTAAGACTTAATTTATTTATCCTACTATCAGATGTAGTTCAATGTCCAGCGTGGCTTTAGCCGGGGAAGTAGTTGTTTTCTGTTAGACATTCACAAAAAATAACTTCATTTTAATCGTGGATTTTTCAATTAACAGAAAAATCTTTCTATCAATATTCGATTGAGAATGTTTCCCTTTTCTACTTATGTTCTTCATTGAATTCATAACAAACTACAAAGGGATATACATACCTCTATGGATCTATATTTCAGAGACTGTAATTATGTGGTGGTAGATACACTTGTAATTGATAATCTTGAAATATTGAATAACACATTAATTGAAAAAAAAATGTCATGACAACCTTAAAGTAATACATCAAAATATTAGAAGTATTGGCAAAGATTTGGATGAATTCTTATTAAATATTGATCAGATCTCATAAAAATTTGACAACATGGTTTTATCTGAAACTTGGAAAGTGTATGATACTAACATCTTCAATATAGCAGGATATGACCTGCTTTATAGTGGAGAAGGAATCAATCAAAACGATGGAGTATAAACTATTACTCAATCAATAATAGTTTCAGATATAATTATGATATAGTCAAAATTGGAGAAAGTACAACTGTAGAAATAAAAATAACACATAACAAAAAACAAATACTCGTAACTGCCTTTTACCGACCACCGGAAAGCAATAAAGAAAATTTCATTGAGTATTCAAGGGAATACCTAGAGAAAACAAAAAATTATGCTAAAGATCTTCAACTATTAATAGGTGATATAAATATAAACACCAATCTGGATGAAGATGCTGTCGTGGTAGAGTATCTCAACACCTCAAATGAATACAACTTCACCCCGATGATAACAAAGAATACTCGAGAACAAGGTGACACGGGATCTTGTATTGATCATATTGGTTTGAATAGTAGATCTGATGATATAATTGAAGGCTCACTATCCATGATTTATACAACGACCATAACAGATCATTTCAGCCAAATAATGTGCTTACCCATACATATTGAACGCAAAAAAAGTCTATTAAATTCAAAAAAAATATACAAATTATACGAAGCTGAAGGATGAACTATCTACCTATGAGTGGTCAGAATTATATGACATAAAAGATGTAAAAAGAGCAACAACCTTTTTTATTGATCTCTTGATCTCAAAAATAGATAAACATACTAAAATCATAAAACAAAAACACAACGAGAAACAACGACAGGAATTGGCTACACCAGGTCTGATAAAATCTATAAACAAAAAAAATTAAATCTAAAAAAATATTGGTCAAACCCAGAATTAAAGAAATGAGTTTGGATTATCGAATCATTAATACATCGATTAAAAACAGAAAACAAAACATCTATGAAGATAAGATACAAAAAAATTCAAAATCATCAAAACAACTGTGGGACACCTTGAAACAATTGGAAAAACCCAATGCGAAAAGAGATATCGAAGGAATTCGTAACGATATAGGGGGAATTATAAATGATGAGATACAAATTGCTAATATCTTCAGTGAATATTGCGTAAAGGTAGGTAAAACATTAGCCGACAAAATCATCAAACCAACTATGCCTCCGCCTAAAAATAAAATAAACCAATTCTCCATATTTTTCCACCCAGTAACAGGTGAAGAAATTGTAGAAATTATAAGTCAATTGAAGAATAACAAATCACCAGGAATTGACTCGGTCAGAGCTGAAACACTGAAAAACATAATCCAGGAAATAAAAACGCCACTAACACACCCGAAGAACGAAATACTGAAGGAAGGCATCTGTCCATCAGAATTTAAAAAAACTGTAGTCAAACCAATATATCAAAAGCCAATAAATATGAAGTGCAAAATTATAGACCCATTTCCTTGATATCATTGTTCGCTGAAGTTTTTGAAAAAATAATTCAAAGTCGAATGGAAAACTTTCTGGAAAGAAACCAACTACTCTCTGAACGTCAATTTGTGTTTAGGAAAGGCAAATCAACACAAGATGCTATACTACATCTGACTACAAAAATATATGATGCAATGGATAAATGTAAACTCTCCCTGTGCGTCTTTATCGACTTTTCGAAAGCTTTCGATACTGTAAGTCATTTACAATTGCTTGAAGCGATCGAAAATATGGGAATTCGCGGTACCCCGCATAAACTTATGAAAATCTACTTACAAAACAGAAAACAATATGTTGAAATAAAAAGAACTAAAAGTCGAATATGGTGTCCCACAAGGAACAGTGTCAGGACCAATACTGTTTACGATTTATATCAATAATATTCTAACCATGAATACCACTGGAGATATAATTAGTTATGCAGATGACACTGCCATATTTTATCAGGATGAAAATTGGGATGATTCGAGACTAAAGGCAGAAAGTGACCTATTTCAAATTCTGACATTATTTGATCACAAATTACTAACGATTAATACAGACACAACAAATGTTATCTCATTTACATCATACAAAAGTAATATGCCACCATACACACTCTTGAATATTAAAAATAGTAACATATCAATAGAATCTAGAAATGATATCAAATACTTGGCTGTAACAATAGATAACCATCTCAGATGGGACATACATATCAATAATGTGACAAAAACTATACGGGGCTCCTTATACAAATTAAAATATTACAAAAAAATATTGGACACTTACCACCTGACAATCATATACTCGGCACTTGTTGAATCAAGACTGCAATATGGAATTTTAGCATGGGGTGGAGCAGCTAATGTACATTCAACTAAACTTGAAAATATACAAAAGCGCCTTTTGAAAAGCATGCTCAGTAAAGACCCCACTTATTCTAGTAAATCTCTATATGCAGAAGCAGTCCTGAGTATTCGTCAAATATTATTTTACAATCTAATCCTCCACCTTTATTCTCACAAAGCTTTTCTTGAAAATGTGGATCATAGATACTCTACAAGACAAAAAACTGGAAACTTCATGAAAATACCTTTATCAACGAAAAAATTGGACAGAGAAGCTATACTTACCTTTCTGTCAAAGCGTTCAACGTTCTACCTGAAAAACATAAAAACGAAGTATTTGAAATAAACCCGCGCAATATGTACAAAAAGAAACTGAAAAAATTTATACTTGGCACCAATTTCAAGATCATTAGCAGTCTACTGTCATAGAATGCCTATCTCGGAAATACAAACTTCTAATATCTCAATTCTATACAATTTCAGATCATACACAAAGAAAATATATAATTATTCAAATAATTACACATACTTTTTGGCAAGGAAAAATCTACGCGCGGCTCTAGCTATTGTGGGTTTGTTACTTACGTTAAATTGTATAGTGTGATAATTGAAAAATAGTTAAACAAATTTTCCCATTTTATTTTTACAATTTTATACTACATGTCATCACTTTCGAATGAAATTTCATTCTAATATGCCTCAAGTATGTATGATAAAGTTGACTATGTAACAGAAATTAAATCAAACTTCTATTTTATTGCCTTATTTTTTTTAATGGCCATTACATTATTTTATTATGTGATTCAACTACTTGATCATCTGCATGTACATATGCTATATCTTAATGTGTGTCAACATGAGAAATATTAATCTTACATATTGATATTTTAGATCTAATATTATAATTATAACCCTCATTGATTATGTGTTTTTTTTAAATATGTTACTACTTTAAGTGTCTGGATTAACTGCACACATACCCTGTCATGCCCTACGTACAGATCTTTATCTATTGTAGGGCAAACAATGTATGCCCCTTCATCATTTGGTATGTTACCTACATCTATGCTATGAATCAAAAGGTATATCAATTATTATTATTATTACATTTTATTCACTTTCCAATTATTACTGTGGTAGTATTGTAAGGTTTGAATATTGATTGCAGTAGATGTAGGTAACATAAATCATTAAATCATTAATACAATTTTTATTTTATTAAAGTGAATACTTACTCTGCACACAGCCATTAGGCTTTGCAGATTCGTCTTGTTTATTTGCTACATTGTATATGTATTGTCAATTATTGTGCAAATAAACATTATTATTATTATTATATATATATATATATATATATATATATATATATATATATATATATAAATATATTGATATTAAGTACCCACCGAGAAAGAAACATTTCTAATTCTCGATTACTCATGTTTTTGAACATAGGTAGAAAAAATACTTCTTTATATCTCGTTTCGGTGAATTTATCGTTTATTCAAAACCAAAACTATTTTTAGTCCCTAATTTGCGTCACGAGCATACAATTGGTTCATGAACGTCATCTGATAACAGGAATATTTTGCTGATAATACTGAGAATATCTTACTGAACACCTAGTGCTCATGACTGATATTTCAGTCAGAACCAGTGGGAAGTTTGTTGGTATATTTTTTAGCTACCATTATTAAATGTGTTTAGTTGTAGATACGACCTACTTGTTGCCATAACTGGATTTTTTAGGGACAGCAGCAACAGGGTATCAGCAAAACTTATTTTGCCATCTTCACTAATCCTCTTTTTCTGTGTAAGATCAAGAAATTTATGAAATTTGACAAGACCCCACGATGAACCGTCTCAAATCTAACTCAGAAATGTACAGGTAGACCTGAGAAGAATTCGTCAAACTGGAACAGATGAATACTTTCCAGAATGAAAATGAAAAGATCACCTTCCAACTGGAGAGAGAGAGGACAATCCTGCATCAGAAGGAAAAAGGTATGTGAATAGCTATCGAGAAAAAAATAACACGTAATAATATGGCTCTCCCCGAAAACGTTCCATGAGCTAGTACATTCTCATATCCGAGATTCACACGTGTAACCATTGGAATGAAAACAGGAATGAATCATTGGAATTGGTTTTAGTGGTCAATGTTCTCATGTGTCCACCTATATTTTAATTTCCTGTTTTGCAATCCCATTATGTATCCCATGCATATTCGGAAGTGACGTCAAAGTTCGATTGATTTCGGCCACCGGTCATTTCCGGTTGGCTCGCACCGCTACATTGCCCAAAACCCAAAACCAATTCCAAAGTTGTCTCATTCTCTCCGTAAATAGTGTGATTTGCTCATTAAAAGTGGAATTGATTTGGTAAGGGTATTGGAAGCGCGAGCCGTAGTTTGGCTTGATCGTCAAAGAGATTTATAATTTGGACTCCATATCCAAATTATAAATCTCGGTTCCTCGAGCATTGCTTTGCTGGGTAAAGCTAAGTATATACTTTATAGAAGTAACGAAAATACTATGCAATTAATTGAAGTGAATTCGAAAGGAAATCGATATTAAGGAGAATGAATTATGTTGGTTTCAGGACAAATAAATATTTTCCTTTCTTACTGAACAAGTTTATCTCAATAATTGTATTCTCTCGTGATTTGCTATGTACGAACACAAATATTCACATTTGATTCGATTCAGGAATAAATCAAACTCATTGCACTGTAGATATATCTCATAAAGAATTAAAGCTGTTTGGATTGTCGGATTAGGACAAATGGAATAATTATTTTCTACCACCGTACAGAAAGATGGAACTTTCGACAGTAACGAAATCAAAATAGGATTAGTTTCCATAGAAAATTTCTCTGGTGGTTATCCATGGACAACAATGGCAATTTCTCCCAAATCTCCATTGAGTAACAACAACATGGTGTTTCTCAAAAATATGCTACCATTTGAGGAAGTTATTCTTCTGTCCATTTTGACAAAAAAACTCCATATGAACATATGTCCTAAAGGTCTTAAGTTTTGAATTACAGGGTGGTATATTTCAAGAAAAAATCATTTTATTCATGATAACTTTGGTATGCAACTAGATATTTTTGTGAAACGTAGTACGCATCTTATATGCATTGAAAGGAATTTTCTGAGGTACAACATTTCTTTTTATTCTTGCCAGTGACGTTCGTGCGGGATTTGCACTGCATCATACGCCTCTGCTTTTTCTTAAAGTAAAAAATATTTTATTCCTTTCTAAGCAAATCTGGTCTCTTGTTTTTTCCGATTGACGTACGGTTTTCGCAAAAATAAAATTTATCTCCATTTCGCTAGACCGCTAACGAGAAGAAACAATTTATGTAAATTTAAACAAAAATGTATTTAAAGAAATAATGTTTAAACAGTAAAATTATGAAATTTAATTTTGGAATGCTAACACAAAATTACCCTGAATGCAAAAAGAAATAAATTGAATCAGAAATTCAAAATGTGAACCTCCTGCAAATATGCACGCCTTTGCTCTTTTTCTCATGGACTCACATACTCTTTGGAAATGCCAGAACTGTTTCTAATAGTTTCGCAAGAAACTATGAAGCGATTTCTCAACTGGTCTTCAGTATGAGTTGGTGTGTTGTAAACCAATGCTTTAATATGACCCCACAGGAAATAATCTAAACTATTGAGGTCCAGGGACCTGGGTGGCCATGCCTGTGATCCTTCGCGACCTATCCAGCGATTATTGTGATTTTGGTTCGAACATTTGCGCGCCGAAGCACTGGAGTGCGCTGGCGCGCCGTCGTGCGTAAACCAAATCCATTTCTTACTAAAATGCGAACATCTTCCATCAAAGCTGACAACTCTTCTTCGAGAAATTGCCGGTAATTATGCACATACAACCTCGCATGACGAAAATAGAGTCCAATCAAATAATCATCGCATATTCCAGCCCACGTGTTAACGGAAAACTGTTCCTGGGGACGAGATTCCAAGATTGCATGTGGGTTTTCTTCAGCCCAAAAATTATGATTGTGAAAGTTCTAGATGGCGTTTCTGGAAAAATCGGCTTCATCGGTGAATAAAATTTCAGTATCAAATAATGGATTTTTATGCACTCTTCGAAAAAAACAGTGGCAAAAGTTCATCCGTAACGGAAAGTCGTGAGGAAGTATAGCCTGAACCCGTTTGATATGGTAGGGATATAACAAAGAGTCATGGAGAATTTTCCAAACAAGAATATGTGAGATATTCAAATTGTTCCTCATTTTTCGTGTGCTTCATCCGGGATCTTCTTCAAATTAATTCGAACCCCCTACCTCAATTTTTGGTGTTCTTACAGTACGTTGTACTCCTTTTGGATGGATGGTTCAAAACTTTCCTTTTCGCCAAACCTTCTATGAATGTTTGAAAATGTCTTTGCATCCAGAATATTTCTATTTGGAAAGCGGTTTTCATACACAGTAGAAAGTTAATTTTTGAAAGGAGACAGCATACTTCTTTGAAAATATTATCTCTGGTGGGGAGTTAACTTTTTCAAATAAAAAATCTCTGATTCAACTGAAGAGACCCAATCTTTTACATCGTGAATAGGAATTTTTCGATCATTCATTGAAACAGAACACTCGAATAACTTGTCTGAAACCAAAATACGTTGAAACAGGATGAGTGATATTCATTTTGAAACTGTTTACCTCTTCGAAGTGAGAAATGAAGTATTTTTCATTGGGAATATGACCAACTTGATCTAAGTATATATATCTTGTTTCAACTTAATGCTTTATATTTTTTGAAAGTTCTCAACTCGTTCGGACCAAAAAACTTGGAAACCTTGAAATGAGTGTATATCCAGTTGAAAAATTATATTTTTGTTCTGAATTAACAATAATATTGTAACGTAAATAAACTTAACTTGGTTTTACGTATTTATTTCACACTTAATCTACAACTTAATTTATATTACTACGCCACTGTATAGCTCGATCGTAAGGGCTCGTTCAGACTGTCCGACTCCACTTGAGGGTTGCTATTTATCTCCGATACAGCATTCTCGATGTTTCGAATTCTGACAGTTGGCGACCGGCGTGTTCCAATTGTTTCCAATATTGACCGTTGTTTTCCGCGGCAGAGCGTCTGGATGGTTCTCGAATATCTCCGGGGATGATCTCATCGTTGTCGATGGCAACACGTGAGGCGACAGGTCCGGCCTAGGTTCGTTACATTGCCCCCTTTTTAAAGACATTTCGTCCCGAAATTTCATCCTTGGAGTGTGACGATATCTGCATGACTCCCCATATCTGCACCGTGAAGTTCGATGGAAGTAACACTCCACGGTCTTCATGATCGGTCGTGGAAGAGGGTTACAGCAAACCAAAATCTTGACGCCGCTGGATCTGAATATCGCCTCCAGCATACTTCTTATGACTCTCCAGTCCAACCCACAGGACAATTTTGGAATTGCTAGATCCACCAGATTCTGGTCCACCATAGTATCTCTTAGTTTGGTGAGACTCTTCCAGACATCTTCATAGGACGGTTTATCTTGGGAATGCCTCTTGGTAACTAGGTAGTAGATGTTTCTCTGGCCTTTCTTCAACTGTAGCACCCCACCAACTTCTGGATTCTGCTCCCGCAGTGTTTGGAGTTGACCAAATTTCTTGGAGAACACTGCGGCGATGCCCCTGGACATTTGAAGATCTTCTGCCACACAGTGCGCTAGTGCGTAGTCAGCAGGCACCTCGAAAAGGTCTCGTGACTCCTCTCTAGTAACCCCATGTGGAACTTTCTGCCCGTTTGAATACAAGGACATAAACTTCTCGAACGTCATATCATCCTCCGGTGGCTTGAGGGTGCGAACTTGGTCATGGTTTCCAGCGTAAGGGGCCAACCTGTTGAAATGGAGGACCCTTGGTTTCCCTCGGGGTGGCTTATGGATTCGGTACACAAGGTCGTTTATCCTTTTCACGATTTTATACGGGCCTTCCCACGAGTTCCGCAACTTTGGTGATAGTCCACGACGACGTTTGGGGTTGTACAGCCAAACCAGGTCATCAACCTTAAATCCTCCAGCGTCGGCCTTGATGTCATAGGTCTTCTTCATTTTATCGCTGGCACTCTGGATGTTCAACCGGACTCGTTCGTGGATGTCGTCCATTCTCTGCCGAAGTTTGCTGACGTAGTCCTCTCCCGCAGTGTCTTGTCCTGGCGGTATCCCAAACTTCAGGTCACAAGGCAGTCGCAGTTCTCGGCCCATTATAATACTAGCAGGAGTTTGACCGGTTGACTCGTGTACTGCGGATCGATAGGCCATCAGGAACAAATGAAGATACTGGTCCCAGTCTCTTTGATGGTCAGAGACAACCTTGGACAAGTGGCGGTTGATCGTTCTGTTCATCCGTTCCACCATTCCATCGGACTGCGGATGTAGGGCCGTGGTTCTTGTTTTGCGGATGTTCAGCAGTAAACATATTTCTTGGAACAGGTTGGATTCGAAATTTCTGCCTTGATCCGAGTGCAGCTCCATTGTAATACCAAATCGACATATCCACTCTCTCACCAAGACGTCGGCGACGGTGATGGCTTCCTGGTTGGGCAGGGCATAGGCTTGCGCCCACTTACTGAAGTAGTCCATTGCCACAAGGATGTATTTATTCCCGTGGTCGGATACGGGAAACGGGCCGGCGATGTCAATGGCGATTCTCTCGAACGGACTGCCTAGGTTGTACTGACGCATCGGGGCCTTGGGTCGTATTCGAGGTCCATTGCTAGCAGCGCATACAGCGCACTTTCTGCACCAGTCCTGGACGTCAGCTTGACAATTGGTCCAGTAAAACCGTTGCCTCACTTTCTGCAGAGTTTTGGTCACTCCCAGATGTCCTCCAGCGACTCCATCATGGATTTCCCGCAGCACTTCCTCTCTTCTGTTCCTGGGAACAATTATTTGGCGTCTGTCTTCCCCACCAATATCGGCCTCCAACACACGTTTTAGGATCCCATTGTCCAGAATAAGAGAGTTCCATTGTGCCCAATAGGACTTAACAGCCGGCGAGTAACCTGCGACTTCCTGCCATGATGGTCTTCGATTGCCCTTCTTCCAGCTGATGACTAAGCCAAGGTCGGGGTCTCTCTCTTGGTCTTTCTGGATCTTGCTGTCATTCCAGTTGTCATCCATTGCCGCGGTTCTACAAAGTGTTGCTTCTTTCTCTTCTGCTCGTCGGCAATGTGAGCAATCATCTGGACATGGTCTTCGCGACAAGGCATCTGCATTCTTATGGCTAGTTCCGGCTCGATGTTCGATCTCGAAATCGAATTCTTGGAGTCTCTCGATCCAACGTGCTACTTGACCCTCAGGATTTTTGAACTGTAAGAGCCATTTGAGAGCTGCATGGTCAGTTCTCAACAGGAATCTTCTTCCATACACGTACTTGTAGAAGTGTTCCACTCCCTTTACAACAGCTAACAGCTCTCGCCTCTGGTTTGCTAAGCGTCTTGCTGAAATAATCAATGACCTTCTCCTGTCCCTCCTGGATCTGAGATAGGACAGATCCAAGTCCCACGTTGCTGGCGTCCGTATCCAAAATGAATTTCCCTTTGGGTAGGGGATAGCTCAGTATAGGTGCGTTGATCAAAGCTCCTTTCAGTTTCCTGAATGAGTCTTGACATTCTTCGGACCACTGGAACTTTGTTTGGCCTTCCGTGAGCTTGGTCAGTGGTTTAGCGATGTTGGCGAATCCCAGCACATATCGGCGATAGTATGTGCATAAACCAAGGAAACTTCGAAGTTGGTGAATGTCTTTTGGGATGGGCCAATCCTTAACAGCTTTGATCTTCTGGTCGTCCACTGCTACTCCTTTCCCAGAGACAACGTGGCCGAGGTATCGTACTTCGTTTTGGAACAGATGGCATTTCTTAGGGCTCAGCTTCAATCCGGAGTTCCTCAGTCGCAGGAATACTTCCTCCAAGTTTTTCACGTGGTCCTCAAACGATCTGCCGACCACAATTATGTCGTCGAGATACACTAGACACGTGTTCCATGAGAGTCCCTTCAGTACTGTTTCCATCAATCTTTCGAATGTGGCGGGAGCATCACATAGCCCGAATGGCATAACGGTGAACTGCCACAATCCTGAGCCGATGGTAAAAGCAGTCTTTTCTCGATCTTCCTGAGCCAGTTCTACTTGCCAGTATCCACTCTTCAGATCAAGGGTCGAGAAAATCGTGGAACCAGCCAACGTGTCTAGGGTGTCATCTATTCTCGGGAGAGGGTAACTGTCCTTCTTCGTGACATTATTAAGTTGGCGATAGTCTACACAAAAGCGTGTCGATCCATCCTTTTTCTTCACCAGTACGACTGGAGAGGACCAGGGACTGTCAGATGGTTCGATAACTCCTTCTTTTTCCATATCGCTGACTATTTTGTCAGCCTCTTCCTTCTTGGCAAGAGGAAGTGTTCTTGCTGATTGCCGGATCGGTCGAGCACCCCCAGTATCAATCTTGTGCTGGACCACATTAGTTCGACCTCCTTTTCCTTGTCCGGTATCGAAGATGTCTTGGTACTTCTTAACTAAATCTCTTAGTTTGGGCTGTTGAGCTGGTTTTATATCTTTGGAAGAGATGGCAACTAATTTTTCTAGTTCTGCGGGCAAGTTGTTGGGTTGGCTAATCGTACCTCGTACACTCCGGATCACTGAGGAAACTGACGAGCAGTGCCCCAATATTGTTCCTTTCTTCAAGGTCACTGGAAAATAATTGACATTCATGACCCTTACGGGCACAAATTTGTCAGCACGCAACAAGGTCTTCCCTAGTGCAATCCCTCGTCCAATTTTCTCATCATGAAGTTTGGGCTCGAACATCACCACGTTTCCACTGCTCGTACTCCCGTCCAGGCGAGCCTCCAGAATGGTTTCAGCCCTCTCAGGTACGCTCACATCTTCAGCCAACAACACACGGATCAACCCCTCACTTCTCCCATGAAGCACCAGCTCTTCTCCGTTGACACGTAGGACGCCGTCTTTGAAATCCAATTCAAACCCTCTGGAATTGATGATGTCCATTCCGATGATTGCATCGTCTTCGATGTCCGCTACAAGTGCCTGATGTTTCACTTTAGTGCTGCCCAAAATTATTTCAATCGGTAGCTCGCCATATACAGTAGCTGGCTCCCCTGTTGCTGTGCGTAGCTTCCAAGTTGTCGGTTCAATCCGTTCCGGTGTTCTGGCAAAGGAAGGCCCGAAAATTGTCCTAGTCGCACCTGTATCTAGCAGCATGGTGCAAGGCTCGTTATTGATGAGACCGTCTACGAAGACACCTTCGTTCTGTCGTTGAAGGATAGCGACATATGCGTTGTTAACCGGGGCTTGCCGGACACATGCCGACGATTGTTCCTTCTCGTCGACCTTTTTTAATTTTCCTGCATCGGAGTCGATGAATGTTGGACATTTGCTACGCACATGTCCAATTTTGCCACAATTCCGGCATCTTATCTGTCTTTTCTCAGGCAACACTTCCTTCATCACTTTTCTTATGGCAGCTTCCAAGTCAGCATGCTCCTGTGAGTTTTCTTCAATACTTCGAACTTTACTTTGGTTTTTGCAGGATTGTTTCGCTGCCTCAAATTCCAAAGCGCGTGCCAGTGCGTCTACGAGATGTGTTGGACGAGCTAGTGTCAACGCTTGTCTGGTTTCTTGGTCACGGAGTCCATCCAAGAATGCCTGAAGCGCTAATCGCTCCATTACATTTTCCGGTGTGGCTGGATATGCAAGACGAACCAAGCGTGCAATGTCAGCTTCGAATTCTTGTAAGGATTCGCCCGATTTCTGGCAGCGATTTTTCAGTTGGGAGTGGTATACGTGTTCCAAATGGGCCTGGCCATATCGTAATTCTAGATGTTTAATCAGCTGATCATAGTCCTCCTATTCTTGGGCGGTAAGAGTTTGTAGAATATTCGTCGCTTCTCCACGTAATGCAAGTGTTAGTGCTATAGCTCTTTCCCCTGCATTCCATCCATTTGCTTTGGCCGCTGCTTCAAACTGCCGGCGGTAATTTGCCCATGGAGTTTTTCCGTCGAACTGAGGCGGCTTCATGGAAAGCTTCCCTATTTCTGAAATGACCTTGACATCTTTTATACCCTCTTGAACTTTATCCAAGTTCAAACTCAAGTCCAGCATTGCATTTTTGTTAACCATCTCTGTGGAGGGCGCACTATCAATTCGTTTTTCCAGCTTACTGATCGTTTCCTTCATCTTGTCCATCTCTGCCTCGACGGTTCCTATTCTTTTTTCTAGACGATTCGCCACACCACATAGTTCTTTTTTTAGGCCTTCTGTGTTTTCTAGGAGCTTATCTTCCAGGCTTCTTGAATTTTGTTGCAGTTCTTCTTTCAAGGATTTAGTAGTTTCTTCGAGTTTATTCATTACCAAACTTAAATCACCTCCGGGAACTTCGAATAAAAATGTTTCGGGGTCCTCACCTCCTTGTATGAGTCCTTCTGCAAGTCTTTCCTGGAGTACTTGCTTTTTACCCGTTGTTTCCAGTTCCTTTCCTCCAATTCCTGTTTCAATTCCGCTACCTTCAAGTCCGCAAGGCGCACTTTTCTTGAACACATTTTGTCTTTGACGAGGTATCAGTCTGTTTCACACGAAAAAGTTTATCAGTTTGTTAAAAATTCACTTCGCGAATTCTTTTCCACGGGCCACCAGTCTATTGTCTGTTTCACGCGAAGAGTGTATCAGTTTATATTCCCACTTCGCGAAAACCGGGCCACTGTCTATTTTCTGTTTCACGCGAACAGTGTATCAGTTTATATTCCCACGCACAATTGTCCACTTCGCGAAAACCGGGCCACTGTCTATTTTGGGCGTACAAAAAGGTCTATCAATTTATTTTTCTGACTATCCACTCCACGATCACTTGTTTATTTTCAAAATCCCACTTCTGACACCAATTGTAACGTAAATAAACTTAACTTGGTTTTACGTATTTATTTCACACTTAATCTACAACCTAATTTATATTACTACGCCACTGTATAGCTCGATCGTATGGGCTCGTTCAGACTGTCCGACTCCACTTGAGGGTTGCCTATTTATCTCCGATACAGCATTCTCGATGTTTCGAATTCTGACAGTTGGCGACCGGCGTGTTCCAATTGTTTCCAATATTGACCGTTGTTTTCCGCGGCAGAGCGTCTGGATGGTTCTCGAATATCTCCGGGGATAATCTCATCGTTGTCGATGGCAACACGTGAGGCGACAGGTCCGGCCTAGGTTCGTTACAATATCTTGAAACTGACTTATTATTCGTATCTTTTTGAGGAAACGTGTCTCATTTCAGGATATCCCATGAGATTCTTTGAAGATCTCAATTTCATTATTTCAAGAAATCAAAAATATCTGAGATTGTGAAGATATTCATGTCTGGATGGAATTCGATTTCCAATAGTAGATGTATAATTATTTCCAAATGTTGCTTCATTAGGAGATAACGTATCCAGTAGATATGAATTAACTGCTGCACAACATTCAAACAAACTCATCACGAGCAATTCAATATTTAGAAAAGTGTCAATTTATAGTATAGTATTTTTTTGATAATACGGTGATATCTTATCTTGAAATTTACTGAGCGTTCGATCCATTTTTAGACAACGACTACAACTCTTTTCTTAACTTCAATCGAAAGAATCTTATATAATTATCAAGAGATACCTATATAAATATCTGAAAATCTGAAGTAGTCAAATTGTGGAATTTGTGGAAAATCTTGTTATATTGTTATCAAAATCTACCAAAAATTGAGTTGGAAAATGTTGAATTGATGGATTTTTACAAAATTTATAGATTTTTAAAGAATTCACAATCTTTTACCACAATTAACCCGCACACACTAATTTTGAATAGAATCGGACCATACTCACAAAACTCCTCTGCCATCTTGAGTTTTTGAATTATAACAAATATTCAAAACCCAAAAACCAACCTATACCAATTTTCAATAGAATATGACCATAATTACAAAATTGGTCCACCTTGGAACCATCTTGATTTTACGAATTTTGACAAAAAATTCATAATCTCCCACCCCGAAGAGAATCGGACCATAATCAGAGAATTGGCAGGCCATCTTGGAGCCGCCATTTTGATTTTTTCGCTAAAAAAATTCCATAATACATTGTTACGAAATTATGAACACGTCAAATTTCGTTAACCCGACGACTAGAAGTGGATCAAAATTCACTTATCAATTTTGAACCAGAAAGATAGGCATACCTACGAACGAAAAGCAAGTTGTATAAAAGCTTGTTATAAAGATGTATTTAATAACAAGAGTATGAAATATCTGGGATTCAGTAATTTTTGATATTTTCTACCGATTTGTTAACTAATATATCATAATATACTGTCCACAAATGATTCATTAAAATGAATTGATTAATATAGATGACATCTATCCTTCTAATATGAACAAGACAGTTAAGTCGTTTTTGTGAAATAAATGACTACGTGAGTATGCACGTGTCCAAAATTCTCGAGTCAACGAATAGACCTTTTCATTTAACAGCGATAGCATTTGTTCTTTTTTTTGCGGAACCAACGACATGGAAGTAGGTATTCCAAATTTTTTAGGGTACATATTCAAAACTAAACTTGTGTGCAGAAGACGTTTGAATAAATTCAAATAAAATTTTCGTCTACGGCAAAAATCGTCTTTAAATTAAGGAGTTTCATCGTTCCGCCGTACGTACCGCCCCTTTGTTAGATCGAGGTTAGGTTATTAAACAACAAATCCTAAATTCAAACCAAAGCATACATCTGTATGGATTGATATCGAAGTACATGTATTTTTCAGAATTAACCTGTTAATATCAGGTTATTCTCTAGATCTAGCTGTTAATTTCATGATATGATTACAACACAAAACGAAGCAAAAAAAGAAGCCTGAACGTCTTCAAAGGATAGTTCAACCTATTTTTGTGGATTCATACAATTATAACTACAACAAAGAAAACTGATTGTGTTTCTAGTCGGTTATTCACAATGGAATAGGAAAAAGTGCTTAGCAAGTTATCCAGGGCATCTTGGTGGTTGTACTCATCTAAAGCAGTGGTCTTGAACACCCCCAAAATCTTCCCACAGATTCGAAAAATCTGATGATTTACGAAAATGAAATAAATACCAACTGCTAACATTTGAGCAATGGAATCAAAAACACTATAATAACCCAATACAACATAAATTTTAATATTTACTCAAATGGTATTGATGGAAATATTCAAGTTTTTCGAAAGTGAATATTTGAGGCAGACTTGAAAAAACATTTCATTGATTTCAGTAACTTTTTATCTCAGTACACTTTTATTACATGTATAATTGCTTTTTTGGTACTGGAACATTATTTGACGAACACAATAATTTCTAAAAAAGCAATAACAATCAGCATGTAATCTCATATACTGATACCAACAATAATGATTATGAATGTGCTTCTTCTTCAAGTGCTGCACTTCTGGAACGACATTGTATACCACCTCCAAATTAAAACTATATTGGCAGACTCATGGCACCATCCAGCAGAGAACCAGAGGGGATTATTTTCTAGACAGCATAATGCCCGATCTGAAAGACCGCTCGCCTTTCTGCAGACACCTTGAACCTTTTTGGCTCAAGCATTTTTATAACAAAATCCGAATACACTGAATAAAACCTTTTTAATGTGAAGAACACGTCAGAATTTTATACCCATAATCTGGGGGTTTCTTCTTGCACTGCCGTTAGAGAGAATCAGCTATGGGTTTCGAAGTGGAGGCAGGAGCTCATGAAAATAAATAGTTCGAAAGTGCCCAGTTGTGTGCCTCCTACAACCGAAGTTTTTTAACAATGACCTCTTGTCTTTTAAGGGATGAGAGAGGTCTCGCCACTACCCCTGTGGTCAGCGGTCACAGTCCTCTCACAGACAGAAGTATGTTTGCAGAGGACGAGTGTTGGATGAGTGAAGTAAATGAGGATCATTACAATCTGATGTACGAGCAGGGGTGCCTTGATACTCGACTCCCTAGAGGCTTGACAGAAAAAACATTTAAGGAAATTTTCAGGATGAGTGTTTCTTACAGTGTTCAAATGTTTGTTTCTGGCTATATGACCTCTATCCAAATATCCAGCATTTCATTTAGAATTTTGGCTAACCTCGCCATAAGTACGGCTATTTCTAAAAACTCATTTTTTACTTTAAGCTCTAAAAAATTGGCTAGGAGAAAGTGTCGGAAAGGTGGAGGACGGCTTAGCCTTTCTAAATATATATCCCAACATTCTTTTTAGTTTGTGATTGAGGTTTCTATTAACTCTTTATTTTATAAAAAAATATTTCCATATGCATAACTTGTTTCATTGTTAAAGTTGTCATTGGAACCGTACTTGAGCCAAGTTGACCCCCCCAACATCTTGGGCTGCGACCGTGCCTGCCTGACAGTGAAAAACACTGATTTTGATTTTCTGGTAATACCTTAATTCAAAATATATACTTTTTTCAATTTTTTTTTTAATAATCTTTTCGGTGTTTTATGCATTATTTTAAGTTATTAGTCACAAGAAGTTTAGATTAGTTTTCAATGAGAATATGTCGAAAGACAAAAGTTGGGCAAATTTTCTTATGACTTGAATCTCACATGTTTTGGGGCATGAGTAGCTCTTCAGGTTGACTGTCATTCGATATTTGAAGCAACATTGCTCGTGATTGGTACGAGTACACTTGCATCAAAAGCTTGAACAATGTGGTGGATATATTGTAAATGCCAAGTCGTCTTTCGGAGGGGATGTTAATCCATTGGACTAGAATCAATGGATATTGGGCTCGTTAAAGAATCCTACTCTGGTTGGAATCCCAGACGGTTCAGAAACATTTCCGTTTTTAGGATGTGCTCACCGGTGTGAGTGATAAGCTTCCTTTGCAGAAATTGGCTGACAATTATAGCAGAAAAGGAGAAAATTTGTAAAATTGTAATTTAACTTCCGGGAACTTACAACTCCTGCATATTTATGCAGGAGTAGTGTATTTACACCATTTTTATAGGAACGTCGAGTTAGTTAAATGAAAATATGAAATGAAAAGTGTGACTGTGTGCACGTATCGATATAATCGATGAAAGAAAATTGTATTTCGTGCATAAAATTATTTATTAGTTGTAGCAAAGCGCTTTCGACGGTTAAGTCATCATCAGTGCGTACCTGAAAGTAAGTATTTTGATAGAAAAAGTTACTGAAAAGGTTTTATTTGAGAAAGAAAATTGACATATTTTAAAAAAGTGAGGTTACTTACTCGTCAGGTGTACAAGAAGCCAAAAGGCCATAAAACAGCTCATGATCAGTGAACACTGTATAGGTTTACATAACATACATGTTAAAATAAGTATTCTAGGTCAGGATGACACTAGATATTAAAATTTCCCTCTATTTTCTCATTTCTTGTTAGAAACCATTATTTTGGTGTTATAGCTGGACCCAAGTGACAAGATTGACAATTGACAAGTGAATGTTGAAGTAGAAAGACATGGAACACAAAATCATGGAGATATCAGAATCAAGAAAGGAATATCCCTGTCATACGAAAACACACCAGAAGATGATCAATCTAATGAGGACAGTCATCTGTCAAATATGTTCCAGTATTCCAAGGAAGACCAGACAAGACTCTAATTCTCGCATTTAAGTCATCGTAATTGAATATGAGTTCAAGGGAGAAGTCTAATTAGACCTGTCCTAATCAAAATAAACAATTGAATCATTATGGTAGTGTCCATAGACAATGAATTTAAATTTTTCTTTATAAAAATAAAAAATCCTTGTCCACCATGGCTCAGTTGAACTTCAACTGGGGGATAGGAAGTGTGATACAAGTCTAATGGGAACTAGACCCAACTCACAGCTCCCACAGCCGGAGTAAAACCGAGTCTAAAGGTGATAACCCAGAACCTGACTTGTGTTCTCAGTATGGAGAAAACTGAAAAGAGGCTGGCAAATTGCAAGAGATACAAGTAAAATCATCATAGAGAATGGAAATTGAAAATTAAGAATGATTAACAAGAAACAAAAAGGAAAATTATGGCATAAGGCTAAGAAAGTTAAATATTTATAAGAATCTTCAATAAAATCTAATCTATTATAATTTTTGGACCTAACTTCATGTAGGATCTGTGAATTTCTATTTGGACTGAAATTATGATTGTTAAATCTTAAGTGATGGCCGAAGGCAGAAACTTTATTACTATTTAAATGTTCCAAAATACGAACTTTCAAAGGTCTACAAGTTCTACCAATGTAGGCTGCATCGCAGTCTTCACAATTTAATTTATATATACCACTTTTGGAAAGTTTGTCAATTTTGTCTTTTGTATTGACCAAAGAGCTACTCAAGCTATTGTTGGTTTTGAAAGAAATTTTAATGTTGTCAAAGTTACTTTTAATGCAACTAGCTACTTTGTTAGAAATGTTGTTTAAAAAAGGAATTGAAACAAATTTCTCGATTGAATTTGATTTTGGATAAGATAAATTATGTTCATTTTTATGTTTAATTTTTTTTTTTTTTTTTTTTTTTTTTTTTTTTTATACAAAAATTAAACATAAAATGAACATAATTTATCTTATCCAAAATCAAATTCAATCGAAAATTTGTTCAGATCCTATACCACTTCATAGACGTTTAAATTAAATATTTAACTTCTTAGCCTTATCCATATTTTCCTTTTTGTTTCGTTGCATTCTTAATTTTCAATTTCCATTCTCATGATGATTTCACTTGTATCTCTTTGCAATTTGCCAGCCTCTTTTCAGTTTTCTCCATACTGAGAACACAAGTCGGGTTCTGATTTCATTAACTGGTTTTCCGGCGTGGGAGTTGTGAGTTGGTTAGTTCCCATTGAACTTGTATCAAACTTCCTATCCCCAGTTGAAGTTCAACTTTGAGCCATAGAACAAGTTTTTTTATTTTATGAAAAAAACAGCAATTCCATAATGATCAATTGTTTATTTTGATTGGAAGGGTCTAATTAGACTTCTCCTTGAACTCATATTCAACATTGATGACTTAAATCGAAATTAGAGTCTTGTTTCTCCTTGGAATACGCATATTTGCGATGACTGTCCCATTAGATTTATCATCTTCTGGTGTGTTTTCGTATGCCCAGGGGAATTCCTTTCTGTTCTGATACTCCATGATTTTGTTTCCATGTCTCCTACTTCAACATTCACTTGTCAATTGTCAATCTTGTCCTTGGGTCCAGCTATAACACCAAAATAATGGTTTCTAACGAAATGAGAAAAATGGGGAAATTTTAATATCTAGTGTCATCCTGACCTAGAATTATTTTTTAACATGTATGTTATGTAAACCTATACAGTGTTCACTGATCATGAGCTGTTTTTGGCCTTTTTTTTGTACCCGACGAGTAAGTAACCTCACTTTTTAAAATATGTCATGCAAGGAAAAACTAAACAGGACTTAACCGTCGAAAGCGCTTTGCTACAACTAATAAATAATTTTATGCACGAAATACAATTTTCTTTCATCGATTAAATGAAAATATAACTAGCTCGTAGTCGATTTATTGGATATGTAGAATCTCACCACAGATCTTGCAGATGACAATAACTTACCCTTTGCTTAGTTCATTAGAAGAGGAAATAAAATAGATTAAGATAATTTCTAAATGAATCTAGAAATACTGTTTTTGTTTCATATTGCATTTTTTATAAGAATACTATTTCAATTTTGTTTAAAATTATGCATCATCAGTTTTTTCCAATAAATAAATGGTTGTTAATATGTTGTTTCATTGATTCTGCCAAATACTCTCAAATACTCTCAATCATAAAAAAAAATAAGGAAAGAACTATACAAAATAATCAGAACATCCAATTTATATCAATATTTTGATTTTTTTAACTAATATATTTTATGTAAGTTGAACAAGTCTTTTTATTACATATTTTTATTTATTTATTAGAAACGGGTAACCCCTTTTTACAATTACAATTGAAGTATTATTCATCATACCTTAAACTAACATACTTATTACTATAACTTAAAATATGATTTCACATATATATATATATATATATATATATATATATATATATATATATATATATATATATACATATATATACTTTTATATCAATTATCACAGGTTTTTGGAAGGTAAATAATTCAGATGGAATATCATAAATATTATCACATTATTTATCAGAGTGTGTTACAGTATTTCAGTTTACTTTTTAAAGATGACAGTGTTAACATATGTGATAGTGGCGAGTGCATGCCATAATTACATCTGTGATTACTTGGTTTGAATAAATAAGTATTTCTGAGAGGTACATGGAGATCAATAAGACCAAGACGGGACAGTAAAGCTCAGCATTTAAAAGTATGTGTAACAAACAGATATCCTGTCTAAAATACCATCAAATTCAGCTCTTGATATTATGAAACTATTATTTGATTCAATTCTAATCTTGTAAGATGTAATATGAATGTGTTATGATAATTATTTTTGGAAATTATTGAAAACATGGTGTGCTTGCTATCAGGCATGCAGAACTGATCACCCTGAAAAGTTCTTTCGATAAAAAAATCCCATATGTTGCATAGCTACTGAGTGGCAAATATAAATCAATATTATGTGTTTGAACATTGAAATTAAAGAATGTCAGCTATTGCCAATGGTTCGGGTATCAAACAGGATTCAAACCATCGCAAATAATACAAAATAAATTGAAAAAATACATATTCAGATACCAGTACTTTGAATAACTTGTATAAACTAAACGACTTACTCAATTAAAATATTTATATATATATATATATAAATATATATATATATATATATATATATATATATATATATATATATATATATATATATATATATATATATATGTGTATGTATATATATATAAATATGAACAGAAAGATAGTGGCATATCAGACAAGTTATTAAATTAATGAAAAAAAAAACATCCTCAAGCGGGATTTGAACCCACGACCTCTGGATCTCTTGTCAGACACTCTAACCAACTGAGCTATTAGGACATAGGTGCCTCGGCATATTTGTGAATCACGTTTTCATTAATTTAATAACTTGTCTGATATGCCACAATCTTTCTGTTCCTATTTATATATATACATACATATATATATATATATATATATATATATATATATATATATATATATATATATATATATATATACCAATATATAGTCTCCAAATTTGTTCTTGATTCATTCTACAAATTGGGCAAAACTTACAACTTAATTTAAAAAAATAATTCATACACATTCAAGTCATGTTTAGTTGTTATAAATTATATTTTATGCCTATTATGAACTTTTCTACTGTTTCTTGGGATTAATCAAACCATTATTATTGTATTGACTCAAAAACTGCAGAAGGTTACAGAACGATACTGCTGCTGTCTACATTTAAAATTATATTCATAAAACATACATATAATACAAAAGAACATAACATACCTAGGTTTCTAAAAAAAATACTGTTGTTCCGTGTAAGTAGTTGTGAATTCATATACAATGGAAATATTTTTCAATTATAAATTTTTGCACCAAGAGAATGTTGCAGCATTCTATATAGGTGTGTTACGTCCTATCCTATATCTTTAAAGTTACAATACAAAACATCAGAAAATATACATCATATCACAGAAGTTCTTTCAAGTCACTCTACAAAAAATACTAAGAAACCATACTTAATAATACTAAATAAAAAAATGCAAATTTGAAAAAAATAATTCAACAATGGAAATCATTTAACCCATGATGATACAAAGATGTTTGTTATAAATTCAAATTCCCAGAAAACACGTTGATGAAATAGTTAATCTTCTGGTCAATGTTACTTTGTAGTTGTCAATTCATTTATCTACCATACATAAATCAATTATTGTTAAACCTACAGGTTGAAGAACTGTCAATGGCCATTTGATGTATTTAATTTCATGCCAATAAAGATATTTTATAAAAAATATCACTTATAATTGAAGACAAATGAATAACATATTGACATAAACTTCCAATTATCATTGTTTCTGTTCTCCTATGCTCATGGCGGAGGAAAAACAATACAGCAAAAATAAAGTAATGTACAGCAAAAATAAAGTAATGCACAGACACTAGGCTTGTTTTGGTTTGCAGTAGGGATGGTCCTAGAACCGTTCAAAGTAGTTACATAGTCGTTTATTGAAATAAAATATTTCACGCTACTTTGTCCTACTCTTTAGAACCGATTCGGAATCGTCCTGACTTCGAACCAAAACAAACCTTGTATATTTCTCCTGTTGCCTCCTGTGATATTGATACACAAATTTTGGGTCTCTGTTGTATTACTTGACTTTCTTCAGATTCACCTTCGATGGATGCTTTTACAGTTGGATCTATGTTCTGTGTTTCATGGAAAACATCTCATTGAATAACAGGATACATCATGAAATAAAGGCCAGGTTGAGTTTTTCTTAGGAAATGTCTTCACTCAAAAGGTTTCAGAACTCTGTATGCAATATGTAGTATAACTTGCTGTGGAAAAAAAAAGGAATAAGACCTGAAGAAATAATCATATAAAAAAAGGAAAATTGTCATATTTCTTTTATTTTAAGTAATATAATCGTAAAACTTGGCTAGTTGTATATAAAATTCAATGACAACAAGATATTCATAAGAGTTTCCCCAAGTTAATTTGAAAACAAGATGAATGATCACGAAATCTGCACTTTTTTAATTACTGCAATGAAAAGTTTGTTATTGGTATTCAGGCTATGCTAATAATTCTAATCAACCTGAATAAAACTTCATATATATCACTTCCTGAATTTTTGACTTCCTGATAAAAAATATCCAGGGCCAAACGTTTAGTAACAATCAGTTTGTGTGTTGATTACTCCATAGTGAGCTAACTAGAGCAACTCTACTACCAGCCAACAAAAAAAATAAGTGCGAATTTACAGGATCCAATAAATTGGTCAATTTTGTGACCTTGAATTTTATTGATAGGTGTAAACAGAAAATTGTCGTCAATTTGAACTTGACCAATAAATTGATGAGTTTAGAATCGGTTCTAATTTTTCATCAATTTTTAGTGACAATTTGCAGTAACTTTCGGCCATGAATTGGTTGCCTGTTAGAACAGAGATTTTCAGGTTATATGTTATTATTTACGCGATTTCACATACCATACCCTAACCACGAAAAAAATGATAGTGTGAAAAAAAAAACATAATTTACCTTGCATTACATTTGCGGCAATGTGCATTGATGAATATAAAAGACAGAGATGTAGAAGATGGTGGATTAGATCTCTGTTTGAGAAAAGAGGGGAAAGAAAACTTGACATTAGTTCACGAAAAAGTCCTGATTGCAGATCCTAATCAATTCTAACGTTGTTTAAGAATGGATCAGAGTCAATTCAATAAGCTATTGAATAATATTCGGAACTTTTCCTATAGTTGAACCATTTTTTGTCAGTATGTTGGTATTCCTGAGTAAAAACTGTTGCCAAAATTGACCAATAAATTGTCAGGTGTAAATATAACCCATATTGGTCAATTTTATTGTTCAATTTTATTGGATCGTGTAAATTCGCACTAAAACAAATTTGATTCCGAAAATACCAGCCCACTCTCAATAAAAGACTATTACGAGAAATGATAGAAATCAAGAAAGATAAATTCAACATCAACAAAAGAAAAGATATTTACAAACTTCACTAGTCATTTTGAACTCTCAACTCTAACTAATGTATTCAATATCTCTCAAAATTATTGATATATTTTATTGATATATCGATTGATTTTTGACAAAACATCATAAGCGGTGAAAGTGAAATTCTGCAGGAAGCATTTTTTCTTACACTGTCTTTATTTCAATACTCAGAACTCTCAAAATGTGTAGGACTCTATTTATTTTGGCGAAAAATCGTTCAAGTGAATAAAATCCAGTGCAAGTTATTATTTTCATTGAATATTGTTGCATATGATAGTTTGTCAAAACAATTTCAAAGTTTCTTCGATTTGGATCTGTCACTTGAGATACTGATGAGATGTTTTGTTGGTATCAAATTCGATATTTTGAACAGCTACAAAGCGTAATCTCGCAATATAACGTCATGCAATTTTTAGGTTAAAGTGCACTCCACTTTGCAGTAATCGTTATTAGGTTTTTACGTGTTACGTTGTTCTGTCATCATGGGAATAAAATATGATCATAAGCGATAGAAACAAAATTGTAACCGACAAGATTTTCTGGCATTTACGATCATCTGTCAGTAGCATATTGTCGTAAATGTCTGAACACCCTGTAGAGTACATTATTTAATTTCATTTTTGAACTGGTCAAGGTAATGTTATTTTTCGGAACATGCCTTGTTTTATTGTGTCAAAGTTTCAATGTAAAAAACATTAAATACCGATTCATAAAAAAAGGTTCTGATGGTTTGATCGGGGAGTTAGTTTTCAGTCGTGCCATAATAAATGAGATCCATTCACTTGATAATTGTTCTTGTTCCTATTTAAATAAATGTTGTTTTTCTATTTTTCTACAAAAGCTAGCCGTGAACAACCCCAATATTGGCGTTTACAATAAAATATAGCAATTATTGGTATTTTGTTGGAACCAAACTTGCACTTACAATAATGATTTCAAGCACTTATGTCCAAATGAGCATAAATAATATGTTGAATCACGTGTAGATTATCATAAGTAACAATTTGGTTGGAAAATCCAATTTTCAACAAATTTGTTGCTTACAATGTTTTGTCAAAAACCCATCGATCTGTTATATTGACAGATTCTTATTAATATAAATAAAATACTACCTACTGAACCAAATGAAACGAAACTCACATTTTTGGAGGTGTTCTAACTGGAGGCTTCCGATGAATGATGGGCAAGGCACCAAACTTCAAATATCTTTCACCACCAGGTTTCGTAATAAAGTCTTCTTCGGTGAAATGAACTGAGCAAATTTACCAATGGTGTCTACACCTTCCAAATCCAGAAAAGATGACCACTGCTGAGTTCTCCTAGGTTCTTCAGGAAATCTATTACATTGATATCAGGTTAATAAATTGCATAGGTATTCAAAATGATATAAAGTGGTTTCAAAATTTCACAATAAATATACACAATCCAATTTTTCATTAAAATTAAGATTCATCAACACGTCGTTGGTTATAGGAATCTTGCATTGATGGGATGAACTCGTTTGAAACATACATAGGCCAAGAAAATAGTTAATGGTATTTACAGAATTGTGCCACCCAAGGAGACCTGCGCAGGTTGAATCACCCAGAAATACTTTATATTTTGTGCTATAAAATATTTTGAATTGTATTGATGAATGAATCCTTCGCATTTTGAATAATTCCAGATATTTATCAAGACCTGAGATGGATGATTTCCAAAAAGGAAATCTGCAAAGGTTTTGAGTGGATAATTTGGAAAATAACCTTAAAAAGGCGAGAAAGAATGAATGGCAATTGGATTTGAATAAAACTTCAGAGAGTTCAACTTGATTAATAGACACATAATTGTAGTAAAAATCAACAGCCAAACTTACCGGTGGAAAGATCTCGGCTGATTCTCGATGAATTTCTCTTCACAGGATATGCACTTTGGAACCATGATTATTATATACACATCACACAACCACAAAAACATTTTCTGAACTGAACTGAGAGGTTAATCAATAGAACGGGAACTAAAAAAAGTAGTTTGAAGTTCAAATCGACACTTGAAAAATTCCTAAAATCATTACCGACCCAAACGAACGACACTGAATGTTCCAAAAATTGTATGACAAGTGACATTTATTCTCAACATTTGATTCGTCGAAAAATGTTCAAATCCCCTCCAAAAAAAAAACAAGTGAACGTTGGTTCCGCATGCGCACAGCGAAAATTCTTAAATGGAAAGGTCTATAAGGAAAGGTGAACAAAATGTCTCCAAATTCTGTGGTTATTCAATTATTCTTACTACCTACCTACTTAATACTAGCTCAGTAAGTGGCCTGTCAATGCTATGGAAGTGTCACTTAACGTCTTTATAGTTCGTAGTATACAAAAAAAAATACTTTTTATACAGTCGCCATGGAAACTGACGCAATTATCTTTTACTTTTGATAGGTATGAAGAACCAAGAAGTAATAAGATTAGGTATATTAGTGTGGTTGAAAACAGAAAGATTCGGGGCTAGTCGTAAGAGTGCACTTTGAAATTTCAAGGATATGTGGATTAGCTAGGAAAAGACTGGAAGAAAGTTCTATTCCATTACCGGTTACCAAAAAAATCATAATTTTTTGGTAGATTTCGGTAGTTACCGAGCATTTGGCAACGATGCACAGCACACTGCTCTCTGTCGCCAACCGGAAAAATATTCGAAAAGTGGGGAAAGACGCTTCCACGGTATATCATCTCATATGATCAAGGTCATACTCGATGTTAGTGTTGACTCCAAACCGTAAAGGGGTCAATACTGTCAAGTCAATGACAGTCTGTTATTCATTGTTTATAATCTTCAACGTGTGGAACATAAACAATTTAGAATTTTTCTGTTTGCTCTTGGTATTTGAAGTTTGAAGAAGTATTCGATTAATATGGTATTTTATTGTTGCGTGCCTTCCTGCGGTAACAATGGAAAAAATGTTAATTTGCATCGCTTTCCTGTTAACTGTACACAGGTAAGTATTTTTTAATTGATTTTGTATTCATTCATTCCTTATTTTTCATGAAACTCAACCAATGCTTGATTTATTTCCAGATTTGTGATATATGGTTACGAAGGATTGCTAGGAAGGACTTACAGTCTTTGAATAGAAATCAATTGTATAAAAACTATAGGATATGTGAAGAACATTTTCATGAAAGCTGTATTTTGCCAGTGTTTCCTAGAAGATTAAAATTAGGTTCATTACCGGTATGGAATCTTGGAGGTATGTAAAATTTGCGCAAGTTGTTCAAATACAATATTTTTTTGAGTTTTTCAATTATTAATTATTGAAATTCAGGTTATAACTACATTTATTTTTTATGCAGAAACTGAATACACTATAGAGGATTGCATCATGGTTCCAAGGTGCAAGGGCATCCACAAGACTCACTCTATGTTGGAAACACCCAGCTCCTCTACTGCATTGGAAATGATGAGGTGTACCAGTCCAGTCACTGAATGTTCAACAATCGAAGACAGTTTATGTGCAACCCAAGGAAGTACAGGTACTTATTATTGTTTTTTACCACTTGTTTGCAAGCGTTACAATCGAAAACTCAAGTGGAATGGACTGGAGCATTTACCGTTCATGTAAACATTACAAATGGTGAGCTCGAAAATAAGTCAGAAGCTTGAAGAGGTTACGTTTTGATTCATTTATATTTTAATAATTTACTTTTAAATATGATCAAAATGTCTTTTATGGCGACAGTTGGGTATTTGTTGATGCAGCGCAATAATGCTTCAGAAACTATTTCTAGTTTCGATGAAATGAAGATTGGAATGCAATTTTACAAAATCGTGAAAAGCGAAAACTCAGGCCATGTATTATTAATTATGAAAGTATAATTGATCGTTATTTAGATGAAGAATATTTACCTGTGGTCGCACGTTGAACGGCTGAAAGAATATTTTGATCGTTGTGAGAGCTTAGTGGAACGCACTCATTATGTTGTCCCAGAGGTCCATCGCTCTTTACAAAACATATACAAAGTGATATAATTTCAAGTACTTCTCAAAACAATGTTTATTTTCGTAGCGAATGTAATTTTGTCATTATTAATGACAACTGCAAAGATGATTTGATTTATGGAATATTTCAACTTCAAAATCTAATCATTGTGTTTCTGAATGTTGAAGAACACACCACTATTGCAATTATACTTTTGATGCATTTTTTTATCGGATTATATTAACATTTCCCCATTTTTACAGCTCCTGTGACAAAGGAAAACTCCCCCACTGCTGGATGTTCTAGGAATGAAGCATTGCCCAGGACACCAAAAACCAGTAAAGGTAACATACTTATTTGCTTTTATTATTTGAAGCTTATTTTTTGTGGTGGAATACTCATTCTCGACACTTTTTTGGGGATTATAACCTTCCACAATCAGAAAACAAAATTGAATGGATCAGGGAATCTATACAATTGTAGAAGGGCAAAGAAATTACTTTCCCCGATAAGTTACGAATTGAAAAATGTTCAATTAGTCAATAACTTGCCGTATTCTAATTCTTGTCTATCACAAAAAATTATTGAATTCAAAGATACTTCTCTATATACATTTCGGGAACTGTATCCGTTCTCGTTTTATTTTATTTTTTGAATATAGATGAAAATTTCTCAGTTTTTGGCTGTTTTTCTCGCAGTGTTGTTCGAACGTTATCTTTTTTACTTATGTCAAAAGAGTTCTGTGAAAAGGATGATGAGACATTAGCATGTTTATTTGATGTAATGGAGTGTATGACCAAATAATGGAATCAATCCATTATCGCTCTCCAAAATGCAAAACCTTCTTCCAGTAAGGTATATTGTATAGTTTGAAAAAACAAAAAAAAGGTATTTTATACACTTTTTCTTAATTTTTCCTCTATGTTTTGGTTTTGTTTTTGACAGAACTTTTTTGACATTAGTAAAAATAAATAATAGTTTGAAAAAACAAAAAAACACGCTTTTATAGAAAACCAGACTGAAAAAATTGAAAATAAAAAAAATAAAATTTATTTTAAAAAAAGCGTGGGGTGCATGGTATCGCCTCGGTGTGTAATGTACTATATAATTATTGATACCATGCACCCCACGCTTTTTTTTAAATAAAATATATTTTTTTTATTTTCAATTTTTTTAAGAATATGCCATCTTGGATATTAATATGATTACATTTACATACAATCAGATTAAAATGCATTTTTATTGCATTCTTGTATACCTATCTATATTTCAACAATTTTATTTTAGCTTTTCGACGTAGACTCCATTTTTTGAAATTGGCAAATGCGACCAGATCGTCCCAGCTTTCACCCAGAGCCAGCAAACTTTATCGAGTTGCTAGGAATTCAAGAAGAGTATCTTCTACTTGGCACAAAGAAATTTGGACTTGAAAGAGAAATTGGAAGCAGCCACCCAGTTGACAACGAATATCTGAGAACAGCATTAACCAAAATTCTGAACATCTTGAATTTTGGAATAAAGCAGTTCAGTATTGCAGTCTTTGAAATTTTTGGAAAAGGAAAGCATTATTGCCTCCATCAGTTTCAAACTGGATCTTGACAATAAAAATATGAAGGCACTATTTAGCAAGCTATCAAAAGAAGGTTTCACTTACTTGAAACCTAGAGCACTCAACCAAGACCCTTTGGAAAACTTTTTTGGCCAGATTCGCAGTCATGGTGTACGATATGTAAACCCTACCTGTTTTTCATTTATTGGATCTTTCAAAACTCTAATTATTACAATTTTTTTAGTGTTCATTCCCCAGGATCCAATTGTGAAGCTGACTCAAATATGCCACTGAATAATTTGAATAATTTACTTCTAAATGAATCAAACATTCAACACTCAGAAATGGAAAATGAAGAAAGCCAAGAAATTTCTGTACATCTGGCTACAAATTATTAAGTGTCATATTTGGGTCAGTCTGTAATAAAATATGTAGGTGGATTTGTTTTAAAAAAAATGTTGAAGTTTATAACATGCAAATCATGCAAAGTGGAACTTTTGTCAGGGAATGATCAATTTAATTTTATGATCTATGCTAAGAAATACCACCCTAATGCACTTATAACTCCTGGTTCAAAAATGACTTCCTATTTTGTTTATTTCATATCTGAATTAAATAAATATTTAGAACATAAAGGAACTGAAATAAGCTTGAATCGTCACATATTAGCATTTTTGAACCAACATACAATTTCTGTAGGATGTCCAGTACATAGATGAAAAATGAAACGAATGTTTTATAAATTCATATGTTTTTATCATATGCAAGTTTGGGTCAAAAATGTTAACAAAACTTTAAAGGGAATGGATGAACTTGCTGATAAAAAAAAATATAATCGAATTCGACTACTAGCCCATAGTCGATACCTTAAATATAAAAAAAGGCTAGCAAAAATTAGAGCTCTCAAGAAATTGACTTGATAACAATATTTCTTATAGTAATGAGGATGTCCTCAAACATGTAAAGTTCAAGTGTTGGAATTATAATAAAAACAAGATGCTTTTTATTTTGTCCTTTGCTACTGGGTGCCAATTCTCAACATTGCCAAACTGTCATTGTGAATTTGAGGAGATTCTTTTATTTTTTAATGAACCTTTGTTATAACTGATTGAATGACACTGATGTTTAACAATACAAATCGATACCACCCCTTCGTCATATACTTGTTACTATCACTCCTGAATGCACATTTCGATCATATCTTCATATCTTTTTCAAACAATTTTTTAAATATTTTAATCACCAAGCACACCGGAAATAATGAGAAGAAATTTTTCAGCTTATCACATTCAATATTTTTTCTTCAGACAAATATGACGAGTGAGATCCATTCGTCTCTGTTTTGAGTTTTCAATACGGTGATAGCTGAGTTTGCCATTTTGATTGAATATTGCTCATTTGCACCACACTATGCTGAGAAATCCTTTATGTTGAGGAATCCTTAATACCACATAAATGGTGGTCGAGGGTCCTCGGCAGAAAGGTTTTCCTGGCAGAGTCAGGGGTCTCGTGATTTCTTTTTTTCGCATTTTGTACAGTAATGCACTACATTAACGACCTCAAAATTGTACAGTAATGGGCCATTTTACAGCATAGCAACCATTAACATTTAACGTTCTCGTACCTTTCCATAGATTTCACTGGAAGAAGCTTCCCGGGCTGCATTTAAGATATCTTCCAAGTAGTTTTCATCAGCCATTTCGATAATTATTTGAAAAATGACTTAATTTGGATGTCATCAACGTTGTCAATAACAAAAAATATTCTGTTTATATTGATAAGTTACTGCTAACTTTTTTAGAATTTCTCGGTAACTTATTATCATCAGATTTCAATATGGAAGGCAAAATAAATAATTATTTATCAAATGCAAAAAAAAGTATATGCACAATGTCAGAAAAGTTATTTTACTTGACTCGTATGGTATTTAAATCCTCGCTTCGCTTGGATTCAACTTACCATACTCGTCAAGTAAAATTCCACTTTTCTGAACTTTATCCATAATACTATTATGAGCCGAATTCAAAAATTGCCGCCTATTGATTAGTTCATGACTCCAACCACGTAGGTGGCGCTGAAATCAGTCAGGAAATTTTGACATTGAGTTTGCGGTATATATCAGTATAGAACTCTTGTCTATGGACGCTTCCACGTGCTTGCGATATACAAGTGCAGTGCATTCCTGTTACTTGATGTGTGTTTTTTGGAAGTGGGTTACGGGACAACGTTGGGAATTGTGAATTGTGAACAACGCTCTAAATTTGGTAATAATAATAGAATGGAAGAGCTTCTTCGAGAGTGGGAACTTCCTCAATTAATTCAAAGTAAGGGGTAATATGCGTTTGTTATGGTCTATACTATTTGACCACGTTGCGTTGGTTGTGAAAATATATCTGCATTCATCATCCTGGCTGACTTGACTACAAAGTGCCGTACCGATGTCAACTTAATCTCGAGAAATCAGTGGATATGTCCCATGATTTGAAATCAATTAAATTTGTAATTTATTTGTTTTCCGGATGTTTTTATATGCACACCGAGTTTGTCTAGAGATTGGTTCATATATTCAAGTCAATAATATAATCAATTCTCTTATTTCAATAATACATGACCTCAACAGAAGAATACATTTCCAATACAATCTCATGATGAAACTAGTTGATTCTTGACATTTGAGTAAAGTGTTTTTGTATTCTTTATTCAAGAATGTCATTCTCTTGTTTCAGTAATCAAGAAGAAAATATTTTCTCGCTGAGAACTTGAGTTGTTGCATTCTCCGAAATAAATATTATATACTGATGCAGCATTCGAAAGAATTCGTTCCGAAACGCTATAATAAGACTAGATTTTCGATGTGTTTTCAATGCTATTGGAAACCACCCATGTTACATACCTACTTACCAATTAGAAGAATGAGACTTTCAGTAGTTAAAAAAAAAATATTGAAATTGCAAGTTTATGGACCATACCGTTTTCTTGCAGTGTTAAGACTTCAGTCCTTAATGGTGTTTTTATTCATTCCAGATAACGAAGTCACTACAGAAATTCTCCCAAAATTAACAGAACGTATGATCAAAGAACTGATCCCCAATATTGGAATACGTGTGAGATTCCTGAGTGTTTTAAAAATATTTCGGAGAGACAGAAACTTTTTTTTATCAGACTAACAATGTGGAGAATATTGATATGAGTGTTGGTATTTTTCATTATGATCATTTGCTTTTGTATAATAGTGAATGTTGAATTTTTCAGTTTTCTGGCATAATTCCTGAGGAAAAGAGAAGTCCAATCAGAAATATCTAACAGAACAACAAGCATATCTTCTAGGGTATTAATTCCGCTTGAAAACAGAGAAATATCATTTCATTCTCAGGAACAGTTAGATTTATATAAAATAGTTTTTCCAGAGTTTGATCTGAGAACATTATCCATAACCTCTCCATAAGGGAATAGCATCTTAACTTTTTATGATGCTTATAAAATTCTGGATAACACTAGAAGAAACAGAATGGTGGATATCACAATGAAACTTATGTTTAAATACCATGTGACCCAGTAAGTTGAGTTCAACTCCATTATCTCTTTTCTTTCGTTCGTTCGTTCGTTCGTTCTGTATATCTTGAATGGATATACCTACACAAAACTAATTTTAACACTTCAATTTGTTTTTTTTGTAGTATATTGGAACATGAAGATTATAATATCATAGCGGCCAAAATCATTACACTATTTCCAACAGAAGCAACTCAAACTTATTATATACCGTCTGTTAGAAAGAAAGATTCCTTCAACCGAAATCAATTGGTGGACAAGGCCAGGAATCTCATTTATAGAAGTGGAGTTAGTACCCGTAAAAGGAAGATAGAATGTAGAAGTTCCAGCCAAAATCACAACATTCAGTGAGTTAACAGAAGATTCTTGTAACGTTTATAAGTTGCTGTAGTACAGTTTCATAATCTTTCCTCATATAAGTTCAAATGATTGTATTTCTCAGAAATTGTTATAAAACATAATATCTACTATATGATATTCAGAAAATAAAAATGTAAAAAGTTTTCAACTCTTTCATTTCCATCAGACAGTCGTCCTGTGTCAAAGCAACAGCTCCAGAATTCTATAGAAGCAAGTTTTCCTTATTATTCAAGTGAAAGTATGTGAAGGTCTCAGATCAAGAATGAATCTATTCAAGTGATAATTATTGTTTTTCTGACTTTGAAGTTTCATGCGTTTTTCAATGGAAATTATTTTGTTTTCAGTAAACCAAACATTTATAAGAAAGTGGGTCTGCATACGTTCATCTTGAGTAGATATTTCAAATGTTCAACAGAAAACTTATTTGACTTATTGGAAGTTATCGAAGTTCTTGATTGAACGAATGATACTTCTTAATAATCTGAGTAAATCAATAACATTCGGATCTTCAAACAAGAGAATCAGTTCATCTTGGATAAAGATATTTTGAATATTCAATGAAAGAACTGATATATCTAATAAGAAGTTGTCAAAGTTCTCAATCAAACAAATTACATTTCTTAATTTGAGTAAACCACATTTTTCATAGGAGAGAGTGGATTTTCAAACGAGTACCCCTTGTTATCTTGAGTAGAGTTATGTGATTTCTAGTGAAATTACTGATCTATTTCCAACTAATCCCACTGAGGTGAAAAATGTCATAGCAGAGTTAAAAAATAAAATTTCCCAGGCTACGATGGTATTCGAGCGGAAGTATTAAAAAAAAATTCTCATGAAATTGCACAATCCCTCTCCTTCATGATTAACAAGTTTTTTGAAAACGGATATTTTCCAAGGACATTGAAAAAGGGCATCATAAAACCACTTTACAAAAAAGGATCTAAATCTGAAACTATCAGTTATAGACCCATAACCTTGATTTCAAACATAGCCAAAATTGTAGAAAAAATTATAAAACAACGCATAACAAATTTTTCACAAAAAAACGCAGTATTATCAGACAAAAAATTTGGTTTTAGGGAAGGAGGATCCACCAAGGATGCTTTTTGTTGCGCAAATATACGAAGCACTTGATAAAAAAATACCTACACTCTGCGTATTTATTGATCCTCCGAAAGCGTTCGATACTGTGTGTCATGAACGACTATCAGAAAAACTCGAAGCATATGGAATCAGGGGTAATGCATATAACCTCATGAAAAATTACCTCACTGAACGACAACAACAAGTGAACATAGATGGTGTTAACAGCGAACCTCGCATTGGTACTTACGGTGTACCACAAGGAACTGTGTTAGGTCCCCTACTATTTACAATATACCTGAATAGTTTATTGGCAATGAGAACTGAAGAGAAAATCATCAGTTTCGCACATGACACTGCCATAATATACAGAGAAGAAAAATGGGATGAAGTAAAAAAAATAGCAGACAGAAACATGAAAATGATAAAAAAGTGGTTTCAATTGAACAAACTTACATTGAATGCGGGAAAAACTAAGTATTTACCTTTTGTCTCATATGCGAATCATTTACCAAATCTAGGAAACATAAAAATCGATGACGTTACTGAAATCTCTGAAGCTGAGTCTATAAAATACCTAGGAATTGAAGTTGACAGACATTTTAGGTGGGACCTCCAAATAAAAAACAGTGTGAGAAAAATCAGAGGACTTTTATCAAGGTTCAGGTATCTAAAAGAATTCTTGGACATACCCCAACTCGAAATAATATATTACTCCTTAGTGCAGTCTCTTCTTTCCAACGGAATTCTGGGCTGGGAAGGAGTGCATGACGTACATCTTGAAAATCTGAATGTCATACAAAAGTGGATTTCAAAAATCATATTAGAAAAACCTCGAGAATATCCCACCGATGATCTATTCATCGACGCCCAAATATTTAACATTAGACAGCTATACAGCTTGAATATTCTAACAGTATTTAAAAAAAAAACCTTTTCTATACCATCTCATTCCTATAAGATGAGGCAAAGAGAACTGAAATATTGCTCTATACGATGTGTGAAAACCATTGGGCAGCGTGGTTGTGCTTACTTGAGCACCAAACTCTATAATGAGTTACCAACCACCATTAGGGATAGTAGAACCTCCAATAAATTCAAAACTGAAACAAAGAAATCGATACTAGAAAAAAAGCGTCAGTTCTTTCACAAAATAATAAATAACTATCAATATCATAACTCTCCTCATAAGAATCCAATATATCAAAATTTATTGTTAGAAACATTAGACTCGTAATAAATTATATATTCTACTGTCATGATTTCATCATATTTATCGATTGTCTGTATTTTCATTAATTCTATAGCATTAGTATTGTACTTATTTTATTTAATTTTATTATTGTAAAAAGATTTTAAGTAAGCTTTTGGTAATTGTAATGAATTATCTATTTAAGTGTTACATTCTTACCATGTTGATCAATTTTATTGCATTTTAAACTGATCTCATTGTACCTTGTTTATATCTTCTATGTTAATTTCATAACTCGTATTTTATTATTGTATTGCATAACCTAGATTCATGATCTCCCCCATACCACTTACAAGCTGAATATTTCAGTTTCTGTGGTCTCCCCGCTTATTCACGAAACCCTCTAAAATGATTGTATCATATTTCATATTTCGAGTGAATAAACATTATTATTATCATTATCTCACCAGGAGTATAAAGAAAACATTGATATAAGTGAGTGCAAGTTTTGAAACTGAAACATTGCTAGTAATCTTGAATGAAGTTTTCAGTTCTCTTCAAATAATCTCTACATTTTATTCGACATAAAATCATTGCATTTTTGTTCGGAGTACTTTTTTGACCTTTCCAAATGTGTGAGAAGATCTACTTGAAATTATGGATTTCTTCAAGCAAAGATAAACTCATTTGAAATAATCATAACTGGTTTTGTTGGCTGAAAAATTTGGAGAATTTCTCATGAATTCATTCATGAATTTTCTTGGGAGATTTGGAGCAGCATCGATCGAAGGTTATATTCAATCCCATTGAGGAAAGGGTTTAGTTTCATATTGAGAGAACAAATTTCTTAGTTTGTGTGAATATTCCTTCATGAATATAGGAGAGGGGGATATCTTTGATGAAAGTTTTTTTTCCTTCGGTTTGATTTTTTTATTTTTACTGTGTACAACCACCTAGTTTTCAGGGCGTTACCATCAGCAAGCCCATACATGTAATGCATATCTGCGAAGTCAGAATTCGTAAAATGAACCATGTTTTTCAATAATATTGTTAATTTCGATGACTTAAATATGTGACAACTAGACTAGGTATACAACTATAAAAAATGTTTATGTTTTCAAAACAAATTCTGATTCTTACCTACCAGATATATTTTTTATTCTTAATAATACCCAATTTCATAACAACGTGCAAATGAATTGATTTTATTTTTTCATGCGAAAACCGTACGACGGACGGAGAAAAAAAACAGAACCAGCTTTGCTCAAAAAATGATGATAATTCCATAAATGTTTTTTTTTTTGAGAAAAACAGTGGCGATTCACTTTTCTCTTTGAAATCATACAGTGCGAATCCCGCACGAACGCCACTGGCAAAAATAAAAAATTATGTTGTAGAGCAGAAAATGCCATTTGATGCATAAAAGATGCGTACAACATTTCACAAAAATATCTAGGGTCATACCAAAGTTATCATAAAAAAAAAAGGTTTTTTTCTCAAAACCTTAGCAACCTGTAGTTCAAAAGTCAAGACCTTTTGGACATATGTTCATATGAAGTTTGTTTTCCGAAATGGACCAAAAAATAACCTCCCATATCCGAGGAGGTTATTAGAAAACATCCAGTATAAGATCCCGTGCCTACTAGTCAATTTGAGGATTAAGTGGATCTCAGTAGGCCTTGGAAATATGAACTTGAAATTTCAATCTAGTACTGAATCTCCACATTTCATCTTCATTATAATTTGCCAACGCGTTCCGAATTCAAATGGTGTTGCAGACTCAAGTGGCATAAAATTTGAGATATCTGCAAAAAAAAATATTGAATGGTACTATCACAAAAGGGTGTTGCATTCAGAAAAAACTAGTGATGACACCACAAAAATAATAGATAAACCAGAATTGGTCATTCTAAAAATTAATTCAATGCGTCCAAATCTCAATTTTTTACGCGCCTCATAAAAAAATAATCGATTTTTGCCAACATTCAAGTGCCCGTTGTATGTGTGTATGTGAAACCCCCTACCACCATGAGGTAGATTCCATAGAAGTACTGTTGACGAAAAATTTCGAAGAGGAGCCGAATCGGTCGAGGAGTTTTGAAATGGAGGCTGTTGATAGATTGGAAAGAGGCATAGTACTTTGAATATTTAAAAGCGTTCAGAGAGATCTGAATCCTCCCCCAACTTTTGATCGTTTGTTTTTTTTTCCAATGAAAATATGTCTGTCTGACTATTGATTCGTTAGCATCATCGATGGCAAATCAGTATCCATGAATAAATTTTTTATATACTATGGATTCACCAAACAAGTAATAGTTGGGAAGACTTTTGCAGAATCATATGATGATTTATTATCAAGCAAAAGTTGGTGCTGAATTATGAATTCTTATCAACATCAACCTACAAAAATGTATATGTATTTCCAAAAGGTCACTATTCCAAATATTCACTGCAGTTGACTGAAATAATTGCAATCACCAATTCAACCCAAAGTTCAAATTAAAAGTTCTAGATAATATTCCTTCCCAAACTTGTTATCAGTAAGGTACAGTGGATATTCGCACAGAATGTAGCACTTTTATTGGGAAATCTAATAATTGAGAATAATTTGTCATAATCCCAGTTTTATTGCGTTACATTTTTTATTTTTGAAATCAAATATAAAAAAAATATTTTTGGAACTACTTTTAACTTTCTTGTTAGGGAAACGAATAAACCTTCTCCTTGTTGGCAAAAAATATTCTTCCCAAGGAAATAAAAGTTCTTACTTTGACATGTTTGAGAGAAATTTCACTTTCTCTCGAGGAATTAAAAAAATTATTGATGATATCTCGTCAATATTGTTGAGAGCCCTGTTAAAACACATGACAGTAATGTGATGGATGATAATGTGGAAGCACATCTTGAGGATCCACTTGGGGAAGCAGTAGTTTCTTGACTAGGGGTAGTAGTTTCTTGACTAGGGATATTTGTTACTTCACTAGGTGGACTGGAAGTGCTTGCACTGTCGCTTGACGGTTCAGGACTGATAGTAGTTGTTGTTGTCGTTACATCGGGCAATCCATTATGTTTATTCAATATTCTGTTAACATAAAAATTTACCGTTGAGCTGGCGTCTTTATCGAGTATGTAATCCATATGGTTGAACTTTTCGAATCCAACCAAACGATCCTCCACAACATTTTTTCCGAGATCTGCGACTAGCCTTTCTTTATCCTGAAAAAAAAAGTTTTTTAATATTTCTAACATTGTTTTCATCCAAAATAACTTACAGAAACTGCAACGAGCCAGTCATTCTTAGCAAAGTGGAGAGCAACAGGGACCGTGACTTTCGATAGATCATAAGACGGTGGTGTGGAACTATTATATGTCTTTCTGTTCTCCATTAGACCATAATCATATTGTCTGAAAAAACCTAGGAAGAAAACAAAACTCTTATATATATATATATATATATATATATATATATATATATATATATATATATATATATATATATATATATATATATATATATATATATATATATATATATATATATATATATATATATATATATATATATATATATTGTTTTAGGGGTATCGAACCTTGTGATATATTGTAGATTGGGGTATTCTTTGGGTTTGGGTTCAATAATAACTCTAGGTGGTGGCCCAGTATAAATTTATTTAGTTCAACGTTTCGATGAGAGTCCTCTCATCTTCTTCAGGAACATCCAAAATTGAGAACTCGTATATTATAGTATAAGACACACTGAAAGGATTTTTTTTCTCTTATACTAGGCCACCACTTAGAGTCATTATTGAACCCACACCCCAAGAATACCCCAATCTACTATATATATATATATATATATATATATATATATATATATATATATATATATATATATAGACATTCAACCTTCGTCAACTTCAACTGAACGATTGGATAAAGTTGAAGAAAAGGCAGAAAAAACTGTTGGTTCTTCAATGAGCCTGATGTTTTGAATTGGAGCACCTCTGAAAGAAAAAACCTTTCAAGCGTGATCCCAGATTCTAGCATTGGATTCGGACCCTCACGTGTATAGAAAAATGAGCACCTATCGAACCATATCTGCAGAAGGAAGCAAGATTACCACTATGGGAACTCAGACTCATAGACGATGGATTCGAAAACCAATATCAGAATTAGGATCATAAAAATGTTCATTCTGTTGGTTCAGGTTGTGTCATTCGAACGTTTTGCTTCGTAAACGTTCTACAGACAAACGAACAAACAAACATTAAAGAACTCGAATTCATATTGTATTGTTAGTTTAAAATCGATTGCAAGATTTTCACCAGACAAACAGACAACGAAAGCGATCTAATATGTATAAACGTGGTGTATAAATCTAATATGTATGAGCGTGGTGTATTAGCAAACACTGATGAACCACCAATATTCAGGAATGAGGTGGGAATCGATGTCTGCAGAAATGCTATACTCGAAAAGATGATAAAACACCAAACAAATGGATGCCAAACCGCCATCAATACCTAGTAGTGAGAGGCAAGAAAATTTGTTCCGCAATAGGAATGTAAATTACAACGGAATTTCAATACCAGAGATGGAATCGGATGATATTATACAGCCTAGTTGTATAATGCCAATAGTATCCATTGTATACCAGGAGAAAGTGAAATCAATATAAAAACAAAGGACTCAATTTTCGGGATTGAAGAAATAGACCAGGACAATGCTGGAACATTTCAGCCGAATTTCTCAAACTGTAAAGCATATGTAGATCGTAGACACTGAGTAGTCAAGTGACTGCAAACAAGATAAAGAGAGCATACCAATGTTTTGTAACTGCGGAGGTACTCACAAATCTAACAATCAAGGATCCTGAGTTTCCAGATATTCCCTTAAAGCTAAGAAGAAGCTGAGAAGGAACAACCCCAAGCGAAGAAGAGAAACTAATTTCAACTGCATTCAAACCCATTAGATATATCACTCTTAGCTCTGCAAGAACTGAGATAGTTTCTGTTGGACAGAAATAGGAAAATTGAATAAACCAGAATACTGTATTCCTCAATCACCTGTAATCAACATCCAATTCACATGGAAGGATAAAAAAGAGTTTCTCAAGCTCGAACTATTCAAAGACACAACATGTAATGAAATGAAGATTATCTCTCCTCATAGGTAGAATGTTATTTTCTGAAATGGAAGTAATGAATTGGACAAACAAAAATTTCAATATTGCAGAAAACCAATTACGAAATACATAAAATAATACGAATCAATATGAATCAACACATTATTTCAGAAGACAATATACATTACCAAAAAAATAAATGGAACGAAACTACAATAAAGACAGAAATTATTATGATCAACAACATCCACTTCGAAATTTGAGGCCAGAATTCAGATGCAAGGTATTCATCTGCACTGTAGAAACATTTTTTTATCCAGAGTCTTTCAACATATTTGCAGAACTGTTTTGAATCAGTTATAGCTTTTTTTTTGATAGGGTAGTAAAAGAGTGCATTATTTGTTTCTGTTGAAATATCTACAAGGATAAGGCTCAAAATCAAACACAAAAATCTTTCTCTACTGGTATAACTTCGGATACTCAACGAATCTAAACTTTCGAATCTAAATGTACCCAAAATATGAATATTTTGACATTTCTCGGAATTATTCTTCCTTACTGATTACATTCGCGATTTTCCGTGCCATGTTTTTTTGATTCATTGAAGTTTACAACAAAACGAGAATATTCAAATTTTCCGATTGGGATGAAATATGAGAGTTACGTTGAATTTGACAGTTTGTTATTTGAACCAACCAAGGAAAGAAATGCTTGTTACTTCAAATAATTGTAGACAATTTTTGTGAAAGAATAATGAACCAACAGATATGTAGCATATGTCATCCAATGGATTTAAAGATTTTGGTGAATGTTTTCGGAAGGTTTATTTTTATGTGAAGATTGGATCTCTAGTGCTAGATCTTCTGGTACCGATTAGTGTGTGATGATGTTAGATCCCTTTTGAGAAAAGTTGTTCCTGCAGAAATTGATATCTAGTTCCTCAGACAGATTAATGATTAATTCAGAGAACAATTGTATCGAGTTTTGTCGATATCACCTTGTGTATTACAGGTTTGTTGTATTGGTTATATTACCTGAATCAGTTTCCTGAGCTAAATGTTTTATCCCTTTGATAGAAGACCCTCCTGGAAAGACACTCAAGAAGGTTGGTAGTATTGACTAAAAAAAAAAAAAATACAATTCTCAACAATGATCTATGACTTTATTTTCCTCATGCGGCAATCTCAAAACTAATAATCTATTATGTTTTCTCAAATAGTTACACAATATGTGATAGACATAATATCTGCATGAAATTATCCGAAAATATCAACTGGGATGACTCTTTCTCTGACATCATATTTGAAAGAAATCACCAGTGTATTTGTTCCATACAGGGTGAGTCAAGAAGATCGCCCCGGTCCATATTTTATGTAACTCATATTTTCGAAATTTTCTTGTAGAATCCCATAGAGATCATCTTCATGAATAATTTTTCATCAAATATATTTTATTGGCGTGTAATGAGCTTGATTAGTTTATCTCTTATAGTACACTCTAGATGTTATATACCTTATCGATATGTTCCTGGTCGAAACCCATCAGTACTGCTAACAAAGTTGAACATATTCCTTGAAATTTGGATCCATTACTGCACAATATATCTCCAGCGAGTTTAAAGATATCACTATGTGGAAGAAATTCAGCAATGTTGAATTTTTTTTCGGCTTCCTGAAAATGAGATGACAGTTATCAATTGGTTATGTGAAAATCAGTTTCTGAATGGATGAGTTAGTGAAGAAATGAACATCGAACTTAAATTGACTATGTATAAACTTTCCAAATTGGAGTTTTCATAAAAAAAGAATCTGATGGAGCAACAGAGAAAAATCAGTTATTTCTTCATTTTTTCAGATAATTTTAATACTTCTAGATGATTTGAATTCTGCTGTATTGAACAATCAATATTTTTTAAAATTTCGATCAAAAACCTGAAGCGAATAATATATTCACCGATAAGGAAAACAATTTCTGCAGCCATTGCTACAATATGAGTTGCACCCGATACTTGTGATGGAAAATGGATGAATTTCCATTTGGCAATAAGTTTTGAATTAATTTTGCTTGGAAATGAATAACTCCAATGGTCTTAGCTAATCAAGGAAATCACTGCATTGGACCCAGTGGAATGAACAGTTTATCGTTGATGCCATAGGTACTAATTGAAATATGGTTTGTCTATTTAGTAATCAATTTCTCAACTATACTAGATAGACCTCAGTCATGAGCAGTCCACTACTTCAGTGGTGAATTTCAAAATGTCAGTACCTGTACGGATGTCTACCTACCAGTCGAAAGCACTATATTTGTTTGTGCCTCATCACCATCAGGAAAATACTGACTGAGTCTTGAAAACTCATGTATCCTCTTAGGTTTTCCGTTGTAGCTATCCTCCGTTTGTGGTGACAGGTTACAACCTTATGTGGGTGAAATTATTTCCATTGAATCAATACTGGGAAATTTGTGGTTTACAAACTACATGACACAAAAGTAAACAGTTGGTGCAAAAGAAATTGATGCCCAAAAAATACAAATGATCGCAGATCTGTAAGATCTGAAACCATCAATGCTCGGGGGTGCAAAAAATGGGGTACTTTTTGATTGGAGACTCGATGGAGAGCCCATATAACAGAAGCCATAAGATAGAACTAATGGTCATGAGCAGTTACACAAGAAAATTGAGGCAATAAAAGTGGACTGCACTACACGGACTACAAGGGTAAACAGGCGTATAATAACGTATATGTCGTTAGTATGATTCTCCTGGATTGTACATCAGGAGCAATAATGATATTTCTCTGAGACTATCGTATTCTACATTGATTACATATTGGTTATCAATTGATGAATGAAGATGATTCCAAGACATCGTGGATCCTAACTCATTATTCAATGGCACTCGACCAATCACAGATTCAGAATTTCCAGGATCCACGAGAACTGACAGGTTCAGACTAATGAAAAAACAGCAGATCTACCAAACAAATTTTTCAAGAAGGCTTTGCTTCATTCGACGTGTCATTGCTTGGCTTCCGCGGATGTCAGATTGACTGTTTTCTTAGTTTTAACTTTGATCTGTCACGATCAAAATATAAAATGAATAATTGTGATTGGGGAAGCAGCGATTGTGACAATAATGGGAAACGGCGAAAACAGCAACTCTGAACTTATTGCCGGAAAAATCAAAAAAGCAATATTCGAAGGCATACGCAGAGTTCATGGATTGGCAAAATTTGAAACAGGCACATTCATTCTCGGAAAATATCCTTCTCGCTTATTTTACAAAACTCTCTGAGAAATATAATTAATCATAATATTTTCATGAATAATATTCAGAATGCATTAAAACTCTGACTATCGTATAGTCGTAGAGAAAGTATAGTATTCTACTCGCGTATAATGATAGCTATTATTTTCTCGGAATAATTCCCAAAGTCATCTAAGTCTCGTTTCGAAATTTCTATCCTCTTTTGAATAATAGCTCTCATTATACGCTCGATGAAGAATATACTATTACTAAAATACAACGGCTCAGTGTTACAGATGACGGTCCTTTTCACAAGCTTTCATTTAGTTCCACTTGTTAGTTCATTAGTGAGTTTGGGTCAAATATTGCAAGTGAACTTTGACCGATTTCTGGTCGTCCGATTAACTAGAAATTTGGCAGATGTTCATAATTCTGGTGACAATGCATTATGGCATTTTTGTTAGAGAAAGAAACGGGATGGCGGCTCCAAGATGGCGAACGAGATTTGATTCAAAATTGGTATGTGGGGGTTTTCGGGGTCGGAGACTATGAAATTGTTGTCAAAATTCATAAATTCCAGATGGAGCCCCAAGATGGAGAACGAGTTTTGTGACTATGGCCCAATTCGATTCAAAATTGGTATGCGGGGGTTTCGGGTCGGATATTATGATTTTTTTTATCGAAATTCATAAATTTAGGATGGCGGCCCTAAGATAGTGGATGAGTTTCGTTATTGTGGTCCGATTTGATTCAGAATTGGTATGCGGTGGTTTTCGGGGTCGGAAATGATGAATTTTCAATCGAAATTAATAAATTCAGGATGGCGGCCCCAAGATGGAAGACACGTTTTGTAATTATGGTCCGATTCGATTCAAAATTGGTATGCGGTGGTTTATGGGGTCGGAGGTAATGAATTTTTCGTCAAAAATTATAAATTCAAGATGGCGGCTCCTGAATGGAGGACGAGTTTTCTGATTATGGTCATATTTCATTCAAAATTGGTAAGTGGGGGTTTTCAGGTTCGGAGATTATGATTTTTTTGTCAAAATCTATTAATTCGAAATGACGACTTCAGGATGGCGTATGAGTTGTTATGGTCAGATTCTATTCAAAATTGATGTGGGAGTTTTTGGGGTCGTAGATCATGATTTCTTTCAGCTCAAAACTTGCAGAAGAGAGACCTTGTAATAACGAGGCTCAATTAGGAATGAACAGATTGAAGCGAGCTAACTGAACAGCAAAAAATAAAATAACTAATAAAAAAACTTTTATAAGACAAGCTTTCATTTGAGCCGTCTACTAAAACGTATACAATGAGTTTAAGTAATCGTTGACAATTATTTAATAATTTTTTGTTGAATTATTTGGTGTCAAAAAGCTTGTCGCGCGAATTGTAATATAATTAATACTTCGAAAAGTTGTTACTTACCAACCAATCATTGTCCAATGAAATTAATTTATTGAACACATCGCGTGACAAGCTTTTGTAAACCAAATAATCCAACAAAAAATAATTAAATCATTTTCAGCGATTACTTTAACTCATTTTATACGTTTATGTTTCCATTTTAGCCGTGTACTGAGGCTTAAATGGGAGATTGTCTTAAAAAAGTTGTTTTCTAAGTTATTTTATGTATCTACCACCATCATATGTGTATGTATAATACATACCGACAAGTTATCTCATGATAATCAGGTATGATTTCAACATGAATAACGTATTATTATGTCACAGAAAAAACAATGGGAAGAGCGATTACCTATTAGTGAAAAATCAACCTAGTACACAGATAGCTCAAAGAAATGATCGGGAGTCGATATTGGAATGGACTGGAAATAGTAGAAAATCCTTCTGCCTATCAGAGCATACAACCTCTTCTGATCAGAAAAATCATAAACCAAATAATCCCAGAAAATGTATTTGAACATAAACCTCTATCCAGTTAATTTCCAGTTTTTATTCCAAGTTCTTGTTGATTATTTTTTGAATTCATGTTGTGAATGTTTATTATGTTTTATGATATATCACTATTCTTATGACCGAAAAAATATTGGGTGTTATGTCATAAGTGTCCGATATTTCACAGGACGATTCCTCAGTTATTTAAGAGGTGGAAAGTTCATATAAGCATGGGTTCGCAAGGGCTTAATTTTTGATATACAAGGTGTTGAAAATTTATTTTTATTTTGGTTTATCTTAAATATTTTTTTAAATAATGTCGATATTTGGACGAAAATTGGTATGGGGGGATTTTTAAAAGAAAGGAACTCAAATTTTATCTTTATTTGGCCCTTAATTGTAGGGGGCACCGCCTACGGGTCTTTGTCTCTCTTGAGTAGTCCCAACTTTGTCGTGCATGTATGAATGACATTTCATAGAAGAAAAATCGATTTCCCTATCACTTTTACGTGAAAAAGGTATGCTTTTCAGAAGTCGCTACAAGCAGCCGTTTTCGAGTTATTTTGATTTCAATTAATCGATGCATCCAATCTTCTTCTCATTAATTCGCGAGCTCGTTTTTTTTTTGTGCTATCATGTCGAAAATAATATCTCGACGCATAGTTAAATGGTTTTATTCATTAATGTTATTGTGATTATTTGTTGAAAAATGGTTAACTTCACCAATGCAGAGTATGCTGGCATACATTTTACATACGGACTTGCTAACAGAAATGCATATGAGGCTAGACGTTTGTATCAGGAGCGTTATCCGTACCGCACAACTCCTACTTCTAAATCGTTCTCAAAAATTCACGCTCGCTTCGGGGAAAGAGGAAGTTTTGAGAAAGCTAGTCATCTGCCGGATGCACATCGGACAACACATCAATAACATACTGCCTCTGACTGAGGGTTACTTGTCCTTTTTCCTTGTTATGAGCGATCTTCATAAAGTCTTCGATGCGAAAATGTGATGAAAGTTCTTTGATTAACTTCTCTATTTCATGCTGGTCATTGTGGAACAGAAAACAATCATCAACATATTTTGCTAATTACGCAGACGTAGTTTATTACCTGGGACTACTGAAATCAGACAGAATGCGGCTACAAAAACTTCAAAATTCTTGCATCAGACTCATCACAGGCACAAGAAGGCGGGAACATGTTTCACAACATCTTAAAAATCTTGGTTGGCTCAATATGGAGGTCAGGTGCATACTCCATTCCGCTTCGATCTTCCACAAAATCATTATAACTGGAAAGCCACCTTACCTATTCAGAAAGTTATCTTTCAGAACAGATATACACAATCTGAACTTGAGATTCCGGAATAACCTGACAGCGCCTAAACACAGAACTTCTTTCTTCCGTGGCTCCTTCTCGTATCAGATTGTTCGCTTATACAACCGGTTACCGACTGAATTCAAATCATTTTCACTCAATACGTTCAAAAAAAAACTGGAACAATATTTAATCGAAACTAGCTTTCCGTATATTGAAATATGATATAAAACGAATTCGAATTGGCACACCCCTGTTTTCAACTTCTATGAATATTTTCGTATTGATTTCCTGCAATATTTTATTTTATATATAGTTTTTCATATATTTTTGTTCTTTTTTTATTTTTATTGTTTTTATTCTATTTTATTTTTGTAATGAATATTTTTAAATTAAGCATGATCATGCATATATTTTGATGGTTGGATGGAAGAGCAAGCTCTGCAATGATGTTTTATGCGCAGATATTGAATCCTGCCTTTTGTTAGGTTCTATGTACAGAGTATGTAACCTTTCAATAAAAGCATTTATTATTATTATTATTATTATATAATCCCAATATTATGATACGAATGTTTTCTATCTTGAGATATAAACAGCTTTCGTGACATGATTTTCTGAAACCCAGAAACCGAGCAAGCAGTTCTCAATCTGGTAGAAGAACACCTGGAAACAAGCTCCAGAAAAATAGCGCTGACGTCAAACATTTCTCATGTTCTGGTATGGAAAATTTCAATTGATAATTTATTATATCCCTACCATATTCAAAGCGTTTGGGCACTACTCCCCCGAAACTTTCCGTCACGTATCAACTTCTGTCGTTGGTTCCTCCAATGCCTTATTCAAAATCCTTTATTTGGAAATCAAATTCTGTTAACTGACGAAGCAAATTTCTCACGCAACGCTATATGCAATTTTCACAACAATCATTTGTGGTCAGAGAAAAATCTTCATGGGATACAGGAATCACATTTCCAAGAACAGTTATCTCTTAACGTGTGGGCAGGAATATTCGGAGATTGTTTCATAGGTCCCTTTTTTATTCCGGGAAGATTAAACAAAGAGGGATATCGTGATTTTGTTGAAGAAGATTTGCCTATTCCACTGGAAGTTGTGCCGCTTAGACTACGAAATGAAATGTGGTTTATGCATGACGGTGCCCTGGCACATTTCAGCATCCAAGCGCGAGAATTTTTATATCAAACCATCGGCAACCGTTGGATCGGTCGGGGTGGGCCTCAACTATGGCCCCCTAGGTTACCAGACCTTTACAGTTCGGATTTTTTTCTGTGGGGACATCTAGAATCCTTAATTCACCAGACACCTATCCAAAATGAGGGAGAATTGAGTAATCGAATAATTAACTCTTGTAGAACGATTCAAAATACTCCAGGAATTTTCCAAAGATTGCGCGAATCAATGAGAAGAAGATTGGATGCGTGCAAACAGGCAGGAGGTGGACATTTCGGAAATTTATTGTGATTCTGATTCAGATTTAGATCTATATCCAGTGTTCCGTTGTTTATTGTTGTTTGAAAATGAGCGTTCGAAATGTTTCTATGTTGAATAGCAAAAAAAGTTTTTAAAATATAAAGCTGTATATTTCTTAACATTATGAAAAAATATTTTAACAAATGGATGAAAATGGAGAACTGAAAAACTAAAGGTGTGTTTGGGTGTCCTCTGGCTCATAGAAGAGGACGAATGCTTCTTCACTTATAAGGAATTTTGGGGATATCGGTGATACTCTGGAGTCATTGTACTTGGACCATGTGCCTGCATAAGGGTGCCTACAGTAAGCCGTGTAGTGTCCGCTATAGATTGTTCCACTATGGTTGGACACAGCATATCAGTTGTAAAGACACGGTGTTACGTCATCTGCTGCATAAGTTCTCATATCTAAACCTTCGAGAGGAAAGTCAATGGTGGCATTTAGTTTTCAAAATTGTTCCACTTTTTGCCAAATACATGCATTGAGTATTTAAAATCAAAATATCTCGAAAACGGCTGCTTGTAGCGACTTTTGAAAAACATACCTTTTTCACGTAAAAATGAAAGAGAAAATTATTTTTTCTCTGAAAAATGTAATACATACAATCACGACAAAGTTGTGACTCCCCAAAAGAGACAAAGGCATGTAGGAGGCGCCTCCTACTATTAAGGGCCAAACTAAGATCAAATCTGAATTTCCCATATTAAAAAATCCTCAAATACCAATTTCTGTCTGAATATCGATATTACTTTCAAAATTATTCACAAAAAAACAAAATAAAAATAAATTTTCAATACCATTTATATAAAAAAAGAAGGCATTGCAAACCCATACTTATATGAACTTTTCACCTTATAAATAACTGAGGAATCGTCCTAGTAAATATTGGACACTTAATACATAACACCCTGTATATCTATTGAGAAGGTGAATCTTCTCAATTGAATATTTGCAGAAATATTTGTATTTCATTATCCACAGAGTTTTCTGTACTGAATTTCATCTTTCATCCATCCGTAGATGATTCGTGATTTTATTAATATTCGGTATCTCCGAAAAAATCATTTTAATACAAAAATTCATGATTTCGTGTTCGCAAGTCTGCCTGAAACAAAACTCACCTGAATCAGGATATCTATTTTGGAAAGAAGTCGAAAGATCAGATTCGTCGATTTGCCCATATAGACAAGTGGAGCCATAGCTGTCATTATTGTAACTTTGTCATTATATTCTGGTTTTTCAGATAACATCACAAAAAACTGTGTTGCGCCCTGGGAATATCCGACTAAGGAAAGTTTATCATTCTTTGTGGTTCTGAGGATGTAGTCGATCATTGCCGGGTCATCATGAATACCAAGCTCATGGAAACTAAAAAATGAAAATCCCTCATCATTTGTGGTGGATATCTCAAAACTATATGGTAATCAAGAGATGGAGAGAGAAAGGTTTGGAACGGAAAATGGACTACTATCAGTTTGACTCTCATTTCATATATTCGTTTCTGCTGAATTACAGAGATCATATTTCAAATATACATATTTCTGAAATGATCTGCCAATCCGCAAATTCGACAGCTCTTCAGTTCAATACATGTCGAGCTTGGTTTCGATGAACGAAAACTCATCTGTTATGAAAGGAATAATCGATATATTGATTTTGAAATCATCATTCATCATTGCTTCAAACTGAATCCGCGAACCGGCATATTGAATGGTTGAATAATTGGCCCCTGTAAAATTCCTCAAAACTTATCCCAAGTATGGATCGGCCACTGGTCCAATTTTGTGGCCCACACGGACTGTGGATTCAAATCAACTAGATGGAGGATGAAGGAGGAGTTCTTTGCAGAACTTATATAAAATGTGAATAAATTGGGACGCTGTATTGATGTAGTCGCACACAAAACAAATCGCAAGAAGTACAAGTCGGAAAAAGAGATATTTTAGGTAGTTTTCAATAGAATTACTACCCATTGGTCCCGTCATCACAACAAGAATTTCGATGAATTTTGATATATTCACCGATCATGGTCCCCAGAACGCAAAAATACCATCAGATGAAAATGTTTACATATATTTCTATTATGATGAGGATTTGTATTATTTTGTTTTATGTATAATTTTTTTTTTTCGATGTGCTTTTCAAATACTTATTACAACAATAAATTCCGGATATGACATTCTTATCCTTTTTCAATTTACCATTTATCTTTCTTTCATTACCTATTCCCAGCTCAGTCGATACGCCTATGTATAGAAAATCATCTCAAATCTCAGGAAGATTGCAGTTGCGCCATCTAGTTGTTTTCCTTGAAATCAATTTACTGTTTCATGGGAATATAGCTTGTAATATGATCAAATGATGAATAATGAGTCCAGAAAATAGTTGAATAATTGTTTTTTTTCATTCAAATAAATTTTCAAATACTCCAAATACCTATTCCTGCGATATCTACCTTATGATTATTGTAATTGAAACAATCAAAATTCAAACCATCAAATGCTTGCTCATGCGCAATCAGGAATGATGAAAGTAGATATTCAGAGGTTATATTCATATTATGATCATGTGCACGGAAAAAAGTTCACTACTGTGAATCGGTGATATTAAAAAGGACCATGAAAAGTGTCTAGTGCTAAACGTTCCACTGTGTTTAGTTTTTGTTGATGAAATAGCTCTTGTAAATTCAGTTCCTGCATAGGTGTTAGTGAAGTAAACTGATGTTGGCCCCCTTGTGGCTGGTTATGTCATCTATTGGAAATATAATCTGATTTGGATTGGAGGTGAGTGGCTCTTTGGTCGAATATTTTCCAGGCAGTTTCTTGATTTGGATTGAAGGTTGAAATTGTTGTTACATTTGTTGTCTGCTTATTTGCGTTGATTTTCGATGATGAAAAATGTTTGTAACCGCTTTTCTCCAGAATTATTTTTCCGACTCCCTATTTTTTGTTCCCCAGGCAACCATCACTTTTTGTTTTCCCGATCTGAATTTAACTTTTTGCGCACTTTTTTGAAACACATTTTCTAATTCTAACATATGATACAATTTTATTTAGAATTTGTTTATCTTCACCTAACATTATTTATTCAGAACTGTTCAAAATTCATATTCACCCATTTTCTGTTCTCAAATCTGTTATTTTGATTATTTCCAATATAAAAATAGTTTGACATGTCCCTGCTATGTTCCTTCTGACTCAAAATGAGCATATAGGATGTTCTTGTTTGTAGATTATTTTTGTCTATTTGAATTTTAAAGTTCTATTTGTGGATTTTGATATTCATACTTTTATAGGTTGTGCAAGTTGAATGGATTGTTGGAAACATTCTGATGATAATACAAAAGCTCCACTGTGATGGTCCCAGATGCTGATGATTATGGCTCTCGTAGATTTTTTTGTGAATGGTTGTTAAGGATGTATGAAGGAACAAACGAGTTTCCTGGATATGTTCCATCCACCGATGAGGCATGTTTAACAAGAGATGGCTATTTCAATAGCAGAAACACCCATATATGGGATGAACAGAATCCGCATGGAATGTTTCGAAAAGGCTACCAACGAAAGTTTTCGGTGAATATTTGGGTAGGAATTTATCGAAAATCGTATTTTATTCCTTCCCGTTTGAATGTGCAGAGCTACCGAGTGTTTCACCTGTGCTATTCGAAGACGTACCTCTAATTGTGAATTGAACAAAATGGTGGTCCATTCGAACCTTGCCTTGTTTGTTTCTATGTAGGGTATCCACTAAACCGTTTCTATCATTGAAGTAGATATCAATACACAAAAATTGTTTTTCTTCAACAAAAACATGTTGATTGGATGATATTTTCCTAGATAATTCAATTTGAAATGGCTTTGATGATGATACTTCTACATAAACTTCGACAAATTGAAAGTACTTATCTTCAGTTTTTCGCAAAAAATATTTCAGACCTCAACTCGTATCTGAGTGGAGTATTATGAATTTGAGGTTGGTTTTGTTTGTCAGTTGATCTATCAAAACAATCATATGCAAGAAAGTATGGTAATATATCAGTGAGTCCGCGACATCGATTCGATCAAATAATATGATGAATGAAAAAATGGAGTTATCGGTCTCATTCTGACTCACCTGTACTATGTTTCCGATTTTCCCAACATTAAGAAATGTTCAGGAAGTTGACACATATTCCGATATGTTGTAACAAATTACCTTTATGCGATTATTGCACATAGGAAATTATGTCTCTAATAAGGACATATCTTCAGTTTTTCTCAATTATCTCAGAAACCTCCAGTTTTAGGCAGATTCGTCCATTCACTTAGCCCAAGAAATTATGAAGGAACAGATGACCATATACCATCGTAACTACGCCATTGGTTTACGAAAATGAAATATTATAACTTCAAATTAGCACGTTGATAAACCCTGATTAGTGTACTAAGTTTAATTTTTTTTCCTTCACGAATTTTGAAGTAAACAAATTAAATCCCAATTTTTTCCGTACTTTCGACAACCTGTATCTCAGAGGGGATGCATTTCAGGACATATCCTGATATCAACTTTCCACCTCGAAATGAGGTGAGGAATCTTTAGTCGGAGTTTGTCGGTCTTATTCTGACTCACCCTGTATAAGGGATATAACGAAATTTGTCAACAATGTTGGCCTCAATTCTTAACCAAATGGAACGAAGTTGGGCACAAAGATATTTTCTATCAATTCCTCAGATAAGTTCGAAGATGGGCCAAATCGGTCCAGTAGTTTCAAAATAGCGGCTGTTGAAAGATTAAAAAAAAATCTCAATCTTTCATTTTCATACCAATATAAGCCAATTATAGGTCTTTTGATGAAGCTATATGAGCTTCTCAACTTTCATTCTTATTTATGTTTTCTCGAAGATGTAGACATAAATGAAAACATCAACAATGGCTGTGAATTACCAATCATAAGAATTATTAATTTTTCTTCACCCTGTATGCTCCTTTCATTTGAAGTTCATTCGCTCGTAGCAGTCAGATACTATTTGAGTTTTCCTTCCGCCGACAAACAGAACATCAGTGTATTTTGACATTTCTGAAGTTAAATATTTGATATTTGGAGTGGAACCCCTATAGCTCGGCGATTCAGGTTTTTTTTTCGAATTTGATATTGAAATTAATGTAATACTTTTTTCCTGTCATATGGTTGTTCGGAAGCGAAAATTACCTGAAATTCCAGAATGTTTTATTGTCAGGTTTCATATTGACATTGCTTCTAGACCATGTGTTTCCCCTATTATTACCAACCCATACATCATACCCCTGATCGGCTAACTGTAATGGTAAGGAGCTTCCTTGGCCAGAAATGAAAAACTGAGCGGAAGTGCCCAATATGTCGTGCATGATCAGAACGGCGGGTTTTCCTTCCGATTGGGATCCTGATTTGCCATATGGAACCCGATGTATCTCGAGATTATATCCATCTTCCGTAGTGACCGAGTGTTTTTCAAACGGGTATCCGTAACCTTTTACCAGTTTAGCCTGAAAAAAAAATGAAAGAAACTCGATTTATTTTGGTGCTACAATTGCATTCTAATTTCAAGTGGGTATCCACAAGATTATTTCTGATGTGAAAGTGTTTTGTGTTATCGATTATGGAGGGATGGTGCAGATATACTCCTGAAAATTCAGGGAAGCCGTGGTTTGAAAAAAATACATGCTCACATGAAAGGGAGTAGAAAACAAGAACTACTTTTCAGCTGAAACCGATAAGAAATTAGCAATCCGAAATAACCTCTCAAGTATCCCAAGAGATCTGACATTAGAATTTTTTAAATTTGAGCCTTTTGTATTCGGAAGCCATTTTACTTGTGTTCTTTTCAAATTTTCGGAGGACGTTGCAGCACTTTGATTTTCATTCCATATTTCGCTTGTATATTTCACAATTCAATATACAAAACTGCAAATGGGGCATTGCAATTTCGTATGAGTCCTCCTTTGGTTGCTCGTTATATTTTGTTGGGCTCAATTTTGGTTGCCTATATATTTTTTAGTAAGTGGGTTCCTACGGGTGACTATAGTTATATCATCAGGTTATGATTCTGACATACCACTCAGCAGTTTTATCATATATTTTTCTTCAACTCTCATATGCGTTTCATGATTATTAAAGCTGTTATTACCTAGGAAAGTTTTCTATTACAATTTCATGATCACAAGATCGAATAGTCAAGAATATATCAATTTCTATAGCGGTAAAAATTCGACATAGTTTGGAAAAAAAAAACTCGGGAAAGGTACACAAGAAGTGATTTTGTCTGATTTGATTCGAAGTTTAGCATAAGTAATACATGAATGAATTAATTTCTCGTCGTTCTCTTTGTTGTGTTTGTTGAGGATTTGGACAAAAATAGAATAGAACTCTTCGTTTCGTCACAAAGTTACAACAAACTATCAGAATGTCCAAATTTCGATATTGCGTCATCTGCTGCTATAAACCAAAACAGTGCCATCAGTTTGATGCATACAAATAATCAGTCATTATTTCAAAATATCATTTCTAGGATATTACGGATACCAATCCAAGAGTTGAATCACTTCTCATTTATTTTTCATGCCTAAGGTATAATTAATTATGGAGGTATCTTGTGGTCTGGTTTTTTCTATTGAATTATTTTGCAAGACATGATTATACTCTCAAACTTCAAAATAAACACAATGTCACCTGCTCACAAATTTCAAACAGTTTGAGATCATGTCTCCTATGTCGTTACCAGGTATGACCGGTTGCCCAACTTCGGTGGGCCATTGAAAACGAAACAGCGGCTCTGTAGGTCGGCAGAACCAAATTATATAAAAACGCTCGGACACGTCAACTACATTTTCGAGGGGGACATCGTTCGCGATGAAATTCACCCGAAATACATTTCATCCCTCGGAGCTGTGACCGCCATCCCTAAATTTTTAAATGCAACATATGGCAAGTGATACCTCATTATGAAGGTATTTTCCTTCTTAATATCAAACAACAAAAATTAATTAATTATATCGATTCGTTTTCGAGATATAGGAACTTGAAGTTGGGAAATCACTTTTTATTCACTCAATCAATAAAAACAATATTTGATAAAGCAACTGTCGCAATAATTATTATTGTCAATGAACTAAATGTTCAAACTGTCCACCACCCATTTCCATACAATGATACAAGTTCTGTTCAAAACGAGACCTCACATTTCGTAGCATTTCCGGCGTTATTCGAAGTCTTTTCCGTAAATCTTCCAGAGATTCTGGTTCAGTTGCAAATATTTTGTTTCTCAAGTGACCCCACAGGAAAAAGTCAGGTGGGGTTAAATTTGGAGATCTGGCTGGCCACTCTATAGAGCCTCTTCTTTCGATCCAACTTCCAGAAAACATTCTATCCAAAAACGCCCTAACAGGCTGTGCATAATGTGGAGGTGTCCCGTCTTGTTGAAATATCAAGTGGTCTTCATGGTAACGATCGTCATTTTCGATGATGTCTACTGATTGTGGATAAACAAATTCATTCAATAATACCAAATAAGTTTCTCCTGTCAGGTTACCGTCGAAAAATACTGGTCCAATCAAACGGTCGCCGAAACGGCCCAGACATTGAGTTTTTGGGGAGTTTGAGTATGGACTTCGTGGAAAACATGTGGATTGGCATCTGACCAATAACGACAATTATGACGATTCACAGTCGAATTAAAAAAGAATGTAGACTCATCAGAAGAGCAGATATTGAATTGGAAATTCTCATCAGCATCTATTCCCGTAGTCATAATTTCACAAAATTCCTGTCGTCTATCAAAATCATCTTCATTCAATTGGTGTACCAAATGTATTTTGTAGGGGTGGAATTCATGATGTTTCAGGATACGGCCGATACTGGTTCTACTGATATTGGAACACTAGCCAATTTCCTTGTGCTCAATGTTAGGCCCGCATGACTTGGTCCTAAAAGTGCAACTTCAACAGCTTCATTTCTCAACGGAAATTCAAGTTCTGGGACTCGTTTCTTGTTGGCTACTGATCCAGTTTGACGAAATTTTTGCACTCATTCTAGAATGTGTTTTCTAGCATCAAGTTAATCTGGATGCGTTTTATTGAACAAATTAGCTGAAGGGTTACCGCACTGATCATTTAAAAAAAAATTGTTATTATTTCAACTCTTTCCGCGATCGTATACACTATTATTGCGGAAAGATATTCAGCAGCTTTAGTCAAGTAATTCACTCTAATGTCGTTCGAACAAAGATCAGTTTGACACTGATAGACGTCCATAATTGCGATTTGGCAAAAAAGAATATTTCATTTTGTTGTACTCGCATTTGAGTCGAATTCTCAGGAACCTTCAATTTTTTTCGATCAAGTAAATGAGGATAAAATGAAGATTTGAAACGGAATTGCATGTTATTTGTTGGTATAGTTATTCTAATCCCAATTGGAACGGCAGTAAAAATGAGAGCACTACGAGGAGTGTTCATATGCACTGCCCGGCAAATGGAAAATTTATATACTACCTGTGTTTTTACTTTCAAAGCGTTCCTGGTACAATCATAAAAAAATTCCGTCGTGTGGAAGATAATTACTTCTCGAAACTTTTCATGTCGGTCCAATTGGGATTAGAAATTCTATAAATAGTTAGATCATTCAATTCCTTGACAATGATAATTATTTTCAAACAATTGCATTGTTAGATGTTATTTTCATTGATTCAGTGAATGAAAAGGGATTTCCCAACTCCAAGTTCCTATATATCAAAAACAAATCGATAGAATTAATTGATTTTCGTTGTTTCATATGAGGGAGGACAATACCTTTCAAATGAGGTATCACTTGCCATATGTTGCCATCTAAAAATTTAGGGGTAGCGGTCACAGCTCCGAGGGATGAGATATATTCCGGGTGGATTTCATCGCGAACGATGTGTCCCTCGAAAATGTAGTTGACGTGTCCAAGCGTTTTTATATAATTCTTTCTGCCGACCTACAGACCCGCTGTTTCGTTTTCGATGGCCCACTCTGTATAAAATCACTGGAAGTGAAATATATAAGATACTTTAGTGGCCTAAAAGTTTTTAAATTTCACTTCAAACGGCAATAGAGGCCACTTTATCATACTGGCAAGATTATTTGAAGCTATATACCATGTGTTTCAATTACATCACATCACCATGGGTGAGATTACATTTTCCAATATACATAAGATTACTACATTAATTGAAGTGATATCGCCATGATTGTTCATCGTTCGCCCAATATGACCATCACAATATTAAGGTACTTTTGACCAAATACATTTACTTGTTGAATACTCGTGAATATAAGAAATGACCATAAATAGTCAATAATCTCTCAGAAAAAATTGCAACAATTTTGAATGACGAACAAATCAAAATTGCTTTAACAAATTATAACACTATCGACAAACGCTGTTTTTCACAAAAAAAAAGAAAAAATTCCTTCAGAGTAACAATCCATATATAAAATTGATTGTAATAACTGTAATGAATGCTATGTGGGCCAAACTGGTGGGTACCTGAAAAAACGAATGTCCGAACATAAGAGATTTAAAAATGCATCATAAATCCTACCGCTCTAGTTGAACACGCTAGAGAAAAAAAACATGCTCTTTATTCGACAACCCCAGTTGTTTTCGATGTTCATCCATATCTTTCTGAAATACTTTCGAATGAAACGATCCAAATTCTCAAACATAACAGGGTTAACGATAGAAGAGACATCGATGGATTAAATACTGCCTTTTTCAATTTGATTACCAATATTCCTAGATAAATTATGATTACTATCATTATTATTGCCGTTAACACCTGTATTCTTATCAATAAAAAAAACACTGGCATGGTTCCATTCTTTATATTTTTTATTCTTAGATTTTTACCTCAGTGTTCAGTTATCTCGTTAGAATATATGTTCTATTGTGCCTGTGGATTTTCGTTTGTGTACCTATTACGTCTGACCATGGTTTATATTTTTAAGGATTTCAACACGAGAAGAACTAATTTTGGTGCGTACTTTCCAAATATTTTACAAAACCGTTGATTACTAGTATATTATTTAACGAGCGGCAATGTAGGTCATTACTCACGCAGATGAAATTTGCAGCACGAGCCGCAGGCGAGTGTTGTAATTCATCAAGTGAGTTAAGTCCATTACCGCAAGTTGAATACTATACTTTATTTACGACTATAACAATAAATACTAAGATACAAGTACAGAGAAAGAACTTTATTCACAAATCCTAATAGTTACCTATAACAATGCTATAAAAATTTTAATTGTAATTACTCATTTTTTTTAATAATGAAATTAACTGTAAAGTTTGAACAACCAGTAAACTGAATATGTGGGACTGAATTATGCATTTTCATTGTTTCATTTTGGGTTTGTTGCATATATGTTGTTGATGTACTAACTCGTTGTGGTGTTATAGAACTATATATTTTATTTGCAGTATCTGTCTTATTCTTTTCGGAATCATCAACGTACCGCTCAGCCACAGTAGTTGATCGCCAACCGCCATGGCGTTTCAGTGCCGTTATATCCCCTCCAGCATCTACTAATAAAGTTGCCGACTAGCGGCGAAAACAATGCCCTGTATATAAATTACAGTGTGGTAATTTGAAAAATGTAGCAATGTCTTTCCCCATTGCTCCAAATTTATTAATGGCAATTCTTTGTGAGTGATATTTTCCATTTTGAAATTTGAAGAATAATATCGTTTGCGATATAACGGTGGTACGAAGATTTTAATATTTCTTAACTATGGTATAAAAATTTCCCGTAACAGTGAATTTTCTGAAAATTTTGGTTTTTGTATTTGGTACACTGACCATAAAAATAGATCCATGATCTTCTAAATCTGTAATTTGCATAGAGTGCAATTCTGCTGCACGACAAGCACCCATAATGCCCATTATTGAAGCAACCTTAAATAAATTATGTAATTGATTGGATGATAAAAACGATTGGATATTGTGAGATCTACCACCTTTGTCGCCAGATATTTCTCATCAGGAGCTTCATTTATGAAATCAAAAGTTGTTCTGTCCTAAAAGTTTTTGCCTTTGCTACATGTTTCTCTTATTGACGTTTAAGAAACGCGCGTAATTTCAAATATTCTCTATATTCATTCCATTATTTATGTTGAGTGTGCTTCTTAGCATGGAGTAGAAAGTCCATAGGGACGATGCTTTATATTCAGTGCTAAGTTCACTAAAATATGCCAAAAGTACATTTTCTGTGAACGATGACTTGATGTTCTTGCTGCTACACCAATCTTGAAAATTTTTGTATACACCTTTATAATCATTTTGGGATATTTCGGGCAATAAATTCTGTATGGTAACATCAGCTACTTGTCTTGATTCTGGAGGTGTACATAATAATTCATCTCCACTATCTGAATTCATCTTTTTTCGGCACAAAATTCAGAATAAATAAGTATTAACCTAATTTGAAAACGTCAAAATTGTTCAAGTGACATTACTCCCCTCAATAACAATTATCGACTGTTCCCTTTCGGTCAAACGGCTTGTACAGAAGAACCTTGATATTCGGTAAATAATTCCAAGAATCTTTTCCGATTTATTATAGTGAGTTATTATAACTCACGTTTCTTGTTTATAGATACTATTAATTGCTCAAAAGCAGTTGAATAATCAATATATAATTTAATAGGAGTAGATAAAATAATATATCATGGCAAGTGATACCTATTTTTATACTTTTTATACCAGACCATTGTTAGAGAGCCTTGAGAATGAATTTGATTAAATTCGAAACGTCGGCAAGAAAATAGTTTTTTCTTCAACGTATACTGATCCCAATCCCAACTAAACTCCAACAAAAGTTACTACTGGGTGACTATTTTATCAGAATAAGAAATGACCTTTGAGATACTTGTGTCATGGATCATTTTTAATTTATATTTGATCACATTAATTCAAAATGACTCGAAAAAAAACTTTCAAACAATCAATCCCACCACCAATATACCATGTTCGTGTTTAATACATCACTTGAAACAATGGGTAGATTCATTCATTTATGAAAATTTTCAATCAACTGTAGACTACACTTCACACTTACTATATCGTATGGAAACCATTCTCTCAAGTGCGCTTGAGATACTGCTGGTTGCACCAATTTCGATTTCCCTTTGTCAAAACTTTCAACATTGATTACAGATTCCTGTGCATGCCATATGCAAAATAGAACCACCACGAAAAACTTCATTTTTTCAAATGGTTTTCCGAATTGTCAACAGCTAGATATAATACAATTACATGAATATGTTATCACTTCGTTATCTAAAAGTGAGTACTTCAGATTTTATTGAAAAAAATATATGGATTTCGAATCTAGGATAAATGTTATCTCACCAACCTCAGTGGTATCATATATACCTACCTGAGATTAGAACATTGAAATATACATGGCTGTTGATAGTTGTACTATAGAATGTTGGCCGTGATGCTACGATTTAAAACTTGTTCACGGGGTAGAAAAGTGGAAGGTGTAGCAAATAATATACTATGTACTAAGGGTGGATGTGAGGGTAGCTTGACACTGCAGTAGCTCAGTGAGGGGGTAGGGTTTATTGATTCAGACTATAAGGTACTTCATATAGATATGATGTTCAACGAGCAGGTATCACAAAAAAATGTTATCTACAACAGCTGACTTGGTTCTCTTTAGTAGATACATTTTCAGTCAATGTATTCCAACTATATGACATTGAAAATTAAACATTATTGGGGGTATAAGTATCAGTTTTTTCTCACTGTTATTATTCCAATTTCCAGGGGGGTGGTATCTAGGATAAAGGTTCCTTGACAAAGAACAAGTGGAAGGTAATTCTTACTTGGCTAATTCCTTATTTTCAATTTGTCTTAGGCACTGCATGACCTTTTGTTTGACTACTGATACGAGCATTCCAGTAGGTCCAAGGTTTTATTATGCTCCAAGTGGTACTTGAAAAGCGAGTTAGCAATCGGCAGGTAATTGTGAGAAGTAGGTTCTGGAATTTAAAGCAGGAAAAATAGGAAAAAGGCGTACAAAGAAATCCAGCACGAACTGACAAATGCATGCCATGAAAATGTCATCATGGCGGATAGAAGCTGATGAACAAGAAGTAACTTAGCATTCGTGACTTCACAGATAAATCGACCGTAGTGAAAGATATCCCGAATAGATAACCTTCAAAAGTTATTAAATTCGTATTTTTGGTTTGTTCAGCATTTTTTCGTACACGGTTATTATTTCGGCTTTCAATTCAATAAGATGTCATAAAAATGAAGCCTAATTACGAACAGAAGTGTCAGTTTGACGAAAATACATTTTGAGAAAAAAGAGAACGAACAATCAACTTTTGATCAAAAATGCAAAACGCCTCATTCCTCAAGACTGATGACTACAAATACCTATACAATAGGCGTATGTCGGTCGAATATCAATAAAAAAACACTCCGTTCCTGGCTAATGCCTCGACGGACGTTGAATGACATCCGATGGATAAACGTGCGAAGTCCTTCAAGGTACCTTGGAAATATTTGTTGCGAAATGGATAAATATCAACCACCCCACTCCGGCTGACCACCTGTGTACCAGTTTGGGGATATTTGCCCCCAATCAGTACAGGGTGAGTCAAGCGGAAAATGATTTGTCTGAAGGTTGTAGACGATGTGGTAACTTCATTACTCTCGTTTCGGACGTCCATCGTCCTAATTGATTTGAAACGTTTTCAAGACGTTTCGAATGCTTGTATCTGCAATCGTCTTCGGATGAAGTACGATGGACGTCCGAAACGAGAGTAATCAGAAAATGATCACTGTCTGCTGTACCTGACTGGAACGATCAATATCCTGTCTAATATGAGCAGGCATTGTTTTTTTGAAAGTTTGATTTTAGCTGGAATAAACCTTCTACCAGCTCGTACAATATTCTTAATAAGGGAAAAAATATACTGAGCAGCAAATCTGCGAACTCAGACAATTTTCATTTACTTTGAAAAAGAAATTATTTTAGCCCAAAAATAAAATGAACTTTGATTTTCTTGTTATTCAAATATTTCTGACTTAGAAAAGATCTTTTCGAACTTCTATTTCATTTATTTAAAATTGGCAGATGGCCTGAATATTGTTCATTATCAAAACCTTTGGCTTGTCATTGAACTTCCTGTTCAGATGGGACTTGTAAACCCCTATCTTCGATCGCGGAAGCAAGCCCTTTCATGATTCTGAAATTCATATAACCTACTAAGCTCGGCTCTAGGACCCTGCAATGTCCCCCCATTCGAGGACTGGCCTATCAGGAGCCGTACGGGACCCTAATTTCCCTACGAAACACCATTTTACTAAGCGAAAATATCACGCCTAACTCACCACGTGTATCCTATCATCGTCATACGTGGTGCCCGCTCGTCTCCGGAGACGTCAACGACGTCGTCTTATCCGAACGTGCTGGAATGCGACTCCGTGGTCACAAACCTCGGAAAAACACGACCTTCTGCACCTAGTTCCACCCCAATTCCAGCTCGGCTGTCATGGCAAGGGACTAGCATGCAGTGGAAGGAGATGGCATCCAAAAGAAACATTTGGTAAAACTTCTTATTTCTACTTCCGTAGAGTCATAATTAGGACCAGAATTCTTTCGAAACCAACTTGTTGTTGGCGGAGACAAATGGCAATGAACATAAAATTGGATATCTTTGGTAGGCTGAAGTATTTCTCCTCAATAAACCATATAAAATATCGACGATTTTTCATGCAACTCATCCAAGTTGCTCCTCGGGAATAATGAATTCAATCAACTTCTACCATGCCCCCCTAAAGGTTGAGTGCCCATGGATAATGAATCCCCTACTTGCCTTCCTTCCCCCCACCCCCGCTCCACCATGGAGCGGTCATCAACTCGCAAATTGGCATGTTTGCAGAATTGGAATCGTACCTCCTGTGGTATGAAGTCAGCCTTTGAGTGCTTTAAACCCCTTGTTATCGTGATTTTTGTGTGTTCTCACGACTTGTGATGTGTGTGCATGGTGGTGATGTACCTGGCGGATGCGTAAGTGTAAGCTGTGATGTTTTTGGGTGTGTTGATCTTACGTGTTTTGTGTTGAGTTTTTGTTACTCACCTAAGTGCTACTCTCGGTGGTGGACGGTCGTTCTGGTAGACTGGTCGCATGTACTTGTCCGTTTCTCTGAACTTGGGGGCGTCCAGGCTTAGGATCACGTGGATGTCTTGGATCACCGGGTTCCTGTGGGTGTTCGTCTCCTGGAACGTTGCGTTGGCGTGATTCCGTAGATGGTCCTCTATGAAGTTTGGATCGACATTCAGGTCCCTGTTGATGAATCTATTCGAGACGTATCTGGGAGCGATCACTGCCATTCGTAGGTCACGTTCAAGAATCTCTGGATCTTGGTCCTATATATTTCTGCGCATTGACCCCATGCAGCAGATGCATACAGGATGATGAGAGGAGTATGGTCCTGATAAGGAGCAGCTTCAACTGGAGTTCCATGTTGCTTCTGCTTATGAAAAATAAAGTTTAAAAATAATTATTTGAAATGTGCCTAATGCGGCATCTTGAGACAATCCATCCACTTTGTTGCTTCCGCTGAGATTGAATTAGCGAAATAGACAACACCATTAGCTTACGCCAACTCAACGCAACTAGAACAACTGAGAAATGATCGAAGGAAATGTCCTCCCGAGTTTCAGGAATGAAATCTGCAATAGAGACAGAATGTCCTATGCTTCAAGACTGCTAACTACAAATACTTATACAATAGGTGTATGTCGGTCGAATCTGCATTAAAAACAAATAGTTCTCTGGCTAATGCCTCGACGGACGTTGAATGACATCTAATGGATAAACGTGCAAAGTACAAGATAATTTGCAAATGTTTGTAGCGAAATGGATGAAAATCAACCATCCAACTCAGGCTAACCACCTGTAGAATGGTTTCGAGGTATTTGCCCCTCATCAGTACAGGGGGGGTCAAGCGGACAATGATTATTTTCTGCTGTACCTGACCGAAACGATTGAAATCCATCCACTTCGTATCATGTAACAGACTCTTTTGCAGATTTCTTTCCTGAGATTCGGGAGGACATTTCCGTCCGTAATGTTTTAGTTGCTCTAGTTGCGTCGAAATGGCTTGAACTAATGGTGTTGCCATTCCGCTAAATCAATAGCAGCAAAAGCTACGAAGGGATTGTTTTTTATTGGATTCAGTCGGGCACAGCAGACATTAATCATGGTCTGTTTGACCCACCCTGTACTGATGAGGAGAAAATACTCCAAAACTGGTATACTGATGGTAAGCCTGAGTGGGGTGGTTAATATTCATCCATTTCGCTACAAACATTTGCAAAGTACCTTGTTGGACTTTGCAGGTTTATCCATCGGATGCCATTCAACGTCCGTCGAGACATGAGCCACGAAAGTAGTAATTTTTTATGTATATTTGACCGACATACACCTATTGTATGGGTATCTGTAGTCAGCAGTCTTAAGGATCAAGACGTTTTTTATTTTTGATGAAATATTAGCTGGCTATCGATGTCACAGACTTCTGTCTCTATTGCAAATAAACTTTTGGTAAACGCGACAGGCTTGTCTTATTTCAGTACAATGTTGTGCTAGATTTCCAGGCCTTGGTTTATGAACGTCATTCTTCACTGTTTGCCAGGTATAAAACTCTAATGGTGAACTATGGGGCAACTCAGGAGGCCAGGGCTGAGAATTTTCTGTAGTCCATTATCTACAGCTTGAGATATCACCCCATCAGTCATAAATTTGTATATCCTTCCTACAAAGGATTAAGGAATTCGGGTTTCCAAGACTAGCTTTCTTCACGACCAAAATATGTTGAAATGCCAAATTTCGTAGACTCACTTTTGGATTCGCTTGATTTGCAGCATATCTACAAGATGCAGATGTATTCGAGATTGATCATTCTGAGATTTTTTAATAACACTGGTGGTTTCATTGGAAAGGGCTCCTATGGCGACTGCCTCAATTCCATGACTAATGGCGACTCGTCAAGGATGTCGTCGGAGAAATTATGCGGCTACTTCCCTGGTTGAATTGAATTCTGAACAACTTTTTTCGATCCCTATTTTTTTCTTCAACATGAAGCCAATTATGGGCCTTATTTGGAGGATTGCTGCTGTCTCAGTTTGTCACTTTGATTTGAGTTGGTTGTCCCAAAATGTAAATCAGATACACTTTAATAATACAAACTTTCGAACTGATGGTAAGCATGATTGGTGAAGATATAGCAACTTTTTCTGTATGGACTGGAGTGGTGATGTAGCACTTCTATGAAATCTACCCAAAATTAACATTCCCCCACTTTTTTGGATAGACGCGACCGATACTTGATGAAAATCCATAATTGAAGTAACCTAAAAAACACTTCATTAAGGTAGTCACAGAAATCTTTCGCTAACAATCTCCTGGCAGAAAAGCTTTGCTTTGCTAATGACTTTGAAATTGCATGTAAAAAAAGGTCAAAAACTCAATCTCCTAGAAAGACAACAACTCACAATATTTATTAAATGACCAGATTGATTTGGATAATACGCCTCTTTCAAATCTTTTTACTGAACATTAAATAATATTTCGTCCAATAATCACCCAATTACCTGATATCCAACTGACAACCTACTCCTATTATTCATATCGATCCCCAGTAATTGTAATTTAGTTTACCCCCACTTGAAAAAGCGATACTATAGCGAAACACGTGTAGTGGGTTTTGTAAACCAATTTTTGTGTGAAACTCGTAGTGTTTTAGTTCACTTCACTTTTAATATATTTCCAACTCTGACCAAATATTTCGCGAGAGTATATGTTCCTGTATAGAATACGTTCTCTTGAAAAATCTCCTTCATGTTACCAAGAAATGAATCAAGACAAGAACAAAGTACAAGAAGGCACATTCGTGCTGGAGTATTCCACCAAAAGGAAAAATACATCGTGAATTATGAAAATATCCCCGCGGAACAATTTGCCACAATGTTTTCTTAAATTTGCTTTATGCCCAGAGATATCTACTCATACATACATAAAATGTTGGGGCTGAAATTGAGAAATAGGCAGAGAATGGAGTTTTTCTCATTTCCCAACCACATCAGGGAATAAAATTCGGAATCACAAATCGTGTAGAAACGGGAATGATGATAATGTCTGAGAACGTGTTGTATCTCCAACATAGGCGTGCTGATTCATGTTTTTTTTTATTCATCTACCAATCCAATCAATACCCAGATTAGGCAGGTGCAGCAAGTGTTTATCCAAATCAATTCAATTGTAAGAAACAGTTCTTATCTTAGTTTATCCTCTGAGTTATCAATAAACAGACACTGTATTTTCTCTACATTTTGTTACTCAGTTCTCTGCTGGATTGATGAATTTGGATCTCGAAGCATGAAATTATTCTTACAAGAAAACGTGACAAATTGAGAGCATTAATACCATCAAAAACGATAATAAATCTGAAGATCCCTAATAATGAATATTTTATCATTGTGTTTCAACTACATCATTTTGCATCATCCAGTGAAATTTTCAAAAAGGCCAATTTGACATTTGAGAAATTATAATAAGCCTGAAATCATTGATGGGTCAGACAATGGCTGGATGACTGGTGAAACTTTTTTGGAATATTTTGCCAATGTGTTTCATCCATGGCTTGTGGAAAATAAAATTGAGTTCCCAGTAATCGTATTTTGCGCTCCTTAAAGTCCAACCTCACCTTCACGTGGTTTGCGGCGGCGGCGGCGGCGGCGCAGCGAATGGTATGGTTAGTGGACAGTCGTGTTCATTTGTGTGCGGCTGCGACTTGACCAACAGGGCACCGAAAAGGAAAGAGGACAACTCTTGGCTCTCTCGGTTTCTTCTTCCAGGACACTGAAGAGGTCATGATTCCGAGCGTCCCCGAGATCGGAAGAGTACTCTTCAGGGTGCTGAACAAACGACAGAGACCGCCCAGATGGACCTCCAGCACCGCAAGGTAGCCACAGTAGTACATGCAGTCGCTGGGAGGGAACTCAAAGCGGTACTTAATCGGCAGCCATGGATACAACATGGAAAAAAAATCGTACCAGGTAAGATACAATGGGCCGGACGGCTCAAGTGTCGTCGGAGGCCAAAGCCTGACGAGCCTACATGGTGGAGGTTTTAGTGGGTAAACCTGTGACTGGGATTCCCACACTCTGTCCGTAATAGATTCCTCCACCTCCAAAAAACAAAGAAAAATCGTATTTTGCGATGGTTATAGCTCACACTATAACCTTTTTCATTCATTTTTCAAAATTATTGAATAATCCTTCCTAAGAATTCCCAGAAATTTATATTTCCTAGAGACTAGTTGGTTTTATAAAGTTGAAACTTGGTTAAAAATAATTCACCCAACTCATTGTCCATAAATTTATGTGGATAAACTCACTGTACAAGTAATATTCTCCAATACACACAATAAACCTCCGAACCTTCAATTCCTGGTTCAAAATAAAGTATATACAGTGCGCGCGTAAAGTATGGAAACATGGAGATATATTTGACACCCCGTGAGATACAATAACAAAATTTTGGTTATGTATTTTAGATGGACCAGCGATTTTGAATTTTATATCTACCGAAAGTACAGTTTCTGAGATATACGACCGATATGTTTTTTTTAAATAGGACAACCCGTATATTTTACAATTTTCTGTTACAGTTTTTCATTGCCGATGCAGCGTACGAACTATCAATGGCCAATATTGACCATTAATTTTAAGAAATTGGGAAAAATATGTTTATTGCAACCGTTGATATAAACATAAAGAGAAAATAAAATGGGCCACTTGGTATTTATTGAAGTTTGAAAAAGTCTGCCGTTTTTGTACTGATAAACATCATTCGAATATCGGTTTCATTTCGTTAAATCAAGTAGATTTTACTGTCAGTAGGTACGTCGTGATTCACTGTTAGTAGGTACGTCGTGATTTTTTTTGAAAATAGGCTTACCAGCGATGAAGATCAAAGTAAAATACAATGGGTCATTCAACAGAGCGTCAAAGAATTGGAAGTTTAATACTAAAAGGATGTGGGGACAGGTAATACCATAATATTATGAAATGTGTTTTATTTGCGACATTATTTGTAGGACCCAAACACACGGAAAGGTATGTGAAATATTTGATCACAAGTATGAAGATAGAACTCCTATAGCACGTGGTACTATATCTAAAATTATCCATAAATTTGGGGAAAGTGGACATGTACGAGAACTCCCAAGAAGTGGCCGTCCTGCTATTCCAGAGAAAACAAAAACTGACATTTTTTGTCGATGGTTGAAGATCCTCATAAGGCTAATAGAGTTGTTGCAACCAAAAATCGCATCAGTCAAACGACTGTTCGTGAATATGTGAACAAAGAAAAATGAGATCCCTATAAAGTACAATCAGTACAGCAACTGAACGAAAACGATCCAGATCACAGAATGGAGTTCTGTGAAACAATGTTAAAGATATTTGATAATAATCCTAATTTCTTTAATCAAATCCTTTCTTCTGATGAGGCTACTTTCCAATTAAATGGCACGGTCAATAAACAAAACTGCAGGTACTGGTCAGATGAAAATCCTCATTGGATGGTGGAGGCACATACGCAGTATCCACAAAAGATCAATGTGTGGGCAGGAATTATTATTGATACCGTTATTGGACCTTATTTTCAGAACCATGACAGGTGAAGAATACTGGGCATTTTCAGAATTGGAGTTAATTCCAGAATTAGCCGGACCTGATGATATAAATTATCATATCGTGCATAGATTGATTTGGATTCATCAAGATGGAGCGCCCTCTCATTATCTTCGAGTCGTTCGTGGTTTCTCGACATTACATTTCCAAATCGTTGGATTGGAAGAAGAGGAGCTATAGAATGGCCAGCAAGATCTCCGGATTTGACACCTCTAGATTATTTTTTGTGAGGTTATTTCGAAAAAAAAGTGTATGTGAATAGGTCACTTACAATCCAAGGACTGAAAGACAAAATTACACTAATTTCTCTGGCAACGATTAGAATTGTATTGGATGAATTTTCATTCAGAATGTATATTTGTTTCCGAATACGAGGAGGTCATATTGAATATCTCCTTCAATTTTTTTCTCAAGGTATTATTTTTTGTTTATACTCCAATATTAATTACAAAATATTATTATTTCCTAATTCCTTGAAATTATTGGTCAGTATTGGCCATCATCAATTTGTATGCTGCATCGGCAATAAAAATTCTGAACGGAAAATTGTAAAAATACGGGTTGTCACATTCAAAAATCAATATATTGTTCGTATATCTCAGAAACTGTACTATTGGCAACGTCAAAAATATAAAATTTGAAATCACTTGTCCATCTAATATACATAACCAGAATTTTATTATTGTATCTTACGGGGTGTCAAAGATATCTTCATGTTTCCATACTTCATGCGCGCACTGTATAAGCAAATCTCATCAATGGTATGCTAGAGAAGTAGGCATTTCTTCACCTTTGAAATCTCTGAACGTCAGTGACTATACTAAAACGGGTATTATGTAAATTTCAATAACATATATAGTTTTTTATGTTCGAACGTTCGATTAAATGCATTTAACCTTACATGGCCCCATTGTAATGAGTCCGTTAAACAAGTCTCGTAACATATCTTCCTCTGCAGGCCAATACCAAATAATTGGTTCAATCCAATAGTGGACAATTTTTGCTTCCAGGACCTCCTTGGCTCTAGGGATCCTCCTCCCTCCTATAGTATACCTAATTACGCCAGTCTACTTCGTGCATCAATAATTTCTTGACAAAGCTTTCATTCAGCAATTTCTAGTGGTCTTTTTTTTCTTTCAACTCGGAATGTATAATTTCAGTGTAGTGATTGATCTTATATTTGATTTGAAGATCAGATCCGAAATGTCAAATTAACGAAATCTGGTCTATGACCTCTGATCAACGACCTGGCAGAACTATAGCATCAAACAACAGAAAAATATATTTGTAAAACATGTCTGACGAACCCACTTTTAAATTCAATTATTTTTGTTTCAAAGTTTACCAAAACACAAATTTCTTGCATTTTTTTGAAAATTATGAAGTGATATTCGCCTCTCAGCAAAGTTGTTCTCCTTCTTCGTTTATGGGTGGTATAATTCATTAACTATCCCACCCACGAGTCTTTCAGTGAAGTCAGGAACAGCAATGGAGGAATTCCAACTTCTTTTCTCTCTAAATAAAATATTCACCTTTCAATATTTTTCATAACTTCTCGTTAATATGTCTGTGTTCCAAAAAGCGATCCACAGAACTCATCCTCATCTCAAAATAATATATTTTACTATTCTGTAGTGTGGTCAGATCATACAAAAAGGGCCTGTTCTGTTTTCTTATTCATGGTCACATCACATCGCACCAGGTTACACTAACACTCTGTGCGCATCGATGATATTTGACATTTCTAGATTGTAAATGAGATCAAAGTTAGTTTGTTTTGGAGTTTTTCCATCAGACAGTTTCACTATTCAAATAAAAGGAAATAAAAGGATTATCTATGGTAGTGTCATAACTTGTAAACTAGCCACTGAGATTTTGTACGATTTTAAAATTATCTATTTGCTGTCAGAACTTCAAGTAACTGTGCACAGGGTACTGAAATGAACGTTTTGAAAAAAGCAAACGTCACAACACCTGGCCATGGCATTGATCAAGTTCTGTAGGGAAAATTCAATAGAACTGGTTACACTTTATCTCAATGCTACCTAAATTTCGCAACCCATGGATGTTGCAGTTTCCCATCCGTTGAAAATATCTTGGAGAAAGGAGGTTTTCGCATACAATACATTTCTATTAGGTTAGGTTAGGTTTTTTTTTGAGTGGAAGATAACCGCCCCTTCCACTGCGACCTACATTTCGATTACTGGAAAGTATAAGTTTTCTCACGAGCTCCAGAAAATCTAAAAAGAGAAATAATAATTTTAAATTCTACAAATGTCATCAATAAAATGACTGAAAGTATACATACACCACCTCAGGAACGTTTATAACTATCAGTTATACGATGATATTCATGTCAGACAGAAATTGTGAATAATTTGAAGAGTGAATAATTTATTTCAGGCATATACAGGGTGTATAATACCATTTTATAACGTATTACAGTGGTTAAAAATCTGAAAAAAATTATTGAAAGCATATTTTTGTTCTTTGCAAAATTCAACAAAATTTTGGGTAGCGCCACCCGTATAATTTCAGGTTACCTACTCAGAGGAAAACTTTGGCAATTGCCGAATGCAATGAACATTTGATTCGGTATTTGATCAATGTAGAATGTTGAACTGATTGTGTGGTAAATGTATACATTGCAGGCGGCCCAATATAGATATTCGATTTCGAAGTGAAGGAAACAACTAACCTTTTTATATCCAAACTGATGATGAAGTTAGAACTAATTGACTCTATACTCTGCTTTAAGGCACTTATCATAATTATCACAGTCACTTGTAAGAAACAAACGACACAAACAGTATTCAAAAGGGAAAAACATACGCAATTGAATATTGTTTTAAAAATAATTCCGTGACAATTGAAGTGATTCAGAACACGTGATCTGAACACTGTTGTCAAACAAGATTCTTGCGTGCACGGTTTACAAAGCTGTCTACGAACAAAAGTTTGTTAGATTCTGATTGGCTGGTGAATGAAAGATCCTAATTAGCAACCAATCAGAAAACAGTACACGATGTGCAGGAGAATTAATTTGAACATTATTGTCTTTTTGGAAAATTGGAAGTGGAGCACTCAGCATAACCAATAATATATGTTTTTGTATTTCATGCAAATAGATCATTTATCGCAGAGCGTTTTCGACCTAGAAGGTCATCTCCAGTGCCTGCCTGAAAGGTAAGTGGGTGAGTGGAACTGGATTGTGTTTTTTTTGTGAACTTACTCGTGAACTTACTAGGTTAGCACAAGGAGAAATCCATAAGATAACGACATTCACAATGTAAAACTGATCAAAATTGTATGTATCCAAGTCAAAAGAGATAAAATTAAAATGAAATGAAAGTTCTAAAGTATCATAGTAGGTAGCGCAAAGGTTATACTCAAACAAATAGAAGAAATACAGAAGAAGAAACGTTAATCTATTTTGTTTTGTGTTTTCGTGGTGACAATCAAACAAAGCAGACTGACAGGTTCAGATGTAACCTCCTAACCTAACTTGAGGTGCTAATGTAGAGGAATAAAAGAGCTCTTCAAGATTTTTTTTATATTTAAACAAATATTATTGTGGGCTAGTTCTTCCTCGATATGTAGGTCTTTCAACAAGTCCACCTCACATGAAAAGTTTCTATAAGACTAATAATAACCCGAGTCGATATTTGATCAACACGAAAGGTAAACGTAACAAATGATCAAAAAGTGGTATTCATAAATTAAATTGCAATTATTGTGCAACATCCTACTATGATAATTGACAACTTTCATTTTATTCCAATTTCATCACTTTTAACTTGGATAAATAAAATTTTAATCTGTTTTACATTATGCATGTCATTATTTTATGGATTCCTTCCTGTGGTAACCTGACGAGTGAGTGCTACCTAAAGTTCTCGAACCAATAAGTTAAACACGATCCAGTTTCACTGACTCACTTACTTTTCAGGCAGGCACTGAAAATGACGACCTCTTGGGTCGAAACCGCTCTGCGATCAATAAACTATTTGTATGAAATACAAAAATATTTTAATTCATTATTGTCTTTATCTCTTGCTGGCTCTTGAAACTGAACACCAAGCTATTCCATGCGTATTTTGAAGAGTAGAAGATAAGACGAATCACTAGTCGCATTTATGAATGAAGTAGTGAATTTCTATTCTGGTTGGATTCTGGAGTCGCCAATCACTGTGCGGGCAGTTTCGAACTGGAAATATTTTTTTTTTTTATGTTTAGAGAACATCGTGGGAACCAAGGGAAAGAAGGTAGGAGTTGGTCTTCTTCTTAAATTTCTGGAGGTTGTATGCCTCGGGGAACACCTCCCTAGGCAATGAGTTCCAAAGCCTCGCTGTTCGTTGGATGAACGAGTCTTTGGAAAGTGATGTTGTGCAGGTCTCCAAAGTGACCACGAAGGGGTGTGATGACTGAACTTGACGGGTTAGTCTCGAAGAGACTGCCAAAGCAGGAACGATTGTTGATATTTCAGAAGAGCATCGCCCATGAAAATATCTATAAAATAGAGACAAATCGCCAACTTTTCTACGGTGTTCCAGACAAGTGAGCGAGTTTGTAAGCGAGGCATCACTGACGAGACGAATTGCCCTTTTTTGGACAGAATCCAATAGCCTCAGGATATGTTTAGGTGCCGCGCTCCAAATATGGGAACATATTCAGAAAGTGATGTATCGGTGCCTTATAGATCCTAAGCAGCGGGTGGGGGTGAAATATCTCTTGGCACGAAACAAAAAACCAAGTTTTTGGGATGCACTCTTGGCAATGGACCTCACGTGATTTTCCCAGGAAAGGTTATTGCTGATAGTAATACCAAGCATCGATATGGATGACTTCAGTGGTATGGTTACTCCTGACAAAGTTATGTTAGGCACAGTGAGATCGACTTTTCTAGAGGAAAGACATGCTTGTGTTTTGTTTGCATTGAATTCTACCAAGTTATTAGATCCCCACTCGTGAATTGTTGCTAAGTCCATATTTATATTATTAACATTTCTTCCTCGTTCATTTCTGGTTTCACGGGCTGATATAGGGGCCCTGGAAGAGAAAGTGGTATGATATAAATTATTTTTTGATAAAAAGGCAAATTGTTTGAAAGAAAAAACAATGATGTTCAAAATAATTCTCGTGCACATCGCGTACTGTTTCCTGATCAGTTGATAATTGAGATATTTCATTCACCAGCCAATCAGAGAACACTAATAGAATCTAACAAACTTCCGTTCGTGGACAGTTTTGTAAACCGTGCATGCAAAACTCTTTCTTGGCAACAGTGTTCAGTTCACGTGTTCTCAATCACTACAATGGTCGTGAAATTATTTTCAAAACAATATTTAATTGCGGATGTTTTTGCCTCTCAACTACTGTTCGTGTCGTTTGTTTCTTACAAGAGACTGTGATAATTATGATAAGTGGCTCAAAGCCGAGTAGGAAGTCAACTAGTTCTGATTTTATCACCAGTTTGGATGTAACAAGATTTTCTTCATTTTGAAATTGAATATACGGTGCTTCTCAGAAGTCCGCTCCCCCCTTCTTATTTTTGGAACTATTATACATAAACAGGTGGAATTTGGAAACTGAATATTGAAGGTTGTAAACTTCCCTACTAGTGATGATAGATGACGGAATCGTCAAAGATAACGTCACAAGGCCATTGTGACCAATAATTTTAAATGAAACCCTACGGCAAGCGACATCTCTTTCAAAAGGTATCAAAAAAACCCATTCAATGATACCAATTTTGTTTGTGTTCATGGCAGTTTTAATGGCTCATTAGTAAACATTAAAATATAAATTCCATTCAGAATGATATTAATTACAGATTAAAAAATCAGTATCTACTTGAAGAAATTGCTCGAAGTGACCTTCATTTACTCCCCAATAGTGAAATATCCTATTTTTGAACTCTTCTCGTACTTTTGCAAATGTGTCTGCCTCACATTCTGCAACAATACGTTGTCTTAAAACGTCAATATTGTCAGGTTCAGTGGCGTAAACCTTCGATATAAGGTACCCCTACAGAAAAAAAGCCAAAGGTGTGAGGTCCGGTGATCGAGCTGGCCATTCCTCTGAACCTCGTCGTCCAATCCATCTACCACGATACTCCTCATCCAAATACTGTCTCACTGCACCGTAATAGTGTGGAGGAGCACCATCCTGTTGGAATGTTATTTCCAAATTGCCGAATTCATCTGGATTATCTTCCAAAATTTCAGGGATTAACGATTCTATTGCGTTTTGCAACAGCTCCAGATAAACCTCCCCAGTTAAATTAGTATTCAAATAAATATTACTTTAAAAAAACTAAGAAACATGCTTTTATAGAAAACCAGACTGAAAAAATATAAAATAAGAAAAAATGTATTTTATTTAAAAAAAAGCGTGGGGTGCATGGTATCAATATTTATATAGTACATCACACACCTAGGGCAGTAAAGTAAGAAATATCTCAGATCACAGGTAATTGTTGGCCGAGGCGATACCATGCACCCCACGCTTTTTTTTTAAATAAAATAATGTTTTTCCTATTTTCCATTTTTTCAGTCTGGTTTTCTATTAAAGCGTGAATCTTAGTTTTTTTAAACTATTATTCATTTTCAACTTTTCAGCTTAGTTTTCTATTAACGCGTGTTTTTAGTTTTAAAAACTATCATTATTATTATTGAATTTTTTCAACTAGTATTCTCTAATATTGATCAGAATCGGACCATAATCACAAAACTCGCGGCTATTTTGGAACCGCCATCTTGAATCCTTCAATTTTGACAAAATAATCATAATCTCCGACCCCAAAAACCCCCACATACCAATTTTGAATAGAATCAGACCATAATCACAAAACACGGCCGCCGTTTTGAAGCCGCCATTTCGTATTTTTCAATTTTCACAAAAAAAATAATATTATCCGACCCCCAAAACCCCCACATACCAATTTTGAATAGAATCAGACCATAATCACAAAACTCGGCAGCCATTTTGAAGCCGCCATCTTGAATTTTTTAATTTTGACAAGAGAATCATAATCTCCGACCACAAAAACCCTCAGATACCAATATTGAAGCGAATCGGAACATAATCACAAAACTCCTACGCCATATTGGAGCCGCCATTTTGTTTTTTTCACACAAAAATTTCTTAATGCATTGTCACCGGATTTATGTACACCTGCCGAATTTCAAATCATTCGTAAGTGGGTCAAAATCACGCCCAAAGGAGTCGGTTACAAACAAACAAACAAACAAACAAACAAACGAACGAACATACAAGTGGGGCTAATATAAAGCGTGTAAGAAAGAGGCCCAACGATTTGGTTTCTCAGGATACCTGCCCAAACATTCACCTTCTGGGGAAATTGGGTACGTGTTTCACGAAACAGGTGAGGATTTGCGTCACTCCAATACGTCACATTCTGTGTATTTACATTTCCATTCAGATAGAAAGTAAGTACTTTCGTCACTGAAACAAATTGTTTTGACATAGTCTGGCTGTTGGTTAATTTTAGTTTCCATATTTTCACAAAATTCTAGTCTTCGATCTGGGTCGCCGTCTGAGAGTTGATAAACCATTTTTAATTTATATGGATGAAATTTGTTTTTTTTTCAACACCCTGTGAACTGTACTTTATCACCTAAAGCACGTACCATTCCGCTTCTTGAAGCACTTGAACGTTCGGCTCACAACAGTTCAACAAAATATTGAAATGTACAAAAATATCAGAAGTACCGAAAGCTGCTAAAACAGTTAAACGTTCGATCAACAATACACAAATTATTAAATGTACAAGAACTTGGACAATTACGAAAACTTCGAATTAGGGAGACAAACAAAAACGTCAGCTCATTTGACAACTATCCAGAGGCGGAGCTTGAATTTGGAATTTTAGTATTAACTGATTCAATTCATCACAGCTTTGCAATTTTCAAAAGCGAGTTGCCAAAACTGCCATAAATACAATCAAAATTAGTATTATTGAATAGGTTTTTTCGATACCTTTTAAAAGAGGTTTCGCTTGTTCCTTTTAAAATTATTGGTCACAATGGCCTTGTGAAATCATCTTTGACGATTTCGTCATCTATCATCACTAGTAGGGAAGTTTACAACCTTCAATATTCAGTTTCCAAATTTCACATGTTTATGTATAATCGTTCCCAAAGTAAGAGGGGTCGAGGGGACTTTTGAGAAGCACTGTATATCATCCACCACACGGAATTTAAAAAAGTTAGTACCAGACTATCAGGATCAATATTTGTTCAACTCGCGTTGTCACACAAATATAATTTGTGATGAATATGCTGGGGACAAAAATATATTCTCAGTGCTTGACATAACAATACTGCATCATATAGATTTTTCAAATTAGTTCCACTTCCAATCCATCCATCAAAAGTGCAAACTGTCAAATTACATGGTATAAAAAAATTTGATAGCATTTCAAGGCTTTATTATAATACCATGTAAGTTAATTCTTGAAAGAACAGTGACATTATCCAATAATGAAATCATTGCCCCATTTCAGTCAAAATTTGTGAATAAACAATGATTCAGTTTTATTAATTCATTGAAAAACATATCATAAATTATATTTCATGTCTTTGAATATCTTCCAACAAGATTTCATATTCATACAATTTGAACACTCAAGAAATAATAATGTCAAATGGCCAAATCATTGCATTCTGATCGAAATAGGTGGAAGAAACATCAGATTAAATCTACGCTTATGGCTTCTGATTTGAATTTGCTCACGAAAAGTTTACTCCAGTTTGTTTTCATCATGACATACTATTTACGGTAAAACAATGAGTTGTTGATAAACAAAATAGCGGAATTTTCTCAAAGCAAATAATTTCAATCCAACAAAGATAATAGGTATGTCTCGAAGTCAAAATGAGTGCATTCAGTGAAACCAATTTCGAAACATACCGCGCGATAACTAAGGATAAACAAGTAGGAATGAAAATTCCAAGAAGAAACGTGATTCAGTATTTTTTATTAAATGGATATTATTTTAGTTTTCACATTCAATAATATTTTCTCAGAAAATTGTATTCTTGAGGTAATAAGAAAATAAAATTCATAATCACGCCCTTAGTCACAGACAAATTGAAATAAGTTTCCCTATGCCATCTGCCAAGCGCGTATGCGGCATCGCCTATGATGTTTGATATCAAGTTATGAAAAGTTTGTTACCGGTCCACAAGTGTAGAGTGATAAATTGGAATTCCAACCTAATTACGAATGAAAACGGAAATACCCGACAATGTCTTTTCTGAACATGATCCAGGGTACGCTGTAAATGAATAAAGCCAGGTATGTTGCATTCAAGAAAAGGACAGAAAAGGCATCTCTATATCTTATATTGCTCTGAGGTGTAAACGGTTTATATGTTAAAAAAAATGCGTTTCGAAAACTGTCATATACATATCCGTGACATGGATTTCTAGTAATTGCTATCAGTATGTCAACAGTCAAATCCATTTTCTGTCTGAGACTCGACCTATATTTCCGGAGGTTATAAACGCACCTAAACAGAGGCAAGATATTCATACTTTTTCCAATTCATAATGAGCATATATCAGTAATGTCCAATATTCATGAGTCATTCAGTTAAGTCTACCACTACATTTTTCTTCAATGTTTTGACCAGGAACTTTGTAAATATTGTTCGTTCACTCACTTCTCCATCCATATACCACTAACGTACCGTAGATAAACTATTAACAAGTGAATTTCCATGCACAATAACGAGTTGTTATGGAATTCATGTTCTTTTACTATTTGCTTTATATAGTAAATTTCCTCACAAATTGGTAAATAAATATTATTATTATCGTTTTCTGTACGGATTGGTTATTATCTGGTCGCTCACCTATCTCGTTTTTTAAGAAACGTTGCCTGAAGAAAAGTTTCCAACTACGCCAAAATACCATGCACCTAATTCGATATAGAATCGTGTCGTGCAAAGTTTTTCAATAAAATGGTGGAAAAGTGAAATACGTGAGAATTGAAAAAGTAAAACAAAGGCCAGAGATCCGGCGGAGCTTCAAATCAGGGGACTTATTGGACTCACTGAACGACAGCTTCTATAAAATCGGGACATTGGAAGTTTCTCAACAACTTCTCTCGACGACGAGATAACGCTTTCACAGAGTTGGACGACATGAAAGTGGCAAAGAAGATAGCAAGATTCATTCAAGAAAATTTGGAGTACTGTATTATTGCGTCCTGACCCATATGTGAGCCAGCGGACTCCTTGTGAATAATTCATTAGGAAAAAATTAGTTCATGAAACTCAAATAACTTTTTGCCCAATCAAATTCAACTATAAAAATTCACAACTTTCGTGGGTTTGGAAATGCAGATGGAAGATTTTTTCTGGAGAATCACAAAAATATTCCCACTTACCGGAGTCCACTGACTTCGAGTCCCCTTTTTTTTCTGACAAACCCATAGTTCCTTTCATAAATGAAAATGTATTCTGAGTTTCCTTTCAGCGAAGGTGTTTACCATGAAAATAATAAATTAAGCAACAGGTTGAGCTTTCAAACATAAATAATGATTTTTATTAAGCATTCATTCTGGATGAGAATATTCTGTGAATTGAAGTTCTGAACTTACGTGACTGAAAAATATTAAGCGAAGAGAGAAGAGAAAATGTATTGAGTAGGTTTACATTTTACAATACATTTGTAGTGGGTCTCTCAGGTAGAAGTAAAAGTGCATGACTAGGTTTCACAACAACACAGAAATGAAAAAAAACAAAAAAAAAGTTCTACTCCGAACAAAGTGATTGTAAACTTACATAGGTTGATAAACAAAATTTGACATGACGAACACATTAAGAACCTAGAGATAGGGAGTTTATTACAGATCATTATTGTTAAATTGATGGGTTGAAAACTGATTATCTGAGTAAAAACAGTTCTTCAGTAGACAACATTTCACTACCTGTTTGAAATCGAAAAAGGCAAATCACTGTATAGCCTTATATTCAATGATTTTTTCTGTGGAATAGAAAGTCTATATCTTGACGTTCTCAAGAGGTTTCCTGACTTTGTTAGGTGTTGGTGCATGTCCTATTGTTGTGCCATATCTGATCTGTTTTGTTGTATTTCAAGCTGTATGTGTAAGTGGTGGGAAGAGGTATGATCTAGAGATCAATAAATAGAGCATGGCAGTGGTATCTGTGACTCGCCCCTGATATTATTCAAATTACCCTTTTTTGTAAAACAAAAATCATTTTCGAATAGATGGAATTTCTCCACAAGACAATTCCATATATCATGATATTGGAACAATCCAAAATAGCTGTATCTGAGGGTATCTGCACTAACAAGGTTTTTCAATTTTCGAAACAAGAACGTGACACTCGACAATCTATTCGACAGTTTATCCACATGACACATCCAACTAAGTTTGTCACCGAAGGATATTCCAAGTTACTTGACACTTCCACCGCCTGTAACCACTGAGTTTGAAGATATAAGGAAAGATAGATAGACCAGAACCATTCATAGGCCATTTTCACAGTGAGTTTGGAAGAGTTATTCAATGCCTCTGAGTTACTGTTTCGCTCTATAAGAGTGGTGTCATCAGCAGAAAGTAGGTCTTCTTCCAATAAAATATAAATAATTGATGTACAGAATGAATAGGGATGTACCCAAAACAGAACGTTGATGAATACCAAAAACATTTTTCATTATTTCTCAATTATACAAAAATTATTTAATTAAAATAACTCAGGATAAACTGGTCACTATATATCTTCTGAAACCTTTTGAAATCATTCCACATCAGTGTACTGTGCCCCAAGATTGAAAACGGTATGCTTCGACCGTTATAGTCTCTGGGCATGTTGTTGAAATTGAGTTCGTATTTCGATATTAGATCAATACTTGCGATGAGAAATTTATAATATTCTTCTACATTTAGGTAGTATTCTCATTCACCCTTGATGGTACTATGGTTTTCAGTGGCCCATTTGTCTAGACGATTGCCGGAAAAATCCCAGGAAAAATGTGCAATCGCCACTATACAGGGTGTTTTTTAGAAACATGCTAATATTTGAGGACATTCTTGGTCCTTTTTGAGAAAAAAACTTCAAATGAACATATATCCTAAAGGTCTCAACTTTTGGACTACAGGGTGCTAACATTTTAGGATTTTTTTTATGATCACTTTGATATGGCCTCAGATATTTTTGTGAAACGTAGGACGCATCTTCTATGCATCAAAAGGCATTTTCTAGTGTATAACATAGTTTTTTATTCTTGCCAGTGGACTGAATCATTTCAAAGAGAAAAGTAAATTGCCACTGCTTTTTCTCAAGTTGAAACTATTTTTGAAATCATCATTCCTTTCTGAGAACAAATCTGGTTTGTTTCGTTTGACGCGCGGTTCTCGTGTGAGAAAAAAGTTCATTCATTTGCATCTTGCTAGACTACTTGCGAGAAAAAACAGTTCATGTAACTTTAAACAAAAATGTATTCAAGAGAAAAAAGTGTAAACGGTAAAATTATAAAAGTAAAGTAATCCAAATGCATTTTCGAATGCTCACCAAAATAACTCTGAACGCACAAAGAATTACATTAAATCAGTCGTTCAAAATGTGAACCTCTTGCAAATATGCATGCCTCTGCTCTTTTTCACATGGACTCACGTAATCTTTGGAAAATGCCAGGACTGTCTCTAATAGTTTCGCAAGAAACAATGATGCGATTTCTCAAGTGAATTAGTGTGCTGTGAACCAATGTTTCAAGATGACCCCATAGGAAATAATCTAAACAATTGAGGTCCGGGGAGCTAGGTGGCCATGCCTGTGGTCCTCCGCGACCTATTCAGCGATGATTGTAATTTTGGTTCAAATATTCGTGTTCCGTCGTGCATAGAAAACAGTCGAACATGGAAACATTGTCCATCAAAGATTGCAATTCTTCTTCAAGAAACTGCCGGTAATTATGCTTATCCAACCTCGCATGAAGGAAATAGGGTCCAATTAGAAGAAACCATTGGCAAAAGTTCATCCGTAATGGAAAGTCGCGAGGGAGTAGTGCCTGAACCCGTTGGATATGGTAGGGATATGCTTAATCAAAAGTCATGGGGAATTATGGAATTGCTTCAAATTTTTCGTGTACCTAATCCGGGATCTTCCTCAATTGAATTCAAAACAGCTACCTCAATTCGTTGCCATACGTTGTACTCTTTCCAGATGCTCATCTGGTTCCAAACTTCCCTTTCCACACAACCTTCTATGAATGTTGGAAAATGTTCGTGCATCCGGAATATTTCTATTTGGAAAGCGGTCTCCGTACAACCAACCGCCTGGCTTCCAGTTCGTTACCATCAGCAAGCCCATAAATGTAATGCATATCTGCAAACTCAGAATTCGTAGAATAATATTGTAAATTAAGAGGACTTGAATACGTGACAACTAGACTAGGTAGACAACTGTCAAAACTGTTTACAAAACAAAATCTGCTTCTTACCTACTAGATACGTTTTTAATCCTTTTATACCAACGTACAACTAAGTAGCATTTCAGGTGGAGGGAACAAAAACTTTGAAGTATTTGACCACAACCATTGCCACGATATATACACAGTTCTATCACGCGGTGGTTACCAAAATGGGAAACACTTCTTTGGTGGCCGCAACGTTCCGAACTACGTTCCTGGAGCTCAGATAGCCACATTCCAACCACGTTGTGGTCACCTGGCAAAAACGTGGATAAGTAGTGGCCGACACTAGATACGTTAAACAACTGACTGCGTTTGTGTAAATGATATGTAGCTCGATCTGTGTTCAGCAACATATTTTTGTGATGAATGTTTCTCATTCTTCCATTTTGCCTGATTCATTTCTAACACTCGATCAAATATGAAAATAAATAACATATGAACATACAGAGGCGTAAGTAAGTATATTGAATTTGGATACTTCTGATCGGGAAAAAATCAAAACGAAGTTTTATGTGGAATATGGGTGTTGTAGCTCGATTGTGAGCACGCGCCATCTGAATACACTTTATTTAAGGCAAACATTATAATTTTGGAAATAACTCGCCTCTGAAATTAGGTACTCAAATTCTTCAAACATTATTTCATCAATATTGGTTAGTTGAACCAATTTACTACGTTTGATGCAGTGTTGATGACAAATAAATCATCATTGAATATTTCGATCATTTCTCTAATAATGGCGACCCAGCATTGAAAATGGCGACTTTTAGAGAATATAACTTTGAAGTGGCAGAAAGTGTAAATATACCACTCTTAAGCTCCTGCCATCATAAAGTGCCAAGTGGAACTGAATTATTACCTTTTCCACCACTGGAAAGTGACACCCACGTCGCAGGCCTATGACCCACCCCTTCAAAGTTATAACCTAGAAATTACGATAGGTCTTATACCCTTGGAAGAAGAAAACACGTCGGGCTATTATAACCTTCCACTTCAAAGTTATAACCTCGGAATTGCGGGTACACGTTCAATAATTGTTAAAAAAGGACATGTTGCAAGCATAGTGGATTTATGCAGCTTCAATCAACAATTATCAAGAAACAATTATCAATTAACAAGTAATGAAAAAGATGGCATGTATGCGAACAGAATCAACGAATAAAGTATGAATAGTAAGCGGGAGCACAAGCCAGAGAACCGTTGTATTTAAATTAACCTTTGTATACAGAATCAAGGAAAATTGTCTTTTGGAAACGCATAATTCATTTTATTTTGGATGAATATCATTCACATTTCACGTAATAGGTAGAGAGAACTTTTTGTAAGCCACAATAAAATTATTTGAAAAAAGTTAGGTTAGTTTTCGTCATCGCGCTGACCAATCCACGGTCACTTTAAAATTGAGGGAAATTGTCTGTAGAAAACGCATAACCCATTCCATATTGGATGGAAAGTTGGGTTAGCTTCCGCCATGGCGCGGAATGGTGAATTTTGATGGTTATTGTAATTTGTAGTGACTTTTATTAAATGCGAACTGTGGTTTTCACTTATGGAGATGGCAAGAACGTGGCAACCATCACCACATATCACAATCAAGTGCCTGCCACCTTGAAGGTTTTATGGAAGTTACCAAAACGTCACCAAAACTATCATACTCTTTTGAAAGGGACTGTGACTTCTAAATGATATTTAACTGGTACAGGATGGTTACCGCAACGGTTATTTTCCACTTTTAAGTTTGAAAACCTTCAAAGTGATTTGCTCAGTGGCCATAACGTTTCAGACACTCCAAATGACACTTATAAGTTATAGAACTGTGGAGTGGCTACCATATATTGGAGTTACGTGACTACAACCATACACATATAAAATTTCAGTAATCCTCACTGTATGGTGGTGATTACGTGATAAACACCGAGTCGAAGTTGCAGTATCAGTTTCCGTCACTATAATTCTGCTTAATATATCGAGTGAATTTTATTTTTTCATGTGAAAGCCGTACGTTAAACGGAAAAAATCAAAAACCAGATTTGCTCAGTAAGAAATGGGGATTTCAAAAATAATTTTCACTTTGAGAAGAAGCAGTGGCATATCACTTTTCTCTTCAAAATTATTCAGTGCAAATCCCGCACGTACGTCACTGGCAAAAATAAAAAATGATGTTGTACAGCAGAAAATCCTTTTTGATGCATGGAAAATGCATATTACGTTTCACAAAAATACCTAGGGACATACCAAAGTTATCATAAGAAAATTCTTAAAATTTCAGCATCCTGTAGTTCAAAAGTTGAGACCTTCAGGGCATTTGTTCATATGAGTTTTTTTTCTCAAAATGAACCCTAGAATAACATCTCCGAATATTAACATGATATTGAGAAACTAACTGTATTAAATAATTTTTGCATTGTTCTCTTGTCCTATATTTGTCGATGCAGAAACTCCTTCGTAACAAACATACACATACATTTTCGAATAACTTCAACACATATACCTACTTTTATAGAGCTTAGTCCATCTGATTCACACTTGGCTGGGTATAGCAGGAAAATATCCCTAGGATGATTGAAAGGTCGTCCATTCAGGACCATCGAAACAAACAAATATATATTTCTTTATGAACTGTGATTTCGGGAAATTTTTCACAGACAGCATTTATATTGAAATAGTCAATATGCGTTATGCTACATTCCTAAAACATAAAAAACAGAGCTTGTTCGGGAAATTCTGAAAAAATTTAGTAGTAGATCATTCACAGTGTGAAAATTGTCTTAATAAAGAATGTATATACGAGAATAGTTGACTCGATGCTGTCAACATTCATATATCTTTGAGAATCGTTGACTGGTGGACATGTTTTAGTCGCATAGTTCAGATTTTGCCCATTTTCATACTTCAATTGATTCATCTTCAATATGCCGTTACCATGTGTGCAAATAAGTTAACTGACAAACGCGGCTGTTGTAGTGGAGAAACAATTATTGAAGGATCCAACATTCCTAAAAACAATTACTGATACTGTATCAAATAAAATCATGAAAACATTGAAACTTCAACTGTTTGAAGCTTATATTTATCCATTCGTCGAAAACAATTTGGTGTACGCAGTATGAAATCATGAAAACCTTGGAATTACAACTGTCTGGAGCTTATATTCATCTGCTCGTAGAAAAAAAAATTGTGTACGCAGTAATTCATAGTGGCGAAGAAATTTCTTGCGCTTCTACACTTGTATAGATTTCCTGATCCATTTAATTTGGTTTGCAGATTGTGGAACGTTATAATCCTCAAAAAAGTATAAAGAATAATCGATATATGTCAAAAACTGTCATATATGAGTCAACATAACTTGGATTGTCTAAACTGAGGATTAGATGGCCAATCGAACCACGTGTATGAAGGAGATTTTTATTTGAAATAAGGAAGAAAGACTTTTGACACCCCCCGTATAGCTGTAGAACTGAAAGTATTTCAGGAAGAGCAGCTTACGTAAATCATCCTCCATACAATGTTCATGAGGGGAAATTATCATTTGAATTTCATTGAACTTCACGTAATCACATTTGCATCACCACTGCTCTAAACTCAGTAACTAGAACTAATTTATACACAAAATAATGACTCATAACTCATACTTTTACACCACACAAGAAACAATGAAGGCTCATTAACAACAATTGTTGTGATGAATCTTTCTATGTGATGCTTCTTTCATTGTATGTGTTTTACATTTTGTATTTCGTTTTATCGCCACAGGAAAATATTCAATTGCCAAGCGCTAGACCCGGAAGTTCAAAAGTCACCACAAAACTGCGTACACGTTTGACAGTTGCTTTATCAGAATATACGTTCTCTGGGGGAATTAAATACCGTGTCCGCGGGCAGGCAGGCACGAAAAACCCACACTTTCCATTTAAATTCAGATGACAATGGCGTTGCTGTCGCGCTTTCTAAAATATTGAACTTCTCGCCGTTTTTCGCGAACTGACAACCGTAGGATTGAAATCTGGTTAGGGGTGATTTTTACCAAGATGAACGTGTTTATTTTCATACCGAAAGGGTCATGCTGCCAAGATATTGTTGGAATTTTCCCGGCATTTGTATTTTCATCACGTTGTTTTCTCAGTAAAAACATGGACATAATATCTGACTCGAACGAATGAACCTCAAATAAAAAGAGCATACAAGACAATCAAAGATCATCGATTCGCATCGATGGTAGTTTACATCGAGTTAATATAGCATTATACAGTGAGGACCCCAAAACTTCTTGTAGGGTTTCATTCGAGCTCCTCAATGGCTTCAGCATTGATGAGACACCCTGCATATAATTGAGTTTTTTTTGTGTTATTTGTGAAATTCTAGGGAGACTTTATGTAACATACCCTACACCTGAGTTCAACCGATTCCAAAAAAAATGTTAATCATAACTGATCTGATTTCCGATCTCTTACGTTAATGAAGTAGGCTGTGCACCCTTGGCGCGTCTATTGTATCCATGGCAACGAGAGAACAACTCTCATCTGTTTTCGCCAAATCTCAAAAAATTATTGATTGTCTGTAGGTTTTTGATTTATTTTATTATAATTCCTCTCGTTGATTGATATGTCTCGTTCAGTAGAAGACAAAGTTGAGGCCGTTATCATATTTGGTGAAGCTAATCGAAATTAAACAGAACAGGAACGGTAAAAGATGCTTCAAGATCTGGACGGCCGAAAATAATTACGGAAGATGTTGAAACTTAAGTACTAGCTGAAATGGTAAATAACCCGCAACAATCAACTGAGCAAGTAGCTGAGACATGTAATATCTCCAAAACATTAGTAAACTTTGTGCATTTTTTCTTAAAGTTCTGCTATGGCAAACAAGTCTACGTATAAATTTGCAACCCTATAAAATGTCGGGAAAACCGAGCAATAGAATATTATCAATTAAGTCGATTTTCGCGGATGACACAAAATTCCAAAGTTTGTGCAATTTTTTCTCAAAGTTCTGGAATGGCAAACAAGTCTATCTATGAATTTGCAACCCTATGAACCGTCGGGAAAGCAGTGCAATGGGATATTGTCAATTGAGTCGATTTCCGCGGATCACACAAAATTCTAAACTTTGTGCATTTTTTCTCAAATTTCTGGAGAGGCGAACAAATTGACGTATGAATTTGCAAACCCATAAAACGTCGGCAAAGCAGGCAATGGAATATTATCAATTCAGGAGATTTTCGCAAAATGTTAATCTTTTTACAATTTTCGCTCAATAATTGACCCCAATCTGGTGGAATCGGCTTTTTTCGTCCTTTTAAGCAAATTGTCAAGTTATATCGTCATTTGCGAAAATTACTTCCAACAATAATGTTTATTTCCGCCATCTTCCGAAATACTGAAAAAGGTGCACACTCAATTGGCGACTTAAAATAATGCCACCAAAGTTTGCGAATCACGAAAACATTGTTGGAAACGTTGCCCCTGAGACTGTTTTTAGCGTTATCCATAATTTTTTGATGTTCCGTACATGTGACAAGTTTGCAAATTTAAAGCATTTCAGGGGTGACGGAACCATGATTTTGCCACAAATTTGCACAATGTTTGCAATTTGGTAACCAGAATTAGCAATAATTACAAGGTAATCAAGGATTATTCGTATTTCCGGTTGAAAATTGCGTGTGCAAATTTTATAAGGGATATAGAAAATAAGTTAGGGAATATACCTGCAATTTGCACAATGTTTGCAATTTTGTCCAAGGAGATATTGCAAATTAACGTTTTACGCGGATTTGAGTAATTTCCGTTCACCGGATGAGTGTGCAAATTTTTATATTAAGTCTTTACTGGATGCCTCAACATACGGCAGTGCTGAAGAAATGTTTGTGATTAATGTGAATTGACGGTCTATTCTGACTGGCCATTACTTTGATATTCGCATATCCTGGTTCCAATGTGCTGTTGAGTTTATTAAGTAGTCTCACAAATAAAACATCCATCAAATTAATCGGCATACATTCATCAATATATAATTGCCTACTTTTTTTATACTGTTCATTAGTACATATCATGCATCGAATAAAAAAGTTAAACACTCCTGTAATCATGTTCTGAACTTGAAGTATTTTTGTCTGTGTTTTCATGTATACGTAACCAGTCATTGATATTTTACCAAATCTGTGTATTTATTATTGAGAAATAAATATATTTCTCGCGTATCCCATTTCTTTCTTATTTGATTTTATATTGCCATCGTGATGAAGATGGAATCATAGTTTTCCGACATATTTATTCTCCCAAAGTTTATTGATTAAGAATTACTCACTAACTTTCAGCTAACACGCTCTCTGCTGCATTGCAATGCAGTCGCAGAGAAAACTCATTTTGAAAATTCAATAAAAACTACATGACCAGTGGAAATTACCTACTCAGAATATCATCAAATATTCATCAGAGAGGGCTGTAACATGCCGACCCGTCATCCTTGGAAAAATCCAATATCGGGTCGTATACATTTGGCCCGAGTTGCCAGACTCTAAATTTTCCAGAAAGAGGGGTTGGAAGTTGCCTCATTAAGTTAATGACGTGTGCTTTGAAGGCGCCTTTGATACATTTTATGCAAGTTGATGTCCGTCAGGCGAATGATTTGATTCCGCAAGGCAGAAACCTGCTTTATCGACTTGAACAATCTAGTCGTCGATGGTGTTTCGGTTTTATCAGATCTTCAAACTCCGGAGGGTTAACACGCTACATTTGTGCTTCATCAGATTAAGAATTGCTTTTCTGTCTTTGGAGTGACTTTAAGAGTCAGCTTTTCATTTGAGATCGTTCAGATATGTATTTTAACGATTGGGTTTTTACCGATTTCGTGCGGTAAACTAACTGTAGTATATACCGGAAATCGCAGACTATTAGCGAAGCCAGAATACGACAAGAATCTGGAAGGTATTATTTCATGGTTGAATTGTGAAATATACAGTGCAGCTTTTTATACTGCCCCCCCCCCTCCCTATTAACTTTTGGACGTTTCGACGTAGAACAATGGGACAACAATCGTTTTGAATGATATCACCAATAATACTGTTGGAAATGAAATATATTGTGATTGCTCCATAGATCGCGCTGAGGGGCACATCAACTTGAAAATTTCAAATAGCTTGGGAGGTCAAGTGACGCATCGTTGAAAAGATAACTCGATTCTCTTCTCAACCATTTACTTTTGTTTCAATTCGCCGATACGTTCTTCCACAATATGCATTTGAAATGTCAAATGTAACAAAATTTAAAATGCATATTATGAAAAACATAAGAGACAAAATTCAATAAAAATTGGATGGTTGAAAAGAGAATTGAATTATTTTTCCAACGATGAACCATTCGACACCCTATGTTATTTGAAATTTTCAAGTTCTATCGAACCGTTCGAAAGTCAACAGGGAGGAAGGGACTATAAAAAGCCGTACTCGCAATTGTGATTCTGTAGAACAACCATAGTTGAAAAAAAAATTGAATTACCTTTTCAACGATGTACAACTTTACCTCTAAAGATAGTGACTAAAGTTTACCTTTCAGTCGCAGATGATTCCACATCTGATTTTATGAACATCCTGTTTATAATTTCAACAAATCTACCTCTAAGCCTTTCGAAATTTTCAAGTTGATGTGCCCCCAGCGCCCTCTGTCGGGTAATTGTGATGTTTCTTCTCTCAAAAATTAGGACCGGTAAAACCATTCAATATAATTCATGTCTCATTGTTTCACATCGAACCGTTCAGAAGTAGGGGTACCACTCAGATCCGCACGTATACATGACATTTTGAATGCATATTGTGAAAAAACGTTCAATCGAAATTCGAAAAAAAGATGGTCGAAAAAAGAATTGAATTATCTGTTCAACTATGTGCCACTTGATGTGTCCCCCTCCCCCCCCCCCGCCAACTATCCAGAAAAAATAAATATCGGTTATATCATTCAAAACGGTCCCATTGTTCAGAAGTTAACAGGGGGGGGGACTATAAAAAGCCGCACTCTATTGATTCAGTATTCAGAATCTGATATAACAAGAAATTAAAATGACTAAATACGGAACTGAAAAGTGAAAAATAAAATTTACCCTCTTAGTCTCAATAACTAAGCTCCTAAACTAATGTAAGTAACTAATTTTGAGTCGGCGCCAAACAAACAAGCAAATGAATTAGGTAAGGCATAAAATGATGGCATCGAGTTGGGCGGTGACATTCTAATAATTTTTATGTGTAATTTAATGATCTTCGTTGATTGTTTGTTTGGCGCCGACTCAAAATTAGTTATTTACATTAGTTTAGGAGCTCAGTTATTGAGACTAAGAAGGTTTATTTTATTTTTTACTTTTCAGTTCCGTATTTCGTCAGTTCAATTTTTTGTTAAAAAGTTTTTTTTTCAATTTTTTGTGGCTGAAATATACTAATTACTAACTGCTTGTTTTTTGATCACTTCCAAAATACCCACTCACCCACCTTACTTCAACTATTACCAGTTAAATATTATGATTATCTACTTTTACTATTTGTTGTAATATAAATTATTTTTGTTGTTCTGGTCAGTGTATTTCATTACTTTGTATATCATTCCATCCTCTCATAGAATATATTTATTGTGATAATGACACTAGCGATCTGTCATTGTCAACTACATACGTGTGCCAATGTTCACAAGTGAAAAATCAATTATCCCCTATTTTGCTACCCGTAAGGGTGGATAATTCCATTCGAAATCCAAATCTGATCAACTATATGAAAGAAGAATAATCCAAATCGAAGATCCCAGTACAAAGTCATAGCTGATAGAATGGGTTAACGGACCAGAATTCAGAGGGTGAGTGATCAATATCCTTCATTTTGCCACCCTTAGGGGTGGATTTCATCTTTTAAATTCAAATGGGACCAACTTCCAAGTACACCCTATCCAGTGAAGAAAGAATTATCGGAATCAGACGTCTCAGTAGAGAATTATGCGTGATCATACATAAAAATAAAAAAAAAAAATATACGTGTCGACTAGAGAACCTCCTCCTTTTTGGTTTCGTCGGTTAAAAATGGTGATCCAATAGTAATTCTTGTCGAAGATTAGTTGGTATTGGGATCAGTATAAGTTGAATAAATAACTATTGTTTTCTTGCCGACGTTTCGAATTCAATTAAATTCATCCTCAAGGCTCTGTAATGAAGGTTCCTCATATAATAAACTATAAAAAGTACAATAAATTTGTGTTACTTGCTATCATATGTTATTGTGATCAACGGTTTTGTGAAATATTTGGAAAGTACTCACCAAAAGTAGTTCTTTCCGGGTTAAAATCTTTTTGAAAATATAAACCATGGTCAGACTTAGTAGATACACAAACGAAAATCCACAGGCACAATAGTACATATATTCTAACGAGACAACTGAACACTGAAGTAAAAATCTAAGATCAAATATCATCCTTATTCCTTGACAGTTTTGACAGAATCAGCACACTATATCCACATGATGATGATGAAAATTGCACATTTTTTCGAAGTTAGTTAAAATGCGAGAGATACGACCCAACGTAAGTCCTTTTAACTCTACCACAAAAAACATTTCAAAACATTTCGCTTACATCCTTGAATCCGCTATTGAAGATAGCTCCGACCATATATATATATATATATATATATATATATATATATATATATATATATATATATATATATATATATATATATATATATATATATATATATATATATATATATATATATATATATATATATATATATATATATATATATATACAGGGTGAGTCACAATGAGACCGACAAACTTCGACTACAGATTCCTCACCTCATTCCGAAGTGAAAAGTTACTATCAAGGTATGTCCTAAAATATATCCCCTCTGAGATACAGGGTGTTGAAAGTACGAAAAAAATTAAGATTTAATTTGTTTTATCAAAAATTCCTGAAGGAAAAAATTTAAAATTAGGTACACTAATCAAGGTTTCTCAACGTGCTAATTGGAAATTATAACTTTTTATTTTCGTTAACCAGTGGCTTAGTTACGATGATATGTGGTAATATGTTCCTTCATATTTTCTTGGGACAAGTGAATGGTCAAATGATCGGTTGACATCAGTTCGGCTGATCGATACTAAACCTTAAAGTCATAATATTCCATGTGCCTGAAAGTGGAGGTTTCTGAGATAATTGAGAAAAACTGAAGATATGTTCTTAGTAGAGACATAATTTCCTGTGTGCAATAATCGCATAATGCTTATTTCTAACATCATATCGGAATATCTGTCAACCTCCTGAACATCTTTTGATGTTGAGAGAATCGGAAACATAGTACGGGTGAGTCAGAATGAGACCGATAACTCCATTTTTTCATTCATCATATTATTTGATCGAATCGGTGTCGCGGATTCACTGATATGTTACCACACTTTCTTGCATATGATTGTTTTGTCAGATCAACTGACAAACAAACCCAACCTCAAATTCATAATACTCTTAGATAAGAGTTTAGGTTTAAAATAATTTTTGCGAAAAACTGAAGAAAAGTACTCTTAATTTGTTGAAGTTTATGTTGGAGTATCATTATCGAAGCCATTTCTGATTGAATTATCTAGGAAAGTATTATCCAATCAACATGTTTTTGATGAAGAGAAACAATTATTTGGGGTACACTACATAGAAACAAACAAGGCATTGAAGCATATGTTCAAATCGACCACCATTTTGTTCAATACACAATTGGCATCCCCGTATTATCGACTGTCGCACGCTTTGGAATATTCCTGGTGTATCCATGCTGCTGAAATTCTTGCCGTCAAATCCTCCACAGATTCTACAGGTGTTTTATACACTAGGGATTCAAGGTATCCGCACAAAAAAAAGTCTAGTGAAGTTGAATCCGGAGAACGTGCAGGCCAATGTATGTGTCAATCTAGGATTGAGCGAGTCTATAGACACACGATGGGCTCTTGAAGAAGAATACAGTCCCTTCCCAAAAAATTCCTGTATCATGTGTGGCCAAGTGAAGAAGCACCTTCAAAGAGAGTTGAGAGGAAAGAAAAGAGAGTTGAGAAGAGAACAAAGAGATATTATTCAACAATCCGAAAATTATTCGTACAGTATGGAAAAAAAGTGACTTTATATGTATGTATAGGTGATAAGGACACATTGTTTACTTTTTGCAACATTAATGTTTATATGATTTTAGCGGTTGTACACTTGAAACTTGTCGAATCTCGTGTGATTATTGACATTCAAATAAATTCGGGTTTACCTGGTGAATATTCTGTTAACTATTGTACGTCCTCGAGTGAAAAAATGAGTGATTCTAGTTCAAATAATTATTGTTGCGTACCTCAATGTGACTCGTGGGCAAAATAATCCCGTTGTACTGGAATGAGTTTTTATCATTTTCTAGAAAATGAATGTTACATACTGGTGCAGACTAATCTAGGATTGACTGGGTATATAGACAGACGACGGGCTCTTGGGATCTTGAAGAAGAATACAGCTCCCCCCCCCCCAAAATGTTCCTGTATCGTGTGCGGCCACGAAAAAAAGTGAAAAAGAGAACCTTCAGAGAGAGTTGAGAATAAAAACAAAATTTGAGGAGAGGAAAAGCGGATATTATTCAACATACCAAAGATTATTCATTCAGTATGGAAAAAAAGTGACTAGGTATGTATATCTAGGGGATAAGGACACATTTTCACACGATCTTATTTGTTTTACATGAAATGAAAAAAACCGTTTTTGTTAGTTTTATTTTTTATTCGAACATTCACAAATAATGTGCAACATTTCTTCAAAATAATTCATAACAATAATTCTGGATGACTTCATTAAGCTGTCCGTAAGGTTTCTTTTTTGCAAGAAAATTAGAACATACTTTGTCTCCTTCAAAGTGAATTTCCGCAAATGACATTGTCTTAAGATTCAGATACACCCTTTCTCTAGAGTCTTGAAATAAATAACACTACACAAAAATAGTGGAAAATAATACCAAATGGAAATATTTCAAGAAAAACTCCAAACACTCTGAGAAAACAGACAAACAATGTACGTATGTTTGGGTTGAACTTTCGCCACTTTGGCACTGGCATGTAATTTTGAATTCCCAATACAACAAAATCCTCTTCTCCTGACATTCGAATCAAGAGTGCTAGATGTCGCCCACTCCGTGGTGATCCTGAATAGTAAGTTACATTTGGAATAAATCAAATATAAATTGTTAACATCCAATAAATGTATGTAGGTTTAGTTGTGAAATTCTAAACTTGATTTGAACCCAAATCAAACCATTAATCGTATTGTAAGAGGATTATATGGTGTTTGAATTGACTATCATTTTGTTTGCGATTTTTCGGAGAAAGAAAGTGTAAGAGTCATCATGTTTGTACCTACCGCAACAATAACCATTGACAATTTTATTCGGAAAAACTCAAAATTTCTAGTTTTTCTGCGGCAAAATATTATTGGTTCATAGTTTTTATAGTATATATAAGCCCCCGTTAATGTTCAGAGAATGTTTTATGAATCCAGTTCCAGTGCCATGACGACACTTTACGGAGAAGTCCGTGAAATTAGCATTTTACGGATTTTTTTCATTCCTAAAGTTACCATTCGGGGAGAGTATATAATTTTTTTTTTTTATACACTCCACAAAATGGCTTACTTTGGATACTGAAAAGAGTCCGCAAAATGGCACTGTACCGGACTAGGCCAGGAAAATCGTCATGGCAACACTTTATCGGACTATTTTCGTTCAATCAGACAACTTATATTTAACATCTTCCCTTTATATATATATATATATATATATATATATATATATATATATATATATATATATATATATATATTATTATATATATATATATATATATATATATATATATAGGAAAGGTTCAGATTGAAGAACATATCACCAGAATCCTAGCGAAGATTTGTATTCCAATAATTCACCTAGCGAAGATTTGTATTCCAATAATTCAATAAAAATGTCTGAATGTTTTTTTTTTGAGAAGGTAGGTACATGAACATTCATTTTGAGTTTTATCTCCTTTGGAAGTGGAAAATATATCAATTATCCGTATGTGTACCAACTTCATTCGAAATGAGACAATTCAGAAAGATGCAAGTTTGAAGTGATATCCATGAATGAATGATGGATATTTTCATGAATGAGCACACATTTGTCTGCTGCATAATCTCATACTTGATTTTCGAATCCGTAAGATCATCTTGCTTGATTGCAGCTCACCATGAATCTCTTCTCTTCCTCGATAAGTTATTTTCACTAGTCAAAAACTTGTTACTATAAACTGTTGGCACCGAGTAAAACCTGACTGTATAATTGTACCACAGACAACTACAATGCAAGTAACTGACATTTTCTCTCGGCTGAAGCACGAATCATAATACAGAATTCAAAAATCTACTCAAATTCGCATAGAAAATCACAAAATAAACACTTTTACCCCCCCATGGTCACTTACAACGAAACACTTTGACCCCCCCATGGTCACTTACAACGAATTACAATGTATGCCTTCAGCCACCATAATGAGAATTTGCAACAAATGAAATAAGTTTAACATACTCCAACATTTTTTCACGTGAAATAATGACTACTAGAACGAGATGGACGAACAAAATTGCGTCCTTGATAAAACATGTGTTTATTTCTAGACGCATCCGCATTCACTTTCAGCGCCCGATTTTTAGAATCGATGTTCAATTGTTTCGGCTTCACATAGGCTATCCTTATTTGAAGTTAATAAATCAATATTTGAAGTTAATAAATAGTGACCCGTCCTCTTATCTCATCCTGTCTTGAGTTTTTTGAGAAAAAAACCCTCTCTTGTCGCAAAGAAGACAAGAGGCAGGAATTTCTCATCCTGGTATCACTGGGGAAGAGGAGAAAACTATGAGCATAAAATGATCTAGAAATCAGGCGAACGAGAAGTTGCAAGTGTGGTCCTGACTCAATAAAAACCTCTTGAAAATTATTTATTTCAAAATTATAATAGTAAACTATTTCCTCCTACTCGTTTTCACGAACATACCCATGCAATGATACTTCACAAATTTTTACACATCCAGCTCGCTCGATGAATTTGACATTTACTGTGAATTTCTAAGACCTCAATTCTTTTCATGTCAGTGTTTTCAGGAGAGCGGCCACGTTTTACAAAGCTTGAACAAGAAATATGTTCTTTTTAGTCGACACGGCTAAGGTAATGTTTTTATTTCTTCTTCTTTCCCGGGGCGTGGAGCATAAAATTAGTTGCTCTCAGACTAGGGACATGCAAAGAGGTCGTTTAGAATCCAGGGTGTATGACTGAGGTGTCTCTACGAGTCGCGCCATTATCCCGAAGTTTCCTAGAAGTTTTATTGGACTTACGCGAAAACGGGAATTTTATTTCTCTATATGAAAGACAATTACGGAAGATTTGGATGATTAGGGTAATTTGATTTGAAAAATTGGAGTATGAGGCATCATCTACGTGCATTATTAATGCTCAACTTGGTTAGGATATATAATTCTATAGTTCCGAATGGATGACTTTAGCCGGGAAATGAGTTGTTTTCTGTTGGACATTCACGAAAAATAACTTTATTTTTATCGTGGATTTTTCAATTCACAGAACAATCATCCTATTCAATATCAAATTGAGAATGTTTCCCTTTTTAACATGAATACCCCACAAGAGGTTATCTTGACGATGGAAGATAGTGACTAAAGTTTATCTTTCAGTCGCAGATGATTCCACATCTGATTTTATCAACATCCTGTTCATATTTCCAATGAATCAACCCCCCGAAAGACTTTCAAGGCATAGTGTCGATAGAATAATTTTTAGTATAATTATTGTAATCCCAATAAAAATAAGAGCCCTACGAGGAGTGTCCATATGCACTGCCCAGCAAATGGCAATGTTTTTACTTCCAAAGCGTACCTTGTACAATCATAAAAAAAAAGTTCTGTCGTGTGGCACTAGTTGCCCAGATTATTAGTAAAGTCGCCATCAAATATATTTGAGGAATGAATGCTCGGCTAGCTGGATTGGACACCTGTTATCTGAAGCCGCATGATTTTCCCAGTTCACAATATTCCTTAATCAGTGCCGTGTGTTAGTGAGATTAGGAATTATCCATCGAAAATAATTTTATCAATATGGCTTTCTGGAGACGTTTCGAAACAAATAATAAAATTCAGTTGAGATAGCATGTGTCTACTTCAACATGGGTTGATCGATTGCTATGATTGTAAGAATAAGTAACTGAAAAAATACCACTGAAGAATAATATACCGACGCCTATGTCAAGGCGGCAATTTGAAAGATGATTCCTTCTCGAAACTTTTTATGTCGGTCCAATTGGAATTAGAAATACTATGAAACTGCCATTGTCCAATATTCCAACATTCATCGTTGCTACTGCTGTAGAGTGATTTTTATGTTTACAGCGTATATAGCTGCGATTTCTTGACCAATCTTATGACAATAGAAATTATCGTTATTTTGACACATTTACCTACCAGAGACCAATAACAATAGGTGACGACTATCCCGATTGCTATAGCAACCTCTAATTTGTGGGAATATAAAGATATTTTTTTTATTGAGAAACCCCAAATTTGTATTTGTTGACTTTTACACTATGTCATATGCAAATCATTTTATGGTGTTGAAAACGCTGCCATGCGATCCTGAAAGTCTTTTGTTTTGTTTAAGGTGTTTATTGAAATGCAGGAAGGAAAAAAACTCCACAGTAGTCTAGTTGAATACCTGATTATCCATCGCGTATATCTATATATCTTGTGCTGATCCACTGGCTCGAATACCTCTCATTCTTACCCATTGGGAAACCCATAGTCCGCGATTGTATTTTCTAATCTGTATGAATAAAAGTAAGACACATTACTTCATAAAAACTTCATGATAGACCTAACCTCAAACTATTCCAAATTTGTTAGCATGTGTTCATTCCAAATTCAGAGGGGTATTATTATTTCTCTCAGCATTTATTTCTACATTTATATCATCACTTTCCATAAGCTCATTATTGCCCCAATTGATATCCAGTAAATTCTGTTTGGGGGTTGCTGTCTTTGTCTGATGTTATCAAGTCGTATAAATTGATTTGTATTGGTATTATTTTCAGAATGATAGCTGCTCACTGGTATACACCAAAGTGATGGCACTATTTGGGTCGATAACAGCAGATGACACGACATCAGAATTTAGTACTTTCGTTAAGGTTTGTGAAATTTTACGACAAAACAAAGTGCTATGTTTGAATTCTTACAATTATTCATTATTGTAATTCACATATAATATTATTCACGGGAGAATCAACAGCTAGAAATATATGCGGCATTATATTTTTAATTCTAACCTGTAAAATGCGCCAAGCAGTTTTATAAGGATGAACCGTGTCACTGATAGTACACTCTAATCTAATAATGGCCTAATTTTCGGGGTGGGAGAGTAGATAGGAAAGGGTCTAGGGCCTCCAAGTACGGATTTAAAAATACGTGAATAATCTCATATATTACACTTTCATGTGCGAATTAAAATTTGTCAACGTAATTTAATAATTATGACTTATTTGATTGATTTTACAAGCTTTTATTTGGTTTCACTTGTTAGTTCGTTAGTTCGTTGGTTCGTTGGTTCGTTAGTTCGTTAGTTCGTTAGTTCATTAGTTCGTTAGTTCGTTAGTTCGGTAGTTCATTAGTTCGTTAGTTCGTTAGTTCGTTAGTTCGTTAGTTCGTTAGTTCGTTAGTTCGTTAGTTCGTTAGTTCGTTAGTTCGTTAGTTCGTTAGTTCGTTAGTTCGTTAGTTCGTAAGTTCCTCAGTTCGTTAGTTCGTTAGTTCGTTAGTTCGTTAGTTCGTTAGTTCGTTAGTTCGTTAGTTCGTTGTTCGTTAGTTCGTTAGTCCATAGTTCCTCAGTTCGTTAGTTCGTTAGTTCGTTAGTTCGTTAGTTCGTTAGTTCGTTAGTTCGTTAGTTCGTTAGTTCGTTAGTTCGTAGTTCGTTAGTTCGTTAGTTCGTTAGTTCGTTAGTTCGTTAGTTCGTCAGTTCGTCAGTTCGTCAGTTCGTTAGTTCGTTAGTTCGTTAGTTCGTTAGTTCGTTAGTTCGTCAGTTCGTCAGTTCGTTAGTTCGTTAGTTCGTTAGTTCGTTAGTCGTCAGTTCGTTAGTTCGTTAGCTCGGTAGTTCGTTAGTTCGTTAGTTCGTTAGTTCGTTAGTTCGTTAGTTCGTTAGTTCGTTAGTTCGTTAGTTCGTTAGTTGTTAGTTCGTTGTTCGTTAGTTCGTTAGCAATTCGTTAGTTCGTTAGTTCGTTAGTTCGTTAGTTCGTTAGTTCGTTAGTTGTTAGTTCGTTAGTTCGTTAGTTCGTTAGTTCGTTAGTTCGTTAGTTCGTTAGTTCGTTAGTTCGTTAGTTCGTTAGTTCGTTAGTTTGTTAGTTCGTTAGTTCGTTAGTTCGTTAGTAAGTTAGTTCGTTAGTTCGTTAGTTCGTTAGTTCGTTAGTTCGTTAGTTCGTTAGTTCGTTAGTTCGTTAGTTCTGTTGTAGTTCGTTAGTTCGTTAGTTCGTTAGTTCGTTAGTTCGTTAGTTCGTTAGTTCGTTAGTTCGTTAGTTCGTTAGTTCGTTAGTTCGTTAGTTCGTTAGTTCGTTAGTTCGTTGTCGTTAGTTCGTTAGGTTAGTTCGTTAGTTCGTTGCGTTCTTAGTTCGTGTTCGTTAGTTCTTAGTTCGTTGATTCGTAAGTTCGTTGAGGCGCGTTGCCACGGGTAGTGAAAGTGCGTTAGTTCGTTAGTTCGTTAGTTCGTTAGTTCGTTAGTTCGTTAGTTCGTTAGTTCGTTGATTCGTAAGTTCGTTGAGGCGCGTTGCCACGGGTAGTGAACCACGAACGTGGCACACTCTTTCGTGGACCACTCCCTATGTCAACTTTTAGACTCGTGAAGAACGATCCTTCACGAAAGAGAATATTCGGTTTGTGAGGAAATCAACCGCGTTTAATTTTTGTTTCGTGTAGTCGATCGTGAGCAGACACAGAGGACGGTTGGGTTTATTATGGCGGCCAATATTTTAAGGATGAATGACGCCGACACTATTAAATTCTTAGAATTCCACCAAAATGAGCCGGTCTTGTGGGATCCTACTACAGAAGACTACGAAAATCTAGATTCACGTGCAGCTGCAGCAAGAAGAATTGAGTCTGCAATGGCAATTGATGGTTTTACAGACGTCCATGTTATCATAAAGTTCAAAAATTTGCGTAGCCCATACTCCCAAGAATTTAAAAAAATTCTACAGAGCACGAAGTCCGAATGTTTTTCTGACGATGTTCACACCCCTAAAGTGAGGTGGTTCAAATTAATGGATTCTTTCCTCAGACCACATGTAAAAGGAAGGAAAACCCAATCAAACTTGGTGAGAATTTAATTCAATCTATAATTTTATTTATTTATGATTTATAATATTATGTTTCATAGCAACTACTGCTTCCTACATTTAATGGAACATTTTTGATATATACAGATAACAAAATCACAGAAAAAACCTTTTTTTGTTTAGTTTTCAACTATTTGCTACTGCCAAGGGACTGCTCCTGCATTGTTAAAATAGGTGCAATATTCTTCTCTTTTGGCTAATGCCAATCTGCTCGGATGTCTGTCATGATTTAGACAGTCAAGTCTATAAGACCTGAACTCCTCAATTTCTCCATGTTCCTGAAGTCACGTTATAGTTTTCGTCCTCACAATCAATTAAGCTAGGAGGCACATAACAGTTGCCAGTTTTTCGTAGCCAATTATGAATGAAACAACAGGTTTTTACAATTTTATTAACTTTTTGTGTATTTACAGAAATTGGCCTTTCAAATTCTCTGAATTTTGATATTAGTATACCAAAAGCATTTACAGAAATGCGTCTAGCTCTTGACAGCCTGTAATTGAAAACTCGTTGTGATCTAGATAAATTTATTTTACTGTATGGCTTGAGCAAAGACGTTGTTAACGGAAATGCATCATCTGCGACAATAACTGTATTTGATGGTATATTGAGAGTATTTGCCTGCAGAGCTGCATTGAAGCTACCTTTCGCCCCTACATCGACGTGAGTAAAGCAATAATCATGGTCAACTGGAACCATCAAAATTATACTGAAGGATTGTTTATAATTAAATTAACCAGATCCAGTCTCAGGAGGCGCCCTCATGACGACGTGCTTTCCAATGCAATTTGGAAAGTTCCATTTTAATTGAAATCCATTTATTATCTTCATCCATTGATTTTTTCGATCTGGCACCTAAAAAAGAATAACATTATTAGACCTAAGGCTTTTTCTGTTTTGCAGGAACATCCGGGTGGAAAAAAACGAATTGTAAAAAATACTGCATCGGAAAATAAGGAGCCACTTTCACGTGAAGGTATGGTGTCGCACCAATTACTGGACGAAGACCAACCAACTACATCCCAGGAAGTGCAAGGCCCGAGCAAACCATAAAAAAGGATCAACCTACTAATCCAACCGCATTTCGCAAAAGGAAGATTTGTTTGACACCTGCTTGGAAATGATATTAATTGTGCGATAGAAAAGCTAGATGTTTTTTCCAAACGAGCTGTCACTAGTAGTGTACCGAAAGAAGATTGCTTCGATCATTCGAGAGATATATAACGTCACTGCTGCGATATTTACCACAAGATCGATCATCTCAACTACAAGCGGCAATAGTTTCTATGATTTTGGAACCGCCGATTCCCCATATACCCTCCAGGCCGTAATCTCAATACTCAAATTTCCCCAGTACCTCAACAAATACTCAATATGGCCAGCCATCGGATGATAATAAAGGAGATTTGATCACTGAGTTGTCTGCGGCAATAAACAATTACTAACATCATGCTTTTCTGCATTTTACTTTGAAAAATAGATATTTTGCATACTATCACTACTTTCAACTTGTAACTTACCTTAATGAATTCTTTTAGAGCATCACACACCGCAACCATGACTTCTTCTATGAATTTACTTATCGATGATTTGGGCACCCTAAATAAATATTCTAAGCTCTTGAAAGGCTCGCCAGTAGCTAAATATCGAAGCCTTACTTCCAGTTTCAGCTTGGCCGGTAGAGCTTCCCTCATATTAGTGTCACTTCTTTGAATTTTGGAGCGAACAAGTCTCAATAAATAATGAAAATGATGTTCGGACATCCTAAGCAAATTTTTTAAATCTTTGAATCTCGGAAATTTCATTACTCAGAGTGGTAAAGCTCCTTTGTAGAATCCACTTCCTTGTCCACCATCGTCTATTTTTTTCTTTCTTGCCGAGAGGGCTTTCGAAATTCTCCCGGATATCACTCCACACACGATTTGACAGGCTTCTGCTACCAAGCACTGCATTTTGGCAACTGACTGAAATGGGCAACGGCATACCACGTTGAATGCTACCGGTTCTCGTCGGGTGCGCAGCGTACTATCGTGCAGGACAGACGTGTACGCACATAACCTCAAATTCGCTCCTGAGACAAATGCAGGAATAAGCGAATTTCAAAAAGCAATTACTCAAAAACGTATTTTACGAATTTCGAAAATACACATTCCATCCGAAAGCAGCACTTAATAGCTGCAATAATAACAATATCATACCCCCCTAGTGTCAACTGGATAGGGGATGATCGAAGATTAGGAGGAGAGTGTTGTATACACGCTCATTTCAACTCTTATTAGTAGACAGCCCACAGTGTTAGAAGACAGCCATTCTATACTGAAAACGGGTTAAAAATCCCAATTACAACTTACCAAAGACCGGGATCCAGAACAGGACACCTGAGGGTGCCTAGTTCGAATTCCAGAAGAAATTCCCGTGCTTTGACTTAGTAAAGTAACATCGAAAAGCAAAACACGAGAATAACAGAGAAACCCGATTCTAGTCACTGGGAAAACAGAGCAGATATCTTCCACTGCAAGGAAACTGTATATAGAAACTGTAAATAGTAAATAAATAACAAGTAAGAGACAAGAAAACATATAACTTAGTAGAAAAATTGGAAGAAAACGGCAGAAATCCAGGTGAGTGCTCGTTCATGTCACTAAGTGAGTACGATCGAGCACCATACTGAAACTCTGCTCGAAAAATCCACCTATATTTATAGCCTCGGAAGAGCCACGCCCACGCCCCTTTCTGACCAACAGGCCAATAGGAAGCGAGAGTTGGCAGTCAAATATAGAATCGCTATTGAACAGCGCATCAATCAAAAATTTTCAGGCAACCTGAATAGATCCTCGAAAAATGGACAAGAAAAATAAACATGAACAACCCTATAATGATAACGTAGTCAAAGAGACTACTAAATTTGGAACTCTTATGCTTGAAATCATCCGAAGTAGGACCGATAAAACGGAACAACAAAAGGATGAACTCTGGCGTATAAAAAATGAGGAGCTCGATTACATAATAGTTTACATTGGTAATATAATAATAGGAGATCGGGAAACGTTCGATAAACACAGTGAAAATATATATTCAAACTATATCGCTGAATATATAGTAATCAGTAAAATCTGGGCGAACAAAGATCCAGCTCATTGGAAAATATATAATCATAACAGAAGAATTTACGAAAGATATAATCAAAACAGAAAAATTTTCGAAGCAAACTTCGGAAAACAATCTAAACAAATAGACAAAAAGCTAGGGGGAGCTTCGGCAAAAGGAGGGGAGGCAGGTTCAGTACCCAGGACTTATAGTATGGGTGCCCAGCCACCTCCTTTGAAACTACCCCTAGACAAAGAACCCATAAATATGGAAGGAAATAAAGTTAGAAGTCCTGAAATCTGCCAGATAGACGGACCGATGGATGCTACCAATGAAAATATAGAATCTCCAAACTCATCTGAGGATGAAAGCTCTGGAAAACCAATAAAAAATAACGAGAATTCCAAGAAGAAAACTCTGAAAAGGAAAAAAGTAAATACTATACAAGATAGTAAGGAAAACACAGTATTGAGTAAATCTGTACCCCCTATTATGTTGGAGGGAAAATTTTTACCCAGTATAGAAAAAATATCAGAAATGGAAAAAATATTTGATAAAAAGTTCGCTATCAAATATACTCAGGACAACACAATAATATTGCTGGAAAACATGAAAGATGTCGAAAGAATGAAACAATATATCAATAACCAAGGGATAGGACATTTTTCCTATACCCCTGCTACGAAAAAACAACATGCCTTCGTCCTCAAAGGGATGGACAATAGACCAACCCCTGAGAAGGTCTCGAAATGGCTGAAAACAGAACATAACTTAGAAACTTATAACATCTATAAAATGAAAAAGACGGATAGGCCCCTGTACCTGATCATTACGGGAGGGGACACTACCCTCTCTTATCTGAAGAAAAATATAAAAATTATCGATAACATAATGGTAATTGGGAATTGAGAAATCAAATTCGAGCCTTACCCAGTGCAGAAGATGCCAGCAATGGAATCATGCTGCCTTAAATTGCCAACTACCCCCTAGATGCCTAAAATGTGCAGATGGACACATGACAAGCACCTGCACAAAAAGTCCGGATGTCCCAGCGAAATGTGCTAATTGCACCCTGGACCATCCGGCCAACTATAAAAAATGCAAAGTGTATATAGATAAGCTTGCATTAAAAGGAAATCAACCCCAAACGCACCCCAGCAGGAGTGTGGGATATCAAAACAGACAACAACCAAGAACAAACAATAATAGAACGGCCACTCACCCCACGGGAGGCCAGGGTGAGGGCGTAATGCCGAGAATACAAGAAAGAAATATCAGGAGCACAGAAGCGGAAACTCACCTAGGAGTGAACGATGGGACTGGCCCGCCCCCGCGATCTGTGACTGACGATAGACTAACAGAAATGACTCAAAACATTTGTAATCAATCAAAAATTTTAACTGAATTGCATAACGCCGTTCAGGCACTTACACAAATGATACAACAACTTTTCATGGCGCTCACGTCTGTGGCCCCGTCGGGCTTCGGGGGGGGGCGATTAGGTTCGCCGACGCCCCCAGGAGTCACGGTGGGAATGCAGGCGGGGGCGGGTATGTCAAGTTGAATACATAACACAAAACAGCTAAATAAGCTATTCCCCAAAACAACACTCAAAAGCCCACAAAATAATTATATTACAAACGGCGAATGGCCTAGTGGTCTAGACGTCCGCCTTTAGACTCCCCAGTGCACTAATAATGAACCCACGTCACAAGCTCATAGGCGAGACACATGATACTCCCTTTGGGCTAGCTGCCGTGGCGTAGTCGACATAGCGTCGGATATGTCTCGGTGACGTATTTGATCATGTCGAGTGGCCCGGGTTCAAATCCGGCCACCGGCCTGAAATTTTTTTTATTATTTTTGATAAAAATTCCAAATAAATTGGCTTAAAAACCCCACAACGGGCCAAAACTAACAAAGTATTCCTCGGAATAAATGAAACGAGAGCACCCACAATATCTTAAACCGGTTTTTTGTTAGAAACCTTTTCCGGTAAATACATCCATTAATCCAACTACCAAGCGAAACAAAAATATACGCAACGATCGTAATTCCGACACCTTAAATAATTCTCGCATAAACTACGGTAGGAGGCGAGAGCAAATCCCCCCCACACTCCAAAAACCTACCCCTACGATTTACCTAACCCTAGCCCACCACCAGGCTGGACACCCCCCTTCGCCTACCTCACAGGCATGGCAAGCAGGATGCCCTCACACCACACCGCAAGGAAGAAGTGTATATATAGTTTAATGTTGTAAATAGTAGAATAGGTTATGTACGACAAAAATTTGAATAAAAATCTTTTGAATTGAATTGAATTGAATTTAGACTCAAAGGTCCGGGGTTCGAATCCCGGGCAAGTCAAACGAAGAAAATCTTTTTTTTAGATTTTTCTCATGCTATTCCAAAACCTTCAGCATAAACTGCTACCTCAAAACTTTTTTTACACAAAAACCACCCTCACAACCCCTATACACAAAAAACACTTTAATCAAACGAGAAAAACCTTTTAGATTTTTCTCGAGTTTAATTTTACAACAAAACCACCAAAATATTAAAAGAAAACCTAATAAAAAACAAAAACCACCCTCAAAAAATTATTACGTCAAAACCCTCAAAACTACACCCTCAAAAAATTTAGCACACAAAACTACCCTCAAAACGCTATACTCAAACGTTACTCAAACAACCCAAAATATCACCCCCTTCACCAGGTTTTTTGACTATTTCTTTTCCTGGAAAACTCCACATAATCAATCTCCTCAAAACTATTTCACACATAAACAATCAAACACTCCTTCAAATATTCGTGTTAGAGCTTCTGCTAGGAAACGAATTATACATACATAAAATAACATACCTAACCCACTTTCGCAGAGAACAGCTAAAGATCGCTGGGACGGGGTCCAGTTCCTCGCTCGTACGAGGGCATGCATTCCGTTCTTGAGCCGGGGCGTCCGTTGGAAGTGGTAGGGCACTCTGAGGGATGGTCTGGCTCTCTCCAGGCCGAGGTTGCGCGAACAACTCTTAGCCTGTAAAACTTGTATATATTTATTGTAAATATGTAAATAGTATGTAAGTTAGTTAGGAATGACATTGTAACCTACAGAAAACTGAATAAACTACTTTTGATTTGATTTGATTTGATTTGATTTGGTTCTCGTCGATCACCGAAGTCAAGCAACGTCGGGCGCGGTTAGTACTCAGATGGGTGACCGCTTGGGAACACCGCGTGTCGTTGCCTGGAATTTTAATGAAATATACTCCTCTTGCGACTGGCTGAATGACGAAATGTCCAAGCCAAAAAAAAAAAAAAAAAAAAAAAAAAAAAAAACTAACTGAAATGTATATAAACCTTTCTCACGAAAGTAGAGAGACTTTCTGCCGTGAATGCACTTGATCGTGATACCACGATCGTGGCTCACGTCCGTGGTTCACTACGTGCCTTTATAGAGTTTTTGTTAGAGCAAAAAAAAATTACGGCTCCAAGATGGCGAAGGAGATTTATAATTATATTCCGATTTGATTCAAAATTGGTATGTGGAAATTTTCGGGGTCGAAGATTATGAAATTTTTGTTAAAATTCATGAATTCTATTTGGCGGCTCCAAGATGGCAAACGAATTTTGTGATTATGGTCCGATTTGACTCAAAATTGGTATGTGGGTGTTTTCGGAGTCAAAGATCATGAATTCGATATGGAGAAGGAGTTTCGTGATTATGGTCCGATTCGATTCAAAATTGGTATGGTTGTTTTCGGGGTCGCAGATTATGAATTTTTTGTCTTAATTTATGAATTCGAAATGGTGGCCCCAAGATGGAGGACGAGTTTTGTGAATATGTTCCGATTCGATTCAAAACTGGTATGTGGGGGTTTTCGGGGTCGGAGATTATGAATTTTTTTTGAAAATGCATAAATTCAAGCTACAAGATGGAGGTTGAGTTCTGTGATAATGGTTCAATTCGATTCAAAATTGGTATAGGGGTTTTCGGGGTCGGAGATTATGAATTTTTTGTCGAAAGATATCAATTTGAGATGGCGATTTCAGGATGACCGACAGGTTTTGTGCTCATGGTCTATTCAAAATTGGTGGGTAGGAGTTTTTGGGGTCGGAGATCATGATTTCTTGAAGCTGAAAACTTACAGGGAAGAGAACTTTTAATAACGATGCTCTATTAGAAACAAACAGATTAAGGCGAACTCACTAAAAAGTAAAAAATAAAATAACTAATAAAAAATCTTTTTAAAGACAAGCTTTCATGTGAGCCGTGTACTAAAACGTATAAAATAAATTTAAGTCATCGCTGACAATGATTTTCGTTGAATTATCTGGTTTCAAAAAGCTTGTCGCGCCAATTGTAATAAAATTAATACTCCGACAAGTTGTTACTCACCAATCATTCATTGTCCAACGAAATTATTTGGTATCTACTTCCATGAATACTTGGTAAAAATCAATTGATTCGACAAGTTCTTACTTACCAACTAATCACTGTCCAATCAATTGGTACCTACTTTTATGGAAACTCCGAACGACAAGCTTTTTGAAACCAGATAATTCAACAAAAAATAATTCAATCGTTGTCAGCAATAACTTAAATTTATTTTATACGTTTTAGTACGCGGATTAAATGAAGAATTGTCTCTGAAAAAAATTTTATAAGTTATTTTATTCAACCTCTCTTTATTAGGATTGGATTATGTTATTTACTAATTTTCGTGAAATAATTAGGACATGCCCAAGTTTCCATGCTGAATTGTGGTTTTTGAATTCCCTTAGCAGTTTCTATTTGTTTGGATTCGAGAAGGAAACACTTCTATGAGAGCTGTTTCATGAAGTTTTTATGAAAGAATATTATCCATAAGGTTTGGACTATAACCGTTATTAATAGCAATTTGTTCAATTATAGCTATTTATGTACCAAGTGCGTTATAAAGATCCTAACGCCCGGAGGGTAACATTCACCCGAGGGCCTTTGGCCCGAGGGATGAATGTTGCCCGATGGGCGTTAGGATCTAGTAACGCTCGTGGTTCATACAAAATTTTATTTTTCCCGAAAAAATTATCTTAAACGACGTTGTTCACTTCATAAATTTCTTCTCATAGTATTTACTGCGTTCTGGTCGGCAACTGAGCACAAGTGAGCTTCTATGCAATTGCCATGGAAACATTGAAGAGGTTGCTGAGGGTTGTTTATTCAATGAAACGACGCTACATTTTTGTAAGAATTGACAAGCTTGTTAGTGGAGGAAACTAAAAACGGTGGTGTTCATAATAATTATGGAGATCCCACAGAATGTGACGCTCAAAGCTGAAAAAGCGTTAGGAAATTCACTGCCTGTGAAATCCAAACACTTATTCGAGAAGGAGTATGACCATTTTCTGAAATGGAAAGATGAAAACAGAGTGAATACCGTAAATGAAACCGTCTCAATGGCATACTTCCAGGAACTGGTGAGTTTATCTCATAAAAAATATTAATATTTTTTATTTATTTTACATTATTTCAGTCTTAACAATATAGTGCGAATAGTCTATGGACCAAATACTCACAGCTGGAATCAATATTGATTGTTGAAGAAAATATTAATATTAATATTCATTCATTCAGTCAATTGATGGCATTTCTAAAAGTTAATTCAAAAGGATACATTCCTGAAAAATCAAAGGTATTGGAAGGTGGACAAGTATTACTTTTCATAAGAAAAGCTCCAGATGATACTTTTCTGCTACATAAAGTTGTTCTGGTAATGGGCGTATTTGGAGGCTTAAGACGTGATGAAATGGTCAAGATGACAGTTGATGACATTGAAGACAGAGGAGCCGTTTTACTGATCAAGGTACCAGAAACCAAGACCTGCACCTCAAAAAGTTTCACCATTGTTGAAGAAAGCGAAATAGGAGCCTTGACCTTAGTTAAAAAGAACATTGCACTACGACCAAAAGGATGTAAACAACGTAGGTTTTTTCAACCTACAGAAATGATAAATGCATTGAGTTACCTGTAGGTAAAAATACTATAGGAAGTGTTCCTTCTATCATAGCAAAATACCTAAATTTGGAAAACCCGAAAGGTTACACCGAACATTGTCTACGCCAAACATCGTCAACGCTTCTTGTTCAAGGTGGTGCTTCCTTTGAAACACTAAAATTACATGGAAAATGGAAGAGTAGTACGGTAGCGGAGAGCTATATTGAAGAGAGTATCTCCTCGAAGAACAAAATTGCTACAATGATAGCCCATTCCGTTTCCGTAAAAGAAAATGTTAACGTTCCGAACGAAACCGAATGCACATTGAGGAGTTCATCATCGGTCAACTCACAGAACTTCAAACTTGGTACAAACTTTTCAGGAACATTTGAAAATTGTAATTTCTATTTGAGAGAAAATAGTTAGTCCCTTTTTCATGTACAGTTATAACTGAAACTTTTCTGAGTAATTAATATATTGAACTACAGAAAAAAACATTCAGCGGGCGTACTGATTCATAATGCCCTCCATAACGCCCCGGGCGTAATGGGTCTGTTAATAGCAACCGTTGCCAAGGTATTATAAAGCAGTAACGATCAAGTGAAAAATAAATTATATTTAATTCTTCATTGAAATTTTCTTCTGAAAGCGAGATATCAATTGATCTATGTATCATACTGTTAAATGCGGCTAATTTATGTTGGTATGGACAACTTCATCTTTTGCTACTCACCTCTTGACTGAAACACATTGTTTTGTTAACGATTTCGAAATATTACATACAGAAAGGAAAGGTTATATATAATCTCGACCTTCTGAAAAGTTGAGAAATTATTGAATGCAAAAAGTCGCAATATTTGCTCAATAAACAGTAGGGGAGACTTCGTCCTTACCATTGCATATTCAATCCAATTGAACACATATAGGCCAATCAATAGAGAAAAAAATAGAGGCTATTTTCACACTTAAATAAAAACGCAAATAACCTGTACTACCTTTCCAAAGATAGTTCGTACATGAAAACATTGGTGTCGGCCCCAGCAGTATCACTTCGAGGAAGTTTCGTAGAAAATTCAAAAACCTACAAAATGTTTTTTTGTGCTACCGGATTGGTGCATTTTCCACTGAGAAAATCCGGAAAAACCTCTAAAAAGAGGCCATTGTTCAAAAACTTATATTTTTCATAAATTCAAAGCCGAACAAACAATCTTGCGGATATGATAGGTAATAACAAGTAGTTCAACTGTGCGCAAGGTGATTTCTGTACGATGTGTAGTTTTTGCACAATCACGTTATAAACAATTCAAGAGTTTATATTTATATTTCCACCTGAGAGATGGAAAATGTGTTGAAAATGTCACTGAAAGGTGCTCCAAACGCTTGAAAGTGCGCTCGAGGCAGAGTCCAGTAGCGGTAGTGGGGGAACGAGCCAGCGGAAGATTCAACTGATGAAAGTTCATCATAATAAGGAATGTTCTTCTTCTACTTGGCACAAGGTGGGCTGGTTTCGAAGAACCCCGTGCACGTAGGCCTTTCTATTTGGGCCCATTGTGCGCCCACTTTTTCTGAGAAAATCAGCTGGGCATGCCGAGTTCTTTGACAAAATTTAGCATTTTCCTCAGCTGAATCTCATTGGCGTCCTCTGGGTTCAGAATTATGCTCCCAAGGTTGATCTTTCTCTGGTGCACCAAAGCTGGGCACTCAGTGAAGATGTGCGACGATGTCACGTCATCTACCAGGCACCATTTACATAGGGGATCATCTGTGATTTCGATGAACTCAATGTGCCTGTTCACGTGATTATGTCCCGTTAAGAGCCCAGTCAGAGTCTTGATGTCCCGTCTGTCAAGTGACAGGATCTCTTTAGACATTTTTCCCGATGGCCCTTTCATGTGGAGCTTTGATTGCCTCATGCCTGGCGCCTCTTCCCATGTTTTGAGAAACTGCTTTTGTAGCAGTTCCTCCATATTTGAAATTGCCAGGCTGCTGGGTATTCCCAAGATGGGTTCAGGTCCGACTGGGGTCCCTGCCGATCCTTTCTTGGCTAATCTGTCTGCATCCTCGTTCCCGGGGACACCTGAGTGTCCCGGGACCCATATGAGGCTGAATTTGATTGTTTATGATAAACTTCCTATGGTGTTTCGACACTCGGACACCAGTTTGGATACAATCCTATTTGCGCCTAACCCCATTATAGCAGCTTTGATGTCCGAGTAGATGGCAGTAGGCCCTCGACTTTTATTGTCGAGGTTCTCCTGGACACAAGTGAATATAGCATATACTTCAGCCTGGAACACTGAGGCATATTTGCCCAAGGGAACTGATATTTCTCTCTTTGTTCCTTCTTCGTAGACCCCTGCGCCGGACATTTCCCCAAATCTTGAACTTGATCTTTCCATTCCTTCCTTGTGGGGATGGTTATATTGGGTCCTTTCCTAAAATCCAGAACAGGCGGGGTACTGTCTCTTTCCATTAATAGGACTGGACATCCTTCCTTTGCCCTGTTACAAAAATGTTACAAGTGTTGATGAAAACAAAAATATGCATTAATATCCTTTAAGCCGCGGATTTAAATTTTGTAAGGTAGATACGAAATTTTATGAATAGGAGCTGCAATTTTTCTCAAATACGGTTTGAAATGTCATATCAATATTCTCATTCATGTTTTTTTTTTAATAATTGAAAGTGAATTATTGCATTATTTGTGGATATATTACATTGATGTATTGAAAAAATGTCTTACATTTATTTATGAATGAGCAAAATGTACGAATATGTACAACACCGAAGAGTTGGTAAAAAGCTAATTACTTGAATCAATAAAACTACTTATCACGGATACGTATACTTATCTTCCAATACTACCCCACACTATTAACTAATGTAATAGAATAGTTAATGAAAAACACTAAATCATTAAATAACTGAAGTATGCAAAAACACGATAATAACTTATATGCAGTGATATAATATGCGCCAACGTATAAGCAGCCCGCCGCGTGGTGATACACTCTCCTCTGCTGGCTCGTTCCCCCACTACCCCTACTCGACTCGGCCTCGAGCGCACTTTCAAACGTTTGGAGCAACTCTCAGTGACATTTTCAACACATTTCCCACCTCTCACGTGAAAATCCAAAATGGACAAATTGTAGATATTGATATGTACTTCCACATGCCATTTACAGAATTTGAATTCGATGATTTCCCTCAAATCGGCGCATTTTGCAAGATAAGCACTTTATTCCTTTATAACGCGATTGTGCAAAAACTACACATCAGACAGAAACTATATTGCGCACAGTTGAACTTCATGTCATTATCTATCATTTTCCGTAAGATTGTTTGTCCAGCTTTGAAATTATAAAGATTGTGAATAAAAAAATAGGGTTATTTTTAAAGGTTTTCCCGAATTTTCTCAGTGAAAAATTCACCAATCCGATCGCACAAAAAACAATTTTGTAGGTTCTTGAATTTCCTACAAAAAAATAGGAAACGATCATTCCAATACGTTTCAAGATATCTGTAAAAAATCATAAAAAGGGGTCATTTTTAACACTATTTCTTTTAAAAAGAATCCACAAAGCGATTTTGCTGGGGCCGACACCAACGTTTTCATCTACAGACTATCTCTCCAGAAGTCGTATAGGCTATTTCTGTTTTTATTTAAGTGGAAAAGAAACCTCTATTGGTTGGCCTAATATGGCATGAGCTGAAAGCATCGGATAGGAGGAATAATGTTTCGACGACTTTGAATTCATCTGTGGTATCTTTGATTCGGTCAAAAATGCAGAATATTTCAATTGAAAGCTGCGAAAATTATGTAGCGCATGTACGAGACGTAGAAAAATCATATTTAAATATTGATCAAGTTGCCGGAGAAAAAATTGTTGTGAACTCAGATAGTGGCAGTGAAACTTACTTGGGTTAAAATTTATTAATCATTTCCATGACACTCTATTTTTCCGTATTGTATTTGTCAAACTCAATTCAATAGATTTAATTTATTTTACAACCATTTATTACATCATATACATAATTATGTTAACAATTCAGTCATACCACGACCACTAATTTTCCTTTAATTCAGAGACAAAATCCTCCCTTCGATTTTTTCACAAAAACTATTATTATTCATGTTACACTATACTCGATCTCAATATTACTACTATATAAGATGTTATCAATATTGACACTACAATACAATATACCTTATACCTCATACTTCTAATATCTCAATCTTCCGACGATCTTTCATAACCACATACATCCCTTGTCTTAATTATCTGTTTATATGTATATGTCTATATGTATGTATATGTGTGTGTATGTATATGTGTGGGTGTATATGTGTGTGTATATATGTGTATGTTTATATACGTATACATTAGTATTCTAAGTCATCCAGTTTTTACATATTATAAATATTTGTTTTATCAATGCTGAAACAAGTGTTCTCACACTTATCGGCTTTTGCTGCTTTGTCCACACCATCAATCTCAATCTAATTGTAATACTTGTGGTTCCAGTGACCTGCGATCGTGTTTTGTATGTAAATAAATATTATTATTATTATTATATCTGTACCCAAAATTTATTGAGTTGAGTTTTTATATTCTACAAGCAAGTATATTTCGTAGGTATATGCATATTACCACGTACATTTGGATAAATTATATTGATTGTACATTCTACTTTTTGGTTTATGCATCACTCGTTATTGAATCAGACGTTATCATCTTTACATCACGTTGTCATCTTTTCATCACGTTTATACATATATTTTTTTTACTTTTTTTCGATATATCAAGAATAAGTAACTATTTTTTACTGGTGATCGAAAAACTGTACTTTATTGCCTACTAGAAGATAAAAAAAATATTTCAGTTTGAAAATAGTAGTTTCGAGAAAGTCATTATCTACAAATTCACTATAAAGTACCACTTTCCACACTCATTAGTAAATATAATATTTTATAGCAGCGGAACAATTTGTTAAACCGAGCCGTTAATAAAACCTATCATCTTGTGAAAATGTCATTATATCGAGTACGTCTCTGCTTATGGTCGGCCGGCGTTGAGCCTTATCGGCAATGAATAATAATGAGTTTCTTAGATATTTTGGCAATACTTTACCAGTCCTTAATATGAAGATCACCAAAGTTTCATAGCCTAGCAAACACTACCCATATTTTATAAAAGTGATCAGCAACATTTTTATCTAACTCGAAGTATATCAGTGATATGAATGACGTTATAGCAAACCTCATATAAGTTTGTTATATATGCATTGATAACGATTACTGAAAGTTTCATAAGATGGTTATGGAAAATCACTTCGTTGTAGTCCTTGAGGTAACAGTAATTTCATAAAACCGTAAAAAAACTTTACTGAAAGGTGCGCTTATAAAACTTCAATATCAGCTTATATACTACCGGTACCTTCATAGGTTACGAAAAATGTCATTGGATAGTATTCTTTTGAATAATATGTGATCGATATCTGGTTATCCAAAGAAGATGTGAGATATAAAAGTGTTGTGAATATGGAAGAAAATACAGTTGCTGATAGCTTGGAGAAGCGACTCACTGATTTCCAACCCTTTGTATATATAAGAGTACATTTCAAAATTAGTTTTGCTAATGCAATAAGAAGTTGAGCTTCATGGGAAATAAACAATCGAACAAGAAACTACTGCGAGAATACACTGGTTCGTTTTTGTGCCTAGGGAAAAGTTAATTGGTTTGCAAATTGACCTTTCTGATGGAAGATAAGAGAAAATTGTAATTACTTTCGTGATCAGAGTTGTTCTGAATCGAATAATGGGTTTAAAAGCACTCCTTTCGTCGTATAGAAGTCGACTATGAAACGTTGTGTAATTGAACAAGTTCGAAGAATACAATGGAGAAGACGAAATACGTCGATGTTTACCGGTTCAGTACAAACAAAAACATTTCGTTTCAGGTAATCCTGAAGTTGCCTCAACCAGGAAAACAAAATACGACAACTGATTAGATCAGGGAGATGTGGGATGTTTGAATAACAGTGAAGTGATCCTTCGAAAATCACTACTCATTGTCTAAAAATTAAGTCGATTGAGTATCCTAGAATCTGGGGAATGAATAGTGGAAGGAATTCATGGAGGTTTGACATAAAAATTGATATTTTCAGTTTTTCTCCTATTTTCAAAACCTTTGGATCCATTTCCTAATGAATACTAATAATAATCTTTATTTCACGTTTTGACAAAGTTACAAAATTTGTATAGGAATCGTCAAAAAAGAGATCAAGGATTAAAAAAGTCCTGAAAAAGTGAATGAAAACTACCTACTTATACACATACATTCTCCAAAACTATAATAACAATTATGAACAAGAAATTCCTTGAGTTTTCTTTTGAAGATATTCACAGTTTTGGATTCTTTTATAATATCCGGTAGCAAATTATAAATACGTCGAGCCATATCAGGCGATTCAAAAGCTAGTTTGGTTTTTGCAAAAGGTAAACAAAAATTGTATTTTTGTCTTGTATCAATATTAAGCTCACTTTTATTTAGTACAAACAATTTATTCCTATTCTCAAAAACAGATAAGCACAAGTCAGAAATTAAAAGACTAGAAACACTTAAAATTCTAAAATATTTAAAAGCCAATCTACAAGAATCACGGAAACTTATGCCACTAATGATTCGTATGCGTTCTTTTTGTGCCATAAAAATATCAGAGGAGCGAGAGGAAAATATATAAGTATAAAATATTATGACATTTTGAAAGATGAAAATTTCAGGCTACTTACTCGTCAGGTTTACAAGAAGTCCATCAAAACAGTTTCCAGTTTGTATAAAATGGGTAAAAACCTTTGGTACATATAACATGTTGAAACATTTCTTAGAAAACAATCAAGTGTTATAAATTGATGTAATTCATTATTTTAAAATTGAATTCCAGATGGTTTTATGGAAGTCAATGTTGAAGTGAAGAAGAAACGGATGTTGTCGTTGACAATGACGAGAGTGACATATGACATTGAACCTTGGAAACATATTATACATGAAAGTGGTAAAAGTAGATGGCGTTCTATTCCATTTTGGAGTGAAGAAGAGTGACTCTTGAGTGAAAAAGTGTTCTCAGAGTGGAAGTTGGCTAGGAACAAATGCTAAAGTATTTCTGAAGTGAATCATCATCGAGAAATAGGGGATTGATGAAATTATATTGAAATTCTTTTATTTATTTATTGCAGACGTCTGTGAAGTGGTATAAAAGATCTATTTAAATTGACTTGTGGATTCAGACAAAGGTCATTGTTTTTTAATTCTTTGTTAATGTAAAGGTCTTCCATGAAATCTAACTTAGTGTTGTTCTTTTGTCTGATTTCATGTAGAACTTTTGAATTTCTATTCGGACTGAAATTGTGTTTATTGAATCTAAGATGATGGCCAAAGGCTGATTTTTTATTTTCATTAAGGTGTTCGGTTATTCGAACTTCCAAAGGTCTACAGGTCCTACCGATGTATGTCGCTGTACAATCTTCACAATTCAGTTTGTACATACCACTTTTATAAAGTTTATCAATTTTGTCTTTACTGTTGACAAGATGTCTATTTGAATTGTTCGTTGTTATGAATGCCACTTTGACATTTTCCTTACAGTTTTTGGTTGTGCAACCTGCAATTTTATTTGAAATGTGATCATTTACGAAAGGAAGTGAAATAAATTCTGTAGGTCCAGTTTTTGGAAATGCTAAATTTAATCCTTTTTTGTTTTTAATTTTCTGAATAAGAGAATTAATCAAATTAAGGTTGTAGTAATGATTGGAAGCTATTTGTTTCAAAGTGTTCAAAAGTCTGTGTATATAGCAATTGAAAGCAGCCATTTCACACGAAATACAAATTATTTCCAAATCTACTATTTCATCACGTGCAGACAGCTCCAAAAAAATTTCTAAGAATTTCAAGCTCCCACATTCTGTTGTTACAGTGTGGGAATTATAATTTGCTCTGAAACTAATGATATCGCATTTCCGTTGTCGATGATGAAACCCCATTGAATCTGTTTTCTTCGCATTTCAAAACAAATTGTTAGCAGAAAACCATTTATTCATACTATCAAAAACTTGGTTACATTTTTCTTTCAAATCTGAATCTGATATCTGTCAGAGATTATAATTGACGTGTCATCTGCGTACATTGTTATGAATGTTCCAGGCGTAGAATATTCCAAATCATCAATGTACAATACGAACAATATGAGTCCCAATATCGACCCTTGAGGTACTCCTAATTCGGAAAGGGCCATGTTGGAAGTTGCCTTGTTAATAGCGAAGTATTGTTTTCTATAAGAAATATAGTCTGCCATCCATGCTAACGGTATACCCCGTATGCCATAACGAAATAGTTTACCTAAGAGAATGTTATGATCAACATAGTCGAATGCCCTGCTGAGATCGCAGACTATCCCAACAGGGCACTGCTTCGATATAGTTCACAATTTATCTATGATAAGAATGTATAAGTGCAGTAGTGGATTTTTTATTCAGAAATCCATGTTGGTTTTTTGTAAAGATATTATGATCATCGGAAAATGATAGAAGTCTATTTAGAAAAGCATATTCGAATATTTTCGAAATACTTGATGGAATTGTTACTGGCCTAAAATTTTCCAGTAGGTTTAGACTATTCTTTATATACACTGGTATAATTTTGCCTGTTTTCATCTGATTTGGGAATGAACCTTCGCTGAATGACAGATTTACCAAATGAACTAGAGATTTAATTAAAATACGAAGACTCTTTTCCAAAAGGAACAAGGGGAGTTCATCATAGCCTGATGAACTTCTATTTAGAAACCTATCGAGGTGGGAGATTTTCGGAGTGTTTCTTTCTGTCACTAGGTACCGCCAGTTAAAGTTTATCTTTTCCGGCGTACCTATAGGTGTTACAAGCTCGATGATGGTTTGTTTACGTTGTGTCTCACTTCAGCCAGAGTTCTTCGGACCTTTGGCTGGTTGACTACTCCGTACTGATGAAGGCCAAGAAGCCTGAAACCGGTATGCGGATTGTTAGGTGAACACGACATAAATTAAACATAATCGAGCTTATCAGAAAGGAACATTTGCATTCAATGTCCATTGATATCATATGGAAGTATGCATGGATTTTCAGGTGAATATCATTCAACGTTCTGCGTGGTATTTGCCAGGAAAGTAGTTGTTTTTCACCTGAGATCTACCATTTTCTGGTTCAATTTTATATTGAATCCTTTATGTGAAGAAAACCGTTTAATTCGATTTTTCTATTCTATTTTTAAGTTTGCTATTCAGGTATTCATACAGTTCAGTTTCAGTATAAGGGTGTAAAAAAACGAATTACTCGGATATGGAATGTTTCTTGCAAAATATTGATAATCCAGATCCCTTTTATCTATTTGACTAGATAATACTTCAGTTACATCTATAAAATAATTATTGAATATGTAAGCGACTTCTATCGGCGAATCTACAGCATCTCTATTCAAATTTTCCTAATGTTGCATTTTGGTTTATTTGATAATTTTGACACAATTTTCCAAGCTGTATTTGAAGGATTATCCGGCTCATCAATTCGTTTTTGGAAATATTCTTTCTTTGTTAATTTTACTAATTTCAATTATTTTTGTTTTCAATTTTATAATAATTCTCAAGGTCCTTTCGAACTTTCTTCAGATTGTATATGTCTTTCAACTTTCTACTGTAAATTTTAACTTCATTGTTGATCCATTTATTATTATTTTCATTAGACTTATTGAATATTTTGCGCTTTTGGAAATTTATTTCAAAATAATAAGAAAATCTCTCCCAAAAGTAATCATAAGCTAAATTCATATCGAATTTTCCCAGTTCTCCTCCTGAAGGGCCAACACAAAAGATGTAACTGCAGTTTCATTAAATGAACGTTTAAATTCACCATCCACTTCTGAATGAGCTTGCTCTACTCTATAATAAAAAAATATTGATTTATGATCAGAAAGGTTTTGGCGAGTACACAGCAAACCAGCAAGTACCATTATCAGTGGAATTTGAAAATATTTGATCAATTGCTGAAGGTGTACCTGGTGTTACTCTGGTTAGCCAGCCCACCATATGTCTCATGTTATAACAACTGAAGATATTACACAGCTTTTAAAAATTATTATTTAAATCATTATAACAGTCAATATTGAAATCGTCACAAACCAGCATGTTATATTTTGGTCTGAAAGTAACACTAAGAACATCATCCAATTTTTTTTTTATACCTTAACATCTGAAGATGGAGACCTGTAGAATCATACACATCTACTCATATAATTTCTATAAAGGTCTCTTCCATGGTCTCTGCCACCCGCCGTGAGAGGACGCCATGGTTTTTTTGTTCTAACATTATCGACTTTCTATAAAGGTTTCTTCCATAGTTCTCGGCCACCCGCCGTAAGACCTGTTCTAACATTATCGACCACTATGGACTTTAATTGTTCTTGTTCATCATTGTACCAAATAGACGCCATTGTATGGTAACAATCTGTTGAGAATTTGATAATGTTATTGTCTTTGTTGCCTTTTTGGGGATCCTGCCCCAAATTTTGAAACCAATCACTAATACTACATAACAATGTAGTGGAAATCTAATTCTTTCATTATCACCAAAAACATATATTCTCGTAACATGTCATGTACCATTTTGTGATAGGTCTGAAATATCATTCAATTTCAGCAATTTCTTGTATTCATAACTGAAGATGGGCGCATATACGCCCAAAACATGTCTTATTTAATCCCTGTATGGAAATAAACTGTGAAGACGACTTGGATTTTATTTCCTCAAAAAATCATAAAATGATTGTTGGACCTACGTCTGATTTACATGTGATACCACAGATTTCAAATAGAGGTTGAGAATCATTTTGATAGAATTTTGTATTATGAAATCAAAGGAAGTATATTTTTTATTTATAATTTCCAATATGAGTTTTGTTGTTAGATATTTCAGGCGAATTTCCAAACGGTACGTTACTGAAAATATAAAATTTTCCTAGTTTATTTTTATCCAGAATACCGTAAACGTAGTACCTTATCAGGGCAAATTTAGTAATTTGCCTTTCTTAGAAAATATAATTGAAGTTTTTCCCTTTAACGGGGAGGGAAAATCCAAAATATGGAATACAATATTTCGATTCCTCCCCAAAAAACATTAAGACATTATGAAATGAACTTATCCAGTAAATAAATATTTATGACGACACACAGACAGCTTTCATATATTTTAAATCTCACTAGAGTATCACTTCGTATAACCATGCCGTCCTTTCCCAGCTCTTCGATAACCTGAATAATACAACAAAGCAGCTTTCCGTCCTTATCATGTGGAAAACACATACGAATGTTTGAGTGTTTCTTTCTTATGCTAATATCCCATCCGCTCCGTAGACTGAAACCATCCCCGATTCTCTCGGAAAGAAAGGCTCAATCTATCAATAAGGATCAAGTCCGTCTGACAATCCTCAGTCGTGGATTTTTACTGGATTGTAGGGAAATCGACGCTAGATCAACCGATCTGTGTTTCTTCCATCGTCTGCTGAATATGAGAATTTTCTTTCGATTTCGTATGTATTGCTTAATCTAGCATGATGTGGGTCTGACAATTGGAATATAGCATTCATGCCTTGGTCGTCATTGTGGAGGGAATTTATGATACGTCATAGCGCTACGGGAGCAACATGATTTTTTCTTAGTGATATTCTTCAGCACAACTATCATGGAAAATTTTAAAATTGGAAAATCCAGAGTATTTTTATATTTCAGCTTTTGAGAGTCGGAAAGAAAAACATACCCATGTAAGATAACAATACTCAATCTGAAACAATATCATAACATAATCGTTAGCCGCTTCCATTCATTATAACAATCACTAATTATAAGTGCTTTTTTATCAATAATTTCATTCCATTCTACATGGGGATTGAATAACAAGAAATGCACTCGGCTCCAATTGGTGTCTGGTGAGTTTTCCTTTTTGGAAATCATTCTTCTTTGCCTCATTCATCTATATGAGTTCTCAATCAGGACTGGAATAAAAAATCGAATAACTAAGCAAATTTTTACTTTCCGATTTTTTCTTTCGAGTTAGGGACCATTGAAAATATTTATCAGATGTAGTTCAATGTCCAGCGTGGCTTTAGCCAAGAAAGTAGTTGTTTTCCGTTAGTCATTCAAAAAACATTACTTCATTTTCATCGTGGATTTTTCAATTTAGAGAAAAATATGTTTATTCAATATTCAGTTGAGAATGTTTTCCTTTTCAACATGAATATCCCCAAGAGGTTAACATGAACGATGGGAGATAGTGACTTAAGTTTATCTTTCAGTCGCAGATGATTCCACATCTGATTTTATGAACGCCCAGTTCATATTTTCAAACATATCACCCAACTTGTATATTGGGCAATATAATTAAAAAACTCGAGTTGATATGGAGAAAAGTATTACCCTGCAACATCTATGAATTGTATGGTAATAGCTTTCAGGTCAAGGAAATAAAACGACTCGTCACTGATTTTTAATTTAAAAAAATCTGTTCCTGATATTTTCTACGCGCCATGAGATCAAACAATTTTCTGGCAAGCTGGTGAAATTATGGAAATGGTCAATTTTCTACATTGGAACTTTAATGGTGTTACATTCGGTGGCCATCGACTAAGTGGGAAAACGTTATAAACCGGGTCGACGGCGACGCTTCGAGTTCACAGGCGTACGAGTATCTTGTTGAAGCTGACCAGAAAGTATTCAGTTCCACACAAACGTTTCTGCTGAATTCTTGTGATAGTTCACATTGAAACAACATGACTGTGCATGATAAATGAATAGTTCAGTTCAATAATATCTATATATATATATATATATATATATATATATATATATATATATATATATATATATATAGTAGGAAGAATTCAATGGACAAAGCCCTCAGAGAGGAGTGTTAACCGTAGACACGTGTTTCGGGCTCTCGGCCCTCATCAGTACGGTGAAGAAGTGCAAAGATGAACAACACTTGGTAGAAAACGACAAATCAACGGAGTCAACAAACAGAAGCCAGCCGCTCATTTGTGGTTTCGGTCAGCAGACCCTGAATTCCAGGGCAACAACCAACGTCACCACGGAGACAGCTATAGCTACCTGCGTGACATCCGAGTCCAGGAATATAAATATGAAAGAGAGTAATAGTGAGGGGACTGTTAAAAACAACAGTCCCCTCACTATTCTACCAAGTATTGTTCATCTCTGCACTTCTGCACCGTACTGATGAGGGCCGATAGACCGAAACACGTGTCTACGGTTAACACTTCTCTCTGAGGGCTATGTCCATCAAATTCCTTCTACTTTGTTTTTAACAGTCCCCTCACTATTACTCTCTTTCATATTTATATTCCTGGACTCGGATGTCATGCAGGTAGCTATAGCTGCCTCCGTGGTGACGTTGGTTGTTGCCCTGGAATTCAGGGTCCGCTGACCGAAACCACAAATGAGCGGCTGGCTTCTGTTTGTTGACTCTGTTGATTTGTCGTTTTCTACCAAGTGTTGTTCATCTTTGCACTTCTCCACCGTACTGATGAGGGCCGAGAGCCCGAAACACGTGTTAACACTTCTCTCTGAGGGCTATGTCCATTAAATTCCTCCTACTTTGTTCTTAACAGTCCCCTCACTATTACTCTCTTTCATATTTATATTCCTGGACTCGGATGTCACGCAGGTAGCTATAGCTGCCTCCGTGGTGACGTTGGTTGTTGCCTTGGAATTCAGGATCTACTGACCGAAACCACAAACGAGCGGCTGGCTTCTGTTTGTTGACTCCGTTGATTTGTCGTTTTCTACCAAGTGTTGTTCATCTTTGCACTTGTCCACCGTACTGATGAGGGCTGAGAATTCCTTTTACTTTGTTTTTAACAGTCCTCTCACTATTACTCTCTTTCATATATATATATATATATATATATAATATATATATATATATATGCATTTTTCAGTCATTCTCAAAGAATGAAAATTAAGCATCGAAAACTGTATCTTGACACAAATTTTCATAACTTTAGTTTCATTTCCAAGGCACTCTATGTTTTTTTTTTCTTCGTTAAAAACAGCAAAAGTTTATTAGGCAATTTTTGTTTCGAAATTTGACTATACCACTGGAATTGCAGTCGTTATGAATGGAAGCCATGAGAATTTCATAAAAAAATATTGGTTAACAACGAAGTTACAACAACTTTAATTTTGGAAACAAAGTATTTGATATTAATTTCCATTTAGATTATAGACATATTTAAAATCTGGCAACACTGCCGATACAAAGTAGAACACCAGTGAATAGCTCATTCCGTTCTACAGTTATACCTCCTGAAAGTATGGTAATGTGAGCGATTTCTGGTGGAAGCGATTTTGTAATAAAAATCTAACTACGCGACTGGATTTGTGAATTATATTCCCTAAAAATAATGTATTCAAGTTTAGGTTATAAGTGTATTCGAAAATAACAGGAAATTAAAGATTCATTCTCAAGTTATGCAGTTTTCAATAGCCGATAAAAACGAAATGAACCGAATCAAGTTTTAAAGTATCAACATTATTTATTCAATAATAAACCAGAAAGCAGGACCAAAAAATGTTCCTTTTTTATTCTGCAAAACTCAACCGAAACAAGCTTTTAGAAAATGTATCAATAATTTGAGGAAAGCTGAACTGATACATTGGGCATAGGTATTGTAGTATCAATAGTAGGCTGTGATTTAGTACACCACAAATCGCTCACATTACCATACTTTCAGTAGTTATAACTGTTGAACGGAATGAGCTTTCGACTTCGGATTTTTGCTGTACAAATTCACTTGTGCTCTACTTTGTATCGGCAGTGTTGCCAGATTTCAAATATGTCTGCAATCTAAATAAAAATTATAATCAAATACTTTGTTTCCAAAATTAAAGTTGTTGTAACTTCGTTGCTAACCAATATTTTTTATGAAATTTTGATGGTTTCAATTTATGACGACTACGAATCCAGTGGTGTAGTTAAATTTGGAAAAAAAATTGCCTAATAAATTTTTGCCGTTTTTGACGAAGAAAAAAAACCATAGAGTGCCTTGGAAATGAAATTAAAGTTATGAAAATTTGTGTCAAGATACAGTTTTCGATGCCTACTATTAGACAAAAATATTTTTGAGATTGACTGAAAAATGCATATTCTACTGGGGTGGTTCCATTTTAAATGGGTCACACTGTATATATATATATATATATATATATATTATATATATATATATATGTATATATATATATATATATATATATATATATATATATATATATATATATATATATATATATATATATTTATATATATGTATATATATATATATATATAAGCTGATTCTATATGGGGTTGCAGTCAAGTATGGGGCTGATTAGAAAACTCTTTGGTATCCGTCAAGCTTTCGGCAATCTTTATTGCCTTCCTCAGGACGACTACAATTGTATGGATTAAATTATGAAATTATATATTATTTGTCTACTTACTAACGTGAGATTGATGTAAAATTAGCACATTAAATGAACAGAAATTCATGAAAGATGAAATAAATTTTGACAATGACAACTTCTTTTTTAATCAATTCAAAATCAAGGCGGAAAATTTTGATCACAGGGCGATATATCTTTTCTGTTATTCATTTCTAGCAAATAAGTATAGATTTGCGTAAGATTGTTCAAATCAGTTCTTTTATTCTTTGATTCCTTATCATTTTTTATGTGAACCATCTCTAGAAATATTCTTTTGTTTTCATTGGTCTCGTTATCTAGAATTTCCATATTATCATAGTCCATCCGATGATCTCTTTCATTTACATGTTCAGAAAGAGCACATGAATTAACATTACGTTTACAGTCGCTCTCATGGGATATGATACGACTGTTAAGGGTTCTTGATGTTTGACCGACATATGTTTCAGAACAGTCTCTACACGGTATTCTATAAACAACATTAGATTTTTGTTTATTTTGAATCGAACTTCTCACTTTTGTGTGTAATTTTGATATGGTTTGAACATTTTTCTTCGCGATGTTGACATTTTCATTTTTTAATACATTTGCTAGTTTTGGAGTGAGTTCATGGATATGGGAAAGAGATCTAAATATAGATGTTCCCAGTTCTTCTGTTCTGAGATTTTGTTCGGATATTGAAGGGTTTAAAGAGTTTCTTTGGTTGAAAAGTAATTTATTGATGAGATTTTTTGGATAGGAATTTTCTAGTAATATTTTCTGAAATTCGATTAGACATTTTTGTTGTAAATCGATATGAGTGATTCTTACGATTCTAGTTTTCATAGCTATTATCAAATTGAAAGATATATCGCCCTGTGATCAAAATTTTTCGCCTTGATTTTGAATTGATTAAAAAAGAAGTTGTCATTGTCAAAATTTATTTCATCTTTCATGAATTTCTGTTCATTCAATGTGCTAATTTTACATCAATCTCACGTTAGTAAGTAGACAAATGATATATAATTTCATAATGTGATTCATACAATTGTAGTCGTCCTGAGGAAGGCAATAAAGATTGCCGGAAGCTTGACGGATACCAAAGAGTTTTCCTAATCAGACCCATACTTGACTGCAACCCCACATAGAATCAGCTTGTATACAATATGCCAGTGATATATATATATCACGATCATCACATGGACTAAGGGTCAGTCAGTGTATTGGCAAGCGAGTCCCACTGGGCAAAAAGGGTCTTTCTAGAAATGGCTTTCCTATCTCAAGAGAATAACTGCATCAACAAAAAAACTGATATCAATTACTTGAGTGAGATTTATGCTTATTTACTGGCACTAGACATGAACCCAACTAGATCAAACTCTGCTACAATTACACTATAAACTCAACATTTTCTCCAATATTGAACTTTACTCTCCACACAGCATTATAAATATCATAATTCTCATGTCCAACATTTAATAAAAATCCTAACCACACGAAATAGTTAACCACACCAATTGGTACCACTGTCTCAATTGGCACCCTGGATGACATAAATATTACTTGACATGCGTCAATGTCAATGTCAAAGTCACATACAACTGTCTAATATGAGTTTGATTTCTAGCCTGTCAGTTTTGATTCCAACCATATGGTTGAAGATATTTTAACATGTTTTATGTATAATTCTCAACATATAAGTGTGGTAATTGAACATCAGTTCATTTCTCTGTTTTACATTTCTCATTATTTATGAACATAATGTCAAATGACAATTTTTTACTAGACATCGTGTCATCCAATCTCACCTCAGTTATAGGTATTATCAATTCACTTAATGATAATCTCTCATATGTGCAATATTTTGAATTGTAGTTCCCTGATGATGGAATAAAATGATTCCGAAAGCTTGGACAAACTTACAAGAGTTTTCTTTTTGATATTGCTGCATTCCCCGCTATTAACTATATATACAGTGAGGACGTAAAGAGTCCTCCCCCCCCTTAACTTTTGAACGGAACAAGCTGTTGAGGTCGGGTAAAATTCAGGTAAAAAGGTACCACTTTCACCACTTTTTGGCATAAAAATGATTGTGGTCACGTGGTCTAGTGTCAAGAGGGCACCATCAACTTTTTTTTAATGAAGAGGGGGGTCACGTGGCTCCTGGTTCCTGGCCTTCCGATTCTCTATCCATCACCGCTTCGTTTGTGTAAATCGACCAAGCCGTTTCAAACTGACAAGCGTTTGAAATTTGCTTCAAATATTTTACAAATAAATTAAAAACCTAAATAACTTTTGATTGCAACAGAATTTCAAGTAACAATTGCAACTATTTTAACAAGTGCTCGAAATATTCACCGTTCACGTCTTGACAGAAAAAAAGTCGGTTGTGAAATTAATTCCGAACGTTATTGAATGTTTCCGGGGTAATACTGTTACACACATCTGTTTTCGGTCCATAAGTTCCTGGAGTGACTGTGGCTGCGTGACATACACCTTAGATTTCATGTACCCCCACAGAAAAAGTCCATAGGTGTCATATCAGGTGACCCAGCGGGCCGGAAAATTCTCGTTAAGTCATTCTCGGACAGGTCTGTAGTAGTGAGGGGGTGCACCATTTTGTTGAAAGGTAACATCCATGGTAAATTCATTTGGGTTTGTTGAATACTGTGATGGATCTGATTTTGAAGCATATTTGAATACAGATGCCCAGTTAAATTTTCTGCTATAAATATTGGACCTTTGATATGGTCACCCGAAATACCAGCCCATACGTTGATCTTCTCTGGAGTTTGAGTATGATTCTCTCGAAAAACGTGCGGATTTACGTCTGACCAATAACGCACATTCTGTCTATTTACTGTTCCATTAAGATAAAACGTACTTTCATCACTAAAACAAATAGAGTTAATGTAACCGGGATTTTGGATTATGCGGTCAGACATGACCTCACAAAACTGCAGTCTTCTATCCGGGTCGTCTTCTGTTAATTGATGCAGAATTTTTAATTTATATGGGTGAAATTTGTGTTTTTTAAGATATTTTTCCACAGTGGTCGTAGATACGTCGCAAGCCGTGGCTACCGTTTTCGTTGTTTGTTGCGGATTATTAACAATAGCTGCCAGAACGTCGATTTGCTGTTCTTCTGAAATTGATTTTCTTCCAGGTCCTGTTTCCCTCGTCACGCAACCAGTCCTTAGAAATTTACTAACCAATTCCCTTAAGTAGGTACGAGATATTGGATTATTTGGGAAGCGCTCATTAAATATTCTTTCTGCTTCATGGTAATTACGCCTAGCTTCAGCGTAAATTAGAATTGCTTCGGTTTTTTCTTCTAAAGGACGACAACGAGGCATTTAAAATTTATAAAGAAATGCTGAAATCTATGACAACTGTCAGAAGTATCGGGATGATTAACGTCACTATTAGACTGAGATTGAAATGAAATGCTATTTGGAGTCTCCAGCAGAATAACTAAGGTATAAAAAAATTAAACAAAAAGCACATTTTAAAGTACAAATAATATGCGAACCTTTTTTACCACAAAAAATCTACTTTTCGACCAGAATCAGTAACGTAGTTGAAATTCTGCTGCAATTAATAGTTAAACTAATTTATTTGTAAAATATCTGAAGCAAATTTCAAACGCTTGTCAGTTTGAAACGGCTTGGCCGATTTTCACAAACAAAGCAGTGTTGGATAGAGAATCGGAAGGCCTTCAACACCAGAATCCACGTGACCCCCCTTTACATTAAAAAAAAAGTTGATGATGCCCTCTTGACACTAGACCACGTGACCACAATCATTTTTATGCCAAAAAGCGGTAAAAGTGGTCTGAATATCACCCGACCTCGACAGCTTGTTCCGTTCAAAAGGTAAAGGGGGGGGGCAGAACTTTTTACGTCCTCACTGTATATATATATATATATATATATATATATATATATATATATATATATATACAGGGTGTTCCTCAATAACATGCTAATATTTAAAGAGGTTATTCTTTAGTCCATTTTGAGAAAAAAACTGAACATTAATCCTAAATGTCTTAGATTTCGAACTGCAGGGTACTAGCATTTCAAGAAACAATTTTTTTTTTTATGATAAATCTGGTATGACCCTATATATTTTTGTGAAACGTAGTACGTACGCATCTTCAATGCATCAAAAGGCATTTTCTGCTGTTCAACATAATTTTTATCTTTGCCAGTGACGTTCATGTGGGATTTGCAATGAATCATTTTAAAGAGAAAGTGATACGCCACTGTTTTTTCTTGAAAACTTCCACGATACACTTGTCGGTAAGTAGCAGAGCAGAATCAATGGAATCCTCCGAAACACAGGATAACAAAATGCTCTTAGATATCCAAAAATAAATAGCTAGATAGAATCCAGGTATATATATTCACGAAAAAATAAGAAATCATGAACTTCGAACGTGAAATCGAACATCTGAGACATGATGAAGTAAATCCGGCTAGAAGGACAATTTGTCGGTTAATAATTGACAAAGGCTATATTTGTGAATACTTTCTAACAAGACAGACAACTTCAAGTTACCCAAATTGACAGAATCACCTTTGTATATTATTCAACATGGGGACGAGAAAAACTCAAATTAATCATAAGATACAATACACAGGGTATTTTCTGCAAAAATCATCTTCAGGCTGAAGAAAACCCACGCGCAATCTTGGAATCCCGTCACCAGGAGCGGTTTTCCGTTAACGTGTGAACAGGAATATGCGGTGATTATTTGTTTGGACCCTATTTTCTCAATGCAAGGTTGAATGGGCATAATTACTGACATCTCGAAAAAGAATTGTCAGCTTCGAAGAAATCGACAGTGGTTTATGCACGACAGGGCGCCAGCGCACTTCAAAGCTCTGGCGCGCGAATATTCAAATCAAAATTACAATAATCGCTGTATAGGTCGCGTAGGACTACAGGCATGGCAACCTAGGTTCCCGGACCTCAATAGTTCAGATTATTTCCTATGAGGTCATCTTAAAAGATTAGTTCACAGCTCACCAATCCATACTGAATAGCAGTCGAGAAGTCGCATCATAGTTTCTTGCGAAACTATTAGAAACAGTCCCGGCATTTTCCAAAGAGTACGTGAGTCCACGAGAAAAAGAGCGGAGAAATGCATATTTGCAGGAGATTCACATTTTGAAAATACGATTCAATTTATTTCTTTGTGCTTTCATGGTAATTTTGTGTTAGCATTCCAAAATGTAATGAGATTATTCATTTTATAATTTTACCGTTCGAAAATTATTCTCTTCAATAATGTTTTTGTTTGAAGTTACATAAATAGCTTTTTCCCGTAAGTGATCTAGCGAGATGCACATTTTTTTATGCGAAAGCCATATGTCAAACGAAAAAAATCGGGAGACCGGATTTGTTCGGAAAGGAATGAGGATTTCAAAAATATCTCCTACTTCTTTTAGAATAAGCAGTGGCGTATCACCTTTCTCTTTAAAATGATTCAGTGCAAATCCCGCACGAACGCCACTGGCAAGAATGAAAAAGGATGTTGTACAACAGAAAATGCCTATTGATGTATAGAAAACGCGTACTTTGTTTCACAAAAATATCTAAAGTCATATCAAAGTTCTAAAAATCCTAAAATTTGTACGGTTTTTTTTCAAAATGGACCCAAGAATTACCAAAATTAACATATTTTTTTTTAACTCTAGTACCCTGTACCGTTTTTTCTCAAAATGGACCCCAGAATAACCTCCTTAAATATGAGCATGTTATTAAGAAACACCTTCTATATATATATATATATATATATATATATATATATATATATATATATATATATAATATATATATATATATAAATTATATTTTTCTTGAACCAGAAGTATTTATGAATTTTGTGATTCTTGGGAATTTGGTTCGTGTATTAAAAGTAAGGATTCTTTAAATATGTAGTCATTTAAATATGTAGTCATTTCCAACGTTCCGACTGGGTTTGCAGTATTCTCCAGGGTTTATTTCAGCTAAAAAAAATGACACCAAACATATTTATATGATGGTCTAGCTTAATATGTTTGTTGTCAACTGTTCTAGCTGAAATAAACCCTGAAGAAGACTGCAAACCCAGTCGAAACGTTGGAAATGAATTAAAGTACATATTTAAAGGATTCTAACTTTCAATACACGAACCAAATTCCCAAGAATCAACAAAATTCAAAATATATTTAATCCGAGACCCTGAAAGAAACTGAAGTCGGAATAGAACGATCAACATTATATTTGAAACTAGAAAATTTCCGTACAAACTGAAGAAAACAATCGTCGCTCTCACATTGAGAATAGGTAAGAAAAACAGAATGAATAATTGCAGACCAATCTCCATAATATCATTACAAAAAGTATGGAGAAAGCTTTAAAAAATAATTCGACATGATATCTGAACAAAATTCACATAATATCGGTCAATCAATTTGTATTCAGAGATGCATTATCGACAAACGATGCTATAAATAATCTACTACAAGATATATATTGGAGAAGTCTGGAATATGTGAAACACCACTTTTCTCATTAAAAGAATACTTTAAATAATAATTCAGGTTGTTTGAATCAAAACTGAGTTAAGTGATGAGAAAACAATGAAATATGGCCCTCATCGAAAAAATCGTTGAATTTTTAACATAAAATGTCAACATGAAAATCGATTTACTGGAGCCATGCAAGTTTTCAGAAATTTTTCTCAAAAAAAAAATCAAAATCAAATGCAGTATTCCAAACGACAGATTTTTTTTTTTTAACGACAGAAAACAAACGCCAACACGGAATATCGTTGCACCTCCATAGTATATTTAATTTAATGATTTCCAGATTTGTCCCATTTCCAAATTCCTAATTGTAACCCTCACATTCTTGCAACTGCCGTCACTGGAACACAATTGAAACGTGTTATTACCCCCGTCAGCTTGTGAACTCTCAACAATCGCTTCATTATAAACCGAGTCCTTCTTTCCAGGCATTTTGAAATCAGATATGGCAAACTATTCCAAAGTTTTTATTCAGTTTTGGATGGAAACTCAAGTGATTATTTTATTTATTCACGTTTCGATGCCCTATTAGAGAGTTGAGACTTTGCGACTGTATAAACTTATGTAATGATTCTGATGGAACATCTTTTATGAAAAGTAGAATCGATGTTTTTGCTTTGATTTGTTGTATATTTTTTGTTCATCTCAATAAAGAGACACAAATCCGATTGAAGATCACAATACGACTGTATGTATAACACTGGAACAATATTTATTGTAAGGGAGTCTTATTAGCCATATAAAACACGAAAAAATCAACAAGAGACCGCAGCTTGACTGTTGTGAGCACGAAGACTTTTCCTAATGTGGGGGCTTATTTGATGTTTTTGTTATTGGTACTCTATTTTGCTTATTTAAAGAACGCCTCAGTGTGTATGAATCCAACTTTTGAAAACGCGCGTGTTTTGAAGTTACCATGTCAATATCAATATCAACAACCCGAGAAATGTGAAGTTTAAAAGTCCACTTTTTAATGTTGAAAAGGGAAACATTCTCAATTGAATATTGATAGAAAGATTTTTCTGTGAATTGAAAAATCCACGATAAAAATTTGTATCATGTTTCCCTTCTTAACATGAATACCCCACATCTTGACGATGAAAGATAGTGACTAAAGTTCATTTTTCAGTCGCAGATCAATCAATCAATCAATTCATTTATCATAAAATATACATATAAATTCAATCACAAGGACCAAAGACAGATGCATGTTTATGACAAGTCACAAATAAACATCAAAACAAAATAAATTGAACATCAAAACAAAATAAAATAAAATACATACCATTAGATTAAAATATATGATAAAAATTGAGAAATTCATCTCTGCAGGAACATACTTCTCTGACAATATATCATAAAAAGATAGAAGACGTGAATGCACAAGAGACAACAAGAGAGACAGTCGTATATATAAGTATGCTATATTGAATACAAATCAAATCAATTGCATATATCGCGAACATAACACAAATTATACTAAGTACTCATCTATAGTGTAGCAGGCCTTCTGCTGATGATTCCACATCTGATTTTATGAACATCCTTTTCATATTTTCAACGAATCAGTCCACTTTTTGATTATTGATCTGACAGGAGTACCTTGTAACGTCAAATAAAATATTACTTAGAAATGTTCCAAAAGTTTTATTAAAATACTAGCTGGTGCCCGCGACTTCGTCCGGGTAGAATTTGTACTTTTTCTGATTCTCTTTATGTGATTCCAAGTACCTTCGAAGATTGATTTGACAGTTTGTCAGATTTAATCATTCAAAAATCACGGATTTTCATTCATACTTTCATCCCCTTTATCACCACCTTAGGAGTTGAATTTCTAAAATAATAATTTTTTAACAAAAAATTGAACCGACGAAATACGGAACTGAAAAGTAAAAAATCAAATAAACCTTCTTAGTCTCAATAACTAAGCTCCTAAACTGATGTAAGTGACTGATTTTGAGTCGGCGCCAAACGAACAATCAAGATCATTAAATTACTTCAAAAAAATTATCAGAATGTCACCGCGCAACTCGATGCCATCATTTCACGTCTTACCTTAATCTTTTGCCTATTTGTTTGGCGCCGACTCAAAATTAGTTACTTACATTAGTTTAGGAGCTTAGTTATTGAGACTAAGAAGGTTCATTTAATTTTTTACTTTACAGTTCCGTATTTTGTCGGTTCAATTTTTTATTAAAAAGTTATTATTTTATGTGGCTAAAAAAGAATCATCCAAATCGGATAACCCAGTACAAAGTTATGCCTGATAGAAACGGTTACTGGACCAAAATTCAGAGGGTGAACGATCGAGATCCTCCATTTTGCTACCCTTAGGGGTGGAAATTTTTTTCAATTTGAGATGGGACCAACTTTGAAGTACACCCTATCCATTAAAATAAAAAATCATCGAAATCGGACTACTCTATGGAAAGATATGCGTGGTATGTTGGCTGAAATCTACTAATCACTTCCAAAATACTTACTTCCCTATCTTACTTTAACTATTGACTGTTAAATAATATGATTATCTACTTTAACTATTTATTGTTATATAATATAAATTATTTTTGGAAGTTCTGGTTAGTTGATTTCATCACTTTGTATATAATTCCATCCTTCCATAGAATGTAAGTATCATTGTGACGGATGTAGGAGGATCTGTCAATGTCAACTACATATGTGTGCCATGTTCACAAGTGAAATATCAATCATCCTCTATTTTTCTACCCATAGGGGTGGATCATTTCATTTCAAATTGGAATATGATCAACTATGAGGTATACCCTATCTGATAAAAAATAATCATCCAAATCGAAGATCCCAGTTATGCCTGATAGAATCGGAATCGGAGGGTGGGTGATCAATATCCTTCATTTTGCTACCCTTAGGGCTGGATTTCATTTCTGAAATTCAAATAGGACCAACTTCGAAGTACACCCTATCCACTGAGAAGGGTTATCGGAATCGGATATCTATGTAAAAAGTTATGCGTGATCATACATAAAAAAAATGATAAAAAAAAAATTAAATATACGCGACTAGAAAACCTCCTCCTTTTTGGTTTCGTCGGTTAAAAAATAGTGCTCACCTACAGTGTCAAAGTAACCCACTTGCAAATTTTCACGGTCATAGCCCCTGGAGTTTGGGCTGTGCGTTGATATGTCAGTCAATCAGTTATTCATTTATTTATTCAGATTTGACAATCTTAATTTTTTAAATGAATGTGAAATCTACAGTTGGCATTGTTTGAAATTTGATTCTTCGGTTTTTCAAATCAGAGGAAATGCTGTTCAAATCAATACTGCTAACATTCTCGAAAGTCAGTGAGGTTGTACTTCCATTAATGGCACTCCCAATGATTATTGAAACATTCTTATTGCTAATACTCTTCAACGTAACCAGTCGCCTACGGCTCCCACTTTCCATCCTACTTGTCGTTGAATTTTATCTATTGTCATACCACTATTCGCCATAATAGTAGCGGACGTACGTCGAAACGCATGTCCCGTGTATTTCTCAGGATTGAGATGTTCAAAAACCCTGGTGCTTGCACTTATACCTGTAGGAGTTTGGGATCGACTTCGTGACACTTCTTGGCCAACTTGATAATAGAGATTACTAGCGTGTCAGATGGCGTCAATTTCGTTTTAGTTTCAATTCAGTAACAGGGTATATTTATTTCCTCAGATTCTTCTTGAGGCGAATTGTTCGCGGGTTCTAATTCTAGCTCTGCTATTGGTTGAAAAGAGACATGTGTCAAACTTCACCAATAGCAAAGCTAGAATTAGAAGACCCCGAACATTGCACGGTCTTGTTGTTTTTCGTATTTTGTACCATTTGAATTTGAGGTTAACTGCATTCTGACAGACGGAGAATTGGAAATGAAATTGTCATTAAATTGCAGAAAATATAAAATAAATGCTTATAATGTGATGAACTATGGAAATATCATTATTAGTCAATTCGTCAAGATTTGTACTTGCTTTTGGTACTGAATACAGGCGAAAATTCGAATCTGCGGCTCTATACTGTCCACACAAAATACAAATGTGGCCCATTCTACGAAAAATAATCCTTACACACTACACTACCTCAAAATTAACAATTCCTCGCGCACTAATGAACAGATGAACGATTTATTTTTTAAAGAACAAACTCAGGAATAAACTAAGCAAGATTTCAAATCGAAGAGATGGAAAACGCATTGATACCGTCAAAGCTCTGAAACTAAAAATAATTTTAAATAAGATGCTGCAGATGTCAGAAATTAAGTTCTGACATTAAGCGAGAATATAGACAAACATTTTTGGACGGTGCCATCTACCACAGAGAGAGAAGCTCTGTCGAAGTAACAGGTGGTATCCCCTCGGAAATCTAAACAATATCGAATCAATTCATTCACCAGGGCTTTCAGACATCTTACTATGTACATAAATAAACTGCTTACCCTGAAATGTGGAGAAGAAATCTTCAGCTTTGCTGACGATACAGTTCTGTTATAGAAAGATGACTCATGGAGTAACCTGAAAAATAAAATCGAATTGGGTTTTGGAAATGTTTTGAAATGGTTCGACCAGGAATACCTCACAGTAAACTACGATGAGACCAAGTTTATGCCATTTGCCATCTACAAAAATAATTTACCTCAGTATGAAACGATTTCGATTCAAAGTAATGATACAGTCGAACTAATACATTCCACAATTAGTATGAAATATTTGGGAGTAACAATAGATCGACACTTGAGATGGGATATACATGCTCAGAATATCGTTAATAATATAATAATAATATATCGTACATGCTCCCAAAATACAAATATTTGGTAAAAATGTTGAATACTCACCATATGAAGGTTCTGTATCACGCATTAATAGAATCAAGAGTACAATATGGTATACTAGGGTGGGGAGGGGTAGCTGATATCCACCAAAAAAAAATTGAAATTTTGCAAAAAAGATTCCTGAAAATAATGTTCAAGAGACCGTATAGGTATACTACAGACGAACTATATAGAGAAGCGAAATGATTTGATCTGAAACAATTATTTTTTTATTGTATCTTAGTTAACGTATACAGAAACAAACACGAACTGAAAACAATAGAACACAAATACACAACAAGACAAGAAAGCAATTTTGATATTCGTACGAAATCCTCAAAAAAAGCGGTAGGACAACGATGTTATACTTACCTCGCACCTTGGCTTTTCAACTTCTTACATAGAAGTATAAAGGATCTCATCATTCTCACCAACTCTGTCACTTTGATTGGAAAAAAGATAAAATCATATACATTAAATTTAAGTAATTCACAATATATTATGAGCACAGAAAAATCAATTGAAAATTACCTCCAGGTTGAATCCAATATTGAATATATGATAAAATACTCCTACAATCTCATCATATCAAGCAGCAAAATTTAAGAATAAACGGGAAAAACCCCACGCATAACCTAGGTTTCTGTGGGGCCACCTGTTTATTCGTGAAAATCATTTTATGACACTGATATTCATTATTATATGGTATGATACAGAAACAATAAATGCATATTATTACTATTATATTATATTGTTAATATTATATTATCTAACTCAGGAGTTTTCTTTATATACCTCATTATCATTACTATTGTTGTACTTTATAAATTTTACTATTCAGCCCACGCACAAGTTTTACTTTTGTGGGTCTTTTTTTATTTATTCACCATTTATTGTATTATATATATTGTATACTTGATTTTAAATTTTTGGCAAATTAAGTATTATTATTATATTATCATTGTCTTACTCAGGATCGTCCAATTTAAGATAACGTGCAATTTGCAAGGGACAGGATCCAAATGTATTAACACCAACCACTTGATTGGTGCATTTCCCCTTATAATATCGTGAGGAAACTCGGTCTGTTCATACATTTTGGGGACGCATTGTTAAAAACTGCTTCACCAAACGCACAATTCTAATTGCATCACTGTCCTAGATGGTCGGATAGTAATAAGCTTCCTTCTTCCTTGATGTCATGTGAGCGTAAATCGCACAATTCACATGTTCTACACGAGCCAAACAGATCGCAAATGGCTACCACCTTCAAGAATAAATACGTAATGTCCGGTGCAACTGTGAAAAACTTCCGCAAATCGTCTTCCATACATAGGTATGCCTTTTTGGATACGTCATTCTTGCTAATTGCCTCCATGAATGTATGCACTTTCACAAATGATTTTGAATCGACCACTCCGTTTATTTTCAACATACTTTGTGATTTTCTTGTACTGCTCCGACATTTTCTGAAGGGAAGCAAGCCCGACTCGTTCATCTATATATGTTACCTTTTGCTCTTCTATCCATTTGATGAACTCGTATTCTTCTTTATAAGCGTTTTCCGATTTTCGTGGTATTAACCGCGATTCTGCTTTACTATTTAAATGATCAATGTTAGAACCTTTTTTTAAGCAATATATAAAGTGAGTTTATGCAGCACGTAGAATAAAATAAGAAATAAAATAAAGTAAAATAAGAAATAAGAATTTTCAGAGTCTTTATAGAGCTGAGTAAATTAATGTAAAAAGTAAGATGCTGTCAATCGAAATTTGGGATTTTATGTTGAGGTTACCCCAATTTCAATGATGTATACTTGTAAAATTGGTCTCTGTTATTGTTTATTAAATAAACAATAAGCTTATGTTGACAAAACTAACAATATTATGAAATTTTCGTCATCTAAAGACATTATTGGCCAAAAACGAAATTTAAAAAAATGGCACTGAATACACCATTTTCCAGTTATGAAAACAAAAACATATACTAGGACTGAATAGCTATTATATCATGTCCATCTATCATCAACTTTCGTTAATTTGTCTAAATTATTCAGTATGTACATGTGCCTTACAACTAGTCAAAGTAAAATAAAATAAAAGATAATAGTTAACCATCTTTCATTTTACTTCTTATTTTATATTACTTCTTATTTTATTTCTGTATAAACTTGTTATGGATGTTGTGTAGTTTTAACTTTTGAAATTTTTTTTTTTTTACTTTCTGTATAAACTCGCTATCAACCAGTTACAACGGTGGGACAATAATTAATCTCATGTGGCAGATTGCAAATTAATTTATGTTTTTCCATGATAACGAATCACGAATTCCACCATTTTACATTATTCGTTCTTATTTCCATTTTTTGTAGTAATAATACCAGTATTGATGATTTCAAAGAGTACCAATAAAAAAAATGCGTAAAGTATTCGTGGATAACAGGTCTTTAAAACACTTGTTCAACTGGAAAAATCGCGTGTGTTTTGAAGACCTCGATATCCACTTATACTTCAATATACTATTATGATAGTGGCTGAAAATTTATAAAATACTAGCGGACCCCACAGACATTGTCCTGTTCAAATTTCTATGTTCCCTGAAATGTTTTTCCCGAAAACTTTCGTCCGCGTAGAATTTCTTTTTTTCTATGTTTTCCTTTATGTTGTTCTATCTAGATTATGCTTTTGACTCCTTCCGCTTCCTGTTGCCCGTTATCTCGTGTTCCCGTTATCCCGTTATCCCATTTTCCTGTTACCCCTTTTTTTCTCCATCCTGGTATCCCGTTCTACCGTTATCCCCTTATCCTGGCATCCCGTTTTTTCGTTATCCCGTTATTCCCGTTATCCCGTTATACCATCATCCTGTTATCCCGTTTTCCTGTTATTCCATTTTTTCTCTATCCCGTTATATCATTTTTCCCTCACCTCCTTATCCTGTCATCCCGTTATCCCGTTTTCCCGTTTTTCCGTTATCCCTTTCTTCCCGTTATCCCTTATTCCTGTTATCCCGTTATTCTTATTTATCTCGTTATTCCGGTTTCCCGTTATTCCCTTATCCTATCATTCCGTTTTCCCGTTTTTTCGTTATCCCGTTATGCCGTTATCCAGTTAACCAATTATCCAATTATTCCGTTATCTCGTTTTCCTGTTATCCCATTTTTACTTTATCCCGTTATCCCGTTTCCCCCTCATCCCCTTATCCTGTCATCCCGTTATCCCGTTTTCCCGTTTTTTTGTTATCCCGATCCATCGATTTGGATAGACAGTGTTGGCCTGGCTACAACGCTAAAATGGGCCGGAGCTCCATCATGCATAAACCACATGTGGATACTTATTTACAATGGTACATTCTAAAGTAGTCCCGGCAATTCATTTTCTAAACAGTCTCTGTAAATTGCGCCATTCAGTGGAAACGGAAGAAAGAAAGGACCTATCAAGTAATTATCAATTATTGCCGCCCATACATTTACAGAAAATTGATACTGATAATGTCTTTCACTTACTGCGTGCGGATTTTCCAGAGCCCAAACATGGTTGTTATGGAAGTTTGTGATAGCATTTCGGGAGAAGTTTGCCTCGTTCGTGAAGAGAACATATCTTAAAAAACTCTTTAACAAAAAATTAAAGCGACAAAATACGGAACTGAAAAGAAAAAAATAAAATAAAACCTTCTCAGTCTCAATAACTAGGCTCCTGAACTAATGTAAGTAACTAATTTTGAGTCGGCGCCAAATAAACAAGCAGATGAATTAGATAAGGCGAATAATGATGGCATCGATTTGCGCGGTGACATTCTGATAATTTTTTTGAAGTCATTTAATGATCTTTGTTGATTGTTCGTTCGGCGCCGACTCAAAATTAGTTACCTACGTTAGTTTAGGAGCTTAGTTATTGAGACTAAGAAGGTTTATTTTATTTTTTACTTTTCAGTTCCGTATTTCGTCGGTTTAATTTTCTGTTAAAAAGTTTCTATTTTTCAATTTTTTGTTGCTGAAATCTACTAATTACTACCTACTTGTTTTTTGATTACTTACAAAATACTTACTTACCCACCTTACTTCAACTATTACCAGTTAGATAGATAATTAGATAGATAGATTTATTGGTGCTTAGATACATTTAAGTATTTACACAAGTCAGTAAAGATTTAGAACATTACACAAGTCAGTAAAAATTCAAAATTCAGTAAAAATTTAAAACACTTATACATGTTAGACTAAACAAAATCTGGGTCACATATAAAGATGTTAAAATACTAATATATAATTGAGCATTATGACTTAATCAGTATAGTATATGATGACAAATCACTGAAATCATTATTGAGGTATTCCTCAAATGAGTAAAACACCTTCATTAGAAAATATTTATCTAAGATTCTGATGAAACAATTTACATTTAGATTTTTTATTCTATGTGGAAGAGCATTGAACATTTCTGGGCCCAAATAACTAGTTCCGTTTTTAGTCGATGATGATATTTTAGGAACAGTTTGTCTTTATTTCTTGTGTCATAACCATAGAAATCTCCAGCTGTACTATATGATGCCAGTTTTTTTTTACATAAGTAACACATTCGAGGATATATGCACAAGGCACTGTTAGAATGCCCAGTTCTTTGAATTTTTGTTTGCAACAGTCCCTGTAGGATTGACCCGCAATTACTCTCACACAACGTCTTTGTACTCCAAAAACTTTGTCTAGATGGCACGAATGACCCAGCTTAATAGGGCATATGTCATGTTCGAGTGAAAATGAGCAAAGTAGGATGTCAAGAGAACATCCAAAGAAACATTGTTTTTGAGATTTCTTATCATATAGGTAATGGAAGAGAGTTTTTTACTCAATTTTTTTGTATGGAATTCCCAAGTTAGGCGAGGATCGATATAAACCCCTAAAAATTTAACAGGATCAGCTAGAGTTTTGATGACGTAGAGTGAATACTAGTGATTGAGATTTGCTCTAAGGTCAATTTGTTGGCCGTGAACCAGTTTTTGATGGTTGTATTCTGGGTCGCCACGTTATCTCTGAGTGTGTCAGGGTTTTTGGATGAAGTTAATGTTGTGGTGTCATCTGCAAACAGTATAGCTTTGCTGTCAACAATGTTATGCGATAGGTCATTTATATAAATAAGAAAAAGGATAGGTCCTAAGATTGAGCCTTGTGGCACCCCGTGTTTCATCCAGGCTTTGTTAGAAATATTACCGTTATGTGTGACATATTGTTGTCTGTCTGATAAGTAAGAGGACATTAAGTTAATGTTATTTGGGCTAAAGTTATACTGGGTTAGCTTTATTAATAGTAGGTCGTGTTGAACACAATCAAATGCTTTAGTTAGGTCATGAAAGTCCGCGTGGACATATAAACCCTCTTCAAATCCATTATTTATGACTAGTACAAGTTCATTTATGACGAGAGTTGTGGAGAGATTCTTACGAAAGTCAAATTGGCATTTGTTGAACAGGTCGTTTGATTCAAAATATTCAGTAATTTGTATTTTCAGCAGTGCTTCAAAAATTTTTGGGAAAATCGGTACCAGAGAGATAGGCCTGTAATTTGATAGTTCCTCAGCCGATCCTTTTTTGTGAATGGGAATTACCTTAGCCAGTTTTAGAATGTTTGAGAATATGTTATTTGCTATGCACGAGTTTATCAAATTTGTCAGGGGATATATTATTAGGTTGCTATGGTTTTTACCGTTTTGACATTGTTGTCATAAGCATCCGTACACTTTGAATTTTCCAATTTTGAAATGACTCCTCGTACCTCATTGTAGCTTACTTCACGGAAACAAAAATTTAGGTTTTTATCTAATTTAATATTTTCTGCGGGACTTGAAGGAGTCTGGGGTACATTTTCTACTAAGTCCTCGGCTATCCTCGAGAAATAAACATTGAAGTTTTCTGCTGATAGGTTTAGACCATTTTCAGATTTTGTGATGGGGTTGTTTCCTTTGATTACTTTCCACATTGCTGTTTGTTTATTGGAGGAATTTTTTATATAAACATCATGAGCTTTTCTTTTTGCATTGGAAAGGCTTGTACGATAAAAGCGCTTGTACTCACGGATATTTTCTTTGGGGATAACTTCGGGGTTTCTTTTATGTACATCATTCATGAAACGAAGTGTTTTTCTGATTTGAATAAGGTCATCATCAAACCAGTTAATCTTGGGTGTGATTTTGTTGGATTTTGTGCTTAGTTTAGATTTTCTGGGCAGGGAGAATTCAATTGCGTTATTGATGATATTGATGAAATTTTCAAACCTTATTTGTGTTTTTCGGTTTTTGTCATTTACCTCATTCCAATTTACATTTTCTAGGGTTTTGTATAAAGTGAACAATCCTGCCTCTGTGATTGGTCTGAAATTTATTCTAGACGTTGTTTCCTTACTCTTTTCTTTTTTGAAGTAGAAATTTATTGCTGAATGATCCGATATGCAAGGGTCAAAGACATCTGCCTGATAGTACCCCTCCCTAAAGTTAGTGAACACATTATCAAGACAATTTTTACCTTCAGTTGGTATGCTCACGGTATAGTGCAATCCGTATGATACAAAGAGGTTGCACAGCTGGTGAGCCTGATTATCCATAGGATTGAATTCAACATTGAAATCACCAGTTATGATTATATTTTTTTCATGATCTAGCTTGCCAAGCAGCTCATTTGTTTCAGACATATAAGATCCAAACTCACCGTCTGGAGACCTATAAATTGTTAACAGCTGGAGATTACTATAACCTAGGCCAGAAACTTCAAAATGCAATTCTGAGGAAATATTTGAGATGTTAGTAGGTAATGGGTAGGCTTTCAGTTGCTCTTCCACATATATACAAACCCCTCCATGTTCCATGTGAGTCCTGCAAAAACCAGAGACAGGCTTGTAACCCTTGAGATTCACACTGTGATATTCATCGAAAGTTAACCAATGTTCGTTTAAACATATAAAATCATAATCAAATTCTTCAGCTAGATTCTCTAGCAGGTTAAACTTGAATCTGACACTTTGCACATTCAGATGTAGCAGTTTATATCCTGTATTTTGGATGTTACCTAGGTGGTGGTTTGGTTCTGTTGTTCCTTCTGAAAATTTTTTTGGTGGCTTCTGTAGATTTGGGGTGTATATTTTTCAACAATTATGCCCTTTGGCCAAAATTCAAGGGACCCTACTTGTTGTTCAAGCTGTATAGGGACTCCAAGCTGAAGGACAGCATTTTTGGGTTAAGTCGTTTTGTTATCTTTTCACAAATATATTGGTCTGCAAATTTCCCATCCAGGCATTTCAGTAGGTCCTCTTTGGTTGTATCCGGGTGGAATCCAGAAAGGTAGATCCAGCCTAGCCGATTTATAACTTTTAAGGATGCCATAGCCTCATTACTGCTTCGACTTCCTGTAGATAATTTATGCTCAAGTTTCTTTCTCTCATAATTTGGGTGTCTTCTGTATGATACCGTCTTCCAATCACCACTTGCTTCAAAATCTCCTTTGTGGTTATTGTTGTTGTTGTTTGATTTATTCACATAATCGTAACCTAGGTTATTTTTGTTTTGGACGCCATTTTGCTTATTTTTCATCTTCTTTGTGTCGTCTCTGTTGACATATTTCTCTTCTTCTTGTTTCTTAGGTTCACCCACTTGAACTTTTTGGTCGCCATCTTGCTTATTTTCTATTTTTGTGTCATCTTTGTCATTTATGATATTTTCCTTTTCTAATTGTTTCTTTGGTCCTCTCGCTTGAACTTCGTGATCTGTGTCTAGTTCGGTGTCAGGGAGAGATTGGCTTTCAGTGCTGCCTGAAGGCCATGCGATTTTGGATAGCTTCTTGGCCTTCTCCTTGTTTTGCAGGTGGCTCTTGGCCTTGGGGGATGTTGATGTTTTTTTGTCGTTTGGGTTTTGTGGACTGTTTTTATTCTTGTTTCTCAGGCTTTCTTCCTGGGCTATTTGATGAATTGTTTCGATATTTACAATTTTATCGCGTAGCAGCTGACAATTTTCGTTCAAAACGAGGTATTTCTCTTCTAATTCCGTAATTATGCGTTTCAACAATAATATGATTATCTGCTTTTACTATTTGTTGTAATATAAATTATTTTTGTTGTTGTGGTTAGTTCATTTCATTACTTCATATATCATTCCATCCTCTCAAAGAACATAATGGTTGTGACGGATGGGGGAGAACAAAAATAATGACAAAAGCGATCCGTCATTGTTAACTACATATGTGTGCCAATGTGAAAAATAAATTATTCCATTTTTTTCTACCCGTTAGGGTGGATAATTCCATTCGAAATCCAAATTTGATCAACTATGAGGTATACCATATCTAATAAAAAAAGATTCATCCAAATCGAAGAACCCAGTACAAAGTTATGCCTAATAGAATCGGTTAACGGACCAGAATTCAAAGGGTGAGTGATCAATATCCTAAATTTTGCTACCCTTTGCGGTGGATTTCATCTTTTGAATTCAAATGGGACCAATTTCGAAGTACACCCTATCCACTGAAATGAAAATTATTGGAATCGGACGTCTCAGTGAAAAGTTATGCGTGATCATACATAAAAAAAATATACGCGTCGACCTTTTTGGTTTCGTCGGTTAAGAATTGAGAGTTTCCAGCCAATTTTTCCGAAAACCACTGACACATAGTATTTCGTTGGAGAAAGTTTCGTGGCAGAAGAGTTTGTACCCTTTGAATGTGGTATGGATAAAATTGTTGATGGTGGATAATTCCCCAAAATGTGGACTGAGTAGAATTGTGAGCTTCAGCAATTATTTCTCGAGCTCGTTCCAAACAGCTCTTTCCAATTCTGGGGTTCGGACTGTTCGTGGTTTTCCAATAATATCAGCTGCCCTCTTAAAGCTACCGGTTTCTGTCAAACGACGGTGGATACTGTTGAATGTTAAAGCTGAAGGCAGTACTCGGTTAGGAAATCGCTCCTGGTAAATACATCTTGATACGCGCGCATTGCCATCCGCAAGGCCATAAACGATATGCATATCGGCTAAATGAGCATCATTCTTCAAATAATCCATTTTTTCAAAATTAGTGTTTTAAAACTTACAGAAACTTCAACAAAACAACAAATCGTTTAACTGTCACATAATATGTAATTATCAAAACTACTCACTTAAACGTCAAGTTCATTACCTAAGCATTCTTGTGGAAAATGTAAAATAATGGTAATAACTTCAATTCGCATCGATTATTAAATAATCGACTTGAAATTTACAAGTCCTAATATCTAGAAAACGGCTGCTCATAGCGACTTGTAATAGGGGTAGCTTTTTCACGGGGCTGTGATAAAGGAATTGATTTTTTTACTGGAAATTGTGCTAGAACTACGTTCAAAAACATTATAAATCTTCAAAAAAGAAAAAGATGTTTAGGTGGCGCCCCCTACGAATAAGAGCAATAATAACATCAGGTTCGAATTCGACACCCCAAAAAACCTCTCAATACCAATTTTCGTTTGATTAGGGTCAGTATTTCGAAAGTAATTTAAAAAAAAACTAAAATTAAAATAAAATTTTAACACCCATTATTTCGGAAACGAAGCGTTTCCAGACATATATTTATATGGACAATTCATATAAGAATATTATGAGGAATCACCTCCTGAAGTTTGTCAAAGTACTTCTGACTCACCCTGTATACTGGTCATAGCATGCGATTTCCTTCGGCTACGATGTTTGCTAATGCTGGTGGCGATCTCACAACTATCAAACGCCACAGTGGGTGGAAATCATCAACTGTGGCAGAAGGTTACATTGCGGATCAGCTGTCAAATGAAAACAGCAGAAATTATCCAGGGTAATTGATAGAACCAACAAATATAATTTTTAAAGGGAATAAATATCGTGAAGAAAACCGTGATCACGTCGAAACGTCGTACCATAATCAATGAACATCTGCTAGGAAGAAAATGACCAAATTTTCAATTTCAAACCCCAAAAACAAAAATAACAATTTTAAAAGATTCATGAAAAATATTCTCCGTATGTGCCCGAGATGGAGAAAAAGCATCGCTTTTCACCACTCCGATAGATGTGATGTGATATTGCACTCCTTCGTAGACTTCCATGTGAAGGGCGCTAGTGTGGTTCAATTTCAACAAATATTGTCGAAGACATGATGAACTGTGAGAATATAATTTTTACCAGCACCTGTCCCATTTCATGTACGAAATCGAAAGTCAGTGGTGGAGATTTCCAATATGGTGAAAGGTCTAGCTGTGTGCACGCATCGATATATTCGAAGAGAGAAATTTGTATTTGGTGCAGAATAATTTATTTATAAAATCATAGCAGAGCACTTCCGACTGTCAAGTAATCATCAGTGCTACCTGAAAATATTTTATTCTAAATTGAAAATTATTCAAATGAAGAAGTGAGGTTACTCACTCGTCCGTGTTTCCTCATTTTCAACTTGCTCTATAACACTGAGAACAAATCATTTCGAGTTTTATTTTGAATAAACACCTTCAAGGTTGTGCCAGCCTTTGACTTTTGGATTTGGGGTGAATTCTCATTAGACTTCCACCCTTACTCAACATCCCCTAGTGGTGGCTGAACGTAACTTTGATGGGTTGGACATTTCTGATGATTTTGGAAATTTGTGTCGTTGTTTTGTCAAGCAAGTGCTGTTTTCTTCTTCTTCCTCTTCTTTTTTAGTCTTCTTGATCTATAACTTTGGGACTAGGATAGTTCTCATTAGACATTGCTTTCGTACCAGTTTGATTATGATGGCTCAAAATTGGAGTTACACAACAATCTTGATGAGTTTCCTTGACATACTTCAAAATAGACCTGACAAATGTAGGTTATCCTTAGACTGATCATTATCAGATCTGTGTTCCAGTTGACATGGTGGTTTATTTCAGGGTTATTTCTGATCTCTATTTCTGTGATTACATGTCACAAAATTCACTTCTCATGTCAATCACCTTTCACTCTTGTGACATATTGTCAAGCTTCAAATTCACTTCTAAAATGAATATTGGACAGAGATATCGATTTCCAATGATTTGCAATCCATAATAATCCTGGACCAAGATGAATTTCAACATGTTTGTACTCTGAACTTATATGATGTTTTATGCAGCAGATATACTTGTCACGGTTTCCTGTAGACTTGACGAGTAAGTAACCCCACCTTATCATTTTTCAATGAGTAGTTTCTTTCAGGTAGCACTGATGATAACTTAACAGTCGAAAGCGCTCTGCTATGATTTTATAAATAAATTATTCCTCACGAAATACATTTTTTTTTACAAATTTTCAATATGTGCTGTTATCGTACAATTTTTCACACAATAATAATGAAATGGAGTAATACTTGTCCATCTGAGAGTTGCCGGTCAGGTCATTTCATCAAATGTAATATTATTCGATTGAATTCTTAGCAAATGCTCTATATTTTTCTTCAAAATGCTATTATCAACTTCAGTCCTAGCCGAATATGATGGTTGTATATCATGTAAACATAACACCTGCTCGAATTCCCACATCTTCTTTTTCTTTGCAGTTGAATATGCTTTGTTATCATGTGGTTCAAACGGAAAATGTTATTGTAGGTCCTGTTATTTCTGGCAGAATATCTCAATAAAAATATAAGGGATATTATTTATTCATTTGTTTATTGTATTAACATATACCACCCAAGAGTTTGAACTAACTACAGGGTGGGTAAATAAAAATGGCTAACAGTTCATTATCACATATAAATCACGAGTCTGGGAAAGTTTATCGCCCGCAACTCATCGCCAGCAGTACACCGCTACAGCAATTGAAGTCTAGCTAGCATTGTCACACTCTGTATATAGAGCTTGGAAAAAAGATTATGAGTTCAAAGAATATATCAATTGAGAAAGATCACACTCTGAACTATGAAAGAATCCAGTACTACTACATCAATTTATATTACGGTAAAGTATTCCATTCAAATGAGTACCTATACGAAATCAGTGAACCTTAATATTTGAAAATAATACGATAGATCTATGATGGAGACAAAAATATGAATATATACTCCACGTGGGAAGCAAGAACTTTGAAACAAGGGTTCCTAAAAAAAAAACTTTCAAGAAAGACAGAAACAATTGAAGCTAGTTGAGCTAATATAAAAAGCAAGTAATCGTTATAGAAGATACCATCATACTATAAAATCAATATTACCAATTGAAATACCTGGGGGATAAAATAATATAGCTGGTTGTGTAAAAAGCTTTCTGTGAGAGAATTGAAAGGTTATTAATTGGAGCAACTGGGAATTACAGATGATTCCATTCGGGTATTCATTTTAATTCAGTATGTAACTTATGTTGCATATCGGCATCTTCATTGAATTAATTCGATTAGACTACGATTCAGTCAGATATATAAAAAATTTCAATAGAATTTCAAGTTATATTCAGATTCAAATGAGTTCAATATGTACCAGTTATTAGGACTCACACTGATGAGTTTGTTTACCAGTTGATGAGAAGAAAAATATCTTCAACATCGTAACTACATAGAAAACGAGTCGATTTACGTACACTGATAAGTAGCTAGGATAATTTTTCCGAATTTCATCATTGGCACTGGAAGTAAATAAATAAATAATTGCTTTATGGGAGTTTTGAAAATCAAATTATGAAACATTTAATTAAAATATTTGCCTAATGAATTACCGGTAATGAACCCAGAACCATTTTTAGTTGGTGATCTTCGGAACAAGTGTATATAGAGTGAGACCAACATATTTTTTCTCTTTGATTGTATTGTGTTACAGGTTTTATATAATGAATATTTTCCACTTTCATACTCTATATTCCTGGAAGTGATAATCAACTACTCTGATGGATATTCCTTCATTTTATTAGATTTTGATTGTTTTCTTGTTCTGAAAAGATATCATACTATGATTATAATTTTATTATTACACGCTTTATATTAGCTTCACTTGTATGTTTCTTTGTTTGTTTGTAACCGACTTCTTTGGGCGCGATTTTGACCCACTTCCAGACGTCCGAATGATTTGAAATTTGGCAAGTGTGCATAATTTGGTAACAATGCATAAAAAAAAAAATGTGTGAAAAAAATGGTGGCTCCAATATGGCGTATGAGTTTTGTGATTATGGTCCGATTTGCTTCAAAATTGGTATCGGAGAGTTTTCGTTGTCGGAGATTATGATTCTCTTGTCAAAATTGAAAAATTCAAGATGGCGGCTCCAAAATGGTGCACGAGTTTTGTGATTATGCTCTGATTTTTTTCAAAATTTGGTATGTGAGGGTTTTTGGGGTCAAATATTATGATTCTTTTGTAAAAATTGAAAAATTCAAAATGGCGGCCTAGTTTTGTGATTATGGTCTGATTCTATTCAAAATTGGTATGTGGGGGTTTTTGGGGTCGGAGATTATGATTATTTCGTCAAAATTGAAGGATACAAGATGGCGGCTCCAGAATGGTCGCGAGTTTTGTGATTATGGTCCGATTATATTCAATATTGGAGAATAATAGTTAAAGAAATTTAATAATAATAATAATAGTTTGAAAAACTAAAAACACGCGTTAATATAAAACTAATCTTAAAAGTTGAAAATAAATAATAGTTTGAAAAAACTGCTTATAATTGAAATATTTGATATGTTTCCAAGTCCAGTAAAATATTTGATTTGTTATTTAAATAAAAAAACAATTACAATGATAATTGTTTAAACCAAGATATTGACCTTCAATGCTTTAGATTTGTGTACTTTGATAAATGTGAAATGACAGATTATACTGATAAATCACAAAAAGAAGATATTAAAATATATTGCTACACTTGACTATAAACTAATATTGAAAGTTATTACTGAAAATACATTGATTATTGCCTTGAAATTATAGAACATTTGTAACTGAAATGATATTGATTTTGATATGGGTTTATCAACATTTTTATACCTATATTTTCTGGTGACATTAAATGTAATGGTTCTATAATAATTTTTGGTTTATGGATTTGTGTAATGTTTTGAGAATTGATCTTAATTATATCTTTTAAAGTTGCAACTTATAATTATGTAATTTTTTTTGATAGCTTGAGATATGACCGAATACGTAGGTTAGAATGAACCTCAATCATATACAGAGTGAATTATTTGAACAGATCGCTCTTCAAGTAACTCTAGTTGTTAGCTTTAAGCTTCACAACACTCCGTATAGAACCTCTGAAGACTTTTTAAGACACGCTTTTGTACTGTCAAATGGTGTGAAAAAAATTTAGTATCGATTAGAGTGAACCAAAATATTACAAGTAAATTGAAGTATAGTTATACATCATTAAGCGGTATTTTTAAAATCCTTAATATCTGGGTTTTCTAAAGTGTTTTTTAAAAAAGGTGACTGTGAGGTTCGAAAAACAATTGGCTAATCAGAGGTGTGGTTTTTAAATAAATAACACCCTGTATAGATCATAGCAGCATAACTGTCTCCAAAAAAATGTTTTGATACATTTAAAAAAATTCAGAATAGTTATTTTTGTATAAAGTGCATAAAATGAGTGTTTTTCAATGACATGAATTTCATAAACAAAATACAAGTTTTTTTATACAACTGTAAATTTGAATTATTAATATTGTCTGAAATATGTCATGGATAAGTACATCCTATACATTTTGATATGGTTAAAAATAACTATGTCTTTATTATATGTCGAGAAGTGAATTTCCTCCACAAATACCAAGATTTAATCAATAATTCCTATATAATCTCACAGCATCCAGGCATCCTTTTTTGTTGTTAAGATAGAAACGGTTCGTTGGCACGCCACATGTTTGACTATCATACATTCATAGTTTGTTCGTATTTGCTTCAATTTCGAGTTATTTTCAATAAGATGGATGTAGATCATGGCAGAGACAGCGATACCCTATCGGATAACATTGGTTATCTGAAGAAAATCTTAAGTCCGTAAACATTGAAGGTTACTATCTAGCTGCGAATTTCTGCAGACGCGAGAGATGCCATGGTGGAGTGGCTATCTATGTAAAAAACTCTATTTCTTGTAAACCAATTTTCCTTGAACGCTTCTGTTCCGAAATCGATATCGAACTCTGTGCTATTGAACTCTTCCACTTGAAGATAATTTGTTTATACAGATCATGCAGTGGTAATGTCCATACATTTCTTAGCCTATTTGAAAGTGCTTTACACTATCTCAATGTTGATAAATCGAAGGTTATAATAGCCGGTGACTTCAATTTGAATTTCGCTGTTGCCGAAACACCGAATTCATCTACCTTCGAAAACCTAATCGAGTCATTCAACTTATGCACTACAATTTTTGATTATACACGTGTGACTCCTACTTCTGCTACTCGGGTGGACAATGTTGTGACTAATCTCGACAAATGCCAATTTGATTCTGGGGTCTCAGAGCCTTGCCTATCCGATCATCGAGGGCAATTTATCACCATATATGACAGGATTCCGAGGAGAAATGGGACTCACTGGACCCGCCCAATACACAGGCACGGTCTAGATAGGTTGAGATCCCACCTTATGGACTATAATTGGGGTTGCTTTTTAAACAATAATATTACTCCTGAGTTCCATATGCAGAATCTACTTGATCTATTAAACGATCTTGTGATTTCTATTTTTCCGTTGGGGAAAAAAGACGCTGTTTCTAATTCACTACCAGTCACTTGGGTGAATCAGGAACTTACTCAAATGCGTAATACGCTAAATGCGTTGAAAACCATACAAGATGTCGACAGAGATACTTGTTCTCTAAATGCATACAAAACATTGAGTAGAGACTATAAAAATCAAATAATAATTTGCAAAACTGAAGCCTACAACAGCTACCTACTCAACTCCACGAATGTCATGAGGGACAGTTGGAACATAATCAACCATGAAGGAATAGAAATAGAAAAAAGCAAATTGAGTCTGATATACCGGTGGATCAATTCAATATTTATTTTACTTCTATTGCCGAGCAAATCATAAGCTCTCTACCTCTCATTTCCCATGAACCAACATCTTACCTAAAAACAATAAAAACTCCTGTACACTCGTTTGTTTTGAATCCGGTAACTCCTGCTGATGTTTATGATATTATTCTAGGCATGAAGAATTCCAACGCTTTTGATGCCTACGAGCTCAACAGTAAAATCATCAAATCTGTAGCCGACATCCTTGCCGATCCTTTGGCTATTCTAATAAATAACTGTTTTTCCTCTGGAACTTTTCCTAGTACTCTGAAGTACTCTGTGGTCCTACCGGTTCTGAAGAAGGGTAGCACAGATGACATTAACAATTTTCGGCCTATTTCGATTATACCGATATTGGGTAAAATTATTGAAATTATTCTCAAACAACAACTATATAACTTCCTTGAAAGCAACTCTCTCTTATGTCCTGGCCAATTTGGTTTTCGGAAAAATCGATCAACAACCCAGGCTCTTCTAAAAGTTGTGTCAGACATAGTCGAGGGCCTAGAAAAAGGCAAACATTCACAACTCACGCTATGTGATCAATCTAAGGCCTTTGACTGTGTCTCACATGTTATCCTACTACAAAAGATGTATTTCTTCGAATCTTATCTGGGTGGTAGAACCCAATGTGTTAGACTTGGTGGGGATCTCTCTAATCGTAAGAACATTTCCCATGGTGTCCCTCAAGGCTCTGTTCTGGGCCCCCTCCTCTTTCTGATCTATATTAATGACCTCTACTACTGTACCTCACCGATCAAGAGCGTTTTTTTCGCGGACGACACAACCTTTGTCTCCCAAAGTACTAACCTAGAAAACGTTAGTACTTTAGCTGTTGATATATTAAATGTAGCTCAAGTATGGTTCACATCAAATAAACTGAAAATCAATATCGAGAAGAATCAGTCTCTCATCGTTTCCTCTAAAACAAATATACCTCAGGGAAATAGCGTCAAATTACTTGGCGTGCAACTTGATGATAGACTCAACTGGGCTCCTCATATAGAGTCTTTAACAAAAAATTATCAAGTATCACCTTCATGATCCGACGTTTGAGGCATTGCGTTAGTTTGCACGTACTTAAATCATGCTACTTTGGTTTATTCCAAAGTCACATGGCTTATGGTATTCTATTATGGGGTGGCTCGTGCCACGCTCATAAAGCTTTCTTAGTGCAAAAAAGAGTTATTAGAGTCATGGCTGGAGTTCATCATCGCGAACACTGTCGCCCTCTTTTTGCTAATCTTCAAATTATGACACTTCCTACTCTATTTCTATATTCATCCTTACTTGAAATTCATAAAAACAAAAACAAATACACTGTGCAATCAGAAATACACTCTTACTCCACTCGCAATGCAAATTCTCTCACGACTCCTAGATGCAGGCTCCTGATTTCACAAAAAAATTCTCCGAATCTGTAACTTTATAACAAATTACCTTCAAAGATTAAGTGTCTCAACCTTTATCAATTTAAAAACAGGATCAAAGCTTTCTTACTAATAAAATGTTTCTATTCGATCAAGGAGTATCTTGATCTGAGCATTACTGAACTCGAACTCTTGTGATAGACTCCCTCCCAGTCTGTCCTCATATCTTATATTTTATTTTATTCTTATTGTAAATTTTACTTTATACATGTCTATATACACTTATATGTTATACATTGTACTATTTTGACGACCCACTAATTCTATGTTTTATTAGTTTGGAAATAAATATCTATCTATCTATCTATCTATTCCCGATGTAGCGAATGCGATAGTATCCAAAGGTCTTTATACACGATGGAACATCAAATGGCCCATCAGATCGCCCATAACGATGTGCCATCGTGTGGAGGGCGTAGTGGCGTCGGATGGTTCATGACGCGATGGGATGGTCTAGAAATGGCCTAGGTCTCGGTTTTCGTCTGCACATCAAAGGATAGTGGGCCAGTGATGGTATTACGCGTCCACATGAGACGTTTTGTTTTGAAATCGAAGTGAAACCAACGATGGCTGTCACTTGGACATGGGATGAAACAATGAAGTTCATCGAATCAGTTCGAGCCAAAGATGTAATATTGGAATCCAAAACTGGCAATCTGATGGACCATCGTGAGAACTGAATGGCGCCAACGTGTTGATGCGGTACAACCATCGCTGGGCCATCTTATATAAAGACCTTAACATTCTACCGTCCAAATCCTTTCACCCCCGCAACAAACAGTCCGTAAGCTGCACGTAATGTCGAATGGAATACTACTGGAGCACTGACAAAACGCACAATATCTCGGAGTCACTTTAGACAGGACCCTAACCTATAAACAACACTGTAGGAACACCAAACTGAAAGTGAGCGGGAGGAACAACATCCTAAGGAAGATATCAGGTAGCTCTTGGGGTGCTAGTCCAAGTGTCGTCAAAACCACCGCATTGGCCCTATGCTACTCCGCCAGGGAATATGCCTGCGCAGTATGGTATAAGTCAGTACACGCCTAACAAGTTGATGTTGCGCTGAATGAGAGTTGTTGACTTATTACAGGATGCCTGACACCCACCCCCTTGGATAGAGTTTACCATCTGGCGGGGGCAGCCATGCCTGCTGCCCGAAGAGAAGCTGCAGCCTATAAGGAAAGACTTGAATCGTCAACTTCTGAGCGGCATCCTCTATATGGCCTGCAACCAGCATACCAGAGACTTGAGTCAAGAAATAGCTTCCTAACAACCACCGCAGATTTCCAGGAACAAACGAACAAGTCTAGGATCGATTTTTGGAAAGCCACCAAAGACCAACAGTGGATGACTCCATCCGAAAACCTAGCTGCTGGGAGAGAGGAGAGTTGGGAGGTCTGGAAATCTCTAAATAGACTCCGAACCGGAACTGCAAGATCTAGGGTCACCCTGAACAAATGGGGATACCCAGTGAGCTCCACCCTATGCGATTGTGGCGCTCCCCAGACGACTTCGCACATGTATGAATGCCCGCTGTGCCCCACCCAATGCACCCACGAAGATCTGATGTCAGCTCTACCAAACGCAATCGACATCGCCCAATACTGGGCAAGACATACTTAGTTTGATTAATTTAACAATATCTGTATACCTAACCGCTTATTTACCTTTATGGACTGTTAGTTATATATAATGTAAGATGCTTCTGACTCGAATGAACAAACCGTCCAAATCCAAGTTAGTATATGAGAAAACATATGACTAATTCCGTGAATGGTGCCACAAGAAACATTTAAAAATGTGTCTGAAAATGTGCTATTCTGAGGAAAAAAAATATATATAGTTAACAATCTTAGAGGCAAAAATAACCGTATCCAACCAGATATAAATGTAGATCTCGATTTGCTGAACGAATATTACTGTTCAGTAGCAAATCAATTAACTAAGGATATATTTTCAACAGTAAATCCCCTCGACAGAAGATAGTTTCTTCAATGAATTCTTTGTGCTTGTACGAGACAGACCTACTGAACTGAAGTTGGTAATACATGGAATAGAGAACAAATATTGTTGTTTTTACAATTATCTGATGGAGCCCTAAATGCCTTAGTATTGGCTATAAATAATTCTTTTGCGACAGGTGTTTTCCCTTCCAGCTTGAAGTCTGCGATAGTAATTTTCCTGCGGAAAGGAGGTGTCACTGATGATCCTAGTAACTACAGACCAATTTCACTGCTGTCAACGCTTTAAAAAATAATTGAAAAATTGGTTGAACGAAGAATAGTGGGCTTCTTAAAGAGACATGATGTATAAGCTCAAGAACAGTTCGGTTTCCAAAATGAAAAAAACACTAATGACGCCATTTCCAATTTTCTTGAAAAAGTTTATATGAGCCTTAATGAAAAGGAAGAGGCTGCAGCAGTATTTCTTGACCTTTCCAAGGCCTTTGACTGCGTGAGTCACGACATTCTGCTGCAGAAGCTCTTCCACTATGGTTTTCGGGGTACAGTTTTGGAATGGTTCAGATCATACCTTACTGACAGAACTCAAAGAATATCATTGTGGAAAAATACTTTTGAGAAGGGGAGGATTGTACATGGAGTCCCTCAGGGCTCTGTTCTGGGTCCAATTTTGTTTTTGCTCTATATCAACGATATATCCTGTCTCGATATCTCAGGACATTGTTCTCTGACGATACCACAATTCTTTAGCACAATGAATACCATACTGCCTTGGTCCAATCCATTTCTGAGGATATTCTGAATATTAAAACCTGGTGTGAAGCAAATAAGCTGACTCTGAATATTTCCAAAACAAATCTAGTCACATTCAAATCAAATATTGATGAAATTACATTGGGAGATCAGCTGATAGAAAGCAATCCCGTTACAAAATTTGACTATCATATAACAGCGCTTCAGAAAAAAATGTCTTCTGGTTGCTTTGTCTTCAATGTAATATCCTGCGAACTTGGACGATCAGCTCCATTAATGACCTACTATTCATTTATTGAATCCCTGCTGCGATATGGAATTCCATTTTGGGGTTCTGGTAGCCAGGCTCTATTGCAAAGTGTATTCATCCTTCAAAAACGAGCGCTAAAATTTACATTCAAATCAAAAATGCGAAATTCATGTAGACCAGTCCTTTACGATATATGATATTTTCATTTTAGAAACGGTATGTTCACTTCATAAATATGGGGAAAGGCTCATAAACGTCAACAGAGAGAGAGACATACTCGAAATGAAAACCAACTTGCCCTTCCGTTTCCTGCTTCATCTCTAACGAGACATTCACTAATTTATAGAAGTAAACAAATTTACAACCATTTACCAAATAAAAAAACAATCATAAATGGTCTGTAACAATTCAGCTGTTAAACAAATCCTGCTGGGAAAATGCTTTTACAGTTTGAACGAATACGTTACGCATCAATTCTAGTCCTTCTATGATTCATAAGAATCAACTGAGATTGTTATATAGTTTTATTGAGTTTTAAAATGTCTTTTTGTTATGCCCAAGTTTCAATGATGTTTTTGGAACGAAATTCCTTATCACGCGTTGCGAAAGGGGGCTAGACGGAATAAATCAAGACCAAAAGTTGTAACGACACTTTTTGCTGTAGTTGTAAGCCGTGCGGCGTGCGCGTGTTTCTCTGTCTGTATCTCTCTCTCTCATAGAAAGCAAGCCAGTTATTTTCGTTTCGTCTTTCTATTTTGCATTGAACAGTTTGGTGTCGTGACGAATATTCTTGTTGAGTGTATACAGGTTTTTTGTACATAATAAATAATAAAAAATAATAACAATAATGAATCCTGACAGTGTTTCTGCACAAGTTCCGGATATTGCTGATGGAGTTAGGTAAGTAGAGATTTTATACAGACAATAATAAATGCTTATGTATTTTTAGCAAGTACGCATTATAACCCCTCTTTACTATTGTGCTAACCAAGTTATACGCGTTATAATCTCTCCATTATTGTGTGTTCAGCAAGTGTACGCGTCATAATCTTAATAAATTTAAAAGCAAATTATATTTTAATATTACAATATCAATGCGTATGTACTAAAATTGAGCCTACTGATTGAGTTAATATTACTTTATATTTGTTAATAAAAAAAAAAAATCATTATTACTTAAAAAAAAAAAATTACAATTCCTTCACTAATTAATCGAAAGGAACTTCGTTCCTTCCGGGTGTCCCTTGACACCTCTCAACTTTTTTGTCATAATTAAGTTTTAAAATGTCGTTTTGTCAAACTATGAAATGTTGATCTGTCATTTTGGTTTTACGTTCATTTCTTTATGTCTTAATCTATACATAATTCTCCATTTATGGTTTGATTTTATTTATATAAATGAATATATACATTATTTATTTTACTATGCACTGTATTTTAGGTGCTATTGACTTTGTCGACAAAATGTTCCCATTTTAGACAATAAATCTTATCTATCTATAAAACCTCCTACGTTACGGAGTGTCTACTCAATGTTGAGAGTACATTGAAAGTTGATAGAAAATATTGACGTAAGGAAGTTTTCAAAATTGGTTCCGCTCATTGAGAACAAAAGCGTTGAAAAAAATGTATCTAGCTAAGTTTTATCGAGGGATGATATCAATAACTTCATTCAAGATGCTGATAGTGAAAAAAAATCACTTTATAATGTACAGATGATCATAATTTTGTGATATTTCTATGATTTCAATATTTTCTCGATCGTAGGTTGCATTAATTTTGGGTATAGTCGGTGCTTGTAGAATTATTATGCAGGGTCGCTGATATGTATGGAAACGGTCGATTATCTCCTAAAGTAAGATAGCTAGCAAAAATGTTAAGACCCAAAAGTTTTAGAGTTTTTCTAAATCTATTACAAGAAATTAAGTATACAGGATCAGTCAAAAAGTCATGACGAAACAAAGTTGCTTTTTCTTTAATGAAACACCCTGTATATTATTCCATATTTCGATTCTTCTCAAAATTCTAAATAAAATTGATAGTGCACATCATATCCTGAATTCAACCGTTTTAGAGATATCGAATTTTGATAATAACTTTCTTATAATTATACAAAAATATTTTAGCCCATTTAGTTTATAGTCAATCAAGTTACCTTTGAAAGTATCTAGCTCCATAACAACGCCTCATCGTTCTCTTGTCTAACAGCAGTGATGATTTCGACAACACATGTCAAAAAAATACATTTAGTGTGAATAATTTTCGCGCAAAAATGGCACGTTTAAGTAAAACTGAGCGTATTGAAATTTTAATGATTATAGGATTTGGTGAAAAGAGACGAAGTTGTGACCAGTAGTGGATATTTTTAATGAATTGCATCCCGATCGGAAAACTCTTTCTAAATCAACCCTTTCAAAAACATTGCAGCGTTTTCATGAAACTGGAGGTGTCAAAGATTGACCAAAAAGTGGAAGACCAGTAAGCGTTACAAATGAAGGAAATTCTTTGAATTTCATGTTAGATGTGGTGAAAAATAAATTTGCCACGTTCCTGAATTGCTCAAGAAAACAATTGGAAAAATGTTGTGTATTTCTTTTTGGGCCCTGGCTCAGTGGAGAAGGAAGTGGGTAAAAAAATCAAATAAACTTAAAATGAAAGCCATCTCAAAGATGTCGGAGTGTATTGCTCCATCCTACAAAGTAAATGTATAACTTAATTAATGAGCAGTAGAAACAGAAAGATGACTTGAGGTTCGGTACTCTATTATACACCCTCGTAATGACACTATTATTGATATTCCACAAAGTACAAATTTGTTATCGGTATGGTTTGAAACTCCTTATATATATATATAATATATATATATATATATATATATAATATATATATATATATGTATATACTATACTATATATATATACTATACTATATATATATGAATATATAGTATATATATATATATAGTATATATATATATATAATATATATATATCCTTCTGTGGATTTTATTGGGTTTCTGGTTCGTGGAAATAAGAAAAATTCGGTGATTCATAATTGAATTTCTTAATACGTTTCGTTTCGGGGCACCAAAACTTCTTCAGTTACATTTGTTTTTTCTGAAAAGAGGGGTTATGGTTATGGCATGGTGTAAATTATATTTTTTTGTTTCCTCATTCTTACATAAAACACATTTCATCGAAGTTCCACATGTTGATATGTGATTGCTGCTTTTTTTGTGGTATTTCCTTTTTTTAATTTTTTTTGGTGGTTTCTTGTTATTTGTTTTGAAATTTGTGGCCGGTTGGGCGGTTATGGTTGATTGTGCACCCATTGCTTCCTCTTTGATTTGACATTATTTGTTCTAGTATCAAACATGTTGATTTACCTTATTTTCAACTTTATACAAATAGGTGATGCTTATTGTTCTGTGAAATATGTAACTTGGCAAATCGCAGCGAAAAACTAACATTCATAGACAGCTGAATGTCTTCATAAGGTTCATGACAGGTTTATGACAGTGTGTGTTGCCCTCTCTGTTCGTAATTTGAAATTTGAACAAAGGGGTGGTTGTCATTTAGGATTTTTTTCAAATTATCAACATATAACACTGTTGTTTTGGGATAACATGTGGACAAAAGCCAACACGAAGAGATGGTTCTAATTTTAAAATAATCTGGTAAATGTAATTGTGTTTTGTTTGTGCTGCCATCTGTTGTTGTTTTTTGTGGTTTTGTTTCGGTGATTGTGCTATATTTAAAATTATGAACGATAATTATTATTCTTGTAGTTATGAATTATGCAACAATTAAGACAATCAAGACAGACAGATTGATAGTCGACATTTTCATTTTAAATAATATTATGGTTTGTTTTACTGAGGTTTTCAATGTCAGTTTTATCGTTCAGTGAATTTGGGTCTAGTTTTATGTGTATCATCTCGACAAATTCTCTTTTTTTGGTGTTTTTTCCAGTTGCTAGTATTTTTATATATATATATATATCTATATCTATATATTTATATATATATATATATATTTATATTTATATATATATATATAAATATTTATGTATATATATTTAATATATATAGTATATATATATGTATATATATATATATATATTAATATACCCAAAATTCAAATTCAAACTTGTGATAAATTAACGACCAAATATCAATAAATATTTACTTTGATTACCAGAGTTCAAAATAAACAGATACCAAATAAGCAAAATCAAAATGAATCTCAATAGAGATAGTGATTAGGGCAAATGTCAATTCGGTAGTAGGCTTATCTGTGATTATCCTGGCGATTCAGTAGTGCTACAGCTACCAGCTGCCAGACCGACGAAATAGCGTCCTGCTAGTCTTCTATATCCAACTTATCATGAAGGATGACTCTGCATTGTCTATAAATCCACCATAGAAAATACCGTACGATTTGATATTATAACTAACCTGTGATATTGGATGGCCTCGAAGAGGTTGGGTATAATAAAATCTTGGAAGAAGAAAATTCTATCCAAAAATGTGTGTGGCTGTTCAGGGAAACCAGACCACTTATTTTATTAAACTCATCTCACAAGATTTCAATAAAATCCGCACAAAGATAAGTTGAAAGCTTCAATCCACCTGGACTTCTTTCCTTTTTATTTCTCCCAATTTTATGTCGTATTTGTCACCAGTGACAGACGTATTCGAAAACCTTAACCAAGGCAAATATAAATTAAAATCTTCATAGTTGGCTCCCTTCGAAGCCACGGGAACACAAAATGAAAGAAGGAAGAGAAAAACTGAATAAAATAAATAGAATAAGTAAGGTCAGGCAGAAGATACATTATCATGCCTACATCTCATCAATTACAATCCTGACAAAATTCGGTTCCAGATTGCTGGCAGAATGAACATGTAACAGAAAATCCAATAAATTCGACACAACAGAGGGCTGTGGATCATAACATGAGTCGATATTCCATTAAAAAAATTTGCAAACACAAGAATTCCATCCATATAAAATTTATTTGTAACAAGAATTGAGTGAAAACGATTTCGATCGTAGAATCGAATTCTGTGAAGTTATTATTGATAAATCAAACGAAAATGTCAACTTTGTCAACCACATATTGTTTTCTGACGAATCTACATTCTGTTCGAACGGGTACGTAAACCGACACAACTGTAGGTATTGGTCAGACCAAAATCTACATTGGATGGAGGAAGTTCACACTCAACGACCACAAGAAGTAAATAATTGGTGTGGCATTATAGATGGACACGTCATAGGACCCTATTTTATAAACGGAAATTTGAACTCTGAACGATATTTATTACTTTTGCATAGCATATTATTCTAGAACTTGGACGATTATTCCCGAACAATCCCAATTTGCCGACAGAACAAATATGGGTTCAGCAAGATGGGGCTCCTCTACATTTTGGACGTGTGGTACGGTAGATGAAAATTTTCCTGATAAATGGATTGGACGCAGGGGGGCAATTGAATGACCAGCTTGGTCTCCCGATATGACCCCACTTGACTTTATTCTAAAAAATGTAATCTACAAAAATAGGCCGCAAAATATCGAAGAGTTGCAAAAAGGGATAAGGCATGAAATTTCCAGCATTCCTCCCAACATGATTTTAGATTCACTACAAATTGTTGTTCAGCGAATTCATTACTATCGGAAGGTAATTGGTAAAGGTACACTTTAAGCACCTCATTGAATAAAATATAATATAAAATGAATATAAATTCCAAAGAAAGTATTTGTTGTTTATTAAAACTTGTGTTCTCTTTTTTTTTTCTGGCATAACTTATGTTTTTATAAAATTTTAAATATACAGGACATTAATTGAAAAATCCATTTTTTGGTTTCATGCATTTTTATCGACCCTAAAATTTATTTTTTTTTTTAAAAAATAAAATTCATAATGAATATCCGTCATTTTGGAGTTTCTCTTTAATGAATTTGAGGGTAGAAAAAAGTATGATATCTCGAAAACGGTCAAATTCAGGATATGATGTGCATTATCAATTTTATTGAGAATTTTGACAAAAATTGAAATATGGAATAATATACAGGGTATTCCATTAGATAAAAAGCAACTTTGTTTCGTCATGACTTTTTGACTGATCCTGTATACCTAAATTCTTTATTGTAATAGATTTAAAAAAACCCTAAAACTTTTGTGTCTACATTTTTCGATAGCTATCTTACTTTAGGAGATAATCGACCGTTTCCGTACATATCAGCGACCCTGTTTATAACTATTAATGCCACTGAAGATGCTGGCTCTATATTGATTGTCAAGATACAGGAAACAATTACCTATTGCGCAAGAACGTTTACTGTTTCCAATTCTGATTATATTGACAGATGCCGCAAGTATCAACTTTTCAAGAAATATCTAGCGTTTCTGAGCACCAGCAAGGTGTCGAAATTTATTTTGGAAGTAAATATTCAAACTTCACCATCAACTATTATTCTAATGAATGAAATACTTTTATAATAAATAATTAATAATTGATTAACTTTGTTGAAAATTAATTCTTAAAAAGGTAATATTTTATGTTTTTTTTCTGCGAATCATTTTTGTATTGAAAAAAATACTTTTCTTATGAAGTCAAAAAGAATTTCCTTTTCAAAGTAAAAAAAAGGTTTTTTTACGTGAAAAAAAAAATTACACGCATCGAAAGAGGTAAAATAAAAATTTACAGTTGTACAAAAATATATTTTTTTCCAACCAACCAAGTGATGTTCAATTGTTGCACTTCTTCACCGTATGATGAGGGCCGAAAGCCCGAAACACGTGTCTGCGGTTAACATTTTTCCTTGAGAGCTATATCCATCAAATTTCTTCCATTTTTTTAACAGTCCCTTCGATATTCCTCACTTTCATATTCGATAGAAAATGTTTCCATTTTCCTCGAGAATCTGTTATTCGAATTCAACGATTCATTATTTAGCACAATGAATTACGTTTCTCCATCATCAAAGGAAAAATATCCCGAAACACAAATTTACTTCATCAAATAAATTTCACCCGATTCCCCTTTTAATAAAATAGTGCTGAGAAAGTCATTTGGATCTGATAAAATCTTAGGTCAGAATGAGAGTTAATCATGGAAAAGGGCGGTTTGTTGACAATCCTCCAAGCAGAAATATGCAAATTCTAGCGTTTCCAGGATCTCTTTCCAGGGATTTTGTTCAGCTAATTTTACATCTTGTTTCCGTAGAGTTGTTCGCAGAAACTCATTACTTATTATTTTCAAGCATTGTTTAGTCGACTCCCTCTAATGTCTAATTAGTTTGTTGAATTACCGAGGAGATATCCTGCTGATTTGCTGAACGCTGAGAGGATATTTTAATGATCTGTTAGTTGCTGATATAGTTCATAGAAAATGTTTATAGTGTAAGCAAGTGGAACTTCAGGATTCGAGGACTTCTGTTATGAATAATTCAGATGCCGTAGGATGGTAGTGTAAAGAAAATTGGTATATTATAAGAATAAGAGAATGAATAACGGGGTGAATTTTTGCACTTTTAGCTACAAGAAAAATTAAGTAGCTGGAGAGAAAACTATGATAAAAATAATGGTAAATACAAAATGAGAAGGAAAAATGAAAACATCACCCACGATATTGAATCCTGTACGTGAACTTAATTTTTTTTCCATAAAATTTAAATTAAGAATTAAAAAAAAACCCTACACAAAAAAAACCTCAAGAGTAAAAAAAAATATATGAATTGGCCCTATGATTTCAATTGTTGGTTGGCATGAATTCGGGCGGAATATTGAATTAAACTAGTTGTTAAATCGTTGACGTTTCGAAACTTTATTGTTTCATCTTCAGGATTCTGAAGTGTAAGAAAAAACATACATATCAAATTGGAGTTCTCAAATGACGTATTGATAAAAACCCAATACAATATGTAAAATGCCGATCGTTTAGAATAAAACGCCTCAAGCAGTGTATAGAAAACTAACATTGATAATTACTTACATTCAGAGTGGCTTTCCGAGTTCAAAAGTGGTAATAAATAACATTAACTTGAAATATAAATGTATGCACAGGTTCAAGAAACACCGACAATGAAATTAGCAAACTGAACTGGTGGTGAATCGTTTCTTTACAATGTTTTCTTTATTGAGTTGAAATACGAGGTGTTTAGATTTTCGATATCAGACCTTCTGTTAACACATTTTTCTCCATGCTTGGTTATTTCAATCGTTTCATTGAGGAGTCTTTTTTAAATATCGTTTGTTGTCCAATAATACTAACTGAATCAACCAAAAGTGTGGAGGGATGACCTACAATGTTCTGCAAGGCTTGTAGGATTTTTTATTGTTTTAAGTAGGTTGTGTATAATTATGATACAATCCCTACTGTGTTCTGTCATCCTTAAATTTAAGTACCTACCTGTTTGCCCTATGTAAACCTTGTCACACTCAGCACATGGTATTTTGTAAATAATATTGGATTCCAGATCCTATGGTGTGTTTGTTTTTTGTCTCGTTGAAAAGTATATTTCATTGTGTTTTCGCATTTCATGTTTATTTCAGAATTTGCATTTTTTAAGACTTTGGATAGTTGCGGTGTCAGACCTTCTATATGTGGTAGTTTGAAATACTCGACTTTTAACGGATCCTTTTCTTTATTTTGTTTACTTTCACTATTAGAATATAATAATTTTTCAATCAGAGATTTAGGGTAGCAGTTCTTTGATAACATTGTTTCTATGAGTTTGAGGTTTTCGTTTTTGAATTTCTAATGTGCTGAGTGTGTGGCTCTATGTTCGAGATAGAGAGAAGTCGGACATAACTACATCAGAACAAATAGGAGATAAACAATTTCCCATTCCGAGGCCAAAAATCTGTTTGTAGAAACCTCAATTAAAATTGAAAAAACTGTTGATGGGTTACACACTGGAACATTGCAATTAATGTCTCCAATGGGATGGTGGTGTGAAGTTCAATTGAATGCCGTTCATTATTTTTATGAGGCTGACCACGAAATCCAATGGTATGTTGGTGAAAAGAGATATAACATCCATTGATATTGAAATAAAGTCGTCTGGTACAGTAATACCTTTCATTTGATCGACAAAGTCGAATGAATTTTTGACATAATGATCATCTTCTATAGTTGCATGCTTGAGAAGACTATCTAGAAATTTACCTTTACACTTCTGATTTTAATTAAGGTAGTATCATTGGACAAAAAGACTCCTGAATGAAATGATTGAAATTACCAAGCATGGAGAAAAATGTGTCAACAATAGATCTGATAACGGAAATCTAAAAGCCACGTATTTTAACTCAATAAAGAAAATCCAACATAAACTGTGAATCATTAACGGAATACTTTTTCTGACTCTCCCAATTCATTTCACTAGTCCTTTTTTTACATTATAAAGAAACGATTCTCATCACCAGTTCAGCTTGCTCATTTCATTTTGTCGGTGTTAACGTCTTCCATGAACCTGTGCATGTATTCATATTTTATGCACGACCGAGCGTAAAGTAGCCCTTTAGCGCCCGGATTTGCGGGCGTAAAGTAGCACTTCAGCGCCCCCGCGGACTACTTCATTGCCCGGCGGGCGACAAAATCATTGAACAGGCGCTAAAGTGAATTCCAATCTCGTATCGATAGAAATCTATATTCCGATGGATCATATAATCAAACCCAAAACATTATTAACAATAATATAACGAAAACAATGAACATAAATTAATTTGAAAAATGAATTATGACTTAATATTGACAATACAATTAGAACGGTTATTTATGTAAATATTTGGATTTGTTCTTTTCTGTTGTTGCGGATAGTTACTGATTCCAACTGATTCCGCATTACTAGAAGTCTGAAGAGAATGCATGTTATTAACTGGTGTTTCAGAGTAGTGAGCAATATTTTCAGATTGTCTGCAATGGCTATCAGAAGGCTCATCATTTTCTACATTTTTCTTAGCAAACTTCAGCTTATCTGCAACTGAATTTTCAATATAACTTTCCGCAACAGTCGTCGACTTCCACCCAGCATATCTTTCAATGTTGATTATATCCTCGCCTGCATCTGCTAACATAGTTGCTGAGGAACGTCTGAAGCAGTGACCAGTTTATTCTTTCGCATTAGAAATACCCAGGTAAGTGGCTATTCTGAATGGTATTTGACCGAATGTATTTTTTCCGATAACCTGTCTCGTACACTTGCCATTTTTATAATATAAAAAAAAACGCTTTTGATCATTCTGATCTCGCAAGGAAGCATATTTTTTGTAAATATCCAAATAACTTGGCGATTTCTGTTCTTTATCGATTACAGTCAATACTCGATCTATCTTCGTTTTGGTTTCTCGTATAGTTATGAGTAAGAATGTCTCGAAATCTTGAATGTCGTCCACTGTGATATTTGCCAATTCTTCGCGGCGACATGCTCCACAAATACCGAAAATCTGTGCTACCTACAATAAATTCTCAGATTAACATACTGAACATTGAGAAATCATGAAATTAGAACTTACCTTCATCATAAGATACAAATCGTCTGGTGCTTCCCTAAAAAATAACTCGATTTCTCCTCTGCTTAGAATCTTCGATTTCTTTGGTTTATAACCATCGAATTTTCGTTTCAAAAAAGCTATTAATCTTGCGTATCTATATTATCATGTACATTTGAAGTAGCTTTCAGCATGGAATAATATGACCACATGGTAAAGGGCTTACAATATTTAGATTTTTCTAGAAAATAGACAAGAAGTACAGTCTCTGTGTATTTTTTATTTTGTACATTTTTCCCGTTGCACCACCTCACGAATTCTTTATACACCTTGTCGTATATTTTCTTGGATTTACTTGGCAATTAACTCGATTTCGCATCCTCAGCTGCTTTACTTATTTCTGGTGGAGTACAATTCACACTTTCTTCGTCGCTTGAATCCATTTCAAAATCAGTAATAAATTATCTGTGATCACAAAAATTGACAGCAAATATGGCTACTAGCCTATATAATCTTATTTCGAAAAATTGACTGAGTTGCCATGGTAACATTCATTCCATCACTTCTTGATTTATTCTGTTTCCGATATGATATGAATATACATCCTCACGGCAGCCTTGATGTATTTTCATCATGTTCTAGATATAAAGAGATATCTATCTACATGACATCAAATATACCGGTCGTGCATGAAATTTTGTATGTATTTCGGGCGTAATTTCCTTTTATGGACCTAGGCGTGTTAATAGTCCTCGCTATCGCTCGCTTACACGCCGCGATCCATAAAAGCATATTTTACGCCCTTGATACATAAAAAACTAGTATGTCAATGTTATTCATTACCACTCTTGAACTCGGAAAGTCAATTATCAATGTTAGTGTTCTATACAGTCTTTGGCGCGTTTTATTTTAAACGATCTGCATTTTACATAATGTATTGAGTTTTTATCAATACTCCATTCGAGAACTCCATTTTGATATGTATATTTTTGTTTTCACACACGTTAAACTTATAACACCCCTCCGTTTGCATCGGAGGTTGGAAAGATGATTCAGTATGTTCAGACTGATCCGATGAATAGTACAAATCAACAAATGTAAGTTTTTGTGATATTCATTTTTGAACGAGTTTTTCCATCATTATTTTACTGACTTGTCCCCTCACAGTAATTTCATATGATATATGTGGTTGTGCACTATATATATAAATAAATATATAAATATATATATATATATATATATATATATATATATATATATATATACACTATATATAATATTTTCTGAATATTTGAGGTTCAGTGGTATGTTTAATGTACCCATCAATGACTGCAGTTTCCCAACTATATTTACGATCATTTCATTCGAGATTGCTCTCAATTGAAATTTCTATTCTATTTCTGTACCACTGTTGTATTCACATTCATTTCCTATTTTAAAATTTTTGGTTAGCACCATAGTGAGGTTGGGGAAGGCACAATTTTTATTGCTAAGATACCGGATATGGCTCTCTACCAGAAAAATATATATAACCCTCGTTTCATTGATGAGTGAGAAGGTACTCGGATATTTGAATTCATACAGGATAGCTTCCACTCATAGCAGTTAGTATCCCATTCAAAATTTGTACCTGAATTGAATTTCAGCATTTCAGCATATATTCACTTTCAATTGCTGAAAATGAAATATGTTTCATCTTATCTGGATGGTACATCAGTTTATCCTTAATTGATCTTTAATTCTGAAGAGAAAAACATTTTCAATTTTATAATAAAAAGTGGGATTTTTCTGGAAATTGAAAAATCTACAATAAGAAATCAAATATTCGAAGGGTTTTTACGCCTATTTTGAGATCTAGCCTTATTTGTTCCTGAAAGGAAATATCAGTATCTTCAGCATAACTGATGATGTTATTCTCAGTACCTATGCAGATTAGGATTACCATATATGAGTTGAATGCCGGTCCTAGAACTGCGCTGTGGGGAGTTCCAACTGGCCTCTGATTGCTCGAGTTTCATTCACGAGATTTTCACAATAATCTGTATTTCTATTTCTTCCACAAATTTGTTCAAGGTTGAAAATTGCTGATGGCTGATAATATCCTAGGCCTTCTCCAGGTCTATGAGGAATTCCTGTTTCTGGTGCTTGATGTATATTTTTGGTACAACTCTGTATAGGTGTTTCCTCTAAAACCATAATATTCGTGAGGAAATGTAGAAATCAATTGAAGCACAGTAGTATTTTATTGGAAGAATGCTTGAGAATATTGGATTTATCTTGGTTTTAACGATGAGTATGGGTTTCTCGAAAGAAGTAGACCGAACTCACATGTCCAAACATTGATTCAGAATGAAGTTGAGATGGATACCTATATTGTCTGCTACCTGTTCAAGTGTTGATTTTTGCCTCAACATTTTTATTTTTCAGATCTTTCTTGATCCTCTACGGTTCAGTCGTACCCTCATGTAATTTTTCAACCCTCTTATATTTGATTTGAAATCAATAATGATTTTTGTTTTCTCGGTAAGATAACTAGCTTGGATGTTATATTTATAGTTTCAGATAATAGTTGGCTTTGCTATTTTTGGTACCATACACACATTTCTCATAGTTTTTCACCACTGATTTTTGTTTTACTATATTCCAGATTTATTAAATTTTTTGACCTTTTACGTATTCGGTGTTGATGAAAGTGGCGTTCAGTTTCATTCATTAAATCGGTGAGTTGATTTTTATTTTTAAAAAAATTGTATGATATACAAAAACACCCTTGGCAACAGAGCAAAAAAAACTCATTTGTGTAAAACATGTGCTACAAAAAAAAGAGAATGGAGTGAACTCATCAATGGAGGCATTTCAATTACGAAGCAATAATTGTGAAATTTTCTTATGGTATTAAACTAACGAATATTCATCGATTCAGATGATCGAAAAAAAAATTACTCTGATATATTTAGAAAGTATTGCAAACTTGGACCATCATTTGTTATCCGTAGAATATTTCTTGTAGATATTAATGTCATTAGGAAAATGTGAAAATCAGGTTGTTGGTAAAAATTCTTGTGCAAGAACATCATGCAAAATTCCAACACATTCGAAATTGGGAGATTTTCACTGCGCAATCATTAACTGATACTGCTGAAAAGACACCAAGGCTGAATATGAAACGGTGGCTGTATGTCATTCAACAGATGTGCCTACCAACATAATAGAAGTATCACGTGTTATTTTATGTAAGAAACATACACATACATACAAATAAAATAGCTACTGAAACGGTGACAACTCTCAGTTCTATTGGTATCAACGATGATGTAACTTGCTTTGCATCTATTCTAATTATATATCCAATTTCAATATAACTGAAAGTTCAATACTTCATAAATACCTAATTTATTTTTAAAAATACTTTCTTGGCCTAGAGCAGAAAAGTGACACTTTCATGACGTATGAATGTGGAAGAAAAACCCTCCCATACAAATGACGACATAAAACATATTATTAAGAATGAAGATTCAAAGTTAGGATAAATCATGTATAAGACAAATATTCAGTACCTTATAGTTCTGTGAATAATGTGATATGAAGTTCGGTTGAAAAGTAAACTGTAATAATCTAAACAAGAAGTTTCAATGGATAAGTGTAACCAAGTCCCCGTCATTTTGGTGACGCCTTCTTGTAATGTAAAACTAATGCTGAAATACAAATTATTTGACCTAATATGTATTGAGACACATTAGTACCGATGGACAAGTGCCGTCGAACAAAAGTTCGAAATACATTTTTTCAATATTCAATATTGCACAACCCAATCAATTTGTTTTTGTTTCTCATTCCTTTTGAAAAAAAACACCCCTGAATAATGATAGATATTTTCAAATTGATGTATCAAGCCATAATTAATAAAACCGGAGTTAATGGAGAAACCAAATGTCAGGAAGTATCGCGAGTGATATTTCTCCCAAGGAGGATTAATGATCATTTGGGTTAATAGCGATAGGAATGGATGGTGTGCCATCTTCATTGGCGCCGTAGAAAATTTACTTTGAGCTACGGAAGGGAATCCAATTAATCCCGAAAACTTATATGGAGCAGCACGATATGGCGTGTGTGCTATTCCAATAAATACAGTTTCCAATCGATCTTCCATATTTTTGTTACTGTGATAGTGACTGAGTAGTAATAAGAAAAAAATCTTCCAATAGGTCTGAAATATCGATTTGATATAAATAACGTAAATTCCTTGTACTACTACTATAATGAACATTCGAGAAAATCAACACATATGTTGGTTCATTCATATGTAACCGAAAATGCCATTGTTTATTTAACAATTAATATTTACCGATCCCTAAGCGAAGAGAATTATTGATAGGAGTATTTTTAGATTTAGCCAAGTCCTCCGATACCGTTAATCATGAAAAAGTAATGGACGTTATGAAAGACCTTGGTATCATAGGAATTGTACACAAATTTGTTCAATCATACCTCAATCATGAAATACAGTAGATTTGTAGAATGTAATTGTATGGGGATCGATATGGCTGTGCAGCCTCTCTGTATCTCGACCTATAAGATCTTTCGTAGATCACTCTCCATCTATTCGAGGCACAGGATTTCAAGACTCCTTACGAAGTTTATCAGTTTCCTGGGAGCTAGGTTCCGGATGTTTGAGGGCGTTATCGAAACCCCTTCGAAGAACTCAGGCCTTTTGCAAAAAATTGCTTGGCAGTCGCAAAGCAGGTGTTCCGCAGTTTTAATGTTGCTTGGCTATCTGGAAGAATATAGATCCTTGCCCCCCTGAAGCCTCCTGCAAAGCATTGTTGGGTGCCAATTTCTATAGCATGGATTTCTTTAAAAAATGGTTAGGGCTTTGGCCAGGGATTTTGAGATCCATCAGTGTACCATACTAATGCATTACTTTCTAGTGGAGGCCCGTTCGTTGTGAATATACAGGGTGAGTCAACAGGATTCCCGTGGTTCATTGCTCCTCAATGTATCACTATTTCGATTTCTTATATTTAAGACCGCCTTCTAAAATTATTTTCATTCATACAGGGTGCATCATTGATGCGTGGCTGACCAAAGTTGTTCTTTTTCAAATGAAACACCCAGTATATTTTCATATATATCGATCGGCTGTTCCATTGGCTGCTCAACGATTTTTTCAATTTTGAATTCCGTTTCGGCGTTGCCGAGTTATTCAAAAAAAAACTATATTGTAGACTTATTTTCGAAAAATAACCTATTTCACATTTTGAAAGATTTAGTAGAGATAATTGGGGAATCGTTGTTTGATATGATGATGTTCATTGAGAATACCAAGAATTTGCAATAAATTGTACAGGATGTTCGACACAACAACACAAACTTAGCCATTTTCCAACATCGGTATTTTGATTTTTTCGAATTAAACACCCTGTATATTTTCATTCAAATCAACTCATTTTTAATGACTCTACACTTTTCATCCACGACGTCATGTACCTTAAACAACCTGTTTCCGAGATATTCTGGTTTAAAGGAATTGTCAATATCAAATCAACAATTCTATAGATTTTTTTATCTACATGTTTGTTCTTAGAAAATACTGATACTGAATGATGTTTCAATTATTTTTTTCCATCTTCAAAAGCATTCTTGGCAACTCATGAATAACTATCATAGCAAAAGAAATTTTTAAATGTAACTATTTTTTCTAGTTTAGTTATCCATGACTACCGCTGAAAAAAGGACTATTGGAATTTGTAAATAGAGGTAACTGTCAAACTACAATCCAGTTGTGTTGAAAATTATTGTGGCATTATGAATTATCGTTTAGAGGACATGGTTGAAATGGTGTATGCTTTGGGGGAAAGTGATGGCAATTGCTTACTGGCATCTAGATTACACGAACAAAAGTTTCGTGAGAGAAGACATCCAGACCAGCGAGCATTTCGAGACCTCAAAACAAGATTTGAGGAAACCGGAAAAGTATTTTACAAAGTTTCTTGACATGTTTTTTGGCTAACCTTCCACAGTCTGAAAATGAAAATATAATCAGGAAAATCTATACCCAAAAAACATGTCAAGAAACGTTGTTCCTCCACAAAACACCACATTCATTCAATATTTCACAAGGAGTTTGAACGTGCTTGTCCTGTAACGAATGATGAAAATGCTCTTGATATTGCATTGCATATTACCGAGAATCCCCATGTGAGTACACGTATTTTGAGTAGGGAGTTGTGTATTGGTGAAAATGGCAGGCACATTGAACATTTGCTGCATTAATTATTATTTTCTGTTAGATTCGAATAAATATGATTTTTATGCAAAGTTTAATTCCAAATATGATACTGAGGGCGAACATTGTCAATATTTTCTGTGGAAAAATATCCATCTTTTGGATGTAGAATATCTCGGAAACGAGTTGTTTTAGGTACATGACATGAAGAATGAGAAGTGTAGAGTTATTGAAAAAGACTTGATTTAAATGAAAATATATAGGGTGTTCAATTTGAAAAAAATCAAAATACCGATGTTTTAAAATGGCTAAGTTTGTGTTGTTGTATCGAACATCCTGTACAATTTATCTCAAATTCTTGGTATTCTCAATGAACATCATCATATCGACCAACGATTCCCTAATTATCTTCACTAAATATTTCAAAATGTGAGATAGGTAATTTTTCGAAAAGAAGTCTACAAAATAGATTTATTTTGAATAATTCGGCAACGCCGCAACGCAATTCAAAATTGAAATAATCTTCGAACAGCCAATGGAACAGCCGATCGGAATATATGAAAATATACCGGGTGTTTCATTTGAACTTTGGTTAGCCACGCATCAATGCCACGCACCCTGTATGAATGAAAATAATTTCAGAAGGTGGTCTCAGATAGTCCCTTTGACAAAAACATATAAGAAATCGAAATAGTGATACATGAAGGAGCAATGAACCGAGGGAATCCTGTTGACTCACCCGTATAGTGGTTGTTTATAACCACTTCATAGTTCACTTCAAAGTCCTTCCTAGCTGGTATAATATCTGATGGCTCGTACCTGGATTATAGAGGAATATTTTCCAGAATCTTCAGATCTCCAATCAGATATCAAGCATTCAAGTTTGATGCCTGGTGCAGTCTCGAAGCACTCACTACCGCTTCCTTCATTACACACAAGTGCAGTGGCAGAAGGTTCAGCATTATCTCTAGTAGTGCAGTGGGGCATGTGAATATTGCCCCTGTGATTCACAGACAAATCAAATCAAAATATGCTTTATTGTCGGAAAAAATAATTTTTTGTTGACAAAGCGAGTACTCAAAGGTAAATATGTAAATATATAAATAACAATGTAAATAGGAAAAGAATATACATATAGCGTCACAATCACAGGCTAACCGCTGCTCTTCCTACAGCTTGATTTGTGCCGAGTACTATTGGATATTTGGTCATCATACTAATGATTCATAGGTGGCCATTGGTTTGATGATTGTTTCAAACCACATGTTTTACCAAATACTCTACGGGTTGCCGCTGTAAACTTGGAAAAAATGAGTTTGATGTGACTGTTCCATGTTAGTCTTTGGTCGATTATAACGCCCAGGTATTTGACTTCCATTCAGGGTTGGGGTTTTCAGTTCGTACTTTCATGTATGGAACCAGCACTGATTTGCTAGATTTACATTGAGTCCCTCCTTTGCGCACCAGCTTCTGATTATATTCAGTTGTCTGCATGCGATTGGATATTATCCCGTTATGTTTGCCCCTAATGGTGACAACCAGGTTATCAGCGTAACCTTGAGTCATGAAGCTTCACTATCAGATTATCCAGAGTCAGTGACCACAACAAAGGCGACAGGACCCCACCTTGGGGGCAACCTATTTCCGCTGTCATTCTGACCGTTTTCTCCCTAAGTGAAGCTACAATGATTTTTTAGTATTGCATGTATCTATTTGATCAGTGAGGTGTTTATATTCCTTTCCTCCAGTGATATAAAGATGGAGTCATGTGAGGTGTTATCGAAGGCACCCTCTATATCTTTAAATGCGCATAGAGCCATTTCTCTGGCCAGGTATGTCTCTTCAATGCTTTCACCAAGCATTGTAGAGCATTATTCGTTGATTTGCCTGCTTGATAGGCGAACTGATCATTGTGAAGCGGTCTGTCCAAGAGGATTCCACTTCCAATATAACAGTCTATAATTTTCTGTTTTGTTTCCAGGAGAAAGGAAGTGAGACTGATGGAGCGATAAGACTATGGTTCAACTACCGGATATCTCCCAGCCTTTGGTAATAACACCACTGCAGCCTCTCTCTAAGCTTTCGGTATGTGACCAAAAATAGACTGGCCTTCAACAGCCTTTTCAATAAGGGATCTATTGTCTCAAGGCCATTTTGTAATGAGGCTTGGAGTATTCCGTCCTTTCCGGTCGATTTGAGAGGTTTGAAGCTTTTAACGGCCCATTGGATCTTTTAGTTGGTGAAGAATTTCCCCGCTGGGCTCCTGCTGTATTCATTGGGGATTTCAACAACCCCTTCTAGCTCAGCACTTTGCAGTTTGTTTTCAATAACCTTGGACCCAGGGAAGTGTGTTAAGATGAGAACACTTATGATTTCCTTCTTCTGGTTTCCTGAGTATCCACCGTTTGGCTCATTGATCAGACCAATACTGTTGATATGTTCTGTAGACAGAGCTCTCTGGAGGCGTTATGCTGGGCTACTTCCGTTATCCCCTCGCACAATTGCCTTCACTTTCTTCTTTGGATTGAAAATGGAATAAGTGAACCCCAAACGGTAGTATTAGCTGGCATACCTCAAAGGGCTGTTCTGGAACCAGTGCGCATAACAACAGTGAAACTTTTTGAAGGATAACCTTTTCCTCAAAAATAATGGGGCAGATATAATTTCACTAGACTGCTCCAAAAATCTTCTGCAAAGTTCCATAATCCATCAGAAACATTAAAAATATTCGCTTGATGGACGAGATTGAAACTTTGATTGAAAATTAGGTCTAAAAATACAATGATTGATATTTCCGATTTCAGATGAATAGAAGTGAAATAAATATTTATTATCATTCTATTTATTGGATATTTACTATTACTTATTAACTATACACAAGGTGATGAAAGACCCTAATTTTTCTATGAATTTGAAGATACAGGTTCATTTTGACATTACACCTTAAAACTGCCCACTTACGGTTTCACCAGATGTGACCCTTACTTCTATTTTTCATATGCCACCCTATATAATTCTTGTTTAATTATTAGAAAGAGCTATGAAATTGTGACATGATTGTTTCTAAAAATTTGAAATTGATTGTGAAATGACGAAAAAACAGTTGATCTTCCAGTCGAACAAGGTTGACCATGGAAATCCAACTTAAATCATCTCAAATGACGAACGGCGTCAGTACTCACCATAGGGAGTTTCGAAGTGTGATTCAATTGAAAATTGGGGTCTCCATGAAATAACACTTTCCCATAGTTTTCAGTAGTTATGCAAAATTGCCTCAAAACCGAAAGGTACCCCCATAAAAATGCCACTTACTCCCATTTCTCAATTAACAAGCATTTTCCACTTTATCATGCTGAGAAATCATCAACTGTCAGATTATCAGTGTGAAAAAATTTGGAAAATTCCGTAAGGAACCGGAGATACAAGCAAGTTTCGTTATGAGTGTTCTCAAAATTGGATATTATTCGACAAAGAATCTAGTGTCATTAATGCAGAAGCCCTTCATGTGAACTTTGGCTGTCACAGTGTATAATAAGAAATAAACTAATTAAAAACAAGCTTTTATTCAAATGCTCTGAAAAAAAACAAAATAAACTTCAAATTAAATCAAACCCATACATTTTTTACATTATTCATATGATATAAAAGGTTGTGGCGAGATTTACCTAGGTAAATTACTTGTATCAAGATGAAGTTACATATTGTATTCATGTTTATTTTCACAGTTTAATCTCGCGACAAGCTATTATATCAAATATATTGTATAATGCAATGAATTTATGGGTTTGATTCAATTCAGTTCATTTTTTTCTATTTAGAGCATTTAAATAAAATCTTGTTTATATTTTTTTTAACTATTAATTTATTCCTTAGTTTTTGGTGGACATGCTTCTTTGTTGTTCGTTTCATTCAATGCTTCATTGTTGTATGGTCGTTTGCCTGTTGATTAAGTACAGTCTAGTTCTCCAATATGGAGATTTTCTAGCGATTTGACTCTACTTAAGGCCATGTATTCTTGGCCAGCAGCAAAGGGCTTTGAGCTTAAATAGACGACGGCATGGTCGACAGTACTACTCTGGATTTTTTGTACTGTGCAAGCCCAGCATAATATAATTGGCAAAATCCTTCGTTCAGCAGTACCGTGAAAATATTCTGCAGAAAATTGCACAGCTTTGGGTTGAATAAGGGTGAACACCATCTTCACCAAAGTCTATACAGACGGATGATGTCAGTTTCATACATTTGTGCTCTCCGGAAGCAGGGTCATATGATTTCTGTGATATGTCCAATGGCACCATTCACCAGGCCTTTGGACACATCCACATTGTAACGCAACATGACTATGGCCCCAACAAATATTTCTAACTCCTCAGGTAGCCCTATCGGTTGATGTAATATTATTTGAATCTATATTATCATTTTTTCGAATACAATCTATTAGACTATTATATGCTATTATTTTGTTAATAGTTACACCACGAGTCCGAACATGTTCAAAAGAAGTCTTATTGTGATAGTATACTTGTTGGTTGGAGGGATAAATTCGTAGCGCCTTTTCAATCGCAAATTCGCCAATTGGTTCTTTGTTTAGCCGATACATTGAAATGGCAAAATGTTCTGACTGAAGTTCACTGATTCGTAATGCATTCAGGAGCTGCTACCCTGTCATCTCATATTTTCGGTCAATTCAATTAACGAGAATGAACGCCATAGATGTGTTGCCGGGACAAATCTGGAGGGTTGATCAAACACTTGATTTCCTCGCACGAAGGGTAACTGCAATAATAATACACAAATATTCATATCACGAAAGAGACATTCGTTGTTTTTGAGTTGCTTAAGTCCAGAATCCACCATACAAAGCATCTCTTAGGGGGCCATAGAGATTTCATCTATAAACGAAAAATATATGTGTTGCCACTGTTGCCGCATCAAACGCAAGTAATTACCAGTAGAAATAGGCATTTGCACTATTCTACCATCTTCTTGTACGGGCAATCCTGAATGTCGATTCAAATTATGCTTACCATAAAAATGCATTGTCATCGGAACTGAACCAACATGTGGAAATTCAACTGTTTAATGATATTGATGGAAGTTCGTAATGTAATAAAATAATAGGAGAACAATTACAAATATCGACCGCTATCTTGGAGCCTTCATTTCGAATTTCTGAATTTTGACAATGTTATTATGATCTCCGACCCCAAAAACCCTCAAATACCAATTTTCAACATAATAGGACTTACAAATCTCGTCCGCCATCTTGGAGCCGCCATTTGTAATTTCTGAATGTTGACAATTTGATCGTATTCTCCAAACCCAAAAATCCTCACATACCAATTTTCAATGGAAGAAGACCATAATTACAAATTTCGTCCACCATATTGGAGCCACCATTTTGAATTTCTGAATTTTGATAAGGTAGTCATAATATCCAACCCCGAACATAATTACAAATTTCGTCTGCCATATTGGTGCCGCCATTTTGTTTTTTCCTCTAACAAATCTTTTACAAAGCATTGTCACCGGGATTATAAACACTCGCCAAATTTTAAGTTCATCGGACACTAGAAAAGGTTCCAATTCAGTTCGCAAGATTTGACCTAAACAAACAAACTAACATACAAACATTGCAAGTTAAAAATAAAAAAAAAGCTTGTAAAAAATATGTAAAATAATGTGATTGTTTCAGACTTAATTTTTCATGAAAATTTCAAATATTAATTCGAAGGAAAATACTTTCAATCGATGTGATTCACAAAACGTTTGTTGACATCGAGGAGATTTATAAAATGAAATGAGTGAAGGTACACTGCTGAAAAGTTAGTAGTAGCAATGTTCTTATCATGTATTTTTGGTGGATATTCACAAACGAGTATGTTATAGCACTTGTGGAAAATATATTCTTACTGGATAGATTTCTTATTTCCTCGTTGAAAAACATTTCAAGCAAGCCATCACTGTCAATGGAGTATTTTATAAGAATATCATAGCAGATGTTCGTCCAAAATTATAGCTCTTATCAAGAATTTCTTTTTTAATTCTTGAATTTACTACCTGAAAATTTTCCTGTGGACTACAATCTTCCAACATCCAGGAACAATATAAATGAATATCTCTTTCTCCTGACCAATTTTTATTCTCTCCCAAATATATATTCCCTATTTCGCCAATTCATGAATATAGTGAGATGTATCATAGATCCGATACTTCCATTTTTTCCCATATATGGTGTTATTTCAAGAAATTTCAGAGAGCTTTACTCCTTCCAAACATACATGGCTACCACAGGGTCCTCAGCAATATCATAGGTCGAACACGAAGGGGAGCCGGAAACAATTACTTTATTGCTTGATTTTTTTTACAAGCTTTCATATGAAATTATTATCATCATCAGAAGTTTTGGAGAATAGGGACAGATGAATGAATACAATTCGTTCCATTTTCAGCTCATTTCGCATTTTTTCACATTTCTCAAACTTCAATGAAAGAAACATCCCATTTCAGCAAACACCAATTTTCAACATTATTGTCTTCGCATTGAAATGTAACGGACTGCAGAAAATTGTTTGAAAATTTTGTTGAGATTGCTACAAAAAGCAGCAAAGTCTGGGGAAAACACAACAAAAAACTAGTGATCTTTTATTCCAAATGACTAAGTAAGAAGATAAAAAAATATTATGTGCCTTCTTCTGGTACCCATCGGTTCCTGATGGTGGGTGATTGTTATGAAACCAAGAAAGCCTTGTTTTACCATCAGTAGTCCATAACGTTGTTCATTCCTCATAGTGTGGCCAAAGTATTATAATTTTTAAACAAGATCAAGTTTTCGAAATTTGTCCAATCCAATACAAGATCTCAACATTGGAGAAGCCTCCCCATAGGCAACGAAGATTCCACACCACTATATTTTTGACTGTTCGTTTCATACGTGTCGGTCAGTCTGAGCACAAATAGCATTGTATCGTCTGAATATCTTATACTCTCACAAGCACGCTAGTTCGGAAATATATTTAGAATACATGTCACAGAACGCATTCTTGCCGTACCACCCTTTTTGTATGGACTGCTTCAGTCAATTCATTTCTGCCTGTATGTTGTGTACTTCAACTTATGTCGAGCATTCGATAAAGTTTCCCATGATCTATTGCTTATCAACTTGAACATCAGTTACACTGTATTGAGCGACTCCTAACACAATCTGTCTTCTCAGTTCGCATTGGAGATGACCTTCAACTGAAAAACAGGTTACCAGTGTTGTTATTCAGGGCTCCGTGCTCGGTCCAACGTCATTTCTTCTCTATATCAGTGATCTAGTTCGAGAAATATTATATTTTGCTCTCTTCTTTGCAGACGATTCGAAACTCTCCAGGAACTATGTTTGCCAACTGCAGTCAGACATAAACGAAATAAGTGCGTGGAATCTCAAGTGGAAACTATCGCTCACCGTTAATAAATGTATTAGTCTCCACCTGGGATTCAATTACCCCTACCATATATTCTTCGTTTCGAACTTTGAATTGCCTGCGATGAATACCCACACCATCGTGGGCGTTGCAGTGGAAAAATCAACTAGACTGGTCCGCACACATGAACAAAATTGTGAAATTGTTCTATACCTAATGAAAAAATTAATCCAGAAACCCTCACCCTCCCTGAAGTGTACTCTCTAGTTTCATTAGGGTACGACCAATTACTGTTCTAGAACTGTCTGGAGTTTGCGCAGTGGGATTGGACTCGTTCGGGTTTTGTTGAACTGTTCTAGGACTGACTGGTTACTCGTTCGGGTTTTTTCAGAATCGTCCTGGGACGGTCCTAGAACTCTCCGAAATAAGTACCTCTCCTCGAGCAAGAACCGTTCTGGGATTTTTTATAACGCATGCTCATAAGCATCATTTGCCATAAGGAGAGCGATCATTTGTTGATAACCTCAAACCTAATTTGATCTTTTCATTCATCTTATGAATTATAGAGTTCGTACATTTGTTTGATAGTAGTGGTGACGAGTTCCTTGCTGAAAATATTGTACCTAATGTGATGATTCCCGAACTTTTGTTAGACAAACTCAAAAATGAAGGTTACATCGGGGAGACATTGCCATTATATTCACATAGACAATTCATTGAACATTTCAGGCGAGTGTCAAATTTCCTTTATAGTGATTGTCAGTGCTCTGTACAACATGTTGAGAATCTAGCCACAAATGCTACGATGGAATATATTTACCAATATTTTTTCCTAAAATGCTCATATTATATACAATATTACAGCATTTTCTCCTTCAGCTGGTTTCTAGAGATATCGTGAATGGATTGATAGGACAGTTTGAAGCTCCGGAATATTATTCCAAAAAAGATACAGGCTTTAAATGAGTAGACGGTGAGAAATGTATTTTGGTCTTTTATGGTTTGCCAGCAATGAGTCAACTTCATTTAGAGTCGTGCAGAGTGTTCATTGAACATGCTTCTCAAACAAATATGTCGTCAACTGTACCATCTAAAGAGCAGAGCGTGCTGCGTCTTACATAATATGTGCATGGACGATCTGATTTTCACCGAATTGCATCAGAACCTAAATGGAGAAAAATTGAAAATGAAACCGATGATGATGATGAAAATGAGAGGAATGCAGTTTGATTAAATTATAGAAATTATGTAGCTGCCATATTCGATATTTGACCATTGTTCAATTTTAATAACATTGAATGTGTTTGTTGATATTTCAATTTTCTTCTAATGCACAATTCCCATTTAAAATGTAATTTTTTCATTTATATTTCAATAATTTATTTTATTTCAATTCCTGTACTAGTAGAGTAGAAGTAAATAGACTTCAGTACCTGAAGTGGATATAATAAATATTAAAAACCAAAAGGACTTTTTAACAAAATCTCAAAATAACATTTATATAAATTTGTTCCATGTTTGAGATAGAATGAAATGAATAAATACAAAATACATTTATTCCTAATAACACAATAATTCAGTCAGATACAAAAAGTATTCACAGTTGCGCAAATTGTTCTTGTGAAACTGGATATATCATTGAACTTTTCCATTATTCTGATTAGGAAGACAGTATCCTGTACAACAAGAAATTGTGGAAACAAATCTGCAGCTTTCAAATTGGAACATCAAGAATTGTTACCACTGATACGAAAGGTAGAAAATATTCAATAAAACAACAAAATAGTTAGAGAGATAAGTGCCATGTGAAGTGGAATGAATAGAAAAATCGAATTTAGACGGTTTTCTTCACATAAAGGATTCAATATAAAATTGAACCAGAGAAAGGTAGATCTCAGGTGAAAAACAACTACTTTCCTGGCAAATACCACGCAGAACGTTGAATGATATTCACCTGAAAATCCATGCATACTTCCATATAATATCAATGGACATTGAATGCAAATGTATCTTTCAGATAAGCTTGATTATGTTTAATTTATGTCGTGTTCACCTAACAATCCGCATACCGGTTTCAGGCTTCTTGGCCTCATCAGTACGGAGATCAACCAGCCAAAGGTCAAAGAACTCTGGCTGAAGTGAGACACAACGTAAACAAACCATCATCAATCTTGTAACACCTATAGGTACGCCGGAAAGATAAACTTTAACTGGCGGTACCTAGTGACAGAAAGAAACACTCCGAAAATCTCCCACCTCGATAGGTTTCTAAATAAAGATTCCTTCTCAGTAGGAGTGCCAAGCCCGTCTAGCATATAGCGAGAGATAAGTGCCATGTGAAGTGGAATGAATAGAAAAATCGAATTTAGACGGTTTTCTTCACATAAAGGATTCAATATAAAATTGAACCAGAGAAAGGTAGATCTCAGGTGAAAAACAACTACTAAATAGTTATTATGAAAAAACTTACTATATGACTAGGAAATAAAAGTATGGATACAAATTGAGAAAAAAATCAATCACACAATGAAAAATGAATCATTAAATGAATCTCATTTGTAAATACCCTGACTAGCATAATAAGTAGAAAAATATGGAAACAAAACGAACAATAAACTTCAATAAAAAAAGAAACCCTGGAACGAAATCATATCTAAAGATAATACTGTATGATTAGCTCAACAAGCAAAAATTATTCATTCTGAACATCTCCATTTTGGCTCGATTTCAAAAATTGAATGTACTCCTCGAGTAAATCATTGTGCTTTTGTTTTTCTACCAGCCTTTTCTGCGATATCTAGCTTCTCCGTCTCTCTTTTGTCTCTTCTGTCATAAAAAGACCTCATATCATTTTTAAGCCCAACCAAAATGTCATTACGTTTCTGGTATGTGCAGCCAGAAACACGCTTACGTTCCATTTGCGATCTTGTTGGTTTTCCAGCATCTACCTGTGTATTTAATCCTCATTTTCTAGAATTGAAATGCGAATGCAGAAGACCACAGTAAAATTTGAAGGTTCTCGTGGTATTCCCCTGAAAATTGCATCACTTGATAGTAGTACTGCTGGTGAATATTTGTCCTTCTTTCAAAAATGTCGTCCATTTTGCTTTCAAATTCAAAGCTTTCTATTTTCCCTCTGCCTATTTTGCTGTTATTGTCAACAACATTTTTGTATGTCCTCTCTAATACTTTGAAAAGATTTTCGTATTTATTGGAAGAAATTGAGATTTTATATTGATTAGGCATTTCTCTTCAGACCAATTCCCATAATTTTTTCATAGATTTCACTTCGAAGGTACTTACTGTTTTTTAAACGACGAAACCAAAAAGGAGGAGTTTCTCTAGTCGACGCGTATATTTTTTTAATCATTTTTTTCATGTATGATCACGCATAACTTTTTACTGAGGCGTCCGGTTCCAATAACTCTCCTCTCAGTGGATAGGGTGTACTCCGAAGCTGGTCCCATTTGGATTAAGAAGATGAAATCCACCCCTAAGGGTAGCAAAATGAAGGATATTGATCACTCACCCTCTGAATTCTGGTCCGTTAACCGATTCTATCAGGCATAACTTTGTACTGGGATCTTCGATTTGGATGATTCTTCTTTCATCAGATAGGGTATACCTCATAGTTGATCATATTTGGATTTCTAATGGAATTATCCACCCTTACGGGTATAAAACTAGGGGATAATTGATTTTTTACTTGTGAATATTGGCACACATATGTAGTTGACAATGACAGATCGCTAGTGTCATTATCACAATCATTTTATTCTATGAGAGGATGGAATGATATACAAAGTATGAAATAAACTAACCAGAACAACAAAAATAATTCACATTACAACAAATAATAAAAGTAGATGATCATATTATTTAACTGGTAATAGTTGAAGTGAGGTGGGTAAGTTAGTATTTTGAGAGTAATCAGAAAACAAACAGTTAGTGATTAGTAGATTTCAGCCACAAAAAATTGAAAAATGAAAAGTTTCTAACAAAAAATTAAACCGATGAAATACGGAACTGAAAACTAAAAAATAAAATAAACCTTCTTAGTCTCAATAACTGAGCTCCTAAACTAATGTAGGTAACTAATTTTGAGTCAGCGCCAAACAAACCATCAACGAAGAGCATCAAATTACTCCAAAAAAATTTTCAGAATGTCACCGCCCAACACGATGCCATCATTTTTCGCTTCACCTAATTCATTTGCTTGTTTGTTTGGCGCCGACTCAAAATAAGTTACTTACATTAGTTCAGGAGTTCAGTTATCGAGACTAAGAAGGTTTATTTCATTTTTTTCTTTTCAGTTCCGTATTTCATCGGTATAATTTTTTGTTAAAAAGTTTTTATGTAATTTGTACAGATCAAGGAGCTTCCAGAGGTCTTTCCCTATTGAAATATTTATCTCCATCCCGGGGGAAGTTTTTTTATTTTTGTAAACAGATGAATTCGTCCATACTGGGATCTGAATAAAAAATTATATATCTGATATAAGGGACCATTATAATATGTACTCACCTCCACCTGAATTTTTTAATAAAGATTGAAAAAAATATTGGTTGGTTTTTCAATATTACAATAGGGTAATGTTATTATCCCTTGTTCTCTTCTCTCCCTCTCTCACTTGTTCTGTCCTCATCCATTGAATCGCTGCCGCGTTCGGGTTTTCACGAATCGTGAACCATTCTCAAACAGTCCTAGGATTTGAAACGAGTGCTCACTAGTTCTGCGCAGTTCAAGAACGATTCTCAAACCGTTCTGAAATTGAAGTCCGAATAAACCTTCTATAAAACCTACATACGACCACTGATCGAAATCGCAGAACCAGTGTGATAATCGTGGTTGATCCGTGACATGAAACTCATTGAAGATGTCCAATGAAACATCACAAAATGTCCCATCTGCCACAGTAACACGCCCTACAGTGCCCGCCTTCGTCATTTCCATATTTCCTCCCACTACTGGAGACGAATACGCGGCGATATGATCGAAATATTTAAAGTAGTCACCGGTCAGAACCAAGTGAACCTGTCTTCGTTGTATGAAATTTGTACCGACGACCGTCTCCGTGGACATCGGAACACACTCAAGAAGGAAGCGTTTCGAAAATGTATGAGACAAAACACCCTGTTCAATGGGTCATTCGAACTTTGGAACAAGTTACCCGTACACATTATCCACTCCCTTTCAGTGAACGTTTTCAAGAACGCTATTGACTGCTACTGAGCCACCAGCACTACTATTTTACAAGATTGTTTTGTTCAAGTGTAGTTAGTTTCTATATATTTAATTCAACCACATATTATTTTCCACTCAGAAAAGAGTTAACAAGCCTTGTGCTTCTACTCTTGAAATTTAAATATACTACCGCCACTAACATTCATTGTTCTATTGCTACACATTTTTCGAAAAATCCTGTAATCTGTTTTATTCCTCTGACATAAACTTTTATGTATTCGCTGAAACAAAACAATCTACCAAAAACAATGACAGACTGGTGCCTTTCGAATCTCTGATCACTTAATTCTCTCACTATCTGTTAATTCTGCACAAGAAAAGAACCCCAAATCTAAGCAAGTCAGAGTTCTGCCAATGAGTATTCCATTAACCACCATTGATGCAAGTCGAGGATCAGACGGCAACTAAAGTTGAGGAATGAACTTCGGGTCAGGCTTGCTCGAGCTTTTTCTCTGCTCTGGCGAACCGTGAAACAAGTTGCAGCGCCATCGAGCATCATTTCCTGGTGTGGATCTCATCTGCTGGTTTCCCATGCTGAACAAAAATAACAGATTTCCAGTGTTTTCCTAGAGGAGTTGGTAATTTATCTCGAACTGGAGTTCGTGTTAACGTAAATATCGCAATGGATGCATTTAATTACGGCGGACAGCGGCGTTCCTCTGGAAAGAAATGTCGAATTATAAGTACAAATTATATTTTCGATGAATTCGGGTGTTAGAGTGGAAACAAAAAGTCTTGATTTTGATGAACTTGGACATTGAGATGAAATTGAAAAAATATCGCGATGACGGAACATAAGAAAAATCCCAACTCCTGTTGAAATAAATATTTCCCCCAAGTTGTCAACACACTTTATTCTAAAACAAAAAGTAGTTTCGTTAGAGATATTCCGGTAATAAAGAATTAAAATATAAATATATAATTTTTCAGATTCTCCTTGTTTGATACTGAGGATGGTACTATTTGGTCCTGAAACACGTATATCATTATTAATCCAATTTAGTTTCAACAAAGTGTGGGGACACTTTGAGTCCACTCATTTCTGAAAAGTAATGTACTTAATACATCGAAGTTTCGTTTTTTATACTATAAAAGTATTTATCTACTTATTCTAACGGGTTACAATTCTTCAGAATCTTAATTATTATTTTCAAATTACCTGAACAGAGAACAACACAGGTGACATAATAATAATAATATCTGGAAAACCCAAGGTTCTATGAGGACATGCTGAGGACATAGATAGTGAACAATAATTTCCACTGGGTAAAATACTCATTGTACAAATGATACAGATGTTCAAAAAAATTCTGCAATCCTATCATGGAAGAAACTTAAATTAATTGTTCGACAAAAAAGCTTGAAGAATAGTGTTGTATCTCCTAAGCACAATGTAGGAAGATCATGGTGTAAACAACTCAAATAATGATTTTAATTATTGTGTTCTCATTGACCAGAGAAAGAAGAAATATTACAAATGTTATAATGAAATCAGTGACGAGTGTTAAAACACAACTTTCACAAAATATTTCCAGAGTATTTTGGTGCTAATGAAAATTTGAAAGGAGTAGTGGAATCAAATAAAGAAAAATAACATTTAGCCATTATGTAGCAAAAAATTATTTAGGAGTTCTCATAAGTAAAATCTCTGAGATTTGAAACATCATACTACTACAAATTTTTCAATTCCATGAGATGTAAGATAAAATGAAGCATCAATGAAAATTATCGAATTTCCAACACATTCCGTCATCGTGTTTGCATATGAACATTTGAACTTTGCCAATAGGTTTTCTCCTTGTTTTTGGTAAAAGACTAGTATGGGGTCGGCTTTTGGTCGTATGGGGTCGGCTTTAGAATAGCTTCATGGTAAATCCTGCCTGTCGTAAGAGGCGACTAAAAGGATAACCGTAGGTGGAAGATGGTCTCATCGCCCGGTGAAATACCACCATATCGACTTTGTGGGCTGTGAAATGGACCATTCCATGTTTCAGTGTTCGGTCGATACTTTCTGGTCTCCCTCTTTCCTTTTCCCCAATTCCTCCTTTATTTTCAGGTGCATCTTACTAGTAATAATGATGAAGTCTCCTAGAGTAAGCCACTCCGGAAGTAAAATACCTCTCCATTCGAATTTCCGGGCGAGAGGTACTCGAGGGGACTCAACATTAAAAATTAATTTTTGCAACATCCGCGGACTCAACAAGAACATCAATGACGTATACCATCACCTACAGACGGAAAAACCGGATATTCTGGCTCTAACAGAAACACAAGTAAACTCGTCCACCAACAAGGTCCATATGCTTTGTCCTGGTTACGAACTCCATTCTCGATTCAGGTTCAAAGGTGGAGTCTGCCTTTACGCCAAGGCTAACCTTTCATGCCAGCGTGAAGAGAGTTTGGAACCGAAAGACTTTGATGTGATGTGGTTCAAGCTATCTGATACCAAACTGACTAAGTTCCTCTGCTGCCTTTACCTATCACCTAATGAACCTTCATATAACGACCTCTTTGAGTTTTTATCACTCAAACCAGGAGAACCATCCAACAGCTGAAACCATAATCATGGGAGACTTTAATGTACATAACGCTGCCTGGCTCAAATTCTCTAACCAAACAGATGATGCAGGTCGTCAAGCCGAGGCCTTCGCCATCACTCATGGTCTAGAACAACTGGTCGAGCTACCAACCCGCATCCCTGATGTCAACAACCAGTCTGCCAATACACTAGATCTTTTCCTCACCACCAATCCTGACCCGTATAGAATAGAAGTTTTTGCCCCATTTGGAAACTCTGACCACACCCTCATCCCCACAACATGCTCTTTCCATTCTCCATCGAGCTGCACAATACCACCCCGTCTCATGTGGCATTACAATTCGGCCGACTGGGAAGGTCTTCGTATGTTTTTCTCAGCGTTTCCATGGAAGAGAGTTTGTTTCTCTTCAGTAGATCCAACACGATGCGCTGAGACAATTTCTGAAATCATCATGTTGGGGATGCAAACTTACATACCGAATACCGAAAGAAGAACATCATCCGATGAGACCTGGTTTAACAGAAACTGCTCAAGAGCTGTGGCTTCCAAACAGGCAGCATACCATCGATGGCTAAAAAATCCGGGCCCTGAGACCAGAGCAGCATATGTCGAAGCTAGAGGCATATGTGAAGAGACAATAGAATGCTCAAAAGATGCCCACAAAGCCAAAATAAGATCAAAACTTGCTGAATGTCCTAACGGATCCCGTTCATTTTGGTCTTTCACCAAAGCTGTGGGAAGAAACTTCACTTCCAGCTCATTTCCTTCCCTAACCAAAGAAGATGGAACACTAGCAAAAAGCCAATATCTTTGCGCACCTATTTGCTGGAAATTCCACCCTGGATTCATCTGGAAAACAACCCCCAAACATTACACCTATTGACAGTCACATGCCCGAGATCACCATTCGCCAACGTACTATCAGAAAGATTTTGCTGGGTCTCAACACTAACAAAGCCTGTGGATCTGACGGAATCCCGCCGATTGTTCTCGAAAAATGTGCTCCCGAACTTACACCTGGTTTTGCAAGTTGTTCAACCACTCTTACAATTTGGGGGTATTTCCGTCCAATTGGAAAATTGCAAGAGTACAGCCAGTCCCTAAAAAAGGCAAAAAGGCCCTACCTAGCAACTACAGACCTATCGCACTGCAATCTATTATTTCAAAGGTCATGGAAAAAGCCATCAACATCGAGCTCATGAAATATCTGGAAGACTCAGGAATTGTCAACGATAGGCAATATGGCTTCCGCCATCAGAGATCAACTGGTGACCTGCTCGCTTACGTCTCACATATATGGCAGCTATCTATTGAAAAGTATGGAGAAACTTTAGCTGTGGCATTAGATATATCCAAGGCGTTCGATCGAGTTTGGCACCAGGGACTCCTCGCCAAGCTTCCGTCTTATGGCTTGCCCCCTCAGCTGTGTTCTCTGCTTGCTAGTTTTCTCTCAAACAGGTCTCTCCATGTAGTGGTCGATGGAGTTTCATCTGACACTCTACTCATAAATGCTGGTGTTCCGCAGGGATCCATTCTCGCACCAACACTATTTCTACTTCACATCAACGACCTGTTGAAAGCAACTTCATGTCCAGTACACAGCTTTGCCGATGATGGTACCCTCCATACCGCTTTCTCTTCCAGGGCCCCTATATCAGCCCGTGAAACCAGAAATGAACGAGGAAGAAATGTTAATAATATAAATATGGACTTAGCAACAATTCTCGAATGGGGATCTAATAACTTGGTAGAATTCAATGCAAACGAAACACAAGCATGTCTTTTCTCTTGAAAAGCCGATCTCACTGTGCCTAACATAACTTTGTCAGGAGTAACCATACCACTGAAGCCATCCATATCGATGCTTGGTATTACTATCAGCAATAACCTTTCCTGGGAAAATCACGTGAGGTCCATTGCCAAAAGTGTATCCCGAAAACTTGGTTTTCTGTTTCGTGCCAAGAGCTATTTCACCCCCAGTCAGCTGCTTATGATCTATAAGGCACAGATCCGACCTGTCCTGGAATACTGTTTCCATATTTGGAGTGCGGCACCTAAACATATCCTGAGGCTATTGGATTCTGTTCAAAAAAGGTCAATTCGTCTCGTCGGTGATGCCTCGCTAACAAACTCGCTCACTTGTCTGGAACACCGTAGAAAAGTTGTCGATTTGTCTCTATTTTATAGATATTTTCATGGGCGATGCTCTTCTGAAATATCAACAATCGTTCCTGCTTTGGCAGTCTCTTCGAGACTAACCCGTCAAGTTCAGTCATCACACCCCGTCGTGGTCACTTTGGAGACCTGCAGAACATCACTTTCCAAAGACTCGTTCATCCAACGAACAGCGAGGCTTTGGAACTCATTGCCTAGGGAGGTGTTCCCCGAGGCATACAACCTCCAGAAATTTAAGAACAACACCAACTCCCACCTTCTTTCCCTAGGTTCCCACGATGTTCTCTGAACATTACAGGATATCTTCTTTCGTGGGAACCAGAACATAAAAAAAAAAAATCATGAAAGAAGATTGTCCAAGCCGACATGTTTGGACGTCTTTAGACAACATTAAACATTATTTTCTCAAATACAGCATGAATTTCCTACTCGATAGTATTGGTAACATAAATTTGCGTGGTTAATTCTCATTAGGGCAGGAACGACCAAAAATAACTTATTTAAAAACTCAATCTTCCATTAGGACAAGATAGGAAAATATTATCGAGAGCAAAATCGGAGTTTGATAAGATACAATTGAAATTGTAATATTCAATAAACAATATTGAACAAAATACACATATTTGAGCCGATAAAATAATTCAGTCTCATCTCAATTGCAATCTTTACCAATCACGCAGCATCCACATAAATATACAGGATGATCCAAAAGTACTTTGACATACTTCAGGAGGTGATTCCCCACAATGTTCTAATATGAATTGTCCAAATAAATATATGTCTGGAAACGCTTCGTTTCCAAGATACAGTGTGTTGAGTTTTATGTTTATTTTCGTTTTCTTAATAACTTTCGAATGAGGTACTTACCTTAATGAAACGAAAATTGGTATAGAGAGGTTTTTTGAGGTGTCAAATTCTAACCTGATATTATTATTGCTTCTACTCGTAGGGTGCGCCACCTACACGTCTTTTTCTTTTTTGAAGATTCATAACTTTCTTGAGCGTACTTTTAGAACATTTTCCAGTAAAAGAAAACAATTTCTCTATCATATCAACGTTAAAAAGCTACCCTTGTTACAAGTCGCTATAAGCAACAATAATGCTCATTTAGCCGATATGCATTTCGTTTATGGCTTCGCGGATGGCAATGCGCGCGCAGCAAGGCGCATTCACCAGGATTAATTCCCAATCGAGTACTGCCTTCAGCTCCATCATCTACCAGTCTCCACCGTCGTTTGGCAGAAACAGATAGCTTTAAGAGGGCAGCTGATATTATTGGAGGACCACGAGCAGTCCGAACCCCAGAATTGGAAGAAGCTGGTTCGAACGCTCTCGAGGAGAATCCAGAAACAAGTACAATAATAATTGCTGAAGCTCTCAATTCTACTCAGTTTGGAGAATTATCCACGATCAAGAATTTTATCCATACCATATTCAAAGGGTACAAGCTCTTTTGCCACGAGACTTTTCACAACGCATTACTATGTGTTAGTGGTTTTTGAGAAAATTGGCTGAAAATCCTCAATTTTTAAGATATGTTTTATTTACGGACGAGGCAAACTTCTTCCGAAATGCTATTACAAACATTCATAACAACCATGTTTGGGCTCTGGAAAATCCACACGCAGTTAGTGAAAGATATTATCAGTATCAATTTTCTGTAAATGTATGGGCGGCAATAATTGATAATTACTTGATAGGTCCTTTCTTTCTTCCGTTCCGACTAAATGGCGCAACTCACAGAGACCATTTAGAAAATGAAATGTCGGGACTACTTCAGAATGTACCATTAGAAATTCGTATCCGCATGTGGTTTTTGCATGATGGGGCTCCGGCCCATCTTAGCGTTGTAGTCAGGGAAGTCGTTAACACTGTCCATCCAAATCGATGGATCGGTAGGGGTGTAGAAGAACCTAACCAGGCGTGGGCACCAAGATCCCCAGATCTAAACCCGCTAGATTTTTATTTTTGGAGACATTTGAAGTCACTTGTCCATAAAACTCCAGTAGCGAACGAGGAAGATCTAAGAAACCGAATAGTAGACGCCTGGGAAACAATAACAAACACACCAATAATTTCTGAGCGGGTACGAGATTCAATGACTAGAAGACTGAATGCCTGTATGTTTGCTGAAGGTGGACACTTTGAACAATTTATTTGAATTCAATTTAGTTTCCCCTTATTTTATTCTACATATTCAAAGTTTCTTGAAATAAAATATTGATATTTCTTGCAAATTTTAATAAAACAAATACAGATTCTTCACCCTTGATACAAAAATAACTATTTTAAATGAGTAAAAATAAATAGAATATGTGGCGCCCCCTACAAAATACCAAAACTACTTACGTCAAATTCATTCCCTAAGCATTCTTGTGGAAAATGCAAAATAATGGTAATAACTTCAACACGCATCGATTATCGAATAATCGACTAGAAATTTTCAAGTCCAAATATCTAGAAAATGGTTGCTTATAGCAACCTGTAACGGAGGTAGCTTTTAACGTAGATATTATAGAGGAATTGTTTTTTTTACTAAAAAATGTGCTAGAATCACGCTCAAAAAAGTTATGAATTTTCAAAAAAGAAGAAGACGTGTTGGTGGCGCCCCCTACGAGTAAGAGCAATAATAACAACAGGTTCGAATTCTACACCCCAAAAAACCTCTCAATACCAAGTTTCGTTCAATTGAGGTCAGTATTTCGAAAGTTATTAAAAAAAACGAAAATAAAAATAAAATTGTAACACCCTGTATCTTGGAAACGAAGCGCTTCCGGACATATATTTATTCGTAGAATTCATATCAGAATATTGTGAGGAATCAACTCCTGAAGTTTGTCAAAGTACTTTTGAATCACCCTGTACGATCGTATTTACAATTGTAATAATGATAATTTATGATTTATCAGTCACACCATCTATACTTGAGATTCATTTAATCTTCATCGGGAGAAAATTGCTGATTGATTGTGAAATATAGGTGCTATTGTGGTGTTTTTATTCATCGTTTTATTTCATGTCATACACTATGATTTGCCTCCCACGCTTGGGTATTTGGAACAGTGAGTTTTCATGTAGACATTTTTCTTATTAAATTATAATTGTTCTGTTGACCTTATTGTTCATTTTACGGTTCAATCTCTAGCAAACCAATCAGTTTTGAGTACTGAGAAATAAACACACAGAAATCATAAACAGATACCATGGAATAGATGAACTGATTGAAATGTACACTCATGATTTCATTCGAATCGCGGTAGTAAGTACAAATTTTTTTGTCACCTAAGAGCTCATGATTTTATGTTTACAAAAATATTAATAAAGAAAGATATGTTTTTTCCTCGATTATATCAATTTTATCAATTGTACCAACCACATATCAGTATTTTTTAGTTTACAGTACAGAATGCAAAACTTTTTTGGTTCAACTCAATTTCAAGTCTATCTGGACAATCGAGTCAAATCAAAGTTTCATTATGAACAACTTCGCGAATTGGAGTTGATAGTTTTACACCTGAAAATCCCTTCAACAAATTCACAGTTGAATCATTCGACTCCTTCATTTCCATATATTTGAACCTACGGTTCGGTTGTTAATTTTTTCAGACTGATGAAAGTCAACAATTCGAAAAAACCATATTAAAAAAAAGTTCACAACAAATCATTTATAATTGCTGCCTGATGCTGAAATTTGGTTATAAAAACTATACTTTTTATAGGTAGGTAGATAAAATCGTTTATTTTAGTGTGGGAGTCTCTGAGATATTCAACCCCAGATGTACCCACTGAAAAATCCACCTCATAGGCCCATCTGGCACTGGACACCGATGACACTTGTGCCTTTCGTCCATTGTATGTTACGTTCATTCTTAATGTGCCCACCACAGTAATTTTCTAACAATGTATTTTTTCCGTGTCTATTTTATGGTTGATGGGATGTAATACCAGTGGTTTCCCTGTATTTCCCGACTCCAATCTTCGGCTGACAATCGTTGTTTACGTTGTGGTATTTGGGATCTGTCCTGGATCTGGTTTTTTTCCGATCTTTTTCCGAACCTGTCGGATTCTCCTGCAATTTCATGATGTTCTTGCACCCAAATCAGCTCAAGCTGGTTTTGTTCAGCACGTCAAGTGTGGTGTCCTCCCCATTTTTTCCAATGGAGCGTCCAGCAAAAATTTGTGAAGTCTCTGCTTTTCTAGTCAATTTTGTCAGATGTTGGTTTTAGGTCAGTTCCAAGTACAGTATCACCCGAAATATTCAACCTCTACCTTAGTTTGTAAAGTTTCTCTCCAACGTTAAATTGGCGATAAGCCTCCTTGTTTACATTTTCGAGTTGAACTTACTATGGTGGATTTTTGTGTCGATATGTAGTCCCTCCAGGTCCATCTATTAGGAAGTTTGGGGTCCCTTCCTTGTGATCGTTAACCGTGATGTTGTACAATCGGCGTAGGTACATAAGGTGCTCTTTTTCTATCGGAGACCCCTGTAGTCCGTCCACAGCACTGAGCGCATCATCTGGCCGACCTAGCAAGGTTTCTCAATCACTTTCTGTCAATGAGACCTGATTATCGAGTCTATATTTTTTTCGAAGCTCGTTCTATGTCTAATAAGGTCGCTAGTAGTACTTCTTTTGTTTTCAGCGTGTTCTCCACTCTCTCAACCGGTTTATGAATTGCCGTTTCTTTGAGCAGTCGGTCGGTGCAGTGGTGTTTCTACCAACAAGCTCCTCTAAGGTCTTCGGTCCATAGGACATGAGACTGATCTTAGGGACATAATTTCCTGTACAGTTCTTCCAGGTTTTGATACGGTTCAACCACCTTTTTCGTTAATTTCCAACTTCCTCTGAAACCCCTTCTCAGAGCCTCCTGTCCATTCTCATTAGCAGGTGTCTGTACTATTCAAGCCCCAGGAAATTTAACCCTAAAGACTTCTTTCATTGTTATTTCTCCTGTAGTGGTATATCTTCCTTGTTCGTTTTTAAGAGAGAACGATCACGTGAGGTCTATTGTTAGAGAATATCTCCATGAATGCGATTTTTTAATACTGTTGTTTTTTTTATTCAATTAGTTTGGTTCCAATCCCCCATGTAACTCTGAAAAACGAAAAATTGTAGCACCCCGTATAATATTTCAGAGAATTACAAATCTCCGAATTCAGTCAAATAATCATTCAAGAATTACCAATGTCCTATGTCACACAGAAGAACATCCAGGGCATTTCCCTAAATTCAATCGTAATCTGGTAAATATCAACATCATTCTGAGATCATCAATATTATGGATCTATTATTGAATGGAATATATTATACCAAAACATTATATGATAAGCCGCTCAAAGATGATTTCTCCAGAGTACTTACAATCCGAGTAAAACTGTTGCAGATACAATTGCTACTCTAGAATCCTGATAAACGTTTTTTTTTTCTATACTGATCAATATAATTCTTTCAGTGTCGAATAATATGAAACTAATGGCGGTTTTGGTCATCTGTTTCTCAGCAGTAGTAAACATGCAATCGGATGAGGAAAAATGGAAGGAATATAAGGTAGGTCTTCAAGATAATCATATTCTGAATGAACTGTATATCTCCATCAACAGAAATCTCTGCACGGGTTGTGTTCGATTCTTCATCCACTTTTTTCATTTGATATTACTCGTGTTTCCTCATTAAATCATCGACAAACTCAGCACTACAATTTTCAGTTCATTCTGAACTTTAGAAGGCTCATAGTCACAAACAAATATGAAATGTCACTAGATTCATTTTTTGATGTAGAGAATCACTGAGGATTTTCTAAAATTCGAAAATATAGATGAGAATGAAAATGTTGCCAATTCTTCTGGGGATCTACGACAAACAGAAAATCCATGAACTTTTCATCAAATGTGGAAGAGTAAGAGTTATCGATTTTTTTTTTCAATACCGTTTACATACCACATAAATATCCAAATATCCCTAGAATTGAATGTAAAAGTAACAGTTTTTTAAATCCTCATGCTGAGTAGAATGCAGGTAACTGAACTTCTAATATACAGTGTGTCCAATCAATTCGGCATCATATGACACTAATCCCCATTTCACAGTAATCCCCATTTTACAATCAAGACTCGTGATCAATATTGCTACAAGATAAACGTGTGGTGTGGTATCTACTAGAATGAAATAATAGGTTCACAATTTTTTCGACAGTCCATGAATGGCGAACGCTATCAACATTTTTTACAAAATGAATTCAACGACTTTGTAGAAAAACTGCTGTCCTTACCAAACCGTCAACATATATGGTTCCAACAGGACGGTACTACATGCCATAGTACAGTAGCTGTTGAAAACTACCTTGAAACTATTTTCAGTGACGAATTGTGTTACGTTCAATTTTGACCTTGAAACCTTCTCCTCTGGAATAAATGAACTTCACTAGTTTTATTGTACAATACTTCATTTTGTTTGGCATATCACAAATTTATAGTATCATAGTATGTTGAGAGAACGGTAGTGTGATACGCCACTGTTTCTCGTCATTTAGCCAGCTCTAAAATGGATTTCGCTTCTGCGCACGTAAAAATATCGATATACAGGCATATAATGTTGCCAATCATCCAAGTGTGATTTCTCTAGACATGTCATCGATGGGTGCAGAAATATTGTCGTCCATTTCATCGTGAGTATCTGTTATCATGGGTTCACCATGTTTAAGTGCATATATGTTGTGTATTTCACGAAATGAAACACGGGAAATATTTGACAGGAGGTTCTAGATCCTGAAGGAATCTCTGGATGAGCGGCATCTTTAGGCGAGGTTGCAAACTATTTTTGTGGTGGTACAAGTTTATTGGTCAACTATGACACTTTTTCGATGTCAAAGGGAGAATTTCCTTTCCTGTCACTTGTTGCTAGGGAGTCAATGTGTGCATGTGGCATTTGGTCTCGAAAATTATGTGATCTTCGTATCATCCTTCACTGAGAATATTTTTTCGGACCAAATTCGGCGAATTCGGGATAGACTGGTTGGGGGGCCTGCGGGCTTATTTGTTGATATCTATCCGTATTTGCACTTTTTGGAGGATTTGAAACGCCACACCACGCCGACCTGTTTGTCGGACTCCTGGGACATGTAACATCAAACTAAGCAGATGCGTTGAGGCCGAATGTGTTCGGTGTACCTTTCAACTACGAGACGCAGGTTGGTGGTAGTGTGCTAAGGAAAAAACCCCCATCGACCAGGGTTTTTTTTCTGGACCGTTTTCTTTTGTCTTGGACCTTTGTTTTGTGTAGCTTTTGGACTTGGACCTTTTGGAATTTTGGTTTTGGGTTTCCACAACCTGTTCGAGAAAGGCCAATTGTCCCTTGGAGTTTCTAGATTCTGGGCGTGATTTATGGACTTGGATATTGGTTCATGGATTGGATTCTGATTCCTGGTTTTGATTTTCCACCTACAGGGTGACCAATCCTGAATACTGGTAGCATGCAGTCCTTTCGTCTACAGGGTCATTCCACAAGGAATGATCACCAGCATTTCAAGACGATGGACGATGATGCCTCATTAGGATGAAACACATCACGGGGTTACCACTTTGAACTGGACCACGCAAGTTAATTGTTGATTGTTGTTTTTGAGATGTTGTTAATACCTGCTTGTTGTCTATGATTCAGTGTTTATACTAACATGCTGTTATGTTTAACTGAGGTATTATCACCCATGCGATATTGCTTACATACTAGGCAATAATAATATTGCGTATTATTGTTGCTTTATGCTCTAATCGTTGTTCTTCGTGCTATATATATAATTATATATATATATATATATAATATATAATATATATATATATATATATATATATATATATATATATATATTGTAATTTTGTAATTAAATTTTGTTGTTTTTTTTTTTTTTTTCCCTTAAAAAATTTTAAATTTTTTTTTTTTAAGGGTTATTATGACAGTGTATGAAATTGATTGTGTCATAGTATTTTGACATTTTCATCTATCCATATTATACATAGGCTTACAAATAAATAGAACTTCCAAAATTATGTAAAAACAATCTCTTGAAACTAATAACTATTTAGTAATTATTCTTTTTGTGGGTTTTTTTCCTTTTAAAACTTATAACTGGCATAACATAACATAACATAACATAACAATATATATATATATATATATATATATATATATATTATTCCTCCTGTGGTGAGGGGCATATGTTATCAGGCACTCTATTCATAGTTTATTATTGCTGCGACAACTGTCCAGTCGCGAAATTTGAGTTGGCCTGAATCTGGGGGTATTAGATCCACACATGTACAACGTCTGAGCTCATGCGATCACTTCTAGAAAATTTTGGTAAATATTGATTGTTGAATAACCTCTCAACATTCTGCAATCGCTCCGTGATTTTATGTGTTATCGCCATTTGATATTTTGCCAAGCTCCTAGTATATAGGTATGAATATGATGGGCTTGACTGGCGCTTATTGGAATTTGTATAGTGTCCACTTTTGTACACTTTGATAAATTGATGTTTTGATAGTTCGATACTTGATAATTTGATATTTTTGATACATCAATGATTTGATATTTTGGTACTTGATATTTGCTATTTTTATTTTCGATAGTTTGATACTTTGATAGTTTCATACTTGCTAGTTTCATATTTGATATTTAGATACCCTTGTAACTTGATTGGTATCCGGTGCTCGCATACTATTGTTGTGTTCGAAAACTTGAGGTATTTGATATTTTTGCTTAGATTCAACTGTTCCATTTTTGTTGTTGTTAATGTGTACTTACAGATACAGATGACCGAGTTAGTTGATCTTTGTTATTTTTTTCAGTAAATCAACAAATTCCTTAGAGTCGAACTTCGTATTTCTTGAGTTTCAATCCTTTGAACACTCTTATTGGATATTTGGAGGGGAATAGATTCACCTGGCGCCTATTTCTAACTTTATCAATGTCAGTGAGTACTCAACGAACCTTCCCAACTTCACTGTAGCTCATCCGCCAAATATTCTGAGACAAGTACAAGCTAGTGTGTCGTTGTACGGTTTCAATTGATACATAGATATTCCAATATTTCTCGGCCAGCTAGATCTCCAGACTTAATCCCTCCGGGTTTTTTTCTATGGGCCTACTTTGAACAAAAGGTTTACTAGCAGGGACTTTTTCAACATATTGATCGTTTGATGGGGATCATTTCAGAAGCATGCCAGGAAATTACTCCAAAAATCATGAAGAACGTATTACGGGAATTTAATGAACGAACCAATGAATGTTTTGGAAGACATGGTGAATATATTGAAGCTTCAGTGGATTGAAGCAAAATACAAATTATTTCATTTCAAATAATATTATTGATGTTACTTTTCAGTTAACTTGTTATCTTCTGTTTTACTTTTCATTTGTAACATACATTATTATGATATGCATGCCTCAGTTAGTCTAATGCAATGGCAAATTGTTAGATTACTCACCAATAAACCGGAAGGTCATCATGTTCATCAATACAATACATTTTTGTGATTTGCAAAATCAAATTATAATTTATTTATACCCAAAAATTATTAAAAGCTCTTTTTCATGGTACATGGATGATATTGTATATCTGACGGTTAGTTTCAAACCAGGATAAACTTTTCTCAATAAAGATTGTCGATATTGTGAAAAATAAAAGTATTTAACTCTTCGGAAAAATTTTATTTTTCGTCAAACCTCGTACGCAAATGCAAAAAAATTATTTCATTTTGGGTTTCAGGCCATGCAGAACTTTTTATCAAGAATAAATTTTTTTCATAAAACAAATAATAAAAAAGTTTTCCATTTGGGGCCAACTTAATTGGACACACTGTATAAATAATAGATAGATGAACTCTATAAAACTAAAAAAATAAGGGCTATGATCGATAATATAGGCAGAACTAGCTTGTAAATTTATGTTCAAATAAGTTTTTTTTAGGAGAAATTCAACAAAACCTATGACACCTCCGATGAGGACAGTATGCGTTTTCAATATTTCCAAGAGATTCTACAGGCCATCGATCAGCACAATGCATTGTTTGAAAAGGGTGATGTGACTTGGACAATGGGAATCACTCGGTTTGCAGATCAACCTCCCGAAACTGTACTGCCTACCAGAAATTCTACCAAGAAGATCATCTCTGTGAGTTTGGTTAAGAAGTATCACAAACATTTTATTAGTATGGAACCCATTCAGTTGGAATATCAATATCAACTTTACTTCAACAGAAATAATTATAATGAAAAATAGGTCAGAGTAAATATAAATGGCAAAATGGATTTGCTCATATGCAAACACCTTTAAAATGTGATCAACTACATTTTCTGCATTTCAGCCCACTGACAAAAATATGTATTTGGATTGTTGCTCAAGAAGTGCATCTACTTGTAGTTGATTTATTATACTTGAAGAAGACCGTCACGCTGTTTTGAACAGAGATCTTCCGTTGCTCGAACAAATTATTTCTTATATCCTCGAGGACTTCAATGCATTCACTCTCTTCATACTATTCATTTTATTCAGTCTTTATATCATTTCAGTGGCCATTTCAATGAAATATAACGGATACGTGTTTGAATGAATTTTATTGTTGTATTGTAGATGAAATAGCTGTGATTGACTTATTCGTTGAGCAACCCGCAATGTTATAACAACGGTTCATTCAACCAACAATTCTGAACAATTCATTTGAAGGTTGAAGACGATGTGGTAACTCCCGTTTCGGACATTCATCGTAATAAAATTCTGAACAACATATAAATAAAAATGAATAGAAAAATAATCAAGGCAAGCTTTCACACAAATGCACTAAGAAGGAAAACATTATTTCTTCAATTGTTTGACCTAGTTTATTCTGTGAGTAACAGATTGGAAATCTTGCCGCGCAAGAATACATATTTTATATTCGCGGCAAGCTTTTGAATCTGCTACTCACCTAAACCTAAACAAACCAAACAATTAAAGACATTATTTTTTTCTTTTTGTTGCACGTGTATAAAATATTGTTGTACAATTTTTTTTTATAATTTTTATTCAATTATTTTTAGTCATTCATGAAATTTGTCATCTCATTGAATTCTGACAAAAATGTATCATTTCCGACACAAAAGAAAAACACATATCAATTTTGATTGAAATCGGGCCATAATAGCAAAACACGTCGCCATCTTGGAGCAGCCATCTTGAATTTATGAATTTTGAAAAAAAATCATGATATTCGATCCCAAAATCTCCACACACCAATGTTGAATGGAATTGGTCTATAATCACAAAACTCGTCGCTATCATGGAGCTGCCATCTTGAATTCATGAATTATGTCAAATAAATCATAGTCTCCGACCCCAAAAGCCCCCACATACCATTTTTCATTGGATTCGGGCCATAACCACAAGAATCGTCGACATATTGGAGCCGCTATCTTGAGTTTATGCATTTTACAAAAAATTCGTGATCTCTTTTCCCGAATATTTCCCTCCTGTCAAAAATCCCATGTAAATTGAGTGCCATTATCGCAAAATTACATCGACAGTTGCATTGTAGAAAGCGAAAGAGCCCTGCGATAATTGCACTGTGAACCGATAATAGCACAGTTCATATCCATGGCAATTTCATTGTACACTTTGACAATACGACAATTTTTAAGTAACGTCAGTTTGACAAGTAATGTGAAAAATATTATTTATTGAAAATGTCTCGTTTCGGTCGGGCTTCATTACAAGCTACTGTTTTGTGTTGGAAAACGAACCGAATAACACAAAATAGAACAGAAAATACGTGTGGCGTCAGTTTATGAACTTCTTTGCTGAGAAAAACTATACTCTGGATAAAGAAACACAAGTGAATATTCTGTCAGAAATATTAACGGACTGGGCATTCGATATGCGTAAGCAGAATGGCGATAAGTACAGAGAATTTACTGTTAAAACGATTTGGAACGTAACCGCTAAATTACTGATGGAAAAATATTTCACTGAATACAACATCAATTTTAACCCATTTACTAATATTGAGTTCAAAGCAGCCAGAGATGCGAAAAATGCCAAGTGAAAACAACTACAAACAGATCCAGAGAAGAGAAAGGAAAGTGCAGTTTTTCTGAAGTACGATGAATTCCATAATATGGTTCGTGGTTGTGAAGAAAACACCCCAGATGGTTTGCAGAAGAAGGTATTTTTTGTTTTTGCTTTTGCATCAGCTTGGCGTGGTGGAGGAGGCCACAAGTGCTTGATTTCGTACTTTGAAGAAGGAGAAAATTACGTAGGAGAAAAAACAGGGAGAATTGTCCATGATGCTGTATTTACTAAGACGGGAAAAACCATGCGCTCCATTGAAATGTCTAATGAACAATAAAATTGATCCTGATTTGTGTCCAATTCGACTGTACAAAAAACTCCTAGAAAAGCGGGTTGGAATAAAAACAAAACGACTCTTTCTCACTGTAAATCCCATCTTGGAAGTTGAACAGAAAATGGTATAAAAATATTACTGCTGGACGAAAACCCCAGTCATAGTTATCTGATTCTGTATTTTTCTGTCACGTGAATATCGAGATGTATTGAAATGAATTGTAGTGAGTTGGTTTTTTTTTTCAGAAGCCAGAACGAAAAGCAAGCAATTTACCCCCATATGTTGATTGGAGAGACGCAAACGCAACGTTACCCCCTTTGAATATGACTAGTATAGATCAAAGCTGGGCGTTTGCTCATGTAAGTATATTCATGATAGGTTCGCTTGTTGGATTATTTTTTATATGTGTCATCAAGATAGTTGCTTTAGTCACTATATTCGAACTATGATTATCAATTGAAGTTTATCCCATTATTTGTCGGGCAAATCATATCCACTTCTCATCGAAGGGTATCAGTTATTACCGAATTTCAATCATCAATGCAGAAATGGATCAACTTTGAACCTCTTGTATGTATGTGGCTAAGGGTGACAAGCACATTGCAACTTGAGATCTATTTATGTCACCTCTTTTTGTGATTGAAGATCTCCCGTCGGTTTTTTCAAGGGATGGTGTCAAGTTTGGCGAATCTCTCTGTTCTATCTCATAGGCTCCCAGCTGGAGTATTCTGGGGTTACGCAGTGCTATCAAGTCTCATAGTACGTGGATGGAGGTTTCGTCCTCCTCCTGGCAGAATCTGCATTCTCCACTGATCAGTTGATTCAGGTGTCCTTTCAGTCGGCAGTAGCTTGTTAGGATTCATGTTAGAATATGCAATTACATTCCGCTTAGAGTGAATCATTCAGTGGATCTCAGAGTTTCCAGAAGTACATTTGTTGTCCCATCCCTTGACGAGCTTCCCATTATCTGGATTCTTTCCGGTATTATATTATTGTTGTACGTTGGTACCTTAAATTTCACTACGCAGTCCCATAACATTAACAAGTAGTCCATGGAAAATAACACTTTTCTACCTACTTGATTCCATCTGTCACTATCGAGGATTTTGAGGATACAACGAATATCCATATTCCTGACATACCATGGGGCATGTTCTTTGGAATTATATTCTGAAAAATCTGGATCCTTTCCATGTTTGAGAATTTCTTTCCAGAGGACAATTATATTGTTAGTATCCGAGACCAACTTCTCCTCTCTTTTATTATCTCGATGTGGTTTCGATTTCAGTTCAACATCTGAAATAATATCGAACTATTCGACATTTTCTCATATGTCATAAGTGTCCAGTTTATATTTGACATTGAAGGATTCATAGGCGTCGTCTTGGTAGAGTGAATTGACTTCAATTCATCTAGTTTCATTCTCGTGCTTGTTGGTTGCCAATTTCACCTTCTTCGTGGCTCATTTTGTATTTCTTTCAGTGTAGTGTTATCTGCATACAACTTTTTCCTGGGTTATTTTATGAACGAAGGAGGTTCAATATTAGTTTCGAGATATCCTTGTGAGACACCTGTCACACCCCTTATTATTCATTTGGACCCCAACGACGATAGTTCATCGGACTACTCGGAATATGATGTCTGAAATTCAAAAATTAAGTTGTATTGTAAATAGCAGATTTTTTCATAAATATTAATATGTATTCCAATTTATCTCTTTTCATATTATTATTTCTTTCATATAAGTTTTTATCCACTCAATATAAGAATAATTGATATCCCAATTATCCTAACTCTCCAATTATCATCATGTATAATTATTATTATACTTATGATTCTAATAAACTACCTGTAGTTACGCCGCTGTCACATAAATTTCATTTTTAAAACTCCTCTTTCTATTGTTATGCAAATGAAGGTGACTCTAATTTGGGACCGATTCGGGGTGTTTACGTCGTAAATAACTGAAATACGAAATTTTTAAATACTATCATTGCAAGTTCACAAAACAACCTTCAAGTTGTCTACCCTGTTTGATGGATTCTGTCATTGCAAATTTACATGTTACACTCTGTCACATTAGGAAACAGAGTATATATATTTTATATTTATATATATATATATATATATATATATATATAGATATATACAGTGCTAGTCAAAAGTCCCCTCCCCCCCTCGTATCTTTTGAACGGGTATACTTATAATAATGAAATTTGGAGGGTAGAAATGAACGGATGTAGGCTTCTCAACTGGTCATAACAGGTGACGCAATAGTCATAAATGACGTCACAAGGCCACTGTGACCAATAATTTTAAATGGGACCCTATGGCAAGTGACAGCTCGTTTGAAAGGTATTGACAATACCTATTCAGTCATACCAATTTCGTTTGGGTTTCGGCTGATTTTGATTGATAAATTGAAGAAATACAAAAATTATAGTTTCGCATTTAATTAATAAAGATTTTAAAGTACGCCTCTGGTTAATTGTCAAAAAGGTTGACGTTTTTGAATTCTCTACTTGTCAAAAGTGTTTATACCTTGAAAATTTACCTAAGCTATTGTTTAACGAGACGTTTAAGTGTTTACATAGGCAAAATGGTACGTACTGTAGTCGACAAAGTAGCAGCTATCTTAATAATTGGTGAATGTAGAAACAATTTCCATGCAGCGGAACGACTGTTTAATGAGAGGTACCCCGATCGCCCTATATCGAGGGTTCATTTGAGGAGCTTCTTCGGAAGTTTGAAGCATCAGGTAGTGTTCAAGATGCCAAACGATCTGGTCGACCAACAATTAGTGATGACAAAAAATTTACATAATTGGAGAAATGGTAGTAAACCCTACTTCTTCCACAGCCCAAGTTGCGTCTATCTGTGAAGTCAGTCAAAGGACAGTACATAGGGTGTTGGCTAAAAACAAATTTCATCCATACAAATAAAAAATGGTGCACCAACTTTCAGATGATGACCCCGACCGAAGACTAGAATTCTGTGAAACTATGTCCAATAAAATGAACCAACAACCAGGCTACATACAGACAATTTGTTTTAGTGACGAAAGTACTTTCTTTCTCAATGGAAATGTTAACACTCAAAATGTGAGGTATTGGAGTGACACAAATCCTCACATCTTTCGTGAAAAACATACTCAATTTCCAGAAAAAGTGACTGTTTGGGCAGGTATTTTGGGAAACCACATAGTTGGGCCTCTTTCTCTCAATGCTAACTTAACCGGTGAATTGTATCTGGAGATGTTACAAAATGATATTGAGTCGTTAATTCTTGAAATTCTAGAAGATAATCCAGATGAATTCGACAACTTGCAAATAACGTTTCAACAAGATGGTGCTCCTGCACACTATTACGGTGCAGTAAGACGTTACCTAGATGAAGAATATCGTGGTAGATGGATTGGACGACGAGGTTCGATCGAATGGCCAGCTCGGTCACCGGACCTTACACCATTAGATTTTTTTCTATGGGGGTACTTGAAATCTAAGGTTTACGCTACAGCACCTGACAGTATTGCCATTCTGAAACAACGAATTGTTGAAGAATGTAGGGCAATTTCCGCTGACACACTGGGACGAGTACGACAAGAGTTTAGCAATAGGATGCATTACTGCCAGGAAGTAGATGGAGCACATTTTGAACACTTATTATAAGAACTGGTTCTTAAATCTTTATTAATTAAATGCGAAACTATAATTTTCGTATTTCTTCAATTTATTAATCAAAATCAGCCGAAACCAAAACAAAATTGGTATGACTGAATAGGTATTTTCAATACCTTTCAAACGAGCTGTCACTTGCCATAGGGTCCTATTTAAAATTATTGGTCACAGTGGCCTTGTGACGTCATATATGACTATTGCGTCACCTGTTATGACCAGTTGAGAAGCCTACATCCGTTTATTTCCACCCTCCAAATTTCATTATTATAAGTATACCCGTTCAAAAGATACGAGAGGGGGAGGGGACTTTTGACTAGCACTGTATATATATACAGGGTGTTATGTGAGTACGTGGCCAAACTTGAAGGGGTGATTCTTTGAGTAATTCTAGGACGAAAAGTTCATATAAACATGGGTCCGGTAATGCTTCGTTTAAAAAAAAAAACCGTTTTTTCCTGAATATCTTAATAATTCTTCAGCCGATTTTGTTGAAATTGCCCTAACTAATTGGCGTCACGGAAGGCACCTTCACCAATATTTTTGACAAAAAAAAATGTGCGCTACTGATTTTTTTTGCAATTTTTGTATTGTTTTCGCATTGAGCTACTAAAACTACATTTTTTTTAGCATTTTTCCGTATCTTGGTTTGTTTTTGAGAAAAAAAAATTAATTTATTGTTATGTGGTAACGCCGGAAATTAAAAAAAAAACATGATACTAAAAGGACCCATTATTAAAACCATACTTAAACAAATGGTACGCAATTTTTTTCAGTAAGAACACATTTAACAATAAGTAACATAAAACTTAAAATAGTTGCTCAAAATGTCCTCCTTTAACTTCAATGCAAGCATTACTTCGTCTCAATACCGATTGCCGAACACATTGAAATATTTCTGGCGTCTGTCTTATATGATCACATAATCCCGTATCCGTTGGATTAATTCTTCTCCAGTGTTGACTGGAGTTCTATGAATGAGGGACTTCAAATGTCCCCAAAGGAAGGAATCTAAGGGATTTAAATCCGGTGACCTGGATGGCCATGACTGTGGACCTGCGCGACCGATCCAATTTTCTCCATAAGTTGCATCCAGAAATTGACGTGCTACTATGCTGAAGTGAGGTGGGGCCCCATCGTACATGAACCACATTGCTCCCATTACTGCCAGTGGGTCATTTTCTGATAATACAGAAAATGACATACTCTAGACCATTTAATCTCGGCGGTAAAAAATGAGGTCCAATGAGATAATCACCAACAATACCAACCCAAATATCCACGGAAAACTGTTGTTGATAATGATGTTCTATAACTGCATGGGGATTCTTGTCAACCCAGATATGATTGTTATGAAAGTTCATAATTGAATTTCGGGAAAAAAACACGCTTCATCGGTAAACAATATATGGGATAGAAATGTCGGAGATGCTGCCTGTTATTGCAAAAGCCAAATAGAATAAACAACTCGCTTGGGAAAATCCGCAGGTAATAACGCTTGCACACGCTGTATGTGGTAAGAATACAGTTGATGGCCCCTCGAAATCTTCCATACAGTAAAGTGAGAAATGTTTAATTGTTGTGCAATTTTGCGTGTACTTGTATCGGGGCTACGCTCAACTTCACGTAAAACTGCTTCCTCCAGCTCCACTGTTCTTACCGTTGCAGGTCTCCCAATAAGAGCAGCCGATCTTCAGAAGGTGCCTGATTCGCACAGCCTTCCGTGTATTCTCACAAATGTTTTTCTATTTGGTACAATGCGATGATGATATCTTACTTGATGAATGCGTCTAGCCACTCTGGAATTGCCTTGGGCCATTCCATAGACAAAATACATATCGGCCATTTCTGAGTTTGTAAACTGAACCATTTTCTAATATCAATAACGAATTTGATAGCCTAGAACAGTTCAAATAATTACGTATGCACTGTTTCAAGTTATGTCAAAGTCAAATTTGTTTGAATAATTGTTTGTCCTTCCATGGCACTCTAACTTTACTTTCAAAACACTGCAGTAATAATTAACGTTCTTCGTTTCATCGAAAACAGTTAATCTAAAAATTCAGAAGATGACTTTCGTGTAATTTTAATTGTTTATTCATAAATAAAAATCTTCTTATTGCATATCCATGGACAACAATAAAAACATTTTTTAATAATTCATTTTTTTTTATTACTTGCATTACTTTTTATAACAATTTCTGAGACTGGAATAGACTATTGATATGGAAAAAAATAACAAGTACACCCCAGTTTTTTATGATTTGGTAATTAATTGTTTGTATTATTTGTCCCAGGGACATGCAATAAAGTAGTTTTTATGTTTTTCTCAAAAACAAAGCAAGATACGAAAAAAAGGTGGGAACAAAAAAGTTGTAGTTTCAGTTGCTTAATGCGAAAAAAATAGAAAAATTGCAAAAATTGCAAAAATCAATTGGTCAAAAACATTGGTCAAGGTGCCTTCCGGGACGCCACTAGACATGATGATTCCAATCTAGGTAGGGTTAAATTAGCCCCTTACTACCCCAAATAACACTGCCAATTTTCAACACAATCGGCTAAAGGATTATTAAGATATTTAGGAAAAAACGATTTCTTTCAAAAATGTTGACACCCTGTGTCTTGAGAACGGAGCACTACCGGACCTTTGGTTATATAAATTTTTCGTCTTAGAATCCCTCAAAGAATCACCCATTCGAGTTTGGCCACTCACTTACATAGCACCCTGTATATTATCGGGTCCTAGCAAGATTCAATGGAATCTCTCAAACCACAATTCGAGTTCAAGAAAGTCGATCTTCCACACATTTTTATTTTCAAGCCACATTTCTGTTTGATGATGGAAATTATGTGCTTGCAGATTTACAATCGATAACGTTTTGATATCCTTACTTCCATAGAGGTGAAATTTATGAGTTTTTTCTAGGAAGAGTATTGTGCATATTCATTTTTGAAACACTTCCAGCTCCAATTTATTGTTGAGAATACCGATGGTTTGTAAACATTCTCAATTTATTTTTATTCATCACTTCATTGAGCCTTTGTTATTGCTTTTATGTTTTCGACTCCCGAGCGATTCCATTTCTCATTGACTTTGTTGATCATCTGCATCATACTTGGGAATAATTGTGTTATTTATTTTTCAAAGATCCCATATACAATTCTTGCAGTTCTCATCCAACATATAGTTATAAAATATATGAAAATTAATGAGCCCCAACAAGTAACCAATATAAGTTCATTTTCATTTCAGTCTGCGATAGTTGAACTAGCCCTGTACTTATACAATGGAACTGCAGAATTGATGAGTCCGCAATATTTGATAGATTGTACATCGGTGTATACCGTTTTTGGTGCGTTTTACCATGGATTTCTAACTGGGACTACTTCGGACTTCTTATACCCCTACACAGGCGAAAAAGCAAACTGCAAATGGGCACCTGGGAGAGTTTTTACTCAATATAAATATATAAATACCACAGAGAATAAGCTGAAAGAAATCATTGGTGAGCACTCCAACATAGTAAGGGGTAGTTGTTCTAGGCTTGAAATTTGTGTTCCATCGCCTACTACGATTTTTTAATATGGAAAATTACAAATGGTTATGGCTCGAGAATCTCAAATGCAACACGCCATATGTTAGAAAAATCGAATTTAAACGGTTTTCTTCACATAAAGGATTCAATATAAAATTGAACCAGAGAAAGGTAGATCTCAGGTGAAAAAAAAACAACTACTTTCCTGGCAAATACCACGCAGAACGTTGAATGATATTCACCTGAAAATCCATGCATACTTCCATAAAATATCAATGGACATTGAATGCAAATGTTTCTTTCTGATAAGATCGATTATGTTTAATTTAAGTCGTGTTCACCTAACAATCCGCATACCGGTTTCAGGCTTCTTGGCCCTCATCAGTACGGAGTAGTCAACCAGCCAAAAGTCCAAAGAACTCTGGCTGAAGTGAGACACAACGTAAACAAACCATCATCGATCTTGTAACACCTATAGGTACGCCGGAAAGATAAACTTTAACTGGCGGTACCTAGTGACGAAAAAAAACTCCAAATCTCCACCTCGATAGGTTTCTGAATAAAGATTCCTTCTCAGTAGGAATGGCAAGCCCGTCTAGCATATAGTGAGAGATAAGTGCCATGTGAAGTGGAATGAATAGAAAATCGAATTTAAACGGTTTCTTCACATAAAGGATTCAATATAAAATTGAACCAGAGAAGTAGATCTCAGGTGAAAACAACTACTTTCTGGAAATACAACTGCAAACGTTGAATGATATTCACCTGAAAATCATGCATACTCCATAAAATATCAGGACATTGAATGCAAATGTTCTTTCTGATAAGATCGTTGTTTAATTTAAGTCGTGTTCACCTAACATCCATACCGGTTTCGCTCTTGCTATCATGAGTGCAAACCAAGTCCAGAACTCTGGTTGATGAGACTCCGTTTAAATGATTTCTATTCATCCATTCACATGCACTATCTCACGCCATATGTTATTGCATCATTCCATGGAATTTTAGAGAACTGTTTGTCGATATAGTGTTTGCGAGATTTGTTGCAAAATAAGAAATTTTTATGAAAAAGGAATCCAGTAGGCCGCTGTCGTGAAATTTGACACATCCGTGTACCTTCAATAATTGTACACGTCTGATTGTTAATAATGAATTTCACTTGCGAAGACTCAGTGCATATGGTCTTCAGTATTGGCGAAGCTGACATAAATCTTTTATTAGCAAGCAGAATCTACCATTGAAAATATCCAGAAGCAAGAACTCCACGGGTGTCTTCATTCCAAAATTGAGAGATTGGTTTGAACTCACTGGTAATGTGTCCTATACCAAAAAGGAAATTGTTGGTGGTCGGATCAATGAGGAAAATGAGTTGTTAGTTTTATTGATGTCACAGGAAAATCCTCACTTGAGCACTAGGGAAATTGCAGCAGAAACATATATCTCACAAAGTAGTGTGAACAGAATGATATCAAAACACAAGTTTCATCTGAACCTACATCAAGAATTGTATGGTTATCATATCGGAAATGGAGTTGCGTTTATATTTGCATGAATGGCATGATTATGATACTTCAAAGAAGATTATGTTTCCTGATGAAGCATTGAGAACAACGAGGCGGTCAACGGACATAATATGCATTATAACGCAATCAAAAATCCTCACTGGTTGAGGACTGTTGATCACCTAAAGCGATAGTCGCTCAATGTTTGGGGAGAAATTATTGGAAATCACATCAATAGACCATATTTTTACGGCAATGTACCTGCTGAATGGTGAAATATATTTACATTTTCTTCACGACATTTTTCCAGAATATTGAAAGAAGTCAACTTCCAGGAAAACCGTGTGGTTGCGACATGATGGTGCTGCAATGCATAACCATAAGATAGTGCGATAATTTTTATATCAATCTAATCTTAATCGTTAGATAGGCAGAGGAGGTACTATTCCTTGGCCCGCACGATCCCCAGACCTTACTTATATAGACTTCTTTCATTTGGGGTACGTCAAGAAAAGGGTTTTCGGAGATCGTCCAACAACTGCAGATGATATAAAAAATAGGATCACGGAAGCTTCCCGTTCAACTGATGGAGCAATGTTTGTTAGAGTTTGGTGCTCATTTACTAAAATGCTAGCAGCTTGTGTGGAACATGATGGTGAATTATTTGAGCCTTTCTTCAAATTTTTTACATTGTTTCATGGTAATCAATAATTTTATCCTGTTTTTATCAAGATTATTAGAATTGTTTTCTTTGTGATGTACTCCTGTGTTCTATTTAGGAAAGTAATTGATAATTTTGTGGAGTATTTTTATATTCATAAACGTCAAATACAATATGCCAATCAATAACTTTGTCTAATTAGATCTATATCAATTATAATATACACAGAGAAAAACAACATACAGTATCGGAAAGTATTTATCTTGAGTACGGTGGTTTCATGAGAGCGTAAAGAATAGCTTGCTTTATGTTGAGAGAGCATTACAATTTCTCCTCGACTCGCTCGAAGAAGGGATATTTCGTCATGACACAGAGATAAGAGAATCAGGGCGGTCCCGGCGGTCACCTCAGGACGTCAGTATCATACCAGCAGCAGTCGGGAGAATGTGGAATGAAGAAGAATTATTGACGATAATTTCACTTCAGATAATTTGAACAAATTAAACTGAATCATTGATTCAGTTTAATCTGTCGGACGACAGGTAGATCAAAATATTTTTGGTGACGTGGTGGCCACGAAAACTGAAGAAAATTCTCAAACATAAACAAAAGCAAACGATATTTCTGTAAGATAATAAAAACAAAAAACTTATTTCTAACAGAAAAACAATTATTTTTCGAATGGAGAAAAAAAAATATTTACAAGAAAAGATAAACCAAATTGAATATTTTGTGTACGGAATTATTTTATCAAATATTCGAACAAACCACCATTTTGGGTAGAACAATAGCCGAATCTATTGTACTTTCTCTGCGGTTGTGTGAATAGGCGTCATGTTTCAAAAGGTAATAATTGTCACGATCTTGTGTTTTCGCAACCACGGCTCGGCAAGCTGTGCGCTGTGTCGCATTGCCACGTGGTCAGTTCATGCGTCGGGTGGGGTAACAGGAGGGGTGCACAGCAGTGCGTCTCTCTTGTTTATGTGGTATTATCATATCATTGCGTTCCTTGTTGCTCGTGTAGATTTCTGTCTATACCCCAGATAAAATGTTTACGATACTGTATATAACATCCTGTTTCTATTACAATTTCATCTTGAAGAAATATATTCTTTTCAGAATGTGTCAAATTTTACTCAGTAGACCACACAATCCCTATTTCGTCGAAAAGCCCCTCTAAAATGCTATGTAATGATGCAATAAAATATAGGTTGTTGCATCTGAAAAAGTCTTGTTATTTCCATTTATAATATGTCATTTTCAAAATATGGTAGTAGGCGATGGAAGATCGACTCCCAGTTCGCCTTCATCTCAATCTAATGAACACCGTTACAAGTTCTCGTGTAATCAATTCACAATCTGAAAATGAAAAAATTTAAGATCAAGAAAACAAATCAGTTAATGCTATGAATTGCCTTTATAGACCAATCAATAGAGATTTTTTAGTGACAAAAATACTACCTGGAAACCAACTGTGCCATCGTACGGAAGACGTTCTGTAGTTATATCCTGTTATGTTTCCTACTCCAAACTGTCATTGCCTAATTTGTAAAAAAACATTTAAAAGCATTTTTTTATTTTTTTTATCGTTCTAACATTTTTTTATTTTTCCAACTTGAAAACTAATGAAGCAATATCGATACTTTCAATTTGCGAATTGTAGAGAATCAAAATTCGAAGAAAATGTGCACAAACACGACTCAATCGGATTATCAGTAACGGGAAAAAACCGGAAAAAACTGCGTTTTAAAAAAATTCATAACACCGCCATTTTTCAAGTTTTGAAGCAGACTCTCCACGACATAGTAGTAATTGATATGTACTTCATGTATGAATTAGTCAGGCACTGTTGGATTATTAGTTTTGGCATAATTGCAATTTGATTTTTTCGATGCACTTCATTGCATCAGACCTGGATGCGTCATAGGTGGTCCGATTTCAATAAATTTTGAAGATTATGAGAACAGAGTTATGGTACCACAAAATGACTATTCTCATTTTGCGTTGAAATGCTGCGAAATAGGTGATAAATACTTGCAAACATGACCGAAAACCAGCGAGTGCATGAAAGCGGCTCAAGAGTGAAGTTAAAGCAGCAGATTCATAATGGACATAGCGCGCTTGTATATACATACGCGTCCCCGCGACTGCTGCTCTACCCCCACTACACAGCCGCATTCCACGCACTCGGTCATTTTCGGTCATGTTTGCAAGTATTTTCCATCTATTCTGCAGCATTATACGTTTTGTAGAACTGTACTTCTACTCTCGAAATCTTTTTGAAAAATTGGAATCGGACCACTTGTGACTTATCCAGGTCTGCTGCAATAAAGTGCATTGAAAAATTCAGATTACCATTATGCCAAAACTAATGATGCGCCAATGCCTGAGTTTCTCCCACATAAAGTACATATTAATCACTACTATGTAGTGGAAAGCCTGCACTACAACTTTAAAATTGGCGGAGTTTTGAGTTTTTTTTTAAAACTGATTTTCTCTGGTTTTTCCGCTTTTTCTCCGTTACTAATAATCCGATCGAATCGTGCCTGGACTCATTTTCTTTGCATTTTTATTTCCTACGATTCGTCCATTGAAAATATCGAAAGTGCTCCATTGGTTTTCAATTTACAAATCAAAAACGATAAAAAATAAACAATGACAGTTGGGAGTAGAAAACATAACTACAAACCGTCTCTCGTATGATGGCGGAGTCGGTTTCCTGGTAGTATTTTTGTCACAGAATCAATAGATAAGAAAATCTCTATTGATTGGCCTATTATAATATGCCTATTGTATTTGGAAATTGCTCCTGAAAAGTCAACTATTTGTATACAGATTTCAATTCATATTGGGATATAATTTTCAATTCCAGATTATGAAAGGGTACGAAGTTGGAATATAATGTCAAGAAACGTTGGTTACTCTTCTACAAAACATACATAAAATCAACACCTTACAATATTGGAACGAAACATGGATTGAAAAACGTGATTAGAGGTTTTTCAACTTGCAATTAGTACATTCGAAATTTGGTATGCTGTCATGATCGATCATGTTCATTCTACTCGAAATATTTTGAGTGCTATAACTATACAGAGTGTGGTAAAAGTCGGTAACAACTTTCTTATTTCAAATGGATACCTACATTCTTTTCACATGGTTCGAGTGGCCTTCTAATTATGAGTTCAAACAACCTGAGTTATAGTTTTTGACATATAATAATAATGATAATTTATTGATAAGATTACTCTTACAGACAACTATGGACTACAAAATGAATAGTTATGTGGTATCTTGTCAGAATTCAGAGTTCAAACCACCTGACGATGCAAGTGTTTGCACTTCCCTCAACCAAAGTGTACCCATACATCTAATATGTAGATGAATGGGTAAAAAAAACTGAAATATTTACATGAATAATAATATATATGCAAATTATTTGTCCATGTTGCCTATACAGGAATATATACAGAAGCGAAACACATTGTTGAACATACAGACACAGAAACTGAATTCAAATCCGAACTCAAACAAAATATATCGATTTTTCTGGAAAAAATACCCCCGTAGTAGTTTACGAAAAAATGTGTATCTCGCAAACTATTCAAAATTAGGAAACCAGATTTGTAGCTGGAAGTCTATGCGAACTCCTGGTATCCCATCGATGCTTCCATTCTGTATCATTTTTTTCAAATGGTACGTAATTATTTAGACGCCATTCGAAAAAAAAAAAAAATTTAGGGTGAGTTACTTTAGCATTCTCTATACCAAAGAGATTCTTTACTTTTCCAAGTATGTTATGAAAAAAAGATAATTGTGATAACTCAATCAAAAATATAGATTCCTATTCAATTACACAAGACAAATTATTATTAACGATCAAGAACAATGTTGACAGAACTCTAACGTAAATGATCGATATGACCACCCTTTTCTGTTCAAAACATTCTATTAAATCATCTTTATTACGAACTGGTGAAGAAAAGATCAAATATTTCACCCTACGCCAAATATGAAAGTTTGAAGGGGTAAGATTGAATCCGTACAACACACTAGCTTATACTTGTCTCAGGATATTTGCGGCTAAGCAACAGTGGGAGGTCCGTTGAGTAGTCACTGAAATTATGAAGTTATAAATGGGCGCCAGGTCTATTCCCATCAAAATATCCAATAATAGTTCGTTCCAAACCTCAATTTCCCAAAGGATTGAAACACAAATAAATAATAATACGAAGTAAGGAATTTATTGATTACCTCTACAAACAACAAATGATCAATTAAATTTGTCATCTATATCTGTGAATACACATTAACAACAACACAAGGAACAGTTGAATTCAAGCAAAATATAAAAAACTTCAAGTTTTCAAGCACTCCAATAGCATTCGAGCATCTAATACCCATCAAGTTACAAATGTGTCTGAATATCAAATATCAAACTATCAAATATCAAAATAGCAAAAAATCAAGGTATCAAATATCAAACTATCAAGTTTCAAAATCTCAAATACCAACTATCAATGTATCAAACTGTCAAGTATCAAAATAACAAAGTATCAAATAACAAAATATCAAGTTATTATTAAGCACATGCGTCGATGAAATATTCTCAAATAATCCAAATAGCCTTTGTGCCATCTCAAATACCGTTTATCTGTGGCCGCAGACAATAAATATTGACCCAATAGCATATAAATCATACCACACATAATCCCCTCAGTATGAACAGCATGAACAACAAGAGTACGCAATAAACGTAGCGCCTTCTAGTATATAAACAATTTCGCATAGGTGATCATATCTCAGTAGAACATCACAACAAGTGAGTATAAACAACAGATCATCAACAACAAGCAAGTATAAACCACATTTCAGAACAGCAATCAACTTGAGTGACCCGAATCCAAGATGTGTTACATCCTAATGAGGCACCTCCGTCCATCGTCTAGCAAATCCTGGTGATCATTTCCTTGAGGAATCGCCCTATAGACGGAGAGATGGCATTCTACCAGCATTCGGAATTGTTCACCCTGTCGACCATGAACTGGAACACCCTGTACTCCCAAGTACTCAAAAGGACCATTGGCCTTCCCCAAGAAGTATGTGGAAAACCAAAACCAAAATTCCAAAAAGTCCAACAAGTCCAAAGGTCCACGAAACAAGGCCGAAACCAAACCAAAAAAAACCGAAGGGATTTATCACTCAGACAGCATCATCAAACTGCGTCCCACGTTGGCAATGGACATGTAGGATTCTGTTCGGCCCCCATCACAATTGTTAAGTTCGCTGTGAAATGTCTCAGGAGTCCGACAACAGGTCGGCGTGGTGTGGTGTTTCAAATTCTCCTGAAGAGAGCGAATCCAGATAGATACCAAAATATGCCCGCAGGGCAAACCAATGTAGTACTACAATTAATTTGCCGAGTTTGGTCCGGAAAGGGCGATCCAAAAATCACAGTTTTCCAAAACCAAAGCCAATGCCCGAAGTCAAGCTTATGTTTCCTTCTACACCGGCCGCTCATATTCGGCCCCATCAAACTTAACTGTACACTCGTCCACAGATTTCGCTTCCTCCAGAGATATCCTTAGGGACTAGAGCCTCCTTCCGAGTTCTTTTCCTGTTCCATTTCGGGAAATACACAATATAGGCCCTTCAATTTGAACCCATGATATCGGACACTTACGTCGAAATAATAATAATAATTTATTTGCCGTAAGAACAGTACATTCATTATAGATACTACATATATTACATTTCATGCATACTGCAAATAAAAAACGTGATACACTAAAGGCTTAGCCTTGAAAGTGGTTCCATATGGTTACCGCATTGTATAAAGTAAAAAAATAATAATAAACTTATAATATACCTTATTGAGTGAATGCCAACGTAGCAGTAGAGTGACTAATTAATGAACTAACAAAATTGCAGAATGACTAACTAACAAAGTACAAGTAACAGTAACAAATTAGTAACAAAATAGAGACAAAATAGAAAAAAAAAACATCGTAGAACAATCGGTTTTATGTATTATAAAAATGAAAATTAAAATTCAAAATTTGTTTGTTTGTTCCTCGTTTCATATTTATGTTCAGAGAAAGAGAGTTCTGATTTGAATTTGTGTTGCCTCGTGCCTGTGGTTAAGAAGTATAATTGTCGAGTATCAAAAATATTTGACTCTTGGAATAGTTCGTTAGTTGGGTAGAGGAAAGGTTTTTTCATTACAACTTTTATTATCCATTTCTGGATTTTTTGTAGGTGTGCAATGTGATTATTTGTGGCAGCTCCCCATGCTATAAGTCCATATCTGATATGAGTTTCAGCAAGGGCAAAGTATAATATTTTCATTTGTTCAAAGGTAATTATTTGAGACAGGTATTTGAATTTATATAGTGTAAACCTAAGTTTCTTCACTACATGGCTTATTTGTGTGTCCCATTTCAGATGTCTATCTAAATATATACCTAGGTATTTGCAATAAGGTTTTGTATAAATTGTTGTGGACTTGTTGCCAATAGAAAAAGTGAGACGTTCGTATCCTGGTAGATGTCTGGAATAGGAAGTAAAGGGTGAAAAAATGGTTTCATTGAAATTTACTGTCAGTAATCGATTATTGAGCCAGTTAATTATATTAATGAAATCTCTTTCACATTTTATTTTAAGGGTATCCCAACTACTCGCAGTATATATGATTGCTGGGTCGTCAGCAAAACTCAAAATATCACCTTCACTATTAATATTCAGTAAATCATTTATAAATATATTGAAGAGTATCGGCCCGAGAACTGATCCCTGCGGAACTCCATAGGTAACATTTGCAGCAGAGCTCATTTCATCACCCATTTTAACATATTGATGTCTGTCTTCCAAATAACTTTTGAATAGTTGGTATGCAGTTCCTCGGAAGCCAACACACCTAAAAACTGAGTGTGACTGACTGTGTCAAATGCTTTTTTGAGGTCGACAAATAAACCGAGTGTTGGTGTCTTGGCATCAACATTTTTAGATATTTTCGATGTTAGGTATGCTATCGCATCTTCAGTAGATTTTTTTTCCGTGAAACCGAACTGTTTGGTTGATAATAATTTATACTTCTCCAGGAATCCTATCATGCGTTTCTTGATAAGTTTTTCTATTATTTTTGCTAGAGTTGACAGAATTGAAATGTAGCGATAGTTTCCCATATCAAGTTCGTCACCATTTTTATATAGTGGCTTAACTTCTGCTGACTTCAGGGCTCCCGGGAAATGTCCCGTTTCAAAGCATTTATTGATAAGGTAAGTGAGTGGTGTAATAATGATGTGTGATACGTTCATTAGAATACTTTTAGTTATACCGTCTAGACCGGGAGCTTTTCTATCTTTCAATGACTTGAGAATTTCCATCACTTCATTTTCGTTGGTTTCGGTTAGATAAAATGAATTTTCCAATTTGCTGGAAATTCTTGGTTCTTCCACATTGGTATTATTGATTAGGTCATTTGCTAAGTTTTTACCAATTTCAGAAAAGTATTCATTGAATTTTTCGGCAATCTCTACTTCCTGGCAAATTATATTTCCTTCTGGTCCTCTGATTTCAGTTATGTTTTCATTTTCCTTTTCAGTTTTTGTTATTACACTCACGCATTTCCATAGGCCTGTTGTATTATTTTTTGTTTATATTTTTTTTTTTTTTTTCATGGAAGTGTAGAGCTTATTTTTTGTAGTTATTGATTTAACCAATCCATTAGTTATCCAAGGTTGTTTTCTTTATGGCATGACTTGAGCTCGACTGATTTTGTGCTGGACTGAATATGCTTTTTGAGTTTTGCAATGAATATATTGGTAGTTTCGTCTACGTCGTCGCGAGTATAAATATCTTGCCAGTTTTCATTTGTTATAAGAGATATGTACTTATTTTGGTCGAAAAACTTTCTGGTGATTGTTTTTCCTATTAATTTTATTTCAGGGGAAGCCAATTGCACGACTGTTGAATAATGATCCGTAATATCTGATTCTAAAATTATTGGAGTGATTTTGAAGGGTTTTGTGTTATCTCTAATATAAAAATGATCAATACATGTCTGACTTTCACCTTGTATTCTGGTTGGCTTATTTATTGCTGAAATGAATCCGTATTCTCCCAAGATATTCTGATAATTTTTTACATGATCCTCATCTTCATTTCATATGTTGATATTAACATCTCCCAAAATTATATGTGTTTCGGAATTTTTTTGTACATTTTCGAGATATGTTTCAAGACGATAATTAAATTCATCCACAATTGTGGTAGGAGGTCGGTAAATTGTGGTCATCAGAATATTTTTTCCACCTATTTTCATTTTTAGTTCCAATGATCTGATGTCCTCAATTTGCACAACAGAATATTCAAATGGAATATCCCTATGTACATAAACTACTATTCCATCGTTCTGATTTATAACACCCTCATTGTACACATGGTTGTGATGATCAAGTTTGTATAGAGTGAGATCCTCGATTTTCCAGGTTTCCGTTAGTACTACACAATGAATTGGAGACCTTATTTCACTCAATAACACTTTGAGGTGGTCCAAGTTTTTATTAATACTTCTTATATTTGTGTGAAAGATATTGAACACTCCCTTACTACTATCATCGAGAGTAACATTAATATCATCAGTCGTTTCAGCAGTTAATGTATCAATGGTTTTTATCCTGAAATCTCTTATAAACTGATTCATTTTTATATATATATATATGTCAGCTCGAATATCAGTTCCAAAATCCTTTCCAATATAAAATCAAGCAATATAAAAACAGAATGTTACTGCGGATAAAAATTATATAAAATATACTTAAAATATGATTACAAAATTGAACAAGAAGATATGAAAATTCGATTGCGAATAAGTTCAATCATCCTAGGACAATTTGAAGACAAGTACAAATAAAATAAAATACCTTAGTACACTTAGTTGAAGCACGTTGTGTTTTTAAAAAATTCAACATAAAATGTCTACATAATATCCTTCTTTGTTTAGTTTACCTGGTTTCTGTTGATGGAGCGTGTTCTTGGTTTCTCCTGTTTTGCTTTATATGATTGTGGAGGTGGTCCGGTTTCTTTAGTTACTGGGATCGCTGGGATATTTTGAATTTTCTTTAGGGATGCCTTCTCTATGGGTTGGGCTGTTGGAGTAGAAGGTGCACTGTTTGGTTTGTTTTCGGAGAATTCGTTTCTTTCTAGGTCTTCAACCGTATAGGTAACTCCATTTACTACTAGTTTGTCACCTCTTATATAACAGTCTTCTTGATTCTCCTCTTGTTTAGTAAGAAAAAGGTGTCTTCTTGAGATTTTATTCTCTTTCCTTTGGGTATCTGTCAAGTCGTTTGCTATGGAGATACTTTTCCTTTTCAATTCGTTGCAGTTTTTCAGGACTGTTTTTTTGGTGGGGCAAGAGTTAAATTCAATTTTAATGGGACAGTTTTCTGATTTCCCTAGGGTGTAGATGTCGCTAAAATCACTTTCCTTCAACTCTATGCCAAGCAAGTCTTTGAGATCCTGACACAAAATATCAGCAGTGACCTCTTCTTGTTTTTTGTTCAGTTCGAAAATCAGAATATTTTTCTTTTTTTCTGCTCTTTTTAGTTTCTCCACTTCATTTTTCAGTTCACCATTTTCTGTTTCCAGTTTTGTCACTGCGTTTTTTAATTGTTCTATCTTCATAAACAGCCTTGTTTCACTAGCCTCGATGCAGTTCTTTATTTCCGTCCTATTTTTCAAGATCTCTTCATGAATGTTTATAATTGCCTTTTCCACATCTATCGACATAGTAGTGCCGCCGAAACAACGTATACGTTTCCCTTTATGGTCTGGCTAATCTTCTTCAGAGTCGATGTTTGTTTACTCTTTTTTGTTGCCTTTGTATTTTTGGGCGTGCAGAAAATGATGCAGATATGTTCAAATTAGGTGTAACGTACATTCGGTTCAGATATTTCATAGGGTGATATCACTGTTCATCTCACTGGTTGCTGATTTTTAAAATTTTTGGTCGTTTTATTCACAGCTACTTTGTAACTTTTCACTCGAGATTAAATCATAATGTACATTCGCTAAAGCTCGCCACATATATATATATATATATATATATATATATATAAATAGAAAACAATCATTCTCCAACCTTCGATGACATTTCTGGAGAAATTACCCTTGCTTCCCAACAATGCATCCTCATCCATTGAAACTCAGACACGCGCAGGAACGAATCCACTACAGAGTTTGCGAATACAGAGAACCACCAGGGGCGTATTTCCAAATTGTTCTCTAAACATACCATGTTACTAAAAATAAAAGTATTGTACACTAAAACTAGTGAAGTTCATTTATTCCTGAGGAAGATAGTCTGAGGTCGAAAATGAACGTTACAAGATATGGTACCAAAAAACCTCACGAAAACATATGGGAAATTGGCTCCCCGTCGAATTAGCTGAAATTGTATTATATTATAGTAGGATGGGTCATTGGAAAAAAGTGTGAGTGTGAGAATGATTCTGTATGTTTAGTTTCTGAGATATAAGCGGCCAAGTTCGTAAACACGTCGTATTGGGGTAGGATTGACAAATAAAACAAAGTGAGGATGAAAATGTATTGATCGGAACTCTTGAACATGTTCACTTATAATCTTATTGATGATAGTACATTAGGGTGTATACGAGGCATAGTAAAAAAAATTGTATTTCCGGATTTTTTTCCAGCACTATTTCAAAACCAACAAGTTGAATTTTATTAAAATATCATAGTTTCAGTCTATTGTTGATGAAAAAACGTGTTTCGTTTCTTGATGACTCTCTCTGTTCGAAATATATATTTTATTTAATTTTCGAGTATACCCCTATACTGAAAAGAATTGACAGATCGTTTTTGATTACAAAAAAAGGAATTAATCACTACTACCCATGGAATGAAAACGATAGGGTAACATTCTGATGAACTCAATTGTTCAATATTACCTTTCATTTAGGTAAAGGGTGCATTACATTTTTTTTTTTAGGTCATTTACAATGTTTTATTGAATATCTAGAAAACCGTTCGTTAATTTGGATCATATTTCACTCACAATATTTTGAAACAGTTGACTATTATATACGATAGCCTTTATCAACTTTGTATGTTGGTTTCTAAAATATGCATTTTTAAAGTTTACGGTATTACGAAATATGGGGTAACCTATCGATTTAACAAAATTTTATGGAACCTTTCGACACATTCAATTCTATTATAAAACTTTTCGAAATTAATTATTTGATGCTCTGAACAACACAAACCACACTCAACAACAATTTGGAACTCAACAGTATAGACTAAAAAAGATCGAATTATAAATAACGACTCCTAACATTAAAAGTCAATTGTAATCATGAAAATTGATTAGTTATTAACAACATAATCAACAATTCACATAATGGAACTCTCAAAAATCAAACAATAACCAAAACCCAAATTCAAATAAAATTATTAATATTGTTATTGATTGGTCTATTTGCGCAATCTTAAACATTTCTCAATAGTTTATGACTAGGGTACTCTATTGTTTCTATTGGAAATTGATTTGCAAAATCCTGAACCTGGACTATTAAGCTGCCGCATAGCGGCCAGATTTAGGAATGCTATAAAGTATCAACTTTGGATATCCTTTAGTATTATTCCTGATGCACCTGCAAATAAACGTATTCTAGGCTACTACTGTACCTGCAAAAGTCGAGCAAGAACAGTGGGATATTGTTCCCCTATTTGCAGCGTACTTTGGTACCTAGGATATGCTCGTCATCAAGAAACAATAAAGTACCCTAGCCATGAACTATAAAACAATGTTTTTGATTGCGCAAATAGACCAATATTGTTATTTATTGATAATATTATTTGAATTTAGGTTTTGTTTATTGTTTATTTCATGAGAGTTCATATGTTAATTGTTGTTTATGTTGTTTATAACTAATTAGTTTCAATTTCGATTTAGAGTTCACTACTACAATACACTATAAGATTTTCACTACTTGAGAGTTCACTAAAGCAGACGCACGTTTTGCTATACAATAGCTTTATCAGGTTCATTTCGATTTTTTATATTATAATTTCCATAATATTAATAGACTTTTTAGTTAGAAGTCGTTATTTATAATTCGATTTTTTTTAGTCTATACTGTTGAGTTCCCAAGTGTGGTTTGTGTTGTTTATAGTATCAAATGATTGATATCGGAAAATTTCATGATAGACTTGAATGTGTCAAAAAGTTCCATAAAATTTTGTTAAATCGATAGGTTACCCCATATATCGTAATACCGTAAACTTCAAAAATGCATATCCTTAGAAACGCAACATACAAAGTTGATAAAACTATCGTATATGATAGTCAATATTTTCAAAATATTGTTTGTGGAATATGGTCCAAATTAACGGAACAGTTTTCTAGATATTCAATAAAAACTTTGTAAATGACCTAAAAAAATGTAGCGCCCCTTTACCTGAATGAAAGGTAATATTGAACAATTGAGTTCATCAGAATCACTTTTTTTTTATTCAATGGGCAGTAGCAATTAATTCCTATTTCTGTAATCCAAAACGATCTGTCAATTGTTTTCAGTATAGGGTATACTAGAAATAAAAAATATATATATATTTCAAACAGAGAGAGTCATCAAGAAACAAAACAGGGTTTTGTGCCTACAATAGCTGAAAATATGATATCTTAACAAAAAATAACTTGTTGGTTTTGAAATAGTGCTGAAAAAAAATTCCCCTTATACACTCTAATGTACTATCATCAATAATATTATAATTGAACATGTTTATGAGTTCCGATCAATACATTTTCATTCTTACTTTGTCTTATTTCGTTTAAAAAAACAGTTTTTTTCTTTGTCAATCCTACCCCAATACGACGTTTTTACGAACTTTGGCCGCTTATATCTCAGAAACTAAACATACAAAATCATTTGAACTCACACTTTTTTTAATGACCCATCCTACTATTACTACTACTAATTACATTTCAGCCAATTCGACCGAGAGCCAATTTCCTATAAGTTTTCGTGCGGGGTTCTTTGGTTTCCTAAGTTTGGACGGTTGGCGAGATACACATTCTCTCGTAAACTACTACAGCGTTATTTTTTCCAATAATATTGATTTATGTCAAAAACTTCATAGATAAGTTCTGATACAACTGCAAGTTGAAAAACCTCTACGTAAATTGTCACTCTGTAAGATGTAATAGAATATCGATAATATGATAAGAAGGGTTCGCATGACTATCAAAGTTGGGATTTCAATAGGTTTAAATGGCTTCAAGTGAAAACTAGAATACTATTTCATTTCCAAAACCAACATAATAACTATTTGTCAATTTTGGATTCAACTGTTAGAGAAACGGTTATTTTCGCATCGCATAAAATATGTCAATTAATTTTCAAGAAATATAAAAAGATTGATCCTCTATTCGTGATAAGATGCGAATCCCCTGAAATTGTAATCCCAAATTTCATTTGTATCCATTGTTTGGTAGCGACATTATTGAAAGTCAGCCAGGAATGCGATTATTAGGGATTTTTCATCCATTTGTTGCATAGATCTAGCTGACTTGATTGCCAAGTATCATGAAGCACTGATGTTAGCACTAATGGAATTTTTTCAGTGCAAAATGGTTCCATCGCAGTTTCAATAGATGGTACCAATCTGTTCCTGTACGACACCGGGATAATAGGTGGGTCCGACTGCGAAAATGAAGAGAGCAAATACAAAACACCTTGGAATGTAGCCATCGTCGGTTATGGAACGGAAAACGGAACTGACTACTGGCTCATGAAGAATTCGTTGGGTCCAATGTGGGGAGAGGAAGGATATTTCAGATTGCAGATGAATGTCAATGCATGTGGACTCTTGAATGAAATGTGGTCTGCGTTTGTGACTGGTGTAACAAAAATTGTCCGTGTGGTGTGATAACCAAAACCAAAAAATTTATAGTTATACTCATTTTACTCTACCAAAAAAACATGTAGGTGTTATTTAAGAACTTTCCATCCACTATATGAAGTATTATTTCAATAAACACATTGTGCAGGATGTGGGAGTCTGAATCAATTCGAACATGATAATCAATAATTATTAAAATTAATGGATAACATGACAAAATGAATGTTTAATACATAGTATCTGATTACAATAACACCATTCACCATTTTAAAAAGGGAAACATTCTCAATTAAATATTGTAGAAAGATTTTTCTGTGAATTGAAAAATCACAATAAATGAAGTTATTTTTTGTGAATGTCTAACAGAAAACAACTACTTTTCCGGCTAAGCCACGCTGGACATTGAACTACATCTGATAGATATTCTGAAAAGGCCCTAACTCAAAAGAAAAAATCTGAAATTGAAAATTTGCAATTTCATTCAGATAGTAATTTGATTTTCTATTCCAGTCTTAATTAAGAACTCATGAAGATGAATGAGGCAAATAAGAATGTTTTCCAAAACAGAGTACTCACCAGAAACCATTCGTAACATTGACGCAGGAGAGACATCGCATTCACTAGGTCTTCAATACATTTTTGTCGACGAAAATCTATTTCACGCTTCCACGATCATCAGGAAAACCGGAAGGAATGGGAAACACATTTTCGAAAAACAATCTCACTTTGCAAGGATGAAAAAAGTTAGAATCATTTCTTTTGGAGAGACACTTTGGAATTAGTGTTTTCTGACATTAAAATCTGTCATGGGGTATGATAGATTGATTTGTTGAAAATATAAACGGGATTGATTTGTTGAAAATATAAACAGGATGTTCATAAAATCAGATGTGGAATCATCTGCGACTGAAAGATAAACCTTAGTCACTATCTTCCATCGTCAAGTTCAATGTCACTGGTTGCATAATTCAATTTATTTAATCGTATTCATTCACAAAAAATCTATCTATTCATTGAGAAATTTCCACATAGGATGTTCAAAAACGATGGAACTCGCTAAAAACCATTCGATTATTCACTACCAAAAATCTTGATCAAATCATTTCAAGTAAATATGTTTGTATATAATGAAAGAAATGATTTTTTGTTTCAAAAAAATCATTTATTAAGACTACATCTTGACATAATACGAAGAATTACTCACAATGAGAAAAAAAATACTTTGTGTTAAATATTGAATTGATAAAGTAATATTGTTGATCTAAATCTATGAATTATTCATAATGAAGCTTTTGTTCTTTCTCTTCAACAAAACCATTGGTTGAGTCAAAATATTGGTTGAAATAATATTCCTGATCAATTACTCATAATGAAACATTCGTTCAATCTGTTCATCAAAACCATATGTTTGAGTGAAAATATTGATTAATTGGATCGGAAAAAATAATATTCTTGATATGAATAAATTAATTATGCATGATAGAATGTTCGTTTTCTGCCTTCAACATTACCAGTTGCTCAAGTCAAACATTCCTTACGTTTATTGAATAATTTCATATTCTTGATTTGTAATGCATCCATATTGCTTTAGTAAAATCATTTTGTTAATTCAAAGAAATCATTTTCATCTTTTGCTTAGGTGGAGAAATACATTTGTAGGGCTAGAATCAAAGCATTATTTCCCCTTTTGTACAGTAACTCTGTCTTAAGAATAGACTAACACTGAATTTCCATTATACTTATTGTGGAAAAATGGATATAAGTATGAATATTTTCTCTCGACATTAACATATATTTTGTGATTATGCAAGCAGTGAATACACATTATTTGAACTTAAACTTTATGAAGTTGCCAGAAATATTTAATTATTGGTGGAAAATAGATATATAATAGTTTTTGAAGAAAATATCCATGACAAGTATCTGTAAAGAAATAATAGAGATTTAATGGTTAAAATCAAGGATTTGTCTAAAGACAATGTTGATGTATAAAGAGGGAAAATGCGTAATAATGCGAATTGTAGTTTATCAACATGATTGAACCAAGAGTATTTATGAAAAAGTTTTATTGAACATATTATAAAAAAACAAAATTTTTACCACAAATATTGCACTTCATTTCATATCAAATGCTCAAAAAACCACAAATTTAATTAAAGAAATCCAGTCTCACTGTCTAGCTATACTCAAAATATCTGATAAATAAGGTGTACATTATCATATTTGTATCAATATTAAAACACATTTTTGAATCAGTAACCATAAGTATTTACACTGTGCTGGATATTCGATATCCATAACATGGAATATTTCAAAGAGTGTATCAAAGCAGGGTGTTATTGATTTAAAATGGTAACGAATATTATCAATAATAATATAAAATATTATTCGGACAGCTAAAGGGTCCTTCCATCAAAATGAATGGTTGCAGAGTTGTTTTCTTTGCAGCTGCCTGGTCACTCAAATTTCTAAGTTTCTCCTCAATTTCAGAGACACAATAGAACTTGTAGACACATGGCTTTCCTGTATACATACCGTAACATGCACAAGAAACCCTTCCTGGCATTCCACCGCAGTAAATTTCCAAGTTTTGGTGCTTAGTTTCACTCTGCCCTTTGGTGGAATCAATTGCGGCAAAAATAAAATCTGTTTTATCAGTTTAACATCTGAAAAAATATATAATATTATTAACAAATTCGATACTTCCCACGAGGGCATAAATTATAAGAAACCATTACATGTAGAAAGATAAAATGTTCACAAATTATTTTCAATTAAAATTTAAAACCCAATATTTTAAGCAAAAAATCATAAATATGTCAATTCTTGTATATTATTTGGTAATTCATTTTAATATGTGTAATATGAAATTATTCAAAATATTTAATCAATTCCATATTATATTAGGCATGGTAGCATTAATATAAATATATCAAGTTACTTCAACAAATAGAGATCAACTGAAAAAATATTTCTTTGGTTCAAAGAAATGCATATTCATAGTTTTAAACCAAGAATATGAAAATTTTGAAATAGTTTGTAACCGTCTTTGACCTTATACAGTATTTCCCTACATCGATAGGAGAAATTATTTTCAAAATCATACGAGTTGATAACTAACTACAAAAAAGATTAATACTTTTCTTCATATTATATAGGTATAGTGACTTCAAACAAGGCAATAGGTAATCATCGACACAGTGTTTGAATAAAAAACCGCCATTTTCCAGTAATGCTTTGTGATACTTACCAAGGAAATTTTTTATTGTTCCATCATCTGCCTTCCACAAGATGAGCAATTCTTGGATATCCATGTCAACGTTTTATTTTTTTAAAACACAACACAATTAATTTATAGTACACAGTTTATTGCAGAACTCTTGTCTATCATTTATTTTTGAAGCGTGGCGTGGGTAAATTGTCGAATGTCGAATGTCGCAGGTCGGCAGGTCGGTCGCAGGTCACATGATGTTATAAGGACGTTGCGAATTGTATAATTATTTATTGCGAGGCTATTGGGTTAATTTCGAAATGTCTGCGTGTCAGTCATCTGCTTTATACAATCATATATTGTGTGGCTTGTGCCTCATGAATAGGGAACACGCGGGATTTTTTTTTTTATTTGCATCAGTTCGGTCTTCAAAAATTAGATTTTGTGAAAATAATTCCTCAAATCCCAAAATTTTGTCGAAATTTCCAAATTTAAAGGTGCTATTCAATCAAAACTAGAGTTGAATAACTTCCCCCAAAAACACTAGCGCCAATTGTGGTTGTTTCAGAAATATTGATAGGCAATACTATTTCTCTCAACCAAATATAAATTCAACCTCACTTTCAATGTGATGTATCAGTACCAATTGAAAATACTCTGATAATAAAAAAATCAGTACAACATATAAAGGAAGTTAGATGAAATTATAATTGACAGTTCGAAGCAGTTAGCGCTGAAAAATTTAACTGTGTGGAGTAACGATGAATACGTCTATCAGAGGCGCTAGGAGTACGTTTTTGAATTCTAAATTGATGTTTTCAATTTAGAATTTTGAAGAACATTAAATTTTTTTTCTATTTCTAAGTATGTTGCTGAACTTTGTAGGCAATCTTTATGTTCAAATCAAAATATTTTAGAAAAGGGGCACTTGAGTGTTCCCTATTCCCAGCCGGACGGCATATCAAAACCGCTTGGGTACTAAGAATATCAGGCATTTTATGTTACTGCAGTTTGATTGAATCCTTTGTTGAGATGTTCGTCTTGAAGTTTGGAAATAATCATTTCGAGTATAATTTCAATTTAAAAACGTTTTTTTCTTCCTTTAATGTAGAAATGTATTACAGACCTAGCCGCCTCTTATCCATTTCATAAGCAGTTTTTGCTACAAAAGGTGGCGTCACCTTGCAGAAACCGATTTTTTTAACTTGATCTTTTCGCCTTTTCTTTTCCTGTACCCTTCAAATAGAAAAAATTAATGTGGCATCATCGCCTAGCTACCAATCTCAAGAAATCGGCATTTATGAAATGAGATAATGGTAATGGATATGGTGATTAATTACAATGAAGAAATAATTTTTAAAGGGAAAACAAATTCGACGATGACATACCTAATTTAATATCCAATATTTATAACTGAAAAAAATGTTTTCAGGAAGTTTCTGTAAATGTGAATTCGAAAGTTATCTAAACGTTCCTTGCTTATAATTCATTTCATTTTTGAAATGTATGAAAAGAAAGTGAATTATTTTGTATTTGAACATTATTTTTTGTTAATGAAGGCTAGAATATTATATTTTGAAGGTTTCTCTTCTCAGTTATACTCACTCATGTCCATTAAAATAAAGCAATCCCTGTTTCCAAAAACTGAGTTGCATGTAGTCATTGGTTTCAGGTAGCCTCAACTTTTGAGGCATTATAAATAAAATACTATGAATAGGAAACAATTATCGTTAGTTGCCAATCTGAATAGTCAAGGTTATCGAGTTTATGACTTGGATTAAGAAAATATATATATATATATTGGAGAGATATTAGGTTTTTCAATTCGAAAAACTAACAAAGTTTCAATTTTAATATTTTTTTAGAATTCAACTTTTAATATTTTTTTATCAAATAAATTCATTTTTGACTTCTAGTATCAAGGGAGGAAAGTATTCTATCGAAATATTATGCTTATCAGTTCGAAAAAAAAAATATCAAACAGAAGAAACAATTTTTTTAATCTAAAGCAATGCTTATTATTTATATTGTTGTATCCTGGAAAAAAGTATTGAATCAAAATATTACATTTTTCTATTTCGAAGAAATCGTATTAGGAAGTAGAATTTTTAATTTAAAAAAATGCATATTCAAGTTAGGGGATCAAAAGAAATGAAGTATTCAATGAAAATATTAGTTTCATTATTTCGAAAAAATTATAAATATCAACTTGAAGAAATTATGTTTTTTCATTTGAAGCAATGCATATTCATATCCTTGTATCAAGGAAGTAAAAGTATTGAATCAAAATATTAGGTTTTTTCAATTCAAAAAAATCGTTAATATCAAGTTGAAGAATTTATATTTGTATTTTTATAATGACATGCTTGGTTCAAGCATATATTTCAATGAAATGATTCTCTTGCATCGAAAATAACAAATGTTTTGAGTCAAAAAAATATGCTCAATTCAAAGAAAATATGTTACTTGAATATTCAAAGAAATTCGTTTTCTCAATTTGAGATATTTTTTTTTGTGTGTAGGAAACAAAAATTTCCAAGAAAAAACCTTCGAAAACCGGGAAAATTTACTCCAAATTTGGCTGATATTAAATTTTTTTTATGATTTCTACACAGATAATGCCACTTCAAACAATACCCATGAATCACAGTTGCTCAGAAAACATGAACCTCTAATCCCTGAAATGACATGCACTTTTTCAAAATCCCAAATTCAGTTTCTATTCATAGCTGCATATTCAATTTCAAAAATAAGTACTGAATACAACGGATAAAAATGAAAGTCAATCACCCACGTTTCCTCCAGACATATCAAATTCCCCCAAAGCCCGGAGCGAGCCATCCATCTGACTATCGCTGTCGGAAACAACAGAAAGCGAAATGCAAAGTACGGGAAAAGAAAATGGAAAACAGATTAAACGATAGGACGTGAGTATTTTAGGGATTGGCGAATATTGAGATAGGAGTCGAGAGGAATTCAGATTAGGTGAAAGAAGTTATCCTATTTTGGCGGGGTAATATTATAAAAAGCAAAGAGATCGGCTGCATGCCGATCACGCAACCTACTTTACATTCACAGTTTTCGGGAGGGTTTCTCAGTGGAAATGTCTTCTTTGGTACGATTGAGTCGATGATTTTGATCTCCAGACAATCGACAGAAGGTCGCGTCGACTGGCCTTGACTTTCTGGAAGAACATTAAAAAAATCATTGAAATTGAGCATCGAAAATATTATTGCATGTTAAATTCTTCTTGCATTCCTGAATTCGTCTATTTTTTTTATTACAAGTAACAAGCTTTTATTTAGTTTCACCTGTCCCGATGTTTGTCATCAAATATTGCGAATTGAATTTGATCCACTTCCAGTTGCCCGATTAACGTGAAATTTGGCAGGTGTTCAAAGATTCCGTGACAAAGCATTATGGAATTTTTGAGAGAGAAAAAAAATGGCGGCTCTAAGATGGCGGACGAGATTTGTGTTTATAGTCCGATTCGACTCAAAATTAGTATGTGGGGGTTTTCGGGGTCGGAGATTATGAATTTCATTTCAAAATTCACAAATTCAAGATGGCGGCACTAAGATGGCGAACGAGTTTTGTAATTATGGTCCGATTCTATTAGAAATTGGTATGTGGAGGTTCTCGGGGTCGAAGACTATGGATTTATTCTCAAAATTCATAAATTCAAGATGGCGGCTCACATACTTGTGATAATGAAACATTTCTATTCAAAATTGGATCGGGGTTTCTGGGGACAGAGATTATGAATTTAGTCGAAGATTATTGTTTTTTTGTCAGAATTCATTAATTGAAGATGGCGTAGGAGTTAATCTTCAGATGGTCTCCTCATTGAAGAACAGATAACTCAGAACTCACAGGAAAAAGGCCTCATAATGACTATGCATTAACAGAAATGCATAGATTAAGGTGGACTTACTAAAAAGCACAAAATAAAATAATTAATAAAAAAACCTTTTTAAAGACAAGCTTTTATTCAAATGCGCTGAAAAGTAAAAAATAATAGCTTTGGATGTGCGACGTAGGTTATTCCGTGAGTAATAGATTCAAAAGCTTGTTGCGCAAAGTTTTCAGTTCGAATACAGAAGCGACAAGCTTTTGAATCTATGACTCACGGAATAATCTACGTCGCACATCCAAAACTATTATTTTTTACTTTTTAGCGCATTTGAATAAAAGCTTGTCTTTAAAAATATTTTTTCATTAATATTTTTTTTCCATCATTATGTGATTACTCTAGTTCATACATAGAAATATCAGATTAGTTAATGAGAAATAAAATAAGTATAAATTTTTTGTTTAAATGAACCGATTTTATTTTAAAGAAACACAATAATGATGCAGATAATATATTGAAAGCTGAAAAACAATTAGGTAGGTATCAGGTACCAGTCAACAAACCACTTTCCTCATCAATATAGGGCATTGATGGACTAAAATAAAATGTGGGGCGCGTCGAATCTCTATTATCTACGGTCAACCGCTCAAATCAAATTACGCTACGCCACACGATTTTATTTTAGTCTGATCAATGCACTTTATTGATGACGAGAGTGGTGTGATGACTGGTACCTGCTACCTACCTAATAATTTTTCAGCTTTTAGTACATTATCTGCATCAGTATCATGTTTCCTTACAATAAAACCGTTTAACTTGAAAAACATACTTATTTCATTTTCAAGTTTTTAGTTTTTTATTTGATTTTAGTAACTTAATATTTCTCATTTTATCACGTTATTTAGTGCCTCATTATTACAAGTGTCTTTCCTGTCAGTTTGTTGCAATCTATCTCCCCAATACATAATCTTTTCAAAGTTTTACTCGACTCAGTGCCACGTAAGCTTCTCCTTCCTCAAACAATTTCGATCCTGATTACGCAACTGCGTGGTCTACAGTGCTGCTTTAGTAGTGTACCTATGAGAGTTCTACCCCAAAATCCCATGCTTTTTCTTATGAAGGTTCATTTGGGTACTTTTGGTCCCGCGGCTATGATGTTCAGGTATATTCGGAGATAAGTTCTTCCATAGATGGTGTATATATTTCTCGATTGTCTTTTATTGACTTCATCACTACATTTCCTATCAAGGTGTTCTCCAGAAGTGTATTTCTTCCACCTAAAATACCTGCTCACCAAGACAGCCACAACCGTGACCGTCCTTGTCCAGCCGGCCCGCGTGACCATCCATGACCACTCATGACCATTCATGAACATCCGTTACCCTTCGCGATCATCCTCGTGAGCATCTTTGTCCAGTCGGTCCGCGTCTGTGACTACCCGTGACCACTTATGACCATCCATGAATATCCGTGACCGTCCATGATCATCCTCGTGACCGTTCGCGATAATTCCCGTGACATCCTTGTCCAGTCGGCCTGCGTGATCATGCGTGTCCACCCGTGAGCATCTATGAACATATGTAACAGTCCGTGATCATCTTCATGGCTACCTGTAGCCATCCAAAGAAAATAACCCAGTTTCAATAGTTTTGTGTGATTCGATGTCTCTAGTAGTATTCTTCAATATTAACATTACCTAATCTGAACTAACTAAGTCTCTTGGAGAGTTGGGTTATATGTTTTGATCGTTTGCTCTCATATAGATATCTCTGATTGTATTATTCAATACTAAGCTCACCGAATCAAATTATAAGTATACAAATAATCTCAGAAAACTATTTCTACACTCGAATTCTGGTATTTTGATAGTTCGCTTTCTATTGATGTACGTATCGATATTTTTTCAATATAATTTAACCAGAACTATCCCAAATAAATCTTTCATTTCATGACCCTTTTTGTTTTCAGTTCTACAAACCGAGTAATACTATATTTATCCAAAAAATACCTTCGTAGTAGTTGCATTCATCAATCACTTTTCCACATACAATTGGAAATCGTTCACTCGTTCACTATGATTTCAAGAACAACAAGTTCAAACAAGCTTACACAAGTTTTATATAATGATGTTCGAGAATCTACGGTCTGCACGTTTCCTTTATCGAAAATCTTCGGATTCAAGATCATGCCCGATTGGGGGATATAAAAAGCAATTGTACTTCGATGTATAATAATCATTCATCAGTCTCACGTACGAGCACACACATCCATATATAACTGTATACACCTTTATATGTATTATATATGTCCTTCTGGTACGAATCATAATTCTCCCTTACTCAAAACAATACAACATTCATAAAGCTCAATAGAGTACTACCACATCCATTTTCAATCCAGAGATCAGGTCCAGTAAGATTTCTTTCTATCTAAAACACCCACCAGTTGCCAATGGGTCATACCTGTACGAATATTGTCATCCTCTTTATTTTATGTTCAATAATAAAAACAGCCATTACCCAACTGATATAAAAAAAAACTACCAATGAACAACTTTTTCGTGTTCAAGGCTCTTGATGAATTTTCCTCGCAAAACAAACCAATCGGAATCAACCTCAAGAGTTTCAAGCATTCAATTCACAGTTGGACCCTCCCAAATCATACATATCCCTATTAGTAGCATATGCATAATTCGCACACCAAATGTCTTTTCCCAACATCAAATCAACTGAATACTACTTACATCGAATTCCCACTCGTTTTCCACAACCACCCAGCATAAAGTCAATAATTTCAGTTTTGACTGCTAATTACGTACAATTCACATATAATCAACTAAAAAAATTTCACTTGCTACCTCGAAGCAAATATTTCATCCATACAGAAACTATAAATGAATCCAAAATCTTTCGAAATGGTAATTCTGTAACAGGAATATTTAAAAATATAAATTCTGAATATGATCTTAATGCGAAATTTGTCATATATTTTCAAGGATATTCAAGTTAATCTTTAATTGCAGAAGCTTTCTCCAAAATATCAACATCTTACATATACATCAATATTCATCATTCCAGTCCTTCTGTAACATGTCTAATTCTGCCTCACACAGAACAAAACGTTATTCATGAAGCTCAATATAGTACTACATCATTCATCCTCAACCCACATCATGAATTATATCTCTTAAGTTTCGTTTTTATCTGAATCCTTCACCAGTTTTCAGTTTATCATACTTGCTCAAAATTGAAGTCTTCTTTATTTTATGTACAATGATAAGAAATATACAATTCACCAAATGATATCAAAGAAAATCATTTAAAATTTACAATAAACAACATTTTCGATTCCATGGTCCCAACAATTTCTCGTCATGAAATACAAACTGTTCTGAACAACAATCAATCAAAATCAACCTAAAAAAATCCGAACGATGCACATTTAACCACCAATTGAACCTATCCAAATCATACATATCCTTATTGCTAGCATATACAGAGTTTGCATACCAAATTTCTACTTCTCAACATCACAATCAACTGAATTGATCCTACTCCTATCAAATTTCTACCAACACCCTTTTCCACGACCACATAGCATAAAGTCAATAGTTTCAATTTATGACATCTAATAATACATAATTTACATATTCATCAATATCTTCGCCGAAGCAGCCATTTCATTATTGATAATAACCATACAAAATCCATAAAAGCCCAAAAATCATTCAAAAATACAAAATTCCGTAACAGGAATATCCAGAAGTAAATATTACCGATATATGATCTAGTTGCACATAATTTGCATATCATTGAATTCTTTTTTTTTCTATGTATCTCAGGAACACACTCAATTTATCCCAAAACCGTAATCTGTCCTGTCAAAAATACAATAAAATCGAATTACCCAAATTTGCATTTTATCAAAGTAATTTTTTTTTTACTAGGTTTATCATAAACAGTAATATTAGTCAAACAACAGTCAGATGCTTCGAAAATATCGAATACTTACAATAACAGAAATACCTATATATATTGCCAAATTGATCTAATTACCCCAATTGGCACATTATCAAAGTACGTTTTCCTTCCACCTATCTATATTACAGTCAAATTATAGAATTATACGCGAAAAAAGATGTTTTGACAAGAAGATCATTCATTTTCACAAGTATAAGCATGTTACAATATACATCGCAGAATATGCTCCTATCTAGCTCAAATTCGAACAAATTTTTCACTAAAATCATGCAGAAACCGCAACGAATAATTCAATAAAATTCAAAAACTCATGAACTGTCATAAAACCTTTCAAAATACAATTATTCCGTAGAAATGCCAAGAATTCACACTGTCCAATAAAATCCAATTACAAAATTTTCAAATTTTCAATGTTATTTTTTGTACAAGATTCATTGAAAAACAGTATTTATTATAATTCAAACAACAACTATAAATAAAACCCCCAAAATGATTGGAAAATAAATAATACAGTAACACAAACACCTGACACATATATTGCTAAAAAGATTAATTACCAATTTGTACATTATCAAAGAACTTTTCCACGTTTTTTCGAACATCATTATATAAAACTTGTGTAAGCTTGTTTGAACTTGTTGTTCTTGAAATCATAGTGAACGAGTGAACGATTTCCAATTGTATGTGGAAAAGTGATTGATGAATGCAACTACTACGAAGGTATTTTTTGGATAAATATAGTATTACTCGGTTTGTAGAACTGAAAACAAAAAGGGTCATGAAATGAATGATTCATTGGAATGGTTGGAATCTGAAACATAACATCCGGTACAAAAAAGGTGAAAAAGCAGAACTCGATCCTTCGAAAGATTTATTTGGGATAGTTCTGGTTAAATTATATTGAAAAAATATCGATACGTACATCAATAGAAAGCGAACTATCAAAATACCAGAATTCGAGTGTAGAAATAGTTTATTTAATAGACGTTACAATCAGAGATATCTATATGAGAGCAAACGATCAAAACATATAACCCAACTCTCCAAGAGACTTAGTTAGTTCAGATTAGGTAATGTTAATATTGAAGAATACTACTAGAGACATCGAATCACACAAAACTATTGAAACTGGGTTATTTTCTTTGGATGGCTACAGGTAGCCATGAAGATGATCACGGACTGTTACATATGTTCATAGATGCTCACGGGTGGACACGCATGATCACGCAGGCCGACTGGACAAGGATGTCACGGGAATTATCGCGAACGGTCACGAGGATGATCATGGACGGTCACGGATATTCATGGATGGTCATAAGTGGTCACGGGTAGTCACAGACGCGGACCGACTGGACAAAGATGCTCACGAGGATGATCGCGAAGGGTAACGGATGTTCATGAATGGTCATGAGTGGTCATGGATGGTCACGCGGGCCGGCTGGACAAGGACGGTCACGGTTGTGGCTGTCTTGGTGAGCAGGTATTTTAGGTGGAAGAAATACACTTCTGGAGAACACCTTGATAGGAAATGTAGTGATGAAGTCAATAAAAGACAATCGAGAAATATATACACCATCTATGGAAGAACTTATCTCCGAATATACCTGGACATCATAGCCGCGGGACCAAAAGTACCCAAATGAACCTTCATAAGAAAAAGCATGGGATTTTGGGGTAGAACTCTCATAGGTACACTACTTGCCTTGCATTTTGTGGACAGTGGAAGCCCATGACAAAATTAAGGGCAACATCCTTCAACTTTGCTGTGAACTGTATGCCCAAGTCTTGAGGAGAAAACGCTAACGACAAATCATTTTTATCCACCCTAATGCCATACAGTCCCCGAAGCGCTTTAACCTTATACCTAAATTCGGGTAGTAAAACGCTAACGAAGTGTCATTTCTAACCACCCTAATGCCACACACTCCTCGTCACGATATAAAATCTTCACTTGGGTGGGGTATTCATGCTTGAATCACGATTTTAAGTTGACAACATCCTTTGTTTTGGTTAGATACCTAGATTTCAATTTTTATGTATTGAGTATCCAAACTCCATGATCCACCAATTTGTTTCGGACGCCATCTTGGATTTGGAATTTTTTCATGAGCATTGTATTCTACTAGTCAATCCCTTCCATTTGATATTCATATTGAGGGGGTTGTATTGAGTGTCTGAAATCTGTGATCCGTCATTTTGTTTCGGACGCCATTTTGCATTTGGAATTTTTTCATAGTGACTCTACTCTACTAGTCAAGCCCTTTCATTTGATATCCATACTGAGGGGGTTATATCGACTGTCTACACTCTGTGATCCACCATTTTGTTTCGGACGCCATCTTGGATTTGGAATTCTTCTGTGGTGACTGTATTCTACTAGTCAAGGTGATATCAATATTCAGGGGTTTGTATTTGACTGTCCAAAATCTGTGATCCGTCATTTTGTTTCGGACGCCATCTTGGATTTGGAATTCTTCTGTGGTGACTGTATTCTACTAGTCAAGCTCTTTCATTTGATATCATATTGTGACGGCTGCCATCTTGGATTTACAATGATACTGAATACTCATTATTGTATTGTCATCAGAGCTAAAGGTGTTCACCAAATTTCATATAAATCGGTCAACAGAAAGGGGAAAAAACTTCAACTACTAAATTTGACCCGCACAAGACACAAACAAGGCAAGCTTAATAGAACCGTTCAATTGAAAAAATCATTCAAATTACTTTATTCTTTCTACCACTTTTGTTTCCATAAAGTGTTCACATCTATGAACATAACTTCAAAGGATAGATTACAACTGGTATAAAAAATTCTTGTTAGAATAAAGGTTTTCTACTGGCATTGGGGCAATGCATACTGGACTCCTTTGAAAAAACAAATCAGTTTTGCTAAATTCGTTTGTTACTTCAACACAATAAGTAAAGCGAATGATTGAAGTAAACCCATAAAAAGATCTATCCAATCACTTAACTGAGAAAAAGCATAATATATCTAGAAAACCAAACCAAAGAAGTCAATTGGTATTGTTGAAATTGTAGTGAAACTAGAGAATAATGTCGATTCATTCGACCAGATGTTTAACATTTTTGTTCAATTTGTCTTTTTCCACTGGAACTTTCCGTGGCTCATTTAAAACTTCAATTGTTGCACAATTATAAATAGGATCCAAACAATTATAGAGTGGCACGTTAATCAACAGCTCATAACTCATCTTAGAGAACTACATATTTCGACAGATTCTCAATTCGGATTCCGACTAAATTTGAATACAGTAGATGCAACTTCCTCACTACTAGACAAGAAAGACTTGAACCTAGTTACGGAACCGATCACTGGACATTTATTTTGTGATTCTTAAAGTTCCATCAACCAAGCTAACAAATTGTTTGTCAGAAAAATGGAAAATTTTCATTGGAAAACACAAACAGCATTCAAATTTTTGTATGGACCTAAAACTTTCCAATTAACAGAGGATTCAAATGCTTCCCAATATTTCAATGTAGTCTGACTCAGATAGAGAGCTTTATAACCACCACACAGTGATATAGACAGTACTTTATTGGGTTTTAATCTGAATATCACTTATAAAACTCATGAAAAATAATAACCAATAATGTATTTACATAGTATAACTTAATGATATTCAGTTTGTCGGTGAGAGAAAAAACCTCAAATAGTATTAAATTGACATGAGTAAATGAACCTCTGTAAACCAGAGTTTATGTTCCTAATTTGAGTTGACATGAGCCTTCAATTTCATATTTTGATCAATTGAATTATTTTATTTGTAATGCTCATTGTAAATGAGTTAATGACTTCCGTTGCTCAGTGTAAATCATAGTATAAATATACTATTGACCTATTGACTTCTCGTGGGACCTATTATGGTTCAAAACACGGTAAACAGGGCGGAGAAAACTCCCCAAAAACCATGGGAGGATGCGGAGCTGGGGGTCGTTGGAGAGGCAGCAGTGCTTCACGACGATACCTTGGTGAACATTCTACTCAGATGAGCCAAAAGCTCAAGGCTCTCCAAATAAACCTCCAACATTCAAAAGCAGCCACAAGTGTGTTTAGGAGAGAGTTAATAGAAGAAAACTCCTGTATAGGGTTGCTTCAAGAGCCCTGGATCAATAGAGGACGAATACAAGGACTCTTAATGAAATCATATGAGTTACTCTTCTGCAACACTCATGAAAAACCACGAGCAGCCATATTGCTTGCAGCTAACATTGAATACTCCTGTTCCAGAGTTCATCACCGGAGATTTGGCAATCGGCACCGTGAAAGTGCCAACTGAAACAGGCAAGAGGCAGATTGTGATGCCTCGGCCTACTTCCCAGGGGACTCGCTGTCACACCATCACCAGAGCAAGTCCGGAGCCTCATCAGAAGGTGTCAAAGAGGAAACAGGCATTTCATTCTGTGCTGCGACGCGAGTGAGTTCTTTTCAGAATATTTGTCTGCGACTGATATAGACATTGTCAATAAAGTAACAAACCTATAAATGCGATCAATAAAGAGGTTATCGACTTAATCCTTGCTGATCCATTTATAACAAACTACATTCACAACTGATGATTCCTTCGTGTCGGATCATCAACACATAAGATTCGACTTGAAGTCATCGAGAACAAGCTTCGAGGGATATAGGATATCCAACCTGACCAACTGGGATGCTCATAAAGAACATTTCGAGAGGCACTTGGAGGACCATCATATATCCATCGATTCAGCTGAGGAACTAGATACAGCCTCCAAGCAGTTTCAAAATGTTATGATGAAAGCATATGAAAGCATAGCAAAACTATTACAAAAAAACATATTTTCAATATTATTCTGTGTCCCGTTCTCCAGAAACTTCTAATAGGCCATTGAGTTTGGGACATCCTGTATATTGTATCGAACAGTGATTCATAGTCTCCCAATGCCTCTTGGCTCGGAAGCTCATATCATCCCCATTCCACTCCAAATGAAAAGTGAAATGTTAGTATGGAAGTTTTTCCAATTGATATGAGATGCTGGATATATGCGAATCATCTGGAATTTTTTTACTGTTCAAATGATGAAAAGTTGCACGAAACAAAATATTCTCCATAATCTTGGACTATATTCGGAATCGATTACTCCGTCATCGATTATTATCGATAATAATTCATCAGAAACGTCATTTCATCCCAGGGACACTTTTCACTGCAGATTCATCAGTATTTCAACAGAAAGTCAACCAGAATAGCTGTTAGGTAGCACTTCCGCTTGTGAAAATGAGGGCGGATTGTTGAAGAAAATACTATTCCTGAGACCCATTAGTAATTGGTCGATGACAATATTTCGTCCGAACACGAAATAGTAGTATTTCTTCAAAAGATTGGTAATATTCCCAAAAGCAAAGTCCTTTGCATCCCAATCGATCTGAATTGAGTATATCTGGGACTTAAGGTTTGTACGGAAATGATGTAAACTCTCATTCAAAAACCAAGTACGCATTCTCTCAACTATTCATAGAGAAAATAAATCTCGCTCCATCTTTTCAAATTTCAAACCGGATTGAAAGTGGTCCAATGAAACTATTACAACCATGGCATCACACCAAAGCATCACACACCATGTTATCAAGAAAACAGTCTTGAATTTCATATGCCACACCGAAAATGGTACACATTTAAAAAAAAAAACTATATTAGTTGAATTACAATGCTTCCAAATTTTTTGGAATAATTAGTAGAAAATTTCACACCAACACTTTTCAACCAATAAGAAGCTTTCGTTCCACCTCGTTACCTTAGCAACCACAAAACTTTGCGGAAGTTTTTTCCTCCTGCATACCCTGGAAATTTTTCTTCTCCTTGGGTAAGGAGCATGAAATCACACCGGAAATTTTTTGACGTTCATAAGTAAAATGACATTTACATTTAACTTCAGATTATGTCGAATTTATTTTATAAGTTAATAAGTAAAAATCGTTTATTAACAGTTTACCATATAATATGTACCTGAAAATTCAAAATATTTTTGTAGTTCCCTGCGTTTGGCATCAAATTTAACTTTTCATTTTTCATAATTTCCTGTAGTTGTTTTGCAATTGAATTCCACATTACTTTTACAACACTTTCTTTGTACTCTTCCGATTTTGCTTTTCTCATATTAAATGAATAATCTTCTAGAATTCTAGCCATGCATATGCATATGAAAGAAAAACAAGGGCAGTCAATAGAGACGTGCCTTGGAAAAAAGTTAGGAAACTCTTCCATAGATCAAAAAATCTGGGACATTGGGAAGACTACAAAGCGGCTCTTTTTTAGTACAAGGAACTCAGAAAATGCTAAAGATGAACATGGAGGCATAAACAAACCAACGACCCAGCCACCCAAAAGAACACCAACAGTCAATTCCTTTTTTTAACTGATATCAATAAAAATGAAACACTGAATATAATCAAATCACTTAAATAAAAAAAGATGCCAGGTATAGATGGAATAAAAACTGAAACACTCAAAGAAATCAGTTTCAGTTTTCAGTTTCAGCTTATTCAAATAGCTGAAGAAATAGTAGAACCTCCAACTATTTTGATTATTAAAATTTTTGAAACCGGAATATTTCCCAACGTACTCAAGAAATCTGTTGTAATACCTATATTTAAAAAAGATTAAAAAAAAAAAATGAGTAATTTCAGACCCATATCCATAATTTCAACAGTAACTTAAATTGTAGAAAAAGCAATAAAAAACAAATTGATGTGTTTTCTAAATGAATATAATATAATATCAGACAAACAATTTGGTTCCAGAGAGGGACTATCAACTAACGATGCTATAAACCACCTACTTGAGGGTATATATGAGTCGGTTGACGATAGTAAACCCACACTGTGTGTATTTCTAGACTTAGCCAAGGCCTTTGACACAGTTTGTCACGTACAACTGGCGGAGGTTTTGGAAGAGGCTGGAATAGGAGGAGCCTCTCTCTCCCTTATGAAAGATTATCTGAGAAATAGAATACAGTTGGTCCGAATAAAACGTGAACTTAGCGATGAAAAAACAATTTAATATGGCGTATCACAGGGTACAGTTCATGGGCCATTACTTTTCACCCTGTATATAAACAACTTACAACGCATAGTACCGGCAATATAATCGGCTTTGCAGATGACACAGCTATTCTTTACTCGGATGATTCATGGGAAAGCCTGAAAAATAAAACAGAAGTAGATTTAAGTAACATATTAAACTGGTTTAACCATAGAACCCTCACAGTCAACGTAGAAAAAACGTTTTTCTTACCTTTCACTTGCTACGAAACAAATCTCCCGAAATACAACACACTTGGAATACAAAATGAAAAAACAAAAAACTAAATTCTATCAAAAAAACATATCAAATATCTCGGTATCACAATTGACTCTCACTTGAGATGGAACCTCCATATAGACAATATTACAAAAACTCTGAGACCATTACCATATAAATTCAAACACATGAAAGGGATGTTGAATGTAAAACATTCGAAAACATTATATTATGCATTCGTTGAGTCTCGAATACAGTATGCCAGTCTAAGTTGAGGAGCAGCTCTACCAACGTACATGAAAAAACTAGAGATTCTACAAAAAAAAATTATAAAAATTATATATTCAAAAAAAAATACCTATTCTACAAATGATCTATTTGATGAAACTAAAATATTCGATTAAACAATTATACATATTCAATACAATTATATACTTATATAAAAATAAACACTTGATTAAAAAAATAGAGCACAGATATGAAACACAAACTAAACAAAATATTCCTATGAACAGAATGAACAAATCAATCGGCCAGCGCTCGCTAATGTACCAATCAAAAAAAAATATATAATACACTCCCAGAAAAGTTCAAAAATTACTTAGAAGAAATGCACTCTCTACGACTCATCAAATGCAAATTCAAAGATTATATTGAGTCAGTTGACAGACACACCCTCCACACAATCATGAAATGCAAATAAACTCCACACCGAATTATAATTTTTTTTTTTCATTTTTTTTCTCTTCTTTCAAAAATATATGTGTCCTACTCCATATCATATAATCTAGTTCAATAAAAACAATACTAACATAACCACATTGCACTTGTACCACATCATTAAAAACATAATCAATCCATGCACAACCTCACGGTTAAAATGGAACTCTTCGTTTATTTACCACCAATACCTGTATATGAAATGACAATGTAAACAAAAATGTATATTGGAGTGAATAAATATTATTATTATTTTATGTGTGAGGGGATCACGGAATTAGCTCCAGAAAGTGTTTTCTGAAGAACATACCAATGGCATCGGTCTGATCAAAAAGCCGAACGGTGGATATTCAGAAAACCAGAAGAAACGCATAAGTGTTCTCAACCAGACACACTTTCCTGGGTCCAAGGTTGTTGAAGAGGAACTGCAAAGTGCTCAGCTGTTAGACGTTGTCACCAACCCCAACAGAACCAGCAGGAGCCTAGCGGGGAAAATCTTCACGACCTAAAAGATCAAATGGGCCATTAAGAGCTTCAAACCTTTAAATCGACCGAGAAGGATGGAATATTTCCCGCCTCATTACAAAATGGCCTTGAAATAATAGATCCTTTCTTGAGAAAGCTGTTCAAAACCAGTTCCATTTTCGGTCACATACCGAAAGCCTGGAAGGAGGCGCACTGGTGTTCATACCGAAGACTGGGGACGTCCAGCAGACGAACCAATCTTATCTTCCCATCAGTCTCACCTTCTTTCACCTGAAAACAATGGAGAAAATTTCAGACTGTTATATAGGAATTGAAATCCTCTTGGACAATCTGCTTCACATAAAATAGTTCGCCTATCAAGCAGGCAAATCATCGATTATTGCTCTAAAATGCCCATTTAGGAGCATTGTAACGACATACCTATCCAAAGAAATGGCTCTATGTGCATTCATAGATATAGAGGGTGCTTTCGATAACACCTCATATGACTCCATCATCAGATCACTAGAGGAAAGGTATATCAATACCCCACTGATCAGATGGATACATGCAATGCTGACAAGCGGAATCATTATAGCTGCTCTCGGAGAAAAAACGGTCAGAATTACAGGGAAAAAAGGTTGTCCCCAAAGCGGGGTTCTATCGCCTGTGTGGTGGTCACTGACCGTGGATAATCTGATAGTGGAGCTGCATGAATCTGGAATTGCGACTCAAGGTTACGCCTATGACCTTGTCGTCACCATTAGGGGCAAACATTACTAACATCCAATCGCATGCAGACAGCCCTAAATATAATCAGAAGCTGGTGTACAAAGGAAAGACTAAATGTAAATCCTAGCAAAACAGTGCTGGTTCCATTCACAGAGAGGCGTAAGGACGAACTGAAAGCCCCAACCCTGAATGGAATTCCGCTAACTTATTCCAATTCCAAATACCAGGGCGTCATTATCGACCAGAGACTAACATGGAACAGACATATTGAAAATATTATTTCCAAGGCTACAGTGGCAACCTGGACGTGCCCTAGAGTTTTCGGCAAGACATAGGGTTTGAAGCCGAAAATGTTATAGTGGTTATATTAAACGATTATCAAACCCATGGTCACCGATGCATCATTAGTATGGTGACCAAAAACCCAACAGCACTCGGCACAAATGAAGCTGCAGAAAGTGCAGCGGTTAGCCTGTCTGGGAATCACAGAGGCGATATTCACGTACAGCACTAGAGGTAATGCTGAATCTTCCACCACTGCACTTGTGTACAATGAAAGAAGCGGCAAAAAGTGCCTTCAGACTGCACCAGGCATCAAACTTGAAGGCTGGAAATCTGATTGAACATCTGAAGATTCTGGAAAGTATTCCCCCAGAATCCAAGGTACAAGCCACAATATATACTGCCACCTAAGCACGACTTTGAAGTGACTTATGTAGTGGTTATGAACATCCACCATATATTCACAAAGAACGGGCCTCAACTAGAAAGGAATGCATCGGTATGGTATACTTATGTTTCCAAAATGGACGAAAGGGCTGTAGTGGGAGAAACGGGTCCCAGTTTTGGCCTCTCAGAATCCCTAGACAGAGCCCCAACAATTTTCCAAGCAGTAACCCATGGTATAGAAATTTGCGCCCAAGAATGTCTTGGAAGAGGCTGCAGAGGGGCAAAGATCATACAGCCAAGCGGCACCAAAAGCTCTGAAGTCACACACTTGTGACTCTAGACAGACTTGGGACTGCAAACTCTCCCTAAGACAACTGGCTACGAACAATCAGGTTACTCTGATGTGGGTGCCAGATCACAAAGGAATCAAAGGCAATGAAGAAGCAGACAAGGAAGGCGCAAACACTCAATTTTCTGGCCCGGAACCCTTTTGTGGTCTTTCCAAAGCCCACATCAACGAAGAGTTTCGGCACTGGGAAGTTCACCAAATTGAATAATGTTTCGGGGCGAAGACAAGCGACGGGGCTTTTGAGCCCATCGCCAAAGAAAGCTAAACGGCTTCTCAAGTTGAACAAGAAAGACTCGAAAAACTGGTAACGGGACTGCTCACCGGTCATTGTCCTCTGAGGTATCACCTCAAAAAAATGGATAGATCAAATAGTGAACTGAGCCGTTACTGCGAGAACTTCACTGGAAGTGCAGAACACCTGTTTTGCGACTGCCAAGCGCTTTTTTGCAAAGGCTCAAGTTCTTCGAAGGGGTTTCACTAACGCCCCCAAACATCAAGAACTTAGCTCCCGGGAAACTGATACGCTTCGCGAGGAGTTTCGGAATTCCGGGTATTGAATAGATGAAGGGTAATGTACAAAAGACCTTAGAGGTCGAGGTACGGAGAGGCTGAAGAGCCATATCAACCCTTCCACAATCTACAATTAACTATTGAATTTTAACATGACTTATCAATCGTTAAGATCATCATAGGTTTCAGGGTTTTTCACTTCATAACACTCCTCCACAAGTCAGGATTCTTTTTTCACACATTCGTTTAATTTATGTGTAATAATAAAAGGAATCAAAATTGGACAGCATAGTTCGGTGACAGTGACCTTGATACTTACTATTTTATTAATTCCTCTTTGTTGGGGAATAAATAACCAAAACATTCATTGAACTCATTTGCCTTGCATAGATTCTCAGGAATTGTTTTGGTTTTACATTCAGTAACTTGAATCATTTTCAGTTCATACAAATTTTTCTTTTATGGTGCATTTTAGTAATTTGAAATTCACTTAAGTATTTCATAATTAATTGACTGCGATTTCCACATCTAGAAAAAAAATTTCTAAGAAGAAATAAAAGAATTCACGCAAAATGGAGAAGTAGAGAGAAAAAAGTTTTCCACAATTCATAATGGTGGTGGAAAAAAGTTTGATATTTTTCGTGTGATTTATTTAATTACCATTAAATCCACATGAGAACTATTTCAGTCTGTTTTTCACTGTTTGAAATGTCCAATATCTTGATTTCCCTGTCATCATAATTTATGGTAGCTATAGAAAAATTGAATCAAGACACATTGTATCTTGAAGAACGGTGTTTCTTTCTTAAAATTGAATTGTGGTGATGATGAGAAGTGCAATTTGCAAGGAAACTTTCAGATAGCCTCAAACAGACCGATAATTACAATTCTGGGAAACAATACCATTCAAATTGAAAGCAATGTATTTGTAGAATGCTTCCATGTATATTTTCAACCATGAAATTGAAATATTCCATTATTCCAAAATGTATTCAAAGATCCAAATTTGTTACTTTCTACTTCAGCCAAAGTTCTTGATTTTGGCTGTTACACTCCGACTGTATACGTCCTGAAACCGGTATGCGATTTTAGGTGGTATTACAAATGAGTTATGAAGAACAGAACTGTCCATTGATATTTATGAAGGTATGCATGATTTTTCGTGAACATATACAATGTAGTATTTACCAGATAATGTAAGTAAACGAGGACGTACTCATGTCATAATGATCTCATGTGAAGAAACCGTTAAATTATTTTACTATCTAGAATGTTCCCAGTAACGTATTCTGTATATGATCTGATTTCTTGTTTCGAATTCTGACAGGTAACTGATCCAGAATTTGTTCTGAGAAAGAAAATAAAGTTTACCCAATAAATTAAGTAAGGAAGACGGAAGAGGGAGTCAAGGTCTCGCAGAAGAGTTAAACATTATATCCCCATTAAATTCAACAAGTCAAGTATCAATTATTGTGATACATAAATGATTTTTCACGGATCAATAGCACAAGTTTTTAACGCAAATATGAAACATTTTCGAGAGTTTCAATCCAACAAAAAATATATTCAAGTAATTTATGAGTTTCTTCAAACTTGCGATTTCATTTTATAGTATTACTGCGCCATCTTTTAGGCAGTCGCTGTACCTCTTTGTTCATTCACTGCTAAAGTACAATTGATAGTACAGGTTCCTTCGGAAATACGGTTATTTTCTCAACATGACGAGTTATAATTTGGTTTCAAGGGAACAGATGTCGTATAAGTATTGATTTTCCTGTAAATATAAATGTGAAAAACAACCACAAATTAATGAGGGATTATTCTTTCAAACGTGACACAGATGTGAAAACATAATTCCCAATAAATATAAATCCTCAAGTTAATAAGAAATTGATATGAAACAACTGCTAACTGCTGTATAAAATTCATTTTTATTTTTTATTTTATGGAACCTCAAACTATACCCATCCATATTAATGATATGCTGAAGCTCTTTCTTTTATATCCATAATAATTCTTTCGATGAAATAATCTGCCTGCAGTACTTTTATCTACCAAAAAGAAAGAAAAAGAATCAAGCTTTTCTCAGTTAATTGATTTTTGCACAATTTAACAGGACCAGTAGATGTAAACTGTTTGTGGGAGGGAGTATAAAAAAATATTCAAAAGTCACATGAAAGAAAAACATGCACATTATTGGAGTACCTAATACTTAACATTTGATTATCTCTACAGCTCAAATAAAAACTGTTTAACCAAAATTAAACCGGCCAAAAAAAAGCGAAAAATTAAATAAACCTTTTTAGTCATATCAACTGAGTTCCCAAACTAATGTAAGTACTAAATTAATTTGGTGTCGGCGCCAAACACGCTGGAGATTTCAGTTGAATTTTTGTGTTATTTTGTTTTGTTTATTTCTTTAAAGTAATTTAATGATTTTCGTTGATTGTTTGTTTGGCGCCGAGTCAAATTAGTTACTTACATTAGTTCAGGAGCTAAGTTATTTAGAACAAAAAAGTTCATTTTATTTATCGTTTTTTACATTCTTTTTTCGTCGGTTGAATTTTTTGTTAAAAAGTTTTTTTTTGCTGAAATCTAATGATCAGTACCTAATTAATTTTTGATTATTTTGAAATACCTACTCACTTATAGTCCATCCAATATCAATTGCAGAAGCTGTTTCTATTGGGAGCGAATAAAAACTCACTTCGCTAACACGAGCGTATATACGAAGAAACTGAACGAAAAATAATCTGTACTACTCGTAAACATTTTACGTCCGCAGACGGTAGATCAAAAGAGCCGATAGTCCACGTGGACGTGAGTGAGGGCTGTCAATTTATACAACCGATTCGTCTGGACCAATCAAGTTGGATATAATGCTGGCAGCTGTGTCTCTACGAAGGGAAGTCATAAATCACGCGTAATATTTGTGTTTCAATAGCTCTGAAAGATTAAAAACCAGTAGCGTCTATGGTCTTGGTGTGTGCCGATCGAAATACGTTTTAGGATATAATAATAACCTACATCAAACAATGAATGAAACTATTTTTCTTTCTTAATGTATTTGTATAAATAAAAGCTTGTCTTTATTTTTTTTTCATTTATCATTATTTATGGAGCATTTTTTAAATCTTGAAATATCTAAATAAAATTAGTTATCTCCGCCACTGCTGCTCTCACGATTTCGCCGCAAGACTTTTTTATGCTTCTGCAATTGATATTGGGAAAACTATACCTACCCTATCAACTGTTAGATAGTTTCCTCGAGTGTCTTCCGTCTCCATCATCAAATCAACTTCACGTCCCCATTATGTTGTAGTGTCATCATAACTACGTATGTGTGCCAAGTTACAACAGAATCGGTTCACAGGTGAAAAATTATTCATCCCTAATTTTCTACCCTTAGAGGTGGATTTTTTTTTTCAAATTCAAATGCGACCAACTTCGAGATATACCCTATCCAATGAATAAAAAGGATCATCAGAATCGGTCTACTCTGTAAAATGTTATGCCTGGTTAAATAAGAAAATAATAATACGCGTCGACTAGAGAATCTCCTCTTTTTCTCGTCGGTTAAAAAATAATGGCAAATTTTTCACACCCGAAAGATTCCACAAACTATTGCTAACAAATAGATAACGTTCTGTGGAAAACTTGGTATAAAAATGGAATTTGGATTTATTTTGGTGCCTAATTTTGTTTTATATGGTTGAAAAGTGTGGCCTAGTTGATCTATCAATTATTTATTTTTTTGGTTGCATACAGTTTTTTATAGTTCAATTAGCAACTTTTACACATCCCAAGACATGTTTCTCTGTGCATTTCAAGTACCTACTCACCTTTTCAGATAACAAATTGAGCTTGTTTTGTTCTTTTATTCATCAATGTCATATAATAACTCTTATTTGACACTATTCTGAATGTCATAATGACGTACATTAACATGCTAGTGATTCTTGGAATACATAACTTCACTGGTGGGATAATGAAATTATTAAAAAGTAAGATGAATTTAATTATTTATCCAGTATTAAACAGAGAAAAGCATTACAAAATTAAATTCCAATTGTGAAAGATGGCAGATACTCTAACCATTTACTGAAACAATTGTAAATATATTGCGTTTGAAATGTCGAAGAAACATTTACCTTTTCTCCCAAAAATATCAAGGCCTTCCTTCTCTCATTTTCAATGGAAGTTTGGAATTTGCTTTTTTTATTCTTGCAAAATCTGCTCTAGTAACTAGATTCCAAGAGTTTTCAATGAAATTATCAACAGAAAATTATATTTAACCCTACGTTTGCGCTTGCTTTTTTCACGTCAGTAGTCGCGGGGGTATAAAGTACTCCACTTCTATATAGCCTAATAACTTTATAAACAAAACTGGCTCGACTTAGTAAAAAAGCTCATTTATTGACCTGAATAATAAAAAATACATTATTATCCAAAAACACATAACATAGATGGGTAGAAACAAAATCTGGTGATTAACTTGCTATACACAAGAAAAAAATACAACAGAAACTTCATTCACTCTGCTCAGGGATTTTATTCTGCCTTCGGAGGCACTCTTCACAAACTATTTGTTGATGACTCTTACATATCCATTTCTCACAATATATGCAAGCTATAGGGGTTTTCTCATCTTTATTTCTGGGGCACAAATAACATCGCTCTCTACCAATTTTAGGTCGTTTGGCGGCTTGACTTACCTCTAGATCTCCTCGATATTCAGAAGAATCATTGCTCTTCTTTTAATATTTTTACCGATATTCTCGGAATATATTCTTTTGATTATCAAGGCCCGTACTAAATCTGATGCGATACTTTTTAGGAAATTTTCTCTGGTAGGCTTTTTAAATTATTATTCATCGCATAAAGACAAATAGCATTGATTCCAGCAACATTCAAAATATGGAAGAAAACTGTAAGGGGCCAACTCCTACTATTTCTAGCAACATCGTAATGCATACACATTTTATCCAGAGTATCAACACCAGATTTTGTTCGATTATACTCCTGGATAATCTCTGGTTTTAGTCCACTTCATTATCATGATGCATTGCTGAAATCAATAAAGTATTTTTATACTTTTTAGGAATATACGAAACTAACGTGAGATTGTCATGAAAAGCAAACATGCTACTCTTTTCAGGTAGAGATCGTGTATTGGGGAATTCCAATGGGATTTCAGTTCTATTTTTTCTGAGTGTACCAACTATTGTCAGCTTGTCTTTGAGTAAATCCAAAGCAAGTGGTATACTGGAAAACCAATTATCCATAGTTATGTTGCGCCTTGTACCTTTGAGAGGTTGAACCAATCTTCTTACATCTTCTGAACAGTTACTCATTACAAACGGTCCAGGAGGTTGCTTTCCTGCATATATTATACGCATGGGCAGATACCTCGCGCGAGTACTGTAGGGTTAAACATCTGTGTTCCTGTAGGAATACCGATAACATTGTCTAGACAATGCCGATATGATCTGATTTTAGAATTTACACTGCGCCATCTTTCAGACAGTGGCTGTACCGCTTTCCGTTCGCAGCTACTGAAATGCAGTAATTCAGGTTCCTTCGTACCTATATAACGTGATTGTTCAAGTTTTCTCAAGATGAGGAGTTATACTTTCGCAATAAACAAACAGAGGTCGTATAGTTACGAACGTGAATGTGAAAAATGGATTTAAAACCGCTTTATTTAGTTGTTTTACCAACCCTCAGAAGCTAACGAAAACGTACGAGTTAAGATCACGGATGCCTTACCTTTTATAGAACATAACTAACGCTCTTACTACTTAGCCACTAGCCCCAGAAACCAGAAACAAATACCTATGATAATAATACAATTTCCACCAAACCGAAACCCTCAAAGTGAAACAACTGCTGATTGACATATAAAATTCAAAATTCTTTTTTTATGGAACCTCGAACTATATACATCTATCATCCATATAAATGGAATGCTGAAGCTTTATCTTTTATATCCATAATATTTTTTTTACAAAATAATCTGCTTGTAATACCTTTATCTTTTTTCAGCTTTGATTATCTCCACAGAATAAAAAAAATATCGGAAGTTCCTTACGCTTTTTTATTTCTCTTTCGATACTCGATGCTGAGCATATGTATATGTAATGTATATAAATAGTAAATAGTAACGCTCATGAGACCAAACGGAGCTGCCGTAAAACGAGGGACTACCAATACGCTTGCCCGGTGTTCTGCAGCCTGCCCAAAACAACCCTGTTGAAATTGAACAGGATGCAGAGCAAGGTACTCCGTATAGTCACCAACAGCAATAGATACATTCGGCTGGATGAGCTTCGTGAGCTGGCAGGCGTGCCTTCTATACAAGACTATATTAAACAAATATCTTATAAATTTTATAAATATTTTATCCCTAAAAGTCCATTGACACGAGACATTACCGGCATTAGAGCTCACCACAACCAGCCCCGCAAGTACGGAGGGCTGATTTACCAAAACACAGATCTGTTTCATGAAAGATAGCACATACTAACTTGAGCGTACAGTTGCACATTATGGGTGCCATCACTTAATTACAGCGGCCGCAGGCTAACGCAAATTTCTCTCTACCTGGTTTTTTGCCTACCCACTTTTTCCGGGAAACATACTAAATAGTAACGCTCCAAATTTTATTTTCACAATTATCTACCTCAATACCTTCACTCCAGTTCCCGTATAAGCGTTCAACGCAGGAAATAGGAACATAGCTTAGATTTTAGAAAGCATTTCAATTAAATATAGGGCAAAGTCGCTAAGACCAGCGCGACGTCCCCCTACTGCCCCTGTTCTGGGGCGTACGAGACGTTTGGAGGTTGGTGTAACCGTCTTACTTGAATTGCACCCACAAATTCTCCCCGACCCCATTTCCATATCACAAATCCCTGCCGCCCACTAGACCTTCTAGGACGACAAATTTGTGATATAAAGAAATGTATATATGTAAATGAAATGTAGATGTCCCGTACTAGTAACAGTTTAATAAATTATTTGAAGAAGAAGAAGAGGGACTACCAAGCCAGAGGTCCAGGGTTCAATCCTCAACACGACCATATTTTTTAAACGATGTTTCTTTACGCGGCTTGCGGTGTTCATAGGTAGAAATGGTCACTTAAGAAGAAAGCATTATGGCCCTCCATGCAACTTTCTCTCTCTGTCTCTTTCTATTATATACGAGTTTGTGTGACAAGCGTCTAGCACTTGCTCATACGATTCCAAAGGTGTTCGAACTGCTGCTCTCCTTGCTGGAAATTTATAATGATACATGAGCGGTAGGATATCTATGCGAATACAAGTCGGATATTATCGTTGAGTGGTAATGAGTGGAATATATTTTTGTTTCTTTATATTTCTATATAACGTGTGCTTAGATGAGTATATCCATTTTTGGGCATAATTTCTTATGTTTTAAGTATGCCGAAGTTGGATTAATGGTTTACATTGAATATGTGGCACGTTAATTTGATATAATATAACGAATAGTATTGTCGGGAATGAAATACTTTTCACTGTGGCGGAGGAGTTTGAAAGAAGGATATATAGGTATAATGACAAATAAATGTGATGGAATAGAAAATGTCAATTTTCAAACAGAAAAATATTGAGAAAAAAAAACACAAAATGGTGGATACATGAGATTGATGCTACCTCGATATTAATTGATTTATTGGATCATTTGGAATCATGAAGGCAGAATAACACTTTTTCCTTACATCAGGAAAATAAACAAATATAAACAATAAAAATCTCCATATCGAATTACATTCGGAGTTGAAGAAAACCTGGCCAATTGAGTAACCGAATGAAATGTGTCGGAAATGTTAGTACTCACACCAAAAATAAAATAGGAATAAATATAAAGAAAATAAAGTCGTGTTGAGGATTGAACCCCGGACCTCTGGCTTTGTAGTCCTTGTTTTACGGCAGCTCCGTTTGTTCTTCGAAATTATTCATATATTTGTAGCTCATGAGCATTGTGGAATTCTGTTTAGTATTCACTATACACTGTTAAACATTTCTATAATAATTTTCCAAAAAAAAGTTGGAAGTTTTAACGCATAGCAAGTAGTAGTAATAATAAAATTCAGTTTTGTAAATTTACTACACGAGCATTTGGTGAAATTACTAAACATTTGTTGAAATTTACTAACATCTATCAGGAATTGGTTTACAAATGTTTTAATTTTATCAAACAAATTTGATTGAAAATGTTTTGAATTTCAGTATTTTTAATTTTACACAATATTATTCTATTCAGTTTTGAAAAATACCAAATATTTGTTCGATTTTCACTAAACATCTATCAGAAATTTGTTTAGTAATATTACAATACAGGTGTTGTGGTTTTATTTCAGTATATATTAGTATATAGTATGCAAATGTATCGTAAATTCAATATGCAATTCAGATCTTATTAAAAAAAGATAAATAAAGCGAACAAATGGTCAGATGACTACAGATTCGAGTACCATGAATAATTACTGATATCAAATAGAAAATTAATTATTATTGATTTACTTACCAACAATTCCTGTTCTTTCAACTTCCAACTAATGGCCTTTGATTATGACCAAAAACTTTTTCGATTTTCTGATTTATTCCTTAGGGGAAAACTTTATATGAAAATTAGAGTTAGATTTGTGTTGTGCCCAATTTTGCTTTATACAGTTAATAAAGTATATGTATTATTATTTATTTATTCAGACATAACACATCTAATCAGAGCAGTATAAAATAAAATAAAATACATTAAGTTAAACAGTAGAAAAAATTATATAGGAATTGATAGATACAACAAGAAATACAACAACAAAAAAACTAGTTTGGTTAAAATCAAACTTTGACCAGAAATTTAAGTAAAAAAATATCACAAATTTCAGGAACTGGTTGGTGGCTGAGGACTGGTCAGAACTTTATTCGATACATAGCTTTCAGGATGTCTTCGTTTACTTCTACAATAGTTTTTTTATATAATTTCGATGTTAATTTCCCAAATAAATATCACAAAGAGCGAAATAGAAAGAATAAATAGGATACGATTTCTTCCAGTCGAAAATTGAAAGATGTGTTTGTATGACACTATTGATAATAGTTTATAGAGAGGCAAAGAAAAAGCATAGCGTTCTATTGGAAGAAAAATGCATATATTCTCATTATGAGAGAATAACAGAAAAAATTCAGTCTGATGCTGGAGACTTGATTAGAGGTATCCCTCAGGAATCAATATTACATCACATTTTGTTATTTTATATGCAATTCATAACCTACTGTATGCAAAGATGCGTTTCCATTAACCATATCCGATTCAGATTTAAAAAATAGAAGAAAAATTCAAAGACAGCATTGAGAAAGTAGCAAAATTCTTCAATGGACGTGATTCATTTTTCAATATTGATTAGTATTCATAATCGTCAGAGAATTGTGAAAATTGACAGATCCCGATTGAAAATACATTTTTCCTCAATTCAGATGAACCCTTGAATTTTTTTGGAATTTATCTGAATGAATTCGTTCAGTAAAATTCATGTTTCTCATCTTCGCACTGTTTTGGGAAAGCATGAGCTCTTGAATCTGAACTATGCTGAAATTGAATCTCAGTTGAAATATGGCAATTAGTTTTGGAAAATTCCACATATGCACATGATGTTTTCATTATTTCAAAACAAATTTTGAGATGATTCTTGAAATTGATAACACCGGTACTTGTAGATTTATTTTCAAGTCATTCAATATTTTGACAGTCCCGAGTTTATATATTTCCCAACCCAAAATCAACTCCTGCTCAATATGAACATGCACGAATCAAATAAAAGACAGAAAGAAGACATTCATGTAGAGAGAACAAAATTGAATATTTCTTCATCTGCACCTAATTTTATTAGATCAATTTTTTTTAACAATCTTCCGAAGGAAATAAAATCTTGTGATCAACTCATGCGTTTTAAAATGACACTCAAATTATTAGTTGTCAAATCTTTTTATGATATCATATATTAACTTTACGTTATTGAATGACATGTATAGTTGTATTCCATAAACGTTTTGTTTTATTTTATTTTAGCTATTTGTATTGTAACTCCAACATTCCGATCATGATGTAACTTAAAAACATATATTCAAGGAATATTTAAGTATTAAATGTTAATATTATCGGACTTTTGAATTGGAAAAACGGGTTTTGAAGGCACTTTTAATCAAAATGTGTATAATCATAATGATCCTAATCTTTCACTGAGAATTTGTCCACCTAGGTTTCTACAAATGAGTTTGTCATTAGTAAAGGTACCGTTTCGTTTTAATTTTGGTCAGATAATGTTGAGAATTGTATCGGTGATCTTCGACTGATTGTAGTGATAGAAATAACCACATAGGTGATGCACAGCCAAGTACGCGAAATAGTGCACTTACGAGAATTTTCATTATCCTAGAACACTATTCCCAAATGAATTGAAATAAAACAACGTGTTCACGATTGTTCTGAAGTATCGTTATGAAAGGAGCAGAAGTAATGGTTGAGGAAAGTAATGAAAATCCGGTAGTCAGTTCTACCATCGTGATTTTGACTTCCTTATTTTGCCAGCACTAAATCAATGTCAAGTCTTCATATCTTTTTTCTGACTAATTCTTCTATTATTATTTTTGGCTGTGGATAGAGAGAATTGAGTCATTTTCCCACAATCATGCCTGATCCACCCAGAACACAGTCGTCTAATATTTCAGCAAACAAGTTTGCCCAATCAGTTTTTACACAAATTCCTAGTACTTCTTGGATCAATTGACACAAAAATATCCTTTAATTCTTTATTCCTGTTTTAATATTACCTGAACGGATTTTTGATGCTACAAATTCCAAAGAAGCTGTTGGCACAAAATGTAACGTCATGATGACCTCAGTATCGCTCTGCGTTTCTAAATATCTCACTAGCTGCTGTCCATATCTCTCAATATTTTCGGCGTGTCCACATCTCTCAGTATATGTCCTTATCAGTCTGTTCATCTTCTGGGATATTTTTGTACTTGACTTCGCCAAGATGAGACAATCGAAGTAGCCATTTCTTCCCGGAATCAGCCTTTTACGCCAGTAGATTTTGACAATCAATTAACATGAATTCCAAAAGTTTTCAAACTTCAATGGTATGTTAGTACATTAATGAAAACAAACTATAACATTTTGCAGAAGTCCGCGATGAACGGAACATTGTTTAATTGCAAATAACGTTTTCATGCTTTATTTTTGCACTGCAAATTGCAAAAGTTCTGCAAACTAGGCATACCTATAGTAATGGTGTTTTACAACATGCATTAAGTTTGTAACCTTGTAAAAGTTACGAACCTTGTTTTTTGTCACTTTTTAAAGTTTTTCATTATAATTTGTTTAAAAAAATTACAAAAGTTCTGCAAATTAAATAAGTGAACGGAAAAAAAGTCAAAAATATTTGCAACCATTTCTGTAAAACGCTTCATTTATTTATGAAACTTTTTTATCGACTCTCCCATTTTCCATTCACCAAGTATTGGAATAATTACAAAAGTTTTTTATTGTGGTTGCAAATGAAGATAATATCGGCCTCAGTGGATCTGTAACTTTGCAACCTCATACGAAAAACGGAACCTATTCATCCACTAATACAATTTTTTTGCATATTTACAACTGCTGAAATAAATGCAAAAATTCTGCAAATTGAAATTAAAATTACGACTAATATTTCACGTGCCGCAAGAGATTTGCACCCGCCATTGTTCAACGGAACATTTTTTTTATATAATTTATTTGTTTTTTTTTATAATTTGGCCATAAATTGTAAACATTGTGCAAATAGGTTCGAGATATATATTAGACTGACATATGTCTACAGTTGTCCAGTAAAATACTTTATTATCCATCGCGTATATCTGTTATAATTTGTACTGGTTGATTGAAATTGAATCCGAAGAATAATACGGTTACGTAGGTACCCATTAAAAAATTTGAAACCGATTATTAATCTCAGAAGCAATCACTGTTTGCGACTAATCAGCGAAATGAATTCAATCTAATGTTTTCGAATGCAACAATCGAAAGAGTACAAAATTTTGCTAATTTCTGGTGAAAGACTATTGGAAGATATTAATTTTTTATCGCATTAGAAACGGCATGCAATCATTCTTCATTCGAAATTTTCACTTATCACAACATGACTTCATAGCAATCGACGAGAGAAATTAAATAATCGATGCTCTATGGAAGTAAGGATATTGAAACGTTATCGATTGTATATCTCACAAGTACATAATTTCCATCATCAAACAAAACGTTGCTGGAGAATAAAAAAAATTGAAATCGATATTACATGTCGTACAGGTATGTATTTCATGAATTAAATGAAATTATAATTTATTTTTCCAGTCGAATTTTTATTCCAATTGTAGTTTGGCAAGAAAAAATCTATTGAATCCAATTGGAATGTAATTAATTTATAAAAATAAAGAGGGGAAAAACATATTGGTGGGCAATTCTATTTCAGTTGTAGCTCCAGGACTTTTAGATGACTGTGCATTGTTTTTGGTCAGTTATATAGTTGTCTGTCATAAAAATACAATTGTCAGGCTTCTTGTTATTCTGGTGATGATTCATGCTACTAAACTGCTGTGCATTCATTACTCTGTAAACAAAACACTGTGACGTAACATAGTTCTAGGTTAATCGTACTAATGTACAACTGTACGCGTGTTTTTTAAATCTCAATATTTCCTCCATTTTTGAATAAATCAAAAAAATTATGAAAATGTTCCGAGAGCTTCTCGATCCTCCATCAAACTTACTCAGAGTATTTCTTTATGCAAATTCCTAATTGTAATATGATGTCTGATGTCTGATGACTCAAAATTAACAACAGTATATAACTTGAGAAGTATATCGGAGGTTGCTGGTTTCGGATTTTTTTTTTTGAGTTTCCATTTTTCTGGTAAGAAGATATATTCAGAGACTGTACAGGAGTGTCCTACTAATTCTGGAAATTTCATCGTTACCTTTTTTGTTTACCTTTGCAGCTACAAGATTACCCGATGCATCCTTCACATTATCTTGATTCATTCAACTTCTCAAACGCGTTAAAACAATTTATTCTGCTCTCATTTTTAATCATCATCCTATTATTCACCTTTCCTGTTTTTTCTTTCATTTATTTATTCAATTTGTTCTGAAAAATAATTTGCAATATTTTCCAGATAATGAATATAAGTAATGTGTGAATGCGAATTTGAATTCATACTAATATATACTACAAAGGGCATATTGAATACTGTTTTTCATATAGTATATCCATTCTCAGTTGGATGAGGATGGGTTTATCATCAACCCCTGATAAAACATAATAGGATCTGCGCTTTGATCGAAAATGCCGACCATAGGCGGAGATTTATTCCTTTACTTCATATGTAAATTTGCCAATTTTTGTTCAAAACCAAATTTCAGTAAACTATCTGGATGAGGAGATTATTATAGGATTCAGAAGGGATTTTCACTAAAAACATTTTTTGGTAGGTCTATTGGGTGATAATAAGAAACAGTGCGAAAGTTAATAATAATTATATTTTTTTGTATCTAAACAGAAATATTGTTACCGTTTCTTGATAGCACCCTGGGCTTGGGAGGTATATTCAGGATAGTCGGATAATTTCTTGGTAATTGAGTCCAAGATGGGTACTACTGTACTTTTTTGAATTTTCGATCTTTCCTTCTTTTTTCCATAGAATAATCTACGACATATCCTTGTCAAGATTCCTTTGGTGGTGATGAACAATTAGATTTCGTCTGCCTAAATCTGTTCGAACATTTGAATCATCGGCTTTTATGGAAACTGTGTTGGATTTGAAGGAAAATTTAGGATTTCCGCTTCTTCAAATTGTATGAAAAATAAAACTTTGAATTCGAGGAAATTCTTCCAGATGTGTAAATAATTCATTTTGTTTGCTATCGAAGTTTTTCTAAGGAAGCAAATGTCTCACATACTGCAGTTTCACATTAGAAAATGAACCATGAAACAGTTGCTGATTGCTACTGAAGTCCTCTGAAATGGTTTCTCAGCCGTGAAACCGAAAATCTTTCCGTTGAGTAAAAACCCCTTTTCTGTGAAAAGTGAAACATTTGCTTGAGTTGAAAAAGAAAATGTGATCCTATTGCAACCCTTTTCCTCATCTGAGAAACCTTTTTTCTGAATTAAAATTTCATTTGTCACAAAAAATCGAATTATAGAAATAATTTTTGTCAAATTAATGATGATTTGCACCAATTGTTACTCATATTCATGTGAATCACTGATCTGGAATGAGATGGGATTTTTTATAAAATAGCTTCGATAAACACTCCGCAATCACTTTTTCGTGAAAAGAAAACTGGGCTTTTCCATCTTGTCATTGTACCATCTTTTCTTCCGTCACAATTGTCATTTTTGAATAAGAGTTTTCCGAACTTTTGTTACGTCTTTGAAGATGTACGAGATATCATTCGAAAATCACATCAAAATAGCAATCAAAAGACATTCACTTCTACTGTTTAGTCTTCGGTGAAACAAATTCAACAAATAATAATTATTTAAATTATTCTAAGCAAGTATCCGGACTTTCTGTTTAATATTGATCTCCACACTTTCTGGAAGGTCGAATTTTTTATATATATAATATTTCAAACTCGATAACAAAATTTACCTGCTATTTTGAACCTATGTGGCTCATTTAATAATAATTTTGTTTTCTTCTGAATTGTTTTTAACCGCCAACTCAGTTGCAAAGCAACCCTCGGAAGTCAGAGACTTGTGTGAGTTGAGAAGACGGGGACCTCAGCTTTTTGAGTGTCATCCAAAGCACTAAATGATTGGTAATAAACAATTCCATTGGTTGTTTTACAAATTTAAAGCAGATTTGCTTGAGCCAGAAATTTTATGTGTATGGTACTTTCGACAACTCAGAAAAATTTTCTCGCAACTGTTTACCATACATGGCTGCCTCTGCCCAGACACACACCACTGTTCTACTAATAGATTCTATTATCTTTACCCCAAACTCGATAAAGTATAATCTGTATTCCTTTAAGGTAATTTATGCTATAAGCGGTCAGCGAAGTTATCGACTGGTTTTTACGTGGTAATAGTTTTCACTGAATTTTGTTTACTATATACTTTATACAGAGAATAATATTTATATTTATTTTTCCGATTTCCTTCATAATTCGACATTATGAAATATACGATTTTGAACGAACCCTATATTGAGTCGAAGATTCTCAATGAATAGATATACTATACAATGAAATGTTATTTGTAACTATCAAAATATGTTTTCGGTGTCATCTAGATTGACAGTCATAATCGCACTCATGTTAATAATCAACTCGACTTACAGCCTTGTTGAACTATTTTTCTCAGAATTGCGACCATAATGTTTAAATCCCAAATATGGCATGGGTAAAATAACGAAAGTGCCTGTTTCAAAGTGTTACCAACTTAATTATGTAAGCAGCCCTGGAAAAATAATCGATTATTTATTATATATCTAGTTAAGTTCATCAAACTATTTATGTTCACTGTAGATAACAGAGAACCCAAAACTATGCCCACATGTCACAGTTCTGGAGCTACTTATCTCATTATCATTTCGTATAACCCACATCCGAGTATACCTCTCAGTTCAAAACTTCCAAGTATGTTCATCAATTTCTTGTGAAAAACATTTTCGACGGCTTCAGAGGGACCAGTGAAAATGCAGAAAAGATTTTGTTTTATCAGAGTTGTCACGACTTTTGGATCACATCTTCAGTTGTTCTCTCTTTCAAGCCTTATTGTTGATGTTTTGATATGAACTGATATTCCTCCAAGAATCAACCATTCTGCTATTGATTGAGTTTTTCTAATAATTCCGATACTATGATCATAATTTTGTTATCAAACATGGATACATCTTAATTCAGTTTTATAGTTTTTTGTTCCATGAGGTAGGACGAAATTAGGAATTTCTATAAAACACAATTCTAGGAACCAGCTGGCAGAGAGAAATTAATGCGTCAAAAATACCACACGTGAGTCAATCAGTAGCTGGCGATAAACAAAAGTGCCCGATATAATTAAATAATGACAGTGAAGGAATAGGCAACAGAAAAAAATACAAAAGGGGTTGAAATTTGGGTATTAAACCGACAAATTGTGGAAACTTAGTGTCTACCTGCCAAAAAAATCATGATATGCGTGGGGTATGTTATGAGCAGGTGAGTCCGATAGTTATTCGGAGCTACAAAAAATGACCACCTGTTGAGTTCACATGGGGATTTTGATATATATCCCAGCGACATTTATTCTTTCTTTTTCTAATAGGTCCAATCATCGACAAAAAATAATATATTCCGAATGAAAAAGCCTTTTCTCTTCGTGGAAATAAGAGAATCAATTATTCACCTACATAATTTGTCCAGGTATTCTGGTCCATATCAATGGAAACATACGTTTTTGTTGTGTTATGTTGAATGGTGATTATTGTCATGAATATTCAGTTGAATTGAGGAAGTTAATAAATGTTTGTGATTATCAGTCAAGATTTATTGATAAAATAATTATTGAAAAAATCATTTTAAAGACAGCTTTTATTCAAATGCGCTAAAAAGTAAAAATAATTGCTTTGGATGTGCGACCTAGGTTATTCCGTGAATTATAGATTCAAGTGCTTGTCGCGCAAAGTTTTCAGTTCAAATACAAAAAATTTTAATGTATAACTCAGGGAATAACCTATGTAGCACATCCAAAGCAATTATTTTTTACTTTTTCCCCGCATTTGAATAAGAGCTTGTCTTTAAAAAGGTTTTTTTATTAGTAATTTTATTTTGTGCTTTTTAGGAAGTACACCTTAATCTATGAATTGTTGTTAATACATAGACATCCTTTTTTCTGTAGGTTCTGAGCTATCTAGTTCATTTTATGAATTTTGACAAACAAAATTATGATCTTCAACCCCAAACCCCCACAGTGGGGCCGTTCATAAAATACGTTCGCATACAAGGGGAGGGAAGGGGTATCGCTTGGTGTGAAAAAATGTGACAAGGGAGGCCGGGGGGGGTCTAAGGAAACGTGACGTTCGCAGTTCATCCCACAATTCTACTTTAATTTTTTCTCGACATTTTTTCATTTTCTTTTTCTTTTACGATTTAAAGTCATTCGTTTCATATTTGTTAATATATAAATATTTTAACATTACATATATACATTTTCGTCTCGATATTTCTGGAAGTCCTATGACGTCACGTGTCAGGTGGTTCGTCAAATACAAGGCGTATCGCAGCTCGTCGAGCTCGAGAACTACTATGCATATTAGGAGATGAAAGCGCTAGTACACAAAATGCAGAGTGGATAGATGATGAAGTAAATGATAGTCTGGAAGATCAAGAAGGGGATTCTTGAATGACAATCATAGATATTGCTGAGCATTTAAAAAATCCTTGGACTTCAGATAAATTTAAAAAAATTATTTGTGGGTTATTTTTAGATATTTATTGATTCATTTAATTTTTTGATTGAAATAATAAATATTTTGAAATATCAATATTTGTGTTCTGGTCAATGAATCATGTACAGGGGAAGAGGAGTCTAGCTTTCGTGACGTGATATTTATAGGGGGGATGGTCACAGGAAGTGTGACGCAGCGTGGAACAAAGGGGGAGGGAGGGGACGAGAGAGTTAAAATTCACCGGGACATATTTTATGAACAGCTCCATACCAATTTTGAATGGAATCGAACCATAATTACAAAACTCGTCCGCCATCTTGAACTCATGAATTATGACAATTCATAATCTTCAACCCCGAACACCCCCATATACCAATTTTGAATCGAATCAGGCCATAATTACAAAACTCGTCAGCCATCTTGAATTTGTGAATTTTGAGTAAAACTTGATAATCCCCGACCACGAAAACCCCTACATACCAATTTTGAATAGCATCGAACCATAATCACAGAGATCGTCGGCCATCTTGGAGCCGCCATTTTGTTTTTTCTCTGACGAAAATAATTTATTGTCACGGGAACTATGAACACCTGCCAAATTTCACGTTAAGCGGGCAACTAGAAGTGGTTCAAATTTAACTTGTAAGATTTGATTATAGACAGAGAGAAACCGGGACAGGTGGAACTAAACAAAAGCTTGTGAAAATTAAGGTGATTGATTTGCGGTGGAACAACGTTTCTTGACATACCAATCGATATCTACACTACAACTCAAACCATTATGTCAGTGTGAAATAAGGCATAGATAAATGTATCTATAATCGAGCCCAAACAGTTTGCAATTCCAACCAGAATCTATAGGAAGGAATAACCTCATAAATCTCAGGGAAAAAACAATCACTGACATTGAAAACAACAATCCACCAAACAACCAATTAACACAACCAACAGGAATACTCCTATACAATTCACAACCAATATAATACCTTATGTCTCCGTATCATCTGAGAAGATCAAACGCATTGGATATAGGTTTGATGTGAGAACATCATTCAGAACAACAAACACACTGAGATCTATACTAACACAAACAAAACAAAAAATCAACGAAGAAAGTACCAAAAATCACCGAAGAAAGTACCAAAAACTGTGTTTACAACATACTTTGTTTGTGTGGTGATAGTTATATAGGTGAAACGTCAAGACTATTAGAAGTGCGCCAAAGTGAACATCAGAGTTACATCAGAAATCGACAAATAACCGGATAAAAAAGTGCAGAGCATATCCTCACATCCAATGGCGATCATACGATTGAATGGAATAGGACGAAAATATTGATGAAAGAACCACATCAAGAGAGGAGAAAATTGAAAGAAACGGCCTGTATTCTTCTTTCAATAATAACTGCTTTTCTATCAATTCTGTTGAAATGCACCATACATGGTTACCTCTACTTAGAGAGGAATTGAGAAATGGCAGAATGCTAATAAGCTGATCTGAACAACTTGAATTTTTTGGCAATCTCAATTGACATCCCTCATTTGGAAATGTTACAATGACGCTGCAACAGAAAAAACCAAATTATTCAAACTATTAGAGGAGATTTAGAAGATTTTGAGAACGTCAATCAAAAACTGTGTAAAGAAGTATCTTTTGAATTATTACCATTTTTTTTACTGACTAATTGAATAATTTTCTTTAGGAAATATAATTTGGTGAACGCAGTTACTTATCGGGGTTAACTAATTAGTTTGCCCTTTCTACACTCGTATAGATTTTCCTGATTATATTTTCATTTTCAGACTGTGGAAGATTACCCAAAAAACTATGTCAAGAATTGTGATTTCTTGTTTCTTCTTTTTCTCAAAATTCGAATGACAAATAGGTATACCTATTTTCATTTCATGATAAACTTTTGACAGATAGAAAACGATATCTATGGAAATTCAATGAAATGAATCATACACACCTCGGAAAATGAAGGAATATTGAGTTTGTTAGATCGATGGACATACTATACCGTTTGATGATTTTGAATGAATTTCAGAAAGAAGATATGCCATTTGGAATGAAAATATTCCAGATGGTGTCGAGAAATAATTTAAATTTTGTTTGTGAGACCTTTGAAACTGCAAGAGATATGGATCGATCGAATTCGTCGTGAAACGTCTCGTACTATCTATCCATTACTCAACAATTTTTTCAAGTTCCTCAGGAATCGAATAATTCATTTCCCGTAGTTATAATTGCTCCTGAACGGTTCAGTTGTAGAGTAAAGCACGCCATCGGCGTTTCTCTGCACTATCATTAGAACATATTCTCTGGAGAACCCACATTAGCAAATACAAGAAGCTTCTTCTTATAACCTTCTAGTTAGCAATTAAAATAATATGGAGTAGCTTTGCGAGAGCTACAATTAACGATACACACGGGACAAATAAATAAATTATTGAAACTGCTGGAGTAGATTTGCGTGTTGATCTAGTGTAATTATCGTCATTGGCGTCGATCGCAAGATTGCACAAGATTCATTCTGCTGTATATCGAACTATGTTGTCCATCTTCTGATCTACCTTCCATTCGGTGGAGGTTCAAGCTATTTATTTCTTGAATTTTCCCATATCATTTGGCAATGTTTTCTATTGAATGCAAAAAAATTGAAAATTTCATTAAAAAAAAATATATATCAATGTATTCTGTCATTTGAATAAGATTCATGCCGGACACGTGATTGACGTCTGATAATACATATGAGTAGTATTCATCATAGTCTGGATGAAAATAAAGTTTTTTTAGCATAACTTCAGTTTGCCAAAGTAATGGCAAACTAAAATTATATTCGTGATAAGTATATATACAGTGAGGACGTAAAAAGTCCTTCCCCCCCCTTAACTTTTGAACGGAACAAGCTGTCGAGGTCTGGTGAAATTCAGGTGAAAAGGTACAATTCTTACCATTTTTTGGCATAAAAATGATTGTGGTCACGTGGTCTAGTGTCAAGAGGGCACCATCAACTTTTTTTTTAATGTAAAGGTGGGTCACGTGGCTCGTGGTTTTAAAGGCCTTCCGATTCTCTATCCAACACCGCTTCGTTTGTGAAAATCGGCCAAGCCGTTTCAAACTGACAAGCATTTGAAATTTGCTTCAAATATTTTACAAATAAATTAATTTAACTATTAATTGCAGCAGAATTTCAACTCCGTTACTGATTCTGGTCGAAAATTAGATTTTTTGTGGTTAAAAAGTTTCGCATATTATTTGTACTTTAGAATGTGCTTTTTGCTTAATTTTTTATACCTTAGTTATTTTGCTGGAGACTCCAAATAGCATTTCATTTCAATCTCAGTATAATAGTGGCGTTAATCATATCGATACTTTTGACAGTTGTCATAGGTTTCAGCATTCCTTCATAAATTTCAAATGCCTCGTTCTCGTTCTTTAGAAAAAAAACCGAAGCAATTTTAATTTACGCTGAAGCTAGGCGTAATTACCATGAAGCAGAAAAAATATGTAATGAGCGCTTCCCAAATAATCCAATATCTTGTACCTACTTAAGGGAATTGGTTAGTAAATTTTTAATGACTGGTTGCGTAACGAGGGAAAAAGGATCTGGAAGAAAATATATTTAAGAAGAACAGCAAATCGACGTTCTGGCAGCTGTTGTTAATAATCCGCAACAAACAACGAAAACGGTAGCCACGGCTTGTGACGTATCTACGACCACTGTGGAAAAATATCTTAAAAAACACAAATTTCACCCATATAAATCAAAAATTTTGCATCAATTAACAGAAGACGACCCAGATAGAAGACTGCAGTTTTGTGAGGTCATGTCTGACCGCATAACCCAAAATCCCGGTTACATTAACCCTATTTGTTTTAGTGATAAAAGTAGTGTTTTAGTGATAAAAGTACGTTTTACGGGAAAAAAAGTTGATGGTGCCCTCTTGACACTAGACCACGTGACCACAATCATTTTTATGCCAAAAAGTGGTAAAAGTGGTACCTTTTTACCTGAATTTTACATGACCTCGACAGCTTGTTCCGTTCAAAAGTTAAGGAAGGGGGGAGGACTTGTTACGTCCTCACTGTATATATATATATATATATATATATATATATATATATATATAAAGATATATATATATATATATATATATATATATATATAAAGTCGTATCGAATAAAACATATATAGATAATTTATTCGCATCTCGGTATAGTATCGACATTGTGTATGAGATATGGATTTTTTTTTATAGATTTTAATTTGCGTTGGGTAATAATTGGTATTTCTGCCTGCAGATCTACCCCTTTATTACGCCAACTATTACATAATGATCAATAAAGTATAACCAAAAATTAAAACAATTATTGTAGTGAGAGTAACTAACTTAATAATATTGGAAAAAAAAACTTGGTGATACCTAATGATAAGCTTAATAATGATCCTATTGATAATGTTAGTACCTGATGATAATGTTTTTGTTTATGTATGGTGACAGATTCTAAAGTCTTGATTGTATTTCATGGTTTAGATCAGAGAAGGAATCACGTGATGTCTAGTTAGAAATTTTTACCATTTGCTAGTTAAATATTTGGGGAGAAAAAAGGGAAATTTTTGATTATATGAAGTTTTTGTTAACTTGTTGGTCCTGTACAATGTGTGTCATAATCAATTGTTTGAATGTAACAAGTTTTTTGCATTTCTTTATATTGTCTGGTAGTATGTTGAATATTTTTGGACCGTAATAAAATATAGTTCTTTGGGTATGGGTTTTGTTGAAACGTGGAATATTCAATGCGATATCATTGGTGTACCTTGTGGTTCTTGTTGGTTTGTTATGCATTCTTTTTTGTATGTCCATATTAAGATTGTTGAATGTAGAGATTCCTAACCGTTAGGATTTTCACTGTTTCATAGAGTTGTTGGGTAGAGAATAGTCTATTTTTTAATACATATTTTAAAATATTGTGTTTTGTGTTGTTTGTAGTCTGCAGATCATAGTGTTGAATCTCCTCCCCAGGCAGTGATACAGTATTTCATTACTGATTCTATGAGTGAGTTGTAAATTACGTGTAGAACTTTTTGTTCAGGATATCTCTGAGAGTATAGAATTTGTGTATAAGTTTCCTAGTTCTGTTAAATACATAATTTATGTGCTCGGTCCTCCTCATATTTGCATCCACAATCACACCTAAGTATTTAATCTTAGTGACGTTTTCTATCCTGGGGCATCCATCAATTGCAGTTTTTTTGTGCCCCTGAGCAGTCTTTTTTGTTTAAGTGCAATTGTTTAATATTGGGTTGATCAGTTTGTGTTGGCGTGAAATTTTATGAATTTTGTTTTTTTTACGTTTAAACTTTGGTGTTCAACCATTCATATAATTTCCCAAGATTGTTCTCGGTGAGTCGATACAACTCTGGCCAATTATCGTGGGAAAAACAATTGCGGTGTCGTCTGCATTGGAAATGATCACACCTTGGAAGTTTTTTATTTTGCAAATGTGATTTATATAAATTACAAATGATAGTGGACCTAAAATGGTGCCTAGGGGGACCCCTACTGTGACTATTCGTGGGTTGCTCTGGACATCTTCTAATTTAACTCTCTCGGTGCGGTTTTTAATATAATCCGTAAGTAATTCTAGGGCCGGGCCTCTTATTCCATTATCATATAGTTTGTCCAACAGTATACTGTGGGAAAAGGTACCGAATGCTTAAAGCATATATACTGACTGTTTAGTATATAGACTGACTGAGGCCCGTATTCCGAGGAAACGAAGAAAATAAACATATGTGGTCAAGAAATTCATCAAAATATCACCGGCTGGGAACTAGAAACTGCCAGAAAATGGATGGAGTTTACAGAAGGATATATAATAGAATAGGAAGAAACAACACAAAGTTAGTGAAGGATTACACAAACGGAGAAGAGAATAGAAGAATTTTCGTGGTAAAATGTAAAGATCAGAACTTAACACCAAATTTTTTAAAAATAAAAAATAAACTTAATTTTAAACCTAAAGAATTTGAACGAAAAAATCATCATACTTTGGATTTTTTCAATATGAAACTCATCCAAATCTGTATTAATGAGTGCTATAAGAACTATTCGAACTTAAATGAAAGCATTGAATTATAAAATATAAACTATCACAAAACATAAGTACCGATATACTGAATGAATTCTTAGATAAGCAACATCCCAACAGTGAACGATATTTCCAATCACTGAAGGAAAAACAAAGAAAAAAGATTGAAAACCTGTATAGAAAATTCAACCGGAAAAAATATACCCGATGATATATTATATATAGCCTTGGTGAAAATTTCAACCACGACACCAATGACATTTCTACGGAATCAATAATTGCCAATTTGGAAGCAGTAGACGAAGTAGATAATATAAATACAAACTTTAAAAATCAATTTGAAAACAAACAAAAAAATCAAAGAATATTCACAACAAACTTTTAAAAACAAAAATATTTTTGAGTGAAAATTCTGACTCACTCATGCTAAAAACAGATAAAATTAACAGAACAGTGAACATGAAAAAATGTGAATACCAACAAAGATTAGAAAGTATGCTAAATGATGAAACCACGTATAAAAAAAAGATTCAATCCTACAGAAAAACTCCAAACAAAAGTGAATAATTGTAAATAATTGGTTCCTTGATGAATCAAGAAACAAAGAACAAATTGAATATACACAACGCACAACTACCAACAATATACGGGTTACCCAAATTGCATATAACAGGAATTCCACTGAGCCCTATTGTTAGCAATACCCAATCAGCAACATACAACTTATAAAAATATCTCTCAGAAATAATCACTAATGTTAGAAATTTCTTCGAAATGATTCACATAAAAAAGATACAAACAGTATTAACAATAGAAACGACATAAAAAACCTTAGTAAATCTACAATAATTATTTAACACTCACCCCACAACAAAAAATATAAAAATAAACTGATCTTTACATTTTTACACGGAGAAGTCTTGCATGAATTATAACAAAAGAGTCCACATACTATGAATGAATACGTCGAACACTCCAATGTTTTTAAAAAAGGACAAAAACGATAACAGATAAAACAAGCTCGATACCAACAATCTCAGACATTCAACAACGTTCATTCCAATCGTAAAACATGAACACGAAATAATAAAAGAATAACTTTTAAATTATATTGTAAGTTTTGAACGTCTCTTTGAATTTTAATCATATTTGTTTGATGTTATGTAACGTATTATGTAGACTGACTAAAGCCCTCATTCCGAAAAACCAAAGAAAATAAACATATGTGGTCAAGAAATTCAGAAAATTGTATATATATTGTTATGTTTAGGAGTACGTTGAATGTTTGAAAGAGTTGAAATGGGAATTATAAATTAAAATAAAAAAGACCATGAATAATAAAATGTTCGTATTTAGTGATCCATGCTATGTTATTTTACAGTTTTTCTGAAGATTCTACCGTTTTTCTGGAACCTTGTATAATATTAATCGATACTTATGTTTGAAATAAACATGATTTCAACATTACAAGCAATACATTTTATGAGCACAAGCAGATAACAAAATATTGAGAGTTCGAACATTCTGTATATGAAATTGGATCTGAACACGATAGCCAATGAGATGCCAGGAGAGATCTTGATGCAAAATGAGGAATTTTGAAAATATGGAAAGCAGAAACGTCAGAAAAATTATTTTAACATGTATTGTATTGTATAGTATGTAAGGTAGTTAAAAATGTTTCGTAAACAAAAACTGTCAAATAAGTGAAAATAATGAAAAGGCAACAAAAAGGTGCGTGAAAATTCGAGAAAAAAACAATGTTGTTGGTATCAAGGGAGAGAAATCAACAAGCTAAGCGTGGAAGAACAGAAAAAATCATTTTTGGAAGAACCGAATGAAAAAATTAAAAAATTTGAAAATCAATCAATATGTATTAGAAAAACAGTTATTTGCCAAGACAATACTATGAAGAATAATAGCAGATAAAAGATCCCAGATGCAGAGTTAATCTTACCTTTTTCCATTGGAGATTTACCAGTACGAAGCAAAGGGGCTGCAGTTTCCAAGTCCGAAACACTGAACATTCTCGTTACAAGAAGTCACAGGTATTTTTTGAAACCATAAAAAGTGCAATTGAAATAAAACTTTTAGAGAACTTTTTTTGATAGAACTCTTCATGAATCAATATATTGACCACATAACCCATAAAACTAGGTTGAATTTCACTTTTAGTATCAGATAACTTCACATATCCTGTATATATCTGCTATAAAGCACTAATTAGGTTATTTATCGCAGAAAAGATAGTAGTCAGTTTTTTCCTAAATAAAGAAAATTATTGTTGTGATGAATTTCTGCTTTATTTTCAATGGTTGAGCAAAAGTTGCCATTATCTGAAATTGACTTCAAGAACGACCAGAGTAGAACCAACTTCTGAGATTCCATAGGCGTACCGATTGCGTTGGCTGAGGTGAAGGAAATAAGGTAAAAGAGTAGATGGAAGGAAGGTAAAATGCATAGCCGGACATTAAATATTTATATGGGTATCATTTGTCAATATATATTAAATTACATTCAAAGGACAACTAGTTTGAGGATTTTGAAAATGGTAAACAATAATAGTAAAACCAAGTACAACAAAACAAAAGGGATAGTCAAACAACAAAATTATATATTTTGTTATGATGATGTTGTGGAAAATAAATAAACAAATATAAAATAAAATAAAAACGAACCGCAATCAACGCAACATAACTATATATATATATATATATATATATATATATATAAACCAAATTATAGCAAGAACATTCAAAAGGTTCAAAGGAATGTATTTAGATTCACAACCAATGAACGAGAGAAAATGTCTACGACTACAAATTTTTTTTTCAGATATGGGTCAAAACTGAAAGCGAAACGAAACTTACCGGAGCCTGTAACTTCAAAAGAAGACATCATGGAGAGGGCAGAAGAAGGCTTAAGAATAACTCGTTCTTCTGTTAAAAAGATTCAAAATCATAACATGCACCCATACAAGTTTGAGGAAGTTCAAGTCCTGGAACCCATTGAATGCCATATCATTTATATAGGAATGACAGTACGATTTCATATTTGAATGACAAACAACGATATATGTTAGGCCATGTCATTTATTCATACATGACGGTGCGAAGTAATTTAAATACGAATTCGAAATCGGGACCTGTGTGTAAAGCTTAGTCATAACTGGATTGAGTGTAACTGACAATATTCATTGGGAGTAACGTTTATCGAGTGCAATAATAAATGTTCACAAACTATTACTTCTTATTGAATCATTTTAAACAAATCTGTGGTGTTCCAGGGACATTTTTCACAATAACTATATACCATTATATACTTACCCGATGACTGTGGACTCGACTAGCAACTGCTGATTTTCTTAATTTTCCTTCCGTTTTCCTAACTCTATCAATCAAGTGATCATAACTATTTGAGACATTTTTTGTTTTTCACGAGCTGATCATTCTGGGCGATTCAGCAAATTTGCAGCCAAATCTTGACGACATTTTCGCATTTGAACTTACTTAACAGTAGCGTCTTTGTAATACACCCAGGCATTAACAACTTCTATTCAATGCTCAGTTTCCGATACCACTTGACATCTTTTCTTATGATTGTAGCATAGAAGCCATTTGATCAAAGAGGTCTATACCAGCCTTTTCTTGGTTGTATGGATACCCAGAGGCTTTTCTGTATAGCCTTCTTAGATTTACGTTTTCTAGTAGCCACTTGTTTCAACGTTCTGATCACTATTTGCAGTCGATTGACCTTCATTTCACACTAATGAGGAATACGCAGATATTCTATTTGTATGTGAGCTTTGCGAAGGAAACGGCCATTCTGTAAGAAGGGAATACAGACGTCGCTATCCTAATCGTCGCGTACCACATCATCCAACATTTGCTAAAGTACTTCAAAGTATTAGGGAAAACGCAAGAGTTCCATCAAATAGAGGACGAGAAGATGCTCGAAGAAATAATGTTCATCACGAAGAGCAAATACTGGACGCTATAAAAGATAATCCTTCTAGTAGCGTAAGAAGAATTAGTAGGCAATTGGCGCTACCTCGTATGCATGTATGGAAAACAATAAAAGAAAATGCTTTGCGTCCATACCACAAACAGAAAGTGCAAAAGCTTGAAGAGGGTGATCATGTACCAAGCATATCGTTTTCTAGATGGTGCTTAGCACATAGAAGGGCCATTAACAGAATTTTATTAACCGACGAGAGCCAATTCACCAGGGATGGAATTAATGATACTAGAAATGTGCATATTTGGGCAGACGAAAACCCACATCCCATTGTTCAGAAAAACTGCCAATACAGATTGCATGTCAATGTATGGTGTGGAATCCTAAATAATCATTTGATTGGACCTCACGTACTTTACGGACGGTTAACTGGTGATGTTTACCTAAATTCTTTGCCAAATACTTTACCGGATCTATTGCAAGGTATAAATACCATGGTATGTAGCTTAAGCATGATGGTGATGGACCTCACTTCCAGTTAGAAACCATCTTAATGCCACTTACCGCAACAGATGGATCGGCCGTCGAAGTCCACTAAATTTAACACACCTAGACTACTATTAATGGGGTCATTTGAAACCAGAAGTGTGAAATGAAGAAATTAGAAAAAGAGAACATTCATTAGAGAAAATTACTGCTGCATGTAGAAGTGTTAGAAATAACCCTAAAATAATTCGAAATTCAGTGAATCATCTAGTGGCACGCTCTCAAAAATGTATTTTTGTTGAAAGACTTTACTTTTGAAAATTTATTGTAATCATAGTAAGAGTTTTTTACGAATTCTTTTTTTTTATGTTTATTATAAAAAAATATTTTTCGTTGTGTTGTATTTTCATAAATTCAAATTTATCAGTAAGCAAATATCATTTACAAAACATTCAGTCCAGTCCTTTTTCAACAAATTTCAATACGCTTTTTTTAGTAGATTTCTAGGTCCGTAATTCTTAGAAGAACTTAACATAAAAAGACTCATTCCGGTCCTGATACGAATCTATTATTCAGTTTTTTTGGGTTATGAGAGTATTTTATAAAATTTTACTACGAACTAATTGAAGAGAATAACAATATTTATGTCTTGGTTTCGGTTATATTTATTATATTAACCCATTTTTTGTGGTACTCTAGCCGAAAATTAATTTCTTGGGTGAAAAAATGTAAAATAATAATTTATTACGGAATAACTGAAATTGTACCAGAAACTTTTTCAACAAGTTCCTGTAGGATTTTTTTCGTAGATTTCGAATCTGAGCTCAGATTTTTGATAATTAGTATACAGGGTGAGTTATTCTTACAAGAAATGAACATGGAAAAAAAAGAATATTCCGGTCCTGATATTGGTTTCGTTCATACAGCTTCTCGTTGAGGCCTCTCAGCTTAATTCATGTACCAAATTTAAACCAAATCGGCTTATCCCTGTATTTAATATGACGGATTAACTTTTTTGTGTAAATTCACAAATCACTCTGTATTTCAGTAACGAAGCGGTTTTGGACATTTGTATATGGAATTTTGCAATCATATTGGCAGTCCCTATAAACCCATAAGTTTTGTCGGTTTCATCTCCGGCCACCCTGTATAACTACAGTTTTGTGATGAATAAAGCCTCAATCGTTTAGAAAGGTAATCTCACTATCATAATACATAATATGGCAAAATAATCCAATTTTCAAAGAAAATTGCTTTTATTTCGGAAATCTGACTATTTAGGTAAAGAAATATGATACATCTTTCGAAAGGAACTTCAATTGTCTTTCAGGATATTTGATAATAGATAGGGTTTTCCAATAAAGAAAACTCACTTTTCATCATTTTTATATCTATCGATAAAATCACAAATTTTGAACGACCCTGTATAATTTTCAATTATTATTCACTCAGGCATAACTAATACACTGGACATTGGTGAATTACACCCATTATTTTGGCTTTCTACGAATCCAAATACAGCAGTGATAAATATTCAATTAAAGCTATGTTTTGCACAAAAATAAGGAATTAAATAAATTTGTCGAAAACCACTGGAGGGAAGTATCACATAGAACTTATCTGAAAGCAGTACCAGAGCAAAAAATGCAAGAATATGCAGGTTGTCTTAAAATATCAAAGTTGATGCCACTTTTCAATATAAGCGGCAACGCCGCAGCGGTTAAAATATTATAGGTCGATAGAGCAGAACTAATTACACAAGAAACCAAAATTTAAAATAATCTTGTATAATGTCCCGTTCTCTGTAAACGTCTAACCTACCATCGACCGTGAGTGACCCTGTATGGTATTAAATTCTAACATAACTTGTTTATTTTTAGTTTAGTAGTAATAATTGCCAAAACACCAAAGAAGTTTTAAAACCGCGCTTGAAAATTACCCGCACTCTTTTTTGTTGGTATTACAACTGGATTTTTTCAGTAGCTTCTGTGGCCCTTGGAATTATGCCGGTTCTTGTTAATATAAGTACAACTGTTTCCATAGAGTTTACTTTCCAGACGCGCATTGTACGCGAACGCTATTATTAAGATACTACGGGTAGTTATATATTTATTGATAGTAAATCATAAATACAGGTTGGACGTGGAGTTGGACACATAAATCATCACCCAAGCAGGTTATCCTCCAAGACTGTGTTTTAGACGTGGAGATTTTTTCCCAGTTGATATGAAGTCACTATCGACAATCACGACAATTCATTTCTTTGTCATTGGTTCTCATTATTTGGAGATATCAATAATACTACGTTCAAGTATGTTTTTTCTGTGACGGGCAATAAGTTTGACATTTTATCTCTGTTGACAAAATATAACTTTTTATGAAATTACTTTTTCCCAGTGAAAAAAGTGAGTACTTTTCTCTCTGACATTTATACACATAAGTAAAGGTAGATATTTAATTTTAGAATATTTTATAACACAAAAGTTACATTTCCTTTATATCAAAAGTACGATCATTAAATGTGCATTGCATGAATGATAAGTTCCTTGAACTATTCAAAAGCCGAATTTTCTTGTGTTGAAATTATATTTTTTTCTGCCATGGACACAACTGCCGTTGATGTACCTGGTCGCAAATCGGGTGTTATTTCAGCACTGCCACACGTTGTAAACACTTTATTAGCTACTTCTGTCCTGTGTGCTACCGATTCATCAACATACCCTTCAGCGACCGTTGATGACTTCCAACCGCCATGTTTCTTTAGTGTCATCAAGTTTTCCCCAGATTCAACTAAAAGTGTAGCAGACGACTTTGGAATGAATGACCTGTATATGAGTTAGCATTTTCAAGTTGAAGAAAATTAGCTACTTTATGAAAATGATTTTTACACAAAACATGATTGATATATTTTTCATTGCGATATGCATAAAACAGGCAGCGATCCTTTGCTGTTGCTGAACGAAGGGCTATGTACTTTCGTTAAAATTTAATATATTCTTCAGTAACTACAAATCTCCTGTTAACATCATTCTTTGTTTGCTTGAGTTTCACAAATAATAACGTTCCCGAATCTTCAATATCATCTAATGTTACCTGGCTGATTTCACAAATTCGACAAGCTCCTGCAATCCCAAATACAACAACAACCTTGGCCATTGAATGAACTTCATCGGGAGCATTATTTGAAAAATTACTAATTTGTTTCAGAAATGTAATCAGTTTGAAATATTTTGAAATATCTGCATTATTATTGAATTGTAACATACTTTCAATCATTGAATGATTCGGCCACACTGTTGATGGCTTTTGTTGTTATGCCAATTCCGAAAAATAAGCCAATAACACCGTCCCCGAGGAAGAACTGCATGTCTTTTTCATCTTCCATTCCATAAATCTTGAAAACGCGGTTTCGTAAATTGTCCGCGATTGAGCTGGTAATAATTTTTGTAATGCTATTTTCGCTACATCTACTTATTTCGGTGGAGTCAGAGAAAACTCGGAATAAGACATTTTTCAACTTTATATTATTCAAAATAACTACTAAACAACCACTAAGTTCGCAGTTTTTGAATCACAGAATTAAATTGACAGATATTTGATTACTTCGAAGGTTTCCCTAGCAACGCAGGTCTAATTGTCGTATAAGTAGCAGTTCAAAAATTCAAATTTCCCATGGATAATTTTCTGACTTCAATATTTACTTTGATATTGAATCGTCGTTTTTCCTGTCACAGAAAAAAAAATAGTGTATTATACACGGAAAAATATTAGATTTTAGATCTCGGTTTTTTGTCTCCCTTCGCTTCGCGTCGGGAGACAACACAACCTCGAGCTAAAATCTAACACTTTTTTTCCTTGTATAATAAATAACTATTATTTTGCGGAATAGAGTAGCATGAGATGATTATTTTGATCATCACAACGTAGAACTAGATGCTGGGCTGTCACTTAGATGCTGGGCTGACCAATCCGGCTGAGAGCCTCAGAATCACAATTGAGACAAATATCTTTTGGTCCAATATTCTTGGGCTGGACTTGGAATTTGGAAGTTATACTTATAGACTTGGAGCACCTTTGTAAGTGGCGCCGCAGTGGCGGAATTGGGCGACATACTCCAGATAGCGCAATTTATCCGTATTTGCCCCTGTGATAAAGTGTTTTTGAAGTGCAACAGTTTGAATTTGTTTGTTTCAAATAACCTTTAAATTGAGCCTCGGATTCGGAAATTGCCCTGGTAATCAATGAAGTGCAGATTGAGACAAGTAGTCTGCGAACCACATTTAACCGACTGAACACGTGCACTGCGAATTCGTAATTCGCCGATCATCGTAGTGTTTACATGTAATGTATCGTGATGGGTCAAGTGGTGGTTGCAATTGATCTTTTACCCATTTCAAATCACTGCGTTTTCGAGAATCAGTCTGTGAAAAATAGGAGCAGCATTGGTGTGTGACAGGTGCGGAAAGTAGAAAGAATTGATTGTTTCCATTATTCCAGCATACATGCGGAAGTGATTGGCCAAGCAGCAGCGACAACAAATCAGTACTCGAATTAGAGGTGAATGAATATTTTCACAAATAGGTCATTAATAAAATTGAATTAAAACTTACATATAGGAGTAAATCACACAAATAAACAGAAATAATGAATATGGAAGAATTATAAAAAAATATATTGAAAATATGTTTTTCTTTCCTACATACATACTGTCAGAATTTGACTAAAAAAAATACATGAATAATAATATGTTTCATGCGTGTTTTTTAGATTTCTGTAATAATTAGTATTTTTTCTTCGCGTCATTTACATTCGAAGTAATTTGCAGCCGACTCGTTTATTTCCATTCATTTACTGTAGGCGCACTTTCGACACTGTGCCTCTCTTTAATAGGAAGCTTTCACCCGTCGAATCACAATACAAATGCCGTTTTGACGTTTGACCGAAAATTTTGAACTATTGCACTTCGTAGACAACCTTTTTATCACAGCGGTAAATGGGAATAAGTGATACTGTCTGGATCAGTTTTCCCGTTTCCGCCACTGCGGCGCTGCACGTTAAACTCCTCTCCCATTCTCCAACCCCATATGAGAGTCACTCCTCAATAACAGATTGAGGCATATGAGTAAACATATATAATGTTTACCAAATAATAAAATATATTCTAGAAATGAAGTTTGGTAGAATTTAAACATGAATTCAACAATTTTCAACACGTGCTGATCAATCGAATCCAAGGTTGTTCATCAACTAGTTAAAAAAATCTTAATATAGTGATATACGAAATTTATAAGAAAATTGATTTTACTGTTCTAATTTACAATCAAAGGGATTGTTCTGAATTCGATTAGCCAAAAATTTCAAAATTATCAATGTTTGAAAGATAAGGAAATTGAAATTATATTGAAAATAACATATGAGTCATCTCTAAATAAAACTGGAATCTGCATATGAAGAATCTCGACTGATCGTCTTATACTTCTTCAAAAAAAATTTACAAAAAAGAAAACATTGAAATCCCAAATATTCAGAAAATATGCCCCCTTCCAAAATAAGAGATGCATGATTTATTTTCTATGAACCAATTAATATGAAGATAAATAATTGGAAAAGATTGCCGAAGATAAAGATAGCATATTATCCAATACTTTAAGTGTTAAAATGTCTTTTTCAAAATTATGGAATCCATTTCGTTCGACGGCACTTTGGTAATAAAAATAAATACAGATAAAATAGAATACACACATTGAAATGCAATCAAAACCAAAAATGTATTGTTAATACTCACCTGAATTGTTTCCAGCCAATACGAACAGGCCACCATTGGATCGATTGGTTTCCAACTGAATCTTTGAACAGGCAGCAGCTCTTAGTTTGATCCTAAACAACTGTAATATCGATTTCCGGAAGGGTTTATTCGGGAGCAACTATATTCTGAGGAAATAATCTCTGTGAATATTCATTTTCCTGGAAGAAATGGGGGACAATCACTCTATCGTTCAGAACATCGCACCACACATTTGTCTGAAAATAATATTGTTCTCCGCATTCTATCACCTACTCTGAGTTTTATGCCCACCACCTACAGATTTGTGAAGTAACTACCCCATTTCAGGTGAAAGTCGTCTCGTCTGTCCATAAAATTTGACAAGAAAAATTATTATTTTTTCTTTGCCCTTGAAACCAAAAAGAGAAATCTCACCGTTCGTCAAAATCTCGTCTTTCCAAAGTATTTATACATTTTGGTTTGAAAGGCTTGAATTTATTATTGTGTAAAAAAATCCTAATACAAATATATACCTACTAGTTTGTCCATGCTCTTTATATCCATGCATCTATTCATATGGTATTTTTTTTCACAATGTTCCATTTTGGTGGTCGGTGTGTTGCGTTTGTATCGTAACTCTGTAACTCTTTCAATATTTCTTTCATTTATCCCAAATTCAGCCATGTTCGAAATTATAACCCCTGTAACACAATAATATTTACCTGAAGGTAACAAAAAAAACCATGATTGATATCTATATTTTTTAACACCTATAATTTTCACTCGCATTCATTCTGTTACTTATCTCATTCAAATTAAATATGTAATAGTCCGCAAAACCTAGTGATATCCCTCGAAAAGAAAAAGAAGGGTAAGTGGCTTAGATAATAATTTCTTGTATAGTATTTTTTCTTATTGTTAATATAAAGTCCACTGCATTAGTTCTTCACAGTAAATGATTTATCACTAGATCTTCATTTAATTATTATTGTGCCTGTTTGATAAATGTTCAGGAATTCATTTACTATTTGCTGTTTGAATTCTTCAATTGATCCTGTTGAAAATTATATTCTGTCCCAAAGTTAAGAACACTGTCTCGCTATCAAACTTTCATTTTGGTTTCTTAAAACAGAATGAGCGAAACCGTGATTACTGACACAGGATATAACCAAAAATATGCATAGGATTTGAGCAAAATAGTGCTATAAAAAAAAAAGCATAGAATGTACCGATTAACTAACATCGAATGAAAATTACCAATCGAAAAAACTGACTTATATCCAATGTAGCATTTTAGCGACTGCGTAAATATAATGAACGATATTCCTCCACCTATTTTTTCGTATTCTCCTTGCAGAAGCTGCGATATTGAGTGATATTTACTGGTTACTCGTTATTATGTTTTGTAATATAACATTTCTCATGTGGATATACTCACGAATCTTGTAAATTGTTTTTTTTAATCTATCAATTGAATAATGTGTAATTTGCTATGAGGTATTCGGCGTTTGGTTCATGTTCACTCCATTTGGAAACTGTATAATTGTGTTGCAAACTGAAAGAAATAAAAAACAGAATACGTGGAATATATGCAAGATATCTAGACGAATTCAGTTTCGTCATTGGCAATACGTATTTCAAAATGTACAAGTGTGATTGTTCCATTTCTTGGATTTCATATTTCCCGGGAAGTGAAAAATATTCATGAAACATTTCTAAAACCTGCAACTTACTCGAGTAAAATTCACAGATTGTGAAATCATTGAAAGGGTGGAATTTGTAAATATAACATGAAGAGTATATCGGAAAGTTTTTCAACATATAACAGAAAAGCACTAAGGATGGTTAGGGACCAAAACGCTCGTCAATATGGATCAAAATAATTATATACAGCACAAAAGGCTCCGAAATAATGTTAATTATCTATTCAAGAAACTCAATGTAAGAATAATACTCCAAACTAATAATATCTTGATATATTAATCCACCCAGAAATACATTAATTAATAAAAAACCTTTTTAAAAACAAGATTTTATTCAAATGCGCTAAAAAGTAAAAAAAAATGCTTTGGATTTGCGACGTAGGTTATTCCGTGAGTTATAGATTCAAGAGCTTGTCGCGCAAAGTTTTCAGTTCGAATACAAAAAAAAAACAAGCTTTTGAATCTATAACTCACGCAATAACCTATGTCGCACATCCAAAGCTATCATTTTTTACTTTTTAGCGCATTTCAATAAAAGCTTGTCCTTAAAGAGTTTTTATTAATTAGTCTATTTTGTGCTTCTTAGTAAGGACTCCTCAATCTATGCATTTTTGTTAATGCATCGTCATTATGAGGTTTTTTTCCTGTAAGTTCTGAGCTATCTAGTTCTTCAATGAGGAGACCATCTGAAGATTAACTCGTCCGCCATCCTGGAGCTGCCATCTTCAATTTATGACTTCTTACAAAAAATCAATAATCTTTGACTGTATTCATAACCTGCGACCCCAAACCATACCAATTTTGAATAGAAACGGTCCATCATCACAAAACTAGTCCACCATCTTGGAGCCGCTATCTAGAATTCATGAATTTTGACCAAGAAAACCCCCACACACCAATTTTGAATCGAATCGGACCATAATTACAAAACTCGTTCGCCATCTTGGAGCCGCCATTCCAAATTTGTGAATTTTGAATGAAAATTCGAAATTTCCGACCCCGAAAATACCAATTTTGAATAGAATCGGACCATTATCACAGAGATCGTAGGCCATCTTGGAGCCGCCATTTTTTATTTCATGAATATTGACGAAAAATTCATAATCCTCGACCCCGAAAACACCCTCATACCAATTTTGAGTCGAATCGTACCATAAACACAAATCTCGTCCGATATCTTAGAGCCGCCATTTTGTTTTTTTCCATAATGCATTGTCACGGGAACTATGAACACCTGCCAAATTTCACGTTGATCTGGCATCTAGAAGTGGGTCGAATTTAACTTGTGGGATTTGATAACAGACAGACAGAGACCGGGACAGGTGAAACTGAATAAAAGCTTGTAAGTAATCAAAAACAGATAATTCAAGGAACTGTAAACAGTAAAATACCTTGAAAAATTTGGAAATCTGAACACAAGAATAATATAGAAATAGATAAATTGGAAGATCAAAATTATCCGAATATATTATCACAGATGAACTTTGATTCTGAGTATATTTCTTATTGTACATTTCCATTATTCTGTCCATTGTGAGATATTTAAGGCGAACCATTTTCTATATTCAAAATTTTATTCGTTTATTTTTGAATCCAGAACACCAGAACGCAATAGCTTATCGGGGACAAATGAATATTATATATTTGTTTACTAGCAGGAGAAATAGAAAACCCAAAAAAAAGAAACTGCCTTAAAAAACACTTGGGTCTTATTAACAAATATCGTTGCATTATTATTGAGAAAATACTTGCTCGTCTGCAATCAGGAAATCACAAAAAATAGCTATTTTCAGGACGAGTGAGTAAAGCGTAGCATTTAATCACAAACCTGGAGCACTATTCTTGAATACTTCCTATAAATGTTATTGTTGTCAACCCTTCGAAAAATTCTGCGAACGTCATCATTCGCATGTTCGAATATATTTGACAACAGTGCAATTAGCGTTAAGGCAAAACGGTCGGTGAATTTTCACTCCGGAAGACAAAAAACCAACAAGTTCACAAAACCTATGGAATAAAAACTTTTTGGATGGAAGAAGATAAAAATCCATTCTATAACTCACTCGGTTATTATACTCAAGTCTGTAGGTCTCCTCTGAGGCCGCAATAAATGTATCAATTGAGAATCTGCATAATTCTTTTGTGAGACTGAATATCTGTGAAAACTGATATTCAGTCAAAGTTTCGAAGGGGTCAATATTTTCGAGACTATTACGATCATTCATTTGTTCATCTGCAATTTTTTAATTTTCCAAATTTACTATATACTGCAGATCGTCTATGACAAAATTTCTCACATATGTTGTAGATCAACTAGTATAGTTTCCTTCAAAAACGGATTTTAATAATACTCTATTATCACATTCACAGCGTTAACTTAATAAACCTATTAAATATTTACTTCAAGATTTACATTTACTCTGACAACGTCCACACGTATGATCGCACATTCTGCGAATGCGAATGGTCAAGAATACCAAAAGCAAATATTCATTCGCAAAATCATGAGATGCGCACGCCTTTGAAATATGCGAATGGCCAAGAATAGCCAAGTGAGTGATATGCGCTTTACTCACGTGTTTTAAATCTGATTTTTTCCATTTTCGCAGAAATTAAAAGAAATTATTTTGAAATTTTCACATAAATTCACTAATGTGTCATTAATTCGTCGAAATAAAATAACATCCAGCCTACTAAGAATACAAATCTGCGCTACCGTTGCTTGTGTTGCATTCAATTTGGAAACCATCCTACTCGATAAGGATAATTCGATGCAGTTACTGTGCTGTGAGCTATGTGTATGATGGTTATTTATTGGTAACCTAGGTAACACTTTTAATCACTTGTGAATAATAGTATATTTTTAATCAAAATTTCAGGATCTGAAAAAGTGTACAACTCTAACTTTTTGGTGCTTATCACTGTAATTACTAAATAGAGCTATTGCAAAGTTATTCGTATGGACATATATCTTTTTGTCATGGAAATAAAAAACAGATATTCATTGCAATTTGTTTGAAGATCATATTTGTGTCACAACTCAAAATAATATCATTTATGCAAATCGAACTCACTTTGAGAGTTTGATGGAGTTGGAGTTATTTTTTTGTCAATATCTAATCATAAAAACAACTTACTTCCTCGGCTTTAGACCTCACGCTGAGATCTATGTGACACATCATGTATTAGACTATTTTGGTAAGGAGAAAAAAAATTGATAGTTGGTGAGTATGATATCTACAAAAATAACCTTAACTTTTTAACATCTGAGAGAGTTTTTCCAATTTCAGAAAATTCTTCCTATCAATTGAGAATGATTTCCTTTCAATATCGAAAAATAAGATTGAAGTTTATATTTTTTAGGCCAGTAATAATAATAATAGTGATCGATGTTAATCTGGCTTTCTAAACAGTATATGGAACTGATTATGATAGTTTTTACCTAGAACTGAAAAATAATATTCAATTGATCGGTATTTTTAGAACTCCCTTTTATTCTGGAGTTTCGTTGCATAATTTATAATGCGCATTATAACAAAAACAATACCTCACTTTTTGTCTTATAATTCTTTCCAATTAGGTAGGTATTTTGATTTGTTTTTGAGCCGAGTATTACAAAATTAACTTGAATTACCCATTCAAATTATCAGTGTTTCTGACATTCAGACATTATTTTTGCATTTTTCTAGAGCATTTGGAGGTGAAATGGATATTAAAATTGACTGGCTGACTGTTATGTATCAATCAATCTCCAATATATTGACTTCCTACCCATCTCCAATTATTTTTATAATTATGGATTAATATTTTTCAATAAACCTGGCCAAATGCAATCAGATACTGAAGAATTCTGAAATTAATATTCTGAGTGGTGACTCTTTGAGTAAGATTGTACGATGACTCAATGAATTCCTAAGACCACGTCACATTTGGAAGAATAAAAAAACGCCTGGTTTACTCTTAAGTAAATAATCTGATAAAGTTATTTTTTGTTGGAGTCTGCCCCAATAGAGAGCAGATGACCACTAAATACGATAATTATAACCGAACTCTAGTTATTATCTAGATACTGGTGCTCGATGCACCTTTAATTTTTTTCTTCGAATAGTAAAAAATAGATATCATTCCGTATGGAGATTGTTGTATCGACTGATCTAGCAGCTGCGCTGGCGGGGTAAGTTTTGTAAGTGTATTGCATATTGACCATTATTAAAAGCTCACTTGACGAGATGTTAAAATAATTAGTGGATTAGTACCTACACGGTGGCATGAGGGTACGTCCAATACGGGGATATGCACAAGTATAATAGACAATTCATGCGGGGATAAATCATAAAAATGTAGACAGATATATTAGAGTGTTTTATTAGGTTAGAACAAACATACTCTCGAAGAAAGTAATCGTTCAGATAGTAATAGGAAAATGTTTTGATCTGCGTGATATATACACATTTCTTGAAAGGATGGATTTTTTTTATCATGTCTACCACTCAAACCAAAATCATTCTTGCAGGAGATTTCAATATAGTTTCTCCCAAAATGCAATTCACTAATATCCTACAGAATTTATTCATAAGTCATAATCTGAAAATGCATATTGACGAGTCAACTAGAATCACAGCCAAAACTGTGTAATTGATTATGTATGCTCAAATTTTACTGACAAATCAGATACGAGAGTTATTCCTGCAGGCTTATCTGATCATGAAGCAATTCAATTAAAATTTTCACCCAACAGAAGGGAGAGAAATGTTAAATTAAGAGAAGGTAGAATCTTCAGTGGACAAAACTATGACAAATTCAAACTATCATGTGAAAAGACGAATTGGAATGATATGATAACTGCTTCTGACCCTGTAACTATCTATCAAGGAATTTTAATGAATACATTTGATGAATGCTTTCCATTATTATTTTTAATGTAAAAAATTGAAAATAAAAAACAAAAAGCCTTGGATAACAAAAGGGTTGAAAGTTTTGGCAAAAAATTTAGATCCCTCGTACAATAAGAGTTTATATCAAATGTCCATTTTTGAATATTTTAGCAAAATTGGAGTATTATAGAACTTTGCTTAAAATAGCTGAATATTATTACTCAAACAGAATTGAACAATTGAAAAACAAACCAAAGAGAACTGGACAATAATATATGAATTACAGGAAAAAGGAAGTATATCGACAGCAGCGGAGGTTATTAACATCAACCCGAATAACTTGAACGACTACTACTGCTCGAATGCCAATGATTTTACAGCCAATCTAGTATCTCAACTGGAGCCTCTGAGTCACCTAGACAATACCCACTGCCATACCAATTTCATATTAATAACTACAAGTGTTCACGAGATGAAACAAACAATATTGGAAATAAAAATTATGAATCCGCCGGATTGGATGGATTAACTAGGAGACAAAACCTACCATTCAAAGCGCTATCCTTACTAGCAGATGTAATCAATAAATCTTTTGAAACTGGAGTTTTTCCCTCAGGTTCAAAGTGCCGTCTTTGTTATGCCTCCTTATAAAGGTGTGACACCACCAGTCCTTCAAACTCCAGACCAATCCGTTGTTGTCCATAATTTCAAATATCATAGAAAAATTAGTGAAGAAAAGATTGTTGCGAATTTCATGAAATGAAAATATATTAAATAAATGTCAATTCGGGTTTCAAACTTCCAAAAGTAGTGATGATGCGATGTTCTCATTTTTGGAAAAGGTTTACTGAGTTTGAATGCAGGTGAAGCTATTGCAGCAGTATTCTTCAAAAACTTTCGATTGTGTTAATCATGAAATACTGCTAGGAGAAAATGCATCGCTATGGAATAAGAGGAACATGTCCCGAGTGGTTCAGATCATACCTCGGGAATAGATCACAAATAGTGAAAATGAACGATGCATGTTCTGATATTTCGGCAATATATTGCGTAGTACTTCAGGGATCTGTTTCGGGACCCACCTTGTTTTCACTGCACATACATGATCTCGTTTCAATGAATATTGAAGGATCCTTCACAATTTTCACAGACGATACCACATTATTATGGCATGGAAAAACCACCGACATCTTGAAACAAGTGGTCTCATCAGATTTATCGGAGATTGAACAATGGTGTGATTCAAACTTCCTTGTTTCAATGTTGATAAGACAAAATTGTCAACTTCAAATTCAGCTTTGATAACTTTTCTTGGCTTGCATATTGATAATAAATTGAAATTCAATGAACACATCACATCATTATGTAAAAGTTACCTTCTGGGTCATTTGCTATAAGAGTCGTCCCCAATGAACTTGACATGTCCACATCCAGATTGTCTTACTTTGTCCCTAGTAGAATCTCATCTACGATATGGCTGCGTTTGGGGATTTTGCAGTAAAACTCCTAAATCATGTATTTGTACTGCAGAAGAGATCTGTTAGTATTTGTGTAGAGCCAATACAGAAATATCTGCAGAATCTTTTTGTAGAAACAAAATTTCAACTGTAGTGAGCATCTTTATTCTGGAAGTGGTATGCCTATTCACAAAAATTTGTTACTGATTCTCCCGACGCTAGATCCCACAATACCAGACAGAGCTGTCATATTCACCTGCCAAGAACTGAATTCAACAAAACACTTAATATGTATGAAGAGAAAAGATATGCATCACTTGCCACAGCAAACTAAGGAAATTTCATGAAATATTCAGAAGAGCTGTCAGAAATATTCTTCCTGAAGAAGTATACTATAGCCTAGAGGAATATCATGATAACACGTCTGAAATACCGTAATGTGATGTTAGAATAATTACTGTATGTATGTTTTCAAGCTTATTTATCTATTTGTTTCAGTATTGATCTTATTCAAGTGAATATATGTGTATCTATGTATGTATATATATATATATATATATATATATATGGTTGTATATCTGTATGTTTATATTGTATTATATGTAGTTATATGTTTGTTAAATGTTTTTATATTTTGTGATACAATTGCATTTAGTATGCAAGTTTATTTTTTATTTTGGTCTGTCTATTCATACCTATTTGTATTTATTCAAACAATTTTGTATTCGCATATGTTCTACCCAAAACTTTATATTTTTGATCTCACTTTATCAATAAGAATATTCTTGGACAATAAAGTATATCTATACAGTATCGGAAACATTTTATCTGGGGTATAGACAGAAATCTACACGAGCAACAAGGAACGCAATGATACGATAATACTACATAAACAAGAGAGACGCACTGCTGTGCGCCCCTCCTGTTACCCCACCCGACGCAATAACTGACCACGTGGCAATGCGACACAGCGCACAGCTTGCCGAGCCGTGGTTGCGAAAACACAAGATCGTGACAATTATTACCTTTTGAAACATGCCGCCTATTTACACAACCGCAGAGAAAGTACAATAGATTCGGCTATTGTTCGACCCAAAATGGTGGTTTTCTCGAATATTTGATAAAATAATTCCATACACAAAATATTTAATTTGGTTTATCTTTTCTTGTGAATATTTTTTTTTCTCCATTCGAAAAATAATTGTTTTTCCGTTAGAAATAAGTTTTTTGTTTTTATTGTCTCACAGAAATATCGTTTGCTTTTGTTTATGTTTGAGAATTTTCTTTTGTTTTCGCGGCCACCACGTCACCACAGATATTTTGATCTACCTGTCGTCCGACAGATTAAATTGAATCAATGATTCAGTTTAATTCGTTCAAATTATCGTCAATAATTCTTCTTTATTGCACATTCTCGCGACTGCTGGTATGATACTGACGTCCTGAGCTGACCGCCGGGAGCCGGGACCACACTGATTCTCCTATCTCTGTGTCGTGACGTAAGTATCCCTTCCTCGAGCGAGTCGAGGAGAATTGTAATGCTCTCTCAACATAAAGCAAGCTATTCTTCACGCTCTCATGAAACCACCGTAGTCAAGATAAATACTTTCCGATACTGTATATCTATGACAGGACATTTTATATCATCTAATATGAAAATGGTTGAAAAAAATTCGGTCGTTTCCTTGAAAAACAACACAATCAAATAATTGTTTTTGCAATAATAGTTATGGTGATTATATATAATAGTTGATCAATTTTTGCAAAGGAAAGAGTTTTCCATGTTTGTTCTAACAAACCTGAATGTGGCAGAGTGCTCCCAATTTCACAAAAAAATACAAATTTGGAAAACCATATACATATATTCACATGCATTTATCATTTCTTGTGGCAGGTGTCTCAGGGTCTACTATCTCAGGGTCTACTAACACTATTATATTCGATTGTAACCCGAAGGCTCTGTTCCTTTCAACATGAAAACAAGTGGGCTACAGCCATTCACGAAATTTGAATTTTGATTGGACAAGGACTAGAGAATAATATTTAGTCCTTGCCATGGTGGTGATTCTCAAAAACTACCCGAGAATTTTTGATCAGAATGTTTTGAAAAATATTAATTTCTATAGAGCATGCAGCTTCTACCGTGTATGGATTAATAAATAGCCCATCACAACAGAGAGCGCCTGGTACGTTTAAAACGCGAGGGGTTGCCTATATTGTAATCAGTGGCCGCCCTCACAAGATGATTCTCGTGGGCTATTGCACAATCAAATACTCTCTGATTGCGTTCTCTGATGATACTTCTAATGGAAGGCAGATTTAAGTCCTCAAGTATCCGTCCGTTCCGTACGTACCACGGAGCGTTCGTTATCATATGCAGATCTTTCATTTGCGCCCGTTCCAGGACGCGAATGCTCGTTCTGCAGGTCTGGCCCCAGGCGGCTGAGGCATACAAAATGACAGGTCTGAAAACCATTTTGTAGATCATAACTTTATTTTTCAGGGAAAGTTTACTTCTCCTGTTTACTAACGGATAGAGTGATGCGATTTTCTTATGTATTGTATTTTTTATCAATTTAACGTGTGGCCTCCAGGTGAGTCGGCGATCCAATGTAACTCCGAAGTACTTGACCTGCTCCAACCAATGTATTCCCCTTCCAGAGACAGCTACTCCTCTCTATGGGTTGTTTCTCTGGCGACCCCCTGCATTTTGTCAGGATTCACCCATATTTTCCACACCAGATAGCAATGCTGGAGGTCATCTAATGCAATCTGCAAATATACGACACCCATCCCGACCAGATGGTCGGCTGAAGAAGAAAGTAAGGCCGTAAAGGGAAATCTTCACGTGTTAACTCCTGGGTATGTCTGACGTGTAAAGAGCGTAGAGCATAGGAGACAATATTGCCCCCTGAGGAACGCCGGCCTCAATTGCTCTCGAATCCAAGAGACAATTGTCGACCTTGATTTGGAATGTCCTACCCATGAGAAACTATTCTAGCCACTTCACCAGACCCAGAGGCAAGTGGAAATCTATCAATTTTGGAAGCAAGCCTCCATGCCGTAATCTATCGAACGCTTTACTGATGTCAAGAAGTTTGATATGGGCGCTGTTGTTGGTATTTAATGAATTTATCGTATCTTCCACCAGCCTCAGAACCTGGAGCTCGGTGGAGTAAGCTCGGCGGAAGCCAAACTGCTCATTCGGTAGGACATTTCTATCATCCACTTCATCGTCGAGCCTTTCCAGGACGATTTCCTCAGCCAACTTAGCTGAACTGCAAAGCAGACTGATTGGACGATAATTTTGTGGGAAGATCGGGTTTTATCCTTCCTTCGGAATCATCACCACGATGGTATGCTTTCACCTTCGAAGAAATCTTTTAAGGCGCATCGAATTGTTTATTATGTTCAACAATGACTGCAACTGGTTATCCGGAAAATACTCAATCATTCGATTAGTAATTCCGTCATAACCAGGCGCTTTTCTAGGATTTAATCCTCTAATGTGCGCCTTAAGTTCATCCAGCGAAGCCAGATGAATGTCATCCTGATTTGGCTTTCTTGAGGTGCAACGAACCCTATCTTCTGATGAAAGGTCTTGATCCAGATCATCGTCTGGATGCTCGTTCAGCCTAAATTGCCTTTCCATCGAATCTGCAAATGCTCGAGCTTTGGACTCAGAGTCATAGCACATTCCAACCTCACCGTGCATAGGGAGGAGATCGGCTTTTTTAGTCTTCAAATTTTCCCTAAGTTTCCATAATTGAATGTTGTTTTCTAGATTTTGAAGTATATTGCCGAATATTTCATGCCTAAATTCCGCTATACTTTCTCTTACCTTCCTATTCTGTCCGCAGGAAACAAACTTCTTTGAAAATCTCTTCTCGCACTATTTCTTTCACGTATAAGATTTCTAAGCCTTTGCGGGAATTCATCATCGTATTTGGGAGCTTGTTCCTTGCGGAAGGAATCCATCAGAGCATTTTTAATGGTCAGTTCGTAACGCGCTACGGCCTCATCCAACTCAGGTGGAGAATTTATTCTCTCAGGAGCGCAATATGCAGTCTGCAGGAGTGAACTGGACATCTTCCAGGTTATTCTCGTACACAGATGATCTGTCTGGGGCGGTGGATCACCTCCTAGCGTCAAAATAACCGGGTTGTGATCCGAGCTCAACTCGGTGTGAATGTGCATGTCCCAGTGTTCCAGGAGATATTCCTGGCCAGGGCAATGTCAAGCACATCAGGTCTACCGTTACCGGCACCAAAAAACGTCAGCTCACCTGGAGCCAACACCTGATATTCATACCTGTCACTGTGTTGTCACAGTCGCCTACCATTCTTGTTGGTAACACGGCTCCACTGCACATGCTTAGCATTCAGATCACCTGCAACAATAACGGATTGATCTGTTTCCACTAGAAGCACATCGAGTGCTTCAGGGAGTATTCTATTGTTCGGAGGGTTATAGGCACTGATTAAACGAATAGGACCACTCCTCGTGTTGAAAACAATACCTACTGATTCTATACCATGGTTATCATCATTGGAAATGCCGAGCTGCACGTGCGAATGACAGCGTTTCACAAAAATGCCAACACCACCACCCGGACGCCCATTTCAGTAATTTCTAAATATTTTGTAGTCAGGGAATCTAACAGGTTGTCCATCAAGACGAGTCTCCTGCAGAGAAGCAACATCAATGTTGTTCTCTAGAAGAAACTCTATAAACTTGAGTCTGTTTTGGAGAAGACCGTTACCATTCCAACTTCCACCCATTAGTTGGGATTGAAACCGATTGAGAATTTTGCAGCAGCTTCTGCGAACTGTGCAAACAGCAGCCTCATCTGATCCAAAGTGGAAAGAATGTCTTTGGGGATATTTGTGATTTGAGCTGATCGGGCAGGGGGGGGGGCGCCTTGGGCAGCAGCCGCCCATGACACCCCCGCTTGTGTCTTACCCAAATTTACGGGAAAATGTCTTCTCTCGTACTGATTTGGAGCAGGGTCCACCCTACGCCTTAACCGAGGTCATTTGGGGACATCCCCGATAATTTGAAGTGTGACCCCCACTACAATTCGCGCACTTGGCCGGTTCATCACGATACTTCTGGCATTTCCTCGAAATGTGATTTTTGCCGCACTTCACATAAGCGGGAACGTCACAGCAGTTCAGCTGACAGTGGCCGAATTTCTGACAGCGGTGGCATTAGCCTACAGAGGCCCTGGATCGCTGTGGTTCAGCTGTCACTTGAACGTTCAAAATATCTGTGACTTGGAATATATGTTTTTGTTCAAAAGAACTGATACCATTGGCGAAGGAGTTTTTGATGAATTCAGTTTGCGTATACGGGCCACTGAGACTGGGGCGAACCCCCTCTCAATCAGCTCGTTCTGGATGTCATTACAATCTAAGAATTCAGGGACTCCCCTGGAGACTACTCTCAATTTTTTATCATCAGGTAGACTAAAGGTGTGAAAAGGAATACCTTGATTTTTAAAAATACTGGATATTTTCCTGTAGTCTTCAGGAGAGTTCGTAAAAATCTTGATCCCGACAAATACATTCTTTGACAGTTTGTTCAATTTATTATTATTACTTTTGAATAATGAATTAACAGTGACTCACTTGTTTTTATCTCTGACTGTGATAGGAGGGACGTTTTGTCTTCTGATTGTCTGCGGAGTCTGCTCTGTGGGTGAAATATTTGTCGCGTTGGCAACATCCATATTCAAGTCGTCGGCACTTTCTGAACAATCTTGAACTTGGCTGGTCCATCCGCTAGAAGAGGCGTACTCGGATTCGGGTTTAGCCGCTGGACCATTTTTTGCCCGTTGGTGCATGTCACTGTCTGATGTGACATTTGTCAAACTTTGGAATCTATTTGAAGTTGGAACATTTAACGCAGTTTTTCTACTCGAGTCTATATATGCTACTAGTCTAGAGCTTCTACGATAGGTATAAGATGTCGAGGGTTGATTCTGCGTATCTTTGGAAGCCGGCAGGGCAGAAAATTGTTCTTTCTGAGCTTTTTTGTAGCAGGGACATCACCAGAACATTCTGACTTTTCATTCGATATCGCCGAAATTAGTGAACTTATTATTGGTATTTTTAATAAATCTTAACAATGCCCCCAGCACCTCCAGGAGATCGGCCCTCGGCAGAGAACCGATCTCTGCAAGGACTGATTCCTTGCTCGCCAGATCGCAATTGCCAATCAGATTTCCATCCGATTTTTTGTCTTCAGGGAGATTTTCCAACTTTGTCTCCAATATATATGGTGCAGGAGGGTTAGTTTTCTGTTCCAGGCCAGTACAAGACTGGTTTGGTTCAGGAAAACAAAAATTTTTCACACTTTCTACCAAGTATGTTATTCCGCTATCGTGGCAGGTGTCGTTATTACTATTAATTGATTATATTCGAGACTATACTGATGTTCTTTGAATATGCATTCTTTGAGTATATTTTCATAAAGTATTATTCAGGATACATCAATTTGTTAATAAAAGAAAATCTTTTTCAGATCCAATTTTTGATTTCCTTTTTGAATTTATGTTTGTTCTTCAAAAACCTAGTTTTTTTGACCTACTACTTGTTTGGTTTTTGGGACGATTAGATCTTCTGCTGTTATGACTTGAATTTTTTTATTATGATTTATTTTATTTGAATATATTATGATTTATTTTATTTCACGTTTATTCGTGATTCTCATTTTACTGAATAGTTCTTAGATGACAACGTTTTTTTTTTCAAATGACATGATTTCAAAATGGTTTTTACGTCTCAAGAAAGTTCTTTTCTCATTCCTTCCCATCCAATTATAACATTACTCAAGAAAAACTCGACAAGTGCATAGTAGATTATGTTAAGTTGAGTCAGAGTGAGTATTCGACGACACATGTGAAAAGGTTGTAAAATATTTTCTTCCTTTTGATTATTAAGTCAAAATAACGATAGTGATGATGAACATCAAGTTGATGTCAATTTCTCATTTGGAAATATCCCATCGAAGTATTACTGGAAGTAGATTTTATTTTGTTTCTGTGCAATCTACGAATAAAAATGATGATGATGTTTTTATAGATTCCTAAAAGTACCTTGTTGCACCTAGTAATGCATACGTGGCTTCCTTAGTACCACCAGGTGGATTTTAATAGCCCTCTAATCATTATTGATGGCATCTCGTGAACGCTAGACAATGACTTATGACCACCATCTTGTGTGATAATAGAGACGTTAACCTTGTTGCACGCAGTGAGACTCATAAGGTAACAAATTGGTAGTAATGGGTCTGATAATAACGATACCCAAGATTGACAAGCCTTTCTTCCTAACTAATGGTACCAAATATTTCACTCGATATTGAATATTCTAATTAGGAAGGTGTGTAGTGTGATTTTTTGACGAGAATCCATAGCCATTGGAATATTTTATAGATGATGATATGCAAAGCAACCCTTTTAAAACTAAGTCAGATATGAATTAAATTAAAAAATATTCCTACGAATCGAAGAATATGGCGCTGGATAATATTTTTAAGAACGAAAATTTGCGAAAACTTCCGAAGAAGTAAGAAGGAGAAGTAGTAATGGCAAGAGACTGGATCTTATAAAAAAAAACTGAATAGCGAAAAAAATAATCTTTTCAGACTTAATAACTATGCTCCTAAACTAATTTTGAGTCGGCGCCAAAGAAACAAGCAAATTAATAACGTAAATCGTGAATGAAGACTGGAGAAATTTCCGAGCATTCTCGAAGTCAATATCAGCGAGACAGCTACCCGAATGGGCTCACACGTGAGGGCACACGTCGTTGCGAGTGGCCGTGCGGAGAGCATATTTTTGGAATGTTATTGTTCATCCCTGGAGATTTCACGTTGCATTTTTATGTTATTTTGTCTTGATCATTTCTTTGAAGTAATTGAATGATCTTCGTTGATTGTTTGTTTGGCGCTGACTCAAAATCAGTTACTTACATTAGTCTAGGAGCTTAATTATTAAGACTAGAAAGGTTCATTTTATTTTTTGCATTTCAGTTTCTTTTTTCGTCGGTTCAATTTTTTGTTAAACAATTTTAATTTTTTTATTTTTTGTGGCTAAAATCTACTAATTGCTACTTACTCGACCTTTTCAACCCGGATTTTGTGTTTTCAGATTCTGGTAATTTTTTTGAAGTGGACGTGGAAGATGTTACTATGCAAAATACAAATACATATAATGAAATTTTATTAATTTTTTACTCAGTTTAACAAAAAAAAAAATGGAACCAATATGTCCCAACAGCATTTTATAGTGGGACAAATATGTTCCATCAGTAACTAATATTAAGAATGGAATGGTTACACCTCAGTTTTTTTCTTGCACAGACAAGTGGTAACCAACATTTATTTTGTTTTCCGGCGATTTAGAATGACGTCCAATTTTTCTTGTGCGTTTTCGCCCAGTTCCTTTTCTACCTTCAGCTAACGTTCTGCTATTGGAACTAAATATTGTATAAATGTCACTTTTTTATGAGTTACTTCCTTGAAGACAACTGGCAAAATAGTTCAAATAGAGCACGTACGCAAATTTCCCATTTTGCCACATATTACGAAACTAAAATATGACTATAAACTACTGAATTGTCCCAGTTACGGCTATTTTGCATTGACCTTGACGGCTACAGGAATTTATGGGCATTGGGAAGGACATATATGTCCCTATAGGATTGAAACGGTGAATTTGGATTACTTTCAAAATACTTACTTGCCCACCTTACTTCAACTTTAACTGTTATATTGTTACGAAGCATTTTTTCCAAGTTCCGTTACTGAGAACGGCTCACCAAAAGTTTGAAGTAACTTTGGTACGTCCCTGGCTATTTGGGGTTCAATATAAATTATGGATTGGCAACAAAATAGTGCCCCGTTTAGAAAATAAGTGTAGACAAACGAAGCTACTGGATTGATCACAAAACCAAGCAAAAAAAGTTATAATGCCTTTTTGCACTGTACAAAAGACGAAACTATTCTTCTGGCTGTTTTTACTATGAGAGAAGGGAAAGCTAGATCCACATTAGTGAAAACGTAGTATGCTTTTTCATAAGTGGGCAAAAACACAAGCTGCTTTTTGGTCCAGTTCTTATGTGAATCAGACAAAAAGAGGATCTTTCTTTATATGGTTTTTGTCCGATATTTCTTTTAAATCCGGTGGATATAAAAGCCAAGATTTAATTATGATCCCTCTCTTTTCCTCCGTGTCGAGCAAAATCTCTTCTACTTCCCTTCCGGGAGCGAGCCCTTTTGGCTTCCGTTCCGAGAACAAGTTTGTTATTCTCCAGACCAAGTGATTGAAATCGTTCTGCGAGTCGCGATTCAGAGAAAATCGTTTTCCATAAAGAATAAGTATTCATGCAAAAGTTTGATTTGAGTAGTGAGGTAAACGTACGTAGAACGAGAGAAAGAGAAATTTGTTACGAATCCAAGAGAGCCCACCATCCGCCAACAGCTGTTTCATGGTTTCCCAATCATCAGGACGGCTTGTGGTCTCTTTCAAAATCGTATCAAATATCTCATAGGTCTAAGCTTCAACACACAGATTATAGGTGTCACTACCTATAATTTGATGCTCTTCACGTGTGTAGAACATTGTGTTTGAACCTTTGATAACCTGTTGATTTAATTGGATCATTAAGATTTATTGATGCCCATATTGCCCTGTTGTATATATTTTACCCCCACTGTGTTTGAAAACCGTTTGAGTTTATCAGGTTGGCGAAACGCCTAATTGATTTCATTGCGTACATTGTGAATATTTCATGAAAAGTACGATTCAGCCTTACAGAGTCGCACAGGTTTGAAATATTACAGTCCCGTGACTTTCATGATGCATCGATTTATGTATTAAGTTGTTATTTCGGATTACTTTATGTCGTGGGGTAAGTTTGTTCAACAAAGAATATATATTAATAATTCCTATTACTACGATAGCAGACTGTCTCACCAATTGACCGTCTCAACTTCATTTATTTTGATTCAAATGACAATCCTACCGTATTCGGGAGGATTGCCACTGGCATTTGTTTCATTTCTGACTCTGGCAGGTATTAAGAGTTCAATAGAATTCATAGCGTCCTGGAACTCGATTGAAATAAATAGTAAATTTGACATTTTGCATCTATTTTGCTGCTGTGGAATTTCATTATCCTATAGCACGAGATCGATGAACCATTCAAACTCATAGTACCTCAAGTTACAATCTCAGATCTCAGGTTCTATCGAGTGACACGATATGTCAGTTTTTCTAGCTACTTAAGTTGTGATGCATGGCCGAACGAGAGCAGTTAGCGCGTTAATAAGTTAGATCTAAAGTTAACAACATTTTTTGTTTCTCTCAAGATACTAGCAGGGTGGAGTTTTTGATCTTAAATTTTTCAATTTAGGATAGAGTTCCTGAAGATGGTCATGTCTGACTGTCTGATCAACCGGAGTCCAGTCCAAGGGCTGTAATTGAAGCCTACAGACCTTTGGAAATTTCAACTAAGTCAAGAAACCAGACCACTGGACATTCCAAATCTTTATCTGTTGCTACCACTGGTAAGTGGAGTAAACCACTAAAAAATCTGGTGCCCTAGGGTAAAAGTTGAGTTTCAAAATAGTTTGAAAAAGTCTCTTGGCGTCATAAATGAAGTAACGATTCTAGGGACGATAGTTATCATTCCCAACCCTAGAAAGTCGCTTTACAATATACTATAACTAGCTGGTACCAGCGACTTCGTCCGCGTTGAACTGTGTATTTTTTGTGACGACTATTACAAATTCACTCACACCGTTAGGAATGTGATTTCTAAAAATACTGAGAAACGTATTTCTTCATTTGTAAGAAAGACCTCAAATACCAATTTTTATTCCCTACTTCGAAACTAACGAACAAACTTTCATCCCCCTTTCACCTTCCTGGGTTGCATTTATAAAACACTGAAATATTTATTCCTTATCCCTTATAAGCCCTCAAATACCAATTCCCTGAAAACTGATGGAACCCCATATAAACTTCCACCCTCCATTCCACCATTTTAGGGGATTCATTCCTAAAAACGCTGAAATACATATTTCTTCTATATGTAACAATGACTTCAAATATAATTTTTTCGAAAACTAACAGAATTCCTATACAAACTTCCAATCCCAATTTAACCCCCATTTCACCCCTTAAGGGGTTGAATTTTCAAAACCCAGAAACACATTTATCTTTATTTGTGAAGAGGAGCCCAAATACTAATTTCCATTACCCCCATTTTAAATCCAATAGGCTAAGAGCGGGCTGCAGAAAACCTGGTCAATCCACAGTGGTCCCCATGACAAAAAAACTTTTTTTTCGCGGAATTGCTATCAAGGCTGACGAGAATCATAAAAATAAAAATATATGATTGACAATTATTGTCAAAAGTATTTTTAGGAGGGGATGGAAAAAAGTTTAAGTTTTTTTTTCGCGGAATTGTTAAGGTGACGAGAATAAAAAAAAAAAAAATTGGGGTAAATTTTAAAAGCGGTGGTTTGACGAAAAAAAAAACTGATTCAAGCCTTTAGGGGAAGAATATTAAGAAAATATTGTCACAAGGGTGGTTTTTAGAAGGGGGGTTCGAAGACAAAATCAGATTCGCGCCTTTTTTTCATGGAATTGCTTCTAAGACTGACGAAAATCATGGGGTTATCTGGTCTTTTGTTTACCCTTTCACAAAGTTGGGAGCGTATAGAAAACTTTACCAAAATTTGAATTGGATCCGCCTTTTCGTTATTTTGGACCACTGTGCAATCGAGTTCTTAAAATGTTAGTACTCACAGCAAACATGAGAAAATCCATTGACCGCCTGGGCAAAACTTGTGCATAAGTTTTGCATGACCTTTTTTCGGAAAAAGCCACCATACCAATGTACCAACAGATTGGTAATATTTTCCTAGTTGGTCGAGCGGTCAAAGGACTGGTGGTTCACGAAAGGGAGCGTGGGTGAACGTGGGTTCAAACCCCCCAGATCTGGCAGCTTTTTCTTTATATTTTCCTTCAAAATCGAAAAATGATTTGTTTGGGGCCAATTTCCGTCCTGGATCAATTCATTCCTCATGTCTAAGAGCTGGCTGCAGAAAACCTGGCCGATCCACTAACAGAATGAAAAGTTTTTACAAGCTTTTATTTAATTTCACATCTGTATGTTTGTTTGGTTCAAATTTTGCAAGTGAATTTTGACCCACTGTGTGGTCATATGTTCCTACATATTTTCTTGGGACAAGTGAATGGACGAATGAACGTTTGGCATCAGTTCGGCTCATCGATACTCAATCTGGAAGTCATCGATACTCAATCTAAAAGCCATGTGCCTAAACGTGTAAGTTTCTGAGATAATTGAGAAAAACTGAAGATATGTCCTTAGTAGAGACATAATCGCATGATGCTAATTTCTTACAACATCGGAATATCTGTCAACCTCCTGAACATTTTTTATGTTGGGAGAATCGGAAACATAGTACGGGTGAGTCAGAATGAAACCGATAACTCCATTTTTTCCTTCATCATATTATTTGATCGGATCGATGTCGTGCATTCACTGATATGTTACCATACTTTCTTGCATATGATTGTTTCGACAGATCAACTGACAAACAAACCCAAACTCAAATTCATATTTTTTGCAAAAACCTGGAGATGAGTACTCTTAATTTGTTGAAGTTCATGTTGGAGTATCATTATCAAAGCCATTTCTGATTGAATTATCTAGAAAAATATTATCCAATCAACATGTTTTTGATGAAGAAAAACAATTATTGTGTATTCATATTTCTTTCGATTCGTGATAACTACTTGCAAAGTCGAGCCTTTCATTCTAGTTTGTGGTAGGCTGTTCAGCACGCATAAAACATACACGAAACTTTGGAACTAAAAAGAAACGTAGCCTTTTTTCATTGTTCCCGGTAGAAACACACTGATATATCGATACTTACATTAGACATAATTGACAGTAACCCAAAACAGTTTGTATTATTGTCAAGTCATCTGTCATCATTTCAGTCAGTGAACATCGTTTCAAAATGGATTATTCATTTGAAGAATATACAGATATGCATTTCGTTTATAGTGAAACAGGGGGAAATGCCAGAGCCGCTGCTGAATTATATGGACCTAGATATCCAAACAGACATCATCCAGATTTCTCTACTTTTATAGCTGTGCATCGACGATTGAAGGCAACAGGGTCCCTTAAATTCAGTAAACACCATTGTGGTGCGAAAAGAACAAGAAGAGATAATGTTACGGAAGAACAAATTCTTGAACGATTAGTAGCAGATCCTTCTACTAGCACTTGGGCTATTTCGTATAGGTTAAAAGTGTCACAATCAAGTGGGGTATCACGTGAACAACTATTGTATCCATATCGCCTACAGAAGGTGATAGCACTAGATGCTAGTGATTATGGCTCTCGTAGATTTTTTTGTGAATGGTTTCTGAGGATGCATGGAGGAGCAAACGACTTTCCTAGATATGTTCTATTCATGTTTCATATTTACATGAGATGGATTAGTAGAAAAGTCATTTATGGATGAACAAATTCGATGGAATGTTCGAAAAGGCTACCAACAAAATTTCAGTGAATATTTGGGTAGGAATATCGAAAATCTAACGTTGGACCATATCTTCTTCCTCCCCGTTTGAATGGCCAGAACTACAGACTGTTTCTTGAACATGTTTTAGCTTCTTGAAGATGTACCTTTATCGGTTCGTCAAATAATGTGGTATCAATATGACGCAGCACCGGCCCATTTCCAACGAATCGTTCGTCAATTTGTTGATCAAACAGTCCATGATCGATGGATAGGTAGACGTGGTCCCATACATTGGCCTTCACGTTCTCCGAATTTAACTTCCCTGGACCTTTTGTTGGGGATACCTTAAATCTCTGGTGTAAGAAACACCTGTAGAATCTGTGGAAGGTTTGATGGCAAGTATTTTAGCAGCATGTACATCAGGATACACCAGGAATATTCCGAAGTGTGCGACACTCGATGATACGGCGATGCCAATTGTTTATTGAACAGAATGGTGGTCCATTAGAACATTCGCTTCAATGCCATGTTTGTTTCTATGTAGTGTACCCACTAAACCGTTTCTATCATTTAAGTAGATATTAATACACAATAATTGTTTTTCTTCATCAAAAACATGTTGATTGGATAATATTTTTCCAGATAATTCAATCAGAAATGGCTTTGATGATGATACTCCAACATTAACTTCAACAAATAAAGAGTACTTATCTTCAGTTTTTCCGCAAAAGTTATTTCAGACCTTAACTCTTATGTTAGTAGAGTATTTTGAATTTGAGGTTGGATTTGTTCGTCAGTTGATCTGTCAAAACAATCATATGCAAGAAAGTATGATAACATATCAGTGAATCCGCGTCATCGATTGGATCAAATAATATGATGAATGAAAATAGGGAGTTATCGGTCTCATTCTGACTCACCCGTACTATGTTTTCGATTCTCCCAACATTGAAGAATGTCGAGGAGATTGACACATATTCCGATATGTTGTAAGAAATTAGCATTATGCGTTTATTGCACATAGAAAATTATGTCTCTACCAAGGACATATCTTCCGTTTTTCTCAATTATCTCAGGAGACTTCAAGGCACATGGAATGTCATGACTTCTAGGTTGATTATCGATGAGCCGAACTGATGCCAAACGCTCATTTGACCATTTACTTGTCTCAAGAAAATATGAAGGAACATATGACCACATACCATCGTAACTATGCCACTGGTATACGAAAATAAAAAATTTATAAATTAGCACGTTGATAAACCTTGATGAGTGTACCAAGTTTCATCTTTTTTCCTTAGGGAACTTTGGAGAAAACAAATTAAATCTTAATTTTTTTTGTACTTACCACACCATGTATCTCAGAGGGGATGCATTTTAGGACATACTTTGATGGCAACTTCTCACCCCGAAATGAGGTGAGGAATCTGGAATCACAAACCTGTCCCAAACCGACATCCCAAAAGATATCGAACAAATACTTGCCCATGGTGAAAAATTTGCCCTCCACCCAACAAAAATCGAAGACATTTCCCACCATTGATATTATAGCCTCCATTAAGCTAACATAACCAAAGCTCCTGAAAATGTCCAAAACGAACTCAGATGCAACATTGTCAAGTCAATCACCAGTTACAATACAAAATTAAAAAAGAAAAATTAGGTTAACAACACACAAAAAACCTTCGCTAAAAACATCAAAAAAACAAAAACTTCCTGAGAAACAACCCTCAATAATAGTTATCAAACCCGATAAAAGTGATAAAACTGTCATTATGAACAAAAAAGACTACGAACAGAAAATGGAAAACTTATTGAGTGACACTAATACCTATTAGAAATTAAAACATAACCCAACAAACATCTATCAAAATAAAAATAAAAATCTAATAAAAAAATGGCACAATCAAAACCTCATAACAACAGAAATAGAACAAAAATTAAAATAAAAAATGCAACACCGCCCAAAATATACGGACTACCAAAACTCCACAAAGAAGGAATTCCACTCAGGCCCATTGTATCCTCAATACAATCGCCCTTCTACAAGCAATCCAGATTCCTCACTGACAGTATCTCAAATATAATAGAAAAAAATAACTACTTCATAAAAGACAGTTTCGCATTCAAAGAATTCATTGACCAAATAATACTACCAGACAACTACTTACTCATATCCTTGGACGTCATATCTCTATATACCAATTTACCTATAAACCAAATTGAACACACATTACAGAAAAAATGGCCACACCCCTTTACCGTTCGACGAATTCACAAAAGCAGTAAACTTAACATTGAAAAACAACTTCTTTCAATATAAAAACGAATTTTTTGAACAACTAGATGGATGTGCAATGGGATCCCCTATATCAAGTCCAATTGCCCAACTAATTATGGAATCACTAGAAGAATCTGTCATAGAAAAGTTAAATTGTCATATACCGTTTTTCAAGAGATACGTTGACGACTGCATAATGGCTATCCCTAAAGATAAAAAAGATGAAGTCCTAAAAGCATTTAACGCGTTCAACACAAAATTACAATTCACATTGGAAGAAGAAAAAAACAACAAAATAAACTTCCTAGACATGACCCTTATTAGAAAAAATAAAAAAATCCCTACAAAATGGTACACAAAAACTACCTGGTCAGGAAGATACTTAAATTTTATTTTATTTCATGTCACCCCTTCAATAAAAAAAGGCGTAATTATTGGCATAACTGACCGAGCAATCATATTAACCCAGCCTACTCTACGAAAAGACACCCTGAAAAAAGTAAGACAAACATTAATGAATAACAACTTCCCAATCAAACTAATAAACCAAATCATAAAACAAAGAACCCATAATTATACAACAAACAAAACAGATACTGACTATATCTCCCTCCCATACGTACCATTTCTCTCAGAAAACATTAACAACATCACAAAAAAATTCAATTACCAAATTTTTCATAAATCAAACAACACTTTAAAGAACCTTTTCACACCCCCAAAAAGTACAACCCCAACTATGAAAAAATCTAATGTAATTTACAGCATTCCATGTAATGACTGTAAAAAAGTTTATATAGGTATGACGTCACAATTACTAGAAAATAGACTGAAAGGGCATAAATATATGGAAAAATCAAGCACGGCACTAAACAAACACATCATAAATGAAGCCCACAACCCTAATTTCAATAAAACTAGCATTTTAAGCATAGAAACCAACCCAAGAAAAATTAACATCAAGGAGATGATTAACATAAGAAAAAACAACAACGCAATGAATGACAGAACAGACATTGGTAACCTCAGTAAAATTTACCAAACCATTTTATAACCACCATAAGCAATAATAACAAAAAAAAGCATCATACCTAACTACATCAAACGAATTTCAAAAAAAAAGAAAAAAAAACACCCTCCCCTAACGTTACCATCAAACACACAACTAAACCATAACCATTTGTAAACTTGACTACTCCAATTACGATAGTGCCCTCGCAGCCTTTGGTTCGGAAGGCACTACTCGATTTTGTGAGAACAATAATAACGTAATTCTCTCCTTCTTGAACCACTCTGGGTTCGTAATGATTCAAAGCTGGTGACAAGCGTGAAGAAAACTTTATTATGACTGAACTTCTGAATAATGGTTACATCAGGTTTTATACATTTTGGGAACAAAGACTTACTGAATAAAAATGAAAAGTTAACAATTCCTAGACATTCGGTATAAAAGATAAAGTATGGTATATTGCATAGTAATACAAATTCGGAGTACGGGAAATAGCAAGCTGTTCAGAGATAATTATCGGTAGAGAGATAAAAGACGGTGTGGATATCTTGTAGCGTCAGCAAGGGGTATCCATCGGTGTGAATATGTGGGCCGGCTTCAGGACGGTTCTGCATATGTAACTGCTCCCCTCGAAGATCGAAGACTAGGGTGGGCATGGGTGGCTAGTCTGAGAAAGATCTTCCATTGCTACAGGTGATGAACATCGCTGGGCACGCCAATGTTGCGCCAATGTATAGGGGTAACAAATTTTGTAGTAATATGTTACACCACAGCAGAAAAAGAGGCAGACAGCAGTGCCAATGAGTATAAGGAGCCATAATGGTATTCCTGTAGAGTCCATATCAGGATCCTGTGGTAGGCGGAACGGCTGCTGGGCATTAAATGTGGAAGCTAGATGTGTGATTTCTTCCAAGTCAAGACTATGTAAATGGATGGTAGCAGGTTGCGCCAGTAATGTGGACATATTGAGTAAAGGTAGATGCAGTAATGTAACTGGAGATAATGCGTCATTTCCATGAAGAAATTCCTCTTGTCCAATTAGGAAATAACACTTGGGTGGTATAATAAGTAGATAGCTGCCAGGAGTTAGCTCATGGTGAGTTTGAATAGAGCAGCCCTCTGTAATCCGTGTAGTCACCGGAGTTGTGAAAAGAACAGCTTCTGGTGTTATCTGATGTGCTAGTGGGTGCTTGTAGTTGACAGGAAATAATGAACAAGTATTGGCTGTATTGTTCATTAAAATGTCAATGATGCAGTTTTTGTCCATTTGCAAGTGGTTGTGGCAGAAGTAGATATCTTCCAAAAATTCACATAATTCATCTTGGAACTGGTATATGCCAAGTTTCTCATTGAGGAGAAGGTAAGGTTTAGGAGGTAAAATAATCTGGTTGCTGATAGGAATAGGATAGATAAAGTAAGTATGTAATTCAAATGGTTTCAAAATGGGAAAATGTATTAAAAAAACAATTATCTCGTCAGTGAACAACAGTTGAATACCAAGATAGGTATAAAAACTATATTGGGTAGAAAATTTTGCAATTTGATTATTTGGATATAATAATTTCATTTGTATGATGAGAGAGTATAAGTTATCAAGAGACAAAAATGTAGGGTGAACCTTGTTAAAATTTGCAAAAATTACAGCATTTACGATTTGGTTCAGTTGGTTATTGAAAGAAGTGATCGAATTAATCAATAAGATCAGATGGCTTTGTATGTCAATTTCGACAGAAATACCGTTTATAGAAGAGGAGAGTATTTGTAAATTATGTTGAATTGCAAAAAGAGTATGATTGGTTGAATTCAAGAATTGTTGAGTAAGAGTTATCTCATCATTAATTTTCTCATGCATCATGTGATCAATGGTTCCTAAGTGAGAAAGGATAGTGTTGATTCTTTCACCGTCATCACTGTCCAATGTTCCAAACAGCCATTTATTAATTTTACCAACAATATTGAACAGTCCTTTTTATGAATGCTGTGAGGTTGAATAATTTTCAGAAGATGTTCAGATTGAAAAGAGAGCATATCAGCTTGTTGAAAAAGTATGCCGTCAGCAGAGGTTATCTTTTTGAGCAGAAGTAATTGATTTTCAAATTTAGAATGGATATGGAAAAGATCACTTATGTTTAGATAGCTAACAAATGTATGTTTACTGGATATAATTCTACTTGGTTTGAGTAATATAGGCATAATTGGGTTAGATAAGCGTTGAATAGAGGCATAAATATGGATAAAATAGAAGGATGAGAAAAGCAGGCGAATTCTCATCTGCAACAAAAAAACAGTGTTAGTTTTTTTTGCGTTTCTTTAGGTTATGTTTAGAGTATTTCGAAGTTTCAGTTCGAATTTTATTTGTCGTTTGTGCCACAGCTTTAACTTGGGTGAAACGTGCGGCTAGTTTATCCCTAGGATTTTCTTTGTGATGAAGTTGGTCTTTATCTGTCAGAAGAGGGGGATCTGTCCTAGTTTTATTGATTTTCTGAAGTTGTTTGGTTTTTGTCTTATCCATTTGTTTACTTAATTCTGGATATATCCTTTGCAGATGTTCTTTGTGGTCTTGGACATACTTAGTGACCACATCTTTTTCAACGATGTCAAAAGGATCTTTGGAAGAGAAGTTACCAGAGACCACTTCGAATGGTGTATGATCTGTGGCTGAATGAATGGAATTATTGTAATGTAATAATGCGTATTTCATTAAAGTATTCAAAAGTTCTGAGGGATTCTGATGTGTTTGGGATCTAATGTGTTCGAGAATTGTAGAGTGGAATATTTCTATGTAACTATTAGAGTTAGGGTTTTTGGGGGTCGTGAAGTGAATCGAAATTTTGTGTGTTTTACAGAAATCTTTAAAGTTGTCGTTATAAAATTCGGACCCTCCATCACAGGTAATAGTTTGAGGAATTCCGTAGTGGGAAATGAATGTCAAAAGTCCATCTAAAATACTAATTGCGTTTATTCCAGCGATGGGGTATGCTTGGGCAAACTTTGAGAATGTGTCAATAATTGTTAGGAATTTTTCTTTAGCAATTGATAAACTATCAATATGCCCGCGTTCGAAAGGTTTCTTTCCAACCGGTATAGCTTGAAAAGTGAAAGTATTAGGTGTTCTTTCGTATTTAGCCTTTTGGCAGATATTACAGTCATTTATATAATTAGTCACGTCTTTAACCAAGTTTGGCCAATAATAATTTTTTTTCAATGATTCAATTGTAGTGGTAATACGCCGATGTCCTGTTTTGTACACGTGATGATAATGTATTTTATCCAGTCTTTCATTTTCTTCCACATCCGTGAGTTTTGTTGAGCAAATGATCAATTTCGAAGAGATCCGAATAAGTTTTTCTTGAATAGAAGGAATAAAAAGCCTTTCATGATCTTTGTTCATGAAATATAAAAAGTAAGTTTGATTAATTGTGAGGTTGGCTATGAATTCCTCCAGGTCATCATCTATATGGCGTTGTCGTAAGCTTATATAAAATCTTTGGTTTCCAAAAATGTTTTCATGATGGCAAAGTATTGCCTTATTCGAGTCTACGATTTTGATCATCATTTGTTTCTTATGATAATTCAAAGGTTTATCAGAATAGGGGAAAGTCAAAACTGGCATTTCCTGTGCTGTATGAATTGTTGTTGTGGCATAATTTTCTGATTCTTTTATGAAGTCTTGTATTGTGTCGTCAATATCTCCGGTTTCGTTAATTATGGAAGTATTGTCAGGGGGGTTTCTAGAGAGTGCGTCAGCTACAACATTTTCTCTGCCCTTGATGTAATCAATTTCGTAATCAAATTCGGATAGTAACAATTTCCACCTAACGAGTTTTGAACTTGGGTCCTTCAAGCTGTGAAGCCATTTGAGAGGTTTATGATCAGTGCGTATTTTAAAGTGTCTACCAAATAAGTAAGGCCGAAAATATTTCACGGCCCAAATTATTGATAAAAGTTCCTTCTCAATAGCAGAATAATTGATTTCATTTGGGTTAAGAGTTCTACTAGCAAAGCAGACTGGTTTATTATTTGGCAGAGTACTGCACCAATGGCATAATTTGATGCATCTGAAGTCACTGTAAAAGTTTATGGAAGTCAGGATATTTAAGAATAGGATCGTTACAAAGAAGTTGTTTACATAAATTGAAGGCTTGTAAAAATTCAGGAGTGTGTTCTACTTTCCGTCCTTTTCGTAAACAAAGTGTCATTGGTTTCGTAATTTTGGCTAAATTGTCTATGAATTTTCTATAAAATCCTACCATACCTAGAAAACTTTTTATGTCTTTGTGGGTCTTAGGTAGAGGAAAATTTGCGATGGCATTCAATTTTTTCTGATTGGGTTTTATTCCTTCTGTTGTTATAATATGTCCTAAAAACTCTACTTGTTTATGTAGAAACTCGCTTTTATCTGGTTGAATTTTGAGGTTATGTTCTAGAAATTTCGAAAATATTGTTTTTATATTTGTTATGTGTTCATCCAATGTAGTTGAGAATATTATTACATCATCCATGTAAACTAGACAAATTTTATTTACGTGTTGTTTTAGGACTTCATTAATCATGCGCTGGAAAGTGGAGGGGGCATTCTTAAGCCCAAAAGGCATTCTGAGAAATTCATAATGTCCTGAGTCAGTAGAAAAAGCTGTTTTCGCTATACTATTTGGGTGCATTCTAATTTGGTGAAAACCGCTAGCCAAATCGAGGGTGGTAAAGTATTGTGCTTTACCTAATTTGTCTAGTAGGTCATCAATGTTTGGAATGGGAAAACGGTCTTGAATGGTCTTATCGTTCAATTTACGGTAGTCTATCACAATGCGCCACTTAGGTTGTCCACTGGCGTCTAATTTTTTTGGAACAATCCAAATGGGACTGGACCAAGGACTTGAACTGTTTTTTATTATTCCGTCATTTAACATTTGTTCAATCTGTCTTTTACTTCCTGTTTATGTACTTGAGGGAAGCGATATGATTTTGTGAATATAGGATTTTCATCAGTTGTTATTATTTGATGTGTCGTTTGTGTGGTGGAAGATAGAGGTGAGTCTGGATAATGGAATACAGTATGGAATTTTTTAACAAAGTTTCAATAATTGGTATTTTTCTTCTCCATTCAGGTGGTCAGTTTTTATCAAATTTTTAATTTGTGAGGAATCTACACATGAATTGAAATTATTGAGTTCAAATTGACAAATTTCAAAATTTTCAATTGGAATTACTGCAAAAGGTTGTGCCAATGAAATGTAAGTATCTTCGGAATTAGTATTATGTATTTCAACAATTGCACGCCCGTCTTCTACTGTAGTTATACATTCTGGTATGAAACAATGAGAGTTTATTTGCTGTTTGGGAAAATAAAATGTTCCATTGTTTAGAGAATTCACAGGTACTTGAGTTCTCAATATTTCATGCTCATTAACTGATATTTTATAAGTGTTGTAGTCTGATGGTGAACATTGTTTTACTGGAATATAAATTGTATCCCTATAGAGATAATTCTCTTGTATGTTCCAATTGAATCCCATATTTTTCAAATCTTTAAAACTTATCAATCCATCGAAAAATGGATGGAAATCAAAAAGAGTGAAATTTATTTTTTGTTTTGATTGGAATTCATTGAAAGCAGGTATACGTGCCTCAAATTTTGCACACTGGTTCCCGCAAGAAGTTTTAATTATATTCAGTTTAGTTATGATAAATTCAGAAAAAATATTTTTTGCAATAATTGGATTCATGATAGATATATGACTTCCAGAGTCCAATAATAAATTTGAATTCCTATATCCGGGAATTTCTATAGAAATATATGGGAGTTTACGCTGATCAATAGTATTTATCTCTAAGTAATCATTTTTCCAGAGGCTTGTGACATAAAATTTGGATCCTCATAATCATGATTTTGAATTTCATCTAATTGAAAGTCATTTTGAAAAGTGTCATTGATATCTTGTTGTTCAATAGGTAATTGTTCTTCCGTCATGCAATTTTGTAAGTATGTCTGTTCATATACGGTTTGGATAAAGTTATTATCTTCCAAACTATACGAGGTAGAAGGTTAATTTATTTGATATAACTCTTCTGACGTGAATGTTGGCCTAGATTGGGATTGAAATGCATTTCAATACTGATTTGGTACATATGGTCTTGTAACTGAAGACATTGGAGTAGGTTTGTTTAGCTGTGGTTGATTTTTTGGTTTCCAAACATTATTATTGTTTGGATTATTTTTTCCAAAAACTTGTTGATTCGAAAAGAATCTTTGTGGAATAGGCTTTGGTTGAATATTTATAGGTTGACTAGGGAATTTTGATTGAATTCCTAAGTTTTGATTAAATTGTGGTGGTTGGTAGCTAGGTCTGATATTTTGAAATTGTTTTTGGAAATTATTCTGAAAGTTAGGCTCATTTGGTTTTAGGGTATAATTTTGGAATGTCTGAGTCATAGGGGCTTTGATATATGGGGCTGGTATTGTTTGGGTTTGCTGCCTTTTTCCATCATTGACAAGAGAAAATAAATTTTCTTCTTCGATGACATATTGCATTGCTTCCTCTAGATTATCAGGGTTTTTCAATCTCACACCGGTTTGAATAGTGGATGGTAAGTATTTCATGAAAGTAATCAATACCAATTTGGAAATATTATTGATTTGAGCAATTTTTTCTTCTCTTGTAATATTTTCGTTATTTATTGCAGTGTACAATAAACTCCTGGTATATTGGCATCGAATACCAAAATTATATGGCGTTTCTTTTGAAAATGGTCGAATACTATGTAACTCTTGCAAAAGACAAGTAAATGAACGTTGATCAGAAAAAGATTGTTTCAAAATTACTTTAACTCACCCCAAGTTGTTAATTCGATCCTACTTGATACTAAAATAAGAGCTTTCGCTTTCAACTTACTAATAATTGCCCTGAAAATAAGTTTTTTGACTGCTTCTGACGCATTGTGATATTGTTGAAAGATTTCGTCACAAGCAGTACAGAAATTATTCAACTCACATGGTTCACCAGAGAAAATAGGTATGCTATCCAAAAATAATCTCAGTTCCTGATAATTAACTGGATCGGCCATATTTCGAATTTGTTCTTGATTTGATCTTAATGAAAGAATTTGGAGGTCTTGTGTCAAATTTTCCAATTCAGAATTTTGATCGAAAACAGTATTTCGATTTTCGGAACCCTCTGATGCAATATTTCTATCTAGTTCACTTTCACAATCGTTTTCAGATGACAGGGAGTCAGAATCAGAATTCTGTAGCTGTAATTGTTTTATTTGTCTCCTCAATGCTTTATTTTTCTTTGCAAGGTCTTTAAGATCGTGAAACATAAATTAAAAAAAAAAAATGTTCACACGAGAAAATATGTTTCTTGGTGTAGGTAAATAAACATGGGATATGAAATGGAAGGATAATGAGAAAATGGCTTACTATTTGATTTCTTGCTTGCTTTCTTCAATCTCCGTTGATATGCTTTGGGTCTGGGCTGTGTTGCTTTCCTACTTGCTATAGTTTCCAGGCGAATTTCCAGTCCGTCTGTCCACTGTTCTAGTCTCTCAACTTGTTCAGTGTTCACTACTCCGTTTGCGGCACTATGAAACTGTTCAGATTGATGCTAGCTTTGAATGTCAACCGCGAAATCGTCTCAGCACTTTCTAGACTTTCTAGCACTATGCCGCGTATTTCTTGGAAGCCACTCCTTGTAATTGGTGATTGCACGTTAAGGCTCCGTTGGGCACTGTCCAGAAATGTTGCACGCAATATGCTGGTTTGGCACTGTCCACAAATTTCCACGCAATATGCTTACGGTTTCCAAAACTGCAATCCTACTGACTGCGCCAATTACGTTAGTGCCCTCGCAGCCTTTGGTTCGGAAGGCACTACTCGATTTTGTGAGAACAATAATAAGGTGATTCTCTACTTCTTGAACCACTATAGGTTCGTAATGATTCAAAGCTGGTGACAAGCGTGAAGAAAACTTTATTATGACTGAACTTCTGAATAATGGTTACATCAGGTTTTATACATTTTGGGAACAAAGACTTACTGAATAAAAATGAAAAGTTAACAATTCCTAGACATTCGGTATAAAAGATAAAGTGTGGTATATTGCATAGTAATACAAATTCGGAGTAAGGGAAATAGCAAGCTGTTCAGAGATAATTATCGGTAGAGAGATAAAAGACGGTGTGGATATCTTGTAGCGTCAGCAAGGGGTATCCATCGGTGTGAATATGTGGGCCGGCTTCAGGACGGTTCTGCATATGTAACTCTCCTCCGAATATCTCCGACCCTTACGAGCAAACGTCACATCCACCAGCACAAAACATCCGTTCACAACCAGATGATAGCAATACACTCGTTCCAGAATGATAAGAGAAGCATGATATATATATATATATATATATGTTATATATATATATGTTATATATATATAATATATATATATATATATAACATATATATATAACATATATATATATATATATATAACATTACAGGATATCCCTTTTCGTGGGAACCAGAACATAAAAACAAAAATATATATATATATATATATATATATATATATATATATATGTAGGTGCCGATATTCTTAATTCTTTCAGTTTATACATATTTTATCAATTATGTTGGTTGTGTTATTTTCATTATTATTCCTTGCAGTATGTTCATTATTATTTCACCCAGTATTGTATTTTTGGCATTCGGTAGGAATCACCTTAGCTGGGGTTGGTTTTGGCTGAAATCAAGTAATAATATACTTTTGACGTTGACGGGATATTTGAAGAAAGTAGAATTTTTTCTTGGGAATATCAACTTATTAGAAAGACGAAAAGACGTAGTATTGAGAGTCGAGCCGCGACGGATATTTTGGGGGCTCGTCCATGATAGAGAATAAGATTTAGTTGAAGCTGCGAACCGCTAGACGTTCACCTGACTTTTGAAAAGTGAAAGGCCTATTATTGAGGACGACGGAAGTAAGAGAACTTCAAGATAAACCAGACGTAGTAGAAAGATCCAAGGAGTGTAGACGACTTCAAGATAACCTAGACGTAGTAGAAAGATCCAAGGAGTGTGGACGACTTAGACGCATTCGTTTCAATCGAGGAAGACGGAAGTAAGAGGACTTCAAGGAAAACCAGACGTGGGGAGATCCGAGAAAAAGTTTAGACGAATTCGTTCCCGTAGTCCATGGTTTGGTAATTCAATGATATAATTATGCATTCAACAAGGTACGATGCACAGTTTTTCCAATAATCAGTATCGAATGGAGGCATAGAGTTAGACGATCATAATATACCAGTGTTAAGTAATAGAAGATATAACATTGAATTATTTTGACAAAGACTGAGAGTTTTACTCATTCAATTATTTCAAAGTTCGATTCACTACTTCTTTTTTGTATTCTGTAAACGTCACGATATTCAGGTTCAATTCGATATTTTGCCGACAAAAACATTATTGATTGTTTTAAGAATATTGAAGTTGCGACTCGACTTGTCTCAGATTCATTCGAAGTTTGAAACATAGGGAGAATTCTGTTTGTTGTATTATTTTAATTTTCAAACTGATTTGTTGATCTGACTTATTCTTTGACACCGTATTTATTTTTTGCATACAATGCCTAATTTGGGAGATATTTCGAAAAATTGGGAAAAATATTTCTAGTAGTTCACTCAAAGCAGTAAAGGCCTTACATGTAGTCGCCTTTGGAAACGAGGGAGAAGGTAGGAAAACGCGAAAAGAGATGCGCGACTTTTCTGGTTTTCATTTAGATAAAAAGTCTTCAGAATTTGCTCAAAAAGTGAGTGAGGTGAAACAAAAAGTGCAGTTGCCTGATCTTATTGCTATTTCTAGTATACTTGATCTTGATTATTCGGGTAGTAGTGAAGAAGTGGTTGTGCGCATCTGTTCCTTTATGAATGACCTTCAGTCACATGGTGAAAATGAGATGACAGATGATGAAGAAGTGGAAGAAGAATCAGAGGAAGAGGTGGATTCTGATGAAGACAAGAATGGAAATGACAGAGGTGCCAAGAGTGGTGAATCTTTTGGAAATACGAAACTGAAGGGTTCGTTCTCATTGACATTCAAAGACGTTGGAGATAGTATTAGAACATTTGATGGAAAAGACAATTACCCAGTTCGAAAATGGATTGAAGATTTCGAAGAAATTTCTGAGCTGACAGGATGGAATGACCTACAGAAGTTAATATTTGCGAAAAAATCGTTAAAAGGACTTGCTTCAACTGTGGGGACAAAGGTCATCTGTCCAACGAATGTCCTGACAAAGCGAAAGGGCCGAAGTGTTTTGTGTGTTCTGGTTATGGTTATGTGTCAACCAAATGTCCAGAGAAGAATAATAGAAGTGGAAGTTCAAATATGACACTTGTCGAGGTGGTTCCAAGGAACAGTGTTAAATTGAATATTGATGATATTCACTCTTCACTCTCAGATACAGGAAGTGATATCACTGCGATACGACAGGATGTATATGAAGCATACTTCAAAGATATAGACTTGAATGGGGAATCTGTCACTCTTAGAGGTATAGGGTCGAACAGAGTTGCAACAATTGGGTTTTTTGAAAGAAATGTCTTCATCAATGAGGAAGAATTAGTTCTAAAAATCCATGTTATCCCTTGTGAAACATCAAATTTCAAGGCCATTGTGGGAAATTATATTTTAGCTCAAGTAGATGTAGTCTTCAGAGATGGTGAAATTGTTGTTTTCAAGAAGGAAAGACACAATTTTTTGTGGACGATAACATTAGACGAAGAAGCGAATAAAGAAACTGAAATAGTAGACGTAATTCATATAAAACATGAAGAAAATCGAAAGGAAGTGAAGAAACTAAAGAAAATATATCCTGAGAAGATTATGGAAAATGAAGATTATATTGAAGAATGAAGAGTCAATATACCAAAGTCCAAGAAGATTAGCTATAACGGAAAAAGAGGAGGTGGAAGCACAAATAGAAGAATGGCTAGAAGAAGGAATAATAAGACGTAGTTCATCTGACTTTGCTAGTCCAATAGTTCTTGTAAAGAAGAAAGATGGTAGTACTAGAATATGTTGTGATTACAGAAAACTTAATAAAAACATAGTAAAAGATAGATTTCCACTTCCTCTGATCGAAGATGTGTTGGATAGATTGCAGGCTGCTAAATACTTTAGTACCATCGATCTGAGAAATGGATTTTTTCACGTGAGAATAGAAGAAGAAAGTATAAAATATACTGCATTTGTTACACACCACGGTCAATTTGAATTCCTGAAATGTCCTTTTGAATTATGTAATAGTCCAGCGGTCTTTCAGAGATTTGTTAGTACTATTTTAAGAAAATTGTTGGTGGAAAACATTATGCTCTATTTTATGGATGACATAGTAATATTGAGTTCTACAGAAGAAGAAGGACTTGAGAGATTAAGAAGAGTTTTTCAGGTTGCAAAAGACTATGGATTGGACATAAAAAAGAGGAAATGTCAATTGCTGAAAACGAAGATCGAATTTTTGGGATTTATCATTGATGATGGAAGAGTCCAACCATCGAATGATAAAACCTTGGCGATCAAGAATTATCCACAACCTACGACTCTTAAACAAATTCAATCTTTTCTGGGTTTGACGGGATATTTCCGTAAGTTTATCTCATCTTATTCCGTTATTGGAAAACCTTTGAGTGATCTGTTGAGGAAGGAACAAAGGTTTGTTTTCGGTTATGAACAGAAATAGGCATTTGAGAAACTTAAAAAATTTCTATCTTGTAAACCAGTGTAACATATTTACAAACAGGGCGGAGAAACGGAATTGCACACAGACGCGAGCAAATATGGCTATGGAGCTTGTCTGTTGCAGAAGTCGAACGAAGATGGTAGATTCCACCCAGTTTACTACATGAGCAAGAAAACTACTCCAGCTGAAGAAAAATACAGTAGCTATGAACTCGAAGTGTTAGCTATCATTCAGGCCGTCAAAAAATTCCGAATATATTTACTTGGAATTCATTTCAAGATTATAACTGATTGTTCAGCTTTTCAGAAAACTATGGCTAAGAAAGATTTGACTACCAGAGTTGCTAGATGGGCTTTATTGTTGGAGGAGTATTCATATGAAATTGAACATCGAAAAGGAAACAAGATGTCTCCCGTAGATGCTTTGAGTCGTCACCCAAATGTTATGACGATGACGTTGACTAAAGAAGATGGTGTAGTAGAACGACTCAGGCGGGCACAAGAGTTGGACGAACACATATTGGCAATAAAGAAAATATTGAAACCAGAAGATTATGAAGATTTTTTCGTGAAGAGCGATATAATTCATAAATTTGTGAATGGAAGAGAGTTAATAGTAGTTACAAAGATGATGCAGACAGATATAATAAAGAAAGCACACGAAATTGGACATTTTGCACTTTCCCAAGACAGAAGAAGTGGTGAATAGGGAATTTTTCATTCCTAAACTGAAGGAAAAAATTCAAAAGTGTTTAGGAAATTGTATACATTGTATATTAGGTAACAGAAAGGAAGGAAAAAAAAGAAAGAATGTTACATCCAATACCTAAACAAGAAGGACCGTTACATACATATCAAAGTCGACCATTTAGGACCAATGCCTTCAACTAATAAGAATTATCATTATATATTAGGATTGTTGATGATTTCTCTAAATTCACATGGCTATATGCTTGCAAATCGACGACAACAAAAGAAGTTATTGATTGTTTGGAAAAACAAAAGCAGGTTTTAAACCCAAAACAGATAGATAGAGGGACTGCTTTCCTGCTGAAGAGTTCAAAACTATTGTATTGACGAAGGATACAAAACTTAAGATAACTACTGGAGTACCAAGAGGAAAAGGCCAGGTTGAAAGAGTGAATGCATACAAAACTCAGCTTGGAAGATCCTAAGATGGTTCAAATACGTAGAGCGAGTCCAAAGAGCATTAATTCCACTATTCAGAGAAGTATTGGGACTTCACCTTCTGAAATTTAACTGGCGTGAAAATGAGGAATAAAGAAGAAGTGCTCATCAAAGGAATCATTGGAAGAGGCTACAATACAGAAATTCAATGAAAATAAAGAAGATCTCAGAGCGGAAAGCAAAAAAACAGATTTTAAGGTACAAGAAGAAAATAGGAAATAATCTTAAAGAAGAAAACCAAAGATATATAAAAAAAAGGAGATTTGGTGGTTTAAAAAGGGCCAATTTGGGGAGGAATTAAAATTCAGAGAAAATTCTTAGGACCTTAAGAGGCCAAAGATGAAACCCAATGACAAAATATGATATCGGGGAAAGTAGGTCATCATGGGACCGGGCGTACTTCCACATGTGCAGAATTCATGAAACCATGGGTTGAAATCAAAGTGAATCCGGGTCGATTCAGAGCAGGACGCCGATGTAGGTGGGATTTTTTTTCTTTCAGTTTATACATTTTTTTTATCAATTATGTTAGGGATTTTATTATTATTCCTTGCAGTACCATTATTTTTAAACCCAGTATTGTATTTTGGATTCGGTAGGAATCCCTTTAGCTGGGGTTGGTTTTAGGAAATCAAGTAATAATATACTTTGACGTTGACGGATATTTTGAAGAAAGAGAAGTTTTTCTTGGGAATATCAACTTATTAGGAAGACGAAAAGACGTAGATTGAGAGTCGAGCCGCGACGGATATACAAAGATTCCAAAAAACCCAAAAAGGGGGGTTCAAACGTATTAAATAGGTACCCGAATATGATGACGTACAAACTTGAGTTAGCTGTCAGTGTTCATGTTGATTCACAGTTTATATTGAATAAACTTGTTCATTCACCCCTGGGATTATCATTCTCCTAGACAAAGAAATAAAAACCTACATATATATATATATATATATATATATATATATATATATATATATATATATATATATTCTTATTTTTCTTCAACTTGAACTGTTCTACATGAAACATTATGCCAAGGTATGTTACCTGTTGAGTTACTTATTTCACAAAATTACATTATACATTCTTTCCAGAAAATGTCAGCCCTGAAAAATAAATAAAGAATTGAAAATGTCCCCGGCCGGGGACGAAACGTATTCTATCAACAAATAGACCTTTATTACTAAACGAATCCAATAACCCAAGAAACTCCTCAAAAATATATATTTATATATATATATATATATATATATAATATATATATATATATATATATATATATATATATGTATGTATATTATATATATATATATATATATATATATATATATATATATATATATATATATATATATATATATATATATATATATATATAAACATATATATATATATATATATATGTATGTAATGTATGTATATATATATATATATATATATATATATATATATATATATATATATATTTATCGGTATATTTTTGGTATATTCATTCATTGAAACATCTGCTCTCGACATAAAATCTTTCCAGAACATTTTTTTGGATTCGTAACCATTTCAGTTCCTCTAATAGTACCACCATAATTATTATGGAAATGTTTCTATTGTCATATCCAGGTATTTTCTAATTTCCCTAACCGTCTTGGAATTAACAATTTGTTTTAGGGGTTGGTTGGGTTAGCGAATTTTTAGTAAAACCTAAAACTGTTGGTTTTGCTGTGGTAGGAGACATGTTCTGTCCGTTCTTACTTTCGGAGAACATCGTTATAGCTTTATTATTTTTGTGTTATCATTTTATTGATTGTGAAAATGTATTACACCCACAAAACATACCACTAATAATAATTCCACCAAAAAAAAAATATAGATAGTGAAAATCAACTCCAAGCCTTGTGGCCGTGCCTTTTTAACCGACGAAACCAAAAAGGAGGAGGTTCTCTATTCGACGCGTATATTTTATTTTATTGATGATCACGCACAACTTTTCACAGAGCGGTTCGATTTCAAAAATTCTGTTTTCATACTTCGAAGTTGGTCCCATTCCAATTTGAACAACAAAATCCATCCCTAAGGGTAGAAATGAAGGATATTGATCGTTACCCTCTGAATTTGTCCGTTAACCGATTCTATTAGGCATAATTTGTAGTGGGTTTTCCGATTTAATGAATTTTTTTTTTTTTTAGAAAGGGTATATAGTTGATCATATTCTAATTTGGAATGGAATGATCCACCCCTATGGGTAGAAAAATAGGGGATGATTGATTTTTTACTTGTGAACTTTGGCACACATATGTAGTTGACATTGACAGACCTTCCTACATACGTCAAATTGATTACATTCTATGAAAGGATGGAATTATATACAACGTGATAAAATCAACCATTACTTTCAATTCATTATTTAGAAATATCTGTTATCATATAATATTTCCTAATATGATATTTTACTTTTATTTTGTTATATATAAATCATGGAAATCGAATCGGAATGATGATTGGGAGCTTTTCTGCACGATCGAATGTGGCGCTACTGTTTCCGAATTACAGCACTTTAAAGAATCTAACTCATTTCAAGCCCACAAACGACTCAAAATGCCTTCTTTAAAGCATAAACAATACACTCTATCACTTATTTTGTTTCGAATTTTAAAAATATCGTCGTTTCGAAAAATCCTCCTTTTAGTTGGCAATGAACAATATTCGTTCCTTTGACAGAATACATTTAGAATGACTTCTGTCAAGGAAACGAAGATGGTTCATTTGCAACTATGTAAGAAGGAGGATTTTTCGATAAATACGACGATATTTTGTGCAAAGTTGTACCGAAAATAAGTTATTCAGAGTGTATTGTTTATGCTGGTGAAGAGAAGGAGGCATTTTGAGTGATTTTTGTGCGAGAAAACGGTGCTTGAAAATGAGGTTAGTTTTTTTGCTGTAACTCGGGAACGGTATGAGACCGCCGCATTTTTCCGGATTCGTGTTCAGGGGGCAAAAACACATAAGAAAAGTATTTTCCCCATATTCAGAGTGCATGTGTGATGTAACTAGATATTTACCATTGATTTATATTATATAACAAAATAAATAGTTAAAATAGAAAATCATGTTGAAAAGGGAAATATTCTCAATTGAATATTGATCGAAATATTTTTCTGTAAATCGAAAAATCCACGATTAAAATGAATTATTTTTTTTAATGTCTAACAGAAAACAACTACTTCCCCGGCTAAAGCACGCTGGACATTGAACTCAAGAAAAAATCTGAAATTGAAAAATCATATTATTTAATAGTTAATAGTTGAAGTAAGCTAGGTGAGTAAGTATTTTGGAAGTATTCAAAAATTAAGTAGGTAGTAATTAGTAGATTTCAGCAACAAAAAATTGAAAAATAAAAACTATTTAACAAAAAATTAAACCGAAGAAAAAATCAACTGAAAAGCAAAAAATAAAATAAACCTTCTTAGTCTAAATGATAATTGAGCTCCTAAACTTATGTGAGTAACTGATTTTGAGTCGGCTCCAAATAAACTAGCAATTTAATTAGGTAAAGCGTAAGATGATGGCAGCGAGATGCACGGCTGCGTTTTCATTACTTCTTTCAAAGTAATATAATGATATTCGATAATTGTTTGTTTGGCGCCGACTCAAAATCAGTTACTCACATTAGTTTAGGATCTCAATTATCATTCGACTGAGGTTTATTTTATTTTTTGCTTTTCAGTTGATTTTTTCGTCGGTTAAATTTTTTGTTGAAAATATTTTATTGAAATACGGCGACTTTTTCTAGGTGGTCCTGTAGATTTTATACGTAACACCTCAAAGTGTATTTGCTACATAATATGAAAAAGCCTCTCTAGGAGCCGAGGAAAAAAAACTCAGGCCATTTTTTTATCAATCTGTTTACTACGGTGAAAGTTGAAAGCAGACTCCCTGGAAAGTATCGAATATCACTAAAGGTAATCAACTACTGTTCACAAGAAATAACAATCTGGGACCGGCTTCGATCAAACGACTGTATTTTGAGAAATGTTTGACGTTAACCGATCCGTCGAAGTTATCAGGAATGTTGTCAGATTACCAAAGCCGTAGGTGGTAGACGGTAACGCATGCACCTCACTTAATGTGATATATTTGTCATCCGTCTATCCCGCATCCTAAATTCCCCACATGGGAATTATAATAATAACCGAGATTGAAGGATAAATCATGCGTCTTTGTCGATTGATGGGTCGAATATTGAGACAGAGTCAGAATTAGCATTCCCCAATGCGCTGTGATCAATTTCTCATGTGGGTGATTTATTGGGGGATAGTTTTTTATCACAATGATGTAGGAAGATGAATCGAAAAATGATATGAGATGTAATGACCTCACGTTGGATTCATTTCACCATTTTTCATTCCCTTCCCACTTCTTTATAATGGATAAACTATTGTTTCATAACTAGCTATACTAATATGTTAGGATCATATTGTATTTTTTTTTATTAGAAGTGCCCAACAAGGCTATACTATTGTTGAGAATGGAATGTCCATGGAGAGCAATTATTTAGGGTAAGTCCGAAGGAGATGGCCGTAAGGTATAGTTGGCCACATTGTATTATTTCCTAAACTAAATAACAGATGGCATTACTTATTTCCTGGTTCAGAGCGGCATAAGTAGCACTGTGTCGGCACGCGCCCGTTTCCGTAATAAAAAAACAAAACAATGAGTTCATTTCATTTATTCAAAACAATAATTGTGGAAATTATGAGGGAAAGTTGTCAAGCTTTAAGAATAAGTAATTATTTCCGAAAACAATTGTGTTTTTTTAACTTTTTGGTGAAGCACATGTAATATACTTCAACGTAATCTCAATTTTTTTGTAGCTATTATACTTATGTGATGTATGGCCATTTGTCCTGGACCATTGGGACAGTTGGTCATAATTGTTAAAGGAGAGATGACCATCAAGTTAAAAACTTTTATTGAGATTATTAGCTTTTGTTTTTGTACTTTTTACACTTATGAACGTGATGAGGAAATATGGGATGACTAATTTTATTTCGTTTTTGTATAGATGCCAAACAAATACAAAGGAAAGGCTGTTGGCGTTCGCAGTCTTTGGACTGAAGAGGCATTGAAAGCTGCAATTAGTGATGTCAAAACGAACAACATGTCCATATACAGGGCTGCCATACTTCACGATATATCAAGAAAGACATTAGAGCGAAGCCTAAGGAAGAACAATGATAAGAAAGGTGCAATGGGACCACTTTTTGGTCCAGAAAAACTTTTTAACAAAAAATTAAACCGACGAAATACGGAACTGAAAAGTAAAAAATAGAATAAACCTTCTTAGTCTCAGTAACTGAGCTCCTGAACTAATGAAAGTAAATAATTTTGAGTCGGCGCCAAACAAACAAGCAAATGAATTAGGTAAGGCGTAAAATGATGGCATCAAGTTGCGCGGTGACATTCTGATAATTTTTTTGAAGCAATTTAATGATGTTCGTTGATTGTTCGTTTGGCGCCGACTCAAAATGAGTTACTTTCATTAGTTTAGGAGCTTAGTTACTGATACTAAGGGGGTTTATTTTATTTTTTACTTTTCAGTTCCGTATTTCGTCTGTTTAATTTTTTGTTAAAAAGTTTTCATTCTTGAATTTTTTGTGGCTAAAATCTACCAATTACTACCTACTTGTTTTTTTATTACTTCCAAAATACTTACTTACCCACCTTACTCCAACTATTACCAGTTAAATAATATGATTATCTACTTTTACTATTTGTTGTAATATAAATTCTTTTTGTTGTTCTGGTTAGTTTATTTCAATACTTCGTATATCATTCCATCCTCTCATAGAATATGATTTTGACGGAAGTGGAACAAAAATAATGTCAGTAGCGATCTGTCATTGTCAACTACGTATGTGTGTGCCAATATTCACAAGTAAAAAATCAGTTATCCCCTATTTTTCCACAAGTGAGGGTGGATAATTTCATTTGCAATCCAAACATAAGGTATACCCTTTCTATTAAAAAAAGAATCATCCAAATCGAAGAACCCAGTACAAAGTTATGCCTGATAGAATCGGTTAACGGACCAGAATTCAGAGGGTGAGTGACCAATATCCTTCATTTTGCTACCCTTAGGGGTGGATTTCATTTTTAAATCCAAATGGGACCTCCTTCAAAGTACACCCTATCCACTGAAGAACGAATTATCGGAATCGGACGCCTCAGTAAAAAGTTATGCGTGATCAAACATGGAAAAAAATGATGGTAAAAAAAAAATATATGCGTCGAATAGAGAACCTCTTCCTTTTTGGTTTCGTCGGTTAAAAATGAGGGCAAACTTGTTTCGCACATTAAAATCTTGCAACCATACGGTCTTCCTTTAAACATAGATGATGCCAGGTCATTAGCATATCACACAATACAACGAAATGAAAAGCAGGATGTGATTGGTTGAGTTTGTTTTTGAATCAAAACTGAGAAAAAAGAAGCAATTTTCCATGCCAGAGCTGAAGGTATGAACAGAAAGGGAGTCAAAGATTATTTTGATCTCATGAAGAGACTTCTTACTGAAAATGAGTTATTTGATAAATGGATGAAACTGGGTTACAATTAAATAATTGTCCTGGACAAGAATTGGCAGAAAAAGGATCAAAGGCTGTACCAATGGCAACATCTACAGAAAAAGTAGAGACGATAACCGTCATGAAGTACATTCTCACCACCTGTATGTATTATCAAAGGCAAAAATAAAAAAGCCGAATTTGACGATGGATTGCTTTCCGATGCTCAAGTTGTAATGTCATAAAAGTCAGCATACATAACAACAATAATATTTTTTGATTGGCTCAAATATCATTTTGTTCCCAGGAAACCATTTGGAAAAGATTTACTTTTAGTGGATGGCCATCCGAGCCACTGTAATTCAGTAGAAATGTTGGAGTATATTTTGGTGTTCGTGCCGAGCCACACTTCGCATCATTTACACCAGTTAGATCGTTCTGTTTTTAAATTCTCGAAAGGATATTGCAGCTCCAAATACATTAAAGGATAATGCAGTTTCAAGTACATCAAAGGAAGGAAAGGAAGGAGTATTTCCCACAGACTGCAAATGAAATAACACCTTATTTCTCCAGTACCTGAACGTGTATTGCAAGTAAGAAGATGAATCAACCATGTTGGCACTATTTTAACTTCGGAGAAACGTATTAATAGAAGAAAGAGCAAGGAAGAAGAACATGAAAACGCAGAAATGAAGAAACTAATTAGGATTGAGAAGAAGACTTAAAATTTTCCTATAAAGTAAGAAAACGAAAAGCTATTTAAAATATTTGTTCTAACAGTGGTAATGAAGATATAATTATGGTTGAGCCGCAAAAGGACAAAAACTACTACAAAACTGTTATTAGATATGGATATGCCGCTAGAGATGGCCAATAGTGTTTTTTTTAAATGGATTTTATGTCTGTTGAAATTGTATTGAAGTCTAGTATTCCATTATAATTATTCAAAAAAATAAAAGAAGTTTACGTAGTGATGGCTTATTTTGTTTATTTGATATCTCTTATTCATTTATGAGGTTTTTAAAAAAGTACGGCTATCTATCCCGGACCCATTCTACAAATTCAAGTAAGATTCAGACCTAGAGAAGATTCTTTGCAGGGACACACTGGGCTTACATCAATGCCTATTTAGCTATATGCGCAGGGAGTTTTCCATGAAACACATTGACCCCTATCAGTGAGGAATTGAGAAATCCAGGTCATTGACTCACCTCTTAAACAATAGCCTTCTGAAAAATTCAAAAGTTTCATGATATTGATGCAGTCGAATGCCCTGTTCATATAAAATCGCAGCAGGGCACCCGCCTGTGTCAATAAAATCCATCAAATAATTAAAAAAATTGAATATGGCAGTTGAATTGCCAATACAAAAACTATGGAACATAGGTATTGAAATATCATGCAAAAATGCATACTCGAGAACCTTTGAGAAAGTCGAGGGGATTGGTCACTGCCCTGAAATTATCTGTTGTGGATAAGTTCACATTTTTTTTTTGAATAGGACTTACCTCTTCTACTTTTAGAGATATTGGAAAAGCACTATTTGAAAATAAAAGATTCATAAAGATAGTCAATGGTTTGATAATTATGTGCAGGACCCTCTCCACTATACAAACAGGTATCTTGTCACTTCCAGATTATCTATTTTTCTCCATTGAGCAACTCCGTTTAGCTGAAGAGTTCTGGAAACATTGTGTGCGGATTAAAACCTATCCTGTTATTCTTACGGCAGTTCGAGTAGCAATCTTCCGAATATTGATTAATGAGTTGTTATATGTCATGGATGAAATATGTGTTCTGTCTTTCCAAAGCATTTTATTTGATATCATGACATTATGGTGGGTAATTTGAAAATGGAAAAAATTGACCAATTATACTGAAATTTCAAATATCAGACTGTTCATGCAGATAGGTTCATTATTAAAGAAATGAATTTCACGCGTTGTTGGTATTTTTGATGTGACTCTTGGATGACTTCAGACAATTCTCCCCTTCACGAACTTTTTCCAGTATCGATAACAATATTGTGTGACAGTATCACAGGTCAACCAAAATTGCGAAGCATGGCTTACCCTCATCTGACGCTCCATAAATATAATTTGTGAATTCCACTAGAAAATCTTGAGTTGATTCATGAAATCATGACGAAATTTTCTCAGTTCCATTCATTTTTTGATTATATAATTGAGAGTATATTGGGTTTTTTGTATGTTGTTACCAGATATTTGCTGATCGAGAATGTTTCCAATTTCTAATCTCAACGGTGGAGCTCATTCAATCTTAATTATGATGCTTTCTACACAAGCATCCTATGACAAAAAAACAACATCCAGGATCATGAATGGTATGAGGATAGTCTGAAAAAATTTCCGACCGGAACAGGAAGATGGCAGCACTCTTCAACAATAGCTAGGGAATCTTTTGAAAGGTACTCACCAAAATTGCAGCCATTCTGGACTCGCAGTTGTTGTTTGACAATCGGAAGATGAAGATGGCAGCATTCATCAACAATAGCTAGGGAATCTTTTGAAAGGTACTCCCAAAAATTTCAGCCCTTTTGGACGCGCAATTGTTGTTTGACAATCGTTTAAGTGAGTCGATGTGTTTTTATTAAAATGGAAAAAATCGAGTATTGAGCTGTTATGAAATGTTTTTGAAAGGCCATAGGCCTACGTAAATCAAAGAGAATTTGTACGCTGTGTACGGGAACCCTGCACCATCATCTACCACCGTGAAAACTGCACCACTGACGATAACATCGCTCAATTTCAACAAATAGGGCTAGACGACCGTCGAATTGAAGTGAGAGCAAGTGGTGCCATAGAAATCTTCATAAATAGACTTTCGACCGCATTGGAATCATGTGAAAAAGAATTCGAGTATGTTATTTTTTGTGGTGATTTCATTCTTAGTTACTCAAAGGACTACTATGATAAACTGTAATTTTTAGACGTCCTAGATAGTTATAACCTGAATGTTAAAAATACTGAGCCGACCAGAATATTTAGAGACATAGTGGCAGATCAAGTGCAACCGAAATTGATTATTTCATCACAAATATAGAGTATTTATATATATATATATATATATATATATATATATATATATATATATAATATATATATATATATATATATATAATATAAAGGTTACTAATATTAATTTGAGAGACCATCTTGGCTCACTTTTCACATGTGATAATATCATAAGCCTGAAAAATATAAGAATTGAAACCGAGCACATACACTTTAGAGACACTAGAACAGTAATTAATAAATTACAATTTTTTATCATTGGAAATTGATCAGTATTTTCATCACTATGACGTCATTTCGTTATGATATTACATATGTGATTAACAAAACATGCCCTATGATCACAAAACAGTCACAAAGAAATTCTCAGCAGAAATGCTGGATAAACAATGACGTAATTAGTATGGGAAAGAGAGTTGAAAAATTTATATTGGGTCTCTCAACAATTCGACGATTCGAACTTATGAAATCTGTAAGAAAATATATAACCAAAAATAAAATAAATTAAAAAACTTCCAAAGAACGTTTGTTGGACAAAATTATAATGTATCACAAAAAACTATCTGGAACTCAGTTGAAGAAAAACGGAAGAAATGTCCACGTCACCTAACATGGAAATACTTGACAACGATGCCTTGATAGGAGATAGCAAAAAACTTGAGAATGCTTTTGGCAATGATTTTTCAAAAACAGCGAGAGACGCTATAGATGATTTTTATGGTGTGGATTTCTCTAACTTCACTACAATGTAAATAAATCACATATTTTTTCGCCTTTCCAGTAGGTGTATCATTGTAAGACATTCTATTAGGTATACTCACACATTTTTGCAGCCGTTTACGTTTTTCCATAATTTTTTGGGATATGATTTAATTTCATTTTGAATATTGTTTGTGTCCATTTTGTAGTCATTAGATATAAGATTTTTATTCCTGTGTCTCAGAAGTTTGAATACTTGATTATCATATTTTTTCTACTTCTTGTGTATCTGATTTTTTGTTTTATACATTTCATTGTGTCGATAGAGAAGTAAATGAAAACCTTTTGTTTTTTATAGTTACTTTAGGACATGCAGACTGGTACCTTCCTGCAAGATTTTATAAAATACAGAAATTCCGTGATTAACTGATAAATTAGTCCCACTCATAGTTCAAGAATAGATTATTGAGCTCATTGTAGTTATCTTTTCTGAAATTATAAAAACATTGAATCATTTCAACGAGTGCTTTGATATTGAGACAACTAATATAAAACTTACAAGTCAGGATGTACTAAGGGAATATTATATTATTTCATAATTGTCCAAGACTTCAATTGAATGCACAATAATAAAAAAAACTCATATATTTTGACGGGTATTTGATATCTTCAATATTATCACCAAGCATACATTTATTGATTTGTTGAAAATATAAACAGGATGTTCATAAAATCAGATGTGGAAACATCTGCGACTGAAAGATAAACTTTAGTCACTATCTTCCATCGTCAAGATAACCTCTTGTGGGGTATTCATGTTGAAAAGGGAAACATTCTCAATTGAATATTGATAGAAGATTTTTCTAGTGAATTAATGATCCACATTAAAATGAAGTATTTGTGAATTCACAGAACAACACTTCGACTAAAGCAACGCAGATTATTAACCGTGGACATTGAACTACATCTATAGATATTCTGAAAAGGCCCTAACTCAAAAGAAAAAATCTGAAATAACTATCTACCACCGTGATTAGATTAGATTAGACATTCACAAAAAATAACTTCATTTTAATCGTGGATCTTTCAATTCACAGAAAAATCTTTCTATCAATATTCAATTGAGAATGTTTCCCTTTTCAACATACATTTATATTTGATGATAGAATCAACATATTATTTATTATTTTTCGACAAGTTCAATTGAATCAACGGTAATAGAACAATTTCGTATTGTCCCAAATTATAGCTGATCCAAATCTCTTTAACATTTGGAAATTCTTGTCACCCTGTAGTCATTTCTTTTTTAATGCTATTCATCATGAGTACCACTTTCAGAACAGTGGTATCTTCACCATCATCATTAATACTCAATTCTGGAACACATATAGAGGTATTAAACAGAAGAACCTCTTTCAAATAATGAAGTTGGTAATAGATGCATATGATAGATAAAGCAATTCAATTAAAAAGTACTCAGGCGTTATTATACTACATATACATATCCACACATTCATTTTGATGTATAATATAATCACAGATTCCACCTGCTACTCAAACATCTAATGTACGTTAAATCAACATTGACAAAAAACACCAGCACCGGTAAATTTAATTTGGTTATTCAAATGAGGCACGCGCTCATATCTGATGGAAAGTTGAAAAGTTATCTATTGAATGACAGTAAATGCCAGCAATTAATCATGTTTCGTTTCCTCTAGTCTTCCATATTGAAATGTGTTCGAATATAGTGCATAGTCGCTTTATGATTACTTCATGCATTTCGACAAGCTATCTCGCCATCTTGGCACAAAATAACATGAGGCCAGTAAAAAGTTCTTTCGACGAAAAAAACTCAAAAAACAAATTTAACAGTACACCAAAAGAAAAGTTCACTCATATCAAAGTTCACATGGAAAGGGAAATTAGTGCCTAATACACCTTTACTCGTTAGGAATTGATTTACTTATTTGAATTTTTTGAATAGACCCGACCGATCGCTTTGTCGTTTTTGATGAGAAATGTTCAGATATTTCATATGTTTAGTGTGATTATATCTGTTCTCGAGGTTTTTGATATTCATAAAAAATATGCACTCAGTCTTAGGGACAACTGAAATACTCTGCAAACTTTTCTCTCTCTCTTTCTCTCTCTCTCTCTCTCTAACGTTAATGGTCCTTGCTCGCTCTCTCTCTCTCTGGGAGTATGCTGCATTTGACCAGCACTCCCTGTTACGTAATTTCTCACCCTCCCTTGGGTTGTCTCACTCTGAGTGATACCAAGAATGCCCGAATATACACTTTCACTATCTTTAAATGATTTTGTAATGCACGTCGAACGGCTTATATAATGCCGTTCTCCACGGCAGGACTTCACAAACACTTAGTTACTGTATGCACGTGTTTTACGGCGAACTTCACTTTTATTCATTCACATTAACCTGACTTCCTGACCACATGGTCGACGTGCGCCTTCCAAGCTGGCCGGAAGTCGAAAAATCCTTGTGTAGTGGTGCAAATTGTCTAAATACTGCTTTGTGTTGTTTGCAAAATAAACGATAGACAACAAATATTTCACAGGGATGTGTTCAATCAATTTCGTCACACATCTAACAAAAATTAGTTTTTCCTTTGGTGCATTTGAAAAAATATTCAGCATAACGATTATTATTACATTTTACTTTTCCATTCATTCGGATAGAATATTCAAGGAAATATTATTCCAACCTATATTTAACATCTAATCGGACAATAAAAACCTTCAATAGTCGATTTTCAATAGAATCACAAAATTGTTAGTTTACTTTTATTTTAATTTGAATAATTTCAGTTTGTTGTTTTCTTCAAAATAGTGGTTTTGTGATCTAATGTTTTGGAAATCAGGACAATATGGACGTGCAGTTTGAGTAAGTGAAGTTTTAACATTTTATTATATAAAGTTTAATGCTATTTTAGCATTAATGTGTTTATTATGGATATATTAGTATGTCATATATTTCAAAGGACCTCGCACCGCATCAATGGGAAATTGGCTTTTTGTGAATATGCTCTAGTTTTTTATATATTGCTGAGCTGGTGATGCTGATCAAATGTATCCATTGCACCACCACTCTAAATTCAACACTTCAGATTATATAAAGATGACTTTTCCAAAATTTCAAATAGCCTTTTTCGTATATATAAACCAAATCAAGTATGCATTGATTGTTCATACGGCCGATTTGAATACACTATGGAGAACAATGATTCCTGCACGTACAGACGATATACAGGGTGAGTCCAAAAATAGAAAGTTTTTCAGTGATTTCCAAAAAAATTAGCGGTAGAATTTAATTCATTTTCAGATATTTTGTAGGATAACAATATCAATTGCGATTGATGATATGAGCTTCTCCTGAATTGAACTGACATATCTATTATGTTTTTCTCATGAAACTGCACCAGTTCTGCTTATTGATATATCCAAATGCCTGAAATTCCAGAAAAGATCGTTCACGGTGAAAGTTCATTTTGCAGATACATAAAATATACAGGGTGGATCAGAAAAAAACTAGTGTCCTTTACTGATAATTTCCTCGAGGTACTTTGATATTGATTTTATTGAAACATTTCCACAAATATGTGTTCAACACACATCTGTTAAAAGATTTTGAACAATTTTCTCTGAAATATTTTGAATGATATGTGAAACCTATATATACTACGAGTAGTACAGTGATTCGAGTAAAGGTAAAAAAAAATCTCGAAAAATATCAAAAAATAAAACAAAATCATTGAATAACAACATCATAGGTAACTGAACATGCTCATATTTCATTACATGAAATGTTTCGTACCTATACAGAGTGTATCACATTTGCGGAACATTCATCAATTTCGATATTCCTTGGAGAATTTCTAGATTCTAGATATATGTTGCATATGGAATTTCAGAATAAACCACCATCGACTTCCCAGCAATGTCTAGCAAAACTAGCAATTCGCAAAACATACTCATTACTCGAATTCACACCTCAATTGGTGAAATGTCGATTGATTGGTAATTGAAACTTCCTGTATATGGAAAGGAAAAACATGTTTAGTGGCCTGCTGTGAACCATTTGTGGCCAATATAATCTCATATAAATGCTTTCTTCATTAAGAAAAAATGTGGACTCACACTTTCCCTTTGTAAGCCTATGCCATAAAATGTTCACTCTTAGTCATGAATACTATCCCGACACTAGGTTCATTTGAAAAGTTACTAGACTTGGAGAGGATATGGACTAGCTGCAACTTTAGTTTGGTCAGAATGGCTCAGGTTTGGCAGGACATATAGCAACCATATTCATTTGTTTAACAAATACTGAATTGTCATTTTGCAATCATTGCATATGTTAAGTTCTCATTGAAATCATATCAATTATTGGAAAAATGGGTAATCTTCACCGATTGAATTGTTTTACGTATGATGTTATATTTAGTACACAAAATATGGCGCGACTCGTTGGAAAACCAAATGAATTGAAACGAGAAATTGCCATTGAAAGACGCGACCAAAGGAGACTTTCACATGTCACAGAAATTGATGGAAATAGAATCTGTTTGACATGCAATCAATCAATAATCCAAGAGATTCATCACCTTCAAGAAGATTCAGCATGTTTGAGATTGCATATTTTAACACGATCTTCAAGGCACACGTGTCTCATTTGCCAAAGTCATATGGATTTTGTTTTATAAACAAGAAATTGATAAGTTTATTATTGGAATTGTGGATTTGTGTCTTTGTTTGTTTCGTCACATTTTTTTCCATCTTATTTATGTTATTGTTAACTGATTTAAGTTGTTTTCAGTATTTCAACATACCGTGGCCAAACAGTAGTTTTTTTTTTTTTTTTTTTAATTGTGGAATTGTGTTTTTATTTGTTTCATCACACTTTTATCCATTTCATTTGTATTATTGTTCACTGGTTTCAGTTGTATTCAGTATATTTGCAAACAGTGGCCAAAGGCATGCATATTTTGTTTTATGAACAATAATTTTATAAAGTTTTTTTGCCGCATGTTTTATTTTTGAGAGTTTATTATTTAGAATAATTGTCGAATTGTGTTTTTGTTTGTTTCGCAATATTTTTTCCATCTTATTTATATTATTGTTCACTGGTTTCAGTTGTTTCAAATAAAAAAATATATATATTTCATTCCTATGGATTTTATTACTTTGGTTACAAATTTCCATTAACTCATGCCCCCCCCTGAAAAACTCCCTAGATCCGCCAGTTAGTGTATAGAGAAGTATCTTTCAAGAAAATATTTTTTTCTGTTAGCCAAAATTTAATTGAGTATTTTTCCATTCGTGAAAAATTATTTGGTGGAGGTACACGGAAACTTATTGAGGCAGAGTGATTTCTTGTCATTCTATATTTGTATATAGATTCCCTGATCCATTTTATTTTCTTTTCAGAATGTGGAGGGTTTTTATTCTCAATGAATCATCACGATAAACGTACTTTATTGACTATTATTATGATACCACTGAAAAGACAGTTATTGTTTTGTTAATATGAATCTTTCGATTAATAAATAACACAAAGGATATGCGGAAGTCGTCATAAATTTCTAAAGTCCGAAGTGTGAAATTTCGAATAGGAAAACCACAATAGTAAACATCTAACGATAATGAACTACTAGAAGTGTCCCACCAGGTAAGATATCCAGGACCGGTCTTAGAGAAATTCACTGATACCAAACAAATGTACAATCTCAACAGAAATATAAGTTCCCCAGAACGATTTGTTACTCATAAACCTGGACAACTTTTTTTTCCTAATTTTGCAGCACAGGAATTATTTTAACACTTCAGATCCCCTTCTCTCCTCAGTTCATTAATTGAAAAAAAATTCCCAGTACATTATAAAATCCATCAAATCGTAAGATAAATTACAGTATATCCATTCTCAGTTGCATAATTCATCTTCGACTCGAAATATAGGGTTCGTTCAAAATCGTACGTATTATAATGTTCAATTATGAAGGAAACCGGAAAAATTATAAAATATAATTCCCCGTATGAAGTATATAGTAGACCAAATCAAGTAAAAACTATTCCTGCGTAAAAACCAGTTGATAACATCGCTGATCACTTATGGCATAAATTACGGTAACCTGCTACATATCATACTAAATCGGGTTTGGAGTATAGATAATAGAATCTATTAGTAGTACAGTGGTGTGGTGTGTGTCTGGACAGAGACAGCCATGTATGGTGAACAACTGCACGACAAACGAAAAGATCTGAAATTTAAAAAAATGGATGAGGCCAGTAGAGAAGTGCCCACCTTGGACCCAATTAAACTCTGTCCTTTTTTCCACTGGCAGCACGACTTCGTGGTCTCAGGTACAAGGTGAACATAAACTATAGGCGTTACATTCCTTACCAAAATGTAAGACGGAAATTCAATGATACTTATCACGAACTTTTATACTGTGAACACAGATTTACTTAAGAGCAAGTTGAGAATATGGTTAAATACCTACAAAATGAATATATGATAATACTAATACCTATTCCACTCACCACTTCTCATTATGAAGGAATTGAGGTAAACATTTGAGCACAATTACTATAGTAAATAGTCAGGTCGAAATATAATATTTAGATGGAAATTCTTGAGATACAGTTTAACTGTACAGTCGTTTCTAAGAATTGCACATTGATACCTCATAATTGAAATTTGCTTACTTCTTAGGTGAAACCACTACAATTCGAAATTGTTATTATGAAGGATAATGAATGCAAAGTGGATGTACCTGCCCCATTATAGGATAATTAGTTGGTAATGAAAGCAAATAAATAAGGGAATTCTGGGTTTCTTCCATCGGCTAGTTTCTACAAAATACAATAGAATAATGTATTGCTGTGGAGGGAAGCTCGTGACGAGCTACCGCTTATTCTCAATATGTTTGTGATATTTGAGTAGTGTTTATGGAAATGGCATCGGGAGCAAACTTTACACCAGTTAAACCCAATACATTTGTTGCATACACTGTATGAGAAAAAACTATAGTGCTCAATGTGCATGCTGCACCTGTTTACCAACAACCCACGAGTTCCGTTCGCCAGATAGTGTATTCATGTTCTAATACGACGGGAGTGAGTGAAAGAACAATTCACAGGTTTCTAAACGAGAGGAAAAGTGGAGATATCAGTGCACCACAACAAAATTCAGGAAGGAAGCCACTATCAATGGATGACTTTGATAGGACCGCCATCCGAAGGAAAGTTCACTTTTTTTATATAACAATAAACAAATTTTACAGTCAATGCAGGAAGACTACGATTTACCACAAGTAGGCAGAACCAAATTATGGAAACTTCTAGATAGGCTTTTCCTGGGGAAAGCAGAATAGAAAGTCTCTCCTTATAGATAAAGACAAAATTGTGCGTTGGAGGAGAAATTATTTGAAGAGGATCAGGACGTATCGATCTGAAGGAAGGAACAATTTATTATTTGAACGAAACATGGCTCAACGAAGGACATACTGTGAAGAAAACATGGGTCGACACTAACATAAAAACTTTCCGTCAAGCAGTCATGGAAGGATATTCTAATGGGTTATTGCATCGATAGGAAAAGGGCATAGGTTGATTATCGCCCATATTGGAAATGAGCATGATTTGGTCGATGGTGGTTTGCTGCAATTGGTCTAGGAATCAACAAAAGATTACCACGAGGTGATGAATGCGGATGTGTTTGAGGACTACTTTCCACAAATGCTAGAGCTGTTGTCTTCGAATGCCGTAATTGTCATGGACAAGGCTAGGTAACATTCCAGGCTTGAGGAAGAAGTGCCAACATCAAAATGGGGAAAAAAAAATGATTGGTTACAGCAGAAAGATCTCCCACATGATAAAAGCATGGTAAGAATAGAATTATCATCCATTGCGATGCAACACAAAGCAAACTACAAACAGTACGCAGTTGACGGAGCTACAGAAAAAATTATATAACGATTACCTTCATACCATTCTGAAAGGAGTACAGCACTACTTTCAAATTGAAGATGTACGTCAGCTTCTTCTAGCATCATTCTTAAAAGTGACAAGCGACAATTTGAAAAATGCTGTAAATCATGTATCAACAGAAGAACAGAAGATGTGGGATCTTGATAATTTAATTGACCAAACTGTGGATTCTCTACTAATTTCAATAGTACCCGAAGATTCATCTGATTTGATATTGTTATAAACATGTATTGTTTCTTGGACAGTTTTATAAATAAATAAATGAATATTAAAACATGGATTACCGAACGCACATCAATGATCAGTACTTTTACCATCGATGCTTTGTAATAATTTCATCGTTCTATTGTTATTAGAGATAAAACAGGTGGACTATAAGAGTAAATTCGAAAACACATGAAGTCCTATCAAAACGTGTTTGTTACCATGAAATTTATTTGAACCGACGGTACACAACTTTTCGCAGATTTGCATATGATGGTGTTTAGCTGCCAGTGAAAAAAGGACAGAGTATATCAAGAAATTATCCGACTATCCCACCTACCAAGCCCAGGGTGACATTAAAACACGGTTACAATGTTTTTGCTTAGATTCAAAAAAATATAATTATTATTAACTTTCCGACCGTTTTTTATTATCACCCAATAGACCTAACAAAATATTTTATAAGTGAATATCCCTTCCAAATCCTTTAATAATCTCATTTTCTAGATAGTTCACTGAAATTCGTTATTAAACAAAAAACAAAGGCAAAGTTACATTTGAAGTAAAACAATAAATCTCCGCCTATGGTCAGAATTTTAGATGAAAGCGCAAATCCTATTATGTTTTATCAGGGGTGGATGATAAACCCAATCCTCATCCAACTGAGAATGGATATACTATACGATATGAATGTGTTTATTCGTCAAATGTTCGAAGTAGTCAGTTTATTCTTTCCAATACCAGTTCTTTACTTATTCATGTGATTTTTTTTTCTCCTAAAGATATCATAGCAACTTGAATTGACTAGGTTAGACAAGTATAGTTAGCTTTTGTTTCCTTTGACACATGTTCAACTGTTAGAAGTGAACAAAACAGACCATGGTTCATCACATGAAAATGTTTGGTACCGGTCCTGAATCTCCAACATCTGTTTGAGAATCTACCTGAACGATATAAAAAAATAATGAATAATATTTCGGGAGGGCTACCTGTTAAACTTGTACGGGGGCGGTATGGTCATTAAACACCACTAAAAATCACGCCCTATTAGTTTTGATATTTTTGACAAGCATTGTGTTAGGGCGGTGATGTTTTCTCTTGTTGTAAAAGTTAAGGTTCCGCTATTGTGTTTTGGAAAATGCTATTCACCAATGTTCCCTGGTAATTTGATAATATTTGATGTGTAATGCTGCACCGTTTTCAGGGATTTAATTATTTTTTTGATGGACCCAATTTCTACTGCAGATCATCGAAAGTTGAACTCGGGGGTTTGATGGATTTTAGCAATTGCTGAGTCATCGTATCGAATGATAACGAGACCAGGTACCTTGACACGATTATACGGGATGACCACGAGGTATGATGGTTGGCCTTAGAAATTATCCGTGAATTCAAACATAATTGAGAATATCCTGATTATACAGTGCTTCTCAAAAGTCCCCTCCCCCCTCTTATTTTTGGAACGATTATACATACACAAGTGAAATTTGGAAACTGAATATTAAAGGTTGTAAACTTCGCTACTAGTGATGATAGATGACGAAATCGTCAAAGATGACGTCACGAGGCCATAGTGACCAATAATTTTAAATGGAACCCTACGGCAAGCGACACCTCTTTTAAAAGGTATCGAAAAAACCTATTCAATGATACTAATTTTGTTTGTGTTTATGGTAGTTTCAATGGCTCATTAGTAAACATTAAAATTTAAATTCCATTCAGAATGATATTCATTACAGATTTAAGAATCAGTATCTACTTAAAGAAATTGCTCGAAGTGACCTCCATTTACTTCCTGACAGTAAAATATCCTATTTTTAAACTCTTCTCGTACTTTTGCAAATGTGTCTGCGGAAACAGCCTCACACTCTGCAACAATACGTTGTTTTAAAACGTCAATATTGTCAGGTCCAGTGGCGTTAACCTTCGATTCAAGGTACCCCTACAGAAAAAAATCCAAAGGTGTGAGGTCCGGTGATCGAGCTGGCCATTCCGTTGAACCTCGTCGTCCAATCCATCCACCACGATACTCCTCATCCAAATAATAATAATAATAATAATAATTAATGATTTTATTGGCTTCAGTGAGGTTACATCTATGTTGTTACAATTCAGTAATCCTACAGCCAAAAGGCAGAGTTAACGCTTGCTCGTACAGGAGAGTATAAACAAGCATTCTCTTACACTCAACCTTAAAAGGAAAAAAATAAATAAAATCGTAAGCATTATCTTATACAAAAACAAATTATCAACAATGGTAAATGGTAAGTAAGCTAAATGTAATTTAGGGAAATGAAATTAACAAATCAAGTGGAGAGATAGTTCAAAAATGTATAAAGCCATCAAAAAGTTTTTGTTTCAGTTTTTTTTGAACTAGGTATGTTCTCTGATAACCAAGTTTCACTGACAGCTATTATATCAAAGTGTTTATGGGTTAATTTTTTTAAATCATTGTAATGGGCCATAAGGGATCTAGTATTGAGATGGGCTAGGCTGAGTGTTTTGGACATGTTCACAAGACACAATGATACTGATGTTGATTAAAAAGACATAATAATTATTAATATAGAGCTGGTACAAATTAGTTATAAAACAGCAAAAAGAAAAAAAAATTACTAACAGAAATACCCATTTATTATTTTCCAGGCGTTTTTTTGTAGCGGTCCCTAATGGAGTAAACGGAAGATGGTTAGAGTCCTAGTTTTTTCTTTGCAACAGTGCGTTGCTATTAACCCGTGGGCGTGTATTGTATACAGTTCTTTTCTGATTTTTGTCCTCTTTTGGTATGTATCCGCTTTGACCAGCCAGTGGAGAGCTCGATATAATTCCTACTTTCTCGTCTCCTAAGTGAAGGTCGCGTGTGAGAATTGGAGTGGATGGATCGCTTTTGACCCTCCATCATAGGAATTTCTTGGGGTTCCGGTGTCCTCTCTCTCAATTGTTGAGCTGTATATGATTCGCCATTGATAACTAGCCGGAGTCCCTTGAATTTTGCTGAGAGATGTTTGGATCTGGCCTCTTTCATATGTTGCTGTAGTATTTTGAAGTTATTATGGTCTTCAAAACACATATCATTGACAATGGTAATTTTGGTTCCCTTCAGCTTATGAACGTTTTCGAAGATTTTCCTTTTTTTCAAATAAGTTAAAAATTCAAATTTTATCGGAGCTTCATCATCAGCATTCAGTGGATAGATGTCATTTGCGTCTTGTTCACTTAGATTGGTCCCAAGAATTGAATTCAGCTTTTGAATAACTTCCGTAACTAGATAACCTTTTGGAAATATTCCCAGTTCGAAGATTATAATGTTATTTTTCCTTGTATGCCTCTCAAGGTATATAGTATTTTGTTCTAGTTGGGAGCATTTCGCTTCCAGAATCTGGATTTCTTCGTTTTGGTTTTTGAGCAGCACTATAAGTTTTTTATTTTCATCCGAAATATTTTTTTTTTATTTCCTCTTTTGTTTTTTCTCCTTCAGATTTTATTACTTGTAATAGTTTATCAAACAATTCTCTATTCGATAATTCGTTTTCCATGGGCATATTTTAAATTGATATTTTCTGCCTTTGGCGGAATAACTTCCGTCCGAATTTAATATTGAGTGGCTTCAGGCGACTCTGGTCCTTATGGTATCAGACAGATGTTCGATTGCAATACAATTCTTGTTCACTTCATAGACGAATAACACTGCAAGTAATGATTTTTACTTACGTACTGTAAGTTATAGGGTTTGATTGGGTTATAACTAACACTACTGCAGGCACGTTTTTTTTTTCTGAAGAGGATGTATTGATAACTTGTTTCAAACACTTGGAACACTTGGTATACGTTGCTGACTATACCACCATCTTACTGCACCGTAATAGTGTGGAGGAGCACCATCCTGTTGGAATGTTATTTCCAAATTGCCGAATTCAACGGAATGGCCAGCTCGATCACCGGACCTCACACCTTTGGACTTTTTTCTGTGAAGGTACCTTAAATGGAAGGTTTACGCCACTGAACCTGACAATATTGACGTCTTAAAACAACTTATTGTTGCAGAATGTGAGGCTGTTTCCGCAGACACATTTGCAAAAGTACGAGAAGAGTTCAAAAATAGGATATCTCACTGTAAGAAAGTAAATGGGGGTCACTTCGAGCAATTTCTTCAAGTAGATACTGAATCTTAAATCTGTGATTAATATCATACTGAATGGAATTTAAATTTTCATGTTTACTAATGAGCCATTAAAACTGCCATAAACACAAACACAATTAGTATCATTGAACAGATTTTTTCGATACCTTCTAAAAGAGGTGTCGGTTGCCGTAGGGTTCCATTTAAAATTATTGGTCATAATGGCCTTGTGACGTCATCTTTGACATTTTCATCACATCACTAGTAGGGAAAGGTTACAACCTTTAATATTCAGTTTCCAAATTTCACTTGTTTATGTATAATCGTTCCAAAAATAAGAGTGGGGGAGAGGACTTTTGAGAAGCACTGTATGAGAATCTAGACACACGTCAGTGTGTCAGCCAGGTTCAGAAGGGCGACGCACCATTTCGAGCAACATTCGAACCTCCATAACTCAAGAAGTATTAGACCTACACACTAATTATCACTCGTCAAAAACCTAGATCACTTCTAGGAGATTTAAGGAAGTTGAAATTTGGCATCAAGGTTGATCACCATGCGCATACAAAGGAGGAAAATCTGAAAAAAAAAAATTTGGAAACTTGGTAGATTGAGGTAGATCATTAGGCGTACAAAAAAAATATCTGAAAACTACAAATTATTAAAAATTAAAATTGATTTCAGTCATAAAAACGTGTGCGGTCAGGGGGCCCCCGTCAGGAACGAAGTTCCTTCCATGGACTGTAGAAATGTCACGTAATAATAATATAATAATAAACTCTATTGGCAATATAGATAAATTTTAGATGGTTACAATGAATAAAGTAATCATAACGTTAAGTGAAGAAAACTTGTTACGCAGAAAGATAGGGAGTTGTAAGAAAATACATGATTAAATAAATGTACGAAAATAAATAGTTGAAAAGTTCATAATAACACAATGTTATAAAACAACATGCACTAAATATAATTGAAATCTAGTATATGTAATGAAACAATGTAGTTCGTATTCCTCACGATACAACAAATAAAATTATTCATAAATCATTGAATAAGAGCAAAGGATTAAAAATTAAATGAGACACATGAGACTGATGATTACAATAGGGTGAAGGTGTTAAAAATAAGTTTAAAATGGGATTGAAATGTGGACATAAAGGAATAAGAGAAGATATCAATATAAGTGATTACAGGAGGGAAGGTAAATCATTAGTTATCTAATCTAATCTGAGAAAGTAGATGATTTCTGGAGGACAATTACATTACATTAAGTTTTTAGGATATTTTCGTCCCAGTTCAAAGATATGGCACTGCAGTGATTTCTGAAATTTGTATATAATATTGGTTTCCTTGATATGGTGAGGAATAGTATTATATAGCTTAGGGCTAAAAATGAATGAGAGCGTTGACCAATTGCTTTGAGCGCTAGAGTATTTGCTGTAACTGTTTTTGTCGAGTATTGTAAGGATGTTTGGGATACGTGAAGTTTTTTGTCCTGTGATATCTATCGACAGCTTTGTAATAATAAAGTTGGGGAATATCCTAAACCTCGCATTGCAAAAAAAGTTCATTGGATGAAAATGATCTATTTTTTTCATAAATGATTTTGAGGTGATTTTCTGCAGTATTGCAATGGTAATTTACACTATTTTCAAGGCTCTTCCCCAAGCGACCAAACCGTTTCTTAGGTGGCTTTCAATTAGAGCATAGTACAGGATTTCAACTGCGGTATTGTTAGTATTTCAGTCAAATATTTGAATTTTGATAGCATGGATCTGATTTTTTGGGCAAACGTAGTTGATATGTGTATTCCACTCCATTTGCATGTCAAGATATATCCCAAGTATTTGATTTTTTTCCATTTTGATATTGTACGTCTGACTACCATCACGGATAGAGAGTTGATGGAAGGATATAATTGTGGAAGTATTGCAACAGAATGGTGAGTAGCGAATTTTTTCTATGTTAAGTGTAAGTAATTTATATTTCAACCACTTGTGTATTTCATTAGAGTCCGATTCTGCTTTCTGTTTGAGTTCCGACCAAGTGTCTGCAATATAAAGGACCACCGTGTCGTCAGCAAAACCCGCAATGGTACTATTCGAGGCTGAGGAAAATAAATTGTTTACACATATATTGAATAGTATTGGGCCGAGGACACTACCTTGAGGGACACCGTATTGAATTGGGAGGTTGTCGCTGTTCGTGGTTTCTATTCTTACAATTTGATTTCTATTTTCTAGACAGCTTTCGAAAATGTTGAGCCCTATTCCACGAATGCCAATGTCTTCCAAACTGTTCAATAGTAATGTGTGACTCACTGTGTCAAGCAATACTATACAGTGCGCGGCTAAATTATGGAACAAATTCGATATTTCTCAAGCAATGTACTTGAGACAAAAATTCTGAAAGAGGTCGATTTTTGTTTTTAAATGCCGATTTTTGAAATGGATATTCTAAAGAGGTTATGTAACTGGTTTTTACGTGGTGATGTAAACGGTAGGTTTTTTAAATTGAAATAGATAACTTGTGATACTTCATATGAAAGGTCTTCCAATACTGAATTCAATGATAACAAATAATTTGATTTGTTTGTACAGGGTGAACAAAAATTATTATTTCATTTCAGTAAGAGAATAACTTTCTATCCAACAAAATACAACATTTGAATAAAATATTAATTTTTATTCACCCTGTATAAACAAATCAAATTATTTATTATCATTGAATGCAGTATTGAAAGACCTTTCAGGTGAAGTATAAGAGAATATTTTCATATCCAACAAAATACAACATTTAAATAAAATATTAATTTTTTTCACCTTGTATAAGCAAGGAGTATTTTTATTTATTATAATTGAAAGACTTTTCAGATGAAGTATCACAAGACATCCATTTCAATTTAAAAAAATTACCGATTACGTCACCACGTCAAAACCAGTGACATAACCTCTTTAAATATACATTCAAAAATCGTCATTTAAAAACAGAAATCGACCTCTTTCAGGATTTTTGTCAAAAGTACATTGTTTGCGAAATATCGAATTTGTTCCATAATTCAGTCGCGCACCAAGCAATACTATATATATCCTTTTTCCAAACTCCTCCGCCGCAATAAAAGTTATTTTATTCCTGATAATACTATTCATTAATCCAACTTCGGCATACAAAAAACATAAGAAATTATGTCCAAAAAATAATAAATAATCATCTGAACACACGTTATATAGAAATTTGAAAGAAACAATATCCACGTATTACCACTCAACATTACCGCTCATGTATCGAAGGTAATATCAAAAGTGCAGCGGGTTTTCTCCCTCTATTTTTTTTTTTTTATTTTCGAGAAAGCATTTTACCAGGAAATTTCACCGAATGCGATTTGCGGTCTTTTCATCTGATTTAACCCTGTTAGAAAGTTACCTAGTTCGTTATAGGTATTCTCACCTCCAATTCGTTTCCCCATATTCTCGCCTCTCTGGCCCCTAGTAGTCCAATTGTGATCGGCTCTTGGTATACGGGTCCGGAGCTTGTTACTAATGGGTTTGTTGTTTTTCTTCTTTATTTACTGTTATTTGTTTGTTTTCCTCTCCGGTATTTGAATTGATTCGATCGATTCGTATTATCCTAGCTCCTGGAGTTTTTTGGTTATTTTTGCTTACTTCCGTATCGCTTTCGTTCGTGTTATATTATCTTTTCTGGGTTTTGTAATACTACTGGTTTTTAGAATTATTTTTTATCGTTTCTTTTTTGGTATATTTCTATATATGTTTTGGTTTTTCTATTTTCTGCACTCCCCATATTTTGATATGTTGGACTCACAATTTTTTCTGCATTATTTTGTCACTCAGAAAATGTTTAGATTTTTTTTCTTCACGTTAGAAAAGTGTGGTGATCATTTTTTTTTTCTGGGCATTGGTTTTTAGCGTCTTTTTCTCAGCCTCCTTTCCATTCCCCACATTTTGATGGGTTACCCTCACCACTGTCTTTTCGTTTTCCGTTTCACTCAGTGTTTTTGATTTTTTATCAGTTTTTTTCATACTCTGCGCTAACCGGGCGGTCTTTTCGGCCTCGGACCCGGTGCCTGGCTCTCCAGTGTCTTTATTAGGTTTAATATTACTCTTCTTCACACTTCTACTGTGCAAAGAAATGTAATCATTGAGTTTTTCGGCTCCACTTGGGGGGAAAATGATCTATATCGCATCTCTTTCGGAGCTTTGCCCCACACTGTTTTTATCAGTTTCGGTGGTCTGGTTTGGTGAAACGATGGTGTTCCATTCTGGCTTTTTGTTTCCAATGTATCCACGCTTTTGTTGCGATCTGCACCTCCATTGCTGGATTCTTCCATTGGGGGATCATTTATTGAACTTTTCGAGCAATCCAGCTGTGGTTTTTTGTGTCCTTTCACTTCTTATAAGCTGTTTCCACTTTTATGGGTTTCGAAATCCTGAGCTCACTTCTCCACTCTGGCAAACCAATACGGTCAACATTCCCGTACTCGATGGTTATTGAGGATCACAATGGCCTGCAGTTTTCTAATGGCCAGATATCGTGTTATAAACACAATTTTCACCCTGTTTAGGCATTTAGATCAATTTCAGTACACGGTTTTATTGTTTTTAAATTAACGAAGAAGTTTATAATTAACTTTTTCACCACTTTGGGGTTTATACGGCACTTCAAACAACTGACTTTCACAAAATTCGCGGAGCACATTGTAGCTTTATCAACTACAAAATGACACAATTGAATTATTCATTGCCCCTCTTGATAAACTTAGGCTTTCTAATATGCTGAAAAAGGTATATTTAAATTCAAATATCAAATCACTGTATGTAGTGAGTTCAAAATCCGTCATTCCATCAATTTTGCATTTCTTTTTCCCTATATAGGAAATGAATGCATCGACATTTAATTCTGACAGGACCAAGTGTAGTTGTCACACATTCTCCTATATGATTGAAAGAGACAGAGAGAGAAAGAAAGTCGCATGGAGGGGGTATAACGCTTCTTCCATACGTTACAATTTCTACCACAAGCCGGGTAAAGGAACTTCGTTCCAATATAACATACGAGTTAGAAGGCGCCAAGACTATGTTTCAGATAATGAATAATGCATATATTCACCGAAAACAATATGTGCAATAACAATTCACAAATCTCTAACCATCACTTCCCAAGCGTTCAGATACTCATTTATTTATGTTTGGGATACAACAGGCGAAAGCCCAGAGCAGTATCCACTCAACAAATATTAACAACTTGATACATGTTTCCAACTCAGAGCAATTTACATAGAAGTGACAAAATGTTTGTGTTAGGTGAACAATTCATAATGAACATAACCAGTTCACAGTTCACCTGAATGATTAACATATTTCTACATTCTACATTCAAATAATGAACATATCTACATTCAGGGGATGAAGAGTGTTATATGAGATTGAAATTATTGAGATTTAAAAGGGAGCTGTTTTCAATTTTCAATTTTTCAATATATCAATATATGTTTTGATATGTCATATATTTGAAAGCATTTATTGAAAGTTTTAGTCATTCTGCAGATTGGTGATTTACTATCTGAGTTCGTGTTTTTGAACGGGATATCAACCAAATTGTGATTTCTCAATTATATTGATGACACATTCACATTTATTCTATTCGAGATAGCCGGACTAGCAATTTTTTCATTTAGTATTTTATGCAGATACAGTACATCGCTCATGATTCTTGGATTTTCCAAAGATGGTATTTTTTAAAGTAGAACCAGAAATCTAAGAAGGTCGTAAATCAATATCAGCCGACGACCCCCATTATAACCTATTGTTCGAAATATAGATAAGCGATAAAAGTATGTATCCTTCGAAAGATTCCCAGCTCCAGATTGAAATATCTCATGAAATAGTTCGGCATTTTAATAATAATGGGCTTTCCATTATTTTTGGCTTTTGTTGACAGTTTTGTATTTAAATTTATTTGATAATAAAAAATCTCGTAAGCTTGATTTAGAATCGTGGCCATCAGACTTACCAGATTTACTTACCTAGCCACCAGATTTTCAGTACTAATGGGCTATTAACGAGATTATAGCGATAATGGTCTATTTACGGTTACAAAATAAATGACCTACCAGGTTTGGAAAACAAGACTGTTTTGAGAACTGACCGCTTTCCAATTTCAGGAATAAAAGCGGGAAAGTTAAACAACATTTAGACATTACCTACCTAATATGCCGTTGTGTCAGTTGTGTCTATTTCAAAGTGTCTATTCGATTTTTGTGTCGAGAAAAATGTGGCGTCCATGGGTTCATCCTGAAGCTAGTACTTCAACTGGTGGTCGTAGTACCACTAGTCGACAAATGTTACACCCTCATGAGAAACAAATTATATTAAATGTTTATCTTCCCTTCTGGAACGTGGAATGTCCAAGGATCAAGCTGTGCAAGAAAGTGTTTCTTTAACAAAAACACCGTATACCACAGTGTTTAAAATAGTAAGTACCCCTATTTTCAAAAGAAGGAAACGAAAATACTCTGGCGGTTCAAGGAAACTAGATGGCTGTGATGTAGATTTAATTCGAAGAACAATAAATGCCTTGTATAAAGAGCAAATTGTGCCTACATTAGATATTTTAATGCAATGGCTTAAGAAGAATGGAACTGGTATCCAGAGACATTAAGGAAGTCTCTTTAACAAAACGGATTTAAATTTAAAAACCCACTAGTAGCAGAAAAATCGTAATAGAATCTGTGCGCCTTGAGAAATGGAGATTGGAATATTTATTGGCAATAAACGAATTCAGAGAAAATGGTAGAACAGTAGTGTATTTGGATGAAACTTGGTTTGATACACACGATATTCCAAACAAAAGTTGGGTAGACTCATCTGACTTGTGCCAAACTAATGCGCCGTCTAATAAAGGAAAACGCATTACGATGATTCACGAAGGAACCGAAAATGGTTTTATACCAAATGCGTTGTCTTTATAAGCAAAGAGTATTGAGGACTCTTTAGTCGATTATCATGATGATACTACAGCCGAATTATTTGAAGACTAGTTCCAAAATAAACTCATACCAAATATTTCTTCCCAACAGTATTATCGTCATGGATAATGCTAGGCTACCACAGTCGAAGACTAGATAAAGCACCATGTTCAAATGACACCATAGCCACACTATACAAGAATATATGTTGAATAATTATATGTACTATGAGGAAAAAGTCACAAAAAAACAGTTACTAGAAGTTTTAGGCGGTTATTCGATAAAAATAAATATTTTTGTGGTTCGTTGGCTGAAAGCTTGAGACATACGGTGCTCCTACTTATCACTGTATGTTTGATTGAACATATATAGCATCAGCTTAAGTCAGCAGTTCGAAGAAATAATACTTCTCCAACCTTGAGTTCAACTGTAGTTACTCTTAATTAAACAGAAACTGCAAACATTCCTGATAGCAGCTAGGCCAAGTGTGTTTTCCATATTGAAAAGGTGAGAAAGTCTATATGGATATAAAAAAAATTCCCAAAAAAAAGTTTATTATCAATTTGGATGATAAACTGTAAAGTGAAAACTGATCTTCGTGAGTAATTTTGTTTATGAATTCCTTTTATCGAGAAACTGAACTTTTCATAAAGTATAAAGTTTGACATTTTACATTAATTAGGTATATCATATATCATTATAAAATATGATTTAATATATATTATAATCATATATTATATATATAAATAAACAATTCTCAATTATATTCAAGCGATTTTTCTCAATAATTTTCCTAACTCAATATCATTATACCTACCTAGAAAACAAAATTTGATGGCTAGGGCAGGTACAACTCTGAATAGAATCTAACGCCTGCTGATAACTCAAGTGGTTGGTGATTTACGACCTTCTTGGATTTCTGGTTCTACCATAATCACAAATAGAAGCAACAGATGTGGGGGTGTGTAATTTGGAGGGGAGTATTTCAGAAATTAATTTTGAATATTTTCGAGTCTTTCAACATTATTTATATATATATATATATATATATATATATATATATTTCCAAATAGAAGAGGCGAAGTTGAGCTTGCTGAGACGTATGCATAATAAGAGTAATGTGGCCTGAGGTTAATATGAAATTGTTTGTCCGTGATGTAACCTGAATCTGAGAGAATTATTTATCACATTATTGTTATGAATGTCAAATATGAGTTTGCTCATATGTGACTCCTAAATCTCTTACTGAATCGCTCCAATCCAACTCTATTCAGGGTATGATGACCAGAAGATGCATTCTTGTATCTAGTGAATGTTATGAATTTGTCAGAATTCACAAATAAATTGTTTTTGCTACAGAAAGTTTCAAACCTTTCAGATCCATCTGCAGCTGCAATCGAGAGCGGTCCTTACTTCTGAAAAAATTTTGAAATATCAGCATAGGCTAGATATTTGCAGTATTCAAAGCATTCGGATATATTATCGATGTAAATTAAAAACATGAGGGGGCCTAAGTGGCACCCCAGATGTTATGCTTTTCCTGCCGAAGTGTGGCCTTGAAGAGAATCGTATTGGGTTCTTCCAGATAGATATGACACAATCCAAGTTGACAGAACACCATCCACACCCACCCCAGCAAGCCTTCCCACCAAATACCTGGTATATTTTGTCAAAAGCCTTGCTGAAGTCAGTGTAGATAGCGTCCACTTGTATTTGATTGTCCATTGCGTTCAATATGTATTCGGAGTAACATATGAGATTGGATTCCATGGATTTATTTAAAAAAAAAACGTGCTGTTCTGGCATAATCTGACGCAACACTAATTGGTGGAGTGATTTGTAGATATACAGTGCTTCTCAAAAGTCCCCTCCTCCCATCTTATTTTTGGAACGATTATACACAAACAAGTGAAATTTGGAAACTGAATATTGAAGGTTGTAAAGTTCCCTACTAGTGATGATAGATGACGGAATCGTCAAAGATGACGTCACAAGGCCATTGTAAAAGGTATCGAAAAAACCTATTCAATGATACTAATTTTGTTTGTGTTTATGGCAGTTTCGGCAACTCGCTTTTGAAAAACGCAAAGCTGTGATGAATTAAATAAGTTGATACTAAAATTCCAAATTCAAACTCCGCCTCTGGATAGTTGACAAATAAGCTGACGTTTTTGTTAGTCTCCCTAATTCGACGTTTTTGTAAGTTTTTGTACATTTAATAATTTGTGTATTGTTGATCGAACGTTTAACTGTTTTAGCAGCTTTTGGTACTTCCAATATTTTTGTACATTTTAATAATTTGTTAAACTGTTGTGAGCCGAACGTTAAAGTGCTTCAAGAAGCGAAATGATACGTGCTTCAGGTGATAAAGTAGCAGCGATCCTAATTCTTGGTGAAACTAGACAAAATAATTCATGCAGCAGAACGCATTTTTGATGAGAGGTTTCCCGATCGCCCCGTTTCGAGGACTTATTCAAGGGAGCTTCTCCGTAAGTTTGAAACAACGGGTAGTATTAATGATGCGAAACGATCTGGCAGACCACAAATTTCTGATGAGAAAAAAAGTTGGGTTACTGGCAGAAGTAATAGTTAATCCTACTTCTTCAACAACTCACGTTGAATCTACCTGTGAAGTCAGTCGAAGTACAGGGTGTTGAAAAAGAACATATTTCATCCATACAAATTAAAAATGGTTCATCAACTCTCAGACGACGACCCAGAACGAAGACTAGAATTTTGTGAAAATATGGAAACTAAAATTAACCAACAGTCAGACTATGTCAAAACAATTTGTTTTAGTGACGAAAGTACTTTCTATCTAAATGGAAATGTAAATACACAAAATGTAAGGTATTGGAGTGACCCAAATCCTCACCTGTTTCGTGAAACACATACCCAATTTCCCCAGAAGGTGAATATTTGGGCAGGTATCCTGGGAAACCAAATCGTTGGGCCTCTTTTTTTAAATACTAATTTAACTGGTGAGGTTTATCTGGAGCTGTTGCAAAACACAATAAAACCGTTAATCCTTGAAATTTTTGAAGATAATCCAGATGAATTCGGCAATTTGGAAATAACATTCCAACAGGATGGTACTCCTCCACACTATTACGGTGCAGTAAGACGGTATTTGGTAGATGGATTGGACGACGAGGTTCAACGAAATGGCCAGCTCGATCACCGGACCTGACACCTTTGGATTTTTTCTGTGGGGGTACCTTAAGTCGAAGGTTTACGCCACTGAACCTGACAATATTGACATTTTAAAACAACGTATTGTTGCAGAATGTGAGGCTGTTTCCGCAGACACATTTGCAAAAGTACGAGAAGAGTTTAAAAATAGGATATTTCACTGTCAGGAAGTAAATGGAGGTCACTTCGAGCAATTTCTTCCAGTAGATACTGATTCTCAGATGTGTAATTAATATCATACTGAATGGAATTCAAATTTCAATATTTACTAATGAGCCATTGAAACTGTCATAAACACAAACAAAATTAGTATCATTGAATAGGTTTTTTCGATACCTTTCAACAGAGGTATCGCTTGCCGTAGCGTTCCATTTAAAATTATTGGTCACAATGGCCTTGTGACGTCATCTTTGACGATTTCGTCATCTATCATCACTAGTAGGAAGTTTACAACCTTTAAATTTCAAATTCCACTTGTTTATGTATAATCTTTCCAAAAATAAGAGGGGAGAGGGGACTTTTGAGGAGCACTGTATGTAGCGAACAATTTGGCAAAAATACACATAATTATTTAACAAGTTTTTGTTCGGATTTGTAGACTGGGATAATACATGCTGATTTCCAATAATTTGAAAATAATTTTCTGACCAGTAATTGATTGTACAGTAGTGTTAGGAGTGTTACTAGACTGGAACGACAGTTTTTAACAAAGGTTGAGGGTATATTATCCGATACCGCTCCCTTATTCGGATATAAATCACCTAAACCGTCCATTACGTCTAAGAGATGCACTTCGCATAAGTGTAAGTTGTTTGAGCAGAAATTAGGTGTATGTAGGTCATTTAATATAGGTACAAAAACGCTTGCAAAATAGGATCCGAATAGGATGACCAAAGCATCAGCCATTGTATTTCCCAACTTCAGTTCAGAAGGAATTTGACCTGCTTTGTTGATCTTAACGAGATGCCAAAAATTTTCGACATTAGAAGGTACATCTGTTTCAATTTTTTTAAAATTATTCTGATAGTCCACTCTGATGAGATTTTTTGGGCGTTTTCTGATAAGTGAAAAAGTCTGGTAATCTAAAATATTTTTGTAGGTTTTAAATTTTTTGTGGTATTTGGTTTTTTTCTCCAATTACTCTGATGGTAGAGTTTGAGAAGTATTGGGAAAAATTATTATATTTGCGTTTGGAAGGAACGAATCCTTCGACTGCATGTTGAATTTTTTTGTAAAAAATATTTAATATTTGTATTAATATCTTTATTACGAAAAAGATCTTCCCCGGGTATGGAATCGAAGAGCTCGTTGATATCTCCGTAATTAGCTTTATAGAAATCAAAATAGTAGGTATTTGAGTCAAGTATCAAGTGGCATTCATTAACTTCACAAGAAAATGATAATGTGGGGTCATGTACCATACTTACCAGAAATTAAATCAGAAATAGAACAGATATATTGAACCACATTAATTTCATACTCACATTAACTACCCATATCTGATAAACATATATAAAGCGAAAGTTCATTTTCCAGCAATTAATGTGGGATGGTTTTTCATGCTGCTGGGAAAATATTCAGTTTTTGTTATCATATCTGCACTTTCGTTCCATTTTAATGTAACTGAAAATATACTATATCAAATGTGTTTGATGTTTCCTCTAATTGACCAAGAGGAAATTGAAAGACAAAAGAGTGTATCTGCATCTCATATCAGTTTTTGTAATGTTCTCGAATGAGATTGCGTGTTTAAGAAAATATAAAATCAAATCTTGTTATGTCATTATATATGCTTCAGAATCACATCTTACGTGTTCATACAAATTTCCAATGATACAATAAACGAAATATGATTGAGATAATATTTCTATTTGGACCCACCTGTTGCATAACCAAATCGAACCAACCCAAGCCTACTACAAAAATCACTAAATCACAAAAGGCTATAATCATCCCAAAACAACTATATTTGGTCCGATACGGAACGTCAAAGTGTCTTCCCTGTCTCGCGCTTTACAATGCTTATTGTGTTCCTTATTTATGAGCAGTCATCGAAGTCGACTGTGCAATCAATGCCCCCAACCTGCAATTAAGTCAGTTGTAAAGATCTCTTCTCGTTATAGCTATGAGCTTTGAATACAACAAAACACACTTATAATCATTGAGTGATAGGCTTTGGGAGAGGTATGATGAGAGTTGTGTTCACCTTACAGGGTGAACCAAAGTGTTATCAAATTTGTTCCTCGCACCCTTTGAAGGTTCTGGCTTGATAGATTCAGGAGATTGTCAGTCTCTTGTGCATTAGCCAGTTGCTTTTGACATTCCACAAACTGCAAATGTGTGGAATGAATAGGGATGCACGAAGACAAGATTATTTGTTTTGATGCTTATTTTTTGTATTTTCTGGATTTGTCAAAGGGCGACATATTCAGTTCCTCGACTTTCTCGATCTCGACAATTCACTTCTTGTCTTGTCAAGATCTTGAATTTAACTGGATCTTCTAAATTTTTGTTAGATGTATGCTTGAAACCATATCTCTATTGAAAACAAGTCGAATAAAAGTTTTGTATTTTACAAAAAATGGTAATTTTTTATATTTTTATATTAATATTCAAATATTTGTTTGGGTATCTACTACTTGTTTTTTATTTATGAGCGACGATCTGTCGAAATAATATTTTTTTTCTGAATGTATTTCAATTACATTTCATTCAAATACACAGTATGTTCAGTAGTTATATCACAAGTGATGAATATTTTGGTGAGTATACTTTGACATTCAATATTCTTGTAGAAATTCACAAGACCAAATTTCTTTAAAAATATTTTTTTTAAAGAAATTTGGTCCTATGATATTTCTGCAATAATATTGGCGGAAAAATATCAAAGTATACTCCAACCAAAATATGTATCGAGTGGTATATGGCCAGATTATATTATATATAGTACAAATATACCTGCACTTAAAAAACTATGTTTTTCTACGTTTTTTCGTATTTCTTCTAAGGAAGTGTTTCCAAAATGGTCGGATATCATTTTTTAATTTGACAGTGACTTGGAAATCATCTGACAATGACTGAATTATTTTGGTAGGTTTGGTATAAACAATGGTAAATGCTAACTTGTTTTATAGCAAGTAGCGGGTATTTTCGCAGATATACTAGCAACATGGTATCTATTCGCTGATATTGGGATTTGATTGGTAAGATAAATGCATTTGATTAGCTGAATTCATTTCGAGGTAAGGTGCGACCAGAAATCTAAGAAGGTCGTAAATCACCAACCACTTGAGTTATCAGCAGGCGGTGGATTCTACTCAGAGTTGTACCTGCCCTAGCCATTATATTGTAACGTAAATAAACTTAACTTGTTTTTACTAATTTATTTCACACTTAAATTTACAACTAATTCATATTACTAACTACGCCACTGTATCGCTCGACGTTATCGGCTGCTGAGACTGCCTCTCCCTCTTGAGGATTGCCTATTTATCTCCGTTACAGAATTCTCGATGTTTCCAATTCTGGCGGTTGGCGAACAGCATGTTCCAGTTATTTCCAATATTGACCGTTGGTTTCCGCGGCAGCGCGACTGGATGGTTCTCGAATATCTCCGGGGATGACATCATCGTTGTCGATGGCAACGCGTGAGGCGACAGGTCCGGCCTAGGTTCGTTACATTGCCCTTTCTAAAGACATTTCGTCCGAAATGTCATCCTGGAGTGTGACGATATCTGCATGACCGTGAAGTTCGATGGAAGTAACACTCCACGGTCTTCATGACCGGTCGTGGAAGAGGGTTACAGCAAACCAAAATCTTGACGCCGCTGGATCTGAATATCGCCTCCAGCATACTTCTTATGACTCTCCAGTCCAACCCATCAATACCACAGGACAATTTTGGAATTGCTAGATCCACCAGATTCTGGTCCACCATAGTATCTCTAAGTTTGGTGAGACTCTTCCAGACATCTTCATAGGACGGTTTATCTTGGGAATGCCTCTTGGTAACTAGGTAGTAGATGTTTCTCTGGCCTTTCTTCAACTGTAGCACCCCACCAACTTCTGGATTCTGCTCCCGCAGTGTTTGGAGTTGACCAAATTTCTTGGAGACCACTACGGCGATGCCCTGACATTCGAAGATCTTCTGCCACACAGTGCGCTAGTGCGTAGTCAGCAGGCACCTCGAAAAGGTCTCGTGACTCCTCTCTAGTAACCCCATGTAGAACTTTCTGCCCGTTTGAATACAAGGACATAAACTTCTCGAACGTCATATCATCCTCCGGTGGCTTGAGGGTGCGAACTTGGTCATGGTTTCCAGCGTAAGGGGCCAACCTGTTGAAATGGACGACCCTTGGTTTCCCTAGGGGTGGCTTATGGGTTCGGTACACAAGGTCGTTTATCCTTTTCACGATTTTATACGGGCCTTCCCACGAGTTCCGCAACTTTGGTGATAGTCCACGACGACGTTTGGGGTTGTACAGCCAAACCAGGTCATCAACCTTAAATCCTCCAGTGTCGGTAGGTCTTCTTCATTTTATCGCTGGCACTCTGGATGTTCAACCGGACTCGTTCGTGGATGTCGTCCATTCTCTGCCGAAGTTTGCTGACGTAGTCCTCTCCCGCAGTGTCTTGTCCTGGCGGTATCCCAAACTTCAGGTCACAAGGCAGTCGCAGTTCTCGGCCCATTATAATACTAGCAGGAGTTTGACCTGTTGACTCGTGTACTGCGGATTGATAGGCCATCAGGAACAAATGGAGATACTGGTCCCAGTCTCTTTGATGGTCAGAGACAACCTTGGACAAGTGGCGGTTGATCGTCCTGTTCATCCGTTCCACCATTCCATCGGACTGCGGATGTAGGGCCGTGGTTCTTGTTTTGCGGATGTTCAGCAGTAGACATATTTTTCGGAACAGGTTGGATTCAAAATTTCTGCCTTGATCCGAGTGCAGCTCCATTGGAATACCGAATCGACATATCCACTCTTTCACCAAGACGTCGGCGACGGTGATGGCTTTCTGGTTGGGCAGGGCATAGGCTTCTGCCCACTTACTGAAGTAGTCCATTGCCACAGGGATGTATTTATTCCCGTGGTCGGATACGGGAAACGGGCCGGCGATGTCAATGACGATTCTCTCGAACGGGCTGCCTACGTTGTACTGACGCATCGGGGCCTTGGGTCGTATTCGAGGTCCATTGCTAGCAGCGCATACAGCGCACTTTCTGCACCAGTCCTGGACGTCAGCTTGACAATTGGCCCAGTAAAACCGTTGCCTCACTTTCTGCAGGGTCTTCGTCACTCCCAGATGTCCTCCAGCGACTCCATCATGGATTTCCCGCAGCACTTCCTCTCTTCTGTTCCTGGGAACAATTATTTGGCGTCTGTCTTCCCCACCAATCTCGGCCTCCAACACACGTTTCAGGATCCCATTGTCCAGAGTAAGAGAGTTCCATTGTGCCCAATAGGACTTAACAGCCGGCGAGTAACCTGCGACTTCCTGCCATGCTGGTCTTCGATTGCCCTTCTTCCAGCTGACGACTAAGCCAAGGTCAAGGTCTTTCTCTTGGTCTTTCTGGATCTTGCTGTCATTCCAGTTGTCATCCATTGCCGCGGTTCTACAAAGTGTTGCTTCTTTCTCTTCTGCTCGTCGGCAATGTGAGCAATCATCTGGACATGGTCTTCGCGACAAGGCATCTGCATTCTTATGACTAGTTCCGGCTCGATGTTCGATCTCGAAATCGAATTCTTGGAGTCTCTCAATCCAACGTGCTACTTGACCCTCAGGATTTTTGAACTGTAAGAGCCATTTGAGAGCTGCATGGTCAGTTCTCAACAGGAATCTTCTTCCATACACGTACTTGTAGAAGTGCTCCACTCCCTTTACAACAGCTAACAGCTCTCGCCTGGTGACACAGTAATTGCGCTCTGGTTTGCTAAGCGTCTTGCTGAAATAACCAATGACCTTCTCCTGTCCCTCCTGGATCTGAGATAGGACAGCTCCAAGTCCCACGTTGCTGGCGTCCGTATCCAAAATGAATTTCCCTTTGGGTAGGGGATAGCTCAGTATAGGTGCGTTGATCAAAGCTCCTTTCAGCTTCCTGAATGAGTCTTGACATTCTTCGGACCACTGGAACTTTGTTTGGCCTTCCGTGAGCCTGGTCAGTGGTTTAGCGATGTTGGAGAATCCCAGCACATATCGGCGATAGTATGTGCTGGGAAGGAAACTTCGAAGTTGGTGAATGTCTTTTGGGATGGGCCAATCCTTAACAGCTTTGATCTTCTGGTCATCCACTGCTACTCCTTCCCCAGAGACAACGTGGCCGAGGTATCGTACTTCTTTTTGGAACAGATGGCATTTCTTAGGGCTCAGCTTCAATCCGGAGTTCCTCAGTCGCAGGAATACTTCCTCCAAGTTTTTCACGTGGTCCTCGAACGATCTGCCGACCACAATTATGTCGTCGAGATACACTAGACACGTGTTCCATGAGAGTCCCTTCAGCACTGTCTCCATCAATCTTTCGAATGTGGCGGGAGCATTACAGAGCCCGAATGGCATAACGGTGAACTGCCAGTCGCAGGAATACTTCCTCCAAGTTTTTCACGTGGTCCTCGAACGATCTGCCGACCACAATTATGTCGTCGAAATACACTAGACACGTGTTCCATGAGAGTCCCTTCAGCACTGTCTCCATCAATCTTTCGAATGTGGCGGGAGCATTACAGAGCCCGAATGGCATAACGGTGAACTGCCACAATCCTGAGCCGATGGTTAAAGCAGTCTTTTCTCGATCTTCCTGAGCGAGTTCTACTTGCCAGTATCCACTCTTCAGATCAAGGGTCGAGAAAATCGTGGAACCAGCCAAATTGTCTAGGGTGTCATCTTTTCTCGGGAGAGGGTAACTGTCCTTCTTCGTGACATTATTAAGTTGGCGATAGTCTACACAAAAGCGTGTCGATCCATCCTTTTTCTTCACCAGTACGACTGGAGAGGACCAGGGACTGTCAGATGGTTCGATAACTCCTTTTTTTTTCCCATATCGCTGACTATTTTGTCAGCCTCTTCCTTCTTGGCAAGAGGAAGTCTTCTTGCTGGTTGCCGGATCGGTCGGGCACCCCCAGTATCAATCTTGTGCTGGACCACATTAGTTCGACCCCCTTTTCCTTGTCCGGTATCGAAGATGTCTTGGTACTTTTTGACTAAATCTCTTAGTTTGGGCTGTTGAGCTGGTTTTATGTCTTTGGAAGAGATGGCCACTAATTTTTCTAGTTCTGTGGGCAAGTTGTTGGGTTGGCTAATCGTACCTCGTACGCCCCGGATCGCAGATGAAACTGACGAGCAGTGCCCCAAAATTGTTCCTTTCTTCAAGGTCACTGGGAAATAATTGACATTCATGACCCTTACCGGCACAAATTTGTCAGCACGCAACAAGGTCTTCCCTAGTGCAATCCCTCGTCCAATTTTCTCATCATGAAGTTTGGGCTCGAACATCACCACGTCTCCACTGCTCGCACTCCCGTCCAGGCGAGCCTCCAGAATGGTTTCAGCCCTCTCAGGTACGCTTACATCTTCAGCCAACAGCACACGGATCAACTCCTCACTTCTCCCATGAAGCACCAGCTCTTCTCCGTTGACACGTAGGACGCCGTCTTTGAAATCAATTCAAACCCTCTGGAATTCATGATGTCCATTCCGATGATTGCATCGTCTTCGATGTCCGCTACAAGTGCCTGATGTTTCACTTTAGTGCTGCCCAAAATTATTTCAATCGGTAGCTCGCCATATACAGTAGCTGGCTCCCCTGTTGCTGTGCGTAGCTTCCAAGTTGTCGGTGCAATCGGTTCCGGTGTTCTGGCAAAGGAAGGCCCGAGAATTGTCCTAGTCGCACCTGTATCTAGCAGCATGGTGCAAGGCTCGTTATTGATGAGACCGTCTACGACATATGCGTTGTTAACCGGGGCTTGCCGGACACATGCCGACGATTGTTCCTTCTCGTCGACCTTCTTTAGTTTTCCTGCATCGGAGTCGATGGATGTTGGACATTTGCTACGCACATGTCCAATTTTGCCACAATTCCAGCATCTTATCTGTCTTTTCTCAGGCAACACTTCCTTCATCACTTTTCTTATGGCAGCTTCCAAGTTAGCAGGCTCCTGTGAGTCTTTCTCAATCGTTTGAACTTTATTTTGGCTTTTGCAGCATTGTTTTGCTGCTTCGAATTTCAAAGCGCGTGCCAGTGCGTCTACGAGGTGTGTTGGACGAGCTAATATCAACGCTTGTCTGGTTTCTTGGTCACGGAGTCCATCCAAGAATGCCTGAACCGCTAATCGCTCCATTACATTTTCCGGTATGGCTGGATATGCGAGACAAACCAAGCGTGCAATGTCAGTTTCAAATTCTTGTAAGGATTCGCCCGATTTCTGACAGCGATTTTTCAGCTGGGAGTGGTATACGTGTTCCAAATGGGCGTGGCCATATCGTAATTCTAGATGTTTCATCAGCTGATCATAGTCCTCCTGTTCTTGGGCGGTGAGAGTTTGTAGAATATTTGTCGCTTCTCCACGTAATGCAAGTGTTAGTGCTACAGCTCTATCCCCTGCATTCCATCCGTTTGCTTTGGCCGCTGCTTCAAACTGCCGGCGGTAATTTGCCCATGGAGTTTTTCCGTCGAACTGAGGCGGCTTCATGGAAAGCTTCCCTATTTCTGAAATGACCTTGACATCTTTCATACCCTCTTGAACTTTATCCAAGTTCAAACTCAAGTCCAGCATTGCATTTTTGTTAACCATCTCTGTGGAGGGCGCACTATCAATTCGTTTTTCCAGTTTACTGATCGTTTCCTTCATTTTGTCCATTTCTGCCTCGATTCCGTCTTTGATTTCATCGCTGATTATTTCCTTCATCTTGTTCATCTCTGCCTCGACGGTTCCTATTCTTTTTTCTAGACGATTCGCCACACCCCAGAGTTCTTTTTTTAGGCCTTCTGTGTTTTCAAGGAGCTTATCTTCCAGGCTTTCTAGAAGCTTCTCTTCCAGATTTCTAGAATTTTCTTGAAGCTTCTCTTCCAGATTTCTAGAATTTTCTTGAAGCTTCTTTTCCAGATTTATAGAATTTTCCTGAAGCTTCTCTTCCAGATTTCTAGAATTTTCTTGAAGCTTCTCTTCCAGATTTATAGAATTCTCTTGAAGCTTCTCTTTCAGATTTCTAGAATTTTCTTCAAGTTTTTTTATTATCGGACTCAAATCACCTCCGGGAACTTCGAATAAAAATGTTTCGGGGTCCTCACCTTCTTGTATAAGTCCTTCTGCAAGTATTTCCTGGAGTACCTGCTTTTTACCCGTTGTTTCCAGTTCCCTTTCCTCCAATTCCTGTTTCAATTCCGCTACCTTCAAATCCGCAAGGCGCACTTTTCTTGAACACATTTTGTCTTTGACGAGGTATCAGTCTGTTTCAGACGAAAAGTTTATCAGTTTGTTTAAAATTCACTTCGCGAATTCTTTTCCACGGGCACCAGTCTATTGTCTGTTCCGCGAACAGTGTATCAGTTATATTCCCACGCACAATTGTCACTTCGCGAAAACCGGGTCACTGTCTATTTTGGGCGTGAAAAAAGGTCTATCAATTTATTTTTCTGACTATCCACTCCACGATCACTTATTTATTTTCAAAATCTCGCTTCCGACACCAATTGTAACGTAAATAAACTTAACTTGTTTTTACTAATTTATTTCACACTTAAATTTACAACTAATTCATATTACTAAGTACGCCACTGTATCGCTCGACGTTATCGGCTGCTGAGACTGCCTCTTCCTCTTGAGGATTGCCTATTTATCTCCGTTACAGAATTCTCGATGTTTCCAATTCTGGCGGTTGGCGAACAGCATGTTCCAGTTATTTCCAATATTGACCGTTGGTTTCCGCGGCAGCGCGACTGGATGGTTCTCGAATATCTCCGGGGATGACATCATCGTTGTCGATGGCAACGCGTGAGGCGACAGGTCCGGCCTAGGTTCGTTACAATATTTTGTTTTATAGGTAGGTATAATGATATTGGGTTAAGATCCTTATTAAGAAAAATCGCTCGAATATAATTGAGAATTTTTTATTTATATATCATATTTGATAATAATATATATCATTATATTATAATATATTATATTCCAAATTAATGTGAAATGTCAAACTTTATACTTTATAAAAAGTTCAGTTTCTCGATATAAGGTATTTATTAACAAAATTACTCACGAAGATCAGTTTCACTTTCACTGTCGTCATCCAAATTGATAATAAACTTTCCTTTGGGAATTTTTTCTATATCCATATATGACTTTTCCACCTTTTTAATATGGAAAACACACTTGGCCCAGCTGCTATCAGGAATGTTAGCAGTTTCTGTTTGAATAAGAGCTACCACAGTTGAACTTAAGGTTGGAGAAGTATTATTTCTTCGAACTGCTGACTTAAGCTGATGCTATATACAGTGCTTCTCAAAAGTCCCCTCCCCCCCTCTTATTTTTGGAACGATTAAACATAAACAAGTGAAATTTGAAAACTGAATATTAAAGGTTGTAAACTTCCCTACTGGTGATGATAGATGACAAAATTGTCAAAGATGACGTGACAAGGCCATTGTAACCAATAAATTGAAATGGAACCCTACGACAAGCGACACCTCTTTCAAAAGGTATCGAAAAAACCTATTCAATGATACAAATTTTGTTTGTGTTTATGGCAGTTTCAATGGCTCATTAGTAAACATTAAAATTTAAATTCCATTCAGTATGATATTAATTAAAGATTTAAGAACCAGTATCTACTTGAAGGAATTGCTCGAAGTGACCTCCATTCACTTCCTGACAGTGAAATATCCTATTTTCAAACTCTTCTCGTACTTTTGCAAATGTGTCTGCGGAAACAGCCTCACATTCTGCAACGATACGTTGTTTTGAAACGTCAATATTATCAGATTCAGTGGCGTGAACCTTCGATTTAAGGTACCCCACAGAAAAAAATCCAATGGTGTGAGGTCCGGTGATCGAGAAGGCCATTCCGTTGAACCTCGTCGTCCAATCCATCTACCACGATACTCCTCATCCAAATACCGTCTTTTTGCACCGTAATAGTGTGGAGGAGCACCATCCTGTCGAAATGTTATTTCCAAGTTGCCGAATTCATCTGGATTATCTTCCGAAATTTCAAGGATTAACGGTTCTATTGCGTTTTGCAACAGCTCCAGATAAACCTCACCAGTTGAATTTGTATTTAAAAAAAGAGGCCCAACGATATGGTTGCCCAGGATACCTGCCCAAACATTCACCTTCTGGGGAAATTGGGTATGTGTTTCACGAAACAGGTGAGGATTTGCGTCACTCCAATACCTCACATTCTGTGTATTTACATTTCCATTTAGATAGAAAGTACTTTCCTCACTAAAACAAATTGTTTTGACATAGTCTGGCTGTCGGTTAATTTTAGTTTCACAAAATTCTAGTCTTCGGTCTGGGTCGTCGTCTGAGAGTTGATGAACCATTTTTAATTTGTATGGATGAAATTTGTTTTTTTTTCAACACCCTGTGTACTGTACTTCGACTGACTTCACAGGTAGATGCAACGTGAGTTGTTGAAGAAGTAGGATTAACTATTACTTCTGCCAGTATATCAATTTTTTACCCATCAGAAATTTGTGGTCTGCCAGATCGTTTCGCATCATTAATACTACCCGTTGTTTCAAACATACGAAGAAGCTTCCTCAAATAAGTCCTCGAAACGGGGCGATCGGGAAACCTCTCATTAAAAATGCGTTCTGCTGCATGAATATTTTGTCCAGTTTCACCAAGAATTAGGATCGCTGCTACTTTATTACCTAAAGCACGTACCATTTCGCTTCTTGAAGCACTTAAACGTTCGGCTCACAACAGTTTAACAAATTATTAAAATGAACAAAAATATTGGAAGTACCAAAAGCTGCTAAAACAGTTAAACGTTCGATCAACAATACGCAAATTATTAAATGTACACAAACTTGGACAATTACAAAAACGTCGAATTAGGGAGACTAACAATAACGTCAGCTTATTTGACAACTATCCAGAGGCAGAGCTTGAATTTGAAATTTTAATATTAACTGATTTAATTCATCACAGCTTTGCGTTTTTAAAAGCGTGTTGCCGAAACTGCCACAAACACAAACAAAATTATTATCATTGAATAGGTTTGTTTGATACCTTTTAAAAGAGGTGTCGCTTGCCGTAGGGTTCCATTTAAAGTTATTGGTCACAATGGCCTTGTGACGTCATCTTTGACGATTTCGTCACCTATCATCACTAGTAGGAAAGGTTACAACCTTCAATATTCAGTTTCCAAATTTCACTTGTTTATGTATAATCGTTCCAAAAATAAGAGGGGGGAGCGGACTTTTGAGAAGCACTGTATGTTCAAACAATAGTGATAAGGAGGAAATCTGAGCACCGTATGTCCCAAGCTTTCAGCCAATGAATCACAAAGATATTTCTTTTTTATTGAATAACTGCGTAAAACTTCTAGTAACTGTTTTTTTTGTGTACTTTTCCTCATGGTACATATCATTATTTAACATATATTCTTGTATAGTGGCTTTGATGTCAATTGCACATTATCCATGACGATAATACTGTTGGGTGGAATATTTGGTATGGGATTATTTTGGAACCAGTCTCCAAATAATTCGGCTGTAGTATCATCATGATAATCGACTGAAGAGTCCACAATATCCTTGGCCGATAAAGACAACGCATTTGGTATAAAACCATTTTCGGTTCCTGCGTGAATTATCGTCATGCATTTTCCTTCATTAGGCGGCGCATTAGTTTGGCACAAGTCAGATGAGTCTACCCGACTTTTGTTTGGAATATCGTGTATATCGAACCAAGTTTACTCCAAAAACACTACTGTTCCTACCACTGTTCTAAATTCGTTTATTGCCAATAAATATTCAAATCTCTATTCCTTAAGGCGCACAGATTCCATTAGGATTTTTCTGCTACTAGTGAGTTTTTTAAATTCAAATTCGTTCTGTAAAATACACTTCCTTGAATTCTCTTTGCAACACTGGATACCAGTTCCATTCTTTTTAAGCACAATTTGCTCTTTATACAAGGCATATATCGTTCTTCGAATCATATCTACATCCCAGCCATCTAGTTTTCCTGAACCGCCAGAGTAATTTCGTTTCTTTCTTTCTAAAATAGGGTTACTTACTATTTTAAACATTGTGGAATACGGTGTTTTTGTTAAAAAAGCACTTTTCTGCACAGCTTGATCCTTGGACATTTTACGTTCCAGAAGGAAAGTATAAACATTTAATATAATATGTTTCCCATGAGGGTGTAACATTTGTCGACTAGTGGTACTACGATCACCAGTTGGAGTACTAGCTTCAGGATGAGCCCATGGACGCCACATTTTTCACGACTCAAAAATCGAATAGACACTTTAAAATAGACACAACTGACACAACGGAATATTAGGTAGGTAATGACCAAATGTTGTTCAACTTTCCCCCTTTTATTTCTGAAATTGGAAAGCGGTCAGTTCTCAAAACGGTCGTCATTTATTTTGTAACCGTAAATAGACCATTATTGCTATAATCTCGTTAATAGCCCATTAGTACTGGAAGTCTGGTGGCCAGGTGAGAAAACTTTATTATTTACACACATTTAAACATATCCTTACCAAGGGTTCTAAATCAACCCTACGAAATTTTTTATTATCGAAAAATATTAAATATAAAACTGTCAACAAAAGCCAAAAATAATAGAGAGCCCACTATTATTAAAATGCCAAACTATTTCATTGGATATTTTAATCCTGACCTGGGAATCTTTTATAGGACACACACTTTTATTGCTTATCTATATTTCGAACAATAGGTAATAATGAGGGTCGTCGGCTAATATTGATTTAGGACCTTCTTAGATCTGGTCGCACTATATATAATCATATGTATGTAAACACCAGAGTGCCTAAGCACCATTATATTCACTCATTGTATTCATACCCATATTCATATCTATGATTCGTCCCATCTACATGATATGTAGGTTGATTAAAATATATTATCTATATATCTATCTTTCTAGCAGAAAACATTGAACAAGGTACTTCCGCAAAAAGGAGTTTTATCACAGAATAATTCACATTCTTGTGAATACATTTCAAGAGAAAATTCAGAAACCTTCATTTTGCAAGCGTATGTGTGAAACAAATCGATCTCACTTCAAAAATAAAAAAGTCACATTAATGAATTATGATCCAAATCTGATGGTATAATATAGTCATCTAGTTAGCATACGCTCACCCCTGATAAATAGCTCTGTCCTGAATAACGTCGCTGAAATTTTAAGCTGCGCCAGGATAACATATGACTTTCGGGGATTAGCGTCACTCCGGATGATTCATCGGAGGCGCAAATCTTTATGTGGAAGTTCATGTTAAATCGCTCGAACACAATAAACTATCTTTAACGTTTACACCGGTTTTTAATACCCTACGAGTAGGTGCTGATAATATATGAGACCTCATAATAGTGCAGGAATCATTGGGATACATATATCCCATATAACTGCCGATTCCAAGATTGAATTTATCATAAATGCTCCAATAAACTTTCAGAATCATATATCCTACTATGAACTGTAGTAAATAAGAGTAATAAGAGTACCAAATTCTGATTTAAGCTCCAAAATCACAAACTCGATTTCAACTGAATCAAGGCTACGAAGAATTCCCCAGACAACCAAAAATTAGGTCGTTGGGGAGTCAGAGGATATAAGAAGCAGAGACGCCCTATTTCTCGACGATATCAGAAGTGAGTCGATCGATATATTGGGGAATACTTTTACAAACATCCTAGCCAGAAGCTAATAGAGGATCATTGTTTCAAGATCTCTAGATAATAAATAGATAAGCTTTATTGTCCAAAATGTTATTTTGTCGACAGAGTCCAAATCCTCTCCAAATGACACATTCATGGCATACGCCAAACACCTTGAAAATATTTGCTCCGTGGGCCTGAGAGTTAACCCATATAAAGCGGAACTGGTAATCTCCACTTGAAAACACAGGCTGGGGGACCTCACACACATTCAAACCTCAGGGATGATGACAAAAAAATCCAGCCACATGTACAAGGACCTTTATCTGCACGTGGGAAATTGAGCTCCAATATTATTCGCTGGATCTATACATCTCTCATATGTCTAAGGATAATGTACGAAGCCTCTATTTGGCGATAAAGAAGTCGCAGTTATGGTATGACCTCCGGTGCACCTCTTCATCGATCACGAAAGGCCATCGCCCGACTTGGAACCTCCTGGAAAAGACAGAGGTCGTATTGACACTCCGAGTTTGAAGATTCTGCTGGTGCCGGAGACTATACTGGCAATTCCCTAGGGTGAAACGTTACCCTGTTTCAGGCAGAAGAATGGGCTTCACTCGCTTGTTTTCGCAAGAACATCAACAGAGGCTACTGCGGACTGTGAATCCATTTTCAGTGATAGTCAGGTGGCGATTGAAGTTCTCACAACACGAAGAGTCAGTTGATTACATCTGCAAAAATATCTACGTCTAAAAAGTTGAGCTTCTGTAGGTCCCCGGACATACAAGGATACACGGAAATGAACAGGCCAGCTTTCTGCCAGAAACGGAGCATGATGCTCTGCAAAAGGGACAGCACCACTCGATCTCCATGAATGGAGAGCTGATCCCAGCATGATGCAATCATGCTTGATAAACATATAAATATATTTCTGTAAAACAAATTCAGTCCCTCATAGCACTAGATAATGAAGAAATAGGAACAGTTCTCTTCGAAACGAGAAGTCAGCCACCCACATCTTCACTGACTGTCCATCAGTGGTAACAATAAGGTAATCACAGTCTGTTTCTTGAAACCCTGAGCCTGTAAGAAAGGTTATTCACACAGAAACTGTTACAAAGAGTTTTAAATGGATGATGGATCAAAATATACCTAGTTAGTCGTGAAAAAACCTCAATTCTTGATCATTTTTGCCAGTTGACTTCCATCCTATTGACCTGTTTCCATTTCACCTAGGAGGAGTAAATGTATTTTCAGCATATACTCGACATTATAATTTATATCTGAACAACCCACATCAGAATCCAGTATTGAAGAAATTACTATTTGCAGATAGAATGGAAATATTGAAAATATAGGCCAACTAGTGAACAGGCATCTGTAACGCTATTATAGATCCAAAACTAGTGTTTGAAACCAACAAAGTCCTTAAGGAAATCTGATGAATGAGCAGATGCAATGAAAATCGCAGGGCACATGAAGATAATAACAGAACAATTGGGAGAAAAAACAACGGAGATTCCAGCTGAAAACAATGAAATACTGGGATTCAGAATACTTATGAGATCTTGGATTGAAGGTATCAACTTTAATATATAATCTGAATTTATAAAAATATGACAACCAACCACAAAAACAAAACTGTTGGAATGGTGTTGTAGATAATATCAGAAAAATCGCAATCAACCAATGACTCTGCAATGCTCTGCGAGAAAAAAATGGAAAGTTACAACTCAAGTTTTCCTAAATGAGAAATAATCGAAGGAATTTTTATGATTTATATTGACCACGTTATAGAGGTTTCAAGAAATATGTGTAAAATACCTGTACTATATTGAAAAGAAGCCATGGCGCTGAATCGTTATTATCATAAATAAGTGACATTCCATATTTGCCAGTGCATTCGGAAAAGAATACTTCTTCTTCGTACGGGTGCAGTATATGGATGTTGTAAATATTGGATAATAATAGAAGGGTAAAGGATAATAAAACCTGAACTCACAGTCCTAATTCAGGCTTAAAGTTCCACCGCATGAATTAAAATTGCTAGTGGAAAAATTACGCATATGAAATGATAGAATCATTGGTATTTGCGTATAATGAATCACAGTTTTTGAATGCACATAGAAAAAAACGTGTTGTACCACAAATGTATGATTTACTGCAAGGATGAGCTGATGTATTACTGAATTCGAACCAATGTTTATATTTCAACAAAGTTGTAGCAACTTTGGAATTTGAAAATAACAATCACTGATGGAACTAACTGAACGTCAATAGTGAAATTTCATGCACAAGTGCAATTTGTTCATGGTAAAATATTTCTCAGAATGCATTTCATTTGAAAGTAGCTCAGGTGCAACAAACACGGTATAACTGCGGTACAAGTTCCAAAGAGAAACCCAAGTACCATCATAGTGACGGAAACTAATACTGCAACTTCGATCAGTCGTTATTACGTAATCACCACTGAATCTACCACTATACAGTAAGAATTACTCCATTTTACGTTTGCATGCTTGTAGCCACTCTACAGTTTTATAACTTATAAGTGTACATTGAGGCACTGGAACATTGTGACAACTAAGCTGAATCTCCATAAGTTATTGCCACAGTTCACATTTAATCAAAGTCACTTTGAAGTTACAATAACCTTCAAAATTCATCATCAAGTAACCGTTACTCAGTAGTGACCGACTACATGCCTTTTTTTACTTACTGCTCGAATTAGTTTATTACTAGCTTCATTACCGGAAGTATGTGTAACAACAGAAAACCTCGCAAGAAAGAAGCTTTTCGACATTGGACAACGTTTTATAGAAAACTAAAACAAACAATAAAATGTAGAACAACTCTTGAACATCATTACGTAGGGAGTAAGCAGCTTTTATGGCCGGTAAAGAAAACAATTATTAATTCACAAGCATTTCCTCGAACTTCATACAAGCAAACTGCGAACCTTTCATACTAACCAACAACTCAAGATATGCTTATATGCACCTTGGACAAAGTCAGTGTTTTTGTATTATTTATTATGTATCAAACAGTTGTATAAAAAAATTAATAGCTGAAAATAAAAGATAAATTATTATTCGGAATACTCTCCATCAGCTTTGCCTAACGGTGCGGAAAATCGCAATTAAGTTGAGACGAGTCCATCACACATTGAATCAAAGAATGCTGTTAACCATCAAACAACACTGTCTTGAAAGGATACGAATGCTAGTGGCTGCCAAAAAGGCACTAGTACGACGAGCGAGAGGGATCGCGGAAAACAAACTGTTTCGCGAGAAACCCTCCCGCTTATTCCAGCAACCGCCGCTTGTTGTGGAAAACCCGCCGACCGCTGATCAAGTGGAAAACTTCTGGAAGGAGATTTTCGAATATCCGCAGTCACTCAATATAGACACTCCAGCCCTGACGCAGTTTGGAGCCTTCTGTAGGAAGTTTCAGCAGCCTCATCCTAATGAACTGCGCCAACCGATAACCCCTGGAAGATGTTCGGAAAGCTCTACAGGGCTCGAAGAACTCTGCTGCTCCAGGCCCAGACGGGTTGAGCAACCTGTGGTGGAAAAAGTTTCCGAGTACCCACCACCACTTAGCCAGAGTTTCCAACTCGTGGCTTAGTGGAGAGCAGCAGATTCCGGCTTGGTTTGCCGAGGGGCGAACCGTGCTAATCCCCAAAACCGGAGATTTGTCTAATCCCAAGAATTACAGACCGATAACATACTTGAACTCGTGCTACAAATTGTTTACGCGCATTTTGTAGCAACCTCGTTAAGGGGAAGGGAAAAAGGTTGGAAAACCCGCTGATCGATAGATGTATCACGCAGGTCTCCGTGCAGTATAAGCGCAACCTTTCGATGGCCTGGATCGATTATCGCAAGGCATTTGATTCAATATCGCATGAGTTGATCTTGCATTTGCTCAGATGCCTTGCGGTACCCGATCAAATAGTGGGATGCATTGAACAGTTGATACCACTCTGGATGACTCGCTTCACCATAACATCAGGTGGAGCCAAAGTCCAAACGGAGCAGGTTATCTTCAGGATAGGTGTGTTCCAAGGGGATTCCCTCAGCATCCTCCTTTTTTGCATAAGGTCACCCATTCATTTTATATGGATGACCTGAAGCTTTATGCCTTGGGTGAGGGAGATCTGCAGCAATCTCTGAGGGTGGTGCAAGAGTACACGCATGCTATCGGTATGGAATTCGTGATGGATAAATGTGCACTGGTTCATCTCAGAAGAGGACGATGCGAGGATTACGGAGAGGACGCGCAGCTGATAGATAGAAGCATCCTCCACCATCTGGATGCCGGAGAGGCGTATACCTACCTAGGAGTGCAACAACGTTGCACCCAAGAGGTAGTGGCGGTTAAAAACGCTCTCCGCGGCAAGTATCAGCAGAAACTCCGGCAGATCTGGTCATCAGAACTGTCGGGCATGAACAAAGTTTCTGCCACCAAGATGCTTGCCGTTCCAATACTAATCTACTCCTTTGGGGTAGTGAAGTGGACTCTGGAAGAGCTGCGTGCAATTGACGTAAAGACTCGCAAAATGATGCACCTACATCGTAGTTTGCATCCGAAATCGTCCGTTATACGGTTGTACCTCCCCCGAAAACAAGGAGGCCGTGGACTCCTGAGTTTCGAGTGTCTACACAACTGGATGGAGCCTGTAAAGTCATCAGGAGCTTGGATCCCCTTCTCTGCATGGTCAAAGACCATGAGATCGCAGGGAAAGGAGCGTTCCTTTTTAAGGCAGCAATCCGTGCAGCCGATGAACTCGGTCTTGTATTCGACACCGAACGGGATATCCAAGACTCTATCACCGAGTTGGAGCCCGCTCGACGGAGAGTCCACATAAAAGCTGCAGAGAATACTGTACATCTGCAGCTCCACAAGGATAAGCCGATGCATGGACTCTTTAACAAACATATTGAAGACCACGGCTCATCCGAAAGGCTGACCTTTGCTTTCCTTAGGTCAGGTGGACTCAAGTCGGAGACTGAGGGATTCATCATGGCTTGCCAGGACGGTGTTTTCAACACTCTCGTCTACCGAAGCTGCGTGATGGGTATAGAGGTCCCTGACACGAGATGCAGGGCCTGCCGTGGAGCGCCTGGGACCATCATGCACTTGCTGTCATCATGTACAGCATATGCGGTCTCAGCCTATATCCATCGTCATAACGCGGCGTTACGAGTGCTGTATTACCATTTACGACACTCGTACGGTATTGATGAGACACCAGTGCTGCCCTACGCTCCGGGGGAATAGTGAGTCCGTTGTGGAGAATGAGGAGTATCGAATTTATTGGAACTACTCATTCCCCACCCTCAGTCAAATACGAGCCAACAACCCTGATGTAGTCCTCTTCGACCGCGAGCAGAGAACGATATACGCGAGTTTTCGGCTCCGGGCGAGACGAATATCGTGCGAAAAGAGGACGAAGTATCGAGATTTACTCTTCGAGCTCCGCAGACTCTATCCAGACCATCCTGTAAAGATAGTGGTTCTGATTATAGGGGCCCTTGGTGGAATGATGCCAACGCTACTCTCAAACCTGGAAATTATACCGGCATGCCGTAAATCGGCAGAATCTCTAGCCAGCCGCATGCAGAAGGCAGTCATTTTCGGATCGTTAAGTCTGCTCAGGACACATGATTCTCGGACCCAATGATCTCTCACCTCACGGGTGTGGGGAGAGGTCATTGGTTTATGTAATCAGCGCGCTCTTCCGACTGGTTTGGAGCTTCGGAATTGAGGGCCTGACTGGAATTGGTCAAAATCAAAACGATAATAATAATAATAATAACAATAACAACATAACGAAAAATAAAGAAATAAATCCAGTAATATCCAAAATAGGTGAATTTGAGATTGAAAGGCTTATAAATTCAGCTTTCTGATACGAAATCAGGTGCTGTTGAAGCCTAGTGAAGACTTAATTCTTGAAACTGAGTAAAATAGCACATACAAAAGAACTATAGAATTAAAAACAATCTTCAATTGTGAATAATGTGAGATACTTTCTTTCATCATATTTTTGAACGATACCATCGATATTGAGAAGATTGTGATTCGGAATTTGTTGAGTATGTTCGCTGAAGAGTAGGCGAAGGAACGTTTAAAGATCTCTTTTCTGTGAGAGAGGGTATGGTAATAATTTCTCTTCTCCGAATGAATGATCTTCCGGGACATCAGCTTCAATATTCATGGAGCAGTAGATGAGCATGTGATCAGAAACATCAATATCCCTACTCGGAATCAGTTAATTACTCTAAGTTGGTGAATATCAAATTATCAGAGTAGATGAGTTAACAGAGATTCGTGTGGCTTGATTTATTATTTGTGTTATGCCAAACGTGTCAGCTAGATTTCTAAGTGTGAAAACGTTTTGGATTATCACGTAACATATTTACATTGAAATCTCCAAATACTATAATATCATCAGTTTCATTGGGGAATTCTGTCAAAACATCTTCGAAGAAGTTAATGAATGGTAATGAATCAACATTGGTCGATAGATAATTCCTATTATTTTTGTTACCGGATACTGGAGTTTCAATCCAAACTTGTTCAACAGAGTCTCTTGAATCCTGAAGCAAAACTTTATGCTTTAACTTTTTATTCATGTGTAACTCCACACCGCCTCCTTGCCCAATTCGATCTTGTCTGTTAAATTCATAATTTTTTATCTGTATATTTTTCCACTACATATTCTTTCATGCAACCAACTCTCTGTTATACCTAATATATCGTATTCAAATTTCTTCAAGTGCTCCGAAAATCAATGGAAGTTATTTAGAAGCGATATAACATTAATATGGCCTAATTGTAACGATATTATTATAGCTAATAATCAAAAACAAAGTATATAAATGAAATAAGAGAATGAGAATATATATATTTACTATAAGCAAATTATTCTTTGGAGGATAAGCTACCCAGTCTAGTTCTATGAGCAACAACTTCACTTACCTTAGAGGATTGTGTTTTGGTCTTCTTAAGGGGGAATTGATTGTCATATCCAGTTGTTCGTTCTCGATGTCTTCAATGTTGACTACCTCCCGTATAATATTAGCTGTGGTCGGTTCACTTTGTGAGTTCCCTTCTCTCCTTTCCGTGCTCTCGGTATTTCCGTTTCCTATCATCCCTTCTTCTTCTTCTCCAGCCTTCCACTTCTTCAATTCTTCAACAGTGACTTTCCCATTAACGATCAATATGTTATTTCTCGTTGAAAAGGGAAACATTCTCAATTGAATATTGATAGAAAGATGAGTTAGGGCCTTTTCAGAATATCTATCAGATGTAGTTCAATGTCCAGCGTGGCTTTAGCCGGGGAAGTGGTTGTTTTCTGTTAGACATTCACAAAAAATAACTTCATTTCAATCGTGGATTTTTCAATTCACAGAAAAATCTTTCTATCAATATTCAATTGAGAATGTTTCCCTTTTCAACATGAATACCCCACAAGAGGTTATCTTGACGATGGAAGATAGTGACTAAAGTTTATCTTTCAGTCGCAGATGATTCCATATCTGATTTTATGAACATCCTGTTTATATTTTCAACAAATCATGTTATTTCTCATTTTAGCTGATAGGTTTTTAGATCTGGCTTCTTTCACATGCTTCACCAATGTCTTGTTGATCAGACGACTGTTGAAGCACATGCCATTTGGTATTATTATTTTTGTGCCTTTGAGTTTATGAACATTTTGGAATATAGTATTTTTCGATAAATATGACAAAAACTCAATGATTATGACCGGTTCACTTGTGCTTTTTTTCAAGGGATAAACATTATTGATGTCTCGTTCGGATAGCTCAATGCCCAACAACGTGTTCAGCTTGTTTGTAACACTTCGACCAATGCTATTACCAGTTCCTACTTTCAGACCAAAGATGACGATATCATGTTTTCTTATTCTCTTTTCAAAGCTTATAATTTTTTCTTGTTGATTTTCTTCTCAATATGTGTCACGATTCGTAGCATAATGTCTACAAATAGAAACACTATCCCACGAGCACTTCAAGTTCCATTTGCAACATGGTTACGGTTTCGACAAAAAAATTATTTCGAGTCGCAAAATAATCAAGGAAAACCCCATATCAGTTACAAAAAGTGTGATGAATGTTTATATGGGTAAATCGAAACCACATCATGGTAGTAATTCGGTATAATTTGGTTCAGGAGTGACAGGCCGTGTCCCCGCTGTGTCCGTAATCAACTAGAAGCATAATAGGAATGCATAATAGGACTGCTCTGACTTGCAATAACTATGAATAATGCCTCTTCGGCCGTTTGTTTTCTCAGGACTCTGCCACGCTATTATTTTCGTACACCTTTTCGTTTTTGATGATTCGTGATCTTTGGAAGTTAATTTCAACACCCCGGCACATGTGTATGTTTTTCGATTTTGATGGTCATTCAAATAACACAACGTGATAATCCTGGTATGATTTTGAGTTTTGAGAATGTGAGTAGCCTAATAAAATTTCAGTGTTTCAAGAATCTTTTTACAAGCTTTATTTAGTACTTGTTAGTTCGTTCGTTTGTTAGTTTGGGTCAAATCTTGCTAGTGAATTTTGACAGATTTCCAGTCGTCTGATTAATTTGAAATTTGGCAGGTGTTCATTATTCTGGTGACAATGCATTATGGAATTTTTGTCAGAGGAGGGAACAGAATGGCGGCTCCAAGATGCCGGACGAGATTTGTAATTATGGTCGGATTTGATTCAAAATTGGTAGGTGGGGGTTTTGGGGATGGAGATTAGGATTTTTTGTCAAAATCAATAAATTCAAGATGGCGACTTCAGGATGTCGGACGAGTTTAGTGATTATGGTCATATTCTATTCAAAACTGGTGTGTGGGAGTTTTTGGGGTTGGAGATCATATTTGTTTCAGCTCAAAACTTACAGGGAAGATACCTTGTAATAACGAGGCTCTATTAGAAATGAACAGATTATGGCGAACTAACTAAAAAGCAAAAAATAAAATAACTAATGAAACAACTTTTCAAAGACAAGCTTTCATTTAAGACGTGTACTTGAACGTATAAAATGAGTTTGAGTCATCGCTGACAATGATTTGATTATTTTATGTTGAATTATTTGGTTTCAAATAGCTTGTCGCGTGAATTGTAATAAAATTAATACTTCGACAAGTTGTTAAATACCAACCAATCATAGTCCAATAAAATTAATTGGTTTCTACTTTTGTGAATACCTTGTGAAAATAAAATACTTTGACAAGTTTTTACTTACCAACCAATCACTGCCCAATCAAATTAATTGGTACCTACTTTCAAGAAACATTTCGCGCGACAAGCTTTTTGAAACCAAATAATTCAACATAAAATAATCAAATCATTGTCAGCGATGACTTAATAGTTATTTATAATAAGTAAGTAAGTAATAAGAATCATGAAGACGATCATTATGGTACAAGTCGTGAATGTTATTGGACGAGGCGTAGCCGACTCCGATAACACGACGTGTGCCATAATGATTGTTTATGATTCGTATTACATACAAAATTTTATCTGATGGCATTTATATCAATACATTTTCGAAAAATTAAAAACTGCATTTTTGACATGTCACAATAACAACTATTTTTAAGAAGTAAGTAAATGTGTAGTTTCAAATATTAGTAGCTTAGTGAGCTGTGCTTTGCCACTTCCTTGACAACGTCAGGTTGTAACGGCAATATTCATTCATCTGCTGTCAAACACAATTGTCACGTAGATATTTATATAATTTAAATAATGATGAGTGATTCTGAAACTGGTAGTTTACCTTCTGATTTGGAAGAAATGACGCGAAATATCGTGGACTCCCTTTTGCCGGAAAAATCACGGAGTGTATATGAAATATCGGATGAAAAAGCAATACTGTTGCTGAATGTTACATCGAAAATTCGAAAGAGCAGAAGAAAAAAATATCAGAAGCAATTTTTGGTGCCAACAACCAAACAGGATTAGAAGTTTACCAAAAAGCATCAACTACTGATGAATAAACAAATTCTGAAGAACTTCGTTTGAATGATAATGTTTTATCGTTTCTGGAGGTATTCTCAAATTCTGAATGGACGAAATTGTCGATATATTACGATAATGACACAACGTTACTGTCAAATAGTAATAATGGCCTTATTATCAAAAACAGGAAGTATAAACTGACCAGTTAGGTATAGGTATGATATACATTCATAAAGGCAAATTTCAACAGTTTCTGGATAAGTAATAATATACAAGGAGCCAACAAACATTTGAAGTAAAATTTACGTCATTCCGACCTTCAAGTAGGTCAGTGCCCAAATTGGCGAAGGTAATTCTTACCTTATAATTACTTTAAATTTACCAATATGGGAAAGAAAATGGCAGTAATTCAGAAGTAAAAATTGGGCAATCAAGACATTTGCCTATAGTCGAAGGCATAAATAGATAAAATTGCCTTCAGACTGATGGTAAAATTACGTCATTTCCTCCTATTTTAGGTTATAAACACTATATTAAAACAAACAGTAGAAGGTTAGAAAAAGATAATGAATGTTTGCTGCATATTGTGTATCTCAACCTACATGTTTATTCGTGAAAGCTTTGAAGATGAAATGGCGTATGAAAAAAAAACTGTTAAGAAACGTATAGCAAAGAATGTTGTATGCAAGTGATGGTTTCGCATTCATATCTAGTTCGGATTTTATTTGCGATACAAACTTTTCTGTGATAATGTTGGATTTAACTACTTATGTAAAACAAGTGGGCCCCTTCATAATACTGAATTTGTATGGAACAAATTCATAAAATTAAGTGTACTTCCCCAACTTTTTTCATCAAACACTGCAGAAACTAATTTTATAGATGAAGTATGTATATAAATATCATATACTTACCCCAATTTTTTGACTATCTATGTTAAAATATAGTCGATTCGGAAATTATAGATCATTTTTGCAATGGCGGAAACGCTTCAAGACAAAAAATATGGCGTCAATCCCATATGAGAACTGTAAGTCGCATTTTCCTAAAATTTCACCTTGAGGACATATAGCCTTTATGCGAAGTCGAAAGTTACCTTTATTCCTAACTTTGAAGCCCATTTTCCTTATCTCGAGATTTCAGTCACTTTCACATTGTGGTCACGTGATGAAATACAAATTGGTTATGGGATGTTTTTTCATGCGATATGTCTATTCATTCCGTTCTCTGCTTGGATAGGTGTCAATTGTAACTTTGATATATATCCCGCCATCTGTCGAGAAAAAGAAAAATGTATGTCCTGGTAAAATAGCTTACTACAAGCTACTCAGGATGAAGTACTATCAATTTGTCAACAATAGTGTGTTAGCCTGTGGAACGTGCGAATGTGATCTTTGACCTAAAATGTAAGTATTGCATTCCATAATTGAGTGGTGATAGCAAGTTTATTCTTGAGGCTACCCCAAAAACAATTATTACACTGAAATCAGGCTGTTTCGGCGATAATATTCACAGTGATTTGATTACCAAATTTGAAGGTTATGTTGAGTGGAATGATTGTCTAACGGTTAGGGAGCTGTTGGTGTCGATTGTAACAGATTCGAGGGTGTCGATCGTAACATGTTACAATTGACACCAGTTGCTGGTAATATTAGTATTTATTTAGATCTTTTATTGTTACAGTGTGAAAAGATGGTGAAACCCAGAGTCAAGAAGACCACTAGAGGTGAAATTCCTAAAGAGTTGTACGAGCAGGCTACTTATGATGTGATTAATGGAAATGCAAAAGTCAGGACAACAGCAAAAAAATATGGAATGTGCCATATTTCTCTCAGGCGATTTGTTATTGCTAAGAAGAATAATAAAAACCCACAAGTTGGTTATCATCCGCATAATAGAGTTTTACTTACGAACAGGAACAGCAATTGGGCAAGTACTGCACAATTTGTTCCAAACTGTATTTTGGACTTACACCAAAGGATTTACGCAAATTAGCTTACCAGTTTGCCAAAAAATGTGTGTAAAATTCCACAGGGTGGGAAAGGACTGAAAATGCAGTGAGGATTGGCTTACAGCATTTCTAAAGCGTAATCCGGATCTGTCCATACGCACTCCTGAATCAACCAGTTTAGCAAGAGCTATGAATTTCAATCAAGAAAATGTCAATAAATTTTTTGACAACCTGGCTGATGTCTTACAAAGATACAATTTTGGGCCGAACAATATATACAACGTAGATGAAACCGGGTGCACTACGGTTCAAAAACCTAATAAAATCATAGCAACAAAAGGTGTGAAACAGGTGGGTGCAATAACTTCGCAAGAAAGAGGAACGTTAGTTACGATATGTGTAGCCGTAAATGCACTAGGGAACAGTATACCACCCATGTTCATTTTTCCCTTGAAGAGATATCATGAACATTTCATAAGAGATGGACCACCTGGATGCATCGGATCTGGGAACAAGAGCGGTTGGATGCAAGAAAGAGAATTCCTGATTTTCATGAAACATTTCGCACATTACGTGAAACCAAATACAACAAATAGAGTCCTGCTTATTTTTGATAACCATGGCTCGCATCTGTCTATTCCCGTTATAGATTTTTGCAAAGAAAACTACATAACATTACTTACATTTCCACCGCATACGTCCCATAAATTGCAACCGCTGGACCGCGGAGTTTATGGGCCTTTTAAAATTTTTTCAATAATGAATGTGATCAGTGGATGAAGATAAACCCGGGCAAATGAATGACTATTTACAATATACCATCAATAGTGCGAGACGCTTCACCACTAGCTGTAACTCCCAGAAATATCACTGCAGGTTTCAAATGCTCAGGAATATGGCCTTTGAATAGGAATATCTTCACTGAAGATGAATTTGCACCTTGTAGTGTCACTGATAGACCCGTTGGAGCAAGTTTGGTGGAAAAAGACACGTCTAGATCAAATGTCGAAGAAACCGTTGACAACCCCCAACCCAGCACATCGGCAGCTCCTTCAACACCAATTCGGCCGCCAAATAGTAAAGATATTCTGCATATACTTCCAGCGCCTCCTATGAAAGCCTATACTCCGGAGCAAGTTCGTCCTTTGCCAAAAGCTGATTTCAGCAAACCAAAAGGCACTACATCCAGACGAAAAGGGAAAACTGCAATTATAACGGACACACCTGAGAAGCAACTATTGGAAGAACTACACAACAACAGAAAAGTGTCTTCCGCTAAAAAAACGTTATGGCATCTAAAAAAACTGGGAAAATAAAAAACGTCGCAAAGAAGCGAAAGATTGTCGAAAAATCATCGGAAGAGTCATCTGAAGATGACACTATATGTTTAATATGCTGTGGTCCTTACTGCAGCAGTAAAGAGGACTGGCTGCAGTGCAGGAAGTGTCAAGGCTGGGCTCATTCTTCTTGTGCTAAGAACGATCCTTTATTTGTTTGCAATAATTGCGAGTCCTCAGATTCAAATTAATTTTGTGTCACATATTTTTCCCGAACTTTACTTTCAGTTTTCGTTGTTTGCATTCAATATACATATAGTTTTCATTTTGTGTTTGAAATGACATTTTTTGTATTGTGTTTTAATAAATTATAATATAAGAATATCATTTAACCTCATTTAAAATAAAATATGAGTTGCGTCACAATGATATATCAAGGGCTTAACATCAAATTTCATTCTTACATAATTTCATATGACCTTCACGTGTTTTTATACCCCTGTTACAATTGACACTTCAAGTGTTACTATTGACACCAAGATGGTGTCAATAGTAACATTTGGTTTTTGACAAAAAATATATTTCTGAAGCTAAAGTTAATTGAATTACACCAAATCTGACTATGTCACGTTATTCCAAAAGCTTGAAGTAACCCTTGGATGTTTTTATTTTCACAAGTTGGTGGTTACTGTATTGAGGAAAAAATCAAAACCAATTTTTGTTACAATTGATACCGGTCTCCCCTACTACAAAACCCCGTAATGAGTATTTATTCTGAAATTGGAGTATTTATTCTGGAATTGAACATCAAATATCAGTGGTATTGAAAATAGTACGCAATAATTGAATTCAGTGCACATTTTGCCATAATGATATCCATGATAATGTTATCTCAGTGTAAGGAGGGAATCTCTATCCGAAGAAAAATAGTCAATCATAAAATTTTTAATATTAAATTGTGTGTAGTGATTGGCTCAAAAATTGTAGTTTGACATTACCGCGTTTCGCATAGCCTGAAAGTACTCTTAGAATGCTAACTTTGAGAATGCCGTGCTCGGAAATATCAAATTCAATTTTTTGCCAATTGTGACTACCTCTCAGAAAATCGAGATACTATGATTTCTTAAAAACTTTAGTTCGACGTTTCCGGCGCCGCAATGATTAGTGTTGAAATTTTCGAAGTCATCGTTTCAATACATCAATCTTTTATTGTTTTGCTATTTGCTTTCGTTTTCTTGCACATTATTCAATACATTTCTTCAGCCATTTGCTTCAGCTGGACCAAGTTCATTGAATTTCATTTTGTCGTATTGACGTTTGACGTAAAACGTCACGGCAGTAGTTTACCGATGGCGACAGACGAAGCTTGTTGAACGCAGCTTATCTATGCATTAATTCTGTTCATTCTGTCAATCAATCCATTACCGGCCTAACCTAACATAAGCCTGTTTTGTATTGCCTCCGTCGATGGTTAACACTTATTTGCTTTTTATATTTGATTCATAAAAATGGACGATGAATGTTTTGAAAGTCATCAAAAGACGTGGAGCACATAGTTGAATATTTGTACCACATAAGTAACATGATGACTCTATTTTGGACTTTGGGAAGCTTTCGATAGTAGTTGGTGGTATACTTGTATGGTTTATTAATTCTATATGAATTTCTACTTGGATCATAGACTTAAAAACAGATCCGAAATGAATTATTTGAGGAGAGTAAATTGTATAAGGTCATGCACATCCGAATCGATTCTGATAATAGACCAAGGTACTCTGAGGAATTCATTTTTGGTAACTTTGACTTCGTTGTAGAAATTTAGTCTCATTAGACATATATTGTAGTAATCTCGCCCTTATTGTGGAACAGTAGATATAAACTAGGACAAAAAATACCCAGGCAACTTGATTGGTGCCAAAATAGGTAATGTAGAGTGTATAGTAGACCTGTTCACCGACTTGTTTATTCCCTGACTATGTGAAGTATTTTGAACACATTTTGCTGGTCACCTTCAGGTGAGATTCAACCTAATAAATAACTCTATCGACCCATGAGGCTGTAAAGGTATATTTGAAGTTCTTATCAGTTTTTATATCTCGAATTATAACTTTGGAGTTAGTTAGTAGTTGAAGGTGGAATATTTGGTCAGAAATAGGTAAATTCGGACTTTTCCAAGCCATTTTACCCATCTGCTTGGTATAATTTTCCTATGATGTTAGTTGGGTGTCCCATTTGAAATAATCCATTTTGGTCACCTTTTCAAGCAAACAAAGTAATCATATTTTTGAACCACCCTGTATTAAAGTAACTGGGATTTAGCAAACGCGAGGTGAGCCTCCAAGTATCACCTTACTCTAAAGCAAATTTCGGCACCTATCATTGTATCACTGAGCATCTTCAGAGATCATTTTTCCGACGAAAATATTGAAATTAATTTGAAATTTTCAGGAAATTGATGTAGATCCTAAAAATAATATTATATTCATGTATTCCTTTTGAAATATCAAAGCTGCTAATACTTCCTAATAGAAGTAGCAACAGCGCATTGTCGCAATTTTGTTGGGTAGAGAATAAATATGCTCTTCATTAAATTGTGTAAAAAGTGATCCGTTCAAGTGATGGGCAGAATCGACTATTTCGTAGAATCGAATACTTGGGAATCGAATACAACTCAGAATCCAATTAATAATCGAGAACTTAAGAATCGCGCAATGGTTGGTAGTAAAATAACATTTGACGTGACAGGCCTGACGCTTAACATTGACACTTGAAAGTTCACAAAGGCATTTTCTTTTTGATTTTGGTATTTTCAAATTTTCTGATTCAGTTGATTGAATTCATTTATTAAATTCTAGGAATTCCAAATTATGGGATTTTTTTTCGAAGACTATTTTGGACATATTAGTAATATAGCAAAATATATTAAATTATATCCAGTAGTTCTACCAGTAAACAGAAATGTGGGAAATGGAATTGACGCACCTTCAACATCCAGTTCAGCTAGTACTAGTGGGATTGTTCCATCAAAGAGTGAAATAATAATAATAATAAATGAAATTTATTCAGCAGCATCCTACAGATTGGTTACAGAATAATAATGTTTACATAAAATCTGAATAAATTGAAATTATCACAGAAGGAGGGAAATCTCATTGTGCGTGGTTCAATACAGAGTGTTACAAAATATATCTTGAAAGAAAGAAAGAAATTTTTCTAAAATATATCTTAATATATAAATTATATATAGTTTTAGTCATATGTCATGCCATATTTACTTATATATACATATAGACACGCATACATACATACATACAGATCACATTAGAGTTATTAATAATAAAAGGAATATACACAGTAACACAATACAATTAAAAAATAATTGAAAACGCAGTGGAAGGCCTTTTTTTATTTCCTTTTTATTTGTTGTCAATCGACAGACGAGGCATTTCAGTTATGTAGTCATGGACAATTTTGTTTTATTTATGAATTTAATTCAATTTTTGTATTTCTTGGGGTAGCTTTTGAATGTTTTTGGCCCTAGAAATTCATGTGATCGTTGTCCAATTGATTGGGTAGCGTAAGGTAGTATGTAATGGTTTTTATTACGTGTTTTGTGATTATGTGTTTTTTTTGTTTAAATTGTTTTAGAATAAGATTTTTGAAATGTAGTTGTCTGATATCGAGTACTTTTGCTTCATTATACAAGTTCTCAGGTGCATATCTTAAGTTTTTATTAAGTAGGAGTTTCAGAAATCTCATTTGTATTACCTCAAGTGGCCTTAGGTGAGTTTTCGTAGCATCACCCCAGCCTACCACACAATACGTTATGTGGCTCTGGACAAGGCTATAATAGTGTTTTTTTTTGTTTCAAGTCAAATATGTATTGGAATTGTTGAAACTTATATAAGACACATCTTAGTTTCCTTACAATGTAGTCAATATGGTGATTTCGTCTTATATGGGAGGCGATCATGACTCCGAGGTATTTTATATATGTCACAGATTTAATTTGCAGCTGATTCTGAATTGGTGGGAGGCTGTAGTATGGTAGAGAGAAATTGTAGTTACAGAATGACAACAAATATGTTTTTTCTATGTTGAGTGATAGTTTTTTATAGTCGAACCAGTCTTTTATGATTTCCAAGTCTTTTTCTACTTTTTGTTATACCGCGGTCCAGTTTACTTCTGTATAAAGTATGCCAGTACTTTTGATTGAAAATAATCCATTTACATATAAACAAAACAGAATTGGTCCCAGGACAGTTCCTTGTGGTACTCCACATTCAATTTTTTTCGAGGTACTTGAGACATTTCCAATCTTAACTACTTGATCTCTATTTTTGAGGTACGATGAAATTAAATTAAGCGCATTTCCTCGTATGCCATTATTTTCTAGGGTAGATAATACTATGGAGTGGCTGACTGTGTCGAACGCCTTCGATAAGTCTATAAACACGCCTATTGAGGGTTTACTATTATCAAGGGTCCTATAAATGTGTTTGGTGAACTCAATCAGTGCATCTTGTGTACATTTTCCATCTTGCGAGTCTGAAATAATGTTATGTTTTTTGAGGAGAGAATTTTTCACAAGTTTTTCAAAGATTTTACATATATTTGTTATTAGAGATATAGGTCGATAATTTGATGCCTCCTTCGTGCTTCCTTTTTTAAATACGGAAATGACTATCGATGATTTTAGACAAGATGGAAAGTGTCTAGCTTCTGTTGCTTTATTGAATATATATACAATGGGTTCAGCTATATATTCTGCTATTAATTTCAGAACTTCTGCTTTCAGATTGTCCATTCCTGATGCTTTGAGTTCTTTTATCGCATTTACGACTTCTATTGTTATTGGTTGGTGAAAGGAAGATGGAGTAGTTATTAATATTTTCTTTAAAGTTATGGTTTAGTGTCCTGTGTATTTTTGAGAAAGCTTCTCTCCAGTTTGAATATTCATCTTATTGAATATGTCCACTATTTTTGTTAGATCGGTTTCAAGTTGGCCATTTCCGTTTTTTATACTATTTAGTTTTCAGTGGTACTCGAGATATCTCGAGACCTTTGAAGAATCGAATACTTCCGATTCTTGTTATCCGAATAACCATATCACTAAATCCGTTGCCTATTCACCAGAAACAGAAACGTCCAATGTACCATCCACCGTGAATCAGCATGTATATCGACTTCACTTACATATCCCGGAGGAGTTAAACTTAAAATGATCTTGATCTATCACTGTTCTCATAGTTTAAGTGAATGATACACTGGACATATGGTATACACGACCGGGGATATAAATGTCACCAACACGATCATATAATCCATTTCAGCCGAATCGTAAACGCCAACCCTAATTGGAAACAAGTGAAAGAGGTACACAAATAACAATTGCCTAATCCATCACAAGAAGATCTTAATGACGCATCGAGTGAATTATTGCTTCCGACAAACAAACGTTTCAGGAAGTGAGTCCTTTTTGCAAACAAACTGCTTCTGGGGGGCCGACAGATGACAAGAAAACATTTTGTTGTCGCAATCAACAATTGTGTGGAATTATTGGTGGAAATTTCACCGACCAACGCCCTTTGTTGGAAAATATTTTACCAGCAGGGAAAAAACGAAAATGGAATGGAGAGAAAACAATGTTTCAAATGGAAATATTTCCCTGTGATCTTCCGGAACACCAATCAATCAATCAAGAAATATCTTATTGTTCAAGGAACAAGAACAGATTCACAAAGTGCGGGACTCAATAAAAAATTACTGAAGTATTTATTTTCAAGTTTTATCTACCATCAGTTGAATCGACAATACAATGCAAAATATCAAACAATTTCACTATAGTTTATGTGTTTCCACATTTTGAAATACATTTTTTTAGGATACTAGAGGTTTGAGTTCATTTGGGTACCTCGATTGGTTTGCAGTCTCTATGATAGCCACATAAATAGTTACTTTCTCTCCGGAAGACAGCATTTTATATTTTGTATAGAAACATCAGTAGGTAAGATAGAACAGTGTAGCAATTTTCAATTTATATGCTATTGTGATGAATCCAGTATCTTCTTGTTATCTTCTTTCCATAAGAATCATGACGAAAAATACTTCTGTTCACCCAAATGACGTTCCATTTGTCGGCGTTTTCGAAACCTAAGTAGAAAATATCATAAGTCATTTATTTTATTCTGTCACTCTGTCATTATGTCATTCTGTCATTCTTTCCGGTTCAAAATGTGTAATCCATTTTTGGAGCACTTGCCGACATCCGATTGTGCTGAAATTTGGCAGGTGTTCATAATTCCGTTGACAATGCATTACTAAATGTTTGTTAGAGAAAAAAACAATGGCAGCTTTAAGATGGGGGACGAGTTTTGTGATTATGATACGATTCGATTCAAAATTGTTAAGTGGGAGTTTTCGGGGACGGATATTGTGAATTTTCTGTCAAAATTCAAAAATTTAAGATGACGGCTTTAAGATTACGAACAAGTTTTGTGATTATGGTCCGATTCGATTCAAAATTTTATGCGGGGGTTTTCGGGGTCGGAGATTATGAATTTTTGTCAAAATTTATAAATTCAAGATGGCGGCTCAAAAATGGCGGAGGAGTTTGGTGACTATGACCCGATTCTATTCAAAAATTTTATGTGGGGGATCTCGGAGTCGGAAATCATGAATTTTCTGTCAAAATTCATGAAATAAAAATGACGGCTCCAAGATGGCTGATGATCTCTGTGTTTGTTTATGGTCCGATTCTATTCCAAATTAGTATGTGGAGGTTTCCGGATTCAGAGATTATGAATTTTTTATGAAAATTAACAAATTCAAGATGGTGGAATTTTTTTTGTAATTATGGCCCGATTCGATTCAAAATTGGTATGTCGGTGTTTCTGGGGTAGGAGATTATGAATTGAGAATAAGTATTGCTTTTGGTTGAAATTCATAAATTGAAGATGGCAGCTCCATTATGGCGGATGAGTCAATCTTTAGATGGTCTTCTCATTGAAGGGCTAGATAGCTCCGAACTCACAGCAAAAAGGCCTCAAAATAACGATGTTTTAACAAAACTGCATAGAATAATGCGTACTCAAGTACTAAAAAGCACAAAATAAAATAATTATAAAAAAACTTTTTAAAGACAAGCTTTTATTCAAATGCACTGAAAAGTAAAAATTAATTGCTTTGGATGTGTGACGATTTTTTCGAAGATTACAGACGCAGTCTTTCTCAACTGATGACAAAAGTGTTCTTTCCAAAAGATGAGATGAAGATTTCTCCACTTGATTGTTTATCATAAAATGAATTCAGTCCATTATATCACTGGATATATGATTCATGAGATTTTCGAATAAAGTATTCAGATTGAGCTTCTTCGCCACACGAGTCTTCAGTAATCGGGTCACAATATGTTCGATATGGCTTAAAAACCAATTACATAAAACGTGATGAATCGATATATTTTTCATTAATTTCCTTTCATTAATAAGCATCTGTTTAAATCATTAAATGGCAGTAATATTCAAAACGGTGATTGCTTCAATTCGCTAAAAAACTTGTATCAAAATATGGCTAATTAGTATAATTGGCGATTCAAGGTCGTCACCGTTGGGAGCATGTGCCCCGTAAAACATATAACTCGGTAGCCCGACAATTCTTAATCTTCGACACCTGCACACAGTACAAATCATCACTATCTACGTGGAATACTAAAATGATTTCGGAGATTTATCAGAATATTCACGAATGGAATATGAAAGCCGATTAAAATGGGATTTTAAATGTTTTGGTGAAGGAAACCGAGCAGCTAAGGAATTTTGGTTTACAGTACAGAAATGCAAAGTTCCAATATTCTTTTTTCATTCGTGTTTTGATGGTGTCAAGAGTGGAAAGAAAAACGGCAATCAAGTTGTTGATCATTGAAAGAAATTTCGAGTTAATCTAGTTTGAAGAATGTTGAATTTGGAACTCCATTAAGATATGAGGCAGTTTCCATATGGGAATTGATACCAATCCATTTTTTCATCTCAGAAGTTTTCGGTAGAAATGTGTTGGTGATAAATTTCTTTTCATGATCACGAATCCGTAAGAATTTTATGCTTATCTTGCCTCCAATTATTTTTCAGAAAAATCCGTATTCCCATCGCCCCTGGCGCGCAGTGTATGTCACTCAGGTCAAGCTCAGTGGAGATTTGGACTCATCTTTGGTATATCTACAGATCGTGAGCAAACCAGAATTCTACTCCAATTATTACGAAAGTTACGGGGGTGTTTCCATAAAATGTGAGACAAATTCGGATTTCTCCCAACTGATTTTTTTTGCGTAAATATCGATTGGTAATGGAGGTGGTGTGCTGATCACGAATCTGTAAGAATTTTGAGCCTATCTTGCCCGCTAATATTGTTTTTCGCAAAAATCACTCCATCGACCAGGGGCAGTGCAGTCATTGAGGTCAACCCAGGGATTTCAACTCATCTCAGGTATATCTACCGATAGTGAAAATTTCAGAATTCCACTCCAATAATTACGGAAGATGTTTCCATGAGAAGTGAGACAAATTTGGATTTTTTCAAACTGATTTTTTTTCTGCTTGCGTAGTAAGCAGATCGCAACTACTTACTTATCTGCAAATGCTCTTTCTGAATTATTATTCGCCTCACTGGATACCCGTGGATCATTCGGCAGGATAAAACGTATATTCGAATTTTGAATGTCAAATCATTGTATGTAGTGAGCTCAAAATCCAATATATAGGGTGTAATCAACCGGTTGTCCACCTGTGAATGACGAGTGTATAATGCCATTTTATAACGAACTACAGTGGTTGAAAATCTGAAAAAAAAAATTAAAACATGTTTTGTTATTTGTAAAATTCGACAAAATTTTGGATAGCTCCGCCGCCCTCCTAATTTTAGGTGACCTGCTCAGAGAAAAACCGAATGCAATAAACATTTGACTCGACATTTGAATAAGGTAGAACGTTGATCTGATTGTGTTGAAAATATATACATTGCAGGCTGCCTGAAATATATATTCAATTTCAAAGTGAAGATAACAACTAAACTTGTTATATCCAAACTGGTGATAAAATCAGAACAAGTTGACTGTATACTCTGCTTTGAGGCACTTATCATAATTATCACTTGTAAGAAACAAACAACACAAACACTATTGAAAAGGGAAACATTCGCAATTGAATATTGTTTTGAAAAATAGTATCCCGACCATTGTAGTGATTCAGACATTCCAAACACGTGAACTGAACACTGTTGCCAAGCAAGATTCTTGCTGTCTACGAACGAAAGTTTGTTAGATTCTACTAGTGTTTTGCTAATGAGCAACCAATCAGAGAACAGTACAAGCTGTGCACGAAAATTAATTTGACATTATTGTCTTTGTCTTTGCTGGCTCATAAAACTGAACACCGAGCTGTTCCGTGCGTATTTTGAAGAGTAGAAGACAGGATGAATCACTCTGCGCATTATTGAATGAAGTAGTAAATTTCAATTCTGAGATTATGGAGCCACCAATCACTGTGTTCTTTGTACTAGAAATATTCATATAATATAGATAGTTTCGTAGACAGCTTTGTAAACCGTGCATGGAAGAATCTTGCTTGGCAACAGTGTTCAGTTCACGTGTTCGGAATGTCAGAATCACTACAATGGTCGTGATATAATGTTTCAAAACAATATTCAATTGCGAATGTTTCCCTTTTCGATAGTGTTTGTGCCGTTTTTTTCTTACAAGTGAATGTGATAGTCATGATAAGTGCGTCAAAGCAGAGTATGAATTCAACTGGTTCTGACTTTATCTCCAGTTTGGATATAACAAGGTTAGTTGTTTTCTTCACTGTGAAATTGAATATTTATCTCAGGAAGTCTGCAATGTATACATTCACCACACAATTAGTTCAACATTCTTCATTATTCAAATGTCGAGTTAAATGTTTAGGCGGGTGGCGCTACCCAAAATGTTTTCGAATTTTACAAAGAACAAACATGTTTTCAACTTTTTTTTTTTGATTTTGTACTGCTGTAATTTACTATAAAATTGCATTATACATTCATCATTCACGGGTGTGCAAGAGGTTGCATTACCCCCTGTATAACCATTTCCTGTTCCCTAATGGGAATTGTTGTTGACATTTAATTTCGACAGGAGCTACTGTGCATCTATCGCTGGTATGTATAACTGATTCTTTGTAGATTTTAAGTATACAACTCATGTCGCGTGTTCGTGTATCGCTATACGATACTCGCTTCATGCTGGTTGACAGAGTACGAGCAGACTCGGACCGAGTCCACTAGGATGTTACGCATCACTCGGATGTTACTCGTATCGTGCCAACGACTTATCCTATCGAACTTAGCATCATCGGTCCGAGTTGAATGGCATATGGGTCTATTACTGTGTATTACTGTGATACAATTCGACAATGAACATGGCCGAAACACCGATTGAAACTGAAGCACCTCGTGCTAAAAATATATTTTGCCTGAAGGCGGCCCAATATTCAAATATTTGGCATACAAGACAAATATTCTCACGAAAGGGTTTATTCGGCAAATAAAAAGATTTCCCGCTTGAAGTCGGCAAATGAACACTAATCAAAGGCGCAAATATTTGCAAAACAAGCAGATACCTGTTTGATCCACATATTCGTACGGCATGTTCAGTAGTTGCAGTGCGCTCCTTGATGTTTTTATTCATTATAATATATCAATATTATATTAGTGTGTTGAAAATGGAGTGGTCCAACGAAACAACAATGGAATTTTTAGATTTAAATGAGAATGAAAATATTTGTATGAATATCTGTACTTCCTGCGTCAAATACACCAATATATAAATTGTAAATATGGGGATGTAGATTTGGCATACAAGCAACTATGAACACAAATATACAAACAAACATACAAATACACGTGTATTTGCCAAATACCCGAATGTGTGCAGCCGCCTTATTAATCCAATCTCGAGTCCAATTTTTTCTCATCCAATTGAGCCGGCGTCTCACGGCACGAGCTTGGCTTGGGGATTGTCGAGTTTCGCGTCGTGAGAACGGTCGACTCGCGTAGGACCCAGACTGTTTAAGCCTAAGCTCGAAGTGGCTCGACCGTTCCCATGAAATGTCGGTAAATTCCCAAACATCAAAGGCGCGAGGTTGTCTGTCCGCAGTGTCGGTTACGACGGGAGCCCGACCACTTCGGAGAGGAAGTTTGGTGGTGGCAGAGCATAGTTGAGTATTGTTTTTATTATCGTGTATTAACATGGAATGTAATTCAGAAGCAATTATTGAATTATCAGATTTTCATAGGGAAGAAAAATATGTATATTAAAATACGCTGCTGTACATGCTATCCTCTCATCGGTGCTATCTAAAGCTACTACTCTGGATGATGTATCTCTTCCAAGGCTCGTGTACAATCTTCCAGCCACTGATAGACGACGAATCGGTGAAATTATACACGCAGAGAAACCGATCAGGCTCGAGATTGCACAAATCTCACTCCTGTGCAACGAGTACAATCCCCCAAGCCAAGTTCATCAAGTCTGGTGGCGTGAGAGGCCGGATTTACGTTTTGATATTTTGCAACTCTTCAATCAACATATCTGCGACAACACCGGTACCCTCCAACACCAACTCCGACAACTTCAAATACCATCCGAGTAGCTGAACGTGTCAACTATCTCGGACCGAGTGTACTTGTACGAGTGGACTCGATTCGAGTCTGCTCGTAGAGCTCGTCTAGTATTGAAACGACCGTTTGATAGGTAGAGACGGGGAAACCACGAGTGGACACCATTTGCTGTGCTACGGCAATCTTCACCAGTGTCGTGGCATTCATCGTTTGAAAGGTTAGGTTTGTTTGATTAATAAATAGGTAGTGCAGTTATTTATTCAACTTTGCAATATTTTACTCGCTACCTTGCCAAAATGTCAAGTGATTAGTACTATTCAGTAGCGGAAAAAGAAATAGGAATGTAAGGAAAGTTATAGGAGTGTAAGGTCTCTACGTCTCGTGAATCGCCTATACCAAATAATTTGGTACGCCTATGGAATTTCTATTAATAGCCACAGTTAGACAATGGTTCGGGAATCTTCGAGAAAAATTGGTTGTTAGGTAGGGGAAGGCCAAAGTGGTCGTTTCAATACTGGACGAGCCTGTGTCAACCCGCGTTTGGCCGTTGGGTATATTTCTACCAGGCTCACAGTTTATGTGTATTTTGTGGCTTCCTTCATTCGTAACGGTATGCACGCGCAGCTCCCAATATTACTCTCAACTATGGAGGGTAGAGGTGAGGATAACCTTTAGTTGTAGACGAATTTTGCAAATATAACCTAAAATAACTGCTGTGAAAAAACGAGAGTGATTTAACTTTTGTCTGTATATAGATAAACCAAATGGACACAAATTAATGCGGATGGATCGAACAACTGGGCAGATCAAAAACCATATACGTTTAAACAAGGATACATCAATTCTTTCCTTATTTGTTCAAATGATCTTGGTAATATCAACATTTCCGGAAAATTCAGCATGTTTGCAGACGACACCACAATAATGTGGCACGGAAAAAATTTTGAACTCTTGAAAGAAAATATCACTTCTGATTTGGAGAGAGTTAAACGATGCTGTGCTTCAACATTGAGAAAACAAGCATACTAACCTTCAAATTCGACTTTGATAACCTAGCTTTAGGCAATCAGAGGGTAACTACCCAACCCCACACCAAATTTCTAGGTTTATACCTAGATGACAAATTGAAATTTGAAGCGCACATAAAAAATCTTAGTAAAATATTAGCATCAGGCTGTCATGCTGTTCGAGTCATTACCAATGAACTTGGGGCCTCAATTCAGGCAGAATAGCGTACTTCTCACTGATTGAATGTCACATAAGATATGGCATCTCCTTCTGGGGTTCCTGCTCTAACCAGCTGATGAACTCAATATTTGTACTTCAGAAGAGAGCATTGAGGTACTTTTGTAAATGTCGTTCAAGGGTTCATTGTAAGCCTCTTTTTATTGAACATCGAATTTTGACGCTAACTTGTATATTTATTCTCCAAACAGTGTGCCTAATACATGAAACGAAATCAAAAGAGCCAAATGATAAACCCTGTTATATTACCCGTCAACACAATAATATTAGGATGCCCATACCAACATCATCCTTGACAAAAAATTGCTTTATATTCAGTGTAGGAAGATTTATAACCACCTACCTGGCTTCTCAAAACACAGTAAATCTCGCACTTTTTCGAATTCAATTAGGAATATCCTCTCAAAGAGGCATATTACAACCTACAGGAATTCTATAGTGACAACTTTGGTTAGATCATTATGTATGACTAGCACTGTACCCCCATTTATTTTTAATTTTTTTATTATATTGTAATTCCTCTGACTACTGAATGTAGTTTATATAGCGTATAAATGTAATTTTTAATGTGTTGAGTATTGTTAAAATTTTAACGTGTAGTATGACAATCAACTGATAACATTTTACCATGTTATGGAAGTGTTATTAGTTGTGTTTGTATATGTGATGTATATATTTGTATTTATGAGTAAGCATTTTTATTATTAATTATTAATAATTGTTTATTGTTTATGTCCCTTCACAAAGATTTGTCAACAATAACCATCTTAGACAATAAAGTATATTTTGATTGATTGATTGATTACTGTAAGTATTATTTGATGTACGAGTAGATATTTTTAACAATATAATTAGGTACTATCAATTGCAGGTTATTTTTCCTTATAATGAGAAAATTAATTAATTCAGTAATATCTACGATCACTTAAATCCGTAGAAAGATGGCCATTATGCGTTGGCACTCAAATTAACAATAACAAGTAAGATTGATTTATTTTTACATAAGTAAATGCATGAGCTACCTACGGAGAAAAGGTTTGTAAAAGTTATACGTAAAAAAATTTATTAAATTTGTATTTTATGCTTATTTTAAAAAGTGCGCCCTAACGAAGCGGAAAGTTTTTCTTCCCTTGTTTATTTCTCTATCCTACCCTAATAACTTTTGGCGCTTTCTTTAAAATTCACCTTGCAGTCACTGTAGCGCCACCTAATTTAACGCCTTTCGACTGACACTTCTTCATACACAGAGACGATTCTCTTTTCCTCTACCCTTCATACTCGCAACCAAATGCACCAATAGAAGATAACAAATCAAGTCACTTCTGAGCCCATCATCTGAAACAACACAATCCTCCAAATATTTGGTGGGCTATGCTTCAAGCATCCTTCTGAACACAGTAAATTTGGGGAAAGAATTTAATTAATTTGTTCCCATTTATAATTTCCCAATATTATCAAAATTTTTTAAAAGGAATAATGTTGATATCGATAGTTTTTCAATCAAATGTGAGTAACCCATTTCTCAAGCCGTTGACAATATCAGCTGCATGATTATAATCACTTGAACCCAATATCGCCACCGGAATCCATTTTTCCATCTACCAAAACAACATCTTGATATAAATTACGTAACTATTCAATTCACGACGCGACGCAAGGTGGTACGCAGATTTTTCAACGTACCGATAAAAATTAATTGAGCCGCTCCAGGTGGTCACGGGCTTCACCAAAATCAGACGACGGTGACACCAATGAAGTATTTGAGTTATCTGAATATTTTTATGGATGGCCAATAATTTAATTTACTTGATATCCTGTTATTTAGGGAAAGTGAATTCATTACTTTTTTGAAAAATGGATTTGCATGTTTCGAAGATAATTATAATATTCCGTGTACAACGTGAACACGCAGGTAATCCTGATTTATTCAGTCCGTACAGTCTTGATTTTTTACAGTTTGTCCAGTCTTAATCATACAGAAGGAGCAGGAGAAATATTTCTGTTTTTTCTCAAACATATCTCAATCAATTCTTCATATGTTTTCTTTGCATCAATAGCTTTTCAAATTCTGAATAAGAGCCTTTCATTCAATTGTTGCTGTCGATACTTGATGAAAATCCATTTTATTTTTCATTTCTTCATTCAACTACTCCCAACCGGAAATTTGTCCGAATCCTCTGGTGTTTCCAATCAGAGGTAGAGATCTTCAACGAGCTCAACATCCTAGAATTCGGGACTGCCATCTTAACGTCCCCTCCGAAAGACGGCATATCTATCGTCATATGTCGTGCTCATTGATATGACGCCTGCAGCTGTGAATATGCTACTACAAGGAAATTATTATTCGGGGCTTTTAAACGCGAGTCTTCCCTGCCAGGTGGTGACTCATCCAAGTTCTGGTCGTTTTTCGAATATTTTTTCGGCAAAACGCACGATACACTCAAATACCATAGCCACAATAATTCTTAATTTTCGTAGAGAAACCTACGAAAGTTCGCATGACAGGAGACGGGCCAACCCCCCACACCCCTCATTTTTTCCAAAAACTCATTCCTGGCATCCATAGGTATGGCCCCTTCGTCCCCTCCTTTGGAAGGCCAGCCGACCATCTTCAACCCTATTGAGGGAAAAATATTGTAAATATTATAAAGGACCTGGCATCAATGGGAAATTGGCTTTCGGTGAATTTGCTCGAATTTTTCATATTTTGCACCACCGCTCTAAATTCAACAGTTTAGATTTTATAGGGTGCTGAAGATAACTTTTCCAAAATTTCAAATGGCCATTGTGAAGAGACTTTTTCGAATATATGAACTGATTTGAATACACTACAGAGAACAATGATTCCTGCACGTACAGACGACATACAGGGAGTCCAAAAATAGCAAGTTTTTCAGTGATTTCCAAAAAGTTGAGCGGTGGATTTTCTTTCATTTTCAGATATTTTGTAGGATACCAATATCAATTGCGATTGATGATATTAGCATCTCCTGAATTTAACTGACATATCTATTATGAATTTCTCATGAAACTGCACCAGTCCTGCTTATTGATATATCCAAATGCCTGAAATTCCGGAAAATTCGGTTACAAACTCAATCGTTCAAGGTGAAAGTTCACTCTGCAGATACATCAAATATACAGGGTGGATCAAAACTAGGTCCCTTTACTGTTAATTACCTCGAAGTAGTTATGTTTGATATTGATTTTATTGACACATTTCTACAAATATGTGTACGACACACATATGTTGAAAGATTTTGAACAATTTTCTCTGGAATGTTTTGAATGATATGTATAAACTACGAGTAGTGGAACGAGGTAAAAGCATCTCGAAAAATAACAAAAAATAAAACGAAATCATTGAATAACAATAATAAAGGTAACATATTTCATTACAAAAAATGTTTCGTGCTTATACAGAGTAACAACAACCAACTTCAATATTCCTTGGAGATTTTCTAGATTCTATATATATGTTGCATATGGAATTTCAGAATAAACCACAATCGATTTCCCACCAATGATTAGCAAAACTACCAATTCACAAAACATACTTGTTACTCGAACTCACACCTCAATTGGTAATTGAAACTCCCTGTATATGGAAATGAAAACATGTTCAGTAGCCTGCTGTGAACCATTTGTGGCCAATTTAATCTCATATGAATCCTTCTTTATTACGAAAAAATATGGACTCACACTTTCCATTTGTAAGCCTATGCCATAAAATGTTCACTCTAAGTCATGTATACTATCCCGACCCTAAGTAATTTGGAAAGTACCCACACTTGGAGAGGAGATGGACTAGCTGCAACTTTAGTTTGGTCAGAATGGCTCTGGTTTGAAATGACATATACCAACCATATCCATTTATTTAACAAATACCGAGTATTCATTTTACAATCATTGCATATGTTAAGTTCTCATTGAAATCATATCAATTATTGAAAAAATAAATAATCGTCACCGATTGAATTGTTTTACGTTTGTTGTTATATCCAATACAGAAAATATGGCGCGACTCGATGGAGAACCATGAATTGAAACGAGAAATCACCATTGGAAGACGCAACCAAAGGGGACTTCCACATGTCGCAGAAATTGATGGAAATAGAATTAGTTTGACATGCAACCAATCAATTATTCAAGAGATTCATCACCTTCAAGAAGGTCCAAGATGTTTGAGATTGAATATTTTAACACAATCCTCAAGGCACACGGGTCTCATCTGCAATGGCGGAGCTGATCTTCAAAGACTCACAATAGAATGCAGAGGCAACGTGTTCATAAATTATTTACCAAAAAATGCCCGTTTTTGTAGAATTCATCTTAATGATGGGTTTTTATTTCCCATTCTATAGATAGACTCAAGATATCTGAAAAGACAGGAACTTCAATCATTTTTAAACGAACTCAGAACTGCCGCTAAGGCCCGGCATTTTCACCTACGGTTATCCTAGGAATAAATCAACCAACGGTTAGAATATGCTTTTGTTCAACGTTTATTGATAATGCAAAAGTACATTCTAACCATTAGTTAATTTATTCCTACGATAACCGGAGGTGAAAATACCGGGCCTAAGAGAAATTTGGATTACGTAGACGTGAATAGTTTTTCCGATGAATGATTCAAATCCATAACTCCGCTCACGAAAAAACACTTAGGTGACTTATATAATCATTTTGTATCTGTACCAAGACAAGATAGAGGTGATAAACATATTTCTAAAAAAGATTTATTGGCATTCTTATGCAAACCCCGACAATTTATTTCTGATGAATTTTTAACCATCATATATAATTATTCAAGCTGCCAGACAACAAGCTAAGTGATAACTAAAGTGCGAGAATCTTTGATGACTTGTTTCATACACGATTATATAGGATTTATTGCAATAGCAAGAGAACAATTTATAGAGTATTTTTGCGAATCAATTGTACAATTCACAACCCAATGAACCGAAAGCAATAGTTTATATAGATGGTACTTATTCGTACATCGACAAAAGTTGCAACTACCGGGTATTACGACAATCATATTCTCAACACAGAGGGAGACATTTAATCAAACCAGTACTAATGTGGGACTGATGGTTACATTTTGGATATTCGAAGCCCATATTTCACACATTCGAGAAATAATGATGCACGCATACTGCAGAATGAATTGAGTATATATGTCAACCAAATGAGAAGATGGTTTCATCCATGTGATATTTTTATTGTAGATAGGGTTTACCGAGATGCTCTTTTTTTTCTTCAGAATATCGGCATTCATTGTGAAATGCCTTCAGTTCTACCTCGTGGACAAACACAACTACTAAGTGACGAAGCCAACAAGTCCAGAATCTTAACAGAAACTAGATGGATAGTTGAGGAACGGAATGGTCATTCGAAGACAATGTTCAATTTTTTTCATCACAAAATTGATACACTTTATATAAAATGTTTCCTACAGATAGCAGGTGCAATAATAAATAACTAAAATCCGCTTGTTCAAATAAGAGATGCCAACCTAGAAATACCTCATATAATGTTGGAAAAGACCAATAGAGTAACAGTCAACGTAGTTCGAGCCAGAGTTGAAGCAGGAAATCTAAATATGAGACGTGGTCAGTGGACATTACTCAGACAGGACCATTTCAATGAATTCCCAAGATTATATTTACAATTGGTACGAGTCATAACTGTTGACATATACCAGGTAGAGTTGGCAGCATGGTTTATACAAAATACTGTATATCATCATGATAAAAATGTATTTCAAATGGATGCAAATGCGAATAAAACAGGATTTTTACGAATGAGAGTTCATTCAAGATTCCGTAATGCCACCAAATATCAGTTATTACAGCAATTACTCTTTCATTAGACTGATTCATTAAATAGTTTATGACTTGGATGGTATTATGATGCGGAGTCCCATCTTGTTGAAAATATATCACTTTAGAAACGTCAAGTGGTCCATTAAAGAATTCTTCAATATCATTCTGTAGAAATTCTAAATACCTCACCCAAGTCAACTATCCTTGGAATAAAATTGGTCCAATTATTTTACTTCCGATCACACCAGCCCATACGTTTACTCCGAATCTATCCTGAAACTTACTTTCCTTCTTAAATGCCGATTTTCTTGCACTAAATATCTATAGAATTGTGTTGAACATTCCATTGTTCGTGAATCTTGACTCGTCGGAAAACAATATCGAAAAAACGAAGTCGGGATTAGCAGTATTGTTCTGAAGTAACCAATCACAATAGACTAATCTACGATTTCCATCATTTTCATACAATTCCTGGGGCACTTGATACTTGAATGACCTGTACCTATGCTTTTTCAAAATCCTCCCTGCTGACCCAGTACTAATTTTCCTAGTAGCGGTAGGTATTCACTTCTACAAATGCCAAAACATTGATTCCCGCCACCTCATCAATGATAAAAGTTCACTGGTTGGGAGTTAAAGTAAAAGTAGAAATCTAAGATGGTCGTAAATCAATATTAGCTGACGACGCTCATTATTACCTATTGTTCGGAATATAGATAAGCAATGAAAGTGTGTGTCCCTTAAAAGATTCCCAGGTCCGGATTAAAATATCTCATGAAATAGTTCGGCATTTCAATAATAGTGGGCTCTCCATTATTTTTGGCTTTTGTTGGCAGTTTTGTATTTAAGTTTATTTGATAATAAAAAATCTCCTAAGGTTGATTTAGAACCCTTGGTAAGGATATGTTAAAATATGTATAAATAATAAAATTTACTTACCTGGCCACCAGACTTCCAGTACTAATGGGCTATAACGAGATTATAGCGATATTGATCTATTTACGGTTACAAAATAAATTATCTACCAGATTTGCAAAACAAGACTGTTTTGAGAACTGACCACTTTCCAATTTCAGGAATAAAAGGGGGAAAGTTGAACAACATTTCGTCATTACCTACCTAATATTCCGTTGTGTCAGTTGTGTCTATTTTGAAGTGTCTATTCGATTTTTGTGTCGTGAAAAATGTGGCGTCCATGGGCTCATCTTGAAGCTAGTATTTCAACTGGTGGTAGTAGTACCACTAGTCGACAAATGTTACACCCCCATGGGAAACAAATTATATTAAATGTTCATACTTTCCCTTCTGGGACGTGGAATGTCCAAGGTTCAAGCTGTGCAAGAAAGTGCGGCTTCACCAATAACAACGTATGCCACAGTGTTTGAATTAGTAAGTAACCCTATTTTGAAAAGAAAGAAACGAAAAAACTCTGGCGGTTCAAGGAAACTAGATGGCTGTGATGTAGATATGATTCGAAGAACAATATATGCCTTGCATAAAGAGCTAATTGTGCCTACATTAGATATTTTAATGCAACGGCTAAAAAAGAATGAAACTGGTATCCAGTGTTGCAAAGAGACTTTTAGGAAGTCTCTTTTACAAAACGGATTTAAATTTAAAAAACTCACTATTAGCAAAAAAATTTCAATGGAATCTGTGCGCTTTAAGAAATGGGGATTTGAATATTTATTGGCGATGAACGGATTAGGAGAATATGGTAGAACAGTAGTGTATTTGGATGAAACTTGGTTCGATACACACGATATTCCAAACAAAAGTTGGGAGACTCATCTGACTTGTGCCAAACTAATGCGCCGTCTAATAAAGGAAAACGCATTACGATATTCCAGGCAGGAACCGAAAATGGTTTTTTTACCAAATGCGATGTCTTTTTCGGCAAAGAATATTAGGGACTCTTCATTATCGATTATCATGATGATACAACAGCCGAATTATTTGAAGACTGGTTCCAAAATAAACTCATACCAAATATTCCACCTAACAGTATTATCGTCATGTCGAAGACTAGATAAAGCACCATCTTCAAATGACACCAAAGCCACTATACAAGAATATATGTTAAATAATGATATGTACTATGAGGAAAAGTACACAAAAAAACAGTTATAGGAGTTTTACGCAGTTATTCGATAAAAAAGAAATATTTTTGTGATTCATTGGCTGAAAGCTTGGGATATACTGTGCTCAGATTTTCTCCTCATCACTGTGTGTTTAACCCAATTGAACATATATGGCATCAGCTTAAGTCAGCAGTTCGAAGGAATAATACTCCTCCACCTTTAAGTTCAACTGTGGTAGCTCTTATTCAAACATAAACTGCAAACATTCCTGATAGCAGCTGGGCCAAGTGTGTTTCCCATATTGAAAAGGTGGGAAAGTCATATATGGATGTAGAAAAAATTCCCAAAGAAAAGTTTTTTATCAATTTGGATGACGACAGTGGAGGTGAAACTGATCTTCGTGAGTGATTTTGTTTATAAATACCTTTTATCGGGAAACTGAACTTTTTATAAAGTATAAAGTTTGACATTTTACATTAATTAGGTATATCATATATTATTATATAATATAATATAATCATATATATATATATATATATATATATTGTAATGAAAATAATCTGAACTTCGTTTAACTAATTTATTTCAACTTCTTGAAATACAGCCACTAATTTATTTCAAATAAATACAGTATTGTTTCGCTAAGCCACTGTAACTATATCTCCAGCCCTCTTCGGTGCGGCGTTATTTATATGCGTACAGATTCATTTCCAGAACCTCTCGAATTTCTCGATGGGTCGGTCGCTGTTCGAATAGGTGTCTGGAGTATTCTGGAACTCCATACTGGCACTCCGATATACTTGAGTGGTGATGTCATCGTTGTTTACAAGTGAATGCAGGTGCGGCGATGCTGAATTATGCAAATGAGGCGACAGGTCCGTTACATTGCCCCCTTCTTAAAGATATTTCGTCCCGAAATGTCATCCTTGGAGTGTGACGATACCTACATGACTCCCCATATCTGCACCGTAAAGTCTCAAGGAAGTAATACTCCACAGTCTTCATGTTCGGTCGTGGAGGATGGTTACAGCAAACCAAAATCTTGACGCCGCTGGACCTAAATATCGTCTCCAACATACTTCTTATAACTCTCCAATCCAACCCATCCATACCACAGGATAATTTTGGAATTGCTAGATCTACCAGATTCTGGTCCACCATAGTATCTCTTAGTTTGGTGAGACTCTTCCAAAAATCTTCACAGGACGGTTTATCTTGGGAATGTTTCTTGGTAACCAGGTAGTAGATGTTTCTCTGGTCCCTTCTTCAACTGTAGTACCCCTCCAACTTCTGGATTCTGTTTCCCCAGTGTTTGGAGTTGACACAATGCGCTAGTGCGTAATCAGCAGGCACCTTGAAAAGATCTCGTGGCTCCTCTCTAGTTATCTCATGTAGAACTTTCTGCCCGTTTGAATACAAAGACATACATTTCTGGAACGTCATCTCATCCTCCGGTGGTCTGAGGGTGCGTACTCGGTCGTGGTTTCCAGCGTAAGGGGCCAACCTATTGAAGTGAACGACCCTTGGTTTTCCTCGGGGTGGCTTATGGATTCGGTAGACAAGGTCGTTTATCCGTTTCATGACTTTATACGGACCTTCCCACGAATTCCGCAACTTTGGTGATAGTCCACGCGACGTTTGGGATTGTACAACCACACCAGGTCACCAACCTGGAATCCTCAGCATCGGCCTTATGTCATAGGCCCCTTCATTCTATCACTAGCACTCTGGATGTTCAACCGGACTCGTTCGTGGATGTCGTCCATTCTCTGCCGAAGTTTGCTGACATAGTCCTCTTTCGCAGTATCTTGTCCTGGTGGTATCCCGAACTTCAAGTCACAAGGAAGTCGCAGTTCTCGGCCCATTATGATACTAGCAGGGGTTTGGCCGGTTGACTCATGTACTGCGGATCGATAGGCCATCAGGAACAAATGAAGATACTGGTCCCAGTCTTTTTGATGGTCAGAGACAACCTTGGACAAGTGGCGGTTGATCGTCCTGTTCATCCGCTCCACCATTCCATCGGACTGTGGATGCAGAGCCGTGGTCCTCGTCTTGCGGATGTTCAGCAGTTGACACACTTCCTGGAATAAGTTGGATTTGAAATTTCTGCCCTGGTCCGAGTGCAGCTCCAGTGGAATACCAAATCGACATATCCTCTTTCACCAAAACGTCGGCGACGGTGATGGCTTCCTGGTTGGGCAAGGCTTCCGCCCATTTACTGAAGTAGTCCATTGCCACAAGAATGTATTTATTCCCGTGGTCAGATACGGATGTCAATGGCGATTCTCTCGAATGGGCTGCCCACGTTGTACTGACGCATCGGAGCCTTGGGTCGTATTCGGGGTCCATTGCTAGCAGCGCATACAGTGACTTTCTGCACCAGTCTGGACGTCAGCTTACATTGGCCCAGTAAAACCGTTGCCTCACTTTCTGCAGGGTCTTTGTCACTCCCAGATGTCCTCCAGCAACCCCGTCATGGATTTCCCGAAGCACTTCCTGTCCTCTGTTCCTGGGTACAACTAGTTGGCGTCTGTCTTCCCCACCATTATCGGACTCCAACACACGTTTTAGGACCCCATCGTCCAGGGTCCAGGGCCCAATAGGATTTAACGGCCGGCGAGTAACCTGCGATTTCCTGCCATGATGGTCTTTGATTATCCTTCTTCCAGCTGATGACTAAACCAAGATCGGGATCTTTCTCTTGATTTTCTGGATTTTGCTGTCATTCCAGTTGTCATCTACTGCCGTAGTTCTATAAAGTGTTGCATCCTTGTCTTCTGCTCGTCGGCAATGTAGCAATCATCTGGACATGGTCTCCGAGATAAGGCATCTGCATTCTTATGGCTAGTCCCACCTCGATGTTCGATCTCAGAATCGAACTCTTGGAGTCTCTCGATCCAACGTGCTACTTGACCCTCAGGATTTTTGGACTGCAAGAGCTATTTGAGAGCTGCATGGTCAGTTCTCAACAAGAATTTTCTCCCATACACGTACTTGTAGAAGTGCTCCACTCCCTTCACAACAGCTAACAGCTCTCGCCTGGTGACACAGTAATTGCGCTCTGGTTTGCTATGCGTCTCGCTGAAATAACCAATGATCTTCTCGTGACGTTCCTGGATCCGAGATAGGACAGCTCCAAGTCCCACGTTGCTAGCGTCCGTGTCCAAAATGAACTTTCCGTTCGGTGAGGGATAGCTCAGAACAGGTGCAAAGCTCCTTTCAGCTTCCTGAACGAGTCCATTCTTCGGACCACTGGAACTTTGTTTGACCTTCCGTGAACCTGGTCAGTGGTTTAGTGATGTTTGCGAACCCCAGCACATATCGGCGATAGTATGTGCACAAACCAAGGAAACTTCGGAGCTGGTGAATGTCTTTTGGGACGGGCCAGTCCTTAACAGCTTTGATCTTCTGGTCATCCACTGCTACTCCTTCCCCAGAGACAACGTGGCCGTGGTATCGTACTTCTTTTTGGAACAGATGGCATTTCCTGGAGCTCAGCTTCAATCCGGAGTTTCTCAGTCGCAGAAATACCTCCTGCAGGTTTTTCACGTGGTCCTCGAATGATCTGCCGACCACAATTATGTCGTCGAGATATACTAGACACGTCTCCCATGAGTGCCCTCCAGCACCGTCTCCATCAATCTTCCGAATGTGGCCAGAGCATTACAGAGCCCGAACGGCATAACGGTGAACTGCCACAATCCTGAGCCAATGGTGAAAGCGGTCTTTTCCCGATCTTCCTGCTGGTACCCACTCTTCAGGTCAAGGGTCGAGAAAATCGTAGAGCCAGCCAACGTGTCCAGGGTGTCATCTATTCTCGGGAGAAGGTAACTGTCCTTCTTCGTTACGTTGTTAAGCTGACGATAGTCTACGCAAAAGCGTGTCGATCCGCCCTCCTCCTTCACCAGTACGACTGGGGAGGTCCAGGGTTCGATAACACTTTCTTTCCCCATGTCGCTGACTATTTTATCAGCCTCTTCCTTCTTGGCAAGAGGAAGTCTTCTAGCTGATTGCCGTATCGGTCGGGCATCTCCAGTATCAATCTTGTGCTGAACCACCTTAGTTCGACCCCCTTTTCCTCGTCCTGTATCGACGATGTCTTGATACTTCTTGACTTAATCTCTCAGTTTGGCCTGTTGAGCTGGTTTTATGTCTTTGGAAGATATGGCAATTAATTCCTCCAATTCTGTTGGTTAGTTGTTGGCTTGGCTAATCGTACCTCGTGCACTCCGGATCACTGAGGAAATTGACGAGCAGTGCCCCAAAATTCTTCCTTTCTTCAAGGTCACTGGAAAATAATTGACATTCATGACCCTTACCGGCACAAATTTGTCAGCACGCAATAAGGTCTTCCCTAGTGCAATCCCTCGTCCAATTTTCTCATCATGAAGTTTGGGCTCGAACATCACCACGTCTCCACTGCTCGCACTCCCGTCCAGGCGAGCCTCCAGAATGGTTTCAGCCCTCTCAGGTACGCTCACATCTTCAAGCAACAGGACACGGATCATCTTTTCACTTTTCCCATGAAGCACCAGCTCTTCTCCGTTGACACGTAGGATACCGCCTTTGAAATTCAACTCAAACCCTCTGGAGTTCATAATGTCCTTTCCAATGATTGCATCGTCTTCGATGTCCGCTACTAGTGCCTGATGTTTCACTTTAGTGCTGCCTAGAATCATTTCGATCGGTAGCTCACCATATACAGTAGCTGGCTCCCCTGTTGCTGTGCGTAGCTTCCAAGTGTTGTCGGTTTAATTTGTGCCGGTGTTCTGACAAAGGAAGGTCCAAGAATTGTCCTAGTCGCACCTGTATCTAGCAGCATGGTGCAAGGCTCATCATTGATGAGACCGTCTACGAAAACACCTTTGTTCTGTCGTTGAAGGATAGCGACATATGCGTTGTTGACCGGGGCTTGTTGGACACAGGCCAACGATTGCCCCTTCCCGTCGACCTTCTTTAGTTTTTCTGCGTCGGTGTCGATTTTTGGACATTTGCTACGCACATGGTCAATTTTGCCACAATTCCAGCATCTTATCTGTTTTTTCTCATGCAACACTTCCTTCATCACTTTTCTTATGGCAGCTTCAAAGTCAGCATGCTCCTGTGAGTCTTCCTCAATCCTTCGAACTTTACTTTGGCTTTTGCAGGATTGTTTTGCTGCCTCGAATTCCAAAGCGCGTGCCAGTGGGTCTGCGAGATGTGTTGGACGAGCTAGTGTCAACGCTTGTCTGGTTTCTTGGTCACGGAGTCCATCCAAGAATGCCTGAACCGCTAATCGCTCCATTACATTTTCGGGTGTGGCTGGATATGCGAGACGAACCAAGCGTGCAATGTCAGCTTCAAATCCTTGTATGGATTCGCCTGATTTCTGGCAGCGATTTTTCAGCTGGGAGTGGTATACGTATTCCAAATGGGCCTGGTCATATCGTAATTCTAGATGTTTAATCAGCTGATCATAGTCCTCCTGTTCTTGGGCGGTAAGAGTTTGTAGAATATTCGTCGCTTCTCCACGTTATGCAAGTGTTAGTGCTACAGATCTTTCCCTTGCATTCCATCCGTTTGCTTCGGCCGCTGCTTCAAACTGCCGGTAATTTGCCCATGGAGTTCTTCCGTCGAACTGAGGCGGCTTCATGGAAAGCTTCCTTGTTTCAGAACTGACCCTGACATCTTGTATGCCCTTTTGAACTTCATCCAAGTTCAAACTCAGGTCCAGCATTGAATTTTTGTTAACCGATTCTGTGGTGTGCGCAGTGTTAATTCGTTTTTCCAGTTACTGATACTTTCCTTTATTCTGTCCATTTCCGCCTCGACCCCATCTTTGATTTATCTACCTCCGTGTTCATTTGCTCCCTAATTTTATCTATCTCCGTCTCAACGATTCCCATTCTTTCTTCTAGAAAATTCGCCACACCACACAATTCTTTTTTTAGGCCTTCTGTGTTTTCCAGGAACTTCTCTTCCAGGCTTCTTGCATTTTGTTGCAGATCTTCTTTCAAGGATTTAGTAGTTTCTTCGAGTTTATTCATTACCGAACTTAAATCACCTCCGGGAACTTCGAATAAAAATGTCTCGGGGTCCTTACCTTCTTGTATAAGACTTTCTGCAAGTCTTTCCTGAAGTACTAGCTTTTTACAGTTGTTTCCAGTTCCCTTTCCTCCAATTCCTGTTTCAATTCCGCGACTTTCAATTCCAGAAGGCGCACTTTTCTCGAACACATTTTGTCTCTGAACGAAGTAACAATCTGTTTCACGGGAAATGTGTATCAGTTTATATTCCTGTTATACGCACAACCGTACACTTCGCGAACACTTTGTTCACCAGGACACTGTCTATTTTCCGCGAAAAATGGTCTATCAGTTTATTTTTTTCGGAATACGGACTGTCCACTACGCGAGCACTTATTCATTTTATTAATTTTACTTCTGACACCACTGTAATGAAAATAATCTAAACTTCGTTAAACTAATTTGTTTCAACTTCTAAAAATACAGCCACTAATTTATTTCAAATAAATACAGTATTGTTTCGCTAAGCCACTGTACCTATATCTCCAGCCCTCTTCGGTGCGGCTTATTTATATGCGTACAGATTTCTTTCCAGAACCTCTCGAATTTCTCGATGGGTCGGTCGCTGTTCGAATAGGTGGCTCTGGAGTATTCTGGAACTCTGGAACTCCGGCACTCCGATATACTTGAGTGGTGATGTCATCGTTGTTTACAAGTGAATGCAGTTGCGACGATGCTGAATTATGCAAATGAGGCGACAGTCCGGCCTAAGTTCGTTACAATATATATACAACTCTGCGTAGAAGTAGAATCCACCGCCTGCTGATTACTCAAGTGGTTGGTGATTTACGACCTTCTTAGATTTCTGGTTCTACCTTACCTGTCAGAGTTGTTTCTGTACAATGGGGAAATACAATTTCAGCATACAAAGTTGCTGCGTTCCTCGATTTTTTTTCGCATTCGCCATAAATTAATAGCATGTTCACTTTTTCATCTCCTGTATACATGTTTGCTGAACAATTTAATGATCTAGGTACAGTTAGTTATTAGGTTATTGATGAACATTAATGTCTTACTTGTCATAGTTATTTTTGTTTCCGTAGCACACTTTTGATTTTTAACCAAACAATAAGAATTATGTCATGGAGAATGGCAATAAATCTGAAAAACTGAGTTAGCATCATTCGTTTCTGAAACTGAATAGACTTACTTGGAGATGTTTACGGAATCGAAAAATGTATAATTATACACAGCGTTTTATCTAGAATTTAAAGTTCGATTCAGTTCCGAGTAAAGGTGCCTTCGAAATGTTTATTGATTCATTCACAAAACGATGTATACCTTCTTTTTATCGTAAATTATAGTAATGAATCTGATTTCGTTCATTTTGTATCCACACCATACTCGATGAGCGATATATCCCAATTTCTCATAGTTTTTCGAAATACGGTATTGGATTGTGATCCATACAATTTTTGATTAAAAACCATCAATAGATTTATCGTGGAAATAAGAATCTAATGAATGTGTGTCTGAAAGATGTTGTCATTTGGAAAAATTGGATTTTTTACAATTAGTATCAAATGAGCTATTATTATTTTCCACTTGCAGAACACATTTAAAATTGTAGATGAAAGGTGTGCTCATAATTTTTTTCTTATAAATACTGGTCTGCAGCTTCCATTATAACCCATTCCGAATATTTATCTGATTATCCGCTATTGCAGAACAAGGATTCTGGAAACGTTTTTGCTCTACACCAGTTCATGATATTCGATAGTGATTGTAAGTATGCCATAGCATGATTAATGTTTCATAAGCCTGCGGTATTGAAAAAAAACAGTTGCTTGATGGCAAAGTAGGCTTGCGTATCATTTATTTTTACTCAAAAGAGAAACCCACTTACTGAAATGACCATCGAGAAGAATGGGACTTAAACAAGCAACATGTCATCTTCCTTGAAGACAAAGCAATTCCGTTCAAATTTAAAAACCCAACGTTCACCACATGGACAAAAAATATTCCGAGCAGATTAACAAACTGAATGGTAGTCAAATGATATTTGATGTACGTGTATATCTGGTTGGAAGATATCAGGTTACCAGAAATCAAATGTTAACATTCCAGCGTGATGTAGCAGAAAATAATCGTTAATAGTTTTCGATGCTCGCAGCTTCTTTATTATGAGTTGGGAGGTCTTCGGTGAGAACGCTCTATTTCTTAGTCCGATAAAATTATGGTAAACTTGAAATGGAAGATTTTGGTGTTTTATTTCATATTCATTCATTAGTTTTCTTCGATACAAATAGAATGCGTCTATGAAAAAAGATTCAAGCTTTTCTATTTGCAGATAATTCAGAAAATCACTTTCTCTTGAACGACGGTAAGATGGTAATAGTAAAAAATATAATTCGAGATTTCGATGGTTATCACTTGTTTACTACTTATGAAGCTTGAAAATACGAAAATAAAAAATGGCCGTATGTGTTCTATATCGACTTCATTTCTGAAAAATATCTTCACAGAAAAATATTTCTATCAATATTCAAATGAGAATGTTTCCCTTTCCAACGTGTTTTGAAATATTATGTAAAAGTTTTCCCCTTGAATTTTTAGGAACCAAGAATTGAAGAATCAGGGTTATGTTATGTTATGATTTTTTACCCCGTTTTTATTAGCTCGCTCATGTGTCTCTACGGTACAAATCTTGCAATCAATTTCAAACTATCTTCCCGAAGAGCTAGAGACCTGAAACTTCGGAAGTGGCTCAGAACTTGGTGACAATACATTATTGAATCGTGTTCTTGTCTATCTGTTTGTTTTTATACGGGCCAGAAAAAGTGAGGTTAAGATCACACAATCTCTCCATAACGGTGACGTTGTTTTGCGATTCAGAGTGTGCTCCGCGATAATGAATCCTATTGCGATTCCCAAACTTACAGGCATCGTGCAACGGAGAAAGTGATGTTGAAGCTTCAGAGAATAGGCAGGAAGAACGAGCATATGAAAACTCGAACATAGAACGGAAGAATTCTCCCAAAAATCCGGATACCCAAGAGGAAAGGGCGACACAGGGTTGAATGAAATGAATAATTATTTAGGCATTTTTTCAATATATCTCGTTTATAAAACGGAATAAAAAGTAGAAAATCATTATTTTTTTTTTCAATATACCACATTTATTAAACGGACTAAAAAGTCATTATGTAAATATATTTTGTATAATATACCACGTTTTTAAAACGGACTTAGAATTATAAAAAAATGCTCCTAGCCCTATACAGATTTATATCCTTATACAGATTCCTAACCCCATAGAGATTGTCCTGAACATTTGTGATTGTGAATTTTTAGAATAGAATCAACTGTAATGGAATTTATTTCACCAAGTTACAGTGATGTATGTTTTTGGCAAGTCAATCAGGTACAAAATGTTGATTATTATGGATTAAAATTGATTAAAATATGGTTGAAATATACATCTAAAAATATCACCAAACATACATACAAAATTAACACTACAACTACAATATACACCAAAAAATATCACAAAACAGACATTAAAAATTTACGCAGTTGAAGAACAAGAACATGACTATATCGAGTAAGAACTCAAGACACAATATTGAGAAGTGTTCCAAGATATTCGTCGATAGAGTAAAAACAGTGGAAAGTATGTGTCGTTTCAGTTCTAATTCAAAACAGTTGTAATTGAGCAACTTGAACTCTTGACGTGAGAAATTGTAGAGCCCAACGTTCAGTGAATTCAACTATGAGATGTTGAGCCTATATCGAAAGGCCTCAGGTCGTTTGTTCGACGAGTTTGATAATCGTGAAAGTCGGAGTTGGTACAAACAATATATTTATTTCTGTGAATCTCTAGAATAGTGTAATAGATGAATAGGGAGGGAACAGGCATAATAGAGAAATCTTTGAAGATTTGTTCACTGTAACCAGCACCAGCAATAATTTCTATTGCTCTTTTCTGCATTTTAAAGACTTTACACGAATGAACAGAGTTTCCCCAAAACACTCTACTTTCCGTAATGTATGTGTATGTGGAAGGAAGAGAAATAACTGGAACGTATAGTGTTGTCGCAAAGTTGATTTTTTATGTTGCGTAACAGAAATATTGAAATGCAACAGAAACCCCTCTGGTCTTGGCAGCTCGTACGGCCTCATCTCAAGTCACCAAAGACTGTCGATAGAGAAGGGTACTATCATCCTTGATGTGGTGGACGATCTACTTGAGCTACTACTAAACATTGCGTCTCAAGTTTCAAGTATGACAACGACATTTTTATCATAGCCAAAGGCGAGTACAAAAGAAAAGAACCTTCTGTGATCTACATGTGGTTTGGAATCATCAAGAGAAATTGAATATCAACTCTTCGAAACACAACTAGAAGAACAAAGCTCCAACACTTGAGACCAGAATGGAATCAAGAAGTAAAGTATCTAGAATGCAAACAACTTTGGAACCGACACGTAGGAAAAGTGCTAGCAAAGCAATATCCTTACTCGATGTGCCAAAGTAGTGCAGGACCAAGCAAGCCACAACAAAGAAAACCTCAGAGATAGTGCATGCCTTACCGGAGCAATGAGATCAACTTCAACTGCAGCATTACCAGCACTACTAGACCTCAAGTCTTAGTAGAGAGGGAAGTTCAGACTTGCATCATGTGAGGGACTCACCCACTACTGAAGGTGCATATCTGGCTTACCACCCGATAGATAAGATCAGGCTTTGAGAAAAAAATTGCACCCAGCTGAGCGAAAAGAGTAAGTGGAGCAGAGAAACTATCCGCACGCTGAGAGAAAACACTATAATATGGTATATAGACGGGCCTATGGGGACTTGAGCAGGCGTCTTTGCGTATTTCAAGCGGACATACACGCTATTGGCAAATGCATCGAGCTCAACTCCAATAGAAACTACAAGAACAGGCACATCACAAATCTGTACGACATTTGAGCAGCTATCGAAGAGTTGAATTTCCCCAATATCCACTCGAGAATGATATAGAAATACCTCTTTAAAATAAATGAATCAGACAGAAACAACAAAGTAATCCTCCTCTTGGTGCCAGGACATATGGGAGTTGTGGTAAATGAATGAACGGATGCATTGGCACAAAGAGGTGCTGATGAGGAACTCAACAGAGAAAACGAAGACACATTGAACCCTCAGGCATACGGCAGGCTGAAGTGCTCCTAGGCAATTTCAACCAAGATAAGTTCAAAACATTAGCCACCCCCAGGAGAAGTACTTGAGTCATTAACAGGGGCGATACAACGGCAGAAAACACCTCAGGAAGCTTGGTTCAGAGGAGAACATTTCGTGAAGGTTCTACGAAGAGGAACTAGTAACACTTTTCCTCATTATGGTGCATTGTGATGCTGAAGGTTAAAAGAAGATTGAAGAACCTGGGATTATACCAGCTGACAGAGGGGGAGATATCATAATTAGATTATCAAGGATTAGAGGCTCGAGCGGCTGCTCTAGAAGAGGAGAAGTGGCACAGTAGACCTAATGGGTCGATGTACATAAAATAAGATTGAGGAACCCAGGATTATACTAGCTGACAGTGGAAAAAGAACCATCATTGCATTCCCAAGGATATGAAACTGAGGGGCTGCAAGAATAGTTTGATTTTGATTATACTTTTTTCATTGGATGAGGTGTACTTCGAAGTTGGTCTCACTTGAATTTGAAAAAAAAAATTGTCTAAGGGTAGCAAAATAGAGGATATTGAATTTTGGTTCGTTAACCGATTCTATCAGGCATAACTTTGTACTGGGTTGTCCGATTTGGATGATTCTTTCTTTATTAGATAGTTCATCATATTTTGATTTGTAATAGGATAATTCACCCCTGTGGGTAGAAAAATTGGGGATGATTGATTTTTCACTTGTGAACATTGGCACACATTGACATTGACAGATTGATATTGTCATTAACTGAAAAGTAAAAAATAAACATTCTTATTAATAACTAATCTCCTAAACTAATGTATGTTACTGATTTTGAGTCGGCGCCAAACAAACAAACAACGAAGATCATTGAATTTCTTGAAAAAAAATATCAAAACGCCACCGCTCAACCTACTGCCATCATTTCACGCTTTACTTAATTCAATTGCTAGTTTTAGTTACATACATTAGTTTAGGAGGATAGTTATTAATAAAAATGTTTATTTTTTCTTTTCAGTTTCTGTTTTCGACGGTTTCATGTTTTGTTAAAAAGTTTTCATTAAATCTTATACACACAACCTAGAAACAAGAATAATTTTGAGAAAATCTAGGCGATTTATCATTGATTCGTTAAATGGGGATAGTGGGTTATTTTGCAAGAGAACAACAAATGTATGTGCAAATCAGATCGAAAATATAGCTTGTCTTAGACTCATCAACGATAAGAAATTGAACTGTGAAACTGACAATATATCGGAAACGGAGGAGAAATAAGGAAAATATGTCAACAGTAGAAATGGTAATTAGTTGTTGACATTTGAATGGTTCATTTTCAATGGGATTCACATTCATTATGTCATTAAGTATTGGGTGATCCTCAACAACTCTAACAAATTTTTTTTTGTTCGAATATGTAATGCATCTTATGAACAGCACAGTTAATAATAGGAAGAAGGTAATGAAATTGCTGGTAGAGTTGCATACCGTAATTTGGTATTTTATATATAAATTCAGTTTTTTCCTGGGATCCTCCCATTGACGAAAAAATATTAGCTTTTATTGATGAAAAAAATCATTACATTGCTTTGATGACATTTTTACGAATAATTCTATACAATTTAAACGTAATGAGTCAGCGCGCTCTCAAAAAATTGACGTTTTGGCGAATTTTTGCCGTTGTCAGATCCAAAACCTGTAGAAGAAAACTTGTTTGCTTGCTATATGATATCAATTACTAGTACAGTCTTGATGTTTTCTATAGAGCATTTAACATTGGTATAACGTTCTTTGTGAGATAGTGACCATGTTTATAAGATTTGGTTCAATCTAACGAAGAGGTTTCTCAACAAATCGCTCTGGAAAAACATTGTATTGGATATTCGCTTTTATGAATTTATCAGTTTTTCTATTAAGATTTTTGGTGGGATTGAGGTGCATATATTTCTCATGAATTTTATCGTACCTACTGCTTCTTTTTTCTCATTCCTTGTTTTTGGTGGGTATCCCATAGAGGTCAACTGTCCCCACTTTCCTGTAGCCTTTACAGTGTTTCCACGAAAATATCACAAGACAAAGTGTAATAACATGTTTCTGCTTTACTAAAAATATATTTGATCATACCATTCGTTTTTTTTTCCGATCAATAGTTCATTCAATCATTTATATTATACACCTTGGTGCTGACATGATGATTGAGGCTGTTATGTGCGAGTTTTTTCATGTATATAGTATTGGAATGATCTAGTTTTTCTTTGAAATGGTGGGCTCTCTTGGATTCGTTACAGATCTATCTTATTCTCGTTATTTGTTTTGCGTTACTCAGAACGCACTAGGAGTACGACTATTGGTGTCGTGGATTGGCCTATGCTGACATCTGTTGGTGACCTATTAATGTTCACGAAATTTCGTGTCATTAAAATTCCACGATAACAGGTCTGAGCTTCACCGCACAGATTATAGGTGTCACTATCTATAATTTGATGCTTTCCACATTTTTGTATTGCCGATAGGTATTAGCACTACGAGATATCTGATACGAATTGAAAGAGACCACAAGCCGTCCTGATGATTGGGAAACCATAAAAAGGCTGTAGGCGGATGGTGGGCTCTCTTGGATTCGTAACAGATTTCTCTTATTCTCGTTATTTGTTTTGCGTTACTCAGAACGCACTAGGAGTACGACTATTGGTGTCGTGGATTGGCCTATGCTGTTGGTGACCTATTAATGTGCACGAAATTTCGTGTCATTAAAATTCCACGATAACAGGTCTAAGCTTCACCGCACAGATTATAGGTGTCACTATCTATAATTTGATGCTTTTTTTTCATATACATATATATATATATATATATATATATATATATATATATATATATGTATACAGAATAAGTGAATGTCGGAGATTGATTTAATTAGAGTTCGGATGATCTTTGGAATACGGAGTTGTGGGTTGACCAAATGAAGGAAAATCTGATAAAGTTTGACTAGTAGCCAATTGAGCTGCTTGAAGTGATATTGAACTTCGTTTGAAACCAGTCTCAAATTAAATCATATCATAACTTTGACATTCACTCATTTCAGGCACTGGAGATCAGACTACTACAATATAATTATTTCATGTGGATTAGTTGGGATTGGAATGAATATGGATTGAAGAAAGAGCTGTTGTTTTCTCACCGACATTTCGAATTAATTTAATTCATCCTCAGGGCTCTAGCGATGGTTCCTCGAATAGTGAAAAAGGTTTTAATTATTATTATACTTGTCACCATGTATCATTGTACTTAAAATTTATGTTAAAATGTTAAGAAAAAAAGTATTTACCAAAAAGTAGTTACTTCAGAGTTGAAATCCTTGAAATTTAAAAACTTATTCTGATAGATACACAAAAACGAAACTCAAACGGTCACAATGTTGCTTGTATACTAACGGGACGAAAATGAAATACTAAGATAAAAAACTAAGATTGAAATGAACAATTCATAAAAACTATACACTAAATAAAGAAACAATGCCGATGATTAATCAAGTCGAAAAAGGCTGTGTTTAAACCATCAATGTTTCCGGTGTTGAAGATTTGAATCATTTCGCTAACGAGTCTTTTCGAGAGATATAAGAATAAGAATAACTTTATTCAGGATAAAAAAAATACAGTTTACATTGATAGGAAAAAACAAATGAAGTAAATGAATAAAGTTTAGTGAGCGATAAGTGCTGATGCACTTGTTCCGTATAAAAAAGTATTTTTTATATATTTTTTTTAATATTTTTATTTATTCACTTAGGAAAAGGATACAAAATAATGTAATAACTGATAAAGGTGAATAAATGAGTACTCGATAAGTGTTGTTCACACTTGTTTCGAGAAATACAATACAATAAAATACAATACGATAAAATTTATGAATAATGAACCTACTGACTTAAAAATCTATGAATATCATACTTATCTAAATGTAAAGACAAATTTTTACAAACACATTCGCACACCCCATCTATGTGTAACTATAATTAATGTAAGGGTTGATGCATATCAATGCTTAACATTGTTTATATGCTCTTCGAATGAACAAATGTTATCAAAGATAAGTGGTATGTTAGGAAGTTATATTGAAAAAATAAAATAAACTGGACAATTTGATGTACTAATATATGCTATAAGGTTATATGATAAAAGTAATAACAATTTTGTTCATTCCCATATGGCTGGATATCTAGAACTACCGGGTTTGTGAAATCATAATTATGATTTTTTTCTCTGACATCTTCAACGAGATTAGTAGGATTGATAGTGTTAAGCTTTTTGTTGTCTTCTCATTTACCCACCTGTTTGTCCAACATAACACATATTACAGTCTTTTCAGTTGATTTTGTAAATTACATCAGATTGTATCTCTAAAGGAGTTTTTTCTTTCTGTCGTGAGAAAAAACGTTTTCCAATGGTGTTGTCATTTGTGAAGGCAATTTTTGAATGTTCGTCGTTCAAAACTGTTGCTATTCTTTCGGAAAGATTTTTAACATATGGTATTGTGTTATAATTTTTTGTTAATAAATTATGAGATGCGATGGACGATTCATCTTGATGTGTGATATGTTTGAATCAAATTATTTTAATTTCAATGGAGTGTTTTACCAACAAATATATGGTTCAGGGATGGGCAATAGTATGTCACCCAAAGCTTAATTTTATCCAATTTATTTGGTTAATAGAATCGTTCATGAAGATAAACCATCCATCGCATCCCATAATTTCTTAACAAAAAATCACAGCCATCCCTAGAGACAAAAAAAGACGAAATTCCAGATATATTCCAAAGTTTCCACATTAACATAAAATTCATTTCGGTAGTTGAAAATAACAATAGCATCGCATTCTTTGACACTAAAATCATTAAAAATATCGAAAATATTTTTAAGGTAGATTGGTACCATAAACCTAGCTTCTCAGAGAGATTTTTGAACTATTTCTCACATCATAATTTTCAGCATAAAATCAATATCATAAGGAATTCAAAATGAGAGCACTTCTATTTCGAATCCAGAATTCCACAAGAAAAACTTACACTAATAAAACAATATTTAGTAAAGAATAATTATCCAATTTCTTTGGTTAATAGAATCGTCCATGACGATAAACCATCCATCGCATCCCATAATTCATTAGCAAAAAAATATAACACAATACCATATGTTAAAAATCTTTCCGAAAGAATAGCAATAGTTTTGAACGACGAACATTCAAAAATTGCTTTTACAAATGACAACACCATTGGAAAACGTGTTTTCTGACGACAGAAAAAGAAAACTATTTCAGAGTTACAATCTAATGTAATTGACAAAATCAACTGTGAATACTGCAATATGTTTATGTTGGACAAACAGGTAGGTATTCAAAGAAACGTATGTCTGAACATAAGAAGTACACCAAAAAGCTAAACACTAGCAATCCCACTGCTTTCGTTGAACATGTCAGAAAAAAAAATCAAAATTATGATTTCACAAACCCGGTAGTTCTAGATGTTCAACCATATCTCTCGAAAAGACTTCTAAGCGAAATGATTCAAGTCTTCAATCATGACAGTGTAAACACCAGAAGAGACATTGTTGGTTTAAACACAGCCTCTTTCAACTTGATCAATCAAATGCCTTGATGAATTACTATTATTATTATCTCTGTTTTGTCGACACCTGGCCTCCTTATCAATAATTAAAACATTGGCATTGTTTCTTTATTTACTGTATAGTTTTTATGAATTGTTTATTTCAATCTCAGTTTCTTATCTCAGTATTTCATTTTCGTCCCGTTAGTATACAAGCAACATTGTGCCCGTTTGAGATTCGTTTCTATGTATCTATCACGTCTGAATATGTTTTTAAATTTTAATGATTTCAACTCGGAAATAACTTTTTGGTGAGTACTTTTCCTTAACATTTTTAACATAAATTACAAGAAGTACAATGATACATCGTGACCAGTACAATAATAATTGAAAAATAAAACCTTTTTCGCTATTTGAGGAACCATTGTTACAGAGCCCTGGGGATGAATTGAATTCATTCGAAACTTCGGCAAGAAAACAACAGTTTTCTCTTCAATCCGTATTTATCCCAATCCCAACTGAACCACAACCAAAACAGTGATACTGGATCACCAACCATTAGCTTTTGATAATTATTTCAATTGGATATGGTAAAATAATTTCAAAATTATAAAAAACTGACATATTGTTCATCAGGCCTGCAACCTTTATCTTAAAATCTTGCATTGAAATCGTACGTTAGCTTGAAATAGAAGAATTTTTTAATTTTTAGACCTTCCGACATATTATTAATACTTTGAGGTGCATACGAACATATCTTCTAACACATCCTTTACCATAAAAAAAAAATCCTCGTAACTTGAACTTCCTCGAACATCTAGAAAATAATAAATCAATTTCAACCAATTTTTCTGGGGTATATTCCGGAGGTGTTGCAAGAACTAAGAGTCTAAACGCGCTTGTTAGTTTTTGCTACGAGATGAGATAAAATGAGACAATGTAATTTTCTGCTTTAATAGATGGGAGCGTTACGAGTTAGTTTTTAATCGTAATGCAATATGAGGTATAGTCTGTCTACAATCTTGTTAGTAAGCACAAGCTATTGGCTCACACAATGGCGCCCGCATCGATTAGTTTTTGTTTTGGTTCGATGTCTATTGTTGAACTTTCACTCGTTGTTCTGAATCCACACAAATGATTATTCTTGAAGAAATATTGTATGGAAATCGTTCTTACCAAATTATTTGGCATTCAATATCGATATTATTGAATATTTGATATCATAAGTTTTTTTACTCATACCCTACGATCATATATAAGAATAGCAATAATAAAACATGTTTCTACGCATATAAAAACATATTACTAATAACGAAATTGAACACTGACGTTACAACATGGTGGAAACAGCTGTTGGGGGACAAACAAAGCATTTGAGTGTGTGGAGATCTTAGCTTTTTTGAGGTTGTTTTGTTGGTTTATTGTGATTTTATTAACACGTTTTGTGAAGATAAAATGGAAACAGTTTTCATCCAAAATATTTTCTGGAAAACAAGGGTATTCTGTTATGTAGCTCCCTCCTCAATGGCCAAATGATTAAAGAGTTCAGTCTCGGAAAAAGTATATCTAGAGTACCGAAAAGAATGGAAATGGTATTTTCACTGCAATTGAGTATATAGAAAACAAGTTGAAAGAATACTATTCAATCTGAGTCGCATAAGGGTGTATGTAATTGTACGACTTGGAAATTATTTATTGAATTCGATATTAAACGTCGAGAGATCTCTTTTGTTCTGAAACGTCAACATTTTGAAATGCTGTGTTTATGAACTTGCATTTTGACGAAGCCTCAAAATCAGAAATCAAGTGGGGTTTGGTCTGGAGATCTCGGAGGTCAGAAGTTGTTCGACCGTCTGCCTATCCACGTTTCCCTATGTACCCAGCCGAATTCAAGTTCTACCTAAAAAAACCGTCCAATATAATTGTATCTTCGGAGAATTCAATCCAAACTTTTGTTTCGAAATAGTATTGATCTCGACACTCAATCGTAAATCGTAGCTTTTCATTGGCCCAATATCTGCAGTTTTGACACAGTTCCATTAGAAATGAGAAAACAATTGCTTTGATAACCACGAACCATTTTCAATGCACACGCAGGAATGAAATGTTGAATTTGTATTAAAATGAAATAGCTGTAACTATAAGATGACTTTCATCAGTTTTTAGGTTTTCAACTACGTGCATAATAATGCCTTCCCAAACCATAATATTCAATTTACATCATTCATACAAAGCTTCCCAAATCTTTTTGAAATTTCATGAAGTCTATAAGAAATTAAGAATTCATGACAAGGCAACTCCTTCTCCTCGAAACCTCTCGTCAATATGCTGAGCGAATTTGACCCCCTATGTTTCATTGATTTTATTCATTGTGGAATCAGTTCTTGGTACTAATTTTGGGCTCAGTATTGCCTGTTTCATTTTTGTGGTCACTCCGTGGTACTGAAATCCGCTCTTCTCGTGAGTTTTTTCCAATGAAGTTATTTTTTCAGTTCCACCCAAAAATCACTTCTTTCGTGACTTTCCTTCAGGCTATTTCCTTATATTTTGCAGCCCAACTTGATGCTAACCCATGTTCTCGACAGTATGACCAACAGTATCTACGCCAATGATTGGAGGCGATATGTAAAGTTTTTGTAATAATTGAGAGCCTTTGTTGTAACGGTGATTGCTTCTCCGTATTCTTTTTTGGTGCGTTGTTTCAACGTACCGTAACAATCGGATACACCAGAAGGCGTTCCTAAAACATTACGCATAAAATTAATAAACGAGATTGGGTAGTTACAGAAGCGATAGATCGTTCATAGATTTTTCACACATTATTCTGTGTAATTCCAATTATAATAGGATATTATTTTTTGATTATGTTTTCGATCCGACTGGAGATCGTATTTCGTAGCTTTTGATCATTCTTCCTGAATATCTATCGATGATATATATATAATCCATCGCAGAAGATAATCTATGTGGAAGATCAAAAGAACCAATTCCTCATTTAAATTTTTGTCATCCAATCAATTGGTATTTTGAATCATAGAAAGAATACCAACATGATTTTCAAAATTGAGTCTACAGTCAAGTGAATTCAGAGAAAGTTGTTGATATAATTAGATGACATAATATCATTTCCCATGATAGTGTCTCATATATTGCATGTTGATGATGAGAGATTTGTTTTGTTAGTGTTGAACGAAAGCAGATTCAAGTTACACCATAATCTCACAGTATTTATACCCTTACCCATTTTACTAGAAATATTGTTCGATTTTTAGTCATACTACAGGATCGTTGTGTAGTCTACGAATAGTGAATACACCTCCAGTCTTAATATTCGCTAGGTCATTGAAATATAATAACAGAATAGGTCCAAGCACAGAGCCCTGCGGTACACCATTTTTAATGAAACCGATATCGAAAGAGCTGTAGGTTATTACAATCTTAGTTCTTTGGCTTAATAGGCCAGCAGAGATAAACATGATTTTCCCAAAATTTCATAATAATTACAAAAGTTTTGAAACTTCAGTAGAGTGAAGAGTACATTCAAATGATAATAAGTCGTACTCTGCAACCCTCTTTTCTGAACAGAAGATGTTGAAAATCAGGATTTAACAAATTTTCACATAATTAGCGCGGAAAAATTTGCAGAAAATATGCAAACTTTCGATGTTTTGAAAAATAGCAATTAACATCCTCTGATAATCTTGCAACCATTCAAACAAAATGTGACCCCCACACCAAACATGATTGTCCTTCGAAGTTTTTGAAAATGTTTTAGTGTGTTACAATTTTTTCCATGTTCAAATCTAATGTGAGTAAATTATTATTTTTTTAATCCGTTTTTGGCTGATGATGGACCTTTATAGGTCCGAAACATGTACCATCCCTATTTAAGAGGGTAATAAACATTGTGGGGTATGATTACGAGTTTTCTTGGAATATTCCATTCCACTCCACTTTGAGATAAGATGGACTTTTTTCACAAATTAAATTTCAAAATGGAAATGTTTGTTTTATCGAAAAAAAATTGTTATTAATCCCAATTTTTCGATGAAAATTCCAAAAGTTCTGCAAACTCGAAAAAATAACTAAAATAATGTTCTTGAGAAGAGTTTTACTTTGCAACCCCTTGCGTCAAACGGAAAATATATTTTCATTATTTTTTTTTTATCAAAATAAGTATCGAATTATTACAAGAGTTTCAAATAATGGTTGCAAGTGGAGATGTCCTGACGTAGAATGTTTTCATTAATTTGCAACCTCGTCTGCAACACGGAAATAAGGGTAAAATCAAAAGAAAAATATTTTCGTATTCGTACTCTACCAAAAAAAGCAAAAGTTCTGCAAATCGGGCAGACAACTCATTTACCAATTGGTGGCAGTATAATGATTTGCAAACTATGTTACGATGCGGAACATTGGATATTAAAAATATTTCGACGCCTGTGTTATCTGCATAATAAAGATTTTTATATACCTAATAAATAACATTAATTGTGTTACCAAGTTAAATATCGACCAAAAAGCATCGCCAACGGTAGGTGAAATCATTCAATGTTGAAAGATAATGTTTTCGATATGAATTCATACCATCATATTACAATTAGGAATTATGATTACGTTTGATGGAGGATCGTGAATCTCTCGACACGTTTCCATAATTTTTTTGATTCATTACAAAATGAAATTTGATTAATATTGTGATAGCGCGTCACAGGAAACAGTCGAATTTTTTCCTCACCCTGCCCAGGTTGAGTCTGTAGGCATGTATTTACCAAGAGTAGGAGTGCAGATAATGAACTGTCTGAACATTGGCAACACAGCTTCTGTCCGTTCCCGATTTATTTTAGATTTGGGTATTCATTTGAGTCGATTGCTGGATGGAAGAAGTGGCGCCGATAAAAGTTCACACAAACTATACAGCCGATTTATTTTATTATTTGTTTTTCAATGGTTATTTCTGGAGATGATTGAAATCAAGTTTTTAATGGCCATATCAATTATTTTTCAATGCTAGAGTCGAAATGTATTGTGAAAAACTGAGTAATTTCAAATGATACACAGAGTGGGTATCGTTCTCCCTTTGAAATTGATTCTCAAGGGTAACTGTGGCCGAAGATATTATCAATTCAATGTCAAAATTGAAAGATGGCGGAAAAAGTTTGGGACCGCGATAAATTATGAATTACATCTCTAAATTCGAGAATTCAAGATGGCGGATGAAGTTTTGTGATTTATATTTTCATTCGTATAGGAGTGTTCGATATCGATGATTATGGATTTTTTTTCAAAAATCAAGATGGCGGACTGTTTTTTTTACTAATGGTCCGACTGATTCTTTTGAAAATTAATATCCTATGGTTTTTGAGGTCTAGGATATTGAATTCCATGTTAAAATCACAAAAATTAAGGGGGTAAAGATAAAATAAATATAACAATAACATTATTCAAATGTATTAAAATGGAATTTCATACGACAAACTTCCGGGTCTGTAATTACCGGTTATCAGATGAGAATATCATCCCACATCTAACAAAATATGAACAAAAGCTTGTCTTGGAAAGTTTTTAATTTTTACAATTTTGTCAGCTTTCTGTCTTGAATTTCCCGATCGTAAAATCGGTTTCTTGCAAAAACCAATGATTTCACGAAGATATTTTCTGTATGGACTCGGTGGTCCCATAACAATTCGGGAATCTCTTAATTTTTGCCATTTATCATGTAATATCACTTTTTTCTTAAAAATCATCATAACCAAAAATCACTAAAGTTCTCGAATTTACAAAAATGCGTTGAATCATTTGCTCAAAAAAATCGTTAAAAAAACTGAAGGCATTGAACGTTCAACCTAGAACTGTGTTACGTCCCCTCTTTATTTTAATTTAATTTGAGATCTAATATCGATCTCACAAATTTTTATTTTTCAGCAACGTTTCTGTTTGATGATGATGTACTCGCGAGATTCACAATCGATAACGTTTTGATATTTTTACTTCCATACAGCATCGATTATTCATTTAAAAATCTCTTCGATTGCTATAAAGTCATATTGTGACAAGTGGAAATTTCAAATGAAGACTGATTTTTTGCTTTCCAAATACAATACTTTTTTAGCAGAAGTTAGCAAAATTTTGTACTCCTTCGATTGTTGCATTCAAAAATGTTGGATTCAATTTATTTCGCTGATTATTCGAAAACAGTGATTGTTTCTAAGATTAATTTTAAAAATTTCGTAGTGGTTAACTACGTAACCGTATTATTTTTGGGTGCAATTTCAATTAACCATTACAAAATATAACAGATATACGCGATGGATAATCAAGTATTTAACTGGCCCACTGTAGACATATGTCGGTCGAATATACATCTTAAACCTATCTGCACAATGTTTACAATGTATGGCCAAATTAAAATGAAACAAATCAATTAAATAAGAAAATGTTCCATTGAACAATGACGGTTGCAAATCTCTTGCGTCACGTAAAATATTAGTCGTAATCAAAACTGCAATTTGCAGAATTTTGCAATTTAAGCAAAAAATATATTAAAAAACTTTTTATTTCAATGCTGTGTGTATTGAAAATGGAGCGTCGATAAAAAAGTTTGATAAATAAATGAAGCGTTTTTCAGAAATGGTTGCAAATGTACGTGAATATGTTAATTTTTTTTCCATTCACTTATCCAATTTGCAGAACTTTTGTTATTTTTTTTAACAAATGACAATGAAAAACTCAAAAATATGACAAAAAACTAGGTTTCTAACTTTTACAAGGTTGCAAACATAATGCATATTGTAAAACATCATTACTATCGGTATGTCTAGTTTGCAGAACTTTTGCAATTTTCTCTGCAAAAATAAAGCATAAAAACGTTTTTTGCAATTGAAACAATGTTCCGTTCATCGCAGACTTCTGCAAAACTTTATAGTTTGTTTTCATTAATGCACTAACATACCATTGAAGTTTGAAAACTTTTGGAATTAATGTGAATTGATTATTTATTTCTGCAGGCCTATAAGTGAGACTCCAACCAGTTATGGCTTTGGCCTCTGAGCCCATAATGGTGGAGTTTACGCAGCAATATTTGATGATTAAAGCAGTCAAATGCTTTGGACAGATCTCAAAATATTGCAGCGCTCGCTTCTTTCAAATTCGGATTTGAGTATATAGTTTTCAGAAAATGAGAAATGGCATCTCCGGTACTTTTATTAGGTTGAAAACAGAATTATTTGAGAAGTAGAATTTTGTGGCGAGCCAAGAAAACCATCAATCTAGTTTTTACTAATTTTTCAAATATTTTTCCCAGGGACAGAACTAAAGAGATTGGTCGAAAGGGATCATCAGTACCCTTTTACAGAGGTATGGTATGGTCTTCAGAAAGTCTGGGGAAATTCCTCAAGAATTATTAATAAGGTGGATATTTTTATTGAATTATTGTAAATACTACTAGAAGTTTCGTTTTTCACATGATTTATTGTATCCATCAGATTCTTCAGATTAGAATTGACGCAATATTTTTAAATAATCACTGAAAAAATATCTGTAATTCACCTTTGTTAGTTTTCCAGTATCAGAAATACTCGAAAAAAACAGGAATTTGGGACACTCTATAGTTTATTTCTTGACATGTCCTACGGACACACATCCGAATTTCTCACTGCTACCTTATTAAAGGCACACGTTGTGTTGAAAAGTTAATGATACCCTATGGAGTAATGAAATTCCCAGCCGAAATATGAATCTCGAAACAATTTACCCCATATACGAGTTAATTAGAATCAACTTCTTTCGATGATCGCTGCAGGAAGTGCCATTAAACGGCTCTTTTCATTAAGCATTTTTTTATAACATTTAAATGCCGAAATATGATTTCGGCTTGTATCGCTGACAGGCATCGCAAAAATCTCGAGACTTTCACTTTTATGTTTAATTTTTTATTCTACACCTGTTGGGGCCTGAATCGGGGCTCCATCTGCTTCATAAATTAATCGGTGGAACAATACTTCGGGATTTTATTATAATATTCATTAACAGAGTTGATTATGCTTCATTACGATGGGTTACGTAATATGCTAATGTGAAAATTATTATATTCAGAATGACACTAATTGGGACTCGGTAGCAGAATGAGTTATTAATTTATCAGAAAAAACAGCAGAAGCATGTGTATTCAGTATGAAGTACACTAATGTAGACGTTATGACTTGTCACGCTCCGGTTTGAGAAATGTTCATATCCAAATAATACTGGATAGAGAACATAATGTCATTGAAGAAGTACGAATGAAAATTATTTTGGATAATATGTATATATAAAAATGGATGTTGGTAATATTAGGGTGTTTTTTTACGAATATTTTTTTTCGCTCCCAACCGAACATTTTATTGAAAATGTAAAAAAAAATCCTGAAAATTGGTACTTTTGATTAAGTACTTTCCCAGAGCGTGAAAAGATTTCCCATTTGAGATACACTTAAACTTTGTTGTTTTTATTTCAAATATCTATCTATATAACTCCGCGGTATTACATGCTATCATATCGTACCAAAGCGCGATTTACTATTACATGCTCTACAAAAGTGCCTATGGCGACGTAGCTCTAATCTGCACCTGTAAGATTGTACGGGTCACTTAATCTGATTTTTGTAGAAAATTCTAATTTTTTGACGTTTTTTCATAAATGACTAGATTTATGGAAAAATGTTAATAACTAACTTGTAGAAAATTTCTTACATAATAAGGCCCGATTTCACCAACCTCTTTAAACGAGTTTTGTTGAAATTAAACTTAGAATAAGCTTTCTACAGTCATATTGGATTTCACCAGGAACTATAAACCGCGTTTAGTTCTAAACGGCGTTTCCACTCAAAACGGGCTGAATTTGGCCAGTTACCAAGTTAAACGACGTTTAGTTCATTGGTTCCGTGCACGTTTGACAGATGGTTGATATTGGAGGTAAAACTACTTTTCTGATTTGTTTATGTTGGATTACATGTGTTATTGTTTAATTCGTAGATGATCATGCCTTCATATTGTTCTGTTGTGAAATGCAATAAAAATGCATCAAAAGACGGCCGAATAAGATTTTTCAGGTGATTGTACATGTTTGTATTTTTGACCCTGTTATCAGAATTCCATCTGCTGTTGTAAGAAATAGAAATCATTGTGAAATCTCCCAGAGAAGGCAAGCAGCCTAGATACATGCCATCAAACGAAAAGACTGGTCTGATAAGTTAACGAAATATGGTAGAGTTTGTTCCAGATATTTTCACTCTGGTAAAGAAAATATGTTGAACCAGTTTATTCAATAAGCTGGGTGCCGAATGAAGTCCAAAGAAGAAATTTATTTGATGAATTATATTTTCACATTCCAACTTGAAATTCATTGTAGAAGATATTGTCACTTTTATCAAGTTTCTTCAAAAACTAAACTTTGGAACACCCACAAACATATCACAAAACATGAGCCAAACACGAAAGTTATCGGTTTTCAATTTTTAGGTTATGTTGTCACTTGGCTTTGGCTCCTCTACAAAACAACGAAATCTACGCAAAAATGGCAGAACCGTACATATTTTACTATGTTGCCAGCTTTTGACTGTCCTTAAACTAAGTTTCAATAAACTCGGTTTAGCTTTCGTCTGTTTGTGTCGGTGAAACTGGATCGAGGTTTATCGAGATTAGAATCTGAGTTCAGTGAGAACGGAGTTTAGTGAATCGCCGTTTATCTGTCTTGTGGTGAAATCGGGCCTAAGTCATATAAACCGAATCGCTAAGATTTTTTTTTATTCACAGTTTTTTTATTATGAGCATTTATACATTTGTACAGAATATTTTACAGATACAGATTATTTGCTTTGTCTTACATAATGTTTCTCACTTCAGTTATAATAATAATATTATTTTTAACACTCACTTTTCAAAAGTGGAGGATTTTATTGCTAAATTTACCTGATTGTATTCTGAAGTTTGTATCATATTGAATCATTCTTTGATATTCATCTAAGTTTCCTTTTTCTTCCAAGTTGAAAAATATTAGGGATTCGCAGAACCATAACCAAAATGATTTGTTGAAAATATAAACAGGATGTTCATAAAATCAGATGTGGAATCATCTGCGACTGAAAGATAAACTTTAGTCACTAGCTTCCATCGTCAAGATAACCTCTTGTGGGGTATTCATGTTTTAATGTCAGAAAACTCGAATTTCAAAGTGTCTCTCCAAAAGAAATGATTCTAACTTTTTCCATCTTTGCAAAGTGAATTGCTTCTTGAAAATGTGTTTCCCATTTCTCCCGGTCTTCCTGATGATCGTGGAAGCGTGAAATAGATTTTCGTCGACAAACATGTATTGAAGACCTAGTGAATACGATGTCTTTCCTGCGTCAATGTTACGAATGATTTCTGGAGAGTACTCTCTTTTGGAAAACATTCTTCTTTGCCTCATTCATCTTTATGAGTTCTTAATTGAGACTGGAATAGAAAATCAAATAACTATCTGAATGAAAATGCAAATTTTCAATTTCAGATTTTTTCTTTTGAGTTAGGGCCTTTTCAGAATATCTATCAGATGTAGTTCAATGTCCAGCGTGGCTTTAGCCGGGGGAGTAGTTGTTTTCTGTTAGACATTCACAAAAAATAACTTCATTTTAATCGTGGATTTTTCAATTCACAGAAAAAATTTTCTATCAATATTCAATTGAGAATGTTTCCCTTTTCAACATAATCAAACATTTAAGTCGTCTCCTTTTTTTCAAATCAGTCATTATCAGATCATACTTGTCAATTTGATCGATAAGAATATCGAAAACCCTCATCAGTAAATTTTTTACTCTGCCCCAGATATATTTTGCATTCCCACATTTGTACGGGGTAGATATCATTTGAGTTTTGAATCCTGCAGCTCTCCAATCGGTACTTATGTTTTTGCTTAAACAGTTTTTCCAAATCTTGGGCCAATTTTTGTTCGTGATTTTTTCTTCTATGCGACCGGGGATAATCTCCTCCTCCATGATATCTCCGTCAAGACTTCGCGAGGATATTTGTGTATTTTCATTGATGTCAAGCTTCATTATTATATTGTGAACATTTTTGAAAGATTTGTGCATATTACCCTGCGAGTTCGTTATGAAGATATCATTTAATATCGATTTATATTTTATTTTAGTTTCCTCGGGAGTCCATGATTTGAACTGAGTTTTGATTAGGAGAGCTGCAGCTTTGTTTTTATGTTGATCAATTCAATCCCCCTCTACTATGACAGTTATACAGTGCTTCTCAAAAGTCCCCTTCCCCTTATTATTTTTGGAACGATTATACATAAACAAGTGAAATATGGAAACTGAATATTGAAGGTTGTAAACTCTTCTACTAGTGATGATAGATGAGGAAATCGTCAAAGATGGCGTCACAAGGTCATTGTGACCAATAATTTCGAATGGAACCCTACGGCAAGCGACACCTCTTTTAAAAGGTATCGAAACAAACCTATTCAATGATGCTAATTTTGTTTGTGTTTATGGTAGTTTTGGCAACTCGCTTTTGAAAAACGCAAAGCTGTGATGAATCAAATCAGTTAATACTAAAATTCCTAATTCAAGCTCCGCCTCTGGATAGTTGACGTTTTTGTTAGTCTCCCTAATTCGACGTTTTTGTAATTGTCCAAGTTTTTTTACATTTAATAATTTGTGTATGGTTGATCGAACGTTCAACTGTTTTAGCAGCTTTTGGTACTTTTAATATTTTTGTACATTTTAATAATTTGTTAAACTGTTGTGAGCCGAACGTTTAAGTGCTTCAAGAAGCAAAATGGTACGTGCTTCAGGTGATAAAGTAGCAGCGATCCTAATTCTTGGTGAAACAGGACAAAATATTCATGCATCAGAACGCATTTTTAATGAGGAGGTTTCCCGAGCGCCCCGTTTCGAGGACATATTTAAGGGAGCTTCTTCGTAAGTTTGGAACAACGGGTAGTATTGATGATGTGAAACGATCTGGCAGACCACACATTTCTGATGAGAAAAAAATTGATATACTGGCAGAAGTAATAGTTAATCCTACTTCTTCAACAACTCACGTTGCATCTACCTGTGAAGTCAGTCGAAGTACAGTACACGGGGTGTTAAAAAAAACAAATTTCATGAATACAAATTAAAAATGGTTCATCAACTCTCAGACGACGACCCAGACCGAAGACTAGAATTTTGTGAAAATATGGAAACTAAAATTAACCAATAGCCAGACTATGTCAAAACAATTTGTTTTAGTGATGAAAGAACTTTCTATCTAAATGGAAATATTAATACACAGAATGTGAGGTATTGGAGTGACGCAAATCCTCACCTGTTTCGTGAAACACATACCCAATTTCCCCAGAAGGTGGATGTTTGGGAAGGTATCCTGGGAATCCACATCGTTGGGCCTCTTTTTTTAAATAGCAATTTAACTGGTGAGGTTTATCTGAAGCTGTTGCAAAACGCAATAGAACCATTAATCCTTGAAATTTCGGAAGATAATTCAGATGAATTCGGAAATTTGGAAATAACATTCCAGCAGGATGGTGCTCCTCCACACTATTACGGTGCAGTAAGACGGTATTTGGATGGGGAGTATCGTGGTGGATGAATTGGACGACGAGGTTCAACTGAATGGCCAGTTCGATCACCGGACCTCACACCTTTGGATTTTTTTCTGTGGGGGTACCTTAAATCGAAGGTTTACGCCACTGAACCTGACAATATTGATGTTTTAAAACAACGTATTGTTGCAGAATGTGAGGCTGTTTCCGCAGACACATTTGCAAAAGTACGAGAAGAGTTTGAAAATAGGATATTTCACTGTCAGGAAGTAAATGGAGGTCACTTCGAGCAATTTCTTCAAGTAGATACTGATTCTTAAATCTGTAATTAATATCATTCTGAATGGAATTTAAATTTCAATGTTTACTAATGAGCCATTAAAACTGCCATAAACACAAACAAAATTAGTATCATTGAATAGGTTTTTTCGATACCTTTTGAAGGAGGTGTCGCTTGCCATAGGGTTCTATTTAAAATTATTGGCATAATGGCCTTGTGACGTCATCTTTGACGATTTCGTCATCTATCATCACTAGTCGGGAAGTTTAAAACCTTTAATATGCAGTTTCCAAATTTCACTTGATTATGTATAATCGTTCCAAAAATAAGAGGGGGGGAGCGGACTTTTGAGAAGCACTGTATAACTGTTTTCGCGCGCGCCAGATGAACTTCCCTGTTATGAGCACAAGCTGCTGACTATGTTTGTTTCCCAAGGGTGGGATTTGCGCGGTGTACCATACCTTGGATAAGATGAACGTATTCAAATACCATACCTCTTTTATAATATTCATGAATCTCAGATCATCTGTATACATTTTTTATTGCCCTTTTTGTATAACTCGTGGTTATTGTTATTCCAAGGACATTTATTTCATTGACAATATCGTAGGTGAGTTGCTGTGGAGAAACAGTTCTCCAGTTACCTAGTGGTAAAATTTTAGTTTTTTGGGGGTTCACTCTGACGTTCGAGCCTTTTTCATAAATCTCGAAAAAAAAAACGATAATATTGAGTTCGTCTGTTTGCTGAACAAAAATGGTGACGTCATCGGCATATGCATTCACTAGCAAGATTGATATTTCTTGTCGTAATATGAAATTTTTGAGAATAATCGGATCAAAATAACGATAAAGATAGCGCTGTAAATCTCGAGAAATATCAATCTTAGCGATTCGGTTTACGGGACTTTTTTTGTAGGGAATTGAATATCATACAAGTTTGTCGTTCACATTTGTTCCATAAATCCAGTCATTTGTGAAGTAATGTCATTATTTTCTACAGAAATCAGATTTTGTGACCCGAACAATCTTCTTCTATGCACATGGTGGGCTGGTTCCGGAGAACCCGTGCACGTAGGCCTCTGTACTTGGGCCCATTGTGCGCCCACATGATCTGAGAATCAGCTGGGTATGCCGATTCCTCTGACGAATCTCATTTTCCTCAGCCGAATCTCTTTGACATCTTCTGGGTTCAGAATTATGCTACCCAGGTTGATCTCCGTCTGGTGCACCAGAGCGGGGCACTCAGTAAGAATGTGCGACGATGTTTCGTCATCTTCCAGGCACCATCTGCATAAGGGATCATCTGTGATCCCGATGAGTTCCATGTGCCTGTTCAGGTGATTGGGTCCTGTTAGGAGCCCAGTCACAGTCCTGATATCCCGTCTGTTGAGTGACAGGATCTCTCTTGACAGTTTCTTTGAAGGCCCCTTCATTTCGAGCTTCGATTGCCTCATGCATGGCGCCTCCTGCCGTGTTTTGATGAACTGCTTTTGCAGCAGTCCCTCCATGTTTGAGATGGCCATGCTATTGGGAAATCCCAAGATTGGTTCCATTCAGGTAAATGTGGAAATAAACTCCTACACTTTTGAAAAGTGAGTGTTGAAAATAAATATTATTATTATAACTAAAGTAAGAACCATTATGCAAGACGAAGCAATGTGAAATGATTCTGTGCAAATATATGAATTCTCATAATGAAAAACTGTGATATTAAAAAAATTAAAATCTTGGCGATTCGGTTTGTAGGAACTTTTTCTACAAGTTTGTCATTTAAATGTTTTCCATAAATCTAGTCATTCATGAAATAACGTCAAAAAAATGAAAAATTTCTACAAAAATCAGATTTAAATACCCGTACAATCTTACAGGTGTAGATAACAGCTGCATTGCAGCAGGCATTTTTGTAGAGCATGTAATCCTGAGTAAATCGCGCTATGGTACGATATGATAGCATGAAATGCCGCTGAGTTATTGATATTTGAAAAATAAAACAAAGTTTAAGTGTATTTTAAATGGGAAATGTTAAGGGCTCAAATTTTTTTTGGGTTTTTTTTTTACATTTCCAACAAAATTTTGGTTGGCATCGAAAAAAAAACGATTACTATGAAAATTGGAACATCTAAGTGTTTTTTCATGGAGAAGGTCCATTTTACTATAACTCACCACTAGATGGCGCAGCAGCGCATCAACTTCTATACCGTTCAACCAATCGCCATGAAAATTGGTAAACACAGGTAAAACAGAAAAAGCAACTGTTTGACACCCCAGAACTTGAGCGGCACGGGCCTCGAGAGAACATTAATAAAACATTTTTAGGACTGTACGAAGTCGATTTGATCGGTCAATTCAACAGTCAATTTACCGGTCTATTGACCAAGAGAGATATTTGACCCCAGTCAATTGAGCAGTCCTGTACCAAACGCGGGTCGTCCTAGTCAAAGCCCGGGTGAGCATCCGTCTCGTAAGGTAACGCCCATGAGAAAAATTAAACATTTATAGCGCTAGACTGGGAAACGGTGGAAAACTCCAACTGCAGACTTAATTTGTTTTTTTTTGTTCCATTGCTCCCTGCCGAATTTAGTTTTTTTCCATCGGATGAATTCTGAATAATTGAAATGCAAAGTTTTTAATTTTGCCATTTTTTTATTTTTGACAAATGTTAGTTGTAGAAATAATTTTGACTGTTCTGGGTACAGTTTTCCTAGTGCTTTCAAATGACATATTTCAAGTCAAGTTTCGGGCGATATAGTTTCTGTAATTTTTGAATAGGGACACTTCCGTTTGACACATGACACTGAAAATTTAATGGTAGAAACTATATCTTCATACCAAATTTCAGCTCGATTGGTTAAACGGTTCGGCACTCATCGTGGAAGATAACAAAACACACACAGTCACAAACACACATACGAAAAAAAATTTCTGTATGGGAGCTGATGTAACACAAACGATATTTCAGAGGATTATTTTCGACAGAAACTACACAGGGTAGTGTACTTGGTTTCTTATTATTTCTATGACATATTCCATATGGAATAACAATATTGAAACATACTCAATTCATTTATTGGCCGACAATATACTGAATAAATTTTCGAATTTAGATTTCACGACGGACGATAGTAAATGGAATCTTATCAATAAAATACACACAAACCCACTCAGGATAAAACAAATGCGGTAACGACAAATAAAAATTAACAATTTCAATTGAAGTAGTGGATACTTTCGAATATTTAGGAGTTATTATTGATAGAGATTTGAAATCCAAAGAATTAGCACACTATATATTCTCGAGGCAAAAAATGTTTCAAGGCCCCAAGAGTGGTTTCGAATCCCACCATAAAAGGTAAGGCCCCCGTGATTTTAACTCGTACGAGACTTCTAAGAAAGTAGTTTTATTACAACAAAATTAAAAATGAATCGATCAGTGAAATTGCAAAATCAAGCAATGATCCTATTCTAAACGAACACAAATGAAACACATTCCTTTTCGAGAATACATATTTTACTTTTAATAATATAATCTATAGAACAACTTTTGGTACCCCAACGGGAGCTTCAATTTCACCTATCCTTGCGGCATACGTAATGGACGACCTGTTAGACACTGTACTACCAGTTTTATCGTTCGAACCTTTTTTCTTAAAAAAACATGTTGATGCCATCATTTTAGCACTGTCAAAGGACAATAGACATGATATTCTCTTTACCTTCAACAATTATGACCCGCACATCCAGTTTACTATAGAAACCGAGAACGTCGAACAATCCGTACCACTTCTAGACACTCGATTCGTACGTTCCAATGAGAACAAAATACTAATAAATTGGTATCGGAAACCTTGTTGTTCAGGAAGATACTTGAATTATCTGTCCTACCACATTCCTAACATTCGGTCAAAGTAAATCTGGTAAAGAAAATAAAAAACCGGTTTCGAGAATTTCAGATGTAAGTTCCCACATACTATTTTAAATCCTCCTAAATCTATTTTTAGACAACTCTTACCCTCCAAGTCTAATTAGAAGTATATTGTTCAATACATTACCTATTATAGAGCCATAACATAGTTACAGAAATCCTAATACATCGAATGATAACACAATGACCATTATCAATACTACCCCCAGTATTTTCATCTCCTTACCATTCATAACAGATATTTCACCCAAACTGGCTAGACTTTTCAATTTCATAGACAATTTTAAAATAGCCAACAAAACAGTTCTTACAATCAAGTCAATATATTCAAAAGTGAAAAACAAAATTCAACTCGAGACTCTAGGAACGTTATATACAGTGCGGCTTTTTATAGTACCCCCACCCCTCTGTTAACTTTTGAACGGTATCACCGATACTACTTTTGATTGCCCGATAGATGGCGCGGGGGGCACATCAACTCCAAAATTTTGAATAGCATGGGGAGTCATGTGGCACATCTTTGAAAATATAGTTCAATTCTCTTTCCAACCATCCAATTGTTTTTATCATTTCGTTGATTTGATTTTTTTTAATAATAATACATAATTTTCCTAGATACAATATGATAGACATGGATAAGATGTGGATTTATAATATAAACGTGACGGAGGAACAACCACTGAAGCTTCAGAAGCTTGTGTGTGGCATTTATAATTAGTAACATTCAGAATACGCTATGTATATACATATATTCCTTGTGTGGTATGATGATACTTTTGCTCATTGTATTTATGTTATAGTTGAACAAAATTGCAAATTCATGTGTAATATATGATTACATGTGCAACTAAAAACTTAAAATTTAAAATTACGTGGCAAGGTGTAAAGTGCAATTAGCCATTTTCAGCATGGAATGGGCAGAGTTTCTTAGGTGGGCTACTAGACAACTGAAAGTAACTAAAATTAAAATTAACTTCAGAACCAAATTAATATCAGGATTTGGACTATTTACAGGTGTTTGGCTAAAATGGATACTAATATCTATATGGAGACACATAGTGAGAGGATGTATAAATAATATTACGTAATCGGAATAAAGCGTAATAACATTATTGGATGGGTGATAGTTTATAAAGCATTTCGATATAATGGGTTAAGTGGTTGATGGGTAATCATAGTTGGGTAATAATTTGGTTTATACATATTACATTCTTATCTGGATGAGAGTTACTTAGTGGTTCTTCTACACTCCTTTTTGTCTATGTATTTCTTCGCTCGAGGTGTGATTTAATTCTCCTCTTGATTTTATTTGGAGTTCAATCCGCTTCTTAGTTTTTCAGGAAGAAGACTAAACAGTCTGGTCCTAAATACATATAGTTTTTTTGGCCAACTGATTTATGCATTTGTGGTATCACGATTTTGTGGTTTTGACGGGTAGCGTGTTCATGATTAGACATAATTAGTTCATTTTTGTTTTTGTGTTGTACTTCATTGACATTCATGGAGTACAGCTGTCGGGGATCTAATATCTCGGTTTCGCAATACAGGATAGGGTAGTCATAACTTTTTCGTAGGATGCATCTCAGAAATCTTTCTGAGCGACTTTGAGGGGTTGTAGGCGAGTTCTGGACACTCTACTCCAGCCAATTATGCCATAGTTCAGATGGGACTCTACTAGACTTTTATATAATGTAATTTTCTGTTTATAATTGCTTGTTATTCGTTTGTATTTATAGAGTATGCAACGTAGTTTCTTAACTAAATGGTCTATGTGTTTTCATTTCATTGTTCTACGTTGAACCGTTCAAAAGTTAAAAAGGGGGTGGGGGACTATAAAAAGCCGCACTGTATATTATAAAAATTGTAACAAAATATACATTGGCCAAACCTCAAGATTATTGAAACAGAGATTAACCTTCCACAAAAGTGATTGCAGGCACCACCCAGAAATATGTGCTCTGGTAGATCATGTCAACAAATATGACCATCATATGAACTATGATGACGTACAAATACTAACTAATGAACCCACACTGATGAGAGAAGTCTTCTAGAAAATGGCTTTCATATCACAGGCAAAAGTCATATGAACAAAAAAAACTGATGTCAAATACCTAGGTGAAATTTATTCTTTTTTACTAGCACTTGAGAACACAGAATTTTCTTCAAACCAAATTGCTCTCAATTCAAGTTATCATTAAATCATCGAATTGGCCCAACCTTCAGTTGGTACTAACACAAAAATTACTATAACCTCTCAGATCAATTGTTGGCAACCCCCTTTCTCAGCACTTGGAACCACCTGAGATTGGTACCACCTGTTGGCAAAGCATATGAGAAGAAGAATAAATTTTTTCAGGATTTCCTGTGCAAGCTCTCGGAGTGTACACAACTGGAAAGCAAATTCAGGAGAATTCAGAAGCGAAGAAAACCAGGTGTGTGAACCTCACTAATAACACTTGAACTCTTAAATACTTATTTCTCTTGAAGTTTTTCTCAATTAAATAGAGGACTGAGTATTGAAAAGCCTTCAAAATGGGAGACGAGTCAGGGGCAGATCATTCTCCCCCCGAAAGATTGAATACAGGGTGGTTAGATGAGGGATAATAATGATGATGATAGTAGAGATAGTTTAAATATGGAAGTAGCAATGATTAATTCAGGGATACAAATTCAACCCAAAAACAAAATGATAAAGAGTCAAGGTCAAAAGACGATAAACAAAAACGGAGTAACATAGAAAAACAAGAAATCGTTTTTCATAATGAAACCTCAATTGGACGGTATACAGTCGTAGTTGAGACAAATGAAAATTCAGGTAATAATGTGGGTAGTTAAATCACTTAAAAATAGCGAAAGAAATATGTGAACTGGAACTGGATAACATTAAAATAATTGAAAATAGAGGAATCAACAAAGTAGGTATATAGTTTACCAACAGAAGAAGTGCAAATGATTTGATAAACAATGAAAAAATAAGAAATAATGGTTATAAAGTTTATATACCATTCAATAATATTTCATCAATGGAAATAGTCAGGGGAATAAATACCGGTTTTACAAAGGAAGAAATTTTGAATATGACCAAATGCAATTTTAGAGCGATAAATGTTAGAAGAATGAATAAAAAAACGGCGAACGAAGGGAAAGTACAATATGAACCTAGGGCAACTGTACTAGTGACTTTTGAGACAGTAATCCCACCTTGATACATAAATATATGTTACAGGAAATATAATGTTATCCCATATGTGCCTCCTGTAACACAATGTTACTCATGTCTACTATATGGACACACAAAAAAGCAGTGTAGGGGAAAAAATGTCTTAACTGTTCTGAAATACATACGTATGAAGCAATGTACGATAATTGCGAAGAAAAAAAATGTTAACATTGTCGAATGGACCATGAATCTAACGATAAAATATGCAAAGAGTACCAAAGACAAAAGTTAATCAGAGAAAAAATGAGTTTGGAATATGTCCTTTGTAGAGGCGGCACAGTCATTTCCAAAAATTGATAAACTCAAATCACAAAATAATAAGGATTTCCCGACTTTAGGAAATTTTAAGACACAAATACAGATAATATGTGAGTTAGCCAAAGAAGAGAAATATACCACTCAAACAATCAAAAAAGGACTTATGCTCAAACAACAAGAACAAAAAATACGAATAAATCAATTCCGACACAAGCAGGGTATGATAGGAAGACCGTAGACAATATAGTAATTTATCCCGGACAGAAGAATACCCCAACCGAAACCGGGAGTCGTGATTAAATTGACTCTTTTTCATTTCCAGATTGAGAAATGTAAAAACCCAACAAATCATATCAATAAATATTTTTTCAGGGGTTGAGTTTTTCCGGATTTCTTAAAAAAATATATTCTAGTCATCAGTTATTCTATCGATGGGGTGTAAAGAAAAATCTCAACTACTGGCAGCAAAAATCAACATAGTTTTTTTTTTGTGTAGCTTCAGAATTCAACCGATGATTGGATACATTCCATCGAACAATGCATTTCAGAGAATCGTGTTCAAAGAACTTCTGCCTGTTCAGTACTACAAGATAAACAGGAAAACAAAAGCCTATGAGCGAAATATGAAAAAGAAAAACGACTTATTATACCACAATTACCACAAAGAACTCATTCTCAACAACTAATTTGACGCCTATGGTGTGAACGCTCATAAGCAATCACCTGTCTAGTTACAATTTTGATTAATTTTCAATCAATTGTTCGATGATTAATTGTTTGGTATTGGAAACTAGTGGCGAATCATCCACAGTGGCGTACCTCCACGTGTGCTTTCGTGAATCTTCAGAAAAGCTGCATTTCTGGTACAAAATTCATCAAGCCTTTGAAAACCATGATTGGATCGTCAATATGGGACATATTAAGAAATAAAAGATTTACTGTTTTTTAAGATAATTTGGATTTCATACATGAAATTCAGTAAGAAACGAAGTTGAAATCTAAGCCAATCTAATTACTTATAAATCAAAAATAAAGAATCAATAAGTTTAAAAATTATAATAGATTTACTGTTCTTACCTATTGGAGTTTTCACCCGTTAAAGATTTTTTACATAAATATATGTCGTTATTTTCTGTGTGCTCCACAATCTTATAAGTGCCAACTTGTGTCATTGCTTCGGTAACAGTTGAAATATTTTGTACGTTTCTTAGCCGGATTGACTTTTTGAGGTAACTATTCATCTCAGCCGACATTACATGCGAATTATGTATATTATATTTAACCTTGGACTCCAATTTTTGCGAGCAAGATCATACCTTCAAGAAATCATGTCGTTCTCAACCAATTTTTTTTTTACACTCTGAATTTTTTCAGCATGCAGAATAAAGCGTCCATAGCACAAATATCGAAAGTTTTCAACAATAATCTGTACTGCTGAGATCATCATCTGATAAGATTATCAGTGGTATCAACGTCATCTTTTGATTTGTTATTGCACCATCCTCTTTTTAGGAATGTAAGAAACCATCGTTGAAATGCAAATATTGAAGATTCAATAGAGTTAGGATTTTTGGTAGCAAATAATTCGCGAAGGGTTTACTGTTAAAGAAGTTTTCTGTTGTGATGCATCGCCAGCTTTTATGATAGGGTTCCACCAAATCTTTCACTACACGATAATCTTGGTTTCTTTCTTATGTACCGTCTGGTGATTTTTCAGTGTATACCTGCAGGTTGGCATATATATATGAAGTTTTTACATCGGCTACTGACCAAATTTGTATGCATTATCCACCTGGCTTTGATTTTATATATTGCCTGGAAACATACCACTCTGTCATCAATTGTCATGAGTTCGTATGGTTCAAAAACCTTTCTACACTTGGATATGAACATGTCCCATATCTTGCTCATTGCAGCTAACTTATCATATTGTTTCCGCTGAGGTCTTGTCAATTGGTCATCAAAGCGTAAAAAGGCTAAAATTTTCCTCAAACTGTTTCGGGATGCATCGCAAGACCACATCTCTTGTATAGATCTTTTTCTACACCTCAGCGCATTCGCTTTTATTAATATGCCCAAAAAGCTGTCCACTTTATGCTTTTCTAGTACCTTCCATTCCATTTGTTTATGGGGATGTTTCTTATTCCAGTCAACATAACATAAAGTAGTCTTAATTTATATGCTGAAGTATGATATCTTTCATTTCCGTCATAAAAAATAAATGAAAAAAATCAATCACAATGGAACACTGGCTGTGTGGTGCGAGGTCAGGATGAGCTTTTATTATATTTCTTCGCACTCTATTATATCTCACAAATCGACGACTTTGCATGCCAGATTTTCTAATATATTTTGAAATACCAGGACTATTTTCGATTTCGATTAGATCCGTGTCGGCTTCTTCTATATATTATTTCTCTTCTATCCTCTATTTCGAACTCAGTTTCCATAGTCACCATCTTCTGAGTCTTGATCACTTTCGTATCCAATTTTCTGGATTTTTGACGATTTCTTCTTGCTCCCGCTGTCAAAGATCTCTTTTGAATGAAAACTATGAAGAAAACTCCATGAAGATCCATTAAGGGTGTCTGCGAGACCCCCCTTCCTCAACCAAAAGTTTCATATTCGAAGCAATTGTCTGACTTGGGACCTATTAGCAGACTTATTATTTCAAAGATTTTCTAAAGATTGATTCATAATCAAATGGTTCGATTTCTCAGGAAAAATTAAGACTTCCCGACTGCCAATCTGGGTTCCCCACTAGCCATAGTTCTATTACAGCATATCAACGTGAGTCTTGTGTGATATATTTCTAGCCATCGATAATAACAATTAACTGACTACGTTAGACTATATTGAAGCCTTTGACATCCAAGGATACGATATGCACCATTATTTTGCAGAAATCATCAAGTAGATTCGACTCTATCTCCCTAGCCGATGTAAGTATGTGGTCCTGGAGAAAACTAGTTCCAGCTCAATGCCAGTACCCTGTGGAGTTTCGCAGGGTTCGATAGTAGGTCCTCTCCTTTTTCTACTCCATACTGTTGATCTGCAATTGTCTCTATTGACTGTTCTATATATCAATTGACAGATGAAACCCAAGCATATGCAGTATTACTCATACCCTGAATCAATAACACACATGATGATAGCTTTGAATACTCTAGAAAGCATAGATACGGATATATACCTTCCATACCGAAATAGTGTTTTGTTGGTTTATACTTTTATGTTTCATCACATACTCGATACACAAATCATCTTATGTTGGTTTGTAATATTATGTACGGCGAAGCAAAAAGGAGGGTTATGATTTTGACCGGTATGTATGTGGGTATGTATGTATGTTCATCTGTTCCCTAATAACTTCTAAACTACTCATCATATTTTGACAAATAAGGTATCGTTGGAAGTGTCCTGATCGTCCTAGGTTAAAGGCCTTATGACGTCTCCTCGAATTGAATATGGGGTCCTCTAGAGGACATAAAGTCAAAAAAAAATAAAAAAAATGATACCGTTATCCAATGAAAGGGTTTAATCAGCATATTTCAAATATATAGCAGTTACTCGCGGCTTGGTTGCATGCACATGATAATTGGGAATAATTTCAAAAATCACGCAGCAGATGTGAGCCAACCATATTTTCTCTCAAACCACCCAAAATACATATATAATAAATTCGTATTGCATTGTGGACTATGGTACACATGTTAAAATTATAAAAAAAAACAAAACGTGTGTAATAATAATGACATAAGCTGGGAGTACCTCCACGCTGTAAATTACTTAGGTACATGTAAAACAATAAAACATAAACGAACAACAATTAAAGCGGCTCTGCGAATAGTTCATCAGGAAATCATTACCCAAAAATAATTCAAATAAAAAGTAAATTCAAACCTGACTACTAAAAATGACGCTCTAAAGAGTATGAAATCAAAATAAGTTCGGAAACTAAAACCCGACTACTGAAAAATCAAGCTTTTAAGAGAATGAAATAAAAATAAGTTTGAAAACTGAAACCCGGCTACTGAAAAATCACGCTCTGAACAGTATGAAACAAAAAAATATTATCATCTGAAATTGTTATGTACAAACTATTCAATATTTAACGTCTATTAAATGAAAAACTTACACGTAATATATTTTAATGCATTCTACATATTCATAGTAATGTTAAGATGATAGCCGTGGTTATATGCCACTTTGCCCTAAAGCTTATGATCGGTTACTACTGTTAGAATGTATTGTTTTGTAAAGAAGAAAAACCGGAAAAACCAGAAAAAATCAGCGTTTTAAAAAAATGCATTACCCAACCACTTTCTGAGTTGTAGTGCAGGCTTTCCACGACACATTAGTGATTTAAATGTATTTCATGTGTGAGAAATTGAGGCGCTGTCGGATCATAGTTTTGGCATAATTGCAATCTGAATTTTATAACGCACTTTATTGCAGCAGACCCGGATGGTCCATAGGTGGTCCGATTTCAATTTTTCAATTATATTTTGAGAGTTGAAGTACTACGAAACGTTAATTCTCATGACCGAAAATGGAAGAGTGCGTGAAAGCGGCTGAGTAGTGGGGGCAGAGCAGCAGACGCGGGAAAGCGTATGTATATCAATACAAGCGGACTGCGCCCGTTATGAATCTGCTGCTCTATTCCCACTCCTGAGCCGCTTTCATGCACTCGCCGGTTTTCGGTCATGTTTGCAAGTATTTCTCACCTATTCCGCAGCATTTAAACGCAAAACGAATAGACGTTTCGTAGTACTATACTTCTTCTCTCAAAATTTTTCACGAAAAAACCCTGTTGATCGGTCTATATGTCTACACAACCGATTGGTGTACTTAATATTTATATTTTGGAAATATAATAATTTATTCGATGCGTTAATCTAACAGTATGATATGTCTCGCTTTCAAAATATTCAGTTGTATTAGCTAGTTGATCATTGAAATATGATCCGTAGAATACTTTAAAGGTTCTTATTTCGAGAATCAACCCCTAGAACTGCTGCACTGATCCCCTATATCCTGAAACCCATCAGTGTGCAGTCTGTGTTTCGTTCTGAACTGTTTTCTACCGAATTATCTTTTATGAAAAGGCGCTGACTTGTGGATTGTGGCTGTTGTTAGTGCCATATTCGCGTCATGCTTATTTTTATGGTGCGGAGGATGGTTTCCGCTGTTTGGTTACTGGATGCAAGGAACTCAGTGTGTTTCAACAAGTGTAACATACAGAACTTCTCATGACTGTCGAAACCCTTTTCTGACTGTGTTGGAGGTTGTATTGTGAATGAGTTTCTATGCATACGTCAATAAATGATGATTCTACGACAACTCCATATGTTATCCCCGAACAAAAAACTTGAGTGAAGTGATAATAGCATTTTCAGTAGAATTATCTACATTTTTTCGTCAGAAAAGAGTTTATATATTACAATATAATGATAATCTACAATTGATTTGGAATTTTCAGAGTTATGGCGCTCAACTGTAATGCCCTTTTATTTGTAATAAAAATGTATAATGCGAATATAGCATATTGGAACTACAGCCACTTTGCATCAAGTATGACATGATTTTTTTAGTTTATTTTTGATTTGACTTTACCTGGAAGAATGCTTATTTTATGGAAATATCTGGACTCGAAGAACGAAATTCTATTTTTTCTTGTCAAAAATTCTCAATATATTTATTTCTCTTTGAAAACAACAACAAAATCACAGTCAACTATTCCCAAGTTAAATATGATAAGGAACATATACAGTACGAATAATCTCTTGAGATATGTATAAAACTCCCACCCAGTAATTTCTCCTATTGACAATTTCTTCCTTCGCTATCCTTTTCAACCGACGAAACCAAAAAGGAGGAGGTTCTCTAGTCGACGCGTATATTTTTTTGTATGTATGACCACGAATAACTTTTTACTGAGACGTCCGATTCCGATAATTTCAGATAGTGTACTTGTTTCCCATGAATTAGAAGATGAAATCCACAGTAGCAAATGAGGCTTTATCACTTGTCCGTTAACCGATTCTATCAGCACTTGATGTTTTGATTTGATTTTTTTCATTAGATAGAGTATACCTCATAGTTGATCATATTTGGATTTCGAATGGAATTATCCACCCTTACCCGTAGAAAAATAGGGGATATTTTGTTTTTCACTTGTGAACATTGGCACAAATAGGTATGTAGTTGACAATGACATATCGCTATTGTCATTATTTTAGTTCTCCTACATCTGTCATAATCATTATATTCTATGAGAGGATGGAATGATAAACAAAGTAATGAAATAAACTAATAAGAACAACAAAAATAATATATCACAACAAATAGTAAAAGTTGATAATCATATCATTTAACTGGTAATAGTTGAAGTAAGGTGAGTAAGTAAGTATTTTGGAAGTGATCAAAAAACAAAAAGGTAGTAATTAGTAGATTTCAATTACAAAAAATTGAAAAATAAAAACTTTTTAACAAAAAATTAAACCTACGAAATACGGAACTGAAAAGTAAAAAATAAAATAAACCTTAGTCTCAATAACTGAGCTCCTAAGCTAATGTAAGTAACTAATTTTGAGTCGGCGCCAAACGAACAATCAACGAAGATCATTAAAGTACTTCAAAAAAATTATCAGAATGTCACCGCGCAACTCGATGCCATCATTTTACGCCTTACCTAATTCATCTGCTTGTTTGTTTAGGAGCTTAGTTATTGAGACCAAGAAGGTTAATTTTATTCATTACTTTTTAGTTCCGTAGTTCGTCGGTTTGATTTTTTGTTAAAAAGTTTTTAGAACTGGTAGGATGCAAAGCCTGGAAACTGGTCTTCGAAAAATGGTCTTTTTCGCGGTCATCACGACGACTATACGGATCTTCCCATCTTTCGCAGGATATAAATTAACCACTATACCTTTGGGCCAAAAACTCCTGGTTGTATTCGGATCACAAATTAGTACAACATCTCCCAATTTGATGGATTTCTGTTCTTTGTGCACTTGGTCCGTTTTGTGAGTGGGAGTATATATTCACGGGACCATCTTTGCCAAAATAAATCGGGGATTCTGTGGGCCATTTCACAAGAGATTGAGTTTTCTCTTCTATTTTAGCACATGGGAATGCGGCATATGACGGCCCTATCAGGTAATGATTCGGAGTTATTTCCTCAGTATCATTTGGATCAATCGACACGTGAGTCAGTGGTCTTGAGAAGATAGAGAATATTCTCAATCTCGGCGAAAGTTGTTCGAAGGACTATTCTTGAGGATATCTTGCTTTCAAAACATCCTTGAGGATTTTCTTCATGGATTGAGTCAATTTTTCCCACACACCACCCATGTGCAGAGCTGAAGGGGGATTGAGAGTCCATTTACTTTTTTTTTCAATGTACAGAATGCTTTGATATCTTCTTGATTTAATCTCCCAAGATTTTCAGCCAACTCCTCTTCAGCACCTTTGAAATTGAGTACATTTCTTCTGGAAACCCTCTTCGTCAACCAAATTGTCTGAATACATTAATGAATCCATCAGTGCTCAGGTCGTGAGCTATTTCTAGGTGAACTGGTCGAGTTACCATACAGGTGAATGAAACTCCATACCTTTTAACGGTCACTACAATGGGCCCAAAATAATCTACACCAGTTTTGATGAACGGTCTGATAGTTGGCTCAAGTCTTCAAACTGGCAATTGCCCCATAATTGGAACAACTGGAAAACTCCTTCTATTTTTGCAAACTAGACAATTCGCCCAACAACTTGTCGAATTCTGATAATACAATACTTCTGTCGAAGATTAATAACAATTTCTTGGCCGTGCTGGTTGACAAGTTCATAATAATATTCGATGATAAGTCTGGTTATTTCATGTTTTAGGTTCAATATGATAGTTTTTTTCCATATAATCACATAGAGTTGCATTGTTTATCCTTCCTCCATGTTTCAATAATCCATCTGTCTTGTCGTAAAAATAATCAGGAGCGTACAATTTATTTGAAGATTTCAGTTCTCTTTTTGATATCAGAGTGCAAATTACTTCAGGATACGATTCCAATTGTACCTTCTTCAGTAAGTGAAGTTCAGATTTTTCCAGTTCCGATGGATCAAGTTCACCACTCCTTCTATTCGTCCTACAATATTCAATGAATCTGAAAATCCATGCTGTCGACCGTAATAACTTCTGCCGTTTGTTGAAGTATTTCAAATTTTGTATATCGGCTTTTGTTTCAATTTGAACACAAACGAAGTCTTTACGAATTTTGAATTCTTTTTCATTGACAATTGTAGGAGTTTTCTCTTGGGGCCATTGATCGGACGATTGCCACAAAAATTCGGGACCATTAATCCATACTAGAGCTTGAAAAGTCAGTCTGGCCATAGCTTTTTGTTGCTTCATCAGCGACATTATCTCTGGATTTCACATATCTCCATATTCTCCATTCAAGAACGTTGGTAAGTTCTTGGATTTCACCAAGTCGTTGTGCCCCAAATATCTTGCTTCAGAACGAATCCGAGACAGGACGGTTTTGTAATCTGTCCAACAGAACGTATTAAAGATATTTAGTTCCATAGATTATTTTAGGCTCGCGCCTAGTCGTGCTCCTATCAAAGCTGCCTGGCGTGGTATTGAAAAGGTTTGAGGATTGATACACGAGTTTTCGCATTCAAATGTTCACTTCAACATGTTCATTCTGTTGCCATCGTAATACTCTATACTGGAAAATATGTAGATGAAGGTTACTCGAATGTCTATCCATCGGACAGTTTTGTCGGCGAAGTTTGAACTGAATGATATTTTTCAGATCAACAATCCATTTTATCCATTCCATGTATAGGATTTGGAGAATTTCATCATCCCAGTCTATTCTACTCCACCATATATCTTGAAGTAGTATTTTTCCCTAATTATGAAATTAGCAAGGAATCCGAGTGGATCAAACATCGACATCACTACTTTTAAAACGTCTCTTTTGGTAGGTTGTCTTTTATTTTCTAATATATCCCTATCTAGTTCATGGAAGTTGGTTTCGAAAGTGAATGTGTCTTCTTTAGGTTTCCACCATACACCGAGTATTCGTTCAGTTGATAATTCAGAATGGTTGTCAACTCTTTTTTGATAATCTGCCAAAATATTTTCATCCAAATGTCATTTATTACTGACATGAATAAAAGGGAAAATTACTAAATTTCATCTGTCAGATGTGTGAAGTTTGTTTATTTGGAACTGTGTAAGAAGGAGGATTTTTCGATTTTGCGAATTTGTGCCAAAAATAGGTGCTTTAGGGTGTTTTGTTTATGCTGGTAAAAAGAAGGAGGCATTTTGAGTGATTTTTGTGCGAGAAAACTCGGAAACGGTATGAGACCGCCACATTTTTCCTGATTCGTATTCAGGAGACAAAAACACGTAAGGGAAGTTATAAGTGCGGAAAGCGATACTTTTCCGCATGTGACTGCCGTTGACCCGAACGACGCGGAGCGGAGTTCGGGCAAGCAGTCAAGGGCGGGAGACACATTTTACGCGTTGAGTTGGGAATATAATTTTTTCTACGACCTCATACATATTATTAAAGCATATCAAAAATATATATTTTATTTTAACATACAGATCTTTAAATGAAAATCTACTAATTATAATGAATACTAATGTTGGAAATACACTTTGTTGCATTATTAAAATGAGTTAGAATAGCCGGTCCAGCAAAGTTAGTTGGCGGTTACTGGTTGTTCAGAGTAACACTCGTAGATTGCAAAGTGCATGAAGTTGGCGACGACGAAGACGGCATCGGTTGCAATTGTTAGTACATGTAAGAATTTTATTCGAGATGGTAACCTTCAGCAACAGCAGTTGACTTCCAGCCTCCAAGACGTTTAATGTTGATTATCCTGCCACCTGAATCCACTAGAAATATTGCCGAGGAATGTCTGAAACTGTGATATGTGTAACGTTCTGGGTTAGGTAGGCGTAAATAGGTAGCAATCTCTGCCGGCATCTTACCATCTGTCACTTTGACGACGCTTTGACGTCTTGATGACATACCTTGGTTGTCATAACAAATCTTCCAATATATATATATATATATATATATATATATATATATATATATATATATATATATAAAAGAGGAACAAGAAAAAAAGTCTAGGCTAGATTAAATATTGAAACCTAAATTAGTAAAAATAGTAATAAATACAGGTAATACAATGAAATGTATATAATAACGTTAAATTTAACATCTCTACTTTCCCGCACTAGTGCGGTGAAGTAATTTTTCCTGCACTAGTGCTGGAAAGTGACACTTTCAAAACTGGAATGCGTGCGGGAATGTGTACGCGGGCATGTGTACGCGGGCATGTGTACGCGGGCATGTGTACGCTAACTTTTTATTTACCACTTCTACCTTGCTTCCATGTCTAGATTTACCATGTTCAGAGTTATTCTCTTTGTTGTCGACATTCATAGATTATCTGGCAGATGTCTTTCCTTCTAAATTATTGGCTACCATCGATCTCTTAGAAGAAACTTTCTATTGGTTATGATCAGATCTTTTCGTGTCTCCTGCGGCTTGCATAGCTTTTTCGGCAAGTCTTTCACTTTTCCGTATTCTTGACATTACTGTTTGTACCAAAGTGATGTTCTCTAAAGGCGATGAAGGACCATATGATTATACTTCACCTGGAGGAATGCTTATTTTATGGAAATATCTGGTCTCGAAGAACCATATGATTTGACTTCACCTGGAAGAATGCTTATTTTATAGATATATCTGGTCTCGAAAAGTAAAAATGAAATATATTTTTTCTTTCAAAAATTTAATAATTTTTTTTTTAAACAACAACAAAATCACAGTACTATTTCAGGTTAAATATGATAGGAACATATACTGTGCGAATAATCTCTTGAATATGTATAAAACTCCATTTTTTTTTAAATATCTGATGTATCTATTTTTAAACAGAAAAAGGGATGTATATTCGGAGTCTGGAAAACATAGGCAGCAAATATATACTAATATTTCCTGAAAATCGTGGTGACGTAGCCAACAGGTATTATTTCTATAAAATCTAATATGACAATCCAATTGAAAATAAAAATAAAACTCATTCACATGTGAAAATCTCGAACAAAAATTGCTCTCAGGTTGTTGGGTCAATACATACTCCTACAATCTACAATAAAACCAAGGTATTTCATTTTTATTATAATTCGTGCCTTACGTTGTGAACATGTGTGTTTTTTTGTTCATTCGTATGGAGATCACTTTATATGACTTCTCATATCAACGACAAACAATAACCTACCAAGTCATAATTAATGACAAACCACCTACTATAAATGGAAGTCGAATTCAGTTGCGTCATGGTGTGGTGTTATATTTTAAATCGAAACGGGCTCTATTCGATTTTGGGCCTCTCCAAATCTACTCAAAAAATCTACAGCCACAGTAGCCGAACGCTACGACCCCGGATTGATATAGGTATGGCATTTCAACTCATTAAGATCAACGATTAACAATCATTCATTTTGTTTTGTAATGTTTCGATCGTGAAGTACTCCCGGGAAATTATTCAAAATGTTCGTCACTGTCGTTCTCATATGATGGTCAGACTTCTGTTTCAGAATAAAGTAAAATTCATTGAAGTTGTTGATTCTCTGAAATATTGACAAGTTCACAAAAATATCTGCCGATGATTTTGCTCATCATCAGTAACAACCATAAATATTTTTCTCGCATTTTGTATAGTAATGCACTACAGTAAGGACCTCAAAATCTTACAAATATGGGTCACTTCACAGCTTAGCAACCATTGCTCCGTAAAAACGTCAGTTGTATTCGAAGGAAAGAAAGAGGTTTGTCAAACATTCTAAAAAAAATTAGGAATGATATTTTACCAACCTGATTATCTCATTTTAACCCTGGACTGACAAACCTCCTTCTTTCCCTGTAGCTTTCATTTAAAACACAATTCAACAGGAAAAAAATGTTTATTAAAAATATTTAACTAACAGTTGTTTAAGTTAGAAAAGGTTACAACTTCTGACCTCGCTGCATAAACTAGTTGTTGCTGGACATTTTTTCCGTTCACCACAATTCCTATGGGAACTTCTTGGGATATTCCCAGTTGGTCATTGTTGAATATCCTTCTTGAATTCTTCATCTTATTACCAATGCGTTCTTCCACGTATCCTTCAGCTACGCTTGTGTATCTCCATCCAGCATGCCATTTGAGAATCTAAATATCAGCGCCACTGTCAGCAAGAAAAATTGCAGACGTTTTTCTGAAACAATGGCCGGTGTGACTTGAAGCATCAAGTTTTAAATATCCCGCAATATTTTGAGGAATTTTTGCAAAAGTATGAATGCCGACTGGCTATACTATACATTTGCCATGACGTTAAAACAGGAGAAATCGATAATGACTTACTGTTTTGGGTCTTAATGATAAGTACTTGTGGTAAATTTTATACCCATTGCAGTCTGATCTCACGGTGAATAAACGTTTTTTCTTTGTTATAGTATCATGTAACGTTACAATCAACATTGTTCCGGAATCTTCTATATCTTCAGTTGTTAAACTGCTGGCCAACATGCATCATTCAGCCCAAAAATTAATATTACTTTCGTTAACAGAAACGAGTCGTTTGGAGCCTCGTTCAAAATCTTTGTGACGCTTTCCATTATCAAAACTCTTGATTTTTTAGGATCATACTTGTCTTGTCCTTTTGACGTTTCAAGAAGGCGATTACTTTTTTATATTGTGATATATCCGTATTTCCATTGATTTGTATCGTGCTTTTGATCATAGAGTATATAGCCCATAAACAAAAAGCTTTAAGTACTTTTGCCTATTGAAACAAATAACAAAATTAGTACCTATATACAACACTTTAACCATATAAAATAGCCTACCTTTTCGTTAAAATAAGACAGCCTCAAGTTTTCTAGTCAATTCCTTTGAATCTCATGATATTTCTCCGCTCGCAGAACATATCATTAACTTTCTCGTACATTTCCTTAGATTTTACTAGAGGTAAACTGGATGGAGCTTTACAGGACAGTCGATTTCATCAGAAATTTAGATAATTTTCAAAATTTGCTCTTTAAAGTTGAGTTTATTTGGATGCTGTCAACCATTGCCGATTACACCCCTTGTAGATTGCTAAGTTACCGAAAAGTTAGTTAGTTAGTAACTATTATTATTCTCAATAGATTTTAATATGAAATGAAAATGAATAATTATTCACAAAATGCTAAAAAATAATATAAGCAACTTATCAGTAAAGTGATTTTAGTTGACAAACTTCATTCTCATCAAGTGGAATTCCACTTTTCTGAACTTAATACGTAATATATACTATTCTTTGTTATATTTTCAAAACTGGTGTAGTTTTTGCTAATTATTATAGAACATCATTTGTATGTACCTTCCAATAACAATCGTTTTTTGATTAACATTATTATTTTCAGATTTATTTTCGAACGTAATCAATCACATTTTAATATTTCCAACCTCTTGTCATTTTAGGTAACAAATAAATATGCACGAAAGTGGTCACTACAACCCCAGGTACTGAGGGCAGGTTGACAGGTATATTTTATATATGGATTGAGTAGAAAAATGGTTGTACAAAAGTTATCTGGAATAAAGATACATAATTATACATAATAATTGAGAATGCTTTATTACTCTCGTTCCGGACGTCTATCGTCTCAATGGATTTGAAAGGATTCCACGACGTTTCGAATGCTTGCATCTGCAATCGTCTTCAGGCGAATACTGAGAAGTTTAGGTGCTACTTACCAATATATACATATATATCTGTCGATGCAATGGTGTGTGTAATTTCGCGCTGTGTGGTGGTGCGTGAAGTTTCGCGGATCTGCAGCCCGCTAGAAATGGCAATTCGTGGTTTCCATACGTTCTTTATCTTAACGCTTGGTAGACTGAAGGCGATATTGGCTTCGATGTAGGCGGCATCATTGAACTTTCGTTTGAACCAGTGCTCCTCTCTATGTAGAACATATAGAATACGATGGTGCTCAGTCCAGGCGTGGTCAGCAAATCCCGATTCTGACGTTTTCCGACGTTGGGTCCATTTCTTGTGCCCATCCAATCTTATCGATAACGGCCTCTTTGTCACTCCAATGTAGGAATCTCCGCATTAACATGGAACTTCATAAATGCAATACTCACTGATTTCATTTTTGTTGTCAGCTTTGGTCTTGATGAGGAAACTCCGTAAAGTACTGCCGGATTTAAAGCAGCTCTCGATGTTGAACTTGTTTCCGATCCTTCTGATCCTCTCGGAGACACCTCTGATGTACAGAACGCATATCACTGTGCTTTGTTGTTGCTCTTCAGAAGTCTTCGTTCTCCGGAGTTGTTTCAATACTTCTCCTAGGAGTTTCTTAGGGTATCCATTTCGATAAAGGTTTTCTCTGATGTGGTTTAATTCGACATCTAGTGACTTCTCGTCGTTGCATATGTGCATCGCTCTCTCTACCAATGTTCTCACGATCCCTCCCTTTGTCGAACTCGGATGGTTGGAGCTGTAGTTGAGATACTGTCCCGTATGTGTCTAAAGTATTGCATTTATGAAGTTCCACGTGAATGCGGAGATTTTCACATTGAAGAGACAAAGAGACTGGTAAGATTGGATGAGCACAAGAAATGGACTGAACGTGGAGAAACGCCAAAATCGGGAGTTGCTGATCACGCCTGGACTGAGCACCACCGAATTCTATGGGACGGCGCAAGTGTTCTACATGGACGTCCGAAACGAGAGTATTCAAGTTACCACATTGTCCACAACCTTCAAACAAATTGAGAAAGCGTTATTCATGTCCATTGCCACTCATAAAAAAAGTATTGTTGTTTAAAAATATTGTTAAATGTTATTTCCATAAATGAATGTTGAAAATGTTGATTCAATTATTTATTTGTTTATTTATTGACCCCTACTGCTGTAGCTGATATATGAAGAGTTCATGGTTTAGGGCTTTAGGGGGAAAAACTGAGGCAATGTTTTTATTTTTGATATGCTAATCTTGAAAACTCACAAAAAAGTTTAATTTTACATTTTATAAAAACTACACTAACTATAAAAAAATTACAAAAACTGTTAAGCAGAATACTGTTCTAAAGTACGTAGACAGTGTTTGGGTTCCATCTGCACATCCCTCTCACCACACGCTAAGATATGCTTCAACATTTACAAAGTCTGCAAAAAGATCATGTTTTTTTTTCTTGCTGTATTTGCGAGCACTCCTTCACCTGGTGGTATAGTAGGATAGCCCAGTTCTGTGATACATGTTGCACCCCCGGAACATTCTTGAGTATTCTACAGGATTCCTCACGCAAACATATCCGAGAAACGACAGCTACGCCAGAGAATATCCTGCCGTAAGAATTCTTTATTAATTAATTAACAGACGCATTATCTACTTTTTTTGCCGGACACATAAAACCGCTTGGATATCTGGTTTTAATATATATTAAACCCAGATAGCCAAGCGGTGAAATAGCAGCTTGACCAACATAAGTTCCAAGGTTCAAATCCCGATTCAACCAACTGAAGAATGTCTTTCTTTATTTATTTTGCCATCCCCAAGAAATATAACAAAATAGGGGAAAAAAACCTGAAAAACCGTTTTTTTTGTATAATATTTTTCCCGAAACATACACAAGAACTCAACGCTAACAATTTCATATAACCTGTTAACAGCAGTAGGAGTAACCCCTTCGCCCCCAGCCAGGAGTGCAAGCGAAGCTGCCGGATACCCCAAAACTTCCCAGCCACAAATTCCCTTCTTCCCTTGACCTCACCCCCTAGAATAAATTGTATACAGTAGGATAAGATCAGAACTGTGATTGAATAGGCAAATGAACGTATTTGGAATTGAATCACTAAAAGGATCACTAGATCGTGCATTTCAATGAGAACAACTAGGAAAACTCACTGTGTCGCATCTCATCCTGCCGCAACCCTAGGCACAGCGGTGATAAAGGTGTGGGAAAAATACCTTTTCGTCCCGGACAAAAAACCCTTAACAAATGCTGTGGGTGAGGGCACAGTTCCAATCTTATCCTACTATAAACAACTTATTTTTATTTTTTTTTATTTTTTATGTTCTGGTTCCCACGAAAAGGGATATCCTGTAATGTTCAGAGAACGTCATGGGAACCAAGGGAAAGAAGGTAGGAGTTGGTGTTCTTCTTAAATTTCTGGAGGTTGTATGCCTCGGGGAACACCTCCCTAGGCAATGAGTTCCAAAGCCTCGCTGTTCGTTGGATGAACGAGTCTTTGGAAAGTGATGTTCTGCAGGTCTCCAAAGTGACCACGAAGGGGTGTGATGACTGAACTTGACGGGTTAGTCTCGAAGAAACTGCCAAAGCAGGAACGATTGTTGATATTTCAGAAGAGCATCGCCCATGAAAATATCTATAAAATAGAGACAAATCGCCAACTTTTCTACGGTGTTCCAGACAAGTGAGCGAGTTTGTAAGCGAGGCATCACCGACGAGACGAATTGCCCTTTTTTGGACAGAATCCAATAGCCTCAGGATATGTTTAGGTGCCGCGCTCCAAATATGGGAACAGTATTCCAGGACAGGTTGGATCTGTGCCTTGTAGATCATAAGCAGCTGAGTGGGGGTGAAATAGCTCTTGGCACGAAACAAAAAACAAGTTTTTGGGATGCACTTTTGGCAATGGACCTCACGTGATTTTCCCAGGAAAGGTTATTGCTGATAGTAATACCAAGCATCGATATGGATGACTTGGGGATGGGAAAAAATTAACTATTTATTTGGAAGACTTGAGATTTGAATCTGAGAACTTATGTTTGTCAAGCCGATATCTCACCGCTCAGCTATCTGGGTTTAATAAATATTGAACCCAGATAACCAAGCGGTATTATGTGTAGATAGAAGGTAGAAAACAAGTCTGTTTATTGAATAATAAAATTCTTCCGGTAGGATATACTTCGGCACAGTTGTCGTTTCTTGGATATGTTTTCACAAGGAACCCTGTAGAAACTTCAATATCATCCGAGGGTTCAATATAAATAAATTGACTGGGCTTTTGGACTAGTATATTGAGTTAATTTTGGTTAGGTGTTACAGAGTATTTCATTAAGTCTTGCCCAATACGGACATGTTATCCTAACGTTGTAGCACTCGAATGCATATAACTTTTTATTAGGTCTTGTCCTAACTTTTTTAAAGAATATCCTTCCTTCTTTATTATATTGCGTATGAGGATTATGTCTGATACATTTTTGTCGTTTGGCTTTCAAAAACCAGAGGAAACTATGAGTTCCTTTATGTAAAAAAAAAACATTTTCGGCGAACTCCTATTAACGATTATGTTTAAACTACACGAAATCGATCGTTAATGACTTCTATTAACCTTCAGTGTATCTTCAAATGCATGATTGTGATATATGCAACCAAATATACACCTAAATCGACCATTAATAACCTGTTAATGGTCGATTTCTTCATTAATGCATCATTGTGGTATGGGCAACTAAACATACACGAATTCGAATATTATTTGAATTCCAAATTATATTACCAAATACAAATATTGTAAGTTTCCTCCTAGTTGAAGGAAATAGATATCGAAAATTTCACGTTGACCCCAGGAATGAGGTCGACGGATTTTTTTTGTAATTAACTCGTATATTAAAATGGCGATTAATACACTAGTAGATTAAATAATCATTAACGAACGACGGTGATCGTTATGACAAAATGATGCATTTAGAGAAAATGAAAGTTCAGGAATACTTTCCCTGGATCACATCAAGCACTCGGAGACTCTGGAAGGTGTAAATCTCTTCTAATCAGCATTTGAGTCAAAACGTCTAATGTAGCTGGACTATACCAGTCACCCATTTTGTTCTTTAATATGTTTCGATCGTCGACTGCAGTCACGCCGATTAAAGTGCTACTTTGCACCAGTCGAAGATGCTGATAACATTCCGGCTTTATTATAATGGGATTATTGTTATTGTTGTTTTTTGTTTGTTGAATCTTTAGCGATAACTGTTCACGCGTTCAGATGAGAACGAAATTGGGATTGTTCAATTGTCAACTACTGTAGGTAGGTATATCATTTGGGGTCTTACGGAGCAAGTGGTTTTATTATATATTTCTGTCAAGTAGAGGGTAACGAATTAACATACGTAACTGAAGCACTATATCACCGCAGAATTTCTCGCCCCTCGTTTGTCGTTTATTGAATGATATGTATGTCATTTATTTTATTGTATCGTATTTCTGTCGCATTTGAAGATTTATTAATATTGTATACCCCCCCTCAATATCAATAATTGAAAACCTATTCAACAAATTCAGATCCACTTCATTTTAATGTTGATTTTTCTCTGCAATATCTTCGATTCATGAGAAACATGCCACCCAGAGCTTTCAAGGAGTTGCCACCAAATTCCTCTGACAGAAAGAATAAGAAAAGAGTGATTCGCTTTTAGAGAAATAAAAGCGAATCACTCATTTCTTATTCTTTCTGTCACCTCATCGACATTCTGAAGATTTCATTCTTCCACTCATCAATGGCTTTTTCCTTTCCATCTATACGTCAAGAGAATTTTATACTGGACACAAAAATTTAATGTTTTTATTATACAGGGTGTTACCAAATAAGTGTGAAAGTTTCAAGGGGGTGATTCCTTGTCGAAAATTGAAGGGGGTCTTTCATGTAAACAAAAGCTCTTAGGCCTTTCATTGAAAAATTACACGCTTCCAAAAATAATGAAAAAAAAAATTTTTTTTCTTCAAATTGCTGAAGAATTGACAAAATGAGATTCTGTGGGCATATAAGGAGGCTGCCTATGAATATTTTCTTAATTTTGTTGTGTTCTTTTGAAGGGGTGGAACATGAAACCTCTATTCCATTTTTCACCAAAACTTAAACTTTTTCAAATCTTGTGTTGTGTCCGTAAAAGTAATAGTTTCCTAATAAAAAAATGAAATACAACATTGTGCATGAACGGATCTTCCGTTAATGGAATCGAAAAAACTTCAATCGTAGTATTTTTGAAATATTTCGCTTGTTTTCACTTTAAATGTAGGCATGTACCAGTACCATGTTTTGTTTTAATAGAATATCAAATTAAAAATACCAACAAAACAAAATTATGTGTATTACAACAAAGAAAAAGGCAACAAGATCAAACGGAACGGAGTTATGAAAACTGCTCGAAATGACCAACTCCAACCATTAGACAGGAATCAAGTCTTCGTCTCATAGACTGGCGCAAACGTTGAAATATTCCTGGTGTGTTTTGGATCGTCTCGCAGACTGCGATGATGTGATTCCCTAAATCATTCACACACTCAATGGGGTCAGGTGACCCCAGATGCAAAAGTTCAAGGGGCTCATGTCTGGAGATCTGGTTGAGGTCCTGCTCTGCCTATCCAACGATTTGGATATACGTCGTCCAAGTACTGATGAGCAGTTATGCTAAAATGGACAGGCGCACCATTGTGCATAACCCACATTCGTGGTCGAATAGCTAGTGGAACATTTTCAAGTAAAATGGGAAACTGTTCCTGGAGAAAATCTGTTTAGGTTCCACTAGTTAGCCTTACCGGTAGAAAATACGATATTTTCGCCAATAATTACGACCCACGCGTTAAGTGAAAATTCATATTGATACCGACCTTCTTGAATAGCATGTGGGTTATTTTAGGCCCATAGATGATGTTATGGAAATTTGTAATCCCTTGCCTTGAAAAGTTGGATTTGTCAGTGAATATTACGTTATCGAAAAATTGAAAATTTTGGGTAATCATTTGAAGACTCAATTGACAAAAGTCTACTCGATGGGGAAAATCTCGCGGCAAAAGTGCCTGGAATTTTCCAGATTAGGTTATTTCCAACATTAAGTGTGTTAGCAATTTGACTTGAACTTAATTCCGGACGATCTTCAATCATATTGAGAACCTCTTCCTCCAGTGCCACCGTTCTAATTACTCGTGGACGACCACAATCAGTTGTTCGTTTTTGAAAAGTCCCTCTTCCATGCGTTGACGATACATCTCTGCATAGAGCCGTCTAGCTTCAAAAGAATTCCCATTGGCACGACCATACATAAAATGCATATCGGCCATTTTAGCGTTAGTGTGATTATTCATATTGAAGATTCGAAAGACACAATTGCACTTTCAACTACCACATAGAAATCAAAGCAACTTGACAGCCACCTACAAGACTTTTTCGATTTTAAAATACTACGATTGAAGTCACAAGATGTGCTAACAAAACGTGACAGCCAGTATTTCATTTTTTTATTAGGAAACTATTGCTTTTACGGACACAACACAAGTGTTAAAAAAGTTTGGCAATGGATAGTTCTTTTCAAAACATATTTTCAAATTGAGAAACTTTTTTTCGTTGAAAAGTTCTGGTAAAAAATGGAATAGGGGTTGCATGTTCCACCCCTTTGAAAGATCACAACAAAATTAAAAAAATATTCATAGATAGCTTTTTAATTGGTAGAGCATGCCCACAAAATGCCTTTCCTTCAACTTTTCAAGGAAAGGCCTAAGAGCTTTTGTTTACATGAAACACCCCCTTTAATTTTCGACGAGGAATCACCCCCTCAAAACTTTCCTACTTATTTGGTAACACTCTGTATGTCTTGAGAATACAAAATAGTCCATGAATAAAAATTAAATTTTCTGTAGCAGAAACTATCAAACTTAGAAGACTGTCCATTTTCATTTCTCCCAACTGTTTTTTCTTTCGTTCAAGCAGAGTTTTTAATTTTCGAAATGAATTTGAAAATCAGCATTTAACAACTTTGTTCATCATCATACCTGGCTGGCCAACGTCATATCTTCAAAGATATCGTAGGAATTCTAATATGCATTTGTTTTTTCAGTATCTGGTTTTATTTGCTCCAGAAGGAATCGTGTAACATAGTAGTTAAGTAATCATGTGCATTTTCTTGAAAATTGCAGAATGATAAGTCCTGGGGTGACCGAGTGGCAGGCTACCTGAATTTCTAAATGGTTTGAATGCCCCGAAACCCACGGCTGAATAACGTATAACTTCAGAGTCAGGACCGGACTGACAAATATCGATCATTCTATGAAGTGGGAATTACCTTCTATTACAGAGTGTTTCACGGTGGATGGAATATTAGAAGTAAATGGAGAACGGAACGACAGATCATTTCGAAGATTTGTGGGCAACGATAATCAAACATGCTCTATCCGTCTAAAGTTGTCATCAATCCAGTGTTGCTGGTTGTATCAGAAAGAAGTAGCTACGTTATTATCATTTCTAGAATCCTTATAGGAGTCCTCATGAATTTCTCTGAAAATTTTAAACCAGCCATTTTCGACCAATCAGATGCTTTATTTCGACATTGTTACTATGGTAACCGGCAAATTTTCTGAAAATGTTTCATCTACATTAGCATGTAGACGTGAAATTAATAAGTGGAAATTTCCCGGCACATGACAGCTATCATATAATTGGACAAAAATAATATTGAAATAATATTGAGAATATTTTTTATTTACTTACTTTATAAGTTGGAAATATTACAACAATTTATTAAGGTGTACATTAATTCATTTTAAATTCTTCAAAAATTCCACTTCTACCTCCTCTTTCCTAAGTGGTGAATAATACACAATACCGGTGTTTTTTTACCAATATGCCTGTGTTTCATAAAATACAAATAATACTGAGACACCAGTTTATTTTTTTAAGTATTAGATTTGTGTCCAAAAGAAGGCACAATATCACGCAGAATGTTGCCCATTTCCTCAAATGAGTTTTCTTGCTCAGGATTTAATCCAGATTCTTCCACTAGTTATGTTAGAATTTTTTTACATTTTTATGGTACATTTCAATGTGCTGTGATTCTTTGCAAAAAGAACACAATTCATACGATTGAAAGTTCATGTTATTATCACTTTTTTACTAACTTATGATTGTATACAATTTTATGAGGAACTTATAATGCCACAAATAAAATATTGATTGACAGGAATAGTGAATGTCAAATCCATGGCTAACTTTACAAAATATTTTTTTAACCGGCAACATACGCCAACAACATTCTATATAGAATAAAGAATAAAATATCCCGATTTCCTGAATTATTTGAAAAACAAATTATTACCGCTAATATTATTTCTTCTTAGAATTAAACCCAAAAAAATGTGAAAAATATTTAAGTATATATGTATAGGTATAGTTATATATTTTTTTATGTATATCACCTTTGTTTGTAGTCAATATTGACATTTCCCTGAAACCTAGTGAGAAACCTAGTACATGAAATCAATTCTTTCTGATATTATAATTTTATTTTACTAGGGCACGGGAAAAATAAAAAAAATATCCCGCAATACGAACATCCACTTTCATTTTTAATCAATATTGACATTGTCCTGAAACCCAGTAAGAAAATTGTATGAAAACAATCAATTTTATATAAAAATGTATCTGATATTATATATTTTATTTCACTAGGGCACGGGGAAAATAAAAAAATATCTCCCGCAATACGAACGTATCCACTTTAATTTTTAGTCAATATTGACATTTCCCTGAAACCTAGTAAGAAAATTGTATAAAATCAATTAATTTTACATAATAGTTTATCTGATATTATATATTTTATTTTACTAGAGAACGGGTAAAATCAGAAAAAAATTTCCCCCAAAACTCCCATTACACACAGACTTCTATTTATTTGTGAATAACGTCAAAATAAATATTTACTTAATGTTTTCTATTTAAATATAATTCCGGTATAAAATTTTCTTACCGAATCCCCCACGTGCTTGAATCAATTGCGGGACATTTGTCTCGTACATGAATTTTCAAAGAAAATTATCCCTCGTCGTTTCGCGACTCGTGATAATTTTCAAAAAATTCATGTACTCAAAAAATTTCCGGCAATAATTCATGCTCTAGGGAGATTAAAAGTGATAATTCTCTATACCTATCTGTGGCAGTTTTCACAATAATTTTTCTTGACAAATTTTTGAGCAAAATCTGACAAATGAAAAGTTACGATTTTTTCACAATGCAAATTTATAAAATATTGCAATGTGGGTCATAGCTGCATAAGATCATTTAGTATCCTGCCGATGAACAAGCAACGAAGATAAATAGTCTCAGAATTTTCAACTGGCCATAAAAAAACAAAGAAAACCTTGAAGTGGAGATCAGTAAACTCTTCAATTCCTAGATGTCAACTAGCCTGTCAGAAAATGACATCGATATCTGATACAGAATAGGAAAAAAAGAAGGAAATTGGGCGAGTGGCATATTTCTCAAACTACGAAACTACGAGGTGAGTCAGAATATCTACAGAAGAAAGAAATTTTTGAAAGAAACCGGCATTGTCATCATTTAACAAACCTAAGAGTACAACTACTGACTAGTGCTATAGAAAGAACTTTTGGACTGATTCGGAAAATATTTTCGTTATTTACAACAACAGACTAATTATAATAAAATAAAAAACTGACCTAGAAAACGTTTTCAATGTTTCCATTTGACACCAAAAAATTAACTGTTATATCTAGCATTGAGGACATTGAGGACCTTGAGAATGTTGGAGTTTCAGATTAACTTGATGATCAAAAGGAAGTAAAAACTGAGATACTTGATAATTTTGATAAATTAAAAAAAAAAATAATCGAGAGAGATGGAAACCTGATGACAGTTCTTCACTTCAACGTAAGAAGTACCAGGAAAAATTATGATGAGTTACTAGTATATTTAGAGAAGAAAACTGAGTTCATAGATGTGTTAGTCTTATCGTATCAATGACTATCGAAACGGTGAGTGATTTTTATATACCCAATTAACCTCTAACCTCCAATGGTTCAACCAAAAACCAAAACGATGGGCTGCTCGTTTATATAAAAAACAGCATTTCTGCAGATATACATGTTATTAATCTGACAGAAACAAAAGTGTTGAGACTGTGCATAAATGTAAAAAAATATACCATCGGTATAGCGGCTTCTTACAGACCCCCTCAACTGATACACTCATTTATGTGAATGACCTAGAACATTAGTGGTTTACAAAAGAAAGATATAGAAATATTCGTGGGAGACATTATTATAAATTTAATGAACAAGTTGAGTTGTCCAATGAAACTATTACTTATATGAACATTATGTCTGTAAATGGTTTCTCTTCTTATATAAATGAGCCAACCACAAATTTAAAATTGAGTCAAATTGTCCTTCAGACCAACCTTACAGACCATGACAAAGTGGAAAACTTGTACCGAAGCAAACCTCGAAAAAAATACATAACAACTATACATTTCGGAAGGATCAATGAAATGCTAGCAACTGAAAATTGGAAGGATGTCATAAACAGTATGGACTCACAACAACGACAAATTTATGAATAAGCTGGAAAAATATAAACACTTCTCTACAGTGACAAAAAGGATAAACTGTAACAAAATGCATGGAATAAAATAATGGATAACTACTGGACTATTAGTCTCTGTAACAAAGCGGAATCTCCTCAAAAAAAAAAATCCAAACACTTATGCAGAAGAATTTAAAAATGAATACAAAATATATAGAAATAAACTTAACAAAGTGATAAAAAAACTAAAAATTAATATTACAAAACTAAACGAACGGGACGTTGAGGGAAATTAAAAAAAATGTGGGAGATTATTGACGAAGTGACGAATAGAAATCATAAAAAACAATCACTGAACTGTATATCCATAAGAAATTCAAAGGACGAAATAAAAAAAGCAAATGCATTAAATGAGTTTTTCATAAATGTGGGAAGCGAAATGGCTGAAAAAAAATAAAAACATAAAAAACTCCCAAAACATTTTCTTCACGATCAATAGATCGCTTCATCAAGTTTCCTTCAACCGGTCACAAATGATAAAGTTATTGTATTCATTGCAAATTTGAAAAATAATTGCGCACCGGGCAATCTCTAGTAAACTCACCAAAAAAAAACACATACACACTCGCTAGTTCTTATTATCAATCTCACCTCCAGAAGTAGAACGATACCGAGGCAATGGAAGGAATCCCTCGTTACCCCTATCTATAAATCAGTTGAACATAATGTAATGAGCAATTACCGACCGGTTTCTGTCATAAATAATTTTACTTAAATTTTGAACAGAGTATTGAAACTAGACTAACTGGATTCTTTACTGAACATAAAGTTACGACAGATAGACAGTTTGGTTTTCGAAAGAACTCAAATACAGAAAGAGCCATATTGGATTTCATTGAAAAAACTGTCAATGCTTTGGACAGATCAGAAAGATGCCTAGCGATCTTTCTTGATCTGGCCAAGACATTCGACACGGTTTCCCATAGATGGCTGCTGGAAAAATTTAAAAATTATGGTGTTAGAATTATGCGGAATTATTTGTCACAGAGATCACTTATTGTCAAAATTGATGACTGTCTAAGTGAACCTAGTGAAAAATGGTGTTCCACAAGGAACAGCCTTGGGCCCAATACTGTTCCTTCTCTATATCAAGAGCATTGTTTCTGTATCAAATGTCAAAAGGACTTTAGTATCATATGCTGATGATACAGCAATTATATATGCGGGAGACACGTAGCAGCAATTACAGACTGACTCAGAAGAAGACATAAAAATTTACAAATCTGGCTAAATCTCAATCATTTGAGCCTCAATGTAAAAATACTAAATTCATTTCATTTTCGATTTATAAAACCGAACAACCTCTTCACAATTCTCTTGTAATTCATGTATGTAATAACATTAATACATACCAGTGCCCTCGTAGAGGAAAAACATCGAATATTGAATATCTCGGCATTACACTCGATCAGCATTTGAGGTGGAACGACCATATAACACTTGTTACCAATAGGTTAAGAAAACTCATTCATAAATTCTACAACATTAGAGATATCCTGGATAGGAAAAACCTCATGATATTTTATAACTCATTGGCTGAATCTGTTGTCAGATACTGTATTACAACATGTTGTTCAATAACATGATCATGAAACTTCAATCCATGCAAAACACATTACTCAATATAATATAAAAAAACAAGCTTTTATGCAAATGCACGTAAAACGAAAAATAGTTTTTTCCATTGTTGATCTAGGGTATTCTATGAGTAACAGTTTCCAAATCTTTCCGCGCAAGATAACCTATTTTGTATCCCTGGCAAGTTTTTGAAACTGTTAGTCACAGAATAACCTAGATCAACAATGAAAAAAAATATTTTATTGATATAAGCTTGTTTTTAATTTTTTTTTTTCGTTTATTTATTTTGTATTTTTCAGTATTTATGACGATGAATAACTAGTAACTAGTGATCTAATTTATTTTTGAATTTTGACAAAAAATCATAATATCCGACCCCGAAAAACCCTAGATACCAATTCTGAATAGAATCGGATTATAATCACATAAATCACATCTAAAATGATCATTTCAATTTCTTCATGAATTATTTATTCATCTATCGACTTTTAGGGTAGGGTCAAAAATGCAATAAATGAGATTGCTAACTTTTTACTGAATAATTTGTATATTTGGTCTTTTAATTTTCATAAATTTATTTTCTGAACAATAATTCAAAATTAAATCTTTTTTGTGAATTTTCAGAGGTGTGATGATTTTCGCTAAGAACGTTACTATGAAAGAATCATCATGAAGTATTATATGTAATATCTATTTGTCTAGGTATCGACATCATTCAACCGTATTCTAGTCACAGAAAAATCATTATTAAAAAGACATGCGTAATACATGTTGGGACATTTGTGGGAGATGCTCACGAAATAGATATTTTTTATAAACGGACCTAATGGAATGAGGAATATTCCAGTACTGAGTGAATTCGCTCCCCGGTCTTCATCATCGATACAATCCAGTTTTTAACCGACGAAACCAAAAAGGAGGAGTGTCTCTATTCGACCCGTATTTTTTTTTCCATCATATTTTTTTATGTATAATCACCCATAACTATTTACTGAGGCGTCCGATTCCGATAATTCTCTTTTTCAGTGGATAGGGTGTACTTCGAATTTGGTCCCATTTGGATTTATTAGATGAAATCCACCTCTAAGGGTAGCGAAATGAAGGATATTGATCACTCACCCTCTGAATTCTGGTTCGTTAACCGATTCTATCAGGCATAACTTTGTACTGGGTTCTTCGATTCGGATGATCTTTTTTTTAATAGATATGGTATACCTTATATTTGGATTTCGAAATTGAATAGCCACCCGTACGGGTAGAAAATAGGGGATAATTGATTTTTCACTAGTGAACATTGGCACACACATACGTAGTTGACAATGACAGATCGCTACTGACATTATTCTTGTTCCACATCCGTCAAAATCAGTATATTTTATGAGATGATGGAATAATATACAAAGTAATGAAATAAACTAACCAGAACAACGAAAATAATTTATGTTACAACAAATAGTAAAAGTAGATAATCATATTATTTAACTGGTAATAGTTGAAGTAAGGTGGGTAAGTAAGTATTTTGGAAATAATCAAAAAACAAGTAGGTAGTAATTGGTAGATTTTAGCCACAAAAAATTGAAAAATAAAAACTTTTTAACAGAAAATTAAACCGACGAAATACGGAACTGAAAAGTAAAAAATAAAAACTTTTTAACACAAAATTAAACCGACGAAAAAATCAACTGAAAAGCAAAACATAAAATGAACCTTCTTAGTCTAAATGATAATTGAGCTCCTAAACTAATGTAAGTAACTGATTTTGATTCGGCGCCAAACAAACTAGCAATTGAATTAGGTGAAGCGTAAAATGATGGCAGCGAGATGAACGGCTGCGTTTTGATGACTTCTTTCATAGATAATGATCTTCGATAATTGTTTGGCGCCGACTCAAAATCAGTTACTTACATTAGTTTAGGAGCTCAACTATTATTAGACTAAGAAGGTTTATTTTATTTTGCTTTTCAGTTGATTTTCGTCGTAATTGTGTTAAAGATTTTACTTTCAGTTCCTATTTCATCGGTTTACATGTTAAAAGTTTTTCCATGAAGTACATGGAAAAATATTCTACTAATATTGAAACAAATTATTTTGGACTTGTAATAGTTTAATATGATTGCAAATAAACTTTTTGGATATATTTTAATGAAAAGATGAATAACTACCCACGCGTATCCTGTACATCATTTACAATATCCAATAGAAAAGACAATTCTCAATTGTATCCTACTCCAGCGAACACTTATATTAATAAATATTACTTGTGACTGTGCCTACAGTATATTCTTCATCTTATGTCATCAATTATATTGTGATTCACTTGAAATCACATTGGGTGGAAACGGGTGCCTACATCACTCCTTTTTCCAATCAATTGGGATTTCTAGTGAATTGATAGTTCCAAAAATATTGTTAGAAATGTACATAGAAACTGAAATGTTCATTGCTGTGCACCCAGTGGGATTCAGATTGTTTATAATGGAAATACTTTTTTGAGCATCAGAAAGATATACAAAATGTACAAATAGTGGCAATGTATGCCAAGATATGCAGTTTTTGGCGAATGCGTTGCATCATAGCCTTTGGAAGATTTTCCCAAACCGGTTCTGTATACGAACTCATTCCTAAGCCAGACGTGTCAAATGAGGAAGCAATCCGGCTCTGATTTGCATTAACCCCACAGCAATTGCACTTACCTTATGCTAATCCTCATTATTTTATGCATATTATGCAATTACTTGGTTTGGCGGGGACTTTTCTTATAAAACATTCGTACGGCTGCTAATTGTGAAGCTGTTATTATCTCTAATCGACTTTTGTTCAATTACCCCACGTTGAATCAAAGAAAAACTATGTTCGTGTTGTTTTAGTATTTGCAGAAGACACTCAACCCTCTGTTTCCATGGAGTCAATAGAAAATTGTACTAGCAAAGGCTCTGCTGGTGGTAGTTGTTGGACAGCCATAATCCATTTACCTTCGAGGAATTGCTTCTTTAAAAATGCCTATTTTTACACGACTACAGCGAAGCAAAGAGGAGGATTATGATTTTGACCAGAATATATGTATGAATGCTCATCTGTTCCCTCATAACTTTTAAAATACTCATCATAATTTGACAAATGATGTATCGTTGGAAGCGTCTTGATAGTCCGCTGGTTATGGGCTATGTGACGTCACATTAAATTGAATATGGCGCCCTCTAAGGAACATAATGTCTTGAACTAAAAATATTTTTTTTAATGATGCCGTGTTGGGTATCAAATGGAAGGGCTCAATTAGCACATTTCAATTATATATATATATATATATATATATATATATATATATATATATATATATATATATTGTTAGCTGCTGCTTGCGGTTTTGCTTGCATGCACCCGATAATTGGGAATAATTTCTAAAATTTCGCCAAACATATTTTATCTCCTAACCTACACAAAATACATATTATAATAAATACGTATTTCATTATAGAACATGGTACATATGTTAATATTATATAAAAAAAACAAAATGTGTATAATAATAATGGCATAAGCTGGAAGTACCTTCACGCGCTATATTACCTAGGTACATGTAAAACAATAAAACCTAAAAAAAAGTAAAGCGGCTCTGCAAATACTTTTTCACGAAATTATAACCCCAAAATGATTTAAATTAAAAGTAAGTCCAAACCCGACTACTGAAAAATCACGCTCTAAAAAGAATGCAATAAAAATAAGTTCAAAAACTAAAACCCGACTTCTGAAAAATCACGCTCTAAAACGTATGAAATAAAAATAAGTTCAAAAACTAAAACCCGACTACTAAAAATCACGCTTTAAAAACTATGAAACAGAAAAATATTCTCATGTGAAATCGTTATGTACTAACTATTCAATATTTATCAACTATTAAATAAACAACTTACACATAATATATTTTAATGTATTCAATACATAGTCATAATCATAGTGGTGTTCAGAGGTTAGCCTTGGTCATGTGCCACTTTGCCCTAAAGCTTATGATCGCTTACTACTGTTAGAATGTATTGTTTTGTCAGGGTAGGTGGCATATGACCACGGCTATCCTCTGTACATCACTATGAATATGTATTAAATACATTAAAATATATTATGTGTAAGTTGTTTATTCAATAGACGATAAATATTGAATGGTTTGTAAATAACAATTTCATATGAGAATATTTTCTTGTTTTATAATTTTTTGAGTGTGATTTTTCAGTAGTCGGGTTTTATCATTGAAATAATGGGAGAATAGTTTAATAGGATGATATAGATCGTAAAGAATACTTCGTTTCATTATAAATTCAACAGCAAGTGTGTTAGGAAAATAATAATCAAATGGGGTGTACTCTGACTCCTTGCCCAACCACTAACAGTTGATTTTCCATCCAAAGAAGAAGATTTTCCCTTAGTTCTTAATAAGCTGAATAAAAATATATTTTACCAAAACTTTTTGGTTTCCAGAATTTTGACAAATTTTAGGAAAGAAAGGAAAAAAATTGAAATTTTATTAAAATCTATCTAAAATTCAGGGCTCACTTTCAAATTTTCATTTATTAGTTGGATTAATATGGAACTCGTCATACCAATCATTCTTGAATACAACTGAAAACGTACTGACAGGGTTTATGTGCATTATATTGAGAATACCGTTAACCATACTCTCTATATGCATCTTGAGGTGTAAATAAAAACTATAAAAAAATATTTTTAAAGACGAGCTCTTATGCAAGTTCACTAAAAAGGAAAAAATAATTTCTTTCATTGTTAGCTCTAGGTTATTCTGTTAGTAACAGATTCAAAAGCTTGCCGCGCAAGATTACCTATTTTGTATCCGCGGCAAGGTTTTGAATATGTTACTCACAGAATAACCTAGATCAAACAATGAAAGAAATTATTTTTTCCTTTTTAGTTCATTTGTATAAATTCTTGTCTTTAAAAAGGTTTTTTCTATAATTTTTATCTTTAACTTTTTATTTTTGATTTTATTAACAACTAATAAAAGATTGTTTTTAATTTTTTTTCGTTCATTTATTTTTTATTTTTCAGTATTTATGATGTTAAATAACTAGTTTACTAATTTTAATCTAATTTATTTTTGAATTTTGGCAAAAAATCATAATCTCCGACGCCAAAAACCCCTACCCTAATCACAATAATTGACCGTTATATTGGAGCCACCATTTTGTTTTTATTTTCCTAGCAAAAATTTTATAATGCATTGTCACCAGAATCATGTACACCTGTCAAATTTCAAATCAATCGGACGATTAAAAGTGGGTCAAATTTAACTTGCAAGATTTGATTACAGACAGACAGACCCCGGACACGTAAAACTGAGGAGCTTGTAAAAAAAATTTCGACCCCAAAAACCCCCACATACCAATTTTGAATAGAGTCGGACCATAATCACAAAATTCATTTTAGAGCCGCTATGTTAAATGCTTGAATTTTCACCAAAAAATCATGATTTCCGACCCCGAAAACCCCTGGATTCCAATTTTGAATAGAATCGGACCATAATCACAAAAGTTGTCCGCCTTATTGGAGCCGCCATTTTGTTTTTTTTTCTTAACAAAAATTTCATAATCCATTGTCACAGAAATTATGAACATCGGCCAAATTTCAAATCAATCGAACGAATAGAAGTGGGCCAAATTTAACTTGCAAGATTTGATTACAGACAGACAGACACACAGACACCGCGTCATGTGAAACTAATTGAAAGCTTGTAATAAATAATTGATTCATTCTTAATTATTTTCTCAGTTTTTCGCAGCAGATACAACTTTTTTCGAAGCCCATGTTTTGAATAATATGAAGTTGAAATGAACATGGTTTGTTTTGAAAGATATCGAATAAATGAGATGATTGAATGATTCACTAGAATTTAACCTACATATGATTGAAAACAAATTTTCGGGAACTGAGGAATCATCATTTTTATGTCTTCCCTAGGATGCGGATAGATATTTCCGTTATTGAACTTCAGTTTGACGAGATTCTTTTTGATATCTGAACCAATCAACATCAGGCGCGTTTAGTACTTAGATGGGTGACTACCTGACAAGGAAGGTGCGCGTTAAAATACCCTAACAACTGTAGCGTAGTAGCATATTCGCAGATGCAGGCGTTTTATCAATGAGAAAGAGATAAGACGATAAATATGCCGTCCTTTGGAGGGGACGTTAAGATGGCGGTCCTAAATTCATAGATGTTGAACTCGTTAAAGAACCATACCTCTAAAGAAACAGAGGATTCGGCAAAATTTTCTGGCTGGGGGGAGTGTGCTCACCGGCGTCGGTATTTAGTCCTGGTCGTAGAAATAGACCGTCGTTAAATAAAGCAATAAAAAAACAGTTCGATCTACTCAGATAGTCGTGGAGAAGTCCGTAATTTTTTATGCTAGTCGTATACCATCATCATTGCTGATTGATTTCTCATTATCATGCCGAAATCTCTTTAAAATCATCAATATAAGAAGATAGATAATTTGATATCGTACCATCATTATCATTACCGATTGGTTGAATTTTTAGCTGGGAATGAATCCTAAGATCTCTCTTTTATTTTGTGGAGTGAGTTAATTATTATTTATTAATATATGATTTTGTTCAATTACAATTCAAATTTATATCTCAATGAAAATATTATCGTTCAGAGATTCAAAAACATATTATCAACTTGTTGAAAAAATGTGAGAGTGGCATTCCAAAGTACGACAGTAGGAATATGGAATTTTTCATCGAGTTAACTTACAAGTATTACGCGAGCACAACGACTCAAGCTCAGCAAATACCGAGTACATCTGTTTAGCAAGCCGCTAATATAGAATTATGAACACGTACACAAATACATATAACCGCGTTTCCATGCTATATTCATAAATACGAGCCAGATTCCACTCGAGCATTGTTCGATCTGACAGCAATAATTATTGATCAATTATAGGAGAAGAAACATCGCAAGCATGCAGTCGTTTCAAACGCCACGTCTCTATCTAGTGAAATTCTTACATTTCTTCTGAAATCTCATTACAATCACAAATCATGTGGGCTTTTTCAAGTGTTACTTCGACATAATTATACTCGACAAATCGTATTATTTATTGTAATTTATTTAATTTCCGTTAATTTACAAACCGCATGCGAATCGCTTCGGGAACCTATTGGGTTCTGTTATACATTATGGATAAGGGCCGGTGAGAATGTCAGATTTTTGTTACCGATACGGACTCAATATGCCGGTTGTGGATTCTGTATGGGCGTTCGTATATTTTTTACCTCATTTCTGATGGTAGGTTCATTCGGGTTGCAACATATTCCAAATACATTTTTATACGTGGTCCTGCGCATTGAAAGAATTAAACTATATTTGTGCCAAACTAATGCAAATTCTGCCAAACTGCACTTCAAATTTTCAGGCAACCTTTTTCTTGAAAGAATATAATTTATTGAAATGAGCTCAACTCACCCGCTTTTGTTATTGTCAACATGAAACTGTCTCTTGAACGAACAGTTGCCATATTAAATCCAACCCTGAAACTAATGATTTGCGTAGGTTTGGAACTGGAGACAAAATTCTACTCACCGGATATTACTGACTTCGAAGTCTCTCTAGAATGAAAAAATCTAGATTCTATAGCACTTTCACTTACTCAAGACTTTTCATCTCTTCTGGCAAACTTATAATTCATTTCAGTGACCAAAATGTATTCTTATAGTGTTATGTTCCATACTAATAGGAAATGAAACAATAGATTGAGCTTTCAACGAAATATAACGAATATTATGCTCATGCCCGGGTTTTCTACCGCCCGCCGGACCATTTCATCACCCGTGGGCGGTAAAGTAATTTTTTTAAGATTTTTGTTTTATGTACATACCTATATGAATGTTGACTAGTAAACTCAAAAACAAACACATCGAAATCAGTTATTTAACAGGAAAATAACACTACAAACAATTAGCAATATTCAAAGCCGGCAAAGGTTCTGTTGATTTACTTAGATGATATCATTCTTTCTAGTAATTTTACTTGGTTGTTCCTGAGCGTTTACCTTTGATGATGAGGGTATATCACAGTCTTGTTGGCGATATTTTTTCTTGCAAAATTAGTATTTCCAACATAACCTACCGCTACACTGCTTGATTTCCAGCCAGCGTGTAACTTAATGTTGGTTAGGTTTCCATTTGCTTTAGCTAAAACAGTGGCGGAACAACGCCGAAAACAATGTCCCGTGTATTTACTAGCATTGTGTAAAAAAACTGCAATATTTCGAGGCATTTGACTAAACGTGTTTTTCCAACCACTTCAGTAGAACACATATTTGAAAAAAAACACGAAAAATATTTTGTGTTCAGTCTGTGTTGGTCGTACGATACTTTCTGTAGAGCCTAAGAAAGCTGGGCATCGGTTTCTTCCCATCCACAACCATAAACATTCTGTCTACCTTCGTTTTTGATTCTTTTATGCTGACTTATAATGATTCCCCAAAATCGTCGTCGATCTCCGCATACTCCAGAAATTGAAGCAACTTTCATTAATAAATACTTGTCATCTGGTGCTTCTGTTGAGATTCTATCTATTTCATCTTTGTTCGAAATCAGTGACTTTTTTGGGTTGAAACCGTAACCGCTTAAGAAAAGCAATAAGTTTAGGGAACTTACTAATATCCATATTATGGTTGATGGTAATCGTGGCTTTCAACATTGAGTAATAGCTCCATAGTGAAGAAGGTTTATAGTTCTTCGATTTTCCTTCAAAATATGCTAACAAAGTATCTTCATTAATTTGATTCAATATAAGTCCTTTTACTGTACATCATACTGAATATTCCTGATACATCTTCTCATACAACTTCTTTTCGATGGTAGAAGATCAAGTTTCACTTCCTCAGCGGACTCAACAATATCCTCTGGGAGATCATTTTCAGCTAAACCATCGATTTCATTGTGAAGTAAAGCGGCCACAGTAATGGCGCCGACTCAAAAGTTAATTGTTGATTTGGTTGCTATGACCATAAGCAATGTTATTCACAATACGATTTGGATAAAATTGAAATATCTCTATTGTCAGTGTCAATTGCTGTCAATCAGAACATATATACTGGGTGAGTCAAAATTATTTTAATTGCAAAATATAATTTAATGAAATAAATACTGGCTTGTGCATAAAATTACGTATGTATCTCGGTCGTAAATAGCGTTCAGCACCCTTGGCATGTTATAGCTATTATATTCTCGTCATCGGGCGCTAAACTCCTATATTATGACCTAGATAAATAAATAACTATTATTAAGCTCTTCTACTGTTTCCTTAATAATATATAAATGATTTAGTTGAAACTCAGTAAGGATTACTAAAACAAGTCAAGAGATAATATTCAACAGGTATCCCTCTGACGGTAACCCAGAAGGAACTGAAATCTATGTTCTGAAACCTCTTGAATTGTGAAAGGGATTTTTATGCCCAAAAGTAGAGGAGGATATCATCAAGAATTAATGTCAGGGCTCATTGACGAGGTCAAATATGGGGAAATATATATCATTGAATCTATCTTCTTCTTCTTTCGGTGCCGTGTCTGTCTTCAAGCGTGGGCCATCTCCATGACAATTTGGTTGAATTGGTCTCTATCTGTCGCTACTCGGAATAGTTGTTCTACTCCCAGTCCGGTCCAGTTTCTAATATTTCGTAGTCACGATAGCTTTTTGCGACCTATCCCGATCTATCCATCTTCTGCCCTCAACGTTTCTACCAAATACAACTATCTACCAAATACATTTCCTGCAAAACCTGTATTTTTGAAAATTAACGAAAAGTTCAACTGGGAATAAAAAACTACAGCGATGAGCTTAAGCCTCATAGTTTTTGAGAAATCCAATATTCTTTTGTCGAACAACTTCCATTCAGCGGTCATCTAGCGAAGAGAAGACAAATCAAAGGTAGTGCATGAAAATACACTTGTATGATATATTTTTCGCTAGATGGTGATGAGATTTTTAGAAAATGATTGTCTCATTTCTGTGAAATTGTCACTACAAATTTGGACGATAAATTATAAAGTATATTTAAATATATAGGGTGTTTTCTAATAACATGCTAATATCTGAGGAGGTTATTCTTGGGTCTTTTTTGAGAAAAAAACTTCATATGAACATATGTCCTAAAGGCAGGGCCGATCCTAGGGTATTGGCCGCCCGCGTGCAAATACCAGATGTGCCGCCCCTCCAGATATTTTTTTCTTATTTTTACTAATATTTAACGTTGACGTTATAAACTCTCAAACTCATCTACCTGTATAACGTCTATTTCACACACAACGATTTTGGACATACTCAGTGCGTATACCAACGAAAAGTATATAAATCAGTTGTTCTACAGTCTACAGACTAGGTACCTGATCATTATAATTACCTAATTATAAAATAACCTTTCTGGCTTCCTGAGTGGCAAATTTATCAATTATTTCCGTAAAATCTATTTTTTCACAGATTTCGGATTCAATAGAGATGATGGCCAAATCTGAAAGCCTTCCTTGTGTCATATCATTTCTCAAGTAATTTTAATAATTTTTAATTTGCTGAATCTTCTTTCTCCTGAAGCCACAGAAACAGGTAAGGTTAAAAAAATTCTTATTGTTAGAGCAAAATTAGGAAAACAGGAAATGAGATCATTTTTGACTATGATTTCTAATACCTCAATTGGCTGTTTCTTACCTGGAAAAATATCTTTGAATGAAGTTATTTCATTAAACAGTTGTATACCGTCTATATCTTTCACGATACTTCCTTCCTCCTGTACCTGTAACTTAATATCTAAGTCCATGCAGGCTTTCATGAGATCATCACTAGAAATGTTGTGAAACTCATACAGAGCGCAGAATATTGAAAAGCACTCAGATAATAATGTAAATCTTTCATTTACCGAAGAGATCGCGTGATCAAGAATTTCAAAATAGAAAGAAGTCTTGAATTGCTGGAAGGGATTCAAAAGGGGTTCATCACTGCCCTCGTAATCAAATAAACGGACCTTTTTCCTGAGCCTCGAACTTGGAAATTCGGGATCAATACCTAAATTTCTAGCTAGTGTTGTGGCTGATTTGACAAATATTCTGGAATTATCGTCTGATCTCTGTGAAACAAAATATTTTTTGAAATTATCTAAGCCTTCAATGCATTCCGCGATGTTTAATTTAGGATTTTGAAGCATTTTACTCAGAACATTAATTCTTGATAATAAATCATGCCAAATCAAAATTGAACCCAAAAATTTGAATTATTCAATATTTTTAATTATTGATTTTGCACCATTTTTTATTTTCACGTCTCTGGTGGAATCTTCAATTAAGGCATTTGATGCGGTAATAATGTTTTTGAGGTCTTGCTTCAGAGGTCTAATAGCATTGATACGACTTCCCCACCTTGTTTCACTTGATGGTTTCAAAGTTAGACTTTTCACGTATTTTTTTAGTAAATCCCATCGATATGGGGCGCAGAAAAAAAATTATATACCTCTTGTACCATATCAAAAAATCAAGAAATTTCACCACTGGAGCTGGCAGCGTCATTAACGACGAGGTTTGAGGTATGAGCTGCACACGGCACGTATAATGCTCTTGGATTGATATCGAGAATCCGTTTCTTAAGCCCAATATTTTTCCCCTTCATGTTCGATCCATTGTCGTAGCCCTGACCACGTATATCTTCAACTTCGAGCTGCAGACTAGGTAATAGCTTCTCTAATAGAAAATTGCACAGACCTTCTCCAGTGGTATTAGTTACTGAAAAAAATCCTAGAAAGAATTATAAAATATCTACTTTACTTTTACCATCAGTAGTGTTCACACATCTAATTACAAACGTTATTTGTTCTGTATGACTAATATCGGGCGTAGATTCGAGAATTATAGTGTAATATTTGGCTTTTTTGACAATGCGTGTTATCTCATCACGAATAGATTCGGCTAAAATATGAATTACTTCATTTTGAAAATGCTGCCCTGAGTAGTGTGGAATACGTGTTTTTTTATTTTTGTATTTACTGATATTATTAAGGTGTTCTGAAATAACTGGATCGAATTTGGCCAACTTCTCTACTGCCTTTAAAAAATTACCATTATCTCTATGATACAACTCCGTACTAGTTCCTCTGAATGCTAAATTTTGACTGGCTAAAAATTGTACAACTGCAATCATTCTTTCAATGATAGCGCGCCATCGCTTTTCCTCTCTATTGTAAACATTTTGTTGTTCCGGGTCAATAGTGCAATTTTTTTCCATCCTCGTCCTTATTTCGCACCACGATCTTATAGAGTTAACGTGTTTTAGAGTATTTTCATGCTCATTGAGGTAATCCGAACGCCAATCAGAAAAGTCAGTACTTACAAGTTGTGTTGAACTATCTCTACTAAACAATTTACATGCAAAACAAAAAATACAATTTAGTTTTATGGAATAGCAGAGCCATGCGCGATTTATTTTCTCCCCGTTTACTAAAGTTCTGTTATAATATGAACAGCTAAATTTTCAATATATTTTTTTGTCATAATGTTAGGCCAAGTACCTGGATCATCTAGTGCTACTTGAGCAGAGCCCTCTTCCTCTTTGCTCTCATCTTCACATTCGGCTTCACTGGGAATGGGACTGCTTGATGATGATCTTGCAGCTTTATCACCTTCATCGGGTGTGAAATCTATTGATTTATTGTTTGTTTCACTAGTACTGGTGGATGTTGATGGTTGAGAATAATCAAACTCCGCGATTTGATTCAAACCTTTTTGTTCGAGCTCACTTTTATCCGGTTTTCCAAAATGCTTTTTCAATGCTCCCGCTTGTTTTGAGATTTCTTCTATTCTTCGATTCTTCTCTTTTCTATAGAAGGCACCTGACTCTCTTTTAGTTTTTCTGTTTTTGGACGAGGACGACATCTAAAGGTAAAAGGTAAGAAGAACGATAAGTATATCATGGCTCACAGATGCAGATAAAATGAATAGGAATTCTTACGAAATTTTGAAATTCATCGAAATGACCTCTAGAAAGTACCTACCATTGTTAATACTTTTTTTTACTTAGAGTGTAAGAATATGGGTTATTCATAAGAAATCCCCATTCCTGTTGAAAAAGTTACAGCAAATTATTTGAAATAAATAATGATTCGTAGCGCTCTTTCAAAATCTGGGTAAAAATTAAAATTTTCATAAACTCCCCCGGTTGGTAACCTATAATTTTGTGAGAAAATTATATTTTGTGCCAACGAATTTTGAAAGAATTGAAAATAAATTTTCAAATATTCTGTACTTATTTTCAAAACGAATCATCGCAACAAAATTAGTTTAAAATATGCCCACTTTTTTTATCTTATTAGAAAACACCCTGTACAACATTTCATTCGTTCATAAATCTAGTCGAGAGCTTTGGTACTTACCACAGTTCTGATTTAAATATTTAAACGATACTCAACAGCAACACCTTGTCACTAATTTCTATTAACTAACACTTGCACTTGATTGTGTTTATGACCAGTCTTATTGTATGTTGATTCAAAATTAAATGAACATTCTGAAATGAAAATGGTTTATATATAGTAGTGAAGTAGCAAAAAAAATTCAGATGCCGCATCCCTTTAACTTTGTCGAAACAATCCATTTCTTATTTATAAAGAAAACCGCTAAAATAAAGTTTCTTTTGACCATTGACCTGCGAGCCGCGTGCCGACTGTGATATATATAGTCTTTACAAGTGAGTTGGCACGGCGAAAAAAAATTCAAAGGAGGCCGCAGCGGCGAAACCTCTAATAAAAAGCCGCCCGGCGAACAGCAGCACGTTTTTTTCAAAGGTTTCGCGCTGGTACCTCCTTTAAAAAAAATTTCACCGTTCCAACTGACAACGTAAAGACTATACGTACATAAATAAGCCGCCGCGCCGCACACAGGAACCAAACATACTTAGTCGTGTCAAAAATATGGCCCTTGGTTTTTTTTTTATAGAAATTTCAATTTTTTATGCTGCATTGCCGGCTTTGCCATGAATTTTGCTCTCAAATGAAGAATGTGTGTAGATGAGAGTAGAAGAAGATACTAATGGACAAAATACCAACACACAACACAACTGAGCACTAACGTTTCATTTTTCTTCTTTCAAAAAATAGCTGATTGTTATAACTGAATGCGGCCTGCGGCCGCCTCGCGGCCGCCCCTTAGTTTGGCCGCCCGCGTGCGGTGCACGCGCTGCACACCTGCTAGGATCGGCCCTGCCTGAAGGTCCTATTTTTTGAACTACAGGGAGCTAAAGTTTTGAGATATTTTTTTCATGATAACTTTGGTATTACCCTAGATATTTTTGTGAAACGTTGTACGCATATTATATGCATCAAAAGGAATATTCTGCTGTACAACATAATTTTTAATTCTTGCCAGTTGCGTTCATGCGGGATTTGAACTGAATCATTTTTAAGATAAAAGTGATACGCCACGGCTCTTTCTCAAAGTAAATGGTAGTTTTGGAATCCTCATTCCTTTCTGTGCAAATCTGATTTTATGATTTTTTTTTTCGTTTGATGTACGGTTTTCGCACAAAAAATCATTCATATGCATCTCTCTAGACCACTTGCGAGAAAAAAACAATTTATGTAACTTTAAACAAAAAATTATTTAAGATGAAGGTAAAATCATAGAATTGAAGAAATCTAAATACATTTTCGAATGCTAACACAAAATTGCCCTGAACGCACAAATAAATAAATTAAATCAGATGTTCAAAATGTGAACCTCCTGCAAATATGCATGCTCCTGCTCTTTTTCTCATGGACTCTCATACACTGCGGAAAATGCCGGGACTGTTTCTAATAGTTTGCGAAACTATTAGAATTTCTCAACTGCTCTTCAGTATGAATTGGTGTGCTGTAAACCAATATTTTAAGAAAACGTCACAGGAAATAATCTAAACTATTGAGGTCCAGGGACCTAGATGACCATGCCTGTGGTCCTCCAGCGATTATCGTAGTTTTGGTTGGAATATTCACGCGCCAGAGCACATAAGTGTTATGGCGCCCCGTCATGCATTAATCACGGTCGATTTCTCAATAAAAAGGGAACATCTTCCATCAAAGCTGTCAATTATTCTTCGAGAAACTGCCCATTCAACCTCGCATGAAGAAAATAGGGCTGAATTGAATAATCACCGCATATTTCAGTCCACACGTTAACGGAAAACTGCTCCTGGTGACGGGATTCCAAGATTGCATGTGGGTTTTCTTCAGCTCAAAAATGATTATTGTGAGAGTTCTGGATGGCATTTCTGCAAGAATTGGCTTCATCGGTGAATAAAATTTGAGTATCAAATAATAGATTATCATACACTCTTTGAAGAAACCATTGGCGAGGAAGTAGCGCCTGAGTCGGTTGGATATGGTAGGGATATAATGAAAAGTAATGGAGAATTTTCTAAACAAGAATATGTGTACGTAGTCCGGGATCTTCCTCAAGGAGCCATTTTCCTCAACCACGAAAAATTACCTAACTCACATTAAAATACGTGTAAAAAAATTGTTTTGGCAGAAGACGGCGTTCCAGGAGCCAAATTAAAATTTGTGAATGTGAGGAATAATAATGTAGCAACATTAAAACGGGGGCTTGCTTGTCGAAATCTTAAAATTTCCGGAAGAAAAATTGATTAATTACAGTGAATATGATTCAAGAGGTCATTCTTAGGCACCGTTTTCGCACACAAAAATCACTCACAATGCCTCCCTCTTTTCACCAGCTCAAACTACAAACACCAAATCACTCATTTTCGCTACAACTTTCCAAAAAATGTAGCCGGTTTTATCAAAAAGATACTCCTGCGTCAACTTTTGCACCTAACCTAACTTTTCACATTTACTAAATTTCATCTGTCAAAAGTGAAAAGTTACAATTTTTCCGATAAAACCGACTATATTTTGTGCAAAGTTGTACCAAAAATTAGTGATTTGCTATTAATAGTTTGAGCTGGTAAAAAGAAGGAGGCATTGGGAGGCATTGTCAGTGATATTTGTGCGCGAAAACGGTGTCTAAAAATAACCTTTTGAAGAAGGAAAAAGTCAATAAATCTCGGAAACGGTATGAGACCGCCGCGTTTTTCTCTCGGAATTGTGTTCAGGAAGCAAAAACACGTAAGAAAAGTCAAACAGCTATTTTCAGGGAGTATGAGCACGACCCCTCAACATTTACCTGACCTACCTTACTAATCGTTGTAGAAACTGGATCAGGATTTTCTTCAGTTTGACTTTCACCACCAATAAAATGTTCAGAGCAAACATATGTATATTTATTAATTTTTTCTTTTGTTATATCCACTCTCCTCGAGGCATGCATCCATTTATTACATCAAACCTCATCAATATGAGGTTTTACGAATAGTATAAAAAACACGTATTCTTCTGGCTATCGATTATTCGAGGTACAGCTCGCAAAACTACAGTGTTAAATGGCACTGTGGTTATTAAAAAAAAATTGTTTACCCAATTATTTTAAATGATGCAACTGTATCACTTTAATATCACTATATTGAATGGAGCAGATTTGATATTTGTCCCTACCACAAGCGCTGCCTCTCGTGACAAATTTGCCACACTATTCTCAGGAAAAAGGGTCATTGAATTCAAAACTGCTACCTCAATTTCTGGTGTTCTCACAGTACTTTGTACTCCTTTCAGATGAGTGTGTGGTTCGAAACTTTCCGCACAACCTTTTATGAATGTTCGAAAATGTTCATGCATCCGGAATATTTCTATTTGGAAACCGGTCTTCATCCGCCTGGCTTCCAGTGCATTACCATCAGCAAGCCCATACATGTAACGCATATCTGCAAACTCAGAATTCGTAAAATGGACTATGTTTTTTTTTATATTATTAATTTTGATGACGTGACAACTAGACTAGGTGGACAACGGTCAAAACTGTTTATTTTGACAAAACAAAATCTGCTTCTTACCCACTATATACGTTTTTAATCCTTGATTATACCCAATTTCATAACAACATCCATAGAATGAATTTTATTTTTTATGCAAAAACCGTACGTCATAACAAAAAATGTGGAGACCAGATTTGCTCAAACAGGAATGCAGATTTCAAAAATAAATTCTACTTTGAGAAAAAGCAGTGGCGTATCATTTTTCTCTTAAAAATGATTCAGTGCAAATCCGGCACGAACGGCACTGGCAACAATATAAAATTATATTGTGCTGCAGAAAATGCCTTTTGGTGCTAAGAAGATGCGTACTACGTTTCACAAAAATATCTATGGTCATACCAAAGTTATCATCAAAAACATATTTTTTTCTCAAAACTTTGGTTTAAAAGTTAAGACCTTCAGGACAATATGTTCATATGAATTTTTTTCTCAATATGGACCTCCTTGAGTATGCTCATGTTATTAAGAAACACCCTGTATAAAGAAACATGAAAGCATAACTGAAAAATATTATCAAGCGACACTGGTATCGCATGAGAACACTTCATTTCTGCAAATATAACCTATAAATTGTCACTTTTGATTCCATAATAGTGAAATAGAAGACCTTCCCAAGATTTTCAGAGAAAATATTCAGGACATTTGGTTTCCACTCGCAATGAATTAATTTTTATTTCTTGGTGAATTGAAACAAGTAGATTGAGACGGAGCTTCATGATGAAAATCCGAATTATTTTCACTTATAATTGCACGAGAGGTTTGTATTTTAACCGACGAAACCTAGGAGGAGGTTCTCTAGTCGAAGCGTATATATTTTTTTTATGTATGATTACGCATAACTTTGTACTGAGACGTCCGATTCCGATAATTATTTCTTCAGTGGATAGAATGTACTTCGAAGTTGGTCTCATTTGAATTCAATAGATGAAATCTACCCTTAAGGGTAGCAAAATGAAGGATATTGATCACTCACCCTCTGAATTCTGGTTCGTTTACCGATTCTATCAGCTATAACTAGGGTATATGTCATAGTTGATCATATTTGGATTTCGAATGGAATTATCCACCCTTACGTGTAGAAAAATAGGGGATAATTGATTTTTTACTTGTGAACATTGGCACACATATGTAGTTGACAATGACGGATCGCTAGTGTCATTATCACAATCAATATATTCTATGAGAGGATGGAATGATATACAAAGTAATGAAATGAACTAACCAGAACAACAAAAATAATTTATATTACAACAAATAGTAAAAGTAGATAATCATATTATTTAACTGGTAATAGTTGAAGTAAGGTGGGTAAGTAAGTATTTTGGAAGTAATAAAAAAACAAGCAGTTAGTAATTGGTAGATTTTAGCCATAAAAAATTGAAAAATAAAAACTTTTCAACAAAAAATTAAAACGACGAAATACGGAACTGAAAAGTAAAAAATAAAATAAATCTTCTTAGTCTGAATAACTAAACTCCTACACTAATGTGAGTAACTTATTTTGAGTCGGCGCCAAACAAACAATTATCAGAATGTCACCGCCAAACTCGATGCCATCATTTTACGCCTTACCTAATTCATTTGATTGTTTGTTTGGCGCCGACTCAAAATTAGTTACTTACATTAGTTTAGGAGCTTAGTTATTGAGACTAAGAAGGTTTATTTTATTTTTTACTTTTCAGTTCCGTATTTCGTCGGTTTGATAGTATATTAAAGTATAAGTGGATAAAAAGGGCTTTAAAACACGCGCGATTTTTCGAGCACGACGGCGCAGCCGGAGTGCTCGAAATAGAGCAAGTGTTTTTAAGACCAGTTATCCACGAATACTTTACGTTATTTTTTTTTTATTGGTGCACTTTAAAATCATATATACTGGTATTATTACTACAAAAAATAGATATAAGAACTAATAATGCAAGAAGGTTGAATTCGTGATGTGACATCAGTATACCTTTCGTTGTCATGGAAATGAGAAAAACATTCATTTGCAATTTGTTACCAAAGATCAATATTTGTTGTCACCAGAGCTCAAAAATGAATTATTCTAATATCGATTTTTTGAATAGTGAGGCAGAATCGCGGTTAATACCGCGAAAATCCAGTGATATATATATATAAAAAAGAATATGAAAAGTTCATCAAATGGATGGAGGAGCACATATAAATGAACGAATCGTGAGTAATATTTTATTTGACGTCAAGTGTCAGTCAGATCAATAATCACAAATTCGTCATTTAGACTTCACGTTTCTCGATTTGTTGATGTTGTCATGGTTACCTTTAAAAAACGCGCGTTTTTTGAAGTTCGATTTAAACACGCTGGGGCGTGCTTTAAATGGGTAAAAAGGGGCACCAATAAAAAAAAATTATGTTATATCGGGTAAATTTGGGTTGTTTAATGAGAAACTGTTGCCTAACAATTAGACGGGAAAAACTGTCAACTATTGAAACCGCGACACCGAAGGTGGAGCGTTTTTAGGTTGACAGTTTTTCGAGTCAAATTGCTAAAGGAAACAGTTTAGAATTTGAACAACACAAATTTACCCGATATCAATACAAACATCGAGTGTAATTCGGCAGGACAATTCAATGAATAAGAAATTCAGGAACATATCAATGCAAACTTCATTCATTTTGGCAACCAACACCGCGATAATTGATAAACAAATGAATAAGTGAAAAAACCACTAGTGCATTTGTCGCTGTAAAAGTTGCAGCTAACTTTTGCCGCTGTCAAACTAACAATTGCACTGTGGCATATGCGATTTTTTATACATGAGTTGAATTGTCAAATATATTTCATAAATGTCCCAAGATGATCTGAAAATGATCTTCCCATTCATGTAATTGGTAATTTTCCAAAGCAAATAAATATACCATTTCGATTCATATCAGAATCAATCTTTGAACACAATAAATTACTTGCTCTTAATTACCCCGAATAAACTTTCCTTGGATTGAATAATAATGAACTTATATTGTTCGAGAATGGACATCTCAATCCAGTGCTGATTTAAGTGTTAATTAATGTAAATTTTTCGAAGATATGCGGCCCGATGGAGTTGAACGACGCGCACAATTCAGTTTCTATTGTAATTGGTGACATCAACTGGACTTTATTGATTGGAAAAGTTCACGATATATGATCCAAAAGTAATTTAATTGTTTGAAAAAATTTCACCTAGACAGCTATTTTGGAGTACAAAATAGTAGAAGCTACTAAGCGGATGAAGAAGGAAATACGTAAGGATTGATTGATAATTGAGTTGGTATTTTTATGGACACTCGTAGTTTAAAATACGAAGTAGACCAACCTTCACCCATCTGCTTACCGAATGAAATGTATTTTTTATTGAATGTAATATATTAACAAATGTATGACAAATGGGTTGCCTGAAAAAATTCAGTCAAGACTATTTGTTTACAAGCTTTTATTTAGCTTCACCTGTCCCGATGTCTAATCAAATTAAATTTGATCGACTTCTAGTCGTCCGATTAACTTGAAATTTGGCAGGTGTTCATAATTCCAGTGATAATGCATTATGAAATTTTTGGTAGAGAAAAAACAAAACGGCGGCTCCATATGGTTCTATAAATATGGTCCGGTTCTAATGAAAATTGGTATCTGGGGATTATGTATTTTTTGACGAAATTAATGAATTCAAGATGGCGGACGAGTTTTGTTAATATGGTCCTATTCTATTGAAAATTCGTATGTGAGGGTTTTTGAGGTCGGATATTATTACATAGTCAACATTCAAAAAAGCAAGATTGCATTATGTTTTGGGACCAAAAATTGTTAATTAAAACTAAAAGTAAAAAAAAAGCTTTTAATATTTTTGACTTCTTAGCACATTTTAATGAAAGCTTGTTTTTCTTTTTTTCTTTTAACTGTATTACCACACATACCATTTTCAATAGAATAGGACTATTATCACAGAACTCATTCGCCATTGGAGCCACCATTTCGAATTGATAATTTATTATCTCCGACCCCGAAAATCACCATACACCAATTTTAAATGGAATCGGACCATAATCACAAAATTTGTTAACATATAATATGCAATAAAAAATATATTTAATCCGGTAAAAAGATGGGCGAAGGTCGCCTCTACTTCGTATCCTGTATGATCATGATGCAATGCAAAGTACCATTCCTCAATTTCAAAGAATATAAGAAAACAAAAATCCTATAAAAACATCTTCGCAAGCTTGGAGTATTTCATCACCAAGAAGTTGAAGATTTTCAACAATACATTGAATTGATTTTATACTATAACGTAAACACAATTATAATGTACTAAACTTTAAAGTTGTCTGGCGGGGGGTTTCCACCATACAAAGTTTCTGGCAATGGACGATTTGATTTTCAATAGTATCCCGTAAAACGTATAAGAAAATCACGCTTTATACTATCATGTTTTGTGCAGCAATTTCATACACCTTTACTACCTGTTACCTGTCAAAGCTATCGTGACTCGAAGTTCATAGTAGTCAACCGTTCTTACCCGCTGTAGTGTACTTGTTGAACAATTTCCAGTTTTTAGGAATGTAGGTAGTTTATTGACCACATTACATACAGTCGTACATTTGCAGTCATTACATAGAATCAAAAATTATTAAAATATGGTAAAATATAAATAAAATACAGAAAACAAACAGAGGGGAAATTTATTCACATGTATCAAGTAAGGATGAGAACCAAATATGGAGAATTTTGAAAACAGGTTGTATATAGTGACTAAAAACAATAGCAGAACGTTGAAATTTTCAACGTTTTGGATTGTCTCGCAGGCTGCAAAGATGCGATTCCCCAAATCATTCACACATTCAATGGGGAGCGTATAAGCCGAGGACTTCAGGTGACCCCAGGTGCGAAAGTCCAAGGGGTTTGAGTCTGGAGATCTGGGAGGCCAAGGTTGAGGTCCTCCTCTGCCTATCCAACGATTTGGATACACGTCGTCCAAATACTGACGAGCAGTTATGCTGAAATGGACAGACGCACCATCGTGCATAAACCACATTCCGTGGTCGAATAGCTAGTGAAACATTTTCAAGTAAAATGGGAAGCTGCTCCTGGAGATTTTTTTTTATAGGTTGCACCAGTTAGCCTTAAGCAGAAAATACGGTCCAATAATATTCTCGCGAATAATTCCGATACACACGTTAAGTGAAAATTCATATTGATATCGACCTTCTTGGATGGCATTTGGGTTATCTTCGGCCTATAGATGATTGTTAAGGAAATTTGTAATCCTTTGTCTTGAAAAGTTGGATTCGTCAGTGAATATAAAGTTTTCCGAAAATTGAGCATTTTAGGTAATCATTTGAGTAGATATAGCTAGGAGAGTTCTGGGACACTTTTTTCACGTTTCTAAAAATTTCCCCTGATCTGGGGAAATTTCCTCTGACCTCGATGGAAACTCCCATAAGAGCCTGTGTATTAGAGAGAGAGGGAGATAGTGATTTTCCCTGATTTTTCCCCAGATCTGGGGAAATTTTCAAAAAGTGTCAAGGTCCAACATAGTAGTTTTGCGACCACAAATCAGATCCTTGGGGAACAGCCATTTTTTTACGTGCTTGAGGCCTATATTACCCTGGATTTTCCCTATATCTACTGTATTTTTAGGGTTAACCTGATGGATTTCTCATGGATGATTGACTTTTTTCCCCAGATCTAGGGAATTTTTCACGTGAGTTGTGTTCAGATTAGTCGTTTCAGGTAGATTTTTAGGGTTAACCTGGTGGATTTCTCATGGGATGAGTGATTTTTTTCCTAGATTCATAGATTTTTTCCCTAGATTTTCTGAATTTTAAGGGTTAACCTGATGGATTTCTCTTGGATGATTGACTTTTTCCCCAGATCTAAGGATTTTTCATGTAGGTTGATACATGTTTATGTATGAATATAATATTTTTGTATGATGTTTGTGAACTCTATAATGTGAATTTAGTTGAAGTTTCTTCGTTCACGGTTGTTTTGATGTGATGGATGTGGTAAATCTAAGTGAGTTTGTTTTTTTATTAACCTAACCTAACCAAACTCTGCTAATATTGTTGTTATATGAGTGTTAGTTCCTTCTGCAAGCATTCAAGTGACGTATATTTTTTTAAATTAACCCAACCTAACCAAACTCTGCTAACATTGTTATTATATGAGTGTCAGTTCCTTCTGCAAGCATTCAAGTGACGTATATTCTTTTAAATTAACCCAACATAACCAAACTCTGCTAATATTGTTGTTATACGAGTATTAGTTTCTTCTGCAAACATTCACGCGACTTAAATTTTTTTTTAAATTAACCCAACCTAACCAAACTCTGCTAACATAATAATTCATCATATTTTCTGAGTTTCTCTGCAAGCATCGAAAAACGACTAACATGCGTTGAAAAACGTGTGTTGAAAAACGTTAAAACGACTATACTCACATAGAAAAAACGTTGAAAACATCTAAAATGTCTTAAAAAACGTTGAAACTTGTAGGAGGGCACACATTTTTGTTGTTATTGAACCAACCTCAACCACTTCCACAAACACTATACTATGTAGGAGGTGAAGAAATAAAACATTTTTTTTGTATACATATTTTATTGAAATATAAAAAATAATAATATATAGTAATAGTATATAATGATAAAATCCGGGGAATATGAGGTGTTCTTGAACTCTGCTCCTCCACTGCTGCAACCCTCAGCGAAATCAATCGATGTCCATCAACTCTTGATCATGGATGGAGTAATGTCCCCAAGGTAGCGTCAGGTGTGATCCAGGACACAAGAATCTCTTGTCGTCCTCTCCATTCAGAGCGATTTTTTCTTGTTCCATAGAAAACACCTGCTGTTTTTCGCTTCTTATCAATCGTTGTTGAACGTACTTTTTGGTTGAATTTTCCAAGCAGGATTCAAAGTCTTCAAATGTGATCGCATTATATACCACGGCTTTTTTCACCCCCTTAGCTTTCTTTGTGATTCCATAATTTGATAAAATTTGATAAATTTCATCTTTTTCATACCCTTCTTTTTCCAAATTGTCTTCAAGTTTTTCAATTTTGTCTAAGGGTGTGGAAACCTTCGTTGCATATAATTTTGATCTCAGTCCAATGAAATCGGTCATAAGATAACCGTCATTTTTGTCCTTCATTATCCCTAGAACTTTTTTGTTAACTGAAGGTATGTTAAACCTATTGTTCTCAGGATAATCGCTGGTATCGAAAATGTAATGACAATCCTCACGAATCATTTTGTAAACATCAGGACATTGTATTTCATGAATCAGCGAATCGGTATCGGTGTATAATACAGAACAATTATCTCCAAATCTTTTCTGCATATAATCATAGTGGAAATCATAAATTTTTGTTTTTGATATTCCACGAATACAATAAGAACATGCATTCAACCCATAACACATATTTTCTAGGAAAAAACGAGTAATTCATAGTCTACAGCAGAAAATCGACTCTCAGTCTATATGAAATAAAGTACAAGGTAATCGTTCCAACACTGAATGAAGTACACGGTAATTTTCCAACACAAAAACATCCATTCTATAACACTGGAAGTTGATACATTTTCATACAAAATTTGCTCTTAGCCACCCGAAAAAACCATATTCAATTTAATAATAATGCCTGAACGCTCATGTATTCAACCAACGAAAATGCACAGAAATTATCCTTCCCAAACGAATTCCATTCATTTCCATTCGAAATATAGGTACTTGTAAATAATATTCAATTCAATCAACACTGAAAATGAACACAACACTCTGGGAAATTGAACTATTCATTCAATCCATGAACAATCACTGGAATTATCTTTTCCCATATCTACTCAAACGAATTTGAATCGATCACGGTAATCCAAGGTATTGAAACAATGGAATATGTAATAGTTTATAATAAATCGAAGCGAATATCTGGGAATCCCGCGATACACAAGTTCGAGCCTGCATGGAATCTGCTGATAGCTAATGATTATTCTCATCGTCGAGGTATTTACAGCGTTGCCGTAGTGAGTTCAAAGTACGATATTTTCAGACTTATTAAACTTGATATTTTTACTATTGATATTGGTCAAATTTTAATATTGTGATATATCTTAGACGTGTCATAGCTGATTTTGATTATTTTTTCTAGGATAGTTGAGAGTGAAATTTTTTCAAGTTTTTTTTTCCATTTGTCAAACTCATATATTTCTACTCACTGCCACATCAATCATGTTTATAGAAAAATCTCCCATGTCTGTCCAACCTGCGGGTACCTGGGGGTACAAGGGGGTACCTGGGGGTACCTGAGGGTACCGGGGGGTACCTGGGAGGTACCTGGGGGTACCTGGGGGTACCTGGGGGTACCTGGGGGTACCTGGGGGTACCTGGGGGTACCTGGGGGTACCTGGGGGTACCTGGGGGTACCTGGGGGTACCTGGGGGTACCTGGGGGTACCTGGGGGTACCTGGGGGTACCTGGGGGTACCTGGGGGTACCTGGGGGTACCTGGGGGTACCTGGGGGTACCTGGGGGTACCTGGGGGTACCTGGGGGTACCTGGGGGTACCTGGGGTACCTTTGGGTACCTGGGGTACCTGAGGGTACCTGGGGCCACCTGGGGTACCTGGGGTGCCTGGGGTACCTGGGGTACCTGGGGTACCTGGGGTTCCTGGGGTACCGGAGAGTACCGCGGGAAACCACTTGCACACTCTCCATATATATCCTCAATATCAGATGTGAGTATAGACTGCCACCACCTCATCGATACTCAGCTGAAATCTATATAACTAGTGATGTCATCGCTGAACTTAGTTCTTGAATTACTCACCAGTTGGCGCTGTTGTCGTTCTGTCTTACGCTCTACCGATTCTTTCAGAGAGATCCTCCAGTACTTCAAAGGTGAGTGTTTTTGATAGCGTCCTGACTTCGAATTTTTTCTTAGCCTCTGTCATTTTCAAAGTGATCACGTGACACTTCTGTCATTCAGTCTTCCTCTCAACCAAATTATTCTTAGAACTCAAGTCTTCACACTGTCTGATTTCATCATTCATGATCCAGTCGTCAGAGAGGTCGGACGTGTTTTTTTGGTGCTTCTCCAACAAACTCAAGGTGAGTTTTTCTTAGACACTGTCATTTTCAAAACTGATCACGTGACACTTCTATTATTCAGTCTTCCTTCCAACCAAATTGTTTTCATAACTTAAGTCTTCACTCTGTCTGATTTTTGTCATTTTTCATCGAGTCTACATAGAGGTCAGACGTGTTTTTTTGGTATTCCTCTAGCAAACTCAAGGTTCGTTGTTCCACGAGATAGTTAGAGATTCACATATTGTTCGGGTAAAAATTACATCGACTAATTACCTCATTCTTGTTGCAGGTGTTCAAAATATGACGAACTTTGCTGATGTGCTGACATTTATCACCTCATTATTGGGGTTGATAACCATCAAATATAATGGAAAAACCGCCCTCAACGGGTTACGAGAGTGTACCGGAGCATACAGAAGGATCAATAAGTCCATTAAAATGGCAACGAGTTCGGCGGAGGAACAACATCTGCTGGCAACCCTAAGAAATGTCAAAACCCTGCGAAATCAAATAAAATACGAGCAGAAAAAAGGAGCAGGACTCAAACAATCGAATGTTACAGCTCAACATCGGGTTCATTGGAATGACAGTGAATCAGCTTTTGGATCGCGTATACGAACAGGAACAATCTCCAATCTTTTCCATAAAGATACAAAGCATTTCTTTTCCGATTGTAAATCACTTTTCAAACGAAGCATCCATAACGTTATAAAGAATTTTGATTCGATAAAGGTAAATTTTGTATTCTGCGGGCAATTTGTACTCGCAAAGGCTGATGAGGTGAAAACGGATTATAAATACTTCACCACTGCCAATTCCCTATATTTCATGAACGACTTGATTTGGTTTGATATAAAGTAAAAATGATTGAATTGAAGAATTCTGGGAAAAAAAGCGGGTGGGCACTTCAAAAAATTATTAACTTGGGGGTTAACATTAATAAATTCTCACCACAAATTGGATCGTCATATATTGAACTTCCGACCGAAATCAAACTGAAAAAAGCCTGTTTTAACGTAATGAATGATGACTTAACCTGCTTTGCTTGGTCAATTGTATCAGCCTCGTTTCCAACATTAAAAGAATTTAACTCGAGTAGAACATCATCATATCCCCATTATTCCGAAGTTTTGAAGCTCAAAGGGATACAGTTCCCTATGACAATACATCAAATCCCAAATTTCGAAAAACTCAACGGTATTTCGATTAACGTTTATACATTGAAAAAATTAGGTAGATCTTTCTCCGTCCTTCCTTCCTTCTTGACATCACGAAAAAGAGACAAACATGTGAACCTTCTTCTCATACAAAACCAATATTCTGATGACAAACCTATTCGTTATCATTATTGTTGGATCAAGGATCATCTATCCATACTCCTTTCCAAACAGTTAAGTGATAGAAATGGGAAAAAATATTTTTGTGATAGATGTCTTCATTATTTCGGTAGTCAGGAGAAATTAGACAATCATACTGAATTATGTATAAAACTGAACGATTGTAAAATTAAAATGCCAACCGGTGAAAAATCAATACTCAAATTTAAAGACTATAAATTCAAAGAAAAAGTACCTTTTATTGTATATGCCGACATTGAGAGTATTCTAACCAAAATTGGAGAAGGAGCAAAATATCAACTGCAAAACCTGCTACTATTGGCTACTATGTGAAATGTTCTTACGACAGCACCCTTTCTTTTTACCGTTCGTATAGAGGGGAGAACTCTATGGAATGGTTCGCAAACCAACTTTTGGAATTAACAGAAGAAATTGAAACTATTCACAATTGTGTCTATAATTTGAATATGACTGTGGAACAGGAAACTGCATTCCAACAAGCAACTCATTGTCATATCTGTGAAAAGCCGTTTTCTCTAGACGATAAAAAAGTTAGAGACCATTTTCATCTTTCTCCAACAGATAATAATAATAATAATAATTCTTCGAATTATCGCGGTGCCGCTCATGAATCCTGCAATATCAATCTGAATGATAGTAAAATGATCCCTGTAGTGTTCCATAATCTTAGCGGCTATGATAGTCATTTCATTATTGAAAAAATAGCCACCACAATAGGAGGAAAAATTGAATTACTTCCAATTACGAAAGAAAAATATATTTCATTTACCAAACATATCGGAGGATCAAACTATAATTTACGATTCATTGATTCTTTCCGTTTTCTTAATTCCTCTCTAGATCAATAAGCATCCTATCTACCAGAATTTCCAAATTTAAGAGCACAATTTCCAGAGGTCTCTAATTAAAAAATCGATTTGCTTACGAAAAAAGGTGTTATGCCTTACGATTATTTTGATTCCTTTGATAAATTCGATGAAACGACTCTTCCTTCTATCGAAAATTTCTATAATACTCTTACCGAAAAACCATGCTCACGAAAACTATACGGAAGAGCTCAAAACGTATGGGCTGCTTTCAATTGTGTTGATTTAGGAGAATACGTTGACATATACTTGAAAACAGACGTACTTCTCCTAGCTGATGTTTTCGAAAATTTCGCGATAGTAGTCATAAAACTGATGGTCTTGATCCTGCCCACTCATATACACTGCCAGGTTATACCTGGCAATGTATGTTGTATCATACCAAACAGGAGCTTGAACTTCTTTCCGATGTCGATATGCTCCTCTTCATCGAGGAAGGTATTCGAAAAGGACTCGAAAAGGAAGGCAGAAGCCATCAATCGATATCTCCCAGACTTCAATCCATCCGAAACTGAGAAATATCTCATGTATTTCGATATAAATAACCAGTATGGTTGGGCGATGTCTCAGCCTCTACCTTATGGAGGTTTCGAGTGGGTTGACAGAAACATCGATGTCACCTCTATATCCGATGACTCAGACGAAAGATATATTCTTGAAGTCGATCTAGAATATCCCCAATATCTTCATGACCAACACCAGGATATTCCTTTCTGCCCTGAGCATATAAATCTCAGAACAGGGAAACCATCATCGTTCCCGTCTGAACCCACTAAACTTATGGCAACTCTTTTTCCTAAGAAAAAATATATCATTCATTACGTTAACCTAAAACAGGCTTTGTCTAACGGTCTTATTCTCAAAAAAATTCATAGAGTTCTTCAATTCAAACAATCGGCATGGTTTGAACTATATGTTGATCTAAATACAGAATTGAGGAAAAAAGCTGAAAATAATTTCTAAAAAAATCTTTTTAAGCTTATGAATAATGCTGTTCACGGCAAAACCGTTGAAAATATCAGAAAACATAGCATCGTTAAACTCATTACAAAATGGGAGGGTCGTTATGGGGCAGAATCATATATCTCCAAATCTGAGCTTAAGTCAGTTACCATATTCAATGAAAATTCAATAGCTGTTGAATTGAATGAAACTGAAATTTACTTCAACAAACCCATATATGTAGGTTTCAGTATCCTTGAAATATCAAAAACAAAAATTTATGATTTCCACTATGATTATATGCAGAAAAGATTTGGAGATAATTGTTCTGTATTATACAACGATACCGATTCGGTGATTTATGGAATACAATGTCCCGATGTTTACAAAATGATTCGTGAGGATTGTCATTACATTTTCGATACCAGCGATTATCCTGAGAACAATAGGTTCAACATACCTTTAGTTAACAAAAAAGTTCTAGGGATGATGAAGGACAAAAATAACGGTAATCTTATGACCGATTTCATTGAACTGAGATCAAAATTTTATGCAACGAAGGTTTCCACACCCTTAGACAAAATTGAAAAACTTGAAGACAATTTGGAAAAAAAAGGGTATGAAAAAGATGAAATTCATCAAAATTTATCAAATTATGGAATCACAAAGAAAGCTAAGGGGGTGAAAAAAGCCGTGGTATATAATGCGATCACATTTGAAGACTTTGAATCCTGCTTGGAAAATTCAACCAAAAAGTACGTTCAACAACGATTGATAAGAAGCGAAAAACAGCAGGTGTTTTCTATGGAACAAGAAAAAATCGCTCTGAGTGGAGAGGACGACAAGAGATTCTTGTGTCCTGGATCACACCTGACGCTACCTTGGGGACATTACTCCATCCATGATCAAGAGTTGATGGACATCGATTGATTTCGCTGAGGGTTGCAGCAGTGGGGGAGCAGAGTTCAAGAACACCTCATATTCCCCGGATTTCATCATTATATACTATTACTATATATTATTATTATTTTTTATATTTCAATAAAATATGTATACAAAAAAAATGTTTTATTTCTTCACCTCCTACATAGTATAGTGTTTGTGAAAGTGGTTGAGGTTGGTTCAATAACAACAAAAATGTGTGCCCACCTACAAGTTTCAACGTTTTTTAAGACATTTTAGATGTTTTCAACGTTTTTTCTATGTGAGTATAGTCGTTTTAACGTTTTTCAACAGACGTTTCTCAACGCATGTTAGTCGTTTTTCGATGCTTGCAGAGAAACTCAGAAAATATGATGAATTATTATGTTAGCAGAGTTTGGTTAGGTTGGGTTGATTTAAAAAAAAATATAAGTCGCTTGAATGTTTGCAGAAGAAACTAATACTCGTATAACAACAATATTAGCAGAGTTTGGTTAGGTTGGGTTAATTTAAAAAATATACGTCACTTGAATGTTTGCAGAAGGAACTAACACTCATATAATAACAATGTTAGCAGAGTTTGGTTAGGTTGGGTTAATTTAAAAAAATATACGTCACTTGAATGCTTGCAGAAGGAACTAACACTCTTATAACAACAATATTAGCAGAGTTTGGTTAGGTTAGGTTAATAAAAAAACATCAAACTCACTTAGATTTACCACATCCATCACATGAAACAACCGTAAACGAAGAACCTTCAACTAAATTCACATTATAGAGTTCACAAACATCATACAAAAATATTATATTCATACATAAACATGTATCAACCTACATGAAAAATCCTCAGATCTGGGGAAAAAGTCAATCATCCATGAGAAATCCATCAGGTTAACCCTTAAAATTCAGTGAAACGTTAATCTAAACACAACCTACGTGAAAAAATCCCTAGATCTGGGGAAAAAGTCCAATCCTCCATGTGGAATAAGGTGAAAAGTCATATTAAAAGGTAGAAATTCATCAGGTTGACCCTAAAAATCCACCTGAAACGATCAATCCAAACATAACCTACGTGAAAAATTCCCTAAATCTGGGTAAAAAATCAATCATCCATGAGAAATCCATCAGGTTAAACCTTAAAATTCAGTAGATCTAGGAAAAAGCTATGTGAAATACATGAATCTGCATGAAAAAATCCCTAGATCTGGGAAAAAACCAACCCCGGAAAAGGAAAAATTAAAAGGAAACCAGGTTGACCCTTAAAATACAGTAGAAATAGGGAAAATCCAGGGTAATATAGGCCTCAAGCACGTAAAAAAATGGGTGTTCCCCACGGATCTGATTTGTGGTCGCAAAATTACCATGTTGGACCTTGACACTTTTTGAAAATTTTCCCAGATCTGGGGAAAAATCAGGGAAAATCACTATCTCGCTCTCTCTCTAATACACAGGCTCTTATGGGAGTTTCCATCGGGGTCAGAGGAAATTTCCTTAGATCTGGGGAAATTTTTAGAAAAGTGAAAAAAGTGTCCCAGAACTCTCCTAGCTATATCTACTCATTTGAAGACTCCATTGACAAAAGTCTACTCGATGGGGAAAATTTCGCGGCAAAAGTGCCTGGACTCGTTGAATATGATAAGGATACAACTAGTGATCCTTTATAATTTTCCAGATTAGTTTATTGCTAACATTAAGTGTGTTCGCAATTTGTCTATATTGAGAACCTCTTCTTCCAGTGCCACCGTTCTTATTACTCGTGGACGATCACAATCAGTTGTTCATTTTGTAGAAGTCCCTCTTTCACAGACACGTTGGTGGAGATGTGCAAAAATTGTGTGAGGATACATATCTGTATAGAGACGTCTAGCTTTCAAAGAATTTCCATTGGCACGACCATACATAAAATGCCATTTCAGCGTTAGGAGATTCAGAAGACACAATTGAACTTTCAACTACCACATAGAAATCAAAGCGACTTGACAGCCACCTACTAGATTTTTTCGATTTAAAAATACTACGATTGAAGTCACAAGTTGTGCAAACAAAACGTGACAGCCACCTACTAGATTTTTTCGATCCCATTTACAGAAGATCCGTTCATGCACAATGTTGTATTTTATTTTTTTATCAGGAAACTATTACTTTTACGGACACAACACAGGAGTTGAAAATGTTTTGCAGTAATTCATACCTTCAATTGAAAAATTTTGTTTCGTTAAAAAGTTCTGGTAAAAAATGGAATAGGGGTTGCATGTTTCACACCTTTAAAAGATCAAAACAAAATCAAAAAATTATTCATAGGTAGCTTTTTTATTGGTAGAACATGCCCATGAAAATACATCCCTTCAACTCCTCAGCAATTTCAAGAAAAAACAAATAAGGAAAGGCCTGAGAGCTTTTGTTTACATGGAAGACCCCCTTCAATTTTCGACAAGGAATCACCTTTTGGAAACTTTCGCACTTATTTGGTAACACCCTGTATGTCACAAAAGAAACGATATCCGTATCCGAAGTTGCATCGCTTCGTATTTTCCTGAAATAAGCAATTTGATCGTTAATCAACGAAGTTTTATGTACCATTTTCATTTTCCCTATTTTTTCAACCGTCTTTCATCTATTGAATATTTAGGACTGACATTTTACGTGTTCAGTGAAAGTTTCCAAATCGATTGGAAGAATTCATCAGAAACTATCGTGAACGTATCGACTGATGTATAATGCAGTACGCCTCCATAAAAATGTCTTCTCTCAGAACAAATAAAAATTGAGACATCCGACACAGTTAATGTGAGAATTAAGTGCAGAAGACAATGTGGTAAGCCCGAAATTCATTGTACCAGGAGTAGAGAGTGTGGGCACGGAATCACATAAAATAAGTTTTATGGTCCAAGATAAATCTCTTCGGTTCAGGCGACAATGCTACAACATTTTTATTCATTTTATTGGGTCCCATAAATGTAGGAGAGTTACACAAGTTTTGTTAATTGATATTTTTAATAGATTTTAAATATAAATTGTAAATCAGTGTCAGGTCAGTGTGACATCTGGAAGACTCACACGTAAATCACTGACGAATGATATACTGTGTGGTCTGAAATGGAGAAGATAGAAATTATATAGTTTAAATGCATGGATCTGGTAGACATTTTATCGAGTATCATAACCACTAGCGATTTTAACGCTCATTTTTATTTAATTTTTTTCGAGAACACATTTTTCCTGGAAATTTTACTGAGTGCGATTTGCAGTCTCATCTGATTAAACAACGGAAGCAAAGCTTGATGATAAGGCCGCAAATTGTACGAGTTAAATTTCCTTGAGTGATAATTAAAAAAAAATGCGATAAAATGATCTAACACAAATGACATTTGATGAGAATATTTTCCATTACTTCAAAACTGGATAAAATTACCAGAATTTATGATAGGTATATTCGAATTTTCAACGGGAAAAGTTACAACAAATCTTCTAGTTCCAAAATCGAAGGAATCGTGTCCCAATAACTACTGTTTGATTTCTAATTGTTTCGTTTCAGAAGTGTTTCGTCCCCTTGGTGATATCGAGTATTTGGAACAAACAATGAGGAATAGGTGTATTATTCATTATACCGGTTTTTTTATATTTGTATCGAACATTTTCATAGAGAATCACGAACTATACAGGGCTTTTCACGATGAGCGTCAATTAGACGTTTCTGGCAAACCAGACAACGGATCAATCTGAAAATTTCAGACGATGCGGCGTTGCCGCTTCCACTATAAAGTAGCGACTACTTTGATTTTCCAAATGGAGTACCCTGTATCTAATATCATATTATGATTTCTTATAAGTTCTCCAACAACTTCATGTACTATTTCCCTATACCTATCTGTTACCGTTCAGAAGATATAAATTAATTTCGATTTTTTTCTACATCCAATTCTAGATTGACTTTGTTCAGATAATCCTATTTAAATTTCGAACCGTTTTCGAGATAAACTGTTTCAAACAGAAAATGACGTGGTTTCCTTGTATTCATCACTTATTTTTGAAATTTAACATCTATTTTATACTACGTGATATTTCTTTTCGATTTAGTTTTTCAACAGTCTCAAATCGGTCAATTCGAAATTGATATGTACCTTAGAAAAAGTTACGATTTGTATGCATTGAGGTATTGAGTGTCTCTACCGTACAACATTGCAAATTAATATTTTTCAATAGTGTGCTTTGGAAAAATGAATGATCCAATTTTGAAACGTCAAACTTTCGTTGCTGGTTTTGACTGATTGTGATACCAATTATAATAGAAAAATGTCAAGATTAGGTTACAGTAATGAAGATTTCTGGAATTTATTAATAATTTATGGTGAGTGCAATAAAATTGCAAGTAGAACATGCCGAGTATTTCATGAAAGATATCCACAACTTCCGAAGCCGAATAATAATGTGATAAATCGACTATTAAAAAACTGTAGGTTGAATGGAACCTTCCGTCCTAAAATCATTCGTAGAAAGCCTGAAGTGGATGATGATGACAATGACATAACAGTTTTGGGATTTTTTCATGCATTTCCAAATGCTTCTCTACACGAGGCTGAAAGGGAGATAGGTATACTCTACGTGACAATTTATCGCATTTTTAATAAGCACAAATGGCATCCCTATAAATTCTACTGTGTCCAACATCTGAAAGATACTGATTCGCCTCGTAGAGTGGAATTCTTTGAATGGTTACTTGTCAAGACTCAAGAGGATGAACATTTCCTTGACAATATCATATGGACAGATGAGGCCAAGTTTACAAAAAATGGAGATTTCAATAGACACAACAGTCATTATAAGGCAATTTAATGTATTTTGTGCCATAAAGAATAGGTACATTTTTTATATCGAGTTTTATGATGATAATTTGGATGCAACAAAATATGAAGATTCACTGAGAAATGGAATTCAAATGATTTTGAATAATAGGCCAGGAAGAGAACGTGTATGGTACCAAATGGATGGTGCTCCACCCCATAATTCTCGTTCAGTAAGCGAAGCTTTAACTGAAATCTTCGAAGACAGATGGATTGGTGATAATGGACCTTTTCGTTGGCCTCCTAGTACACCAGATGGCAATCCATTAGATTATTTTGTGTGGGGTTTCATTAAAAATATGGTTCACTCCAACCCAGTAACAACAATGGAAGATATGAAATCGAGAGTTAGAACTGCTTTCAATAGTTCAACTCCAGACACAATCAGAAGCGCTACACATGAAAATCTTTTGAAGAGATTACATGTTTGTTTAAGTAGAGGTGGAGATGTGTTCGAACATATTCTGAATACACTGAAAATTGAATTAACTTACTAATTCATGAAATTATTTCCAGTTCGTGTGTCAGCGTTAATGAAACTATTTTTTGAAGAGAAGTTTCATTTGATGGTTGGTTTTAATAATTATTTATTCATTGTTTTATCTGTGTGATGAAGGAACATCGAACGGAATCTGTTAAATTTCAAAAATAAGTGATGAATACAAGGAAACCACGTCAGTTTCTGTTTGAAACAGTTTATCTCGGAAACGGTTCGAAATCGAAATAAGATTATCTGAACAAAGTCAATCTGAAATTGGATGTAGAATTTAGAAAAGTGAAAATATACAGGGTGTTCCATTTGAAAAAATGGACTTCCACTCATTTTTTCATGTGAACAAAGTATCTGCATTTTTTAAAGACTCTGTATGAGGCAAATAAAAATATGACTCGAAGTGAAGATCCTCATGGTATCACTCCACTCCATTTCGAATTTGATCATCCTAGTACCAGAAAGTTCAAGATTATCAGCGTTTATAAAAGTACATGTTTGTTAAAAAAAATCGAAATTAATTTTTAAAATATAGGTTAGAAAAATAGTATATGAAGTTGTTCACAAAGTGGAAATAAATCATAATATGATATTATATACAGTGTGTTCCTTTTGAAAAATCAAAGTAGCCGCTACTTTATAGTAGAATCGGCAACGCCGCATCTTCCAAAATATTTAAAGCGTGTAGATCATATTGATTTATGCATACTGTGATATTTTCAGGTTGATCCGTTGTCTGGTTTGCCAGAAACGTCTTATTAACGCTCATCGTGAAAACCCCTGTATAGAACGAAACGGCTAATATGTGAAAATTCGAATGAATATTGTGCAATTAAGTGGATTTCACTCAAAAAAATTTATATCTTTACCGATCATGGTCCCCAGAACTCAAAATCAATATGTTATTTTTTTGTCTAACTTCAGTAATAGGCCCATTTTTTATTTACTTCTCAGCCTTTTCCTGATGAAGTTAAAAAAATTCAACGGATCATTGAGAAATATAAAAACAAATGAATTTTATCAGTCACAGAGCGCAGACCTGAAGATTCATATATTTCTCAATTTATAGTACGATCGTCCCTTGAGGCATTACAAAATTTACCATATTGAGTTCGCCCAAGTTTCCCCTATTGTATGTGTATTGTCATTAGTTCACTTTTTTCTATAGAAGAATAGTCTGAACATAGGCACACGAAATAAAAAATTTACGCTTTTATAAGAAAAGAAAAGTCAAAAACACAGTTCATGCAAACTCAATCAGTGAATTGTCAGAAATTGTAAGGTATGAGTTATTATAGGTTTTGCTAGGAATACAGTTGAAGTTCTGCCGCTAATTTTTCATTGATCTGGTGGCAACACCGATTTCAATCCTAACGACAAATTACAACCCCGCTCCTTGAGAACGATAAATCTTCCTCAGAAATAACTTTGTGTCAGGGCGGGGCGTGTTCATTATTTTGGCCCACACACAACCAATTATTAATAATCGCGAGCAGTGCTTAGCGTTAATGTGTTATTTGATAATTAAATCCTTGTCGGTGGCTGTGAGCTTGAGCGCCATCTATAATGTAACCTTCGTAGTGACACTCGTAATTAATGTGAAAACCCACTGTTTTCGAGATTTATAATGGTATGGCGAATGCCCTGGGGATGAAACTCGACTCGGCCGAAACATAAATCGTGTAAAAGATGTCGAAACAATCGTGAATCAATTATAGAAAACGTGCGCTCGGGGTGATGCCAGAATTAAAAATTAAGAGCGGACTTTCCATTGAAAAAAGACAATGAGGTGATTTTTGTGTTATTTTGATTCTAGTATTGTTAAATATCACAATAAAAACATTCCAGGTGAACGAGTTCATTCGAGAAAACAATTATAGCAGTGAATATACTGATAAACTTTCGTACCATCAAAACAAGTAATAAAAGAACAACAACAAAGAAAGCAATCTTTGTTTTGGTTTTATCTTTCCCGAGAAATGGAAAATCTCAGTTATATAATTTTCTCAGATACGCTACAGAGTTTTTGATATTCTGGATTCCAAAATATACTAATAAAATATCCAAATTTCACAACAAAAATAATGTTAGAAATCATTATTACAAAAAAAGTCACAGAAACTTCAAACAAACATTTTATTGATATATATTACAATTCTCGTTAGAAATGTAAATTCTCGGTTCTCAGCCTATCAATGATATACTGAACTATATTGTTGAATACGTCAAAGTAGGGTATTTTAGGCCCAATTCGGTAAAAAGGTAGTCATATTCAGTGGATTCAAAAGAGTCGAATTTGATTTTTTACTATGGAAACTTCTGGTCGATGAGCTCATTCCATATTTTTCTGTGGTGAACCATTTTTTTACTTGTCATTTGAAGGAAGTATGCGGCATGCCTTTGTAATTGGTTTCAGGATATATGTTTTTGTGGCACAAACATCTGCCAAACGTTGATCAGTATTTGTTTTTTCCAGAATGTGTTTATTTTTTTGTAGATATATATTTACAGAGAATGTATCTGTTGTGAAAAATATTTTTGTTACAACAAAACACGTTACTGGAATATCTCGTTTCCTTCAAAACCATCCTCATGATCCATTTATGTATTATATTTGAATCGTGATAATCATTATTTGCTACGCCTTACCAACACAGACTTTAATGAGATAGTTAAGATTCCACCAGAACAGGGTATTTAGGTTCTTCATATTTGCAAATTCCCCTTGGTATCTTATTTTGTTTTATTTGCTCGATATAGTCCCATCTCAAGTGCTTATCAATTGTTATTCCAAGTAATTCAACTATGAGTACATTGTCATATACATTCCTAGGTCAGGATAGTGATTTGGGTAGGACGAAAGAAAGAGAAAAGGCTTGTTGTACTTTAACTAGTCACATATATGTTTCAGATTTTGTTCTGATTTCATTTTCAGTTCTGCCTATGTTCCTCCATGGTACAATACTGAAAAGTTCATATTCGCGTATTATGGTATTAGTTCTCACGAAGTAAGATTTCAAGACATTTCGGCAAAATCACATTTGCCGTATTCAGGTGATGTCTCGTTGATCTTCCATTTTGTATTCCAAGTAGTACATTTTCCATAAATCGTTGAAAAGTGCTGGGAACATTTTTTAATCAAGAAGGCATAGTTCTCGTAGTATCCGTTCTCACTAGAGAAAGTTGTTTTTGAAAAATTTTTTTTTCTTCTTCGAATTGATAAAATCCTGAGACTAAGTCCAAAGTTTTGGAATATGTGCATTATCTTGATTAAGTGAGTCAGAAATATTTGGTGAAGGATACTCATCATCAATTGTCACTTGATTTTCTGTAATGAATTACTGAAGCATCTAATATTTCAGGAGTTTTTCTTCAACATACTCAAATGAGAATTGAGTATCTTATATCGAATGATGAATCATCAAAACAGTGACAATGGACCAGAATTCAAATGAAGCATCGAAAGATTTTTAACATTGCTAAATCGAGCACGAATCCATTCCCAAACGTCCTGATATTCTCATGTGTGCGCCAATCGAGAAACCAGCATAAAACCGCACTAAATCAATTCTTATCACTCTGCCCGACGCCTTTTATTGTTACCTTTTCTTTAATTACTTACAATGGATTTTGGTTGCCGCCCAATCATGTTTCTTCGGATCTGAACTTATAGACCAGGATATCTGTGAAAAAATTTATATTTATAAGAACATGCATTCGTTCAAACAAACTAAAAAGTATGTATCTGAAAAAAACAGTTTCCCAATATTCAAATCAAGGGGATTCAAGTCCTTGTTTAGCGATTATTGCATACAAGTTCGGCATACGAAGCACTATGGAATACATTTTTCAAACTTCAATATCGAGCAAAAAATACATTTCCTTGGTTCCATTTTCAATAAATCAGATATACCTTCAATAGAATCCGGCTATAACAGTTTTTTCATATTCAGGAGATCTCATCACAGCCAAAGATGATTGAATGTATGTGAAATCAACAATACAAAACCAGAATTACTCGCCAAATATCAGAAACTGAAAAACTCTTTCATTTCAATCCATTTTATCATTTCCGATTGGAGCTGGATCAGATTGCACTTCGACCTTGTAAACATCTTCATTCGTACTAAAAAAAATATGACAAACTTTTTCCAAGGGATATTTCGAATTAATTTCACCTTTCCCTTTCTCTATAATATAGGTATTTCAGCATCAATAATAGATCTTCTGTGTAGACAATTAATATAAAGGGGCCAAGAACGGATCCCTGTGGTACGCCCGAATAGATCAATTAGAGAAAAAACACCCTTTTCGACCCTGCTCTATCTGTCGAATAAATGTTCCGAACAATTTCAACTAAGTACCATGGATTCCCAAGATGTCAAGATTTGATAAGAAATCTGAGTAGGTGATATCAACTCGCTGATATTTGTCCACAAATTCAGTGATTGGAATTGGTCGGCAACAGTCGACCTTCCGGATAGGATACCATGCTGAGACGATTATATTTTGTTCAAGAGAAAAGCAGAGATGTTTTGCTCACTAGGCTTTCACTTAAAAATCATCTCCAGCCTAGTTGTTTCATCCATGTTACAAAAGCAGTTACTGTGGTTATTATGAAGAAGCCTTCAGAAAAGATCATGAAAAAGGTCTTCTCACTTAATTGATGAAATTACAGTATGATTGGTTACCTAACAAAAAGCAACCACTTCATGTAGTACGAACATCATCCATGAACGCACCTGATGTGAAGGGAATTCAACTATGAAAGGCTGTTGAATTTTGTTATAGTAACTGGCTTGCCAGGCGAATGCAGAATATATATGCATCTAATTTGCTTAATGTTTCATATACCCACTTCCTTCCCAGGATGGAAGTTGACTGAAGTCGATCAATTCGAAAAGTTTTCAAGAGGATGAACATTCATTTCTTCTTCTCAACTATTCAGTTCATTGGCTATGTTGTACAAAATCAATGATCGTTTTGATATACAAAGGTTGCAAAATACCTATTGACTGTAATACAGACAAAAGTACTTTGACAAACTTCAGGAGGTGACTCCTCACAATATTCCAATATGAATTGTCCAAATAAATATATGTCCGGAAACGCTTCGTTTCTGGCATACAGCGTGTTAAAGTTTTGTTTTTTTTTTCAAATAACTTTCGAAATACTGACTTTAATCAAACGAAAATTGGTTTTGAAGAGTATTTTGAGGTGTCGAATTCGAACCTGATGTTATTATTGCTCTTTCTTGTAGGGGGCGCCGCCTACACGTCTTGTTCTTTTTTCAAGATCCATAACTTTTTTGAGCGTACTTCTAGCACATTCTTCAGTAGAAAAATCCATTCCTCCATCATATCTACGTGAAAAAGCTACCCTTGTTACAAGTGGCTATAGGCAACCGTTTTCTAGATATTTGGACTTGAAAGTTTCAAGTCGATTATTTTGCATTTTTCACAAGAATGCTTAGGAAATGAATTTGACGTAAGTGGTTTTGGTTTTTTGTAGGAGACGCCACCTATTCTATTTATTTTTACTCGTTTGAAATAGTTATTTTTGTATCAAGGGTACAAAATCTGTATTTGTTTTAATAAAATTTGCAAGAAATATCAACATTTTATTTCAAGAAATTTTGAATATGTAGAATAAAATAAAATGAAGGAAACTAAATTGTATTCAAATGAATTGTTCAAAGTGTCCACCGTCAGTGAAGATACAAGCATTCAGTCTTCTTGTCATTGAATCTCGTACCCGCTCAAAAATTATTGGTGTGTTTCTTATTGTTTCACAGGCGTCTACTATTCGGTTTATTAGATCTTCCTCGTTCGCTACTGGAGTTTTAAAAACTACTGACTCCAAATGTCCTCAAAAATAAAAATCTAGCCGATTTAGATCTGGGGACCTTGGTGCCCACGCCTGGTTAGGCTCCTTTACACCCCTACCGATCCATAGATTTGGATAGACAGTGTTAAGGAATTCCCTGGCTACAACGATATAATGGACCGGAGCCCCATCATGCATGAACCACATGCGGATACGAATATCTAATGGTCTCTGTAAGTTGCGTCAGTCAGTCGGAACGGAAGAAAGAAAGGATCTATTAAGTAATTATCAATTATTGCCGCCCATACATTTACAGAAAATTGATACTGATAATGTCTTTCACTAACTGCGTGCGGATTTTTCAGAGAGCCCAAACATGGTTGTTATGAAAGTTTGTGATAGCATTTCGGAAGAAGTTTGACTCGTCTGTGGAGAGTACATAATTCAAAAATCGAGGATTTACAGCCAATTTTCTCAAAAACCACTGACACATAGTAATGCGCTGGGGAAAGTCTCGTGGCAAAAGAGCTTGTACCCTTTGAATATGGTGTGGATGAAATTGTTGATCGTGGATAATTCTCCAAAATGTGGACTGAGTAGAATTGAGAGCTTCAGCAATTATTCTTGTACTTGCTTCTGGATTCTCCTCGAGAGCGTTCACAACAGCTTCTTCCAATTCTGGGCTTCGGAATGCTCGTGGTCTTCCAATAATATCAGCTGCCCTCTTGAAGATACCTGTTTCTGCCAAACGACGGTGGAGACTGGTAAATGTTGGAGCTGAAGGCAGTACTCGATTTGGAAATCGCTCCTGGTAAATACGTCTTGCTTCGCTCGCATTGCCATCCGCAAGGCCATAAACGAAATGCATATCGGCTAAATTAGCATTATTGTTTGAATAATCCATTTTTTCAAAATTAGTATTTTAAAACTTACAGAAACTACAACAAAACAATAAAACGTTCAACTTTCACATAATATGTAATTACCAAAACTACTTACTTTAATGTCAAATTCATTTCCTTAGCATTCTTGTGAAAAATGCAAAAAATGGTGATAACTTAAACATGCATCGATTATCAAATAATCGACTTGAAATTTTCAAGTCCAAATATCTAGGTAAAACGGTTGCTTATAGCGACTTGTAACAGAGATAGCTTTTTTACATAGATATGATAGAGGAATTGATTCTATTACTGAAAGATGTGCTAGAGGTAAGCTCAAAAAAGTTATGGTTCTTCAAAAAACAAAAAGACGTTTAGGTGGCGCCCCCTACGATCAAGAGCAATAATAACATCAGGTTCGAATTCGACACCTCAAAAAACCTCTCAATACCAATGTTCGTTTAATTAAGTTCAGTATTTCGAAGGTTATTTGAAAAAAGCAAAAATAAAAATTAAACTTCAACACCCTGTATCTTTGAAACGGAGCGTTCCCGGACATATATTTATCTGGACAATTCATATTAGAATATTATGAGGAATCACTTCCTGAAGTTTGTCAAAGTACTTTTGAATCACCCTGTATAACTATATGAAAATCACGTTGCCTCATGCATTAATAAGCTAGACAAAAATCTATTTCCACAGTATGTGAATCCTTTTTTAGTAATCACATACTTTTTGAAACTCCACTAACCCATCGATATGGCGAACAACTGTACACTTTGTGCATCCACGTATAAAATATTTCAATAATTCCTGATATTCATCTACAAAATCTGTAGGCAACTTTTTTCAAACTACCCGACGTTTATTTTCAAATTTGATTTACTCATACGTCAATTTTCCCAATTTTCAACCACACAATTTGGGACCAACTTTCTTCACACTAATTGTTTTTTTTTTAAATCTCATTCGTTTTTACGTGAATTTATTTACATATTCGTTTTATTACTTTCAAGATAATTTCTTCCGAACCCACCAAATCCCCGGACTATAATCATTTCGACTGTTTTCGACTACTAAATTAGACGGAGAATCGAGGCAATAAACTCGGCTCAACATTTATAGAAATCTTGACACCTCACTTATTCATTGACCAGTTTATCCCATATGGCCGTTCGATCTGATACGCATTATTCGATTCTTTCCTTTTTTGGAATACCTACACATAGATAATGATGATATATCTCATTGGATTTACAAGATATCAGAGATTTTGATCCTGGGATAACATGTTACTGCCACTATTTGTCCCAAACATTGTTTTTATCATGCTACTTCGATTCATGAATTTTAAAGATGGGAAGAAGGATAAAGGACCCAACTGGCATGATGAAATTGAGATCATTTTTATTCATAATTGTTCTTATAAAACCTCTGACTATACGGGTGAGTCAGAAGTACTTTGAAAAACTTCAATATTCTAATATGAATTGTCCAAATAAATATATGTCCGGAAACGCTTCGTTTCCAAGATACAGGGTGTTAAAGTTTCATTTTTATTTTCGTTTTTTTAAATAACTTTCGAAATACTAACCTACATTAAACGAAAATTGGGAGAGGTGTTTTGAAGTGACAAATTCGAAGCTGATGTTATTATTGCTCTTACTCGTAGGGGCGCCACCTACACGTCTTTCTCTTTTTTGAAAATTCATAACTTTTTTGAGCGTACTTCTAAAACATTTTTCACTGAAAAAATCAATTCCGCTATTATATCTACGTAAAAAAGCTACCCTTGTTACAAGTCGCTATAAGCAACCGTTTTCTAGATATTGGGACTTGAAAATTTCAAGTCGATTATTTGATAATCGATGCGTGATGAAGTTATTACCATTATTTTGCATTTTGCACAAGAATGCTTAGGAAATGAATTTGACGTTTAATTACATATTATGTGACAGTTAAACGTTTTGTTGTTTTCTTGAAGTTTTTGTACGTTTTGAAACACTATTTTTGAAAAAATGGATTATTTAAACAATAATGCTCATTTCGTTTATGGCCTTGCGGATGGCAATGCACGCGAAGACGTATTTACCAGGAGCGATTTCCTAATCGAGTACTGCTTTCAGCTCCAACATTTACCAGTCTCCACGGTCGTTTGGCAGGAACAGGTAGCTTTAAAAGGGCATCTGATATTATTGGAAGACCATGAGCAGTCCGAACCCCAGAATTGGAAGGAGCTGTTTTGAACGCTCTCGAGAACAATTTTATCCATACCATATTCAAAGGGTAGAAGCTCTTTTGCCACGAGACTTTCCCCAACGCATTACTCTGTGTCAGTGGTTTTTGAGAAAATTTGCTGGAAATCCTCAATTTTTAAGATATGTACTCTTCACGGACGAGACAAACTTCTCCCGAAATGCTATCACAAACTTCCATAACAACCATGTTTGAGCTCTGGAAAATCCGCACGCAGTTAGTGAAAGACATTATCAGTATCAATTTTCTATGAATCAATAATTGATAATTACTTGATAGGTCCTTTCTTTCTTCCGTTCCGACTGAAGGGCGCAACTTTTTAGAAAATGAATTGCCGGGACTACTTCAAAATGTACTATTAGGAATTCGTATCCGCATGCGGTTTATGCATGATGGGGCTCCGGTCCAGTTTAGTCAGGAAATTCCTTAACACTGTCTATCCAAATCGATGGATCGGTAGGGGTGTGGAAGAACCTAACCAGGCATGGGACCAAGGTCCCCAGATCTAAAGCCGCTAGATTTTCATTTTTGGGGACATTTGAAGTCACTAGTTTATAAAACTCCAGTAGCGAACGAGGAAGATCTAAGAAACCGAATAGTAGACGCCTGTGAAACAATAAGAAACACACCAATAATTTTTGAGCGGGTACGAGAATCAATGACTAGAAGACTGAATGCCTGTATATTCGCTGAGGGTGGACACTTCGAACAATATATTTTAATGCAATTTAGTTTCCTTTATTTTATTTCCTTCTACATATTCAAAATTTCTTGAAATAAAATGTTGATATTTCTTGCAAATTTTATTCAAACAAATACAGATTTTGCACCCTTGATACTAAAATGACTATTTCAAAGAGTGAAAATAAATAGAATAGGTGGCACCCCCTACAGAAAACCAAAACTACCAAATTAAACGTCAAATTCATTTCCTAAGCAATCTTGAGAAAAATGCAAAATGATGGTAATAACTTCAACACGCATCGATTATCAAATAATCGACATGAAATTTTCAAGTCCAAATATCTAGAAAACTGTGCTCAAAGCGACTTGTAACAAGGGTAGCTTCTCTAAGTAGATATGATAGAGAAATTGATTTATTCATTGAAAAATGTGCTAGAAGTACGCTTAACAAAGTTATAAATCTTCAGAAAAGAGAAAGACGTGTAGGTGGCGCCCTCTTCGAGTAAAAGCAATAATAACATCATGTTCGAATTCGACACTTCAAAAAACCTCTCAATATCAATTTTTGTTAAATTAAGGTCAGTACCTCTTTCAAAAGTTATTTAAAAAAAAAAACTTTAGCACCCTATATCTTGGAAACGAAACGTTTCCGGACATATATTTATTTGGATAATTCATATTAGAATATAATGAGGAATCACCTCCTGAAGTTTGTCAAAGTACTTCAGACTCACCCCGTATATGGACAGGAACAAGATGAGAAATATCAACCGCTTCCGCATATTTTAGATGTGTGAGGTAAATGAGTTACATTTTGAACTTTGAGACCAAGTCAACTTGCTATGTTCATATTACTGAATACTAAAATATTCAATTAAATTATTTGCAGAAAATATGAAATTCAATGTATACAATTTGATGTACTACAAAAATATAATTGTTAGTTGATAAGTCGAAATTTGTACTTTCCTTTGATACTGAATATTCAATTCTGCGGCTTCAGACGGTCCACACAAAATACGAAAGAAACCCATTTCACAAAAATACCCTTACATACACTCCAAAATTACCAGTTTCTTACGCACCAAAGTAACATAGAACCGTCGTTAATCAGTTCTCTGTTACTTTCTAAAGGTAAGAATGAAAATATAATCCAGAAAAAAGTATTGAAAACGCATTGACATTAACAGACAATAATTTTCAATGAAGTCAAAAAATAATTCTTATGACATTAAGCAAGGATACAAATATTTTTCAATGGTACTACAGGAATAGAAGCTTCTGTACAGGTGGTGACCGTTCAAAATTATAAAGAATTTGTATTAGGTTTCACCACCAGGTTTTGCTAGACATCTTAATTTAATCGCGAGGTTACAAATACAGTGGCAATCGTCCATGAATGTTAACTTCACGTTGTGATTGTGAAAAAATTAAATTCGTATTCACATGGATTTTCTACTTGCAGGTATTTTCGTTATTTCCACGACATAGGGTAAAACTGGGATAGATGCACCACTTTTTGAAAGGGTCACCTAATTTTATAACTATTAATTTACCATGAATAATTCCTGTGAATATAGCTACTATAATCTTTTATATTACATTATAACTTGTTTTTGTTGTCCTCGTAATAACTGATTTTGCAAAAATTTAGTTTTTTTCAGAACTATTTTTTTGAGGATTGATGCCTACCTGTATGGATAGATGCCCCACCATGAAAATTCCAAAGAGGATAGGTGCCTGCAGTGTGAAATAGATGTCCTATGGAATAAAATAAGTAAAATACATAGTTTTGAAGTGTTATTTGTTATTTTGAGGAGATCATTCTAATGACAACACAACTATAATTAAACTAAGCATTCGTCCAACAAAAAGGTTTAATATTATGTAGTGATTATTTAGAATCAGGAAAAATCAACACAATAGAAAGATCAATCCTACTTGATTTAGTTTGAGCTGGTAAGTGCTTCCAGTTTTCCACATCTTGAGCAATCATTTCTGAAAAGTGTACAGATTCATGCAGGCACTTCTGACGCAATATACGCTGAATCCAGTCGGATTTGGACTTCATATTGTTATATTTGTCAAAGCATTCTATGCAATAATTATTATTTTCGTCTATATCTTAGCGTTTTCTTGTTCTCTTCACAGGCAAACCTTTACTTTTTTTTCTTTTATTATCGGGTAAATTGTCATCATCTTCACTATTTGAACTGTAAATTATTGGTCTTTTTCTTTATCACAAAAATCAGTCTCGTCTTATTCACAGAAATAGTGTATTTTTTTGTTTTCCTCTCTTAACTTCCTTGTCTTGTCCTATATATTTGGTTCCTTCATTTGTTTTATTTTTTTTTCTTTGGTAGATTCAGTCTTGTTTCTCTTGTCTTACTTAGTTTTTATTTGTTTCATCTTTTTTTCAGCAATATTCTTCTTTTCTTTGTTATTTTCTCTTGAATTCAAAATATCTGTTGATTGCTAGGCCCTCTAAGCCATGGTCAAATAAATTTGTGGTATGTTATGCTTGAACGAAAATTTTTGAAGGTATTTTTTCTTCTGCTATGCTATCTAAAAACTGTGCAAGTGTATCACCAATATCAACAATGATAATATCCTTCAAAACCTCAAGATCGATCAAAATATCAGTTTCGTATTAGGAGGTGTTCTATTTTGGTCTGTTTCAGTAATATTTTCTCTTCCATTGACAAGCTCTGGTTGACAATCCATTGAAGATGAAGAAGTCTGAGGTAGAGGTGTTTGTGTTTTTCGTTCGACTCCACAGGTTCAAGAGGTTATACATTTTCTCTTCCGTTGACGAGCATTGCATATAAGCTTTCCGGCATTGTAACGGCTGATCTTTTTATTTGGATGCGTGCGCATGAAAAAAATATAACAGAACACAAGAAAAACATCATTAACACCTAGGTATATACTTAATGAACCAGTGTATTGATATGATAAAAATAGAACGGAATTTATTACAACTTATAAAGTTATGCAACAGTAAATACTAACCTCTGAAACTTTGAAGCATTCGTCGCGTTAGCTGCGGAGATAATCAGACGCACAAGCGAGACCCTTCTGTTCCGCACGATGGCCTTTTTATTCAAACTATTACAGTCTTTGTTGCGATTTTGGAAGGTTTTTGAAAACGAGGCGTCTATCTCACTGCGACATGTGAATCGGTTTTATCCTAGGGCTCAGAAGTGTAACGCTTGAGATGCAAAAATCCCATTAAAAAAGAAACACATTCGCCTATAATACAGGGTAGTAATATTAAATCTTGACTTCTGGTCACACACAATTTTTATCATCTATAATGCTAGGTTGAACGCAGACAGTAGCCAGATATCCCAAATATTCGGAATAATCGAGAATCATCCGTATTCAAATGCATCCCATTATGATGTATCGAAACAATTTTATAATATTATAATGACGTGAATGTGCCACTCAAAAAAAATATATCCCCGGGTTTCACATTCGAAGTCTACCTCGTAATAACACATCCCCAACAAAAGATTCCGAATTAATTCAAATAATCCGGGAATTCTAAAATATATATCTAAATATATAATTTAGATAATAACAGAATCGGTCCGAAGTCAAAACACTTTCTCATCTTGTATATGATATTTTTTGTCTATGGTGACCCACTAAAAATTATTGGAGAATTATCGGTAGACACACGCGATTGGGAATGGTCACGAACACACGAAACAATATTTAATATTTGTATAATTTCTGAAGTGCCCAATGAACAAAATTATATCCCGAACACGGTGGCTGGTGAGCACTCAACCTCGAATTATTCCCACAAAAAAGTTTATCGGAATCAATTTGATATCCTTTCAGAGAAACCATCGGTTGAAAAGTCGAAATGAGCAGGTATTTCGGTAAATTATTGTCCATTTATCATTTCCTTTTCTGTAAATATTGAGTGACTTTGATGCTGGTGCCATGCGAAATGTTTCGATTTCATTCAGGAATTCGCTATGATGAAAGAGGAGGAGTCACTGAGGCACTTACAGAGATGCATGAATATAATGAAGAAACTTTCAGAATAATAATAACATATTTCATTTCATATCAACATTTATTTGATAAGTTACGAATATAAGAAAATATGAAATTTGTTGGAGCTGTATACACGTAACTGATCAACCAAGAATAAGGGTGTATTTCGTGTAAGTAATTTATTAAAAAATAATTTATAAAAAAAACCTTTGAAAAAAAAGCTTTTATTAAAATACCCTAAAAATAATTGCTTTGGATGTGTGACGTAGGTTATTCCGTGAGTTCTAGATTCAAGAGCTTGTCGCGCAAAGTTTTCATATCGAATACAGATGCGACAAGCTTTTGAATCTATAACCTACGTCACACATCCAAGGCAATTATTTTGTACTTTTTAGGGTATTTGAATAAATGCTTGTTTTAAAAAAGGTTTTTTTAATTTATTATTTCATTCTGTGCTTTTTAATAAGTACCCCTAACACCCACATACCAATTTTGAATCGAATCGGACCATAATTACAAAACTCGTTCGCCATCTTGTGGCGAATTTGTGAATTTTGACGAAAAATTCATAATCTCCGAACCCGAAAACCCCCACATACCAATTTTGAATAGAATCGGACCATAATCACAGAAATCGTCGGACATCTTGAAGCCTCCATTTTGATTTCATGAATTTTGTCAATAAAATTCATAATATTCGACCCTGAAAACTCCTACATACCAATTTTGAATCGAATCGGACCATAAACACAAATCTCGTCCGCCATCTTGGAGTCGCCATTTTGTTTTTTGTTTCCTCTAACAAATGCATGATGCATTGTCACGGGAACTATGAACACCTGCTGAATTTCACGTTCATCGAACAACTAGAAGTGGGTCAAATTTAACTCGCAAAATTTGATGACAAACATCGGGACAGGTGAAACTAAATAAAAGCTTGTGAAAATTGCAAAGCGTTTCGGCTATTATGCCATCATCAGTGCCAGACCTGCAAGTATTGACTTCAATAATGAGCTGAACATTCTCAAACAGATCGCTTACAACAATGGCTACAACACCAACATAATTATCAATCTAATTCATGAAGTCAAGAACAAAAGAGAACAAGATCTAACCTATATCACGGAGGAGAAACACTCTAGATATGTATCTCTACCTTTCTTAAATGAAAAAAAACACACCCAAAAAGTCTCTACTCTCATAAATGAAAAACTTAAAGATACAAAAATTTTCTTCGAAAGCACAAACAATTTAAGTAAACACTTAGCCAATTCAATAGACGGCATCAACAAACTATCAAAAAGTGGAATTTACAAACTCAATTCCAATGATTTGATGGAAGGTTTGTTGGCCTTTGAAATTTCGGATAAACAATACCTCAATAAACCCAAAAATAGTTTCGGTCATCATATTGAATTCAATAAACACAACTTCAGTCCCAATCGCAATTCACAAATTTTGAAAGAAGTCAACTCCAAAAACTTTTATAGGCTAGAATTTCTAGAAGATCTACAAATTGAGAAGGAATTACAGAGTAATAGTTTTTGTCTGAACGCACAGGTTCAATTAAATACATCATATGTTCCTCTACACAGGAGATCAAATTAACTTTTCTCTCATAGTTCTCAGATACAGTCCTTGAACCCCCATTCCATCATAACTCTGAAATAAAATAGGTTCTTCACTCTCCATGATGATGAGTTGGCAAACTTGAACTCCCAATCAACAGTGTCCTATGTCTATGTATGTTTATGTCTATGAAATATCAAATGTCACTTCTGGCCGCTCCTTGTGCACATAAGGTCAATAACAATTTCAATGAATTGTAACAAGAAACTAAATAGGTTCAAAACCCAATGAGGACATTCATTGTCAGTATCTGTTTAGTTAATTTTTTGTCCAATGGTTTGTCGATTATTTTTACTGGATATTCATGTATATACTTGACGAGTAAGTAATCTAACCCGTGTCATTTTACCTCAATTCTCAAGATCTTCATTACAACTTCATTGACCATTACTTACTTGCAGGTATCGCACTGATGATGGCTTGATAGCCGAAAGCGCTTTGCAAATTTTAATAAATTACTTACACGAAATACAACTTTATTCTTGGTTGATAAAAAAAAAGAAACAAAGGTGTAAATGATTATTGTACAAATGGAATTGTTATAATTCAAGTTTACTAAATCTGCTAACAGATTTGTCTGTCTTACTAGAGCGACTCAGTAATTCTGATTGTTGATTTATTTATGTCTGAAATAGCCTAAGGTCCGGTATTTTCACCTCCGGTTATACTGGGCATAAATTAACTAATGGTTAGGATATGCTTTTATTTAACGTTTATTGATAAGCAAAAGCACATTCTTACCATTGGTTAATTTATTCCTAGTATAACAGGAGGTGAAAGTACCAGGCCTAAGTGTTTTACTGAATGTTGTCATAATGAATAAAAAATAATAATCGACTAATAAAAAATAAAAACTACAATCGATATATAAATAAATTTACAAGGATGATCCGAAAAACTTACAATAAAGGAAGAACTAAGATTGTTGTTTAGTACAAAAAAATTTGGTCGAAATCGAGTAACCAATGTATCAGTCTTTTCAAAGCTTATTTTTCTTATATTTTCTCTCACTACTATGAGCAATATATTGTATAGGTATTTTTATTCCTATATACGTGAATATTCTTTGGTCTATTGATTTGAACTTACGTGGAATTGTGATATTATTGTTTCTATTGAAACCAGTTGGGTATTGATGATCTGTGTAATTGAAGTATATATTTTTTTTGTCATATGTAAAATCGATATAATGTAGAATTGTTCTCGTATATCGGCTATCTTTGCATTTTTGAAAAGGGTGTTGAGTAGAGATCGTGTGCCTAGATTGAATATCATTTAAATGATTCTCTTTTGAATAGTCTCTAATGGTTTCAGTGTAGTTGAGTAGACTTTCCCCAAAGTAGTACACCATATAAAGGTTGTGGTTGTACAAGAGCGTAATACATTGAAACAAGTTCTTTAACATTCACTATACATTTGAGTTTTGTGAATAGGAGGCAGATGGATCGCAGTTTTTTCGTAACGAACGAAATATGATGGTCACATTGGAGGTGAGCGTCTATGAAAATTCCCAAATATTTTGTATTTTTTCTGTTTTTGTTAGATGCCATTGTTTATGTTTTTGTAAAGGTCGGTAAATACTCATGTTTCGCTTTATGAAAGTCCTGTTTTATTGTTTGCAAATGGTGGGAAGACGGCTTCCTTCAATTTTAATATTAGTTTAATGTCGTAATTTATATTTTGTTCTTTTATTTCCCAGGAATCTCCTTCTATGGATAGTACTGTATCATCTGCGTACGGAATTAGTTTGCCCGTGCAATTGGGAGTCGGCATACTGTTGATGTAGGCCAAAAATAGTACCGGTCCAAGGACAGTACTCTGTGGTACACCATATTTGATAGTTCGACTTATGCTTTTAAATTATTTTTTTTACTATTCGGCGCCTATTTTCAAGATGGGTTTGAAATAGTTCTGGAGCCACACCTCCTTTACCCAATTTTCCAAGTTTTTCTGAAAGTATTGTAAGGACTTGACGAGGTCCAAGAAGACTGCTGCACAAGACTTGCTAGGGTCTAGGGCTCAATATATGTTTTCTGTCAGAAACCCTATTGGGTCATTCGTTGATTTATTTTCCCGAATACTGTACTGAGGGTCTGATAGTAACCGGTGCTTATTGAAAAAATTTACTAATCTCAATTTTGTGGCTTTGTCAAAAAATTGTGCAATATTAGATATCTAACTTATAGGTCAGTAGTTGCTGACTTCGTTCTCTTTGAATATTGTAGGACACTGTCCTTTGTCAAAAATCAAGTTGAAAATATAACTCCCAGGCAACACAAAGAGGTCCTGAAGATATCTCGGCGAACTCTTTTTAGGAAATTGTGACCCCTTTTGTAACTTCTCTGAGAGGTTGTTGGGAGCTCTTTATCTCCGTCAAATGTCCGCCGCCGGGATATTCTCAGCGAGGTCATAGCGATATCTCACGTGGAAATTTCCATTTACATATCATGTCGAGGTCGCATGAAGCTAATGTGATAATCGGAGGCAGTGCCTCTGGAAAACTGTTTTTTTCCAGAATTAGAAAAAAACTACGATGAAAAATTGAAGTTACTTTTTGTAATATCTAACAGAAAACAAATACTTTCCAGCCACTATGGCATGCTGGACATTGACGTTATCTGATACATAGAATTTATATCACAATAAATTTTTGGGAAATATCCCTGAAAAATTCTTATAGTGAATATTTGCATTTCCATTCTGATATTTGAATAAAAAACTTTCTCAATCAAGATTGGATGAAATTTTTTTCAATCAAATGTCTGAATCGAAATGTAAATCAGATTTCATCTGGTTAAAAGTTAGGGATTTCGCTCGATAGTTGTTTTCTGTTAGATATTACAAGAACTAACTTCAACTTTTCATCGTAGATTTTTTCAAATTTTGTTTTTTTTTTCATTTTTCAATTGAGAATGATGATCTTTTCAACATGAAAAATCTACTAAGAGGTTATCCTGAACGATGAAAGATATAGTTTATGAAGTTTATTTTTCAGTCATTTACCCTTTTGTAAAATATATTTGCGAGCATATTTGTATAAATCGCTGGGAAGTTGAGGCAGCTCTGAGAGCTGGTGGGAGAACATCCCATAGGGATACTCAAACTTAGTAAATCCACAATATATCGTTCTTTCAAGTCATACCTAAAGAAATATAGAATAGGTGCATTCAATTTATATTTCTAGTGCTTCAATTGTTTTGTAGATAACCTTATTCCATACTTCAGACAAAAGTTCCACCTACTGAGCTACTGATCACTAATCAGGATATAAATAATAACTGCTGTTCTTCATGTTGATCTGAACAAATTAGGTGAATCTTACATCAATAAGATGAAAAAATATTTTCATGGATTCAATATAATAAGTATATAGGGCCACATAATTTTTTTATTGTCGAATTAGTAACATTTTTCTACTTCCTCATGTGATTATTTTTTATAGACGGCACAAAGAAGGATAATAACCATTTCGCGTTATTCATGACCTAAGTTGGTAGACCTTTTGAGCACATAATTGAATTATATATTATACAAGGGATTGAACTACACACGTGTGTGTTGCTGCAAAAGTATTCAGATCAGAATATAACTGCAAGAGAGGAAGAATATTGAACAAGTGATGAACTAATATGAAGTTTATTAAACATCTCATCTCACAAGATAAGCTAGAGATATTAATAATGTATATCAAAACGAAATCACAAAAAAAAACTAAAAAAATTTACACTTTGGCATAAATGTAGCTGTCACCTTCGGTAGACTTGAAAGCAAATGGTAAAGCACTGTCCTTTGGATATCCCAGAGGGTGTTGGTTCAAAATTATAAATTAAGTTTCTCATCAAGAATTGCTGAATTATTTCTATTAAAATTTGGTAGTGATTTCCTCTTGAAAATTTCAATTCTTTATTACTCAATCAATCCACAAAATTGTCAAGCACTTGTTTGAATATCTCTATGACGGTTGATTCAATTTCGACAAGGTGAACCATCAGCTCTTTTTTCTAAGGAATTCGAAACAACTATAATAAAAATTCACAATTCACAATTGAAAAAAAAATATACTAAAAAAAAAAATCGATATAATAAGATTGGTATATAAAACCAACAAACTCTGAAAGATACATAAACTATCATTCCTTCCACAAAAAAAAAAAAAAAAATTTTTTTTAAAAAAAAATTGGTTCCTTTTAAAAAACAAAAATTTTAAAATTCTCAGAAATATTTAACTAGATAATTCTTACCCCAGAAAACTTCTTAACAGAATTCTTTTCAATACCAACTCTGATAGAAAAATTAATAATGATGACACAAATAATCAAAATTCAGAAAATAACAATGAAAGGATAATTTATTTTCAATTCCTACTATAGGAATTCTATCATCAAATATAATTAAATTATTCAAGAATGAAAGTAACATAAAAATTTCACAAAAAAAATATCAAGACTATTGGAAACTTAAATACGAGGTTAAAAGATCCCACACCAGATTTGAAGATATCAAATGTTGTCTACAGCATACCATGTAACAACTGTGATTAGAACTATATTAGTACAAGTTCAAGAACTTTAAATAATCGTAGTATCTCTTACAGGAGTGATATAAGACTCAACAAGAAATCATGTTCATTAGCTCAACATGCTATTGAAACAGGCCATGAAATATCATTCGAGGAAATACAAGTTTTACATTCAGAAAGAAATTCTCTAAAAGATTATTTCTTGAAATGATTGAAATTAATAAATCCAATCAAAATATGAACAAAAAAACAGATATCGAAAATCTTAGCAAAATCTACAGTTTTCTTTTACAAATGGATTAAAACTGATGATTCTCAAAGAATATAATAAAAAAATTAACTCACCCACTACATATTTTATATACAAGTTGATGTTCATCAATCAACCACTCAGATTACTGTAAGTACTTCCTTCATTTTAAGTATTTTTTTCTCAATGATGTAATTTACATATTTTAGGACCCTGAAGAAGTTTCAAAATCGAAACGAAAGCTCGGTCCAACGTATTGAAGAGTTTTTCATAGTTCAAAACTTGTGCTGACTGAAGATCCCCGTTATTCCCCACTGTTCATACCAATTTTCAGTCGTTATTTCTAAATTTATATATATAAATATATATATATATATTTATATTGCAATAAGAATTTCTTATTCAGGTTACGTTCGAAATAACTTTAGGAACTCGCAGTGATGATTTCTTGTTCTTGTTACATTCGGGATATCTTCAGGAACTCGCAATAAGAATTTCTTATTCAGGTTACGGTCAGGACAACTTTAGGACTCGCATTGGGATTTTCTTGTTCTGGTTAAATTCGGGATGACTTTAGGAAGTCGCAATAAGAATTCCTTATTCAGGTTACGTTCGGGACATCTTTAGGAACTCGCAATAAGTTGGAACCTGGCAAATGAAATGTGAGGTCTCCAAGATTTATCCTGGAGACACCAAGGAGAATTTCGTTCAGTTATAGCACATAGACACCGAGACCTTGCAATAGGAGTTCGCATAAGATCCTAATTATAACCTCTCAGAGATCTCGCGCAGAGATCCGTCTTACCTGGGTAAGAGGCTTGCAAATATATTTCGATGTTTCTTATAGAACCTCAACCGTTATTCCTTCATCTCCAGGTGAAGATGCGTTTTTCAGCGAGTGCCATTTTACTTCATTTTCAGTCACGGGGCTTAAGAAAATGGAATCAACGACTTATATCTGTTTTTCCCTCGGGGTATGTAACTGTTCATCAATTATGCAGATTAAAAATATCTGTGATACTTTATTAATCAGTAACTATTTCACCATATTCATTTTTTATTTCCAATATTTTACTTTTGTTTTGATCACTATGATTGAAATATTGCGAATTGTTTAACATATTAGTTTTGGATTGTTTTTATTTCTTGATATATTTTTATAGTAGTTAATTCTGAGAATTTTCGTTAATTTTGTAATTTTATTTCTATAAGTTCTGTAACTTTGGAAAATCAAGAAATTCTTTGTTTTTTTATATTGAATATAAAGCATATCTTTCTCCTTCATAGACTTCAGCAGTCTCTGCATGATCCAGTTTCTTTTTATTTAGCACTATTATATATATAACACTTTCCATATACTTCAATAAAACAATTTCTATAACTTTATTTTTCATAAGCTTTTGGTAATTAATGTATGTTTTTTTTCGGGCTTGATTATTCTAATTATTTTCAGGAATTAACGGCTCAATGGGATAATGATCTCTTATTTTTGTATGGAGAACTATTGAGATAACATTTTCCTGAGTCAGATGGTTACTGTTCAAGAAAATATGGTCAATGCATGTGGAATGTAATTTTTTTATCTTGTAGAGCAATTTATGAGGGACTTAATTTTATGCCCTTTCATACACCATGTTAAGACATTCCTGTGCTTCTTCAGTGTCAGATACTATACTGATATTGAGGTCTCCTATGATTATTTTTGTGTCAGCGTTATCTCTTATTTCCAAGTTCAAAAGTGATACAGGTAGTATAATTTTCGATTATTTTTTCATATATTTTTTGTTATAGACCACCAATGCGAAATATTTTTGCTGAAATATTACTGAAAAATGGAAGAATTATTAATCCCCATGTTCAAAGTTCACAACACGTAATTACTTATCGGAAAAAGTTCATTAGTTTGCCTGTTCAGAATGGAAACTAATAATTTTCAAATTCAGATGTCTGAAAACCACCGAAAATACGAAAAAATATCACAAATTACCAAATAGAATGAAGATTCGAAAAAAGGTGATAAAAGGTGTTAATCCTATTCATATATTTCGACAAAACATTATAACAAACGTTGTAGAGCAAAAGATCGCACAATTCGGTGCCCTTCCAGAGTATATCTGATGTGCAATAAATCGTTACCAATAATGTTGGATAGCCCGATCACAGTTCACACCAAAACGATCCCATCAGCACATCAACTTTCTTCGAATCCTCAACAATCACAGCACAACTTGTTGATGAAGCCATTAACCGCGCTGCCTTACGAAGATACAGATAATACCCACTCATTAATTTGTTGCGCTTATATGAGAGAATTATTCAAATATGTAATAAAATTACCATAGCCTATCACCTATAAACAACCTACTTAAGAAGTGAGGTGTCAAGAAATTGAGAATTACACCTAACTTATAGGTCACAACATGAGATAACTCCGATCCCAATGACGATGCTTTCTTGTCTATAGTCTAATGATTCCAAGACGGTATAATTTATGTGCCGAATTAAATTGCCCAATCAGGGATGTTTCGAAGAAAGGTGCAGAGGCGTATTGTCCTTATTTGTGATAGCAGTAGAGAGTACCCTACAATACGCAATTTCTTGTAGGACTTGGGAACCATCTTTTTTGTGTGTATTGTGTTGTATGAGCCCACAAAAATAGTTAAGAAATCTTCATTATAGTTTTTTGTTAAATTGAATGCAAACCTGTTGTATCAAATTTGAGACAAAGCTTGTATATTTCAAAATTTCGTAACACATTCATTCGTCTTCATTATTATTTTTTATTAAATTGCATAAAATAATTGCTATTTTTATTTAGCCAGATTTGCTGCACTTTACTTGGGAGCAATATTGACATGTTGTAAACTTGCACCGCTGTCTGCTTTCGGTATAAATAGGCCAATCAGAATGACAATCCATTGTAACGTCTATTGGAGGAATATAAGAAGTTGTCATTGGTCGTTTCTTTTTTGTGCAATTTGGTTTTTTATATCAGAAAGCCTTCGTCTTTTTGATGTTTACTCTGTAGCAATTCTATTGAGACAGTCAGCAATTTCTGTCCTAAACTCTGCTAATGGTAGTATTTTCTTTTCGTTTTTCTGGGTCGCAGCTCTTTTATGTAGCAGGCAAGCATTCACAAAAGTAAAATCTAGCAAAAAAGCTATCTAGGAGATACACACATTCCATATGCCTATTGTATTACAAAACATGATTTGGACATTAAACCTCCAGAGAAAGTGGAGAGCAAAGCAACGTTTCTATTATCCTGCCAAACAACAAAAAAGTTACACAGACACCATCAAAATTGCATTGGTGCATATTCCCAAGACTGTCGCTTTTTTTCATTGTATCTTCATTAGAAAATTAACAATTAGAAAGTTGATTTCTTCAGATAGTAGGTACCCAATGCTAATATAGCTTTTGGAAAAAGGGTGCTATTCTAGTCAGTGGGGGAAATGCTTCTTCTTGCCCGTCCTCCAGGTGACGATAGAAAATAACTATCAAACTACAGCCCCGTCTCGATGTTGTCAATGCCTGAGAAACTCCTTTAGTCTATTATAACTGATTCAATCTTCAAGGCGTGACTTTAGTCACTATTTTGTTCAAGATGACCTCTTGAAAAGTATTCATGTTGAAAAAGGAAACATTCTCATTCTCGATTGAATATTGAATAGAAATATTCTTCTGAAAATTGAAAAATCTACGACAATAGTAAAGTTATGTTCTGTCAGTCACGATCAGCTCCTAGAAGTACTTGGGAGTATTGGATACAGAGGTGTTTCCTACCATTTATGGTACAGTTACCTTTACAAAAGAAAACAATGCGTACAAATAAATTACATCCTCAGTGAATTTCAAACAGTTAAATACGGAGTACCTCAAGGTACTGTTCTTGGTACGTTGATTTTCAACATTTATTCGAACGACCTTTTCACATCAAATGTAATTAGCTTCGCAGATGACACAGCAGTTGTTTATCCTTCAGAATCATGGGACTGAAACAAAAAGCTGAAATAACTCCAAAACAATAATTCAATGGTTCGAAAGTGAATTGCTTACCATTGATTGACCTTTACGTCATATTCGAGAAACCTACCAAATCTCAATTTACTCTCGATCAAATACAATGACGTGAACTTCATCATCACCCAACTAAACAGAATTAAATACCTTGGTGTGTATATATAGACGCCCATCTGAAATGGAATACACATATTGGATATTTGGTAAAAAAGTACATATCGTTACATAAAGATTAAAATACGTCAGGCCTTACTTGCAAGTTGTACAGATGCGCTTGCTATACTATACCTTGTTTGAATCATACAATCTCACGCAGTCGGAGGCATCTTCTTTAATTCAACAATGAAGATATATTATTACTTCCGACTGCGTCAGATTGTTAACACCATTAAGTTTGATAGTTAACCTCTCAAAACATGATTTTCTGACAATATTTTCTGGTCACCTTGCTTCCATCTTTTTTAAAGTGCCCTTTTTACGCAATCGGTTTTTTTAGATTTTTTAAATTAACTTTTTTATTTTACACTTTTTAGTTGGGATTATAAGACGGTAATAATCATTATTTTAATTTACTTTTTCTATTTTACAGATTGTCAACAGTATTAAGTTCAATAGTTAACCTCTCAACACATGATTTTCTGACAATATTTTCTGGTCACCTTGCTTCCATCTTTTTTAAAGTACCTACCCTTTTTACGTAGTCGGGTTTTTTCGATTTTCTAAATTAACTTTTTTATTTTACACTTTTCAGTTGGGATTATAAGACGGTAATAATCATTATTTTGATTTACTTTTTCTATTTTACACATTTTAGTTGGGATTATAAGAATAATTTTTTGTGGGTGATTGTCTATCATAACTAAGACGAATTTGACTTCTAACGTGTTGCAATCGTTTCTGTCGCGATGCAGGAGAATGTGTTGTCGGGCTTTTTTGGTTTGACGAGAAAGATTTGCACACGACCGACAACGTTTTTGAGCTCGTAACGTTGTGAGTTATATAATACTCAGGTGAACAACAAAAAGATTCAATCTCTCACCATGTGTACTGAATTATACACTAGCAAAGTACATGAACGATTTCACTAAGAACAAATGAATATACTACAACAACAAAGTAGATGGATAATTCCAGTCACTAATAAGATACAGTCAAACTCGGTTATATTGAACTACCGAGGAATGATTGTTCAATCAAGTGCCGATAATTTGCGAAATTTTAGGACCGCAATCGACCGGTGGGATTCCCCTATTTCTCTGTTGGGGATTTGTTAGATACATGGCGTAATGTAAATACGTGTACCAATATCCCTACAAGAAAAGCATGCAGGAATGCTATTACATTGTCGGTTGAGCTGTAAATAATGAGAAATATTGACAGTGGGTGGTCTCAAAAAATTATCAGTGTCGTCAATTTACGCGAAAAAAGAATCTACCAGAATGCATGTACTACATATTTTCTTCATAGCGAACACCCTCTATAACGAACCATTTCCAGTTATCAAGCCGTTTGTTATAGCTGAGTTCGACTGTACTTAATTAAGTTTCTATTGAAATATTTAAGTGATAGTGTATTAAAAATATAACGAAAACAAAATAGTAACTGAAACCGAAATAAACCAACTAACAAGCAAATTAACCAATTACCGATGTACCAAGCTATACGCTGTTATAACTTTTTCATAATATGGCGTCTGGTTGTCGCCATATTGAATTGTGTCACAATATGGCGTCTGGATTTTGATTATTACTGTCATGTTTTTATTCACAATATGACTATGGTTGTCGCTATATTGAATTTTGTCACAATATGGTGTATCGTTGTCGCCAAATTGAATTTTGATCATTAGTGTCATGTTTTTATTCACAATATGACGTCTGGTTGTCGCCATATTGAATTTTGATTATTACTGTCATGTCTTTATTCACAATATGGCGTCTAGTTGTCGCCATATAGAATTTTGATTATTGTCATGTATTTAGTGACTCTCGCTAGATTAGGACAGTTCGATTGAGCGTGACGTAACAATCATCAAAATCGGCCCACGCGCCACAAAGGAACAAACATATAACAAGATAAACACATTACCCTCCTTTGCGCCGCGCAGTCGGGTAAAAAAGGACTCACCCCTCAGAAATACTAGACAGAGAAACATCGATTATAAACATCAGACAATTATACTTTTACAAAACCATAATCAGACAACATAAAGATGAATATGAACTGAAATAATTTCACATCATTACGCAACTCGTCACAAAATAAATGCCTCCTATGTAATGAAATCGCAGAGCAACACCCTACAGAGGTCCTATTCATACTTAGCACCTCGGCTGTACAATCTTATTCCATTGGAATCAAAAGAATCAGTAGCATTAACTTATTAAAAAAATAATTAAATACTGGACATTGGGTCTACCAAGAATGCAGATACACCAATATGTTGATATGCAAAATCCATATTATCACACAGTCAGGCAGTCAAAAAAAAACTATTTGGATTTCATACAATGAATTATGAGTATGAACAGACTTGTCTTTCCTTATGCTGAAAATGTCCATGTAGTTCAATAAATATGTAGATTTGTATATGTATGTACATGTGTATGTGTGTGTATGCATGTGTATGGGTGGATGTATGTGTGTACGAAAATATTCTAAATTTTATCTCACGCACAGGTTTATCCTTCCGGGGGATTTCTATATTTATTTACCCTTATATTTTAAATGTATTCAGTTCTGTTTTGTTTTGTGAATTATGGTGAATAAATATTATTATTATCAATATAAGTACATTCGATTTTCGATTTCATTCCAACATTCACATCAAATTATGGAAGTAAAGTGTTCGCGGTTGTGTGACGATTCCTATAGCCTCGATAGCTCAGTGGTAAGAATGTATGCCCGGAAAACAAACGGTTGTGGGTTCGAGTCCCACTTGAGGATGCCTTTTTTCTTTAATTTAATAATCTGTCCATTATGCCACAAATTCCTTCTGCATAATTTCTCTCGGACAATAATTTCCCACTTTCACATTATTATTAATATCAAATAGAAAACAACTACTTTCCCGGCTTAAGCCACGCTGGACATTGAACTACTTCTGATATATTCTGAAAAGCCGCTTACTCAAAAAAAAATAATCTTAATGTGAAAATTTGCATTTCAGATAGTTATTTGATTCTCTTATCCAGTCCTATTTGAGAACTCATATAGATGAATGAGGCAAAGAAGAATGTTTTCCCAGAAATAATTTCTAACATTGATGCATGAGTGGCATTTCATTCACTAGGTCTTCAATACATTTATAATACTGATATATCTTGTGAAGCTCCATTCTGGTAAATGAATGTGATTGTCAGGTAATCCAACGTTCATTGAGGCCTTATCCAGGAATAAGATGTTCTTTAATGGTTATTCAACCCCTTTCTTTAACCTATAGGTTAGAATAGTAGTATGGGTTAGTTCACAGTGAGCCCTCGTGATATAACCAGGACAATAATCCAAAGATTGGATATAAATCAAATTTATTCTTCCCGAACGTTAAACACCGTCCAGATAAATGTTGTCTGAGATATCCAACCAGGGGAAAACAATCGTTGTCGTTTTAAAGTTTGGAAAAACTGTATTTGATTGTCCTAATCCTACGAAATCAACCATCATTGTGTATGTGGATCAACATAACAAGATATTTCATTCAAAATAAAAAGAAAGAAATATAGTGAGAAATCGAGAAATCTGTTATTCATTTGCCAGTTGTAGTTTTATCTGAAATATTCCTTCATTTATGATTTTTCGAAGAACACGTTGAAGGAAAACGAAAGGTGAATAAAAATATAATTTTATCTAAATAATGTTACATTACAGATTATGTGTTATTTCTGCGTTTCACCTGTTATTGAACAGCTGCAACGCGATTGGTAACCTTCCAGTGGATTCAATGAAGTAATCTATTCAACGCAGATATCTAATTCGCTCAAAATGTTCGTAAACATATATTCATCACCCAAAGTTTCGATAAATTCTTAGAATCTACCTGGTTGCTAGATGATATCAATTTAATTAACAAAACATTACATCTTGAAAATCCCGTTTTACTTACCAAAAAATCAAACAGATGGATTTTATAATTAATTAATGTATTCAAATACCTCATTAACTGGTTCAATTCTCATCATTAATGAGCAGTGGTGTGATGTAAATAATTAAAGAACCGATGACAGTCGGAAAACTGATGACCGGTAAACATAAAATCATCAAGAAGGCCCACAATGCCAAAATAAGATTCAATATTATGTAATCCCCAAACTTTGAAATCGAGAAAGGTTAAAATACAATGAATTTCTGTTTGTCGGTGGAAGAAAAACTCAAAGAGTATCTGATTGACCTCAGATCAAAGGAGCATTTTAATGCTCACGTACATCTTAGAGAAAAAGTTGTGGAGCTTATATCCTATAGTTTGCCTATATTGGTATGAGAATGAGAGACTGAGTTTTTTGGATATATACAGGGTGTCCCATATAAAACTCCACGAAAAAATATCTGGGAAATGAAAAATTATATCCATATTTCGCGAAAACAGATGATCTTGATGTCAAAGGGCCCTCTTATTCACATAAAGATCCATCACTAGACGTCATCCGTTAAGGCGTCGCGACACCGACGCCAATTTTTTCAAATGGTATCGCAGATTTTTCAATACTTTTTGCGATTCTGCATCAAATTCTGAATTCAGCCATAAAGTTTCCCTTGAATACTGATGAAAAACAGCAACTTCATTGCATATTATAAACAGGGCCATGCAAGCGTCAAAACAAATGCAATAATACGAGTATTCATCGATCTGTCAGAAAACCTCTCAGATTTTACGAAAGTGTATCCAGTTTTGTGTTGGCTTTTCGTAAAATTGAAAAATGGTTCAATTTTCGAATGCAGAAAAGTTGGATATGATATGTATTTATGGCGAAGCAAGAAGGAATGCAAAAGAAGCAGTGAGCATATACGCTAATCGGTATCCCGACAGAAGATTACCGTCAGACAAAACATTCACTAGCTTAGCCAAATCTTTGGCACAAAATGGATGTTTTAATGAAAAGGAGCGAGAAAAACAAAGAACAGCTTCAAATGAGAATCAAACTGTTGCAGTGCTAGGTCAAATGGTATTGGAACCACATAGTTCTACCAGACAAGTAACAATGGATTGTGATATTTCGAAATCGTCAATACAACGTATTCTGTCAAAAAACAAATTCCATCCCTACAAAATACATCTGGTTCGAAGACTATAGCTAGGTAGTAATTTTTATTATATATATATATATATATATATATATATATATATATATATTTCTATAGGGAGCAACTAAAAACTCTCTTCGCTAACACGAGCGTATATGCGAATAAACGGAACGAAAAATAATCTGTACCACTTTTATACAGTCTCCGTCGGCACAAAGAGCCCGCTGGTCAACGTGGACTCGAGTGACTGATGTCTGTTCTACAACCGATTCGTCTGGGCCAATCAAATCGGACATCAATGCTTGCAGGTGTGTCTATACGATGGGAGGTCATAAATCACGCGTTATATTTGTGTTTTAATAGCTCTGAAAGATTAAAAACCAGTAGCGTCTGAGGTCTTGGTATGTGCCGATCGAAATACGTTTTAGGATATTAAAATATCTAAATAAAATTAGTTATCTCCGCCACTGCTGCTCACAGGATTTCGCCGCAAGACTTTTCTATGCTTCTGCAATTGATATTGGCACAACTATACTTGCTTTTCCTCCAACATGTGTTACCGAATCTCTTGGATAATTTACAAATTAAAACTCGACTGAATATGTGGTTTCAACGAGATCATTTCCTGTCATCCACCATTCCATTTTCAGTAATGCTTCAACCATGTGGTCTTGTCCTGTCAAATTTCAAATTTCTTAAACAATGTGTTGCTTTTTTACAATTGTTCGATTTTATATTTTATCTTCATAACTAGTAGTGTTCTATAGTGTCTTCTTTCACATGATTTCAAAAAAAGCTCACCATATAATGATGATTAGTTCGCTGTCTTCACTTAACCTCACCTTAGTAAGTTCCATCTGAAATATACTTAAAGTTGTATTTCACAATTGTGTTTTCCTTCTTTCACAGCTGTCTTGATAATGAGAATAAACATTTTCGAAAGCTTGACAAAATAAGAGTTATTCACCGGCCATTAAATTTGACTGCAACCTCAAGGAATATCCTTTCTACTAAGTTTATTTCAAATTCATCGTTTTTTATATACATACAGATAGTGACACCTATAATCTGTTATCGTGGAATTTCAAATAACAAGAAATTTCGTGCACATTAGCACATATATATATATATATATATATATATATATATATATATATATATATCGAGAATAAGAGAAATCTGTTTCGAATTCAAAAGAACCCACCATCCGTCTACAGCCTGTTTCATGGTTTCCCATTCATCAGGACGGCCTGTGGTCTCTTCCAAATTCGTATCAGATTTCTCGTCGGTTAATAGCCTTAGGCCAATACAAACATGTGAACAGCATAAGATTATAGATAGTGCCACCTATAATCTGTGCGGTGAAGCTTAAACCTAATATCGTGGAATTTTAATAGCACGAAATTCCGTGCATATCAACAGGTCACCAACAAATGTGTCAGATAGGCCTACCCACGATACCAATAGTCGTACTCCTCATGCGTTTAACGCAAACCGCACAGATTATAGGTGTCACTATCTATAATCTGATGCTGTTCACATGTTTGTATTGGCCTAAGGCTATTAACCGACGAGAAATCTGATACGAATTTGAAAGTGACCACAGGCCGTCCTGATGATTGGAAAACCATAAACAGGCTGTAGACGGAGGTGGGTTCTTTTGGATTCGAAACAGATTTTCTTATTCTCGATATTTGTTTGCGTTGAACGCATGAGGAGTACGACTATTGGTATCGTGGGTAGGCCTATCTGACACATTTGTTGGTGACCTGTTAAATAGCACGAAATTTCGTGCTATTAAAATTCCACGATATTAGCTTCACCGCACAGATTATAGGTGTCACTATCTATAATCTGATGCTGTTCATATATATATATATATATATATATATATATTAATTTTCGAATTGATGATATTTCTGTGTTCTGGAGATAAGAATCTTTTTCGAAAGTCTTGTTGTGATTACGACCACAATAAGTAATATTCTCATTTAAATCTATCTAGAAGAGCAATGTTTTGAAGTTTACCCACTGTTCCCAAGAAATGTGCTCCAGAACTATTTCTAGTTTTCTGTCGGATCCTCATTCTATCCTACAACTCAAATATATCCATCAAACTGGGAAACAGCTCGGCTACAACCAATTTCCAGGACAGGTAATGTAGCTATTCTCAAAACTACAGGATCTCACCGGTCATTCGTATTGGAAAAAATCCATCAACATATAACTCATCAGAAATCTTGAACATTCGAGCATTATTTGCTATTTGCAGTAATATTTCATCACGAGACAACCAACCACAACTAACTTTATTTTCAAAGGTGGAGAAAATCCCTTGGCCATATAGTAATTCCACAGCCTTTTCATTTTAGATGAACATACTAAAAACTCCACCCAGCGGCTCGCCTTTCCTTGGCCTACTATGACACTTGGACCGCAGTTGCACAGAATGTGTGACAATGTCTCTGGTTTTCCGCCAGATAGTCTGCAGGTTAAGTAGCCATTATTCAGTCCCATTTCATTGAGGTGTACCGTTATGAGTCCCGTAATGATCTTCGATCGTGTTCTGACACGGACCTTTGGTATATTCTTTCCCGTGTCTGTTTCTTGGAATATTATGCCAGTAGTGTGTTTTTACCGGATCCAGTGTTCTACAGACGCTCGAACTATACGATTTGGTACCTCAATAGTCTGTCCTGTAACTTGTTCATTTTCCAGTCGTCTTTTGGTGAGTTCGTCGAATTTTTCGTTACCTGCAGTTCCCTGATGTCCTAGCACCCAAATTATCTGGACGTGGTTTTGTTCTGCCAGTACTCTGTGTTCCTCGTTCCATGTCCATATCGGTTGTGATATCAGTTCGTGGCTAATTCTGTACTCTCCCATAATTTTCCTTCGTACATTGATGTATGGCGTAGACCTCTGACTGAAACAGAGTGAGAAGCTGTAGTTTTTAGAAAACACATTTGGTCCCACACCATGCTCCATTTTCGACACTTCTGTGTGCCAGATCTTTCCTTGTACAAATGTGTTGAGTTATCTCATTGAGTTCTGTCTCTCACAGATACACTGAATGATTTATTAATGGAGAACCGTTTCATAATGTGATCTGATTTCATGACTAGCTCGTATCTGGTCATAATGTTTACGATGCTCATGTGTCCTCTCCCAACATTTGTGTTGTCCAGTGTGTTCTTTTGTTTGAAGGCACTTAGTCTTGCTTTACCTTGAACCACCAAAAGGAATTGCGGTAGTTCCATCAGTGTCTTCGTGGCTACAATGTGCATTGATCTCTCTGATGCACGCAAGTCTCTATATCTTGCCTGGTTTTGTTGTGATTTTGGCCACCACGTTATGGTCGGCTGAAGCTCCCTGTTGTATAGCCAGTAGACAATGTGGCCTCAGTCCTCATTTTTACCCAATGGAATGTCTAGCCACAATTAGGGTGGTTTCCGCTCCTTTGGTCACTTTTGACAGATTTTGGTTCCAAGTCATTGGCGAGTCCAGTATAACCTCGAAATATTTGATCTCTGCCCTTGTCTGTACAATTCTTCCAAGTTTTATGAGACCTAGGCCTTTTAGTTTTGTCTGAAAGTAAATGTAGTATGTTGGCTTTTTGTCCTACCAGTCCATCCATCGTCATAGAGAGTTCAGAGCCCCTTTGCATGCGTACCCATGGGTTTTGTTACCTTTGTCTTTCTTTGACCCTAGTAGTCCGTTCATGACCAAATTCCTCAGTTTTAGGACAACTCTTTTGTCGGCGTACCCATCGGTTTGGTGACATTTGTCTTCCAGAGAGCTCAGTAGTCCGTTCATGAACAGAATTCACCGGACTGGACTGTGTTCGCCCTGGACTCTATAGTCTCCTTCATTGAAATTAAAAGTGTCTCCACAACTTGGGAATTCCCTAGGTTCTAACGTTTGTGATATAGGCCATCGGACCTCATATTTTCTCCATAAACAAATATGGTGATTCAGGTCCATGAGTGGCTTTATTACAGATGAAACATCGGGACACACGGATTTGCGCCGGTTTTCACACGCTTTATATTAGCTTCACTTGTATGTTTGTTTGTAACCGACTCGTATGTTTGTTTGTAACCGAGTCCTTTGGGCGCGATTTTGACCCACTTTAAACGGTCAGATTTCATTGAATCTTCATAGATTTATCGAGGACCGATGACAATACACTAATTTGATAAGATTATTCCATTTTTCTAATTGCTAATAAATAATAAAAATAATAGTTTGAAAAAAACTAAAGAAACACGCTTTTATAAATGAACCAAACTAAAGAGTAGGAAATAAATAATAGTTTAAAAAAACATAAAAACACGCTTTTATAGAAAACCATACTGAAAAAAATAGAAAATAAGAAAAAAATTTATTTTATTTAAAAAAAAAGCGTGGGGTGCATGGTATCAATAATTATATAGTACATTACACACCTAGTGCAGTGAAGTAAGAAATGTCTCAGATCACAGGTAATTGTTGGCCGAGGCGATACCATGCACCCCACGCTTTTTTTTAAATAAAATATTTTTTTTTGTTGTTTTCTATTTTTTAAGTTTGGTTTTCTATAAAAGCGTGTTTTTTAGTTTTTTTCAGTATATTGAAGTATAAGTGGAAAAAAAGGGCTTTAAAACACGCGCGATTTTTCGAGCACGACGGCGCAGCCGGAGTGCTCGAAATAGAGCAAGTGTTTTCAAGACCAGTTATCCACGAATACTATACGCTATTTTTTTTTATTGGTGCACTCTGAAATCATATATACTGGTATTATTACTACAAAAAATACAAATGAGAACTAATAATGCAAAATGGTTGAATTCGTGATGTGACATCAGTATACCTTTCGTTGTCATGGAAATGAGAAAAACAGATATTCATTTGCAATTTGTTATCAAAGATCAATATTTGTTGTCACCAGAGCTCAAAAATGAATTATTCTAATATCGATTTTTTGAATAGTGAGGCAAAATCGCGGTTAATACCGCGCAAATCCAGTGATATATATAAACAAGAAATGAAAAGTTCATCAACTGGATGGAGAGGTATCACATATAAATGAACGAGTTGTTAGTAATATTTTATTTGACGTTACAAGGTACTCCTGTCAGATCAATAATCAAAAATTTGTCATTTGGACGTTTCTCGATTTGTTGATCTTGCCATGGTAACTTTAAAAAACGCGCGTTTTTTTAAGTTCGATTAAACACGCTGAGGCGTGCTTTAAATGGGTAAAAAGAGGCACCAATAAAAAAAACTATTATTTTTAGACTTGAATCCCGTCGCATTGCCCAAGCAAAATTACCAATAATTAATATGACTTGTTTGTTCCCGCCACATCATAGGAATTCCAAATAAAATGATTTCTGGTTTCGAGAAGCCCACTGTTTCGATATTGCAACCCTGTTCATCTTGATGGCATGAACTTATTACGAAGCAAGCAAAAGATACAATTTTTACGCAACTTGTTATATTTTTGGAACGAAGTTCCTTTACGCCGCTTGGGTAGGTGTTGACTGTTAGAAATCGTCAAATTTAAAATGATACATGAGCGGCAGGATATCTATGCGAATACAAGTCGGATATTATCGTTAAGTGGTAATACATGGAAGACATTTGAAAAATTATTTTTTTAAAATTATTTTTTGTGCCATTTATCGGTTAATCAATTCAGTCACATCACATTTTGATCAAAAATTCTTTTTTTTCAAATGAAACCCCTATGGGCCACCTACCTGTCTCTATAGAACATTCATTAAGGAAAAAAATGACATATCATTTTTTTATTTCGGTGCAGTAACAAATTGTATAAATTCCAAAATCTACAACTAGTTCATGAGTTTTCTGGCAGTTCGAATAATTTTTCAATTTAGTAAGCTGTAGAAAACAACATTTCTGAATCTTGTCAACTAATTGTGTAAGTTATACTTACAGGCACGATAATGTTGTTTTTTTTTTATTCTTCTAGCGTTTTCTCGACTGACATTGCATTGGTATTCCAATTCCTGCGTCGAAGCGGTTGGATCAAAGTCAACAAAACATTCATTTCTGCCTCCTCACTTACGATCATCTTCTCCATTGTTGGGTTCTTTTGGAAATCTTCTCTCCACATTTTTGAAAAAGGTTCTCTGTGGGTGTCTTCTGTGTGGGTTATTCAGCGTATAACTGACAAGCGGCGACATTCTCCGTAAATTAATAACATATCAAAATGTTCACTTCATGTGAACCTATAATTTTGATTTTACATTTCTACTAAACTAATTCCCGGAAGTTAAATAATGTTCGAAAGTTGAGATGAAAGATGACAGCGAAACACAATTAGTTGACAAGATTCAGAAATGTTGTTTTCCTCAGCTTACTAAGTTGAAAAATTATTCGAACTGCAAGGAAACTCATGAACTAGTTGTAGATTTTTGAATGTATACAATTTGTTACTGCACCGAAATACAAAAATGATATGTAATTTTTTTCCTTGATGAATGTTCTAGCATGACAGATAGGTGGGCCATAGGGGTTTCATTTGAAAAAAAATTTTTTTGATCAAAATGTGATGTGACTGAATTAATTCATCAATAAATGACACAAAAAAAATTCTTCATAATCAATAGATTTTTCAAAATAAAAAAACAATTTTAATTTCAATTATTTCAAAAAAATGACATTTGACATGAGGTTTGGACTTGTTTCGACCTGTTGTACTTGAATATGTAAAAATATACAGGGTGTTCTATTTGAAAAAACAAAGTTGCTGGCATTTGCAGAAAAACCGGATGTCCGCCATATTGGATTGTAATGTGATCAAATCCGAAATGGTTGCTTTCATAACTGTACCGAATTTCAGAAAAATCCGTTCACGAATGCAGAAGTTACAGGGGTGGCCCGATACCCTGTGTCACCCGGTATAGGTATAGTATTGCATGGTAAAATGGCTTTTAAATGTGATGGAAAAGAAAACGTCAACCTTCAAAGGGACAAATATTGAGAAAAAAGAAACACAAAATGGTGGATACATGAGATTGATGGCAACATATTCTGCTACCTCGATATTTATCGATTTATTGGATCGTTTGGAACCGTGCATAATGCTTTTTCCTTGAGTGACGAAAATATACAAATATAAACAATCTATATCTCCATATCGAATTACATTCGGAGTTGAAGAAAACCTGGCCAATCGAGTAACCGAATGAAATATGTTTAAAATGTTAGTACTTACAGCAAACAAGAAAAAACAAAAATATGGTCCTGATTGGACCCCGGACTTCTGGCTTGGTAGTCCCTTGTTTTACGGCAGCTCCGTTTGGTCTTTGTGGAATTGAATATTTCTATTGCGCATGTAACATTTCGGAGCAAAGTAGAAAAAATATTTGTTATTTGTTTTTTCCGTTTTGTCTCATTATTGCAATTTTGCAATGAAGATTTGCACACGATTTTTTAACCGACGAAACCAAAAAGGAGGAGGTTCTCCAGTCGACGCGTATATATAATTTTTTTTATGTATGATCACGCATAACTTTTCACAGAGCAGTTCGATTCCGATGATTCTTTTTCCATTGGATAAGGTAAACTAAGTTGATCCCATTTGAATCTGAACAGAAAATCCATCCCTGAGGGTAGCAAAATGGAGGATATTGATCGTTCACCCTCTGAATGTTGGTCCATTACCCGATTATATCAGGCATAACTTTGGGTTTCCCGATTTGGATGATTCTTTTTTTATTAGATAGAGTATACCTCATAGTTGATCATATTTCAATTTGGAATGAAATAATATGAAATAATCTACCCCTATGGGTAGAAAAATAGGGGATGATTGATTTTTCACTTGTTGTCATTGGCACACATATGAGTTGACATTGACAGATCCTCCCACATCCGTCACAATGATTACATTCTATGAAAGAATGGAATTATATACAAAGTGATAAAATCAACTAACCAGAACTTTCAAAAATAATTTATATTATGTAACAATAAATAGTTCAAGTAGATAATCATATTATTCAACAGTTAATAGTGGAAGTAAGCTAGGTAAGTAAGTATTTTGGAAGTAATCAAAAATCAAGTAGGTAGTAATTAGCAGATTTCAGCCACAAAAAATTGAACAATAAAAACTTTTAACAAAAAATTAAACCGACGAAAAAATCAACTGAAAAGTAAAAAATAAAATAAACTCTCTCAGTCTTAATGATAATTGAGCTCCTGAACTAATGTGAGTAACTAATTTTGAGTCGGCGCTAAACAAAGTAACAATTGGATTAGGTAAAGCGTAAAATCATGGCAGCGAGATGCATAGCGGCGTTTTGATCACTTCTTCAAAGTAATATAATGATCTTCGCTAATTGTTTGTTTGGCGCCGACTCAAAATTATTAACTCACATTAGTTTAGGAGCTCAATTATCATTAAGACTAAAAAGGTTTATTTAATTTTCTGCTTTTCAGTTGATTTTTTCGTCGGTTTAATTTTTTGTTAAAAAGGTTTTATCATACACATTATCCGCAAATATAACAAAATACATCTGTACTATATTTCCAACATAGAGACGTCATGATTATGGATGAAAAATGTAACCTTCATCCCGCACGTGTACATCAGTCACTCTTAAAAGGGCGCAGACTGCTTGAAAAAAATTTCAGAGAGAGTGCTATACCACAGAACACCTTACCTACAGCGAAGCGTGAATCAAGCGTACCGCCAAAATACTATTTTTGACTTGTTTCTAATTAACCTCAAATTTCTATGCGTTGGATTGTTGTCATTGATGGCTGTTTGGTATTTGAATTTGTGAACAAAGTGCTTTGTATCTTGTATCATTAATTTACAACTGTTTTTTCGGGACTTGAATGTCTTTCAACCGACCGTTTGAATTTAACGCCCAGAAATGACATTATACAAGCCAAATTTCAAATTAAGGTCACGAAAATTAGCCCCCAAAACATCAAAGGGCCGCCTTCCAGTTGCGCTTCTGTGTAGGTAAGGTGTTCTGTGACTATTCTACGTGTTCGTGAGGCAAGTGGGCATAACATAGCATGAACTATATAAATAAAATGAATTTTAATTTTCTAAATTATTCATTCAAATCTGATGAAAATATTAAATCGTTTCAAAAGAGTCATTCCAAAGATATCATCCATGTATATATGAATAAAAAAACTATCACTTGATACATAAAAGCGGAGTTTATATATCGAATCAGCAGAGCAAGAAAAATATGTAGCAAGTAAATAGAGATAATATTTTCATCGCAGACCTGAGTGATTTGAATGTTCAGGGTAGACGAAACTTATAAAACATAATATAATATTTAATTAATGTTCATAAAAATTACAGAATACATAATTGTTTCGTTATTAGCGAGTTATTTCCAATTAACTTTTATATTCTTCTTCCGAATATTATTATCAATCTTCTCTGTGATAATTTCCAGTGATATCCAAGCATCTGAAACCATTCATTCCGGCTCTGTAACCCTAAAATTTATGGGCTTCGAATAAGTCGACCCGAAGTGTTTGAACAACGCTGAAGACAAGTATAAAATCAGAGATCCTACTAAGATATGAAGCGAGGCATACAGCGATGACATTAAGTTTGATGGTTATTGGAGCCATTCGAGTATCACCCTCCTATAGTTTTTCAATTAGGTGAAAATGGGGCATAAATAAAGTGTGTTGTTCACTGAAGTATAATATTGAAGTGTCAGCTAATAATGTATTCGTGAACTGTGAAATTATTTTCATACAGAAGGGAATTTTGTTTTATTTTCTGCTATGAATCATAAAATTAATCCAGTTATATCACTGAAGGGACACCCATGATTAACACCAAATTCCTCTCCTGGATATATTAGTTCAGATGTGCTAGGCTGTTTTAAATTGAAATTTTCTAGGAAACAAAGCTGTTTGGATTCAGACTATACAGTGCTTCTCAAAAGTCCCTTCCCCCCCTCTTATTTTTGGAACGATTATACAAGTGAAATTTGGAAACTGAATATTAAAGGTTGTAAACTTCTCTACTAGTGATGATAGATGACGAAATCGTCAAAGATGACGTCACAAGGCCATTGTGACCAATAATTTCAAATGGAACCCCACGGCAAGCGACACCTCTTTTAAAAGGTATCGAAAAAACCTATTCAATGATACTAATTTTGTTTATGTTTATGGCAGTTTTGGCAACTCGCTTTTAGAAAACGCAAAGCTGTGATGAATCAAATCAGTTAATACTAGAATTATTCAAGCTCCGCCTCTGGATAGTTGTCAAATAAGCTGACGTTTTTGTTAGTCTCCCTAATTCGACGTTTTTGTAATTGTCCAAGTTTTTGTACTTTTAATAATGTGTGTATTGTTGATCGAACGTTTACCTGTTTCAGCAGATTTTGGTACTTTTAATATTTTTGTACATTTTAATGATTTGTTAAACTGTTGTGAAGCGAAATGGTACGTGCTTTAGGTGATAAAGTAGCAGCGATCCTAATTCTTGGTGAAACTGGACAAAATATTCATGCAGCAGAACGCATTGTTAATGAGAGGTTTCCCGATCGCCCCGTTTCGAGGACTCATTTAAGGGAGCTTCTTCGTAAGTTTGAAACAACGGGAAGTATTAATGATGTGAAACGATCTGGTAGACCACGTATTTCTGATGAGAAAAAAATTTATATACTGCCAGAAGTAATAGGTAATCCTACTTCTTCAACAACTCACGTTGCATCTACCTGTGAAGTCAGTCAAAGTACAGTATACAGGGTGTTGAAAAAAAAACAAATTTCATCCATACAAATTAAAAATGGTTCATCAACTCTCAGACGACGACCCAGACCGAAGACTAGAATTTTGTGAAAATATGGAAACTAAAATTAACCAACAGCCAGACTATGTCATAACGATTTGTTTCAGTGACGAAAGTACTTTCTATCTAAATGGAAATGTAAATACACAGAATGTGAGGTATTGGAGTGACGCAAATCCTCACCTATTTCGTGAAACATATACCCAATTTCCCCAGAAGGTGAATGTTTGGGCAGGTATCCTGGGAAACCACATCGTTGGGACTCTTTTTTCAAATACTAATTTAACTGGTGAGGTTTATCTGGAGCTGTTGCAAAACGCAATAGAACCGTTAATCCTTGAAATTTTGGAAGATAAACCAGATGAAATCGACAATTTGGAAATAACATTCCAACAGGATGGTGCTTCTCCACACTATTACGGTGCAATAAGACGGTATTTGGATGAGGAGTATCGTGGAAGATGGATTGGACGACGAGGTTCAACGGAATGGCCAGCTCGATCACCGGACCTCACACCTTTGGATTTTTTTCTGTGGGGGTATCTTGAATCGAAGGTTTACGCCACTGAACCTGACAATATTGACGTTTTAAAACAACGTATTGTTGCAGAATGTGAGGCTGACACATCCGCAGACACATTTGCAAAAGTACGAGAAGAGTTCAAAAATAGAATATTTCACTGTCAGGAAGTAAATGGAGGTCACTTCGAGCAATTTCTTCAAGTAGATACTGATTCTTAAATCTGTAATTATTATCATACTGAATGGAATTTAAATTTTAATGTTTACTAATGAGCCATCAAAACCGCCATGAATACAAACAAAATTAGTATCATTGAATAGGATTTTTCGATACCTTTTAAAAGAGGTGTCGCTTGACGACCAAATTATTGGTCACAATGGCCTTGTGACGTCATCTTTGCCGATTTCGTCATCTTTTCGTCATCTATCATTACTATCACAACCTTTAATATTCAGTTTCCAAATTTCACTTGTTTATGTATAATCGTTACAAAAATAAGAAGGGGGGAGGAGACTTTTGAGAAGCACTGTATATCCAACTCTTTTGTCAGTCAGAAAAGTCGACGATCTTTCAATGTTTACTCTGTAAATATCAAGAACAATTTGAAGCTACTTTAGACGAAGACACATTACGAGATATCCTGAGTCCAATTCAAATTACCGAGTAAATGTCAAAAAATTATTTAAAAAAATGGGACAAGCTTTCATACAAATGCACTGAAATGGTAGAAATAATTTCTTTAACTGTTTGACCCAGGTGTACTACTCACAAAATAAGCTAGTTCAAACAATTGAAGAAATTGCATACAGTGCATTTGTATAAAAACTTGTCTTATTTTTTTATAATTTTCATTTAATTCTTTCAAGTCATTCATGAAATCCGTCATATTATTGAATTCAGACAAAAATTGATGAATCTCCGAACCCAAAAAAACACATACCAATTTTGAATAGAATAGGGCCATAATAACAAAATTCGTCGCCATCTTGAATTCCTGAACTTTGACAAACACATCATGATGACCAACCCCAAATACCCCCACACACCTATTTTGAATGGAATCGGGCTATAATCACAAAACTCATGACCATATTGGAGCCGCCATCTTAAATTCGTGGATTTTGACGAAAAAATATCCGATCCCAGAAACCCCCCATCCTAATTTTTATTGAAATCGGGCTATAACCACAGAACCTGTCGTCATATTGGAGCCGCCATATTGATTTAGTTAATTTTGACGAAAAATTCATGATCTCTGTCCCCGAAAAGCCTCATAAACCAATTTTGAATAGATCTAACCATAATCACAAAACTCGTCCACCATATTGGAGCCACCATTCTGTTTCTTCTCTAGCAAAAATTGCATTTTCACCGGAATTATGAAAACTTGCCAAATTTCACGTTAATCGGAAAACTAGAAGTGGGTCAAAATTCACTTGCAAGATTTGAAGTATCTAAACATACAAATGGGAAGTGAAATGAAAGCTTTTAAGAAAGGGTCACATAAAACTCTGTATGATGGAGGTAAATTGACAACTCCTCACACAAAGAAGATGAAATTGTTCTCATAGAAAGTTTTTTCCGTTGTGATGCATATTTGAAATAATTTTTCAATAGAAAAATCGAAAAAATTTGAAATCCAAACCATCTTCAATAGCCTCTAGAGACAAATATAATTACATGGATTCCTGAAAAATTAAAATAGAACTATGTGTAAACAGAACTCGAATCTCATAATTACACGACATCGAAATCAACCTGGACAAAATTAATCATTAAAAAACAAAATTCCAAAAATGAATGGTATACTCTTCATTTTTCCACGTATTTGCGCGATGGAACTTACAAGAGTGAAACGTCTACACCTTCAAAACTAAAAACTAATATAAAGAAGAATATATAGTTATATGTGAACACAAAAGTTCTCATGCATGGAACATATCGCATAAGTAAAAATAAAAAACAATAATGGCCGACCCCGAAAACCCCCACATACCAATTCTGAATAGAATCGAACTATAATCACAAAGCTCGTCCACCATATTGGAGGCGCCATTTTGTACCTTCTCTAGCAAACATTTCCTAATGCATTGTCACCGGAATTATGAACACCTGACAAATTTCACGTCAATCGAACAACTAAAAGTAGGTCAAATTTAACTTGTAAGATTTTATTGCCCACAGCTGGAAAAGTGAAACTAAATAAAGGCTTGTAATGAATGAAATAATGAATAGAAAAAAAACTGTTTAAAGACAAGCTTTTATTCAAATGCGTTAAAAAGTTAAAAATAATTGCTATGGATGTGCGACGTAGGTTATTCCTTGAGTTGTAGATTCAAGAACTTGCCGCGCAAAGTTTTCAGTTCGAATACAAAAGCAATTGGTTTTTACTTTTCAAAGAATTTGAATAAAAGCTTGTCTTTAAAAAGTTTTTTTTATTAACTATTTTATTTTGTGCTTTTTAGTAAGTACGCCTTTATCTATGCATTTTTGTTAATGCATCGTCATTATGAGGCCTTTTTCCTGTAAGTTCTGAGCTAACTAGTTCTTCAATGAGGAAACCATCTGAAGATTAACTTGTCCCCCATCCTGAAGCTGCCATCTTCCATCCATGAATTCTGACGAAAAATCAATAATCTTCGACCGAATTAATCTCCGTCCCCAAAAACCCCGACATACTAATTTTGAATAGAAACGGTCCATTATCACAAAACTTGTCCACCATCTTGAAGCCGCCATTTCGATTCTATGAATTTTGACAAAAAATTCATAATTTTCGACCCGAAAACCCCCACATACCAATTTTCAATAGAATCGGACCATAATCACAGAGATCGTCCGCCATCTTGGAGCCGCCATTTCGATTCTATGAATTTTGACAAAAAATTCATTATTTTTGACACCGAAAACCCCCACATACCAATTTTGAATCGAATCGGACCATAATCACAAAACTCGTCCGCCATCTTGGAGCCTTCATTTCGAATTTGTGAATTGTGAATGAAAATTCATAATATTTGACCCCAAAAACTCCCACATACCAATTTTAAATAGAATCAGACCATAATAACAGAGATCGTCGGCATTTTGAAGCCGCCATTTTCATTTTATAAATTTTGACAAAATATTCATACCCTTCGATCTCGAAAACCCCCACACACCGATTTCGTTCGCCTTCTTAGAGCCGCCATTTTGTTTCTTTCCCTAACTAAAATTCCATAACGCATTGTCACGGGAACTATGAACACCTGCCAAATTTCACGTTAATCGGGCAACTGGAAGTGGGTCAAACTTAACTTGCAAGATTTGATTACAGACACCGGGACAGGTGAAACTAAATAATAGCTTGTAATAAAAAGAAGTGGGTTCAGATCAACTCCATAGAAAAATTGATTACTTCCAATTAAATATCGTGTAAACTCATGAATTGTGTGTCCGATACTGAAAAGGGATTGTCGAAAAAAATCTAACTCTAGCCAGTTCCATCTGGAATCAAATAAAAAAACATACGTACGGTGATGTAGATCTGTAAAATATATTATAGTACGTTCAAGTCGTACTTGACACTTTTTTATTCATCTGACATTGTGATAAACGCTAATATGTATACAAGGCGGTCGACAAAACAATCTCTACTACATAATTGGAAACTAAATGAACTCTTGAAATGAAAGCACCACAATCATTTGAGAAAATCAAACATTCATGTCGTAGTCAGCAAAACACAACGGCAGACGTCAATGTCGCTATGGGCGTACTTGCAGAGGATCTGGAACACCACCCCTATCATGATGTTACCCAGCAAACATGAATGAGCGGTAAATAGACCGTTGCTGTTAACTGCGGTAAGATGTCGGCAGCGGCACACCGATGTCGGTAAATAATTGGCATGATATCAGTTTTGCCGCTTTGGCTGAACATACGCATATTTATTATGGATGTTTTCAATTTAGCCAGAAATTACCCGTTAAAGATTTGCGATAATCGCGCCGATGTCGTTTTGACACAGTATGTGGCATTACGTGCCGCACCGCTGCAACCTCTGTAATGAAACTGCAACATTGGCATTACTGAATATCACGTTCGCAGTTGGCCCTACTGTTGATTTCGTGTAAGATGTCAACAAATCGGGTATTTTTTATCATGTCTGGTTATTGGTCATTGTGATATATGGTCATGGAAAATAATCACAGTGGCGAGAATTTTCTCAGATTTTCGTGTTGTCATTCTATCTATTCGGTGAAATATTTTTCCAGGCCAGTTCAAAATACAATATGTGGGAAATATGGATGAGTATCTGGAAAACCATTTGAGAAAAAATAAAAATGGTTGAAATGGATAAAAAGTCTGTTTAGGTGAATAGGAACAATCTGGCTATACAGTTTCAGAAATCCTCTACAATTAGTGGCTTCAGAGAGTGAACTCAGTGAATTGTATATATCTAGACCATGAATCAGTCGATTCTGAATGTTTGATTATGTACAATAATGACCTATCTTCATTGAAGTTTCATTGTTTTCGGAGATATAATCCTAGATTGTTCTTAGGCGCTTATATGGGACATTTTATTTTCAGTAGTAATACCACTAGTGACTGAATTTTCGCGATAAGTCGGTCGATTTATTTCTAAACGAAACTGAGTTGCTTGAAAACACCACGAGTCCGCAGGACGAGTGGTGTTTTTTTAAGAAAAATTTTAAAAAAATTATAAGATAAATTAATCACGAGGGTATTTTATTAGACTATTTACGAACAAAGAAAGGTCAGAATGAGAGGAAAAATTTAATAATAATAAATAATTCAAATTTAATAATAATCATGAAATATTTATTGTAACTATAAACAATTTGTTTTAATTATTATTTGTTACCTATAACAATAAATAATTTTTTATGAGCACGAACATAATACATTATTCTCGACTATAATTCTCATAAATTGTAAACATTTTGAATAGTATGACCGTTATTTGGAGTAAGCCATTTAGTATCTGCACAGTTTTTATCACCACCTTGGCGGGTTTTGGAGAATATCGGGTTATATGCAATTCTGATTCTTAAACAGCCTTTGTTGTCAGTCTCTTCCATAAAAAAATGTAACTTGGAAAAGTTACTTCGTTACCTCTCCAAGCTAGTTCTACTGCAGCTATGTGAGAAAACTTCTTTGGAGTCCTCTGGCGTGTCTTCGTCCGTTTGTAAGCACATATTTCTATATTCGTCTTAAGTCATAGCGACAGAACTTATTTTCTTTTTTCGGGTACAGCTCGCAACAGTTTCTCTTACTCTCTCGAACATTATATCTTTGAAGGGGTCAATATGTCTCTGATACTCACAAAAATATTTTTCTTGTACTAATTTTGCAGTAGTGTTCCATATGGTTTTAATAATCAGCCGCCCTCGCCTCTTCGAACATTATATCTTTGAAGGGGTCAATATGTCTCTGATACTCACAAAAATATTTTTCTTGTACTAATTTTGCAGTAGTGTTCCATATGGTTTTAATAACACTCTCCTTGTAATCACTACCATCAATTTTCCGCATATTGAATGCCCAGTCTTTTAGAATGAATGCTAATCTTTCGTTGCTATTTTCTGCATCTAATTTGTAGTTGCGTTCCGCACAGAACGTCATAAATTGTCTCCATATATAAGATTTTAATTTTTTTGTGTTACTGGGTATATTTACTTCAAAAGTTTGGTTTATTACTTCGTTTGAAGTAGCATCGAAGCGACTCATTTTGACGTTTGCAGCTACAACTATTTTTGGTCAAACTGTCAAACTTTGCATTGCGATCCGTATCCATGGTTACGTCGTTGAAAACACCACGCTGATAGACCAATCAGAATTGAAAGACAGCTGGTGTTTTCGCGATAATACAAGCTGTCTTTAGTTTTTGATTGGTCAGATTTTGTGAAAATTCCAAGGTGCGTGGAATAGTCATTGAAACCGTCTTTATGCTCATTGCCTTCCAAGATATCCTATACTTCCATGTACTGCATTTTGAATTGGAGGCCCCTGTATATTTGCATAGATCATTGATGAAATCCCAACAATGGAATGACGCGGTTGATTAGTAGGATACCCGCAATCGCACCATAATCTGTACCATGCAATATCAGTTCATCTTAACTATGTCTATCCGCTGAAGTCCCGCTATGTAATAAAACGGGCTGTGGTCTGGAGGCCTACTGATGGCCGTCACGACACGGGCTAGCCAGACCGACGACGGATCATGATTATGGCCCGCTTATGATGTCTGTCGGCTGTTTTTGTAGTGCCTCTAGAGGCCCACGCGTAACATGTTTGCTGGGTATGGTTTAGTGGCACGTTAAGCTACAGTGTGGTTGAGGCACTGCCGATATTATTGGCACTTTGAATGATTGCGTAGGTCTCAAAGTAACAGTTGGCTTCAAAACCAAACTTGATCTTAGTTAGTGTAGATGTCGTTTCAGTGTTCGGCCAGGTCCAATGTAATTGAACTTGTGTCGTTAGCCAAGAACTTTTTCAATTCCTCGACTTCCCAAACATTCATGTTGATAAAAAGTCTGATCTGAAATATCTCTTCCTTGCGAAATGGACAAGGAATTTTTTGAAAATATCCTTTGAAAATGTTCATCCAAACGAATTTCCAATTTCCTTTCGTAGTATAGTTCCGCAGGTGATTTACGGTAGACAAATGGAGTCGCCTGTGGCGAAAGATATTATCTTGAACCACATTCTGGATTGGTCTGTTATCACTGGAAACAGTCGTTTGTTCAATGATAGTGGATAAGATAACTTTGAGTATTTCGTGCATATAATTTATTTTTTCGCAAAGCGCTTTCGACCTAGAAGGTCATCTTCAGTGCTTGCCTGGAAAGTTAAAAGAGACAAATATTTAAAAAAAAAGTTCTCATTTATTATAGAAGGTAGCACCATGATTTTACTCAAACAAGCAGAAGAAATGCAGAAGAAGAATCGTTAGTCAGTTTTGTTCTGTATTTCTGTGATGGTGGTGACTAGTGACTGTTGAACAGAGCAGACTGACAAGTTTCAGATGTTATGTGTACACAAAAATTACTTACCCACTTAGTTTTCAGGCAGGCACTGAAGATGACCTTCTAGTTCGAAAGCGCTCGCGAAAAAATAAATTATTTGCACGAAATACACGAAAATATTTTATGGTTATGCCACGTATACATGGTTTCACTTCCACTTCAATAATTGAGGAATTTGTTAGCACAGTATGTTCTGGGTCAGGAAATTGAGTGTTAGTGAAGGCTGTCCGCTTTCTCATTGCCTTTGATTCCCTTGTGACCTGGCACCCACATCAGAGTAACCTGATTTTTCGTAGCCAGTTGTCTTAGAGAGAGTGTGCAGTCCCATGTCACTCTAGACTCACAAGTATGTGACTTTAGAGGAGCTTTGAGTGCTGCTTGGTTTGCTGATTGCTGATAGGATATAGATCTTGGCACCCCTCGATAACAATATGTTACGTGAGGATATTTGTTTTTGTTCAGTTGAATTTTTTCAACTCTTTCCTGAAAAATAGTAAGTTGATTTTCAGAAAATTGTGATCGGTATTAACAAAGTTGGTGTGATGTTATCCATAGATTTACAGGCACACATGCTGACATACTAGAAAATTAAAATCTATGAGGGGTTAAATATTTATCAGCACCCCTATGAAAATAATGTATCTGGAAATATCACCAAACAGTTTTCGATATCATCGTGATACCAGCAGATATGAAACCAAGGAATCATGTCAATTCATATTATGAAAGGGGCATTCAAGATGACGTCACTCTCCTAGGGAAATGTTTATGTCGCCAATACAGTTTAAAAAAAAAAAAATTTTTCCATTGGGCATCGTCAATTCTTCACATTTCTCGTTAAATTAGAACCCCAGGATAGGCGTTCATGAAAATCATACCAATTATAGAGAATTTCATGTTGATGAGAGCCCCAAGGAGTGCGTTCATGAAAATCACACCAGATATAGAGAATTTCATGTCGTTTATCGTATTGGAATCAGTTTTCTCGTCACCCATACAGTTTTTGAGAAAATAATTATTTATCGGGCAATGTCAATTCTTTACACCTTGTAAAATGAGAACCCCAAAGTGTGCGTTCTTGAAAATCACCACCAGATATAGAAAATGTCATCTTTATTACCGCAGTCAAATCATTTTTCTTGTCAATCATATAGTTTTCGAAAAAAAAAAATTATCGGGCAACGTCAATTTTTTACACCCCTTGTAAAATTAGAACCCCAAGATGTGCGTCTATGAAAATCACACCAATTATGGAGAATTCCTTGTTAATTACCGTAGTGAAATAATTTTTCTTGTCACCCATACAGTTTTCGGAAAAAATATTTTTTATTGGGCAACGTCAATTCTTTACGCCCCTCGTAAAATCAGAACCCCCAGATGGGCGTTAATAAAAATCACAACAAATTGTGGAGAATTTCATGTTGATTACCGTAGTGGTATCGTTTTTCTTGTCACCCATACAGTTTTCAGGAAAAATATTTTTTCATCGGGCAACGTCAATTCTTTACACTCCTCCTAAAAATCGTTTCCTCTAATACTGTAAGGGTGACAAGAAAAACGATTCTCCTACGGTAATAAACATGAAATTCTTCATGATTTGTATGATTTTCATGAACGCACATCTTGGGGTTCTGATTTTACGAAGGGTGTAGAATTGACGATGTCCGTTAAAAAAATCATTTTCACAAAAACTGTATGCTTGACAAAAACATTTTGGTAGAGGAGTGACGTTGTCTTATGATGTCCCATTCATAATATGAATTGACATTTCTCCAGGTTTCATATCGACTGATATGACGATGATATCGAAAGCTTTTGAATTCCAAATCCCCTGTGTATGTTGAATATTTCCAGCCAAAGATTTTTAGTCCGGGTGCTAATAAATATGTATCCTAGCCATAGATTTTAATTTTTCACTTTGTCATGTATGGCTGGTAATCTGTGAATAACTTCATTCCAACATTGAAGCTCTAGTATATAATATTCACTACTTTCTTATAATCCTGCCTTCCCCTCATACGCTATAATTTTGTTGAAAATTATTTCCATGACATTTTTACATGCAAAATATTCAGATTCCCAACCAAAACTCGAAGTACAAACCAACTTCACAAAATCCGGGAATGAACACTAGATAAAAATCTAAATAACGACCACTCTCGATTCTCCTTCACTTAATGTCTCAATTAGAAAAGGCGAGAAACCCGAGTTTCGGTGAAAGACCATCGACCAATATCCTTGTCCAGTTCTTTATGACCCGTCGATTGTTTCTTGTTCTGTTAACGTTATCAACCTACAAGAATGAGCTCTATCGTAAATCGACAGGCTACCATCTAGAGAAGAGGCCGGACGAAAAGATTACACTTGGATGGTGTCGTAAACAAAAATGAATCAAGACTTTTTTAAGGTCCTTTAGAATTTTGCAAACGCCATATAAGATGCAATGAGCTCATTTTTCCTTTTAGTTATTTGTGCAAAATGGTAGTGATTATTTTATATACTTCGAATGTGAGAGCTGTATAAAAAAAATTTAAACAAAATTTGCTGATTTCTACACTATAGAGATAAGCTCTCTTGAGGAGGTATTCTTTTGTCAGTTATATTTATAAAATTTTCTAAGAATCCCAAAAAACATTACGAGAAGGTATTATATAATTTGTTTGCTTGAGGTGAATGATCTTGATTAACTCAGTCGTTCTTCGAATCATTAGTTTATTAATCATAAATATTTGTTGTTGTTCTACCTATTTGATTAGATTTATTCATTGTTCAAGCCCTAATTTTTGAAAAAGTGTCTCACACCATCCATGTGTACTGTTTAGCTCCGGAGCAAGTTCAGGTTTTGACACTCCTTATTGTGTTTACAACACACCATATTGGAATTCCACATTCATTTCAAAAGTTAACATCCACTGTACTGATGTGTTCACTTGTTTGCGATTTATCAAATTGATCACGAGGCTATTGTTTACATGGCGATGGGATAAAGCGAACGTTTTCACCTGATTTCTTGGGGTTAGACAGTGGCGCCACCCGATTGTTATCAAAATTCAAATATATTTATTAGTACCTAACATCTCTTACCACATTATCTACATTACATTTTATCCATAAAATATAACATTTCTTCAGAAAGGCCTAGGGCATGAAATGAGTGAAGGTATTTTTGCACTCTAGGGTATATACCTCTTCCAATAAACGTCCCGTGAGCCCTTTGGGTGGGCAGTAGGGGATCGCATCACTGCTGTAAGCGATCTATTTCATGTAGTAATGCTCTAGTTAACCTAACTTTATACTTTTGTTGCAACTTTGTTTTACTATGTATTTATGATAACTGGAAAGTTCCTAGCTAGTTCCGATGTGTCAAAATATGCGATTGTTATCAAATATGCAGTACTGAAAGAGTTGATATGTTCACCTGTACAAAAAACAAACTTCATCCATGATCAGAGGAGATTGTTATACGACGATTACACTTGCTCTCAATTTTCTTACTGTTTAGCATCACCATCTGGAATGCTTTTAGTAAGAAAATTTGACTGAGAAAATTCATGAATTTACATATGAATATCATAACGATATAGCATTCTTCTCATCTTTTTTTTGTATTCCTCATACCATACTTTTTAACAGATTATTATTCTATTCATTCTTTTTGACGAGATTTTATTTTTTATTTTCAATAGTTCTCAAACCAAAATAAATACTGTACAAACTCCATGAGTGTCATATTAGAGCCTAATGAAGATGAAGACCCAGTAGTCATATTTGACATTGATTATGAACATCTGTGATTTTTTCGCACTACAAGCGAAAAATGCACCAAACCCTTTTCGGTATTAAAAATCAAGGATTCTTGGGAGAAATATTCAGTATATAGCCAACAGATTCTGCTGAGCATTTGTACACACCGAGAAAAAATAGATTTTGTCTTCAATATTAATGAAATATTGGTATCCTGGCATCTATTAAATCTATTCGGATCAAATATTCTCTTCCTTGAACATACATCTTTTGAAAAAAAACCTTGCCTGCATCTTTACATTTCATATGCCATCAGTAAGATTTTTACCAACTGAGACACTATCAATTTGTAAGCAATATGCTAAATCCAAATTCTCCGAAGTCATGTTTCAGATATATTGAAATAAAAGACATAATCCCAACAATGAAAAATCGCACTCTTCGTTGAAATAGAAAGAGGCTACAAAAACAAATACGTCAAACACCTTTCATCTTTTGTCGAGCTTTAAGAAAATTACATAACTATGGAAACAAGAAAATACATTTTTTACTCAGCAAAACTACTGGAAAAATTCTGCGTTCATTGAAAGCTTCACAAAACAACGATAAACTCTTTCTTTGAACTTACTTCACTAGCGACACGCCGCAGTTTGACGTTGGACGAATTATTCCAGAGGTTTCACTAGGTCGTTTGAGGCAGCACCTGTAGAGGCTTTCTTGTTGTTAAGTCAGCGGGCCATGACGAAAGGGCAGTGGCGTAAGGTATTCGTAGCAATAATATTGACATGAGTTTGATTTCCAAACTGCTCTTTTTCAAAAATAATTTCAAATATTAACATCATATGATAAACCATCTGGATGAATAAAGTCAATATTATTTCCTCAAATTGATTCTTGCTCTAGAAAAATTATTGAAGACTCTTGTCACAAGCTTTTATTCAGTTTCACCTGTCTGTCTGTGGGTTTGTAATCAAATCTTAAATTTGACCCACTTCTAGTTGTTCGATTAACGTGATATTTGACAGGTTTTAGTAGAGAAACAAAAAATGACGGCTCCAATATGGCTGACGAGTTTTGTAATTATTGTTCGATTCTATTCAAAATTGGTATGTGAGGGGTCTTCGGGGACAGAGAACACGAGTGTTTTGGCAAAATTAATAAATGCAAGATGGCGGCTCGAATATGTCGACGAGTTTTGAGGTTATAGCCCGATTTCAATACAAATTGGTATGTGGGATTTTTGGGTTCGTAGATCATGATTTATTTGTCAAAATCCACGAATCAAGATGGTGGCACCAAGATGGCGACGAGTTTTGTGATTATGGTCCGATTCCATTCAAAATTGGTATGTGGGGGTTTTTGGGGTCGGAACATCATGATGTTTTTGTCAAAATTCATGAATTCAAGATGGCGGCTCCAAGATGGCGACGTGTTTTGTTATTATAAATTTTTGTCAGAATTCAATAGGATGACAGATTTCATGAATGCCTAAAGAGAATTGAATAACAATAAAAAAAAATCAAGACAAACTTTTATACAAATGCATTAAAAGGGCAAAAATAATTTATTTGATTGTTTGACCTAGGTAGACTAGTAGATTCAAAAGTTCGCTGCGAATATATAATAGGTATTATTGTGCGGCAAGATTTTGAATCTGCTACACAATAACCTAGGTCAAACAATCAATAAATTAGTTTTTCTTTTTTAGTGTGTTTGTATAAAAGCTTGTCTTAAAAATTAATTTTTTTTTAAATTCAAGTTGATTCTGGAAAATTATTTGTTTATTTAAATTGTTTGACAATTAGTTCAAATGTTGAAAAACCGATAGCAGCCAGTCGGAAAGATAGATTTCTGAATTCATTTATTGTTTCTGAAATTGCCATTAATCAAGCTAACTAATCATGTGTCAGAAAAAATGGAACATTCCAATTAGTTTTTTATAAACCTTGAATTTTTCAATGAAAATTTCAAAGATTTTTCATTATATTGTTTCTTCCTACATGCATTTTTTAACCTTTCGTCGAATGAATCGTAGATAACGATAAATTGGAACCTTGCTAACTCATTAAAAAAAGTACATGGTATTTTTTACAATTTTATTTTTCTTATATCCACTGGAAATATCGTCAGTTGTTCTGACTATCAATCCGGTCTGAAATTTCAACATAACAGACCACCAAAACTATTTTCTGTTTTTTTGCGTTGCCCCGAATATTTTGAAATTATCTCATTAATATTAAAATTTCAATAATAATTAAAGCACGTGTGGCAATGATTCCGGAATATTGAAAACTAAAATAATTGTGTTGACTAGAAATACCCGAGACCATGAACAATAACGAAAATAATTTCAGCTCCAGTGTATAACAAGCAATTGCAGTTTATTGAATCACATGAACTTACCTGATTTCACCTGACCCAGTAGTGAAATGGGCACGGTTTTACCTTTCCCGAGATCTTCATTTCCAACAATCTACTCATTTCTTGTAACAAATTCTAATCACAAAATGTTTATTACAACATACTATCTCCTATTGTCCATATGTCCATGGATATGGAGGAGCGCATATTTGAAAAACGGAAACGATGTTTACCAGAATGGTGACATCTTACAAAATCGATAATTTCTATGCTCAATAGTCGGATGCTCAGCATACCATAACTGTCTCAAGTAATCTTACACCTCGAAATCTTCCTCTCTCTATTACAAGTATCTAGACAGTAATTCGAATTTTCCGTGGGATCTGTTATAAACCACTACTTGGGTAGGGTAAAAGTTATAGTAAAATTATAGGGTAAAAGTTATAGTAAAATTGTAGTATTCTGATTTTCATTTTAAATCAGTAGCATGCATTGACTCGTTTTTATAGTGGTATAGGATACGTTCTCCGAACTGTGTCCAAACAAGTAATTCCAAATATGGGCAACAAATTTCATTAGGAACTCGTAATATGTATTCGTGTAGTTCTATTATAGTCTGATTAACAAGTTAAAAAACGGGTTAATTCTTGTTCCCGCTCCTAAAAATATGTGAGATAGCTCATTCGATTCGGAATGACGTCTAGAAAAATGTATATCGAGCATTTATTAGCACATGAAAATTTGCAATTGTTATTGAGAAAATAAGATAAAAAAAAAAGATATTCAGTTTTTCGTTAATAACTCAAAAACTATCGATATTTAAGAACTTTCGAAAAAGATCCTCAGAGGAGGAAAGTTTCGATTCCCGGAATTCCATATCCATTATTTATCAATTTTTATTCAACGCCGAAAATAGGTCTCCGCGCGGCCGTTACCGCATGAGCGCAACACCGCTGGCGACAGTATAACACACAAAATATTTTTTTATAGTAATAAATATTAATTTAAAAATTTGAAAAAGTAATAGTGTCATCAAACACTTGAAAAATAATGCCCGTTGGAAAAAAATATGAGATTTTTCAAAAGTTATACGATTGTTTTACAATATCTGTTTTTACAAAAGTCGCATAAAAGTTCAAATAATCGACCTATAAATTTTTGCTTCTTGGAGCCCTTCTTAATACATACTCAACAAGATCACGTTCTGAAAGTTTATTAAAGTTCTATATTTGGTTTGCTATAACTTTTTCAAATGAACAAAAAATTTAATATTAAAATATGTTGTTAAAAAAAATTGTTGACAAATGTTATTATACAGCTATTTCTTCATGTAACAATGGCATAATTAACGTCGAAAAATTTTTACGTTATTTATGAACAAATAGACAAGTATATATAAAAAAAAAAAATTTTTTTCAAGACAAAATGATAATTAAAAAAAAACTTAAATACATTTCTCAATTGTTTATAGTCGTTTGATTTATATTTCGTTTGTTCAAATGATTAATTAAGAAACATTTTTCTGTTGAAAAATCATAATTGCCATTTCTCTATAAGTCAACAAAAAAAAATTTTTGTCAATAATTTCATTGTTTATTAAGTTAACAATTTGTTATAAACAATTTGTGACCCTCGGTTTATTTTTTCCAGGAAGCGAAAGGAAATTCAAAAACAGCCATATACAACAAAGTACTGAAGAAAATTGCTTTCAATTTTTTTATAAATTATAATGAAAGAGAATTCTTTTCAGTACTTTTTTTTTACTTAAAAAAATAAACCAAAAGTTATAAATTGTTTATAAAAATTTTTTTTTTGTTAAATTATAGAGAAATGCCAATTATGATTTTTAAAGAAAAACATTTTTCTCAATTAATTATTTAAACAACGAATATAAAAAAACGATTATAAACCATTGAGAAAATTATTTAAGGTTTTTTTAAATCATATTTTATCTTACCATAAAATATTAGAAATTTTTTTTTTTTAATATTATACTTGTCTATTTGTTTATAAACAATTCCTTAACAACTGGCGTACAATTTTTTTTTCCTACGTTAATTAATGCCATTGTTAGATGCAAAAACATGTTTTTGAATGAACAAAAAATGAAATAGTAAAAAAAAATTGTTGACAAATGTATACAGTGTCAACAATTTCTTTTAATATTCATTTATTGTTCATTGAGAAAAAATATTACAAACAAAATATAAAACTTTAATGAACTTTCATCGCGTGATCTTGTTGAATATGTATATAAGAAGGGCTACAGAAAGCAAAAAATGTTTAGATCGATTATTTAAACTTTCATGTCGAAATAGAGATTGGATAAAATTTAGTTAATTAACAATCGTATAACTTTTTGAAAAATCGTCATAATTCTTTTTTCCAAAGGTGCTTTATTCTCTCAAGTGTTCTGATGACATCTTAAGTTTTTCAATAATTTTTATTAATATTTAATACTATAAAAAAATTGTTGCGATCATGCCGTAACGGCCGCGTGGAGACCTATTTTCAGCGTTGAATAAAAATTATGAATAATGGAGATAGTTCAATAGTTTTTGAGTTATGAACGAAAAACTGAATATATTTTTTTTCACCTTATTTTGTTAATAACAATAGCAATTTTTTATGTGCTGATAAATGCTCGAGATACATTTTTTTAGATGTCATTCCGAATCGAATGAGCTATCGCTCATATTTTTAGGACCGGGAACAAGAATTAACCCGTTTTTTTAACTTTTTAATCAGACTATTACTTCGCATGCGTCAAGAACCCCAGAAATTATTTAGAATAATTGTTACAGATTCATTGCATATCGGATATATCCAAACCGAATGAAATCTACCGTGGAGAACGTTTCTGAGCGGTAAAAATACTACATACAGTATCGGAAAGTATTTATCTTGGGTACGGTGGTTTCATGAGAGCCTAAAGAATATGCTGAGAGAGCATTACAATTTCTCCTCGACTCGCTCGAGGAAGGGATATTTACGTCACGATACAGAGATAAGAGAATCAGGGCGGTCCCGGCAGTCAGCTCAGGACGTCAGCACAGTTTATAGCTGAACCACTCCAGGGAAAGAATTCAGGATGCGCAGAAGACTGTACGCGATTATCGCTCTTCGAAGTATCCGGAAAATATCCGGATTATGGTCAAAACGAATCCCTTAACAGAATACTGAAGTCAGCAAACACTCACAACAACAAGCTTGAGCTGTTCGGTTCATCTTTACCATCCTTTAGAAAAGCAGTTAAAAAATTGTAATAGTTTTAATTTTTAGTTTTAACATAATCTTAGTCATCTGTAAAATGTATACTTTGTACAATCTTTTTGTAATGGTATAATTGGCTTGTCCGTTGATAAATAAATAAATAAATAAATTAATAACACAGTAACACGCGGTATGGCGCGAGGGATAAAAATCAGAGTTGCGCAGTGTACAAACGGGAACATAAAGATCAAAGTGCCGACGCCAAGTGAGCGAACTGTTTCTTTAGCTATAAACTGTGACGTCAGTATCATACCAGCACCAGTCGGGAGAATGTGCAATGAAGAAGAATTATTGACGATAATTTCACTTCAGATAATTTGAACAAATTAAACTGAATCATTGATTCAATTTGATCTGTCGGACGGCAGGTAGATCAAAATATCTTTGGTGACGTGGTGGCCGCGAAAACAAAAGAAAGTTCTCAAACATAAACACAAAGAAAACGATATTTCTGTAAGACAATAACAACGAAAAACTTATTTCTAACAGAAAAACAATTATTTCTTGAATGGAGAGAAAAAAATATTCACAAGAAAAGATAAACCAAATTAAATATTTTGTGTACGGAATTATGTTATTAAATGTTCGAACAAACGACCATTTAGGGCCAAACAATAGCCGAATCTATTGTACTTTCTCTGCGGTTGTGTACATAGGCGGCATGTTTCGGAAGGCAATAATTGTCACGATCTTGTGTTTTCGCAACCACGGCTCGGCAAGCTTTGCGCTGTGTCGCATTGCCACGTGGACAGTTAATGCGTCGGGTGGAGAACAGGAGGGGCGCACAGCAGTGAGTCTCTCTTGTTTATGTAGTATTATCATATCATTGCATTCCTTGTTGCTCGTGTAGATTTCTGTCTATACCCCAGATAAAATGTTTCCGATACTGTATATCATTCCTACCAGACCAGTTTCCGTACCCCAACGCAAATAAGTTGGACTCGATGGATAGACGTCACGTGAATTGAAGAATCGACAGTTGTGAAAGGGTTTTTGTACTAGTCTGTACCAGGTTTTCCTACCTTTTCCTGTGGTGGTTTTCGTCTTTCCATGGAGTGTGCAGAGACTCACCTTCAAAGAGTCGCCGGAAAAAGTATTTCCTCGTACACTTGGTACTCCTAGGTATATTTACATAGGTAGGTTCTGTTCGTAGAGTTTTTCCAAAATATGTTTGTAAAATCAAGGAAGGACATACTCTCCGAAGACTGGCTAATGATTATCTCAGTTAGGTTAGTATCCATAGAAGTTTCTCATATAGGCTTCCAAAGATTCCCAGTCAACACTAGTCGTTTGTATGAAATCGAAATCTAGAAATGGTTTCAAGAGCGAAGCGATTTATACGGGTTAATTTCTTTGTTGGGACATCCGTGGAGATTGTACATATATACAGTTATCCGTTATATTTGATAAATACAAGTTTGGAAGGCTTGCAGAGCAAGTATTGAAAAAAATGGGCACACGACAGCACACTTTTTGAACTCTTTCTGTTTATGGCTCTGCTTGAACATAAAACGATGTCAGACCCAAGTCAAAAGATAAACACGTTTCCAATCTGCGGTTTATTAGTTAACTTTCGATTTCGTATTTCAAATCAATCATCTGATTCAATTTCAATATTATAATTCACCAGTCCCAGGAACCCTTATAAATTTTGAGGTCGCAATTTATTTTCATAGATTGAGAACAAAACAAAAAATAAAAAGTTATGTATTCAATATATTTCTGATCATTTTTATATAGACTTGGAATTTTCATAATCCAATAGACAAAAAAGTATATCTTACCTGATCTCTGATGTTCTAGTTGGGGAGAGGCTGGGATTAAATCAAATTCGAAATTTATCAAAGATATTTCTATTTCAATCAACAGTAATTACATCCTAGTATAAGGTATACAATGTTAACGAAAAACCTTGTCATGTTCTTTCTCTACAAGTCGAAAATATCAATGTGGAATACTGTATGATACAATACTATGTATATATGTACAAATAAATAAAGGAGAAATATCGAACGAAAATCAACAAAGTGTTATAGGAACATATTCACAGAGTAGGGTTATTAGGAAAAACTACCTTCAGAATTTTTCATCTGGCAACTTTTCCTAGAATGGAATTTAATAAAAGTTGGTTGAGATTGAGTTAAACTGAATCTTCAGGATAAAACTCCACTGAAAATCAGTTTGGAAATTTTAAAATAGAAAGTTGAGTTGAGCATTTACATCCCTAATATTATTATCAAAGTACGCATCAAAATAGTACGTTCCTTAAAGTATATTTACAAAAACTAGTGCTGTTTTTTCGTGGGGGAAAATTTCATTCGAAACATTGAGCTTACAATAATCATGAAGTGACCCGGAATAGAACTGAGCTGATCGTTGTAAATTATCTTAGGGTCCGCTGAATTCACCAAAAACCCCAACTTATATTCAACTTGGGTCCGAGTAGTCGACAAAACTACAATTTACAGCTTTAACTTAATCATAGCTGTAGTGTGCCTTGTGGTTAGTGAAAAAATCTAATGGCTTTTTGAAATGATCAATTTAGTTACTTATTTCCCGTTCCACCAGATTGAATTCAGCTTCGCTTTTGCCAATTCATGTAAGATAATTTTTCATCTAATAGCAAAGTACCACTGAAGAGACTTGTTCCCGGAGATTTGACATTTTTTCAACCTTATTCAATAGGAACAATAGGTTTAAGACCAAGGAATCTGAAAAGTATTTGGTTATTACATAGGTCAAATGGACAGAGCATTCTACAGACGAACATTCATTCATTACATTACAAACATTAAAATAGTTTCGTCAATTGTTAACCAAATTCAACGTTTTCTACTCACTTCTTGACTGAAAAACATTGTTTGCTGATGAATTAGAATTAAACATGTGTAATGAAATTGTAAAAAAATCAGATGAATGTGAATATCTGCCCATTATTGAATTTGTTTTATTGGAGATCATAACAGAAAATCCATCGTTTGTCAAAGCTCCTGTCATAGTTCTGTGAAGATATTTTAGTGAACATCATTTGGTGAAATGTTTTTGTTTATATCAAAGTTATTTTCAATGATCGGTAAAGAATGAGTCACTTCGAAAGCATGGTCTGGCCATTCTCATCTCATTGTCAATAAGACACCTTATTATGTACAAAATCATAAATTATTTTCAGAATACGCACACTTTGGTTGATTTAGAAACGAAGAATTGAATAGCTTATACACTTCACTATAAGGCCAACTTCAAATAACGTGTAATTGACATTTTCTGACCTAATAAAATATAATTCCCAGATATTTTTTTTAATGTTAATTTGATAGTTGAAAAGATTGGATTTCAGTATGCTGTGTTGGATGAACTTTTATATATGAACTGACACTATTGACAATTTATTTAGAAAATACTTGAATTTTACGAAAATGGAAAGCGTTTTTCGAAATATCATACGGATTGATCTATTCAATTCTTCGTTTCTTTTGATTCTCTAATAGCTATATTCAAAAAACCTAGTAGTTCAGTCAACTCTGCTGCAAACATAGTAGGAATGTAAGACCATCTACCAAGTTTTTTTATATCTCAACAAAAGGAATAAAATTCTACATTACTCATTCTATATTAGTCCCGATCATGCATCGTGAGCTGCAGCGGCTGGCAGATCGAGGGATCCTTGGAGGATACCTCAACGACTTCGACAGGACTATATGAGCTGGACCTCCTCTCCATTGGTTCTTCGATATCGGATTCGTCGTTAACGTTGATTTCCTTCTTCTGAATCTGTTACGTAGTCGCTCAATCTATAACAAAGAGATATATATTGTATTGATTTACTTTTATTCTTAAACTGATAAAAATCTTTTTATTTGTTTATACATGGAACTTTGAACTAATTGTTTGAGGAATGTGAAGAGAGAGTTGCGAGAATTCCTAATCCAGTAAGCAAGGAACAATGAGATGTTTATGTTACAGGCGACCAGTGATACGAATTCAAATCTTTAGTTGAGATAATTATTATTCAACATATTATCCTTGTCTTAAAATTGTGCCACAACAAAAACGTGTCCTTACCCTGTATGAAAACGTAAAAATGTATCATGTAGAAAAAGTTTTCGTGTTTATAATACATCATCCATAGATAAAATGTCGTATTGCATTTCACGTCTCATTAGCATATAAAACACTCACGGAAATCAAACAGTCGTGTTGCTTTTCTTTCATGTTTTATATGGCTAATAATATACTCATACCATGAATAACTATTATCATTACCACCATCCCACGAAACTTTCGGAATGTATAAAAGGAATGTACAAAAACATTTATTTATTTATTATTCGGGTTTTCAACAGGTTGAGTTAACAACCCAGTAACAGAAAACCGCACAATACATTAAACACAGATCATGTAATTTCGGTACAATTCAAAAATAATTAAATTAGGTATCTGTGACCTGAAAACAATCATTATTGCTAAAATAGATACATCATTCTGACTTTGCTATACAATAATTGAGTTTAATATAATTCTACTTAATTAGAAAACAGAAAAACAACGAATGTACAACTTTGAACCATCCTTATACATGTCACCAAAAAATAGTACATTGTACAAAACAGAAGAAAGAAGTAACTATAAAACTATGATTTTATAAATGTTCAAATTTGAAATTGAAGTGTAAGGAAGATTCATGTGGATGTATGTTTTCTCCGATGCAGATGTACATTTTTCTTGGAACTGGGAATTGTTATAATATTGGATTTCTATAGATGGTAACCACTTAAAAGGATGGTAATTTAGCATATAGGATCGATCTGATTTTTGTATCATTGGGTTCCATAAGCAACATCAAACATAATTTTTATATTGTTTACACGGAGCTCCACGTCCGCGTAAAATATTTTTTAAATTGTTTGCTGAAGCTATTAGCGTCAACTAGTCCTGTCGAGTCTAGTCGAGAAGTGAGTTTCCTGCGAAAAATCGTTCCAAGTCTTCTAAAAATATAAGCGATGGCTCATTCGATTTGGGATGTCATTCTGAAAAAGATGTATTTTTTTGTTTTCCGTCGACGAAAATTTGCTATTTTCTTAACAAAAAACAGAAAAAATACAACGGCCTTAGGTTTTTCGCAATATCTCAACAACTATTCATGATGAAGAATTTATAAAAAACATTTTTTTGTAGAGAAGAAAATTTTCCATAGAAAGATATCGACTCCCGGAACTCTATCTCAATTATTTGTAATTGTAATTCAACGTTGAAAATAGGGCTCCGCGCGGGTGTTACCGTAGGAGTACAGCACCTCTCCGGAGAGCAATGCATATGAAATATTTTTTATACTATTAAATATGAATAGGAAAATTCAAAATAATTATAGTATCAGCTGAACACTTGAAAGAATGTATTTTCGTTGGAAATACATTTTTTCATTGAATTTTGATAATGTGAGTTTATTGTTTATTAAGTATTTTTCTGGAACCGCCAATCTTATTAAAAACCGAATAGTTGTTCACAGAATGACTCCATTTTTTTTTTGCTTCCTATAACACATTTTACATGTGTATTCAATAATATCTCGATATAAAAATGTTCAAAAGTTGATTATTTGGTTAATTATAAATTTCATGAATTTTACAAAATATGAGAAATCAAGTAAATATTGTCATTATTTTTTTTATTGATATTCCACATATCTATATCAGTTTTATGTCTTACAAAGGCATTTCACAACGTTTTAAAAAATACACTAATTGTTTATAAAATATTTATAAACAAATGAATATTTTTCAAAAATTGTTTTTTTTGTATAGGGCTGCTAAGAGTTTATAAATCTGATTTTTTTCCATTGTTTATATTTTATTTTTTATTTTTCATTATTTGAATAATATATTAAAAATTCTTTTTTTTTAATTAATAATTGGTTATTCTCTACCTAATAATTTTTTTTATAATAATTTAATTTTTCATTTACTTAACCAGTACTTAACCATCTGTGATTGGTACTTTATTTTCTTGAATGGTACAAAAAATAACAAAAAAAAACATATACGAAAAACTATTATTTTTTTTTAAAAAAAAATTAAATTTTTTTACATTAAAAAAAAATATAAAATGCCAATCAAAGTTTGTTTAAACCCAATTGTTAAGTAAATAAACAATTAAATTATTAATAAAAATATTAGGTAGGGAATAAATAATTATTAATCCTGAAGAAAAACTTATGTTAATACATTATTTAAATAATGAAAAAATTAAAAATAAAATATTTTTTTCAATCATAATAAACTCTACAAAACTAATGCGAAAAAACATTTTTTGAAAAAGATTCAACTTCTCTATTTGTTTATGAATATTTTTTTAGCGTAATTTGGTTTTTGAACGTTGTAATATGCCTTTGTCAGACATAAAACTGATAATAATGTGAAATATCGATGAAAAAAAAACACAATATTTACTGGGGTCATTCTGTGAACAATTATTTGGTTTTCAATGAAATCGGCGGTTCCAAAAAAACTACTTAATTAACAAGAGCCTCACAGTATCAAAATTCACTGAAAAAAAAAATTCTAACAAAATTACATTCTTTCATGGGTTTCAAATGATACAATTTTATTTTTTTATTTATAAATTCATATTTGATACTATAAAAAAATTATGTTGCTGTACTCCTGCCGTAACGGCCACGCGGTGTCCCATTTTTAATGTTGAATAGAAATTATAAATAATTGAGATAGAGTTCCGGGAGAAGGGACTTTTTCATGGGAACTTTCCCCCTCTTGAATAACCTGTTTTTAATTTTCAACATCATCATCAATGGTTTTTGAGCTATTGCCAAATAACTAAAGATGTTCTTTTTTTTTGTTAAAAAAAATAACAAATTTTCTTCGGCGGAAAGAATCTCAAAATGGCATCCCGAATTAAATGAGCTATGACTTCGCAGGAAACTCACTTCTCGACTAGACTATTATTCAGTGTAGAAATAGATATATCACAATGGTAATGAACTGTATTACTCACCTCCTGAGAGTCTCCTGCGAATTCATCAACCCGCCAGGCACCAGCGCCTTGAAGGCGCTATTTTCGCCCCCCATCCCTAGCAGAAGGGTCGAAGCCGCGGGATGGGAGGTGAGATGCGTAGTAAGCGGCGAGCCAGGGGTGGAGCCGCCCTTGTAATGTGGCGAAGGGGTCAAGCGGCCGCCTCCGAACATCGAAGATTGGCTGCCCTGTGGGCCCGGAGATGACCGCTTCAGCAAATTCATGCGCTGATGCCGCCTCCATTTCGCCCGTCTGTTGGAAAACCAAACCTGGTTACAATGCACCGATTAGTTGGGGTCTACTTGCACTTAGGGGTAGGAGTGGTAGAGGGTTTGTGATGTTATATTGGGTAAAAAAACTGCGATTGTTGTAGAAGCTATGTTATTAGGATTATTTCAATGCCATATGATTGAGACTATGAGTGTCGCTGAGATTTCTGTATGGGAACCAACATACCTTATATCGAATTTGACATGAATTATTCGAATAAATACCTTCGGAAAATAGACTTTGTTGTCCTCAAACGCTTTCGTAGGAAAGCGTTCAAGTGTTACATTTTTGTTTAATTTGAACTCAAAAATACAAAATAATATTGACGTGTCTCGAAATATTCAAGCAATGAGAGTAATGTTAAGATCATTAAACTGTATCCCAATCATCTGGAGCAATAGATATATCATACTTAAGTTTTTATTTTATTTTGCACGAACACAAATTAAAAACACTACATAGAAATTAAAAACACTACATTATCGCAAACAATAAATGTAAAAACGCTTCTGGGAGGAAAATAATACATTGTACACTCGGTATATGCTGTTAATGAAGGAACAATCGGGTGCACCTAATGAAGAAAATTGTATTTACATGAAAAAATTAACGCAATGCAATGTATGCAATTTTTGAAGTAAAACTTTTTTACGCAAGCTTGACTTGGGGAGTGAGCTGGTGAATGCGTGACGAGAGCGTTACGAAAAGTGTGATCGGGCGAGGCGAACAGTCTCGACAAAGGTGAGTGCGTATCTCATACTAGTTGCTGGCGTCGTAGCGTCATATGCAGCGTTCGTTTTTCCTTGTCTATTTTCTCCCTCTACTAATACGCGGCATTCTACTCTCGACATTGGAGCGCGTTTGATTCTCTGTCCTTTTCCTGTCTCTCTCTCTCTCTCTCTCTCTCTCTTTCTCCTTGTTACTCTTCCGTATTCGGCCTCGCGTTTCTACAATTTACTTCAGCAAATTTTAAAATAGAATAACATAAAATTTAACTAATACTGAATAATAAAATACTTATTAATTGTAGAGGTTCACCATTACAAATAATTGGTGACATCGTGATTGAACATGACAAAAATCAAATGGAAGTTGATGATGAAAATCCCACTATAGATCATGTACAAAAACCGAGACAAATTATTGGAATTAGGTAAATTAATTTTTATTTCATTTTTATAATCATTCATGACTCTAATAATAATTTACTAAATTTACCAAACTAAAATGAAAATTATAGGTTTTAAAATTATATATGTATGTATATATTATAATATATTATATATAACATATATATATATATATACATACATATAGATGGAGCTAAAGAAGTTTTACTTCAGTCGTGTGGTCTAAAGCACACTCGTCATGTTCTGTGTTCATTTGTCGAAAAAGAAACGTATTTCAATAGAAAATTGTTAGATTGGAAAAATTAATCAAAGTAAATCTCAAGAATTTGAGATGAGTTTGGAACGTTTAGATGATTTAAGAAAATAACACTTGAATCAGGTAGTTTGATACTCTTCTGCTTCATAGAAGCTCACACAACCCTACTGGATTTAAATCCGGGTAATAGGGAGATAATCGAAAAGCTGAACGTCTTTTACCGGCAAGTATTTTATTGAAGTTTTGAACCAAGGTTTATTCGACTTGATAAGGTTATATGAATCTGCTTACAAAATATTTGTAAAACCAATATTTCGACTCATCAAATTCTGCATTTCTGCTTTTCTCCAAGACATACCTGGAATTTTTTCATTTGTCGTGTAAGATGCAATATCGATTACTAAAACACTAACTGTGGCAAATTTGTATCAGTATTTCCTGAAGCACTTCTTGTAGTTCTTTTTTTCATTGCAATCTTCGGGTTCATGTTGGGCTTCGTCTAAGCGATTTTAGCAAAACCATTTCCACTGTCAGCAATCACTATTGCATACATCTGCTCGTTTGACCCTGGTTTATGTAGCCCCTCGTTTTATATATTTTATATTTCCATTCAACATTGTAGGTCCTGAAGATAACTTTATAAAAGTCGAAACGTCAAAGTAGTGGATTGCCTTACCACAAAATCACAATTTACTGTAGTCAGGTCACAAACCAGACAATATTTCTTATTATTAATTATAAAAAAGTATCAATATCATCGGCAACAAATTTTCTAGTTCTTGTGTTCTCGAAGTGCTTCGTCCTAAAAAGATGTAAAACTCGATAGAATAAGTGATTTTACAAACCCCCTAAGTTTGATAATAACCAAGTTATCGCTAATTGAAATTTTTTAATTATGTTCCGGTTGTTCCATTGTTGGTTTTCATGGCTTACCGTTTCCGTATAAGCACGCCGCCAAACAGGAGAATCGATGTTGTTTTTTACGTTGACAAAACCAATGAATTGCTTGTAATTATGAACAAAGTGAAGGTTTGTGTTGATTGATGTTCGAGTAAACAACAGGGAAGCCTGTTTCAACCCCTTTATCTACAGTGATGTATGACGGACAATATGATGGGAATTATTATAGATACAGATACATAACACGACCGTAATAGGACCAGTTCTATTGTATGTGAAAAATATTATTCAATTTTCATCTAGGTGATTTCTTATCATCTTTTTTGAAATATACAGGGTGAGTCATGCTGAATGCCTAGGACTCTCGTGGCTAAATGGTATTTTTTTTTCAGTAAACGGTTTGGGAAAGTATATGTATGTCGATCTGAACTACATTATAAAAATGATGATTTTTATACAAGGTATTTGAAAAGAGCGTGACATATCAAAGTTATATTTTTTGAATGAAACACCATTGATTTTCTTGCATTTTTGAATTCTTTGAAAAAAAAATTGCTGACTTTGCTGAAGTATCCCTATACTTAACTCTCTCCGTTTGTGAGATATCCAACTTTTTCACAAAATGTAACGTTGTCAAAGAAATTCAATATCATTGGAATTAGCCACGGAAGGTGTACGAAATTTTGACCGGTCACTCAAATTCCTTTCAGCTAGTTATTGTGGCTTGAGTAGACGATCAATAGTATACAGTGTGTTTTATACTATCAGGAACACTTACCGCATATTTGAACTCCAATCACTTTGTTATTTCAAATGGAACACCCTAATTTTTCCAATTATCAAGATTCTCCTTTTCATTTCCTTTTGAACCATTTAATATTTTCCTATACCTAAATGTGGTGCTTCAGGAGTTATCGAAGCCTTCTCGAAATCCGATGAATTTTTTGAATTAACATTATTTCATCTAGTAGTCTAATGTCATATACTTGAGTTATACGTTTAACTCTGTTCAATTGTTTTTCCAAGCAGACTCCTGTCAAATATGTTGTCATAAGTTTGTGTTGAATTCGTCTTGTTCTCGGTTCTCAGCTTTGAGAAGTAAAATGAAAAGTTTTACACTTGAAGAAAGAATCAACATGATTTTAACCATTGGAGAGTGTTACGAAAATTGCTTATTAGCGTCGAGGGTTTATGCACAAAAGTACCCAGATCAAGAGCATCCTGATAAAAATGTATTTGAGAGATTATTAGCCAGATTTCGAGGAACAGGTAGTATCAGTACACTGTTCGAGAGATATCGAAACCAGTGACTCGAATGAGGAACTCAATTTCGAAGTTTTGCATTATGTGATTGAAAATCCCAAAACCAGTACTAGAGCCATTGCTAATGCAACAGGTATTAGTCAATCGAGTGTCAGCAGAATTATTAGAAAACCAAATATTAAAATCCAAATCAGCTGCATCCTGCATCAGCTGCATCAATATCTGTATGGAAGGGACTTTGAACGCAGCCCAGATTTCTGTTTATGGTATCCTGAACGAGTTGGCAAAGAGATGAACTTTTATGAACATATTTTATTTACAGACGAATCAACCTTCCATAACACTGGTCTGATGAATCGACATAACTTTCATTATCATGACACCAAAAACAGACTTTCATTTCGAATCGTCGATCGTCAGAACAGGTGGAGTGTTAACTCATTCGGTGGAATCATAGGAGACCATAATTGGTCCTCATTTCTTTAACGGGCATCTGGATGGAAGGAAATTCCTAAGATTCATGAAAACAGATTTTTGGAATCTTCTGGAAAATATTCCTTTGAATGTGAGACAGAAGATGTGGCTACAATTGGATGGTGCTACGGCACATTTCAATCGTGTTGTCAGAAACTATCTGGGCAGAAAATTTACAGATGAATGGATAGGGAGAGGTGGTCCTCATAACTGGCCAGCGAGATCGCCTGATCTTACACCCTTGGCCTTTTTTTAAGGATATATATCAAGGATATTGTATACAGTACACCACCTACTACTCCTGATGATATGAAAGTGAGGATTAGAAATGTCTTCCAAACAATAACTGCAAATATGTTGAAAAATGTCAGAAGCTCATTCGAAAAAAGAATTAGATGCTGTTTTGAAGTAGATGGTGGTCATGTCGACCATATATTGATCATGTCGAAGATGTATTATAGTTTTTAAATTTTTCCTTAAACTTTAATCTTTCAATATTGTTTTTTTTTTCCAGTACCCCAAAAATATGATACAGGTGGACCGACATAACAATGCTCTAAAGAAATCAACTGTAAGTTGAGAGTGTTCAAATTCAATTTGCTAATAATATTGAAAAACTATTCTTCAGTATTCGAAATGAAGTTAATTCAAAAAATTCATCGGATATCGAAAAATCTCCGATAACTCCTGAAGCACCACATTCAGGTATAGAGAAATATTATATGGTTCGAAAGGAAATGAAGAGATGAATCTTGTCGCGTGGAAAAATATAAGGTTCATTTGAAATAACAAAGTTATTGGAGTTCAAATATGCGGTAAGTGTTCCTGATAATATAGAACACACTGTATACTATTGATCGTCTACTCAAGTCACAGTAACTAGCTGAAAGGGATTTGAGTAACCGGTCAAAATTTCGTACACCTTCCGTGCCTAATTCCAATGATATTGAATTTCTTTGACAACTTTACATTTTGTGAGGAAGTTGAATATCTCACAAACGGAGAGAGGTCGGTATGGGGATACTTCAGTAAAGTCAGCTTATTTTTTTTCAAATAATTCAAAAATGCAAGAAAATACAGGGTGTTTCATTTACCAAAATTAACTTTGATATGTCACGCTCTTTTCAAATACCTTGTCTAAAAATCATAATTTTTAAAATGTAGTTCAGACCGATATACATATACCTTCCCCAGACCGCTTACTGAAAAAAAATATACCATTTGTCCACGAGAGTCCGAGGCGTTCAGCTTGACTCTTCCTGTATATATGAGATAATAAAATTTTTTTCGTAATATTTTATTCTTTATGAGGATTGTGAGGTTTGTTTTTTATGTTTTTGTTTCGAAAATCGATTTAATAAAATTTAATTGGGATTATGACATAATGTCAATATAATTGGGATAACAAATTCCATAACTCTGGATTTCACCGCAATTCCTTGAACCCCTCACGAAAATCTTGAGAATATGTATCAAATTTCTGGTAGACACTGATTTTACAGGTAAATAAAATATTTCAAAATGGCAGGGCTCATGAATAATTAGCCAAAATACGACCCGCATCCTTAAACCCTAAAGCATAAACCCTCAGGACCAATGGATGAATTCATATCCCCTAGGCATTCATTAGTCCACCCCAATATCAATTACTGAGAGGGGCGTGTTCAGTGAATTGTTGGCTACCCGTGTTCAATGAACCATGTTCAATATGGACGGCCATTGTGTATAGGAAATTAAATATGTTGGAAATCCGAATAAAGCGTTCTTTGCCGGCATATTTTCCATACAATCCTAGGTGAAAATTATTGAAATTATTTGCATGCGATGTTTTGCATGATGAATCTTCAGGCTCAGATGAGATTGTTAGCCTATGCTTTTCGGACATTCTCAATGTTTGGCGAGATATTCTTGATATTGGATTTGCTGGTATTTTTTGAGAACTAAGTAATATTTTAAAAACTTTTTTCAGAGTGAAAGGGGTGTATCAGCCTGAACACTGAATGTATTTTTTTGGTGCTAATCAGTATATTACAGATTTCAACCATTTAAAATTATAAAGAAGTATTAAAAATAAGAAATGTGATATCCATTTCCAGTTATACCGGAAATGGCACAGTGTATCTGATATAATTTCTGGACTCCTCAGATCTTTTTACTAGGAGATACCCACGTTTGTTTGAAGGTATTCACCTGAAGAGGATTGCAGATACAAAAATTCAAAACGTCGTGAGAACCTGTTAAATCCATTAAGATGATGGACGTCCGAAACGAGAGAAATCAGGGGATACCCAATTTGATAAAAAAAGAATGAACTTTTGCCGAAAGATACATAGGGTTTCCATACTTTTATTACCTTTGTAGAAGAAGGAATATGAATCAAAGAATGATAAATTGTTGTCCAACAGCACTCTATCAACAGAACGTAGAACTCTACTATAAGAAGCATAAGTGCAAACAAAACTATGAATTCATTGAAAAAAATTTAATTGCGATATGCTCAAGTAAAAGCTGTAGGGTTAAAGAATCTCTATAAATCGAAAAACTGACGAACTAACTGATATAGTAATTGAACAGGTGTTATGCTGGGGCAAAATCGCCGGCAAAAGCTAGTCGACCAATATAACATCACACTACCCACCATCGTCTCCAAAACCTACCTGCACTCTTGCTTCCGAAAGCGACGTTTTGGACGCCAATCTTTCCCTCGTTGATACGCAAGGATAATGACTTTTCTCAAACTCCTTCTCCAACTCCTCGAGCTGATCCGGACTGAAAGTCGTCCTGTTCCGCCTGAATTTCGGTTGCTCCGAACTGTCCAGACTCGAGTCGTCTTTGTCGATCCCGCAGGGAGGGGAGCTCATGAGTCCGTGGTCGGGGTGGGGGGAACTTGAAGATACGGGGGAGGCAGCCATTACTGTCGGATTGCCCGCTCCATGGGGTTGGAGACCTGTGGAAAAATTCAAAATTATATGGCTGAATGTGTCATCTGTATCTGGTAGAGAGTATATCCTATCAAACTGGTATCATTGAGTGAGAGATATATAATATCCCAGGAAGCATCTACGGGTTCTCTGGAGAAACCACAGAGATCCCTCGATATCTTCAGGGATCTGGGGCTTGAAAAGGAAATCATTGCAAAAGCTGAAGAAGTTGGGAAGATGGGGCACGTGGATCTTATGAAGATGCAACACATGTGACGCTAAGTAACAGGATTTCTGTGAAAAACTAGAACCAAGGCATCAAATCTTGGACACCGTAGAAAATATAAATATTTGTCAACACTGGAATAGAATCCCTCAGAATCCTCAGGTATTAGACTTTGAAACTGCTACGAACGAGTCCTTGGAAGAGCAGAGGAAGATGTGGCACGATGGATCTCATCAGATTGCAGCGCATGTGGAGCTATTTCAGAAGAGAAATCAGCTACAGGTTATATAAAGAAAAACTAGACCATCACATCTCCATACACCATAGAAAATGGAAAAATTAGAGGTGCCAGTCAATACTAGAAGAAATAGAATAGAACTCCCCCAAATACAGAGGTCTGAGTCTTGAAAAGCTGCTACAAACCAAGAATCCTTGGAAATGCAGAGGAATATTGGGCACAAGGGATATTATCAGGTTGCAGCTCATGTGACACTAAGCATATATGAGAAATCACTTAGAGGTTCTCTGGAGAAAAACTAGAACCTTGTCATCACTTCATCTGTGGTTTATCCACAGATAATGCAAAAATTAGAGGTACCAGTCAACACTGGAAGAAATAAAAAGAGCTGCCTCAGCTCCTGGGGTCTGGGGCTTCAGAAGCTGCTTCAAACCGAGAAGCCCTGGAAAAGCAGAGGAAGATTGGGCACAAGGGATATAGATTGCAGCGCATGTGCATCTAAGCCTAGAAGAGAAATCACCTGAAGGTTCTCTGAAGGAGGACTAGAGCCTTATCATCAGATCTTGATACACCATTGAAGATGGAAAAATTAGATGTGCCAGTCAACACTAGAAAAAATAAAACAGGGCTTCCTGAAATTCAGGGGTCTGAGACTTGAAGAGCTGCTACAAACCGAGAAACTTTGGAAAAGTAGAGGAATATTGGCTACAAGGGATATATATTGTCAGTTGCAGCTATGTGGCTCTAAGCTCAGAGAGAAATCACCCAGAGGCTCTTTGAATGAGAACTAGAGCCTTGTTATTACATCTTGATACACCATACAAAATGAAAAAAATTGTGGCGCCAGTCAACACTGGAAGAAATTCAATACAGATCTCTCAAAATCGTCAGAGAACTGGGGCTTGTGGTTACAAAGAGGGAATCTTCGAAAAAGCAGAAGAAGATGAAACCAACAACAATGAAATATGCAGTATACTTTTATATGGAAAACTCCCACTGTTACCATAAACGAAATCCTGGCACACATTGTAACGTGTTTTATGAATTGATTTACTGAAATAGTTTTTACCGTGCAAAGGACCATTAGGCCACAATGGTGAATGCCAAGGAAATCCGGCAGCGTACGGATGATGGTGGTAGAGACCATAACCAGCTGCTCGTGCGAACTCGGCTGCTGCTCGTTCAGCCGCTCGGTTTCGAAGGATTCGATTAATGCTACTGACAGATGGCGCTGTTGCGTTTGTGCATACTCCTGGAACAAGGGAAACGCGTTATAAACAACCATGAAACAAGTCAGCAGGTGAAACAGTATATTTCTAAAATATTTTAATTTATTAGGTGATTTCTTACAAGTACGGGTCAGAGAAAAATATTATCAGACTGAAGACTATACCTTCAGCATACCTAATGCAGACTACTATGAAATAATTGCACTCTGACAATTTCAGAATGTTTTCGATATATGGGTCATAGGACGCTTCCATTATTCGTATTTCCTAAAACATACAATAAGCAGGTTTGTTCCATGCCAATTGATTATTTTTTCATTAAAACATTGAACAAAATCGAAACTTTCAGGAATGCTCCACGATGACATATTCCCGTTTTGTGATTGGATGTGAGAAAATTCGAATTTGACGAGCTGTACAAAAGTTCATTCGATATAGAGTCGAATATAAAATATAACTCATGCTGTTCTAAATACAAAAAATAATCTTCCTATATTCCTTTTGTCTTTCTTCACTAAGCATATTCATTAATAGGTATATGACGTCCTCGCTTTCCACTTGAAATCAAGTGGAGTTCACAAAGGTATCGAAGCCAAGCCACGAGTAGTCTTTCATTGTTTGAACTGCCATTTCAGAGTATCACTTGGGAGATGCTGTATTCAGGAACAATAGAGTAAGTCTCTTGAATGGTATAATTATATTGAGAACGAATGAATGAATTGGATATTTTGGGTTCAAACATTCAAGTGTTCGTATGAGCCTTTATTGGTTTTGTCTGGCCATCAGTGGCGTACGGAGTTATTTGGAATAATAGATAAGGTAAACATATTAACGAATTATAATTCGGATTTTACACGATAATATTAATTCTTTTTTAGAAAATAAAAAAACTTAAACAACTGGTTGTTATACATATATATATATATATATATATATATATATATATATATATATATATATATTATATATATATTTTCGTGAACAAGGTTGATGTGGTTTTTGTATATTTATGGGATTTCAGATGATTTTTCAGATGTTTCTTCAATATACCATTGTTCATTAATCTTTATATTTTCTTCAATTTGGGGTAAATGAAAACTGTTGCTAGGGTGATTTCAGTATTAACTATTTGTATGCATGCTTCAAATACTATGCTGTGGTGCCTTGTTATTTTTTCAAATATCTCTCACCTCCAGATTGGGAGATCCAATTTGGAAATTATGAATCGATAATGATTTTATGTAGAGTCTCATATCTCCACCTTCCGAACAAGTCGGTTTCCGTTCATAATTTGTTCTCTACTGAACGAATCTGAATAATAGGATTGTTCAGGCTGCCTTTTTGTTCGTGAAATTAGAAGAGAGAGAGCTCTCAAAAATGTTATCTTCCGAGCAAAGTTCCTTCAGCAGTGATCCCATCAGCAGTGATCTCTTAGTCAGAATATTTTCATGCTTTAGGAAGGTACACGTGTTTATATTTCATTTGTATTTTTTCTGAGAAATTCACTGGTGTTTGATAAACACTGTGACGATATTGATATAACAGGTATTTTCCATATTTTTCCAACCTTTGAGACCGACAGATTCGATGGTGTCTTCATATTGAAGATTTTTCTAGATGACAGTAGGCAGAAATGAAAAATCGCATGATATTTTGCCAAGTCGTCAATGAAGAATTTGGAGGCACATTTTACTGGTTTTTGAGTGAAATTTGATTTCTTGAGTGAAAATATTCGACTGATGACCAGCAGGAATGGTGATTGAAAGTAATTCATTTCCTTGCAAAAAAAACTCTGCAATTCATATTGGCTACGGTCTTCATTGGAAATATAACTATTCAATGGTAGTTCAATACTCAGTCAAGATGAGAATTAACTCTGAAAAAATACCGTCGCGCATTTTTTGCGAACGGCGTGTTATTTTGTTGTATAAATATTTTCGATTTCATCGCAATCATCGAATGAACCAAATCAGTTTATATCCAGTGATGACCATCGTTGAACAGATATTATTTTCCAAAATCCATAGCTGTTTTTGAACAGCTGATCATATATATCATATTATTGAAACTCAGTATTGTACCGACAGTACATGTACCCCATATGGCTCGTTATAATTTTTAATTCGCGTTTTTATCGTCCTATACAATTACACGAAAACATACACAGAACAGTTGAACTTTTCCGTTTTCTCAACCGCGAATAACTATAATTAGGCGTCAGTTTGTGGTAGAAGGTCGTACCATTACAATAACAGTCTTACCAACCCAGACAATAAATAAACCCCTAAACAGTGTCATTGACTCGTTATTCTACCTGCGGTTTCTTTAATATATAGAAGTGTTTTTATTCACACGCAGGATCTGCCGAACAAAAGTCATGTGGTCAGGTCACGTAATATATCTTTTAATTTTAGATAGTTGTAACACGAAAGCGCTGTGTTATAAAATTCAGAATGTTATAGGATTATCCAACAGATATATATATATATATATATATATATATATATATATATATTAAGGTTGTCCCTATTTTGAAATTTTTTTAATTGAATGCATCTAGGAGCTCAAGGCGCAATATAAGTAATAAAATATATTCTTCAAGTTTCAAGTCTCTATATCTCAATGTTAACCCGTGCCTCTTTGCAATGTAAATTTTCCGTTTGATAACATATGATTTTTTCATTGAGTAATTTTTTTTAATACCGTCAAAAAAATTCATAACGTGGCAGACTTGAACCTTAATATAGTAGTAGCTATCTTGCAGAATTTATAGAGATTATTAGCTATTATGATTTTATAGTTTTAGCTGGATAAATATATTTTTTAAATCAGCTGAAACATTAAAATTATAACAGCTGAAAATCTGGAAAAATTCGGGGTTCTACGATAAGGTTGAAGTCTGCAAAGTTTTTTTTTCTAACAATAATTTTGACCGGAATAAAGAAAAATTACTCAATGAAAATAACCCCATGTTATTTAGATGGAAAGTTATATTGCAAAGAGGCACGGGTTAACATTGAGATAGAGACTGAAACTTAGAAGATTTTTTCTTTATTTTGACCCTATGAGCCACTGGAAGCATTAAAATTCAAATAATTCCAAAATAAGGATCACCCTGATATAAAGTGTGTGATCTAACCTCCTTGCACACCCGTGAATGACGAGTGTATAATTCCATTTTATAACGAATTACAGTGGTTGAAAATCTGAATAAAAAATGAAAACATGTTTTGTTCTTTGTAAAATTTTACAAAATTTTGGTTAGCGTCTCCCGCCTAATTTCAGGTGACCTGTTCAGAGGAAAACTCCGGCAATTTATGTCCAAACTGGTGATTAACTCAAAACTAGTCGACTTCATACTCTGCATTGAGGCCATTATCATAATTATCACAGTCACTTGTAAGAAATAAAGAACACAAAAAAAGGAATTAATTTTTAAATGATCATTACCATTGTAGTGATACAGACATTCAGAACACGTGACCTGAACACTGTTGCCAATCAAGAATCCCGCATGCACGGTTTACAGAGCTGTCTACCAACGAAAGTTTGATAGATTCTACTAGTATTTTCTGATTGGCTGGTGAATGAAAGATCTTAATATCCTTAATCAACAACTGATCAGAAAACAGTACGCGATGTGCACGACAATTAATTTGAACATTATAGTCTTTGTCTTTTAAAAAATTTGCCATTCTATCAAAAAATTGATATTTACTACTTTATTCATAAATGAGACGAGTGATTCATCTTATCTTCTACTCTTCAAAATTCGCACGAAACAGCTCAGTGTTTAGTTTTAAGAGCCAGCAAAAGACTAAGACAATAACTTTCAAATTAATTCTCCCGCACATTGCGTAGTGTTTTCTGATTGGTTGCTAATTAGGATTTTTCATTCACCAGCCAATCAAAAAACACTAGTGGAATCTAACAAACTTTTTTTCGTAGACAGCTTTGTAAACCTGCAAGCGAGAATCTTCTTGACAACAGTGTTCATTCACGTGCTCTGAATGTCGTGATATTATTTTCCGAAACAATATTCAAATGCGAATGTTTCCATTTTCAATCTGTTTGTGTCGTTTGTTAGATAATTATGACAAATGCCTCAAAGCAGAGTATGAAGTCAACTTGTTCTGACGTTATCAGCAGTTTGGATATAACAAGGTTAGTTGTTTGCTTCACTTTGAAATTGAGTATATATCGCCGGCAGCCTGCAGTGTATACATTTACCACACAATCAGTTCAACATTCTACAATATTCAAATGTCGAGTTAAATGTTTATTGCATTCGAAAATTACCAAAATCCTCTGAGTAGGTCATCTGAAATTAGGCAGGTGGCACTACCTAAAATGTTTGTCGAATTTTACAAAGAATAAAATATGTTTTTTTTTAGATTTTTAACCAGTTTAATTCGTTATAAAATGGCATTATGAAATCGTCATTCACGGGTGTGCAAGAGGTTAGATTACACCCTGTATATATATATATATATCTATTTTACCACAAGGACTTTGCCCGATATAATTGAAAATGATCTGTACGAATATGCCAGTGATTTTAGACTCTTCTATGAGAACGCATTATTTATAAAATAGTTCCAGATAATTTTCATACTAAGATTGCTTCCACGTTCCCATGTCAATCATATGGTACTTTTCAATAAACTGATTATTCGAGGAGCTTTTTCACGACTACAGCTGGTATTTGCTCCGAGGAATATTATGTTGTTACATGATCAATATGATGCCGACAAATCCATCACCATTATTATGTTCAATAAGTAATATTAAGTTTTTACAAAGAATGTCTTGACATAGTGGAAATCTCCAATTTGTCAGACATTTATTGTGTTCACGAAAGAAACTGTAGAGCGTAGATATATAAAGATTGACTTCTTGTGAATGTATTTTGAATATTGTCCTGGCATGATTTGAAAATAATTTCAAGAACGAGTGATATCAGTTACCTTGCATTTTTGGATGAGAGATCCGGAAAAACCTCCATTTGCTGTGATGGTATCTGGTATTTAGGGTAGAACAGTTTTCAACTGACTAAGCGGTATTTAACCAGTGTACTTTACTTATACATATGCATATTGATATTGATTGTTTTATTTTCTGGCTCGTTGATAAAGGAGATTAGTATTATTATTATTGTTTGAAGTAAAAATGTCATCACCCACCCCAAATTTTTTGAATTGGAAGTATTTCGTGATACCTCAATTAAAAGGTATTCTCATTCTCTATTCAGAAGTGGTTTTTGAAAATTACCGAAAAAAATAACTAAAAGCATTTCGTTCTTGATAATCATAAGACCAGTATACTTTTTTGACTATCAACTGAACGTATATGAATGTGAAAATATCACCCCTAAATTCAAAACCCTTCAAGTTTCCACCCACAAATTTTCAAATTGGAAGTACCTTGTGATATCTTAATCGACAGGTATTTTCAATCTTCATTCAAAAATAATTTTTAAATTTATTGCAAAAATTACCAGAAAAAAAACAATGATTGATTTTGGTACCCTTGTAGGATCACGTCTGTCGATTGGAGCGGCAATATTTTAATCTTAATTGATGCTTCCATGCTCTTCAGATTTTTCTCAAGAAGGGCATATTAGTAAATTTTCCCCGACAATTTAATGCATTTATTATTCTGGATAGAAAAAGTTTCAATAGTCAGTAATATATGGTTTGCAGGATGATTTGCTTTAAATATTTCACCTAGAAATATATAAGTTAATAATATTGTCATGAAAGTGTGCTCATCTCTAAAAGTATTTTTATTGATAAAATCAACTCGGCACGGCCAGAGAGAGAGAGAGAGAGATATTGTATGACACTTTTTCTGATACACAAATTTGGTTATTTGAATTGAAGTTATGATTATGACAGCTGCATGTTCTGTCACATACATACTGAGAGCAGGAATAGAACGTGATAACTTCCATACAATCAGATCCCACTGATTGAACGTTATCTGAAACTTCATGGTGTGTATCAAATGCTGACGGTTTTATAAAAAACAAAACAGAAATTGAGACTGCACCAGGCATCAAACTTGAAGGCTAAAAATCTGATTGGACATCTGAAGATTCTGGAAAATATTCCCTTAGAATCCAGGTACAAGTCATCAGATATTATGCCAGCTAAGCACGACTTGAATTATGAAGTGGTTATTGACAACCACCATATATTCACAACAAACGGGCCTCAATTAGGAAGGAATGCATCAGAATTTCAGGCTCTCAAAATCCCAAGGCAAAGCCCCAACGATTTTGCAAGCAGAAACCCATGCTATAGAAATTTGCGCCCGAGAGTGCCTTGAAGGAAGCTTCAGGGGGACATAGATCTATATCTTATGAGACAGCTCTGGTACTTGTGAGTCTCGACTGACTTGGGACTGCAAACTCTCCCTTGACAACTGGCTACGAACAATCAGGTTACTCTGATGTGGGTGCCAGGTCACAAGGAAATCAAAGGCAATGAAGAAGCGGACAGCCTTGCCCAGGAAGGCACATACACTTAATTTTCTGGCCCGAAACACTTTTGTGGTCTTTCCAAAGCCTACATCAACGAAGCTGACCAAATTAAAACTCAGCGGAACAAGGTTGGAGTTGGACAAGAAAGACTAGAAACTGGTAACATGACTGCTCACTGGACATTGTCCTCTGAGGTATCACCTCAAAAAAAAAAATATATCTGTCATCTCAAAGAAAATAATAGATCAGTCAGTGAATGTGCCGTGACTGCGAGAACTCCGCTGAAACTACAGAACACCTGCTTTGCGACTGCCAAGCGCTGTTCTGCAAAAGGCTTATGTTCCTGGATGGGATTTCACTAACGCCCTCTTACATCAGGAACTGAGCTCCCAGAAAACTGATACGCTTCGCAAGGAGTCTCAGAATTCCGGTTCTTGAAAAGATGAACGGTAATGTACAAAAGATCTTATAGTTCGAGGTCCGGGGATGCTGGAGAGCCATATCGACCTCCCTACAATCTACAATCTAAATGCTCTCTTTGTACAGATAACAAAACTTTTTTAACTCTATCTAGATCTCAGAAATCTGAATGTATTTATAGTGAAGACTAGTTGAAACTAATTAAAGCCATAGCCAAGAATTTTCATTAAAACATATTCGCATCCTCTCTATTTTAAAAAGTGTCGAAAAATTATGGACGATTCCGGGTTTGTGGGAGTTTTCTCAAAGTAGTGATGATTCTGAGACTTATAGTTTCAGTGGAATACATAATAAAACTTGCTATTAGTGGGAAATTTTCGCCAAAGAGAAAAAAGGGTTTTTTTCTGGGATGTCTTGATTCTGGAAATGTTGTCAAATTGAAGCGTGGAGGTTTCGTGATAATATTTCTAATGTTTATTATGATCTTAGAATGGAAAATATGTTCAGTAGTTTGATACCAGGAAGAAAATACGTTATGTTTTTGAATTGACGGAACAGATAATAGTGAGAGACGTTCTGTATATATATTTGTTATAATGAAATTGAGAATAAGAAAGGAACTATCTCTTACATGTATAAATTTTCTGAACCTCTCTCGCTCGAGCGTTTTCTGTCTTCTTCCTTTCAATCTCATCCTGCAATAAACCGTTGACCAAAATCACCTATCCCCAATGAAAATTATATTCGCACGCAGAACAGAAAAATGTCGGTCACGGAAAGCATCTTTCAATTCCATTTAATCATCCGCGGTTTCAGTTACACGCACAAAAACTGCCTCTGAGAAATAATTTGCTACCGTTTGCGTTAAATTTCTACTACTCTTCGAATCATTTGTCAGTAATTATTGATTTTTATGAGGCATTAATTTTATGGTCGAACGTCTCCGCACGCAAATGGCAATTGAAATGGAGTTATTAGTTTTTTAATGAGTATAAATAGGCGAAACGAAACCTACTAGATTAAAAAATTAGAGCTTCAAGAAATCATTAAAGCCATGAAGATACACTGAAAGGAAAATCAAACTTCCAAGTTATCTGGATCGATAGTGAATTTGCTTCATAACTATTACTCTACGTATATTCATCTCAGAATTGAAATAACAGGAAAAACTGATTGTTCAAACTGTCAATACTGAAATAATTATTCCATTTCGAAATACTGATTGAAATCAAAATAAATAAAACTTCTCATTCTCAATAAATAAGCTCCTAAACTAATCTAAGTAACTGATTTTGAGTCGGCGCCAAACAAACAAGCAAATGAATTAGATAAGGCGTGAAATGATGGATCCATCGAGTTGCGCGGTGACAAGTAATTTAATGATCTTCGTTGTTCGTTCGTTTGGCGCCGACTCAAAATCAGTACTTATAGTTAGAGCTCGATTGAGAATGAGAAGGTTTATTTATTTTACTTTCAGTCCTATCTCGTCGGTTTAATTTGTTAAAAGTTTTATTTTCAATTTTTGTGAAATCTACTGATTACTACCTTCTTGTTTTTTGATTACTTCCAAAATACTTACTTACCCTATTACTTCAACTATTACCAGTTAAATAATATGATTATCTACTTTTACTATTTGTTGTAATATCAATTATTTTTGTTGTTCTGCTTAGTTTATTTCATTACTTTGTATATCATTCCATCCTCTCATAGAATATAATGATTATGACGGATGTAGGAGACCAAAAATAATGACATAAGCGATCTGTCATTGTCAACCACATGTATGTGCCAATGTTCACAAGTGAAAAATCAATTATTTCCTATTTTGCTGCCCGTAAGGGTGGATAATTCCATTCGAAATCCAAATATGATCAATTATGAGGTATACCCTATCCAATAATAATAATAATAATATATTTACCAATAAAATGATATACAATAGATATAAAATAGATATAAATAATAAAATGATATAAAATAGAGACAATATCAGTACAGCAGGTAAATACAGGTAACCCACAAAGGGATGAATCCCTGTGCGTGGGTATATAGATATCTTACACATCCATGAGTATATACACCTATACAAATATATACTTACATTCATTCACACATACGTTATACATATATAAAACAAATTTTAAAAAGAATTTGAACATAACATATAGGTATAAGCGGACCGAGGCAGCATATATCACATCAATATCAACTATCAGAAGGATCAAATGTTCTTATATTTATTTTTTTCATTAGTGAATTCATAAGTTATAGGTATTTTTCCTATCGATTGAGCTGTGAATTTCTTCGCTAGGGACAGACTGAAGCCAAACAGTAAATTATTTTTTTGAACTAATTCGTGTCAGTTCGGTAGGAATTTTACCAAGGTAATTATAGCATCTTTGGGTTAGGGTTCTTTCAAATTTTGGTATAGCCGTTGTTTTGGCTTTGTATCTTGTATTATAACCATTGTTATAATAACTGTCTCTATTTAAATTTATTAGAATTTTATTTTTAAGTTAAAAAGGTTAATTATTATTAAAAGCCTGAATGTATTTCTTAGCCTATAATGGTTTACTATTATGCGCTGATGATATAATTGTCTTGCATCAAACGCTCTAGTTTCCTTATATAGTTCTTCAGTTGAGTATGTGAAATTTTTGAAGAACATAATCTTCAGAATCCACTTTTGTGTTTTTTCTAGTTTTTCCAGGTGATTGTTGGTCACCCCTCCCCATGCTGAAATACCATAATTGATGTGAGGTTTCACTGGAGAATTATAGAGGATTTCGAGATGAGTCTGGTTGAAAATCGTCCTCAAAAACTTGAACAGAAATATTAAGCTTCCTACTTTTTTGATTATATACTCGATATGATGGTTCCATTTCAGGTTATTGTCCATTATAATTCCTAGGTATTTGAAAATGTCTCATCTGCATTAACTGTGAGAGTTTATGCAGATAAGACATTTTTCATGCCGTTTTCTTTTTCAGAATTTATTTTCGTTATCGTATTCAGAACAGACATTTGTAAAGTGTAAGTGGGTAAATTAGGGAGATGAAAAACGGATAAAAAATGTCTCATCTGCATTAACTGTGAGAGTTTATGCAGATAAGACATTTTTCATGCCGTTTTCTCATCTCTCCAGTAATTTACCCACTTACAACACTTTACGAATGTTTGTTCAATAAAAAAAGAGTCATCCGAATCGAAGAACCCTGTACAAAATTATGCCTGATAGAATCGGTTAACGGACCAAAATTCAGTGGGTGAATGACTTCAAATGGGACCAACTTAGAAGTACACCATATCCACTGAAAAAAAATCATTGGAATCGAACGTCTCAGTAAAAAGTTATGCGTGATCATACATAAAAAAAAATATACGCGTCGACTAGAGAACCTCCTCCTTTTTGGTTTCGTCGGTTAAAAAACTAAATATTTCTTAAGCTTCAATAAATCATTTCACTATTTGTTAACACTTCTCTATAGATTATGCCATTTGTATGTCTTCAGTTATTCACATACGTTCAACATTTGCGTTAGGAATCTCATTACCGAGTAAGAATTCTTCAATCTGAGACAAAAAAAATGATAAGAATTGACCGTTTGCAAGGGATGACTCCATATTCTTGAATAAAGGATGATAATCATGCAAAGTTCTACAAGGTTAGTTTGAAAATGTTTGTTGCGTAATGAATAAACATTACCCGGCTTCACTCAGGTTGACCACCTGTAGACCGGTTCCTGGGTATTTGTTCCTCATCAGTACAGGGTAGGTTAAACAGCAATGAATATGTCTACGAACCCGAATAAAACAATCAAAATCCATCCACTCCGACCCCGTATTCACTAGCAAGCGGAAGTTACAGAAGAATAAATTGCAACTCTTTCCTAAAGAAGCAGTAGATTTGTTGAAATCTCCCTGTCCAGTTCCTCAGCCATGTGTGATGACAGTAGAGACAATAATGAGAATAAAACTGTCTTATCACATTCTCAAGACGATGAAATATGTTGAAAAGTTATCATAGCTTTCCTATATTAAGTAATTAAAATATTATTTTCTTCAATTATTTTAAGTAAATAATCACTCAAGAAGTACTTTTTTTTCAACTACCAATACCTCTACAAAGCAATATTCAACTTAGAAATTAATTTATAGAGTCTGTGATTTATTTCCAACTTTGAGGGCATGTTGCCCCACTGTGCGACGGTTTGGTTGGAGAATCCAGATCAACGGTCGCTTCCGACATAAATAGTTATTGAAAAAACCTTTTTATAGACAAGTTTTTATTCAAATGCGCTAAAGAGTGAAAAATAATTGCTTTGGATGTGCGACGTAGGTTATTCCCTGAGTTATAGATTCAAAAGCCTGTCTCGCAAAGTTCTCAGTTCCAATACAGAAGCGGCAAGCTTTTGATTCTATAATAAGGTTTTTTTAAATACAGAAGCGGCAAGCTTTTGATTCTATAAAAGTTTTTTTAATTAATTATTTTATTTTGTGCTTTTTAGTAAGTACGCCCTTATTCTATGCATTTTTGTTCATGCATCGTCATTATGAGGCCCTTCTTCCTGTAAGTTCTGAGCTATCTAGTTCTTCAATGAGGAGACCATCTAAAGAATAACTCGTCCGCCATCCTGGAGCTGCCACCTTCAATTTATGAATTCTGATAAAAAATCAATAATCTTCGACTAAATACATAATCTCCGACCTCAAAAACCTCGACATACCATCTTGGAGCCGTCATTTTGAATTTATGAATTTTGACAAAAAAATCATAATCTTCGACCACGAAAACCCCAATTTTGATACGAATCGTACCGTAATTACAAAACTCGTCTGCCATCTTGGAGTCGCCATCTTGTATTTGTGGATTTTGAATAGAAATTAATAATCTCCGACCCCGAAAACCACCACATACCAATTTTGAATAGAATTGGACCATAATCACAGACATCGTCGGCCATCTTGGAGCCGCCATTTTTATTTTATAAATTCATAATCTTAGACCACGGAAACCATACCAATTTTGAGTCGAATCGGACCATGACCACAAATCTCGTCCGCCATCTTAGAGCCCCATATTGGTTTTTTCTCTAACAAAAATTCCATAATGCATTTTCACGGGAACTATAAACACCTGCCAAACCTTAATCGGGCTACTAGAAGTGGGTCAAATTCAACTTGCAAGATTTGATTACAGACAGACACCGGGGCAGGTGAAACAAAATAAAAGCTTGTTCGTCTGGCTTATGATAAAAACGCAGGGGCGTACTGTATTTATTCTCGTAACAATATTCACTGTTAGCGAAATTGCTGATTTTTCATCTTTGTTTGAACGATAACTTGATCTGACTTTTCTTGTTAAATCTACGTAAATATTTTTCACCATTATTATAAAATTCACGAATATTTTGAGAATAAATCTGAAGAAAACGAATACATAATGCAAAAACCTATTCAGTATGAATATGAGAACATGTGTGAGGAATATGTTCCGAATATCCCCGGGAGGAATTCAATACATATTGTAAATTAATATTTTCTCAACACAGGAAAATTGTGTGATGTCTGAGTTACCACCAACAAGAATAAATATGCGCCACCAACGTGGAAGCTCATTGAAGTATTAATTACATTTTCTATGGGTATAACTTTCAATTATGTAACAATTCTCTAAACAGCCTGCGGTTTCATGTTCTTGTCATTCCAGTTGCGTATTCATTTCACTGAAGAAGAAACAAGTATTCTGAACCTTGACGCATCAAAAACATGCCAAGATGATCTATATAGATGAGGAAGCGACGATTGTTCTAGCGCAATAATTGCTGTGCAACCACTTTTCGTGAAGGATATTTTTTTACATTTACTCTATAATAAACGATTTCATTGAAATACTTTTTCGTAGTTGCTGATTCACGGATGATGGTACATTAGACGTTTCTGGTGAACCAGGCAACGGACCACCCTGAAAATTTGATGGAAAGCATATTCGGACATTTCCTACCCTAACTAAAAATATTTTCGGCAACTTCTATTGGAAAGTTTTAGCAACTTTGATATTTCAAATAGAACACCCTCGAATCTATATAATATTATTTTTAGGATATACATCAATTTCCTGACAACTTCTCCTGATATTTTCCCATACCTATCTATTACCGTTTTCGAAATACAGATTCATTAATTTTTTTTCGTCGGATATACAATGATACCGGAATTTAGTTCAGAGTGAGGGAGCTAAATTCCAGATACTTTAATTCAGGGTGGTTCAAAAATATAGTTATTTCGTTTGCTTGAAATTGTGACTTGAAAATGCATTATTTCAAATGGAACACCCTGTATATCATTACTAATCCGGAAAAGTGCTCACATTTGCCGTTTTTATATGTATATTATAACTACGCCTGAACTGGTCGAGATTCTGACTTATGAGCATTTATTTGTGATCATTTTTTGACAGTCTAACAACTATTCAAATTTTGTCATTTTGTGTCATGAAACAATTCCACCTAATCATGTCAACATTACACTGATAATTGCATTCAGTGCAATTATCAATCGCTATGACAACACGATTAAGTTTGACAACTTCATCCCAAATAAATTTCAAAATGTTTTGGCAATGCGAATGTTCAAAGTATAAATGCGCTAATCGAAGGAAAAATTCCCAGAAATACAACATACAGTCACAAATATATTTGGCGAGTATTTATGGAATTTAGCTGCGAACGAGAATATGAATTAAATGAACATAGAAGCTCAGAAGAATTGGCGTTGATACTAAAAGATTGGGCGGTCAATATGAGAAAGAAAGACGGGACCAAATTCTAATGAAGCAACGGTAAGACAATGTGGAACGGTTCGTGCAAACTTTTCCAAGAAAAGTACTATAATGACAATAATATTATGCTTGACCCGTTTAATAAAATTGTATTTAAACCAGCCCGAGATGCCCGCGATGCAATCAGGAAGAAACTACAAGCAGATCCATGTAAACCTAAGTCCAGTTCAGTTTCGTTGAATTTGTCTGAAGTTAACAAAATAATATTGCTATGGGATGAAAATACTCCTGAAGGTCTTATGCGTGAATTTTACCATATTGCTGCAGTAGAATTAGCGTGGCGAGGAGGAGAGGAAGTTGCTTATCTGGTGGATTTTTTTCAAATCGTGAAAAATAACGATGACTCTCCAACAAATCGCATTGAATACAATTCGGTGTTCAGTAAAACGTGCCAAGGTGGTTCTCAAAGCTGTTCAGTAGTAAATGGTTGGTTTCCAATAGTGAAAGACAAAGCTGCCCTGTACGTCTTTTTCATAAACTGATATCAAAACGAGGTGACAATATTACCTCACCACGACTGTTCTTGAAACCAAATGGGCACTGGAAAAATGAAACTGACAAATGGTACGATAATGACCTTGGAAAAAATAAAAGGATGGAAAGGAATTGGTTAAGGAAAGGAAAAAAAAAAAAAATGTGTTAATTGGCAAAAGTGGTGTAGAAGAACAACAATTGCTGAAAACTACTGATCATAGCAATCAAAACTCTATAAACCATACCAAATCTCGATCAAGAAACCACAGCAGGATCATAAATATTATACGTGGTAATAGATCTTCTATAATAGAGAACAGCAACGAATCTAATGTTAAGTTAAATTTTAATAATTGTACTTTCACTAACTGTACTTTCAATAAATAAATAAATGTTTCATAGTGTTGAGTTATACATTTTTTTGTCAAACATTTTTCCCGAATATCCCTCGGACATTGACAAATGCCTCATAATTTTATGACAAATTTCTCAAGCTTCGGCTTCGGGCTGTTACTAAGGAACGAGCTTTCGATTGTCATAAAATTATCTCGTCTATTATCAATGTCCTAGGGATATTACTACTGAAAATGTCCATTGAAAATGATATCTCTATTTGGTTTTTAATAAGAAGGTCATGATTACTATTTGATATCAACGTTGTGTCATAATCGTAATAATATCGACATTTTTGTCTATTCTGAAGTTGAAACAAAATGGAACAAAATTATTCAAACGAAGTTCTTATGAATTTGTTCATTATATTTGGACATTGTAATAAAACAATCTGCAGGACATGTAGAAAGTTCAAAGAAATGTATCCGAATCTACCGCCAATGAACCTTTTTACGAATTCAAAACAATTTCAATGCGTTTGTATCAAACTTTAAAAGCGCCAAGAAACCTGCCTCAACCCGGGACTTCCGAAGACAACCAGATTGTTTTTGGCATATTTTCAAGCATTTCCCGAGTCATCGATAACAAGTGCTGAAGAAGATTTAGGTATAAAATATTCATCAGTTCAGAGAATCTTGCAAAGACATAACATGCATGATTATAAATTCACCAAAGTTCAAGCAATGAGGCTCAAGACCTTCAACAGAGAGTTGAGTTCTGTGAAACAAAAGAAGCCGGATTTCAAGAAAAAATTTGTTTAAATGTTTTCTGCATGTTGATGGATAACCAAGTGAGGTACACGATATACGGGAAGTTATTAAGAGCCAGAAGATACCTAAATATTTTGGAAAATATTGTAGAGAACTTGTTGATAATCTGCCACTCGAAAAATATCGGAACTGATGGTACCAACTAGATGGGCTTCTACTATTGTTCGAGAGAAATGAGCGGAAAAGCTTTTTGACGATCTATGGATAAGGCGTTTCCCAAGTAGCATTTTTGGTGGACCGGACGTAGCTGCCACGGTTCTGGAAAACTTTGAGGTGTTTGACCACAACCACTGCCACGTTATATACATAGTTCTATCACACGGCGGCTACCAAAATGGGGAACACTTTTTTGGTGGCCGTTACGTTCCGATCTACGTTCCTGGACTCAGATAGTCACATTCCAACCACGTTCTGGTTATCTGGCAAAAACGTGGGTATGTAGTGGCCGACACTTGACACGTTAAACAACTGGCTGCGCTTGTGTAATTTATATGTAGCTCAATGTCCTGCAATATATTTTTATAATAGATGTTCCTCATTCTTCTATTTTGCCTGATTCATGTCTAACACTCGATCGACTATAAGTATAAGAATATATAACAAACTATCACGTAAGTAAATATATTGAATTTGGATACTCCTGGTCGGAATAAAATTGAAATGATTAAAAGTTTACTGTGAAATATGGGCTCGATTTTGAGCAAATACCATCTCATTGCTCTTTATTTAAGGAAAACATTATAATTCTGGAAATGACTCGCCTCTGAAATTATGTACTTGAATCCCTTAAACTTTTTTTTTATCAATCTTGGTTACTTGAAACCAATACTTACGTAATGAATTACTACGTTCGATGCAGTACTGACACCAAATAAATATTTATTGAATTTTCGTTCATTCCTCTAATAATGGCGACCCAGCATATTCCTGTAAATAAGGCAGACTTTGGAGAATATAACTTCAAAGTGACATTATCTGAAAAATACCACTCTAAGTTCCTCTCATCATAAGTGGCCAGTAGAACTATATTATTAACTTTTCCACCAGTAGAAAGTGGCGCCCACGTCTTAGGCCCATGACTCACCACTTCAAAGTTATCATCTAAAAATCAAAATTACCAGCACCAAGTAACAATTATCAATCAACAAGTAATGAAAATGATGGCATTTAAACATACCGAATTACCATTTGAAGTATGAATATTAGACAAGCGTACAAGTCATCCGATCCACTTAAATTCACCTTTTGACACGAAATCAAGAGAAATTGGCTATTGAAAACGCATAATCCAATTCAATTTGGATAAATATCATTCACGTTTCACGTAACAGGTGAAACGAACTTTTTGTAAGCCTCAGCAAAATAGTTTGAGGAAAAGTTAGGTTAGCTTTCGTCATCGCGCGGACCAATCTACGGTCACTTGATGCTGAATTTCATAGGTAATTTCAACTTTGTAGCGACTTTCATTACATACGAACTGTGGCAATCACTTATGGATATAGCAAGAACGAGACAACCATCACCACATATCACAATCAAGTGCCTGCCACGTTGAGAGTTTGATGGAAGTTACTAAAACGTCATTGAAACTATAATTCACTTTTTAGTGATATTTGAGTGGTACATGTTGGTTATTTTCCACTTTGAGGTGATTCTGCTCAATGGGGCCTTAATGTTTCAGACACCTCAATTGACATTAACAAGTTATATATTTGTGGAGTAGCTTCCATAGAGAGGAATTACGTGACTACAGCCATGCAAATATAAAATTCCAGTTATTCTCACGATATATTGGTGGATTTAGTGGTGGTTACGTGAAAACCTCCGAGTCGAAGTTGCAGTATCAGTTTTCGTCACTAAGAAACTGCTTGGGTTGGAACCGTGGAATTGACCAGCGAGATTCGATTTTATCTGTGGGGGCGTTATAAAAGAAAAAGTTTATAAATCATCCGTAAATTCGAGAGACGAGTTGTTACAAAGAATTACCCAATCATTTATGATAATTTTTTTTGTCATGTTGATATATTCCATTGTTCACTCCTAGCAGCTAGACATGCTGCTCATTCTATTTTTTGGTGACATGTATAAGGATGGTTCAAAGTTGTACATTCATTGTTTTTCTGTTTTCTTATCAAGTAGAATTATATTAAACCCAATTATTGTATATCAAAGTCAGAATGGTGTATCTATTTTAGTAATAATGATTGTTTTCGGGCCACATATACCTAATTTAATTATTTTTGAATAGTGATTGTACCGAAATAACATGATCTGTGTTTAATGTATTGTGCGGTTTTCTGTTACTGGGTTGTTAACTCAACCTGTTGTGAACCCGAATAATAAATAAATAAAATAAATAATTAAAAAAATTAATAAATTTGATGATTTGTATCCGAATGAAATCAGATCTGCCAAAGCAAAAGCAGTCAACACCCGCATTTTGAAGTGCTTGGAGGAAAACGGCCGGCGTTTCGAACATGTTTTGAAATATTCCACAAAATTGTTTTAGTGATTTTATAATTTCTTTACATTGTCCAAAAGTAATAAAAAAAGTCATAATAACTTCGTTTGAATAATTTTGTTCCATAGTTATTTACTTTTTCAACTTCTGAATGGAAGTAAATGTCGATATTATTATGAGAATGATACAACGTTAATGTCACATGAAAATAATGGCCTACTTACCAAAAACGGAATGGAGATATCATTTTCAAAGGACATTTTCACAACTCGACCAGTTAGCTAAAAGTATGTTACACTTTCATTAACGGCAAATTTCAGCAGCTTTCCGGATTACTAATAATGTACAGGGTGTTCTATCTGAATTAATCAATTTTTAGTCACTTTTTCCAGCAAACTTAATAATTATATTTTTAAACCACCCTGTATTGAAGGAACTGGGATTTAGCTAACGCGTGAAAGCATCCAAGTATCACTTTACTCTGAACCAAATTTTGGTATCATTGTATGAATAAGCTCGAAGATATCAGCATCTTTAGATATAATGTTTTTCGACGAAAAAAAAAATGTTTTGTTTCGAAGACGATTACAGATTTGTATGGGGAAATATCGAGAGATCTTGTCAGGAAACTGCTGTAGATTCTAAAAATAATATTATATACCGGGTGTTCCTTTGAAATATCAAAGTCGCTAATACTTCCTAATAGAAGTGGCAACACCGCATCTTAGTTGGGTAGAGTACTTCCAAATATGCTTTCCATCAAATTCTCAAAGTGATTCGTTGTCTGGTTTACTAAAAACGGTCGTAAGTACCATCCACCGTGAATCAGTCTGTATAAATTTGGTTTTTACATTATCCTGAGCTTTTTTAAAGAACATTTTCTCTAGGCGAAATACGGGACAACTGAATGCTTTAGATGACGTAAGCATAACGGAATGAACAAGCAACATTATACATAAATAACGTGCAGCTGGCCCAAAATATTATGACCTCACATTCTATTGCAACCGTATCCACGTACTTATGAAGTATTTTTATAGATATTCAATTTGTTACAGAATATTTTCCAAAAGTGGAAGTGATAAAACCGGATTTAAACAAATGTAGTTTTCCCATTCGCAACAAGGCGAAAAAGGCCGTGTTGTTCAAGGATGATAAAGTATTCTGATAATAGAAGATTAGCTTGAATTCTTCAACTGTGAAATAGCGATGCGGTTTTTGTATTCGGAAGACATTTCTGCAGAGTAGAAATTCACAATCAGACTCTGTGTTTTCATGAATTGTGGAATAATGGTACAATGTTTTAAACAGCGTTTTGTAGGAATAGAATTATTGGTGTTAAACTTCTGTTCTGTATTTTTTTATGGAGATATCTGAAAGAAATATTAGAGCTACTCAATGATAGACATTTCCACAAACACATCTTGTCTAAGCAAATTAGTTTCTCAACTTCCCGCAATTATCTTCATAACCAAAGGAGTGAAATTTATTTTGATGTACACAGAAGACTGATTATAATCTCTATTGAGAAAACTCTTCAGGCTGAATGATGATAAAAAGGTTTTTTCACTACTGAAGTTGAATACATCCGAATATATTGATACACAAAACCATAATTTATGTTCCATTTCCATCGTTCGAAGAGCCCATTCCCTTGTAATGAAAAATCGAACCAATCACTGCATAGTCCAGCGAGACTCATCTCAGTCAATGTCAATACGATATGAATTATCATCACAACAAAATCGAAAAATATGACTCGTGCCCAGCCTATGTCACTATTGACATATCTCATCAGAATGACCAGTTATTTCAGCCGCTATACGCAAAGCTACACCCTGTTTTGACAGAAGTTGAAATGAAACCCCACATAAATCAAAGCGCAAGAATCCGAGAGCACATTGTATAATTACAAGGTGACTGATCAGTGATTAATAATTTCAGATTTATCATACGGCAGCATTGATCACCATCGCGCCAGTTCTCGAACAGGACCGGACTGGCCACTGGAGTGTGCCAGGTATCGGCGAAGACTTCAAATAACCTTTATGTCGTACTAGTTCATTATTGTGTATTTATTGATCAGTTACCAACTATATAAAGATGCAATAACCATTTATTGATTAGCTCATTAATAAGCTTCATTAACCCAGAACATGCAAATTCAAAGAAATAATTTTATAGTTATTCTAATCCCAATTGGAACGGCAATAAAAATAAGAGCACTACGAGGAGTGTTCATATGCACGGCCCGGCAAATGGAAAATTTATATACTACCAGTATTTTCACTTTCGAATCGTTCCTCGTACAATCATAAAAAGTTCTGGCGCGTGTCTCTAGTTGCCCAGATCATTAGTAAAGGCGCTGTCAAATATATTTGAGGCATAGAAGCTCGGCTAGCTGGATTGGACATCTGTTATCTGAATCCGCATGATTTACGCAGTTCACAATATTTCTTAATCAGTGCCGTATGTTGGTGAGGTTAGGAATTATCCATTGAAAATAATTTTATCAATATGGCTGGAGACCTTTCGAAACAAATGATAAAATTCAGTTGAGATAACATCTGTCCACTTTACATGGGGTGATCAATTGCTATTGTAAAAATAAGTAACTGAAAAAATACCACTGGAAAATAATATACCGACGCCTATGTCAAGGCGGCAATTGGAAAGAGATATCCTTCACGAAATTTTTATGTTGGTCCAATTGAGATTAGAAATACTATACCAAAATTTTAATTTCATTAAAATACAAAATTAAGACCGTACTACATTTAGTACATAAGGTAGAAATAGAACGAAGCATTTCACGTATTCTCCAATGTCACATTTTGAGCACCTTGTTCTCTCATGACAGTATACACACCGAATCTGTTTTGCCTGTGCAATCACAAGATCGTCTAACCGGTCGTAACGCAAATAAATCCTCTGTGTTCTACTCGAATGTAGTTTTTGGAAAGTAGCTTGCTTTTTGTTTTGAATGAGTAATATTGTGGCAATTCGTCTTCTAAAACTTGGGTGATCTGGGACCCCTCCATTACTTTTATGTAATTGCCAAGCGTTCTGAACGCACATGTTAGTGCTGTCGGTGAGAAGAGGAATATACCATTGAATATTATTTTTCTCTTTTTGCGAGTAGCGTTTGACAAGAGTTTCAACTCCTGAAAAATTCGAGCAGAGAGTTACTATGCTGCTGTCGTGCCACTTTACTGCTATTATATTCTGATTTGAAGTTTTCTCATAATCATAGCTTCCGTGCTTCTTTTTCTTCAGAGCATTGGTGTTTATGATGGTATTTCCTACTAATCGGTTTTTTCCTGTGTACCACTTCCGAAAAAAAAAAATTTCATCAGCTCTTCAATCAGAGGAATGGACGTTATCGAGAAAAATTATTGATTTTTTGTCAGAATTCACAAATTGAAGATGACAGCTTCAGGATGCGGACGAGTTGAACATTGAAGAACTAGATATAGCTCAGAACTAACAGGAGAAAGATCTCATAAAGACGATGCTTTAACAAAAATGCATAGATTAAGGCGCTTTCTGAAGGCTTACTTAAAAGCACAAAATAGGATAATTAATTAAAACTCACACACGGAATAATCTACGTCACATATCAAAAACAATTATTCTTTACTTTTTAGTCATTTGAATGAAAGCTTGTCTTTAAAAAGCTTTTTCATTAATAATATTATTAATGGGGTTATTTGAAATCTAAAGTCTACTACAATAGACTAAATAACGTCGATGGATAAAAATATAAAACGGGGCAAGAAATCAATCACATTTCCCCAGAAACGATACAAAACGTTTAAGAAGATATTCAGCAACGCCTCCATTATTATCAAGAAGCAACTGGCGCTCAGTTTGAACATTTGATTTTAAATGTTTCATGTTCTTTTGTTAACTTAGTAACATTAAAAATATAATATTTTTCAATAAAAAATTGAGATGAATTCAAAAAACCTCATATTGCTGGATAGAGAATTGAAAACCCTTTCAATTGAGCCCTCATACGCACCCTCCTCGTTCTATTAAATTTTTCTCCAGGGGGTTGGAAAATGTCATTTTAGAATTAAGAGTTGACGTATTTCAGGATTTTACACATAAATTGTAAATTACGTACAAAATGAATTTTTACTAGGTGAGATATATCACAGACAGACAGCACAATATTCCCCAATGTATTTGATGTGAGCAACTAGTGCGAGAATCTCCTGCATGGTGTTTCAGGAAATAAAATCATTATTGTCATTTCAAGAATTACATCCAATGAGTTAAGACGTCTTCAAATTTTCTTTTTTCAGTCAAGATTATATTCCACTTTGAGCAATGGACTACTTCATACAATTATTATCATTACTATTTTTATAAATAATATTGTCGTGGGAACCCTAATGTTATTCGTTTTCCGGGACCAGACGAGATCCAGTCCGAACCTGCCCCAAGATGCCCAACGATATAAGAGAGGAGAAAGATGATTTATCGCATAGCTAATTTCCTATTCAACCCTCTGGCTAATGAAGGAATGTCCATCGATAAATTCATTTTCGAATTCGGTTTTTATTGTTAAATTATAGTAGCTACATCTGAAAGTAATGTATTACAACTGATGAATATTTATGATATTCTGCAGAACGAAAATGAAATATTGAATGTTTTCAACTCTAGAAATCTGACTATTTCAATTACGCTGATCGAAAACAAAACATCCAATTGTGAAATGTAGGATATAGTCTAGATATTCCAAATATAAGATATTTTTCTAAACATTCCTTTGTGAATCAATCAAATGTAAGTGAGAATATCAAGAAAAAAACATATTTATCAAAGTTACCTTCTGATATCAGTCTTTCTCTTATTTCCCAGGCGAATATTGTAGGATTTTCTCTTTTGTACTGTTCTATTTTCGAAACGACTGCAGGTGTCGCTACTTTCGGTTTACTTCCTCCTATCAGTCCAGGTGGCCTCAAAGTACCTGAAACAAATAAAGAACATATGGAAACAGAAATAGGAAATCCGTAACTATTTTCATATAGCAATTATCAAATCATAACTCGGAGGGAATTGTATTGACAACGAAATTTTTGATAATCGGTGGATGATCTGTTGTTATACATCAGAGGAAAAATACATATAAAACAAGACTCAGCAATCATCCATGAAACAAAGTTGTCAAGCAATCGTTTCATAATTTTATGTTTTCTATATGCCCTTTCTCACTAATTCAGAATATGTAGTCATGTGGAAATAATTAAATCGACTTTCTATATGCCAAATAAACTCACTTTTCTCGACACTATAAGAAATACGATTTTGAAAGACATGACCTACTAGTAGTGTGAATACTAACAACAAACAGTCAAATCATCAAGTTAATATTCATCAAAACTAAAATATAAATAATCAGTGATACAGTAAACAATAATAATATTCAGCATAATTTGGCATAAAATAGGATATAAATATATTTATTAGTGGTTGAATGGTATTGCTGTCTGTACCAAATTGATCAAGTTAGCTTGATTTTAACTAAGAAGAATGGGTGTTAATAAAAATGTTTTTGGTTACAAAAATGTGTTCCACCTTTATAAATTCGTGGCAAAGAATAGCAATAACCTTAAACTAAAAGTGAATTATGTATCAATATGACGTGAACTCTATGCAGAAATTTGAACACCCGGAGCTCATTCAACACGATGAAAGCTATAAAATCCGAAGTTGAGTTCAAAGTTTATTGAAACTGTAGAAGCCAACGTGTTTTATCCTGAACACAAGCGAATTGAAATAGAAACCAACCTGTTTTCGAATGAATTCCAATCTGCCACAAAATCCATCGAAATTACCCAGAAAAAACTGACTTTGGCTACAACGTGTGCGGTCTCCGCAATAAATAGATAATTCTTTATGAATTACCGGTACAATTTCTCACTGATTCGATATATACAATGAGAGTAATAATCTTCGATTTGGTTCACCGGATATTATCACGTATAGCAAAACAAATCGGAGCTGGGCTTCGAAAATCGGTGGACGTAATAAGGCCCGTTGAGTGCTATGACCATGAAGGATTTTTATATCACTATAATGACACAACTTTTTGCCGGGCACCTATTGGAATGCTGAAGCGTGTGGTGAATGTTAATACACACAATATACACTGCCATCAATGATTGCCCATTTTCTGTCCAACATTAAATTGGCGGGTGATAGATTTTTCCTGTATTAATGCATCCCATATTGGTAAAACTTTCCACCATTCCGAACTATCCAACAAATAAGGAAATCTATAGCTATCTCAAACAATATTTTCAAAATATATTTATGGAAAAAAAGACTACAATTAATAAAATCGAAAAATATCTGTTTCATATAACTTTTTATTCTTATGTGAATTATATCGACTGTGAGTCAAGCCAAAAACACTTTATTGCCTGAAGAAGATCATTCTCATTGATGAAGTCATCTACAAGTAAAAAAGAAGGAAACAATAAATATGATGTACCTATATGATGAATGAACTGGTACAAAATACGTATTAAAAATAGAACATAAATGGGACACAAGTAATACAATTGAAATGTTTTTCATACACATTCAACATAACTGTACTGATCAGCAACAGAAATCGTTAAAAAATAAAAAAAATTACTAATGAAAAACCTTTTCAAAGACAAGTTTCAATTTGAGCCGTGTACTAAAACGTACTGTCATCGATGACTCAAACTTATTTTATACGTTTTAGTAAACGGTTTACATAAAAGCTTGCCTTCAAAAAGGTTTTTTATTGGTTAATTTATTTCTTGCTTTTTAGTTAGTTCGCCTTGATCTGTTCATTTCTAATAGGGCATCGTTATCACAAGGTCTCTTCCCTGTAAGTTTTGAGCTGAAAGAATATACACCCATACACCAATTTTGAATAGAAGCTGACCATAATCACAAAACTCGTCCGCCATCCTGAAGTCACCATATGGAATTTATAGATTTTGACTAAAACTTCATAATCTCCCACACGAAAACCACCACATACCAATTTTGAATGAAATATGACCATCATCAGAAAACTCGGCCATCTTGGGGCCGCCATCTTGAATTTATAACTTTTGACAGGAAATTCAGAATCTTCAACCCTAAAAACCCCCATATTCCAATTTTGATTCGGATCGGACCATAATCACAAAACTCGTCTGCCAACTTGGAGCCGCCATTTTGTGCTTATGAATTTTGACATAAATTTCATGATTTCCGACCCCAAAAACCCCCACATACCAATTTTGAATCGAATCGGACTATAATCACAAAACTCGTCCGTCATATTGAATTGATGAATTTTGACCAAAAAAAAATAATCTCCGACCCCGAAAACCCCCAGATACCAATTTTGAATCAAATCATACCATAATTACAAATCTCGTCCGCCATCTTAAAGGCCGCCATTCTGTTTTTTCTCTATCAAAAATCACATAATGCATTGTCACCGGAATTATGAACACCTACCAAATTTCAAATAAATCGGACGACTAAAAGTCGGTCAAAATTCACTTGCAAGATTTCACCATTACAAACGAAATAACAAGTGAAACTTAACAAAAGCTTGTGAAAAATGCAAAAAGTTAATATTATAGTTATCACAATTGAAAATTACCTTTAACACATGTATAATGTAGGACAATATCGATAACACATATTGAAATAGAATCGTGAATAGCTAAACGTCAGACAACAAATTTGAATTTCACAAGTTCTCAGAGTTGAATTGATCTGATGAGTAGAAAGCTTTTTTCAGTAGAAGATTTTTCACGGCATTATTCAATTTATTTTTATTATATATTATTTTAGTCTCATTAGGCAGGTGGTTATATAATTTTTCCCATTATAAATTATGGAGTTTTTTATTTGTTTCGATGATAGAATTGACCAAGCTTAATTGAATTTTTGTCTAGTGTATATTGTGGTATCTTTTTTATTTACTGTATGGAACACAGTGTTTCTAAAATCAAAATGCAAGTTATTGGTAAAATTTTATGTTTCATAACAAATGGCTTACAGGACTCCCGGAATTTAGCTTTGCATGTGTACCTTTATTTTTTCTCTTACATATTGAAACTCAATTCATTCACGTCCCATTTCTTAATTGATTTATTAATATAAGACTTATTCGGAACATATTCTAAAATGTTCTCATCTATTTAGGAAATCCAAGAAACTGTAAAAAATATCGAGAAATGTCGACTGTTGTAGATCCTCTGAACATTGAAACTGGAAACATTGAGGTTGACTATCTCGAAAATCAATGAAGGGATTTGAAATAATTTAAAAAAAAACGTATGTTTTTATCAAAAAACGGTGAGGTCGCTGGGTAGTACGATGAAGGAAGACAATTTCTTATACGAAAAATAAAACTCGTCTAATAAAAAAACAATAAAACATTCTATTCAGAAGTTATTGGATGAGTGTTCAAAGAATTGGGAGTACTCAATCAATTGAAATATTTATGCTTTAAGTCAGAACTCATTGTGAAATTATTTCAACTTGTGTTTGAGCAAAATACGGTTGTCTCGAGAGGTACAGGTGCAGAAGTGCGTTCTCCATTTCAAAAGATATTACCTGAATATTGAAATAGACATTCTGAATATAGAAGTACTGGACAGTTATGATTTGGACATTATGGTGTTATGACTCAAATGGGATATCCTGTGCAAAGTCGGTTGAGTAGAGCAGCTATAAGCTGGACTTCGCCGATGATAAATAAAATAAAGACCTTTTATTATTATTAATTACAAACGGAATTGCTTAGTTTATCAATTACTTTTCTCGCGAGTTTGGATTGTTCGATTTAAAGCTTATGAGCAGTGTGAGGATCATTAAATCCACGAACTCCAGATTTGTAACAATATTAGGTACTCCAAACAACTGAAACATGAATGTTGCACGAAACATTTATGTCTATAATTGTACCAGATATCTCATATAACTCCAACTTCAAAACTCCAAAATTGAAGGAAATACCTGTTTATTTCCATTTTCAGCTATTTCCAAAATAGCGGACGAGTTTTGTGATTATGATCCGATTCGATTCAAAATTGGTATCTGGAGGTTTTCGGGGTCGAAAATTATGAACTTTTTGTCAAAATTCATTGATTCATGATGGCGGCTTCAAGATGGCGGACGAGTTTTGTGATTATGATCCGATTCGATTCAAAATTGGTATGTGGGGGTTTTCAGGGTCGGAGATTATGATTTTACCTGTATATTGAATAGAAAATCTGAATACAGAAGTACTGGACAGTTATAATCTGGAAATTATGGTGTTATGACTCAAATGAGATATCCGGTGCAATTACAAACGGAATTGCTTGGTTTATCTATTACTTTTCTCGAGAGTTTGTAGTGTTTGATGTAAAGCTTATGAGCAGTGTGAGGATCATTAATTCAGTAGGTTTTTAAAGCCACGAACTCCAGATTTATAACAATATTCTCCAAACAACTGACACATGAATATTGCACGAAGCATTTATGTCTATATCTGTACCAGATATTCAATTTTTTCAATTTATTTTTTTTGAATTTTTTTTTTTAATTCAATTTCAATTTATTTGTAAACCATAATAACAAGATATTTGTATACATACAATTTATGACGGTTATCCTTTATAACTCCAAGGGTTCACCTAAGCACTCAAGGTGCTTGTTTTGTGCAGCTCCTTGGAATAATTCAGGATATATATTAGGTAGATAAAATGAATGGTATACATATTAATATATTATTTACAATGAAAATATGAATAATTGGAATTCCTGCTGAAATCGATACTAATTCTAGTTTATTCTCTTTTTCCTTTCTTGAGAATGGTTGATGTGGTAAGGATCCATATCTTTATATAAAAATGTATATTACACGTTAAGGTTCGTTCATATATCCTCATACTTACACACACGTGTAGACACATATATACACATATACATATATATATATACATATATATATATATACACATATATACACACATACACACACATACATACCTACATACATACATACATACATATACGTAAGTTTTTTTTTTTTATAGTAACTTCAGTAGTGTTAGATGGTTAAGATTGATGAATTGTTTTATTTCAGTTTTATATTTGTTAAATGAGCGGTTTTCTTTCAAACTGCGATCGAGTGTATTGTAAAATTTAGGACCGAAATAGAAAATTGTTCGTTGTGTATGAGTTTTTTTGAAAATGGGTATTATTACGTTCAGATTTTCGGTAGATCTAGTATTCTTTATATTTTCGCTATGGTAAAGATATTTATTAGTATACATCCAAATAAGACAATGGTAGATATATATACATCTTATGTTATATAATTTAGTTTCTTTATAGAGCTGTTCTGTTGAGTAAAGCTTTTTTTTCGAAGAATAATTTTTATTATTGTATTTTGCATGGCTTGGAGACTGTGCAGGTTGCAGTCAAATATACCACCCCATACGGAGATACAGTACCTAATAACTGATTCCGCCAAGGATCTGTATACAGTCATCAGATTTTTATGTTTAGGATTTCTCTCAAATTGTACATTTTGTAAGTAAGCTGGCGGAGTCGCTTTGTAACATATAGGGCATGTTCGTCCCATCTCATATGCTGATCGAGAACTACACCAAGATATTTTATCTTTGATTCTTTTTTATCGAAGGGCAATCACATTGTTTCTTCTGTGGACATTCAGAGGTATGTATTTTAGAATGTTTTCGATTGGTTGATCGTTTTAAGAAGTGTGAAGCAAACAAATTTGGTTTTATTCAGATTCAAACTGAGGAGATTATAGTTAAGCTCATATCTGGATATCCTTCAAGCCATTTGATGTTTTTGATATACTTGTTGCCATGTTTTGCCAGAAAAATAATCGCCGTGTCGTCTGCATATGAGATAAGGTTATCAATAGATTTTATACAGCCGATACTGTTTATATACACTAAAATAATATCGGCCCCAAAACTGTCCTTGTGGGACACCAACTGTGATTTCTTTGGAGAACTGAGTTCACTGTCGATTTTGACGCTTTGTTTTCTGTGAGATAGATAATTTTACAAAATGTTTAATGTTGGCCCACGAACACCGTACCTATAAAGTTTGTCTATTAGGTCGTCATGTGACACTGTATCGAGGGCTCTTAGCCAAGTCTAAGAAAACTGCCAAGCACTTATCGGAATTTTCCAAGGAGTCAGTGATGGTTTTCGTAAAATGAATGACAGCTTTTTCTGTGTTCGAGTTACTAATAAAACCAAATTGCTTTTGTTATCACATGATGAAATTCGAAAAATTTAACTAATCGATTTTTTAACGTGTGTTCAAAAATTTTGGCAAAATTACTTATTACAGAGATGGGTCGGTAATTCTGAAAGTTATTTTTACTGCCTGCTTTATGGACTGGAGTCACTACTGATTCCTTCCATTGCACTGGAATATTACCCGTTTTGAAAATTTTATTTATAATGTTTACTAAGGTACTTACAATGTACTGATAAATAGTTTTTATTAGGTTCGCTGGTATCTCGTCCGGCCCTGGCGCACAATTAGTTTTCATGTGGGAGACAATGTTGAATATTTCGTTTTCCGTAACTGGTTCCAACAGTAACGTAGGGACCTATAGATTTGTCATTCAAAAGTCTTCGGGTAGGTTATCAGGCTTAGTAATAGTTTTTGCCATCTCTTTTCCGACATTTATAAAGTAATCATTAAATGCATTGGCTTTCGCCTTGTTATTAGATAAAACTTCCCCATTGGAACCTAACATATTGATAGAGCTGATTGTTTCTCTTTTTATCATTTTATTCGAAATTTCATTGATTATTTCCCACGTCTTTTTATAGTTACTTGAGTTTTCATTCAACCTCTGTTTATAAACTTATCATATGAACTTTGGGAATCTTCGCATTGTAAAACTTCAGACCAAGTTTCATTGGTAAGAATGTCTTCCAATTTTTTATGGTCAATTTTTTTAATAGTGATGTTTTCATGCTTGGTTCGGGAAACTGTATTATTTTGACTAACCTTGTGTATACACAAGGAAGTTGTGTAATGATCAGATAGACTAGTTTCAATAATTGAGGAGTTGAGAGAATACTTTTGTGGATTAGTGCAGTTTCTAACAAAAATGTGATCCAGATTACTCTTTGAATTGTTGGTTATTCTAGTCGATTCATTTATGTAAGAAAGATAACCATTTTCTGTTAAAATGTTTATATAATTATTGACTTCGTTTGAGAGCTTGTTATTCAAATTTATATTAATATCCCCTATGAAAATTTCAATTTGGCAATTTGATAAAGTTGTGAGGTATGCCTTCAAATCCTCTTGATACACCTGAGAATTTGTTGATGGTAGTCGATATGACGCAGTTATCCCAATTGTTGTATTGAGAACTGGTAATGTTACTCTTAATAGATTTGTTTCACTTATTGGGGTTAGGAATGCATTTGTAGAGATTGTATTTTTAACATATATGATTAGGCCATCGTTCTGATTTCTTTTTGATTCGTTGTAGTAGATTGTGTAATTTGGAATTGAAAAATCACTTACCACATCAACATTCCATGTTTCAGAAAGTATAATAACATCTATATTATCCGATACTTCTTCGATGTACACAAGTAGTTCATCCAAATGTTTATTGATACTTCTTATATTCAGATGAAAGATACCGATATAATTCGATCCAACTACATTTCCATAATCTGTGATGCAATCATGTAAGGTGGAGAAAACTTTTGATTTTATTTCTTCTTGGTTATCGAGGATGTCCAAGAATTTTTTTTTTTGGCCTCCAGCAAAATAAAAAAAAATTAAATTAAAAAAAACTATGTACCTACTAAGAAAAGAGAAATTGCAGGTCAGATTGCAAGAACAATAAACAATTTTTTTTTTTTTTGGGCCTCCAGCAAAATAACAAACTGTATAACACACGCTACTATGGAAATACTTTACGAAAGTCATCGTTGCATCTAATGATATTAATCTTATTGTCAATATTCACAAATATTTTTCCGCCTTCTGTCCATACGTTTTTCAAGGAAGTTTTCTCGATGGCTTTTGTTAACATTTCAACACGGAGGCTTGTGAGATCTTCTCTTATGACGACACCTGTTCCTTTTAACAATTTTTTTTTTATGGTATATTTCCTGTCTCTTGTCGGAATTCTTCAATTTCAGGAAGATTCCTCTCGGTTTCCTTGTATTATCATCTTTTCCAATCCGGTAGCAGAGGTCTATATCCTTTTCTTCTAGATTGATATCCAGCTTAGAACGGAAAAAGGTGATAAGGGCTTGGCGAGTATTTCCTTGTGTATTTTCTTGTAAGTTAAAAATTCGTAGGTTATTTTTTTTCATTTCCTGTTCCATGTTGTCGAGTTTATTACGAAGCAATTCATTTTCACCTATTACTTTCTTCAGAGAACCTCCTAGTATTTTTATTTGTGATTCATTATCTCAGATAACCATTACGTCAAAACTCCAAAATTAAAGGAAATACCTGTTGATTTCCATTTTCAGAGAAACTGTGCTTCTGCTTCCGTGCCTCTCTGGAAATAACCGTATTTTTCTTAAATTCTGATCGTTGGGGTATTTTTTTACAAGCTTTTATTTAGTTTCATTTGTTAGTTCGTTCGTTCGTTAGTTCGTTAGGGTCAAATCTTGCAAATGAATTTTAACCAACTTCTAGTCGTGTGGAAAATTTGAAATTTGGCAGGTGTTGATAATTACGGTGACAATGCATTATGGTTTTTGTCATAGAAAAAAAAATGGCGGCTCCAAGATGGCGAACGAGATTTGTAATTATCATCCGATTTCATTCAAAATTTGTATGAGGCGGTTTTCGGGTTCGGAGATCATGAATTTTTTGTCAACATTCATAAATTCATGATGGCGGCTCCAAAATGACGGACGAGTTTTGTAATTATGATCCGATTCGATTCAAAATTGGTGTGTGGGGGTTTTCGGGGTCGGAGATTATGAATTTTCTGTCATAATTATAAATTATATGGCGGCTTTAGATGGCCGACGAGTTTTGTGATTATGATCTGATTCGATTCGATTCAAAATTGGTATGTGGGAGTTTTTGGGGTCGGAGATTATGGAATTGTTGTAAAAATAGATGAATTCAAGATGGCGGCCTCAAAATGGAGGACGAATTTTGTGATTATGGCCCGATTCTATTCAAAATTGGTGTGTGGGAGTTTTTGAGGTCGAAGATATGATTTCTTTCAGCTCAAAACTTACAGAGAAGAGACCTTGTGATAACGATGCTCTATTAGAAATGAACAGATTCAGGCAAACTAACTAAAAAGCAAAAAATAAAATTACTAATAAAAAATATTTTTAAAGACAAGCTTTTCTTTAGCCGTGTATAAAATAAGTTTAAGTCACCGCTGACAATGATTTAATTATTTTTTTTTATTTATTAGGTTTCAAAAGCTTGTCGCGCGAATTGTCACATAAAATTAATACTTCGACAAGTTTTACTTACCAACCAATCATTGTCAATGAAATTAATTGGTACCTACTTTCATGAACTCTTGCACGACAAGCTTTTTGAAACCAAATAATCAACAAAAATAATTAAATAATTGTCTGCGATGACTAAACTTATTTTATACGTTAAGTCACGGCTTACATAAAAGCTTGTCTTTAAAAATATTTTTTTATATTATTTTATATATCGATTGGTCATCATCTTAACACTCACCCAATAACACCCTGAATAACCTTTGAATTAAACGGGTGTTTTATTTTAGAGTTTTATTTTGATACCTCATTTGAAAACTAGTTCGATTCTAATCGAAACAATTTTATTTTTCAAAATCTATTCGTTGGTTTTCGATACATTTAACTTTTTCGTTGTACTCCAGTGTATCCCTCTTTGATGTTCAAAAGTATAAATCAATGAATATTTCAGGTAATTTTTTCACCGATTTTCTCGATATTTCCTGAAAGGTAATTTGTACAAATAATATTAAGAGAGGTAGGTGTACCTGATGCCACCCTTGAGATCACTTGAGATCTCATCAAACATTATATACCTGTTTGCCTTTTGTCTCAAATAGGATATTTATGTGAAGAAATAAGTTTTTGGTTATGTCTTCGAAAACTTTTGAAAACTTCAATGACGAATATCTTGAAGAGAAAGGGGGCATTATTTGTTCTTCATAAAGAAATATGTGAAATCTTGAGTTGTTCGAGAATTTTTCCTAAAAATGTTCCATTTTGAAAACATTAACGTCGAAAATATCAAAAACTTATAAACTGTTAACAAAAACTAAAACAGTCATAACCAGAATTGAGAACCACGGTGAAATGCCAATCGGGAAACAGAAAAAGAAAATCTTTTGTATTAGAAGATATCTCCCCAATAATGAAGTATTTTTGGAGTGACACATTTTTAATGATACATGCGGTATATGTATGTGGAACTGGGAAATTTCAAATTGATCTCATATATTTCTGTATTCACTAAAGTACTTCTGATGAAAAATACGAGAACTAATTGTTTGGCCTTAGAGTGAACAAAAATGATCACGTATTTCATGAAAAGTGTAAAAAATAATTAGTCTATAACTCTTCTCTCATCACGATGACACTGGCTGAAAAGTGTCACTAATTATTTCCATGTAAATCAGCATGCGACTATTCTCTAGTTTGGTCTGGAATTCGTGAGTAAGTAACTTCAAGATATTCTGAAAATTGGCCTAGTTAGTCCAATAGACTGAAATTTCCAAAGACACACAACAGTAATTCTAGGAAATAATTATTGTAACTCGTCAACGTTCATCGGATCATTCCAATTACACAATTACGATAGTGAAATATCCAACAACATATGTATGATGTTGAATTAATATGATTTAGCGATCATGTGAAGGCATGGTATTTAAAATTGTTACAGATCTAGATTATGGTTTTCTCCCGATTATTACATATTTGCCATAAGGTATGAGATACTTTTATCATAGTTGGTGATCATGTCGGAATCACTATATATAATTCATAGAAAATCGTTCGCAGAAATAATTCCATGATGTTGTTAGTTCAGTTTACTATGAATCACTCAAATCCCAAATGATTCCAAACACCTTTAAAAAAACTTTTATACAAAAAATTAAACCGCGAAAAAATCAACTGAAAAGCAAAAAATGAAATAAACCATTATAGTCTTAATGATAATTGAGGTCCTAAAATTGTGACTATCTGATTTTGATTCGGCGCCAAACAAACAATTATCGAAGATCATTATATTACTTTGAAGAAGTAATCACAACGCCGCTATGCATCTCCCTGCCATTATTTTACGCCTTACCTAATTCAATTGCGAGTTTGTTTGGCGCCGACTCAAAATTAGTTACATTAGTTTAGGAGCTCAATTATCATTGAGACTAAAACGGTTTATTTATTTTTTGCTTTTCAGTTGATTTTTTCGTCGGTTTAATTTTTTGTTAAAAAGTTTTTATTTTTCAATTTTTTGTGGCTGAAATCTACTAATTACTACCCACTTATTTTTTTATTGTTTCCAAAATACTTACTTACCTAGCTTACTTCAACTTTTAACTGTTGAATAATGATTATCACTTTAACTATTTATTGTTATATAATATACATTATTTTGAAAGTTCTGGTTAGTTGATTCCATCACTCTGTATTTAATTCCATCCTTTCATAGAATGTTATTATTGTGACGGATGTAGGAGGATCTGTCATGTCAACTACATATGTGTGCCAATGTTCACAAGTGAAAAATCAATCATCCCCTATTTTTCTACGCATAGGGGTGGATCATATTTCAAATAGAAATATGATAAACTATGAGGTATACCTCATCTAATAAAAAAAGAATCATCCAAATCGGAGAACCAACTACAAAGTTATACCTGATAGAATCGGTTAACGGACCAACATTCAGAGGGTGAACGATCAATATCCTTCATTTTGCTACCCTTAGGGATGGATTTTTTGTTCAAATTCAAATGGGACCAACTTCGAAGAACACCCTATCCAATGAAAAGAGAATCATCGGAATCGGACTCTTCTGTGAAAAGTTATGCGTGGTCATACATAAAAAAAAAATATACGCGTCGAATAAAGAACCCCCTCCTTTTTGGTTTCGTCGGTTAAAAAACATGGAATGATTATAGCTGTAAGAATATTGTGAAAAAACACTCGAAATTGCGTCCTTTGATAATTTTAGGTGGTTGAGGGCTTGTCCGATGAGGACCAATGATTATTATCTAATTGTCCGCAACTTTGTTTTTATGTATAAATTTCTTCAGGGCCTATAAATAAATTATAAAATAGATAGAATTATAAATGTGAACGCGACAAGAGACTAACGGTAAACTTGGGGTCATATGAACTAGTGAGGAAAGAAAAGATATGTAGCTTATAAAGAACCATACCGTTCCTTCTCCCACTCGTTCATATGACCCTAAGTTTGCCGTTGATTTTTTGTTGCCTTCATATTTATCATTCTATCTGTATTTTATAATTATTTATAGGCGCTTAAGAAGTTGACACATAATAAACGAAACGTTAGATGAAAATTAGATAATAATTATTGGTGCTCATCCAACAACCCCTCCACCACCTAATATGGTGAAAAAATTCGAAGACATACAAATTAATGTGCTCTGACAGTCTCAATAAGAACTGACTCAACTTATTTTTTCTAATGTTCATTTTCTCAATGGAATTTATGCATGTGCGATGAATGAGTGAACAAACGTTCAGTTGACCAAGGAAGTGACTGCGATCAATTGATGTATGTACCCTTCTGTATAATATCGACAGTCGTGGCAGATGTCTTTCGATTGAATTTATCGGTCCTTGGTGTAAACACAATAGCACATTTGGCAGGTGTTCTTGTGTTTGCAAAAATCTAAGAGTTATTGACTGAAATTCGGAAATAATTAACATCATCTGTTGCGGTGATCTAGAAAAAACGATAGTCTGGTTGATTATATTGAGAAGATATACTGAAATATACAGAATATATTCTATTTTTGGTTCACTTTTCAACAGAGGAAAAAAAGAAGGAGGTTCTCTAGTCGACGCGTATATTTTATGTTTTTTTATGTATAACCACGCATAACTTCTCACAAAGTAGTTCTATTTCGATTATTCTTTTTTCATTGGATTGGATTGGAAAAAAATCACCCAGTGAATTTTTACCCGTTAACTGATTCTACCAATCATAACTTTGTACTGGGTTATACGATTTAGTTGATTCATTTTTATTGGATAGATTATACTTCAGAGTTGGTCATATTAGAATTTGGAAAGGAATAATCCATCCTTAGGGTTGAAACATAAGGGATGATTAATTTTTCATCTGTGAACTGATTCTATTGAAACTTGGCACACATATGTAGTTCTAATTACCGTACAACATAATGGATACTGGAATCAATTGAGTAGGTAGTTATTAGTGGATTTTATCCACAATAAATTAAAAAATAGAAACAGAAAATAAGACCGACGAAAAATCAATAAATATCCAATAAAACTGAAAAGCACAAAATAAAATAAACCTTTTTAGTCTTAATAACAACTGAGCTCCTAAACTAATATGAGTAACCCATGTTGAGTCGGCGCCAAACAAACAATAAACAAAGATAATTGAAAAAAATATTTTTTTAATATTTTTCGTCGGTTTTATTTTTTATTAAAAAGTTCTTTGGATATTCAATTGTGTTCTCCCATGCATTATTTTTCAGCAGGAGACTGGAGGGGATAAAACTGTTCTACTTATCCAGTGAAGTCAACAACTACAGCGAATCAATGAATGGAGATATATTATTGTTTTTGTATATTATGAATATTTTGGGAGTACCTCATAAAATATCCATCACTATATTGACGAGATTCCGAATGATTGAGAATACTTCTTCCGATTGATTTCATTCACTGTGTGAGTAAGATTGTTGCTGTGTGAAGATAGGGGCTCATTGAAAATACTCTTTGACTATGATGAAGTGGTAACTGATGCTATTCCTCGGGATGGATTGAGATGATAATTTATTTATTTTATTTATTTGGTACACCATTCAACAGCCGAAGCCAATTACAGAATGGGAAATATACATTCAGGAAATGTTAAACAGACTTAAACCTAAAGTACAGACATATACAGAGATAATCCTAATGTACATGAAATAAGACAATTTATTCCAACAAAAGTAAATAATAAGAGCAATGATGTGTATGAACTGAAAAAAACTCAGTGAGAAAAAAGTTCATACACATCACAACAAATATGAAACTATATTATATGTTCAGTGAGAATCATTATGATTGCAAGATAGCTATTTTGATGTCAGTTGGCTTGCAGTTGAGAATATCTACGTTATTCTGGATTGACAAGTAATCAAAGCATATTTTGTACATAGGAGAGCGTGTAAGTACATTTGTTTGAGGAAAGGGGAGGTAAAATGTATTACTATTACGTACAGGTAGCCTGGGAACATGCAACTTTATATGTGAAAGTAAGTATGGACAATTAATTATAGAGAAAATAACCTTGTGCAAGAATAATATACCTAGGTATTTACGACGATTGTCTAGAGAGTGAACCTGGAATCTCAAAAGTAGCACTTCATGCGGAATACCTTGGTTTGGATAGAATCCATCACACTTAAAACTAATGTACTTCAAGAATCTTCTCTGAATATTATCTAAATTTATGACGTGTATGTTGTAACAAGGATTCCACACGACACAGCAATACTCAAACCTTGATCTCACAAGCGCATTGAAAAGGAGTAAGTGTTGATATCAGAAAACCATTTGGAGTTTCTAATGATGAAACAAAGGATTTTGAAGCCATTTGAAACAATTGTATTCACGTGATGAGTGAATGTGAATTTTTCGTCAAAGATGACCTCCAGATCTTTGAATTCTGCCAATTTTTGCAAGATGTTTCCATTTATTGTATAAGGATATTCGGTGGGTGATTTTTTGCGACTAAAGGAGACAAAATTGCATTTTTGTATGTTGAGAGAAAGTGAGTTCGCTTCACACCATAAATCTAATTTTTGGATATCTTTTTGTAGGTAACTGCAGTCGTTCACATTGGAAATCTGACGAAACAATTTACAATCATCTGCATATAGTAGAATTTCAGAGTCTAACTCAAGGCAAATGTCATTTATAAAAATAATGAATAGCAAGGGACCTAATACAGATCCCTGAGGAACACCAGAGGTGGCTATTATTTCGACAGATTTAAAACCGCGGTATTGAACTCTTGAACGTCTTTCGGTTAGATAAGACTCCAAAAAAAGTGTAAGGTTGTCACTCAAACCAACCGAACTCAGTTTTTTGAGAAGTACACCATGGTCAAGCCTGTCGAACGCCTTTGAAAAATCTGTATAAATGACATCAACCTGGGAAGACATATCCAAAGCTCCTGCTATGTATTGAGTAATGCATGTAAGATTACTTGTGGTCGAACGACCCTTAACAAATCCATGCTGATTATCGACAATCTGACATCTCACATGTGCATATATAATATCATATAAGATCATTTCGAAGAGTTTACTGAAGTTGCATAGTATAACGATTGGTCTGTAATTATCAATCATATGTTTGTCCCCCTTTTTGAGAACAGGACATATTTTACCATATTTCCAGACATCCGGAAAACAAAGTGTTGTCAGTGCTAGATTGAAAATGATGGATAAAGGTTTAGCGAAGCTGACAGCACAGTCTTTCAGGAGAAATGATGGAATACCATCAGGTCCCGTTGTCATTTTGGTTTACATTTTTTAAAGACTTCAGGACATCATCTTCAGTTATTTTAGGATGGACAAAGTTGGTATGTTGAAATTATTAGTGCTTTCAGATTGTCGATAATTGGATGATCTGATGAAAGCAGATTCAAAGTAGGTGGCAAAAGCATCGACTATACATTGGGGATCAGACAGACTACTATTTTCATAGTTTAGAGAATCAGGAATAGCTGAGCTGCTCCTAATTGTATTCAGATAAGCCCAAAATTTGGATGGATCATCTCCTAGATCTTTCTCCGCCGTTCGAATATAATTGGAGTGTGCTATGGCGATATTTTTCTTTATATCTCTGCGAAGATTTTATGCAATTCGAAAAATTCAGTGTTACCCGTTGATTTATAATTGCGTAAATACTTGTCCTTTGCTTTCAAATTTCTTATGATATCGCCGGTAAACCAAGGTGGGTAGGAAGATTTTTTACCAACTGTTTTGGGAACGCATTCTGTTAAAATATTATTTAATAGGTTGTAGAACCTATCGCAAGCTATATCTACGTTATCATTATCTTCCAAAAAAGTCCAATCCGCATTGAAGAGCATGTCATACAATTGAGGAAAATTTGCTTTCCTAAAGTTGAAGGTTTTCATTGTATTCGTTTTGAATGTTTAGGTTTCAGACTGAAGGGGATAGAAAATTCTAGAGCAGGATGGTGACATCAATAGGAACGAGAGGAAAATAATGTTGATATTGTTCAATGAAAGATGGTGAGTACTTTAAAACAGCTTCTCAGACCATCAATTTCAATTCCTTTGATTTTTTTTATAATGATAGTAATACTCTAGAAATAACAACCATAATGAAAGTAAACGAAATTAATCAGATTTGTAGTATTGTCGCTAACCATGAAGTACATATTCTATTTCATAGATGAAATTATTCAGAGATTTCATGAATGAGTCAGGGATTTCCGTTCGAATAGAAAATTTTGTGAGATAGAAATTTCTTTTCAAATCTACAATTTTTGTCGAAGTAAGGTATTTCTGTAAAATCAGGTGTTATGAAACAGTAAGTGTCATGACAATATCAGTGACAAGTTTTTCATATCAATGTAATATTATTTTTAGTTTAAATTTTTGGACTATTTGCAAGTTTTCCATCCATTTTTTTGTTCAATGTTGGTCATTTGCAAAATATGAATTTTCTAAGAGTGATAATTCCATTTTTTATTCCAACCACCATTTTCATATAATATAATTGTCTTATTACGTTCAAATGTGAATCAATCAGCCCATCCCATTCAATGATATACCACTTCAGAGTACGATATTTTGAGACATTCTTTGGGAAGTTGAAAACGACATAAAAAGCCACGAATTTTCTTCGTTTGGGAGTATATTTGCAAATTCCATATCACGTGTCGATTAACGATCACACCCCATTACTTGGTATAATCAGCTCCACTGGAATATATATTCTGAAGTTATTTACTGATGATCCCATGCCAGGAAGTAGGTATTCTGTTTTATCCACATTCAGAGTTAATTTATTTTACTGAAACCAGTGCGGATCTATCTAAAATTTCCGTCTTTTTTTTTGTCAATTCTTCTCTTTTTGTTTTAATTCCTGAACTCAGTTCCACTGGATTACTGGTTGATGTATATCTTGATGATAACTGGACCCAGGATAGTGCCCTGTGGGATACCGTGAGTAATTTTTTTTTGGATTGGTTTAAGCATCAATGTTTACAATTTGTTTTCGAGAGATGATATTTATTGAAATCATATCGTTTGCTTCGAATTTTTTAAAGTATTTTGTAACAAACAGGGTCGAATGCTGTAGAAAGATCGACAAAGATACATAGAGGATTAGTAATTATCAAAAGACTTATAAATATACTAGTATTTCTGTTTCCATGAAACATGGTATTTTCCAACGGAAAGAGAGATTCATTTTTATTTATTTTTTCTAGAACCCTTGCAACGTTCGAAATCGAAGATATGGGTATGTAATTTGACGTTTGTTAGCGCTTGTTAACAAAAGATTCACGACACCAATATGAAAAATATTTGGGAAATCCCATTCTGAAACAAAAGTTGATCATATATGTCTGTGGATATACATATATCCTATGGAATTATTTCCAATCAAAGGAAGTTCATGTATGATTATAATGATATCAATAACGAAAAACATCACCCTGCAATAAGGATCGATCTTTTTCATGTCAGTTCCATGTTATGAAACAGCTGGGATACGTCTTGTGTTCTACCGGTTTCCACTCATAACCTTAAAACTCGGATATTGCAAATTGAAAAAGTTGAGTGTCAATATCGCTACCTGCAATTTCATCAATCACGTATTCCTGATCAATATGCATAGGGCATGATTATCTCTTTTCCCATATGGTCAAAGAACCGATTCGGATTGTACATTCTCCTCTTTGGATTCCTTTGATGCCTTCATTGGCTTATAGTGAGGCGGCAAACTGGTAATTCACAAGTCCAGTTCTTTGTTATTCGTCTCTGTAGTTGTCTGATGTTTTGTGTCCGGCCTATAGTGATGTAAATTTGTAGAGGACTGATTGAATTTTGTTGTACTGCAGTAATTTTTCACGTCTCTAGAGATCTATATACCATGATTCCCATGGAACTATCGTGAAGCTTTCTGGAAGAAAAATGAAAAAAAAATCCGATACATTACTTCTTTGAAACAATTCTGGTTATACGAAAAAAAAGTTATTACCCAATAAAATATTGTAAAATGATTTTTTCGATTAATTTACAACAAAAATATGGATAATCTGAAGGATTAATATTATTATATTACTGATCCAATCCATTTACGAATCTCGCTTTCTCCTTTATAATCTGCTGTAACAATTTTAGCTCCATTGTGGATAGCCAACACAAAATCTGCCACAATTTTAGTGGGACAAAACAACAGAGAATATTCACTACAGTCACAAATTCGAAACACTTTTTGAATGTTTCTGTTGCTCTGTCTGGTAGCACACAAAACAATGATGGTACAAAATGACCATTAAGGCAGCCATGTATGCTGAACAACTGCAAGATTATTTTTTTTCGAAAATACCTCCACATAATTTTTTTGGCTTAACACTAATATATTGGAATCTTCAACATGTAATTCTTTCGAAAATTCATTGTACTATTTTTCAAACTCACGAAAAATATTGAATATTATGGAATCAAGAGTTCATGAATCACAGCTATCTACGTTTATTTTCAAACCTTTCTTGACTTGACCGCCCGGTCAATTTCTAAGGTGTGTCACAGCTGATTTTTTTTTGGTGTCCCACAGCTTATTTCTTTTTACTCTGTACCTTATTGAAAGCGATATGTTTGGTGGTTAGAAAATTGTTAGATAAAATGGAATCGCCCGCTGGAAGTTGTCCTCCTGAAGTATATTTTTCGGAATGTTATTATTAGGAAAATTGTATCTTGTTTCTATAAATTTTTCAACTTGTGGTCATCAACTCTAATACTGTTTCAATATAAAGTGTACGGGCAGAATTTATAATGATGCTATAATTTAGAATTTTCAATAAATAGCTCAACATATATTTTTTTCATATATTTGTAATAATCGAAAGAAAATGAAAAACAGTTGCACTTATTCAAGATGTTATGAAAATTTTTCTCCTGGAAAATGGTGATCAATTCAAATCATCTCAGGATAAAGCGATAATCGACACATGATAATCAGTGTAATTAGTGTAAAAAGTTTTTTCAAATGAACATGGCATATGTAAATTTCAAAACTCTAATAAAGCAATAATCGAAACATGATAATCAGTGTAATTAGTGTAATAAGTTTTTTCAAATGAGCATGTCTTATGTAAATTTCAATACTCTAATTTCTAGCGAAGAAAAGTTGTTAACATTTTCCATGTGATTTTGAAATTGATCTCCATCAGAAGTCGTATGATTATATAATTGCACTTTTTGGTTGACCTACTTCAAAACAGTCGGCAGCTGCCAAAAAAGTGGATAAATTACAAATACTCATGGAGATAAATTTTCCACTCTGGGGTAGAGAACAAATTCGGAGAAAACTCAAAATTGTGAGAAAAAATGCAACATTTCAAGAAAAAATAAAACTCAAATTTGTTTGAAAACTTGGCACCAAAACGCCGTCGTACATTTCAGAAGGTGAATTCGCAAAACAAAATGCATTGAAAAACATCGACCACCAGACTATAATGCATGCTCAAAAGCCAAGAAAAATGTCGGATGTCAATGACAAATCACTACCATTGATTTTTATGGCAATGCCGATGTAAACATTGTTCGAACATTTTTTTGGCAGAGTACTGAACTGATACTCGCGTATGTCGGGAAAAAGTTTATTGCTTACTGTTAGTCGCAGGTAAGACATTCTTGTTTTCGAGAGAAAAGTAAAAAGTTGAGCATTGACACAATGGTTTCCTTAAATAGTGCTAATAAGACTTTTGCGCACAGAATACATCATGAAATCTGAAGAAGTGGCAAAAACCGGCATCTCTTCAAAGGTACGTTCAAGAATGTACCCATGGGCGTGGAGAGGTGATTATATGTTGGTCTAACATTGATTTCTCTTCAACAGAACGAGACTTCTCCTCCCCCGAAAGGAATCCCGATGGAAGTCCCAACCGGTGAAAAAAATCATGAATAATTTGGAAACGTATAGGACATGAAGTGAATGTCATTGGTATGCTAGAGTCCATACCACCCACTTTGATGCTCTCACCTAATTCATCTTGACATTCAAGATGAACATTTTCAACAGTGACATTCTCTACTTGGAGAAGTATCCTCAAACGATTCATAATGGACGGGTAAAATGTGCGGAACTAACTTTGTTGATTAAGGTAATTCCGCCACAAGACAGTTGAATTAGCAAATTATTAAAATACGTATTGTGGCATACGTATTGTTCAACATGTGAACAACACCTCTATAAAATCTTAACTTCACCATCCCGAACCCGAGATATATATAATTGAAGTTGACTCAATTAACACGTAACATATGGACCATGCATAGGCAAACAGCACATTATTAATTCTACCGTTAGTACTAAAATTAAGAAGTTTATGAAAAATGAGAAGGAGCTAGAGCAGGATATCCCAGATATTGTGAAAAAAAATCAAAGTGATTGACCATCTAGTTCCACAGATATAATCAAAACTACTCTCGTTATTCAAAATAGTCCACGGGGAAGCGCACAGCCTAAAGGGGGGGGGAGTCGTAGAGAAATGCGGATTGTGCCAGGGGACTTTTTAAAGAAGGACGGGGGACCATTTGAGGGTCTGAACGCGAAAAAAAAACTCCTCCTAGTTGACCCCATCGATTTCAAAGAAAAGTCTGCCATAGAATTCGGAATCATAGAATGAAGTGACATGCATCTCGGCGAGACTAAATCAGTTTCGTATGAGGAACTCTTCTATAAAAATGGAAGTGGAAAAGAAGGTACCTACTTCGAAAGGGGTGGTTGAGAAAAAAATTGTATCGAAGGAAAGTTACAAGTAGATTTCGAATACTTTCAAGAGTCAGAGAAACTCTCAGCCCTCTCTATCGACTGAACCAGTCAATGGCTGCAAATGAAATGAACGCTTCTTGTGGAAACAAATGAATAATTCCTGATGTCAGGAAATCACAAATCCTCCCTGTTTTTAAGTGCTGTAAATGCAGCCCAGTCGTATCGTCTTTTCAGATGTATGACAGTAGATTCGTTATACAATGGATATGTCGACCCTTTTTGTGTTTTTGGGTGAATGAATTTGAAGAACCTGAGCAACTTTTGGCATATATGACTAGAAAAACATGGAGAGTATCTTCCTCGGCTCAAGGAAATTATTGTTTAGATCATTCTAACTGAAATCGAATTTATTTGTTAAGATAATTTTCTAATATTCTAAATTCAAATAATACTAGCTAAGAATGAGCGAAACTAGCTGCATACAGAATGCATCGAAATCTGGCAAATACATCACACCATAATGTATTTCTTAGGAAAATTGTTCAAATACTCTGTAGTTGAAATATGGAGAATTGAATAAAAGAGAGTATTGTGTACGGTTATTACTTTCAAACTCATGAAAAAACTATCTCGAATTTCACTCTTGAGTGAAAACATTGGAGTTGGAGTCCAAAGATGCATCAATCGTCATTTGCAGATTCGAAAATAAATGCTAGAAACTAAAGAACCATCAAGCCAATGGAATGTTATATTTGTTTAACTCAGCACGTTAATTTTCCTCTATCCATGGAAAAAACAATGCCTACGTATATAACAATATTCTTTAGCTAATGTATGAATGAGAAGTAAAAACTCAGGACTTTCCACAGCTAGGCCATCTTTGAGTATTAGCCACGATTAAAATCCGACAAAAAATCACTCCATAGATAAAAAAAAACTCACTGAGTATCGATAATATTCGATTTAAAAAACTGATAGTTCCATACTTGGAAAAGCATTGAGCTCTTGGTGAGTGATGCCTCTCGAACACAGCGCGTTGATTTCCGTCGGTCTATGTGGCTTGAATGCACATTTTCAACATATTTCTTCACGCTGAGCGCACGCCACTGGTATCGCCGTCTGATAAATATCAGGTACTGGGGGAACAAATTTATAGACAAGTAAGTCAAAGTGATCGGTTCGATTTACAGCTTTGGTTATATGATTTTTTTAGATTGTCCTTAAATTGTAGTGCCGCGTGTCCGGCATCTGTCCATGTTCCATTATTCAATGGACGATTCTCTTTGCGAATTTTCGCCGTTTACTTTTTTCGAATCATTAATATTTGATCGCAAGGTGTTATGTATTGTTTTCGACCGTTTGAGTGCAGCTTTGAAAAATAGCTGAATTCTAATTGACCCACAAAACCGAGAAAAAAAATATTTGTGTCACTTGTCCCAGTTTATAGAGTTCTTTCAGTAAAGGGGTTTCGTTGAATAAAGTACGAAAGAACTTGCTGATAAATGGCATTTATACAGTTTAGTTTCGAATTTTTCGTGATTAATTTACGAATGAAGTATTGTTATATAACAGGAAATGCAGATAATATAACCTGTTTTTCAATTTCCCTCTTTAAAAAATGTTTCATCTGTCAAATTTATAATGTCGTCGCGTACAAGTGAGTTAAGTAGTGAATTATGGTAGAAAATGAATAGACAGCACTGTCACCGAGTTCTGTATAATCCAATATTTCCAAGGATTCCTAACATTTGAGTAAATCATTTGATAATTTTCCCAGATTCAATAAGACCAGAATTCTTCTGATCATCAACTCCCTAGCAAAATACTCTCCTGTTTCCATCTATCGTTCAATAACTTCACAGCAGACAGGCATTGAGGTGAAACAGGAAACATTGAAATGCCAAACGAGCCCGAATCAATAATCTACATAGCATTTTAATGCGATACAATAATTTCAGTTATTACAGCCAGATATTAAGTGTTCGTAGACAACCCGCCATTTTGTAGATCGCATGTTAAACAAAACTTGGCAGCAAGTAATAGGTAGTTTGCTCGCACAATGATAACTTCAAACTTGTTTGATATACTCGACAACTTTCGTAATACACGATTATTAGAGGAGAAGTTATTGAGGTTTGAATGTGTTTTTTAAAATACTTTCGATAGGAGGGGAGGAGTTGTGGAGTTGTTGAACGCTGAAAGTCAGATCGAATTGATATTTCCAGATGATCGATTTCATATCGATATCCCCAAAGAAAAAGTTGCAGCAGAATTTCTGGTCTTAGTGAGCAGAGAAAAACCATTTCAGGTGAATACTTGAGAAAAACCTAGTAACCCAAAATAAACTTTTTACTATTGAAAGAAGTGAAAAATATATCTGCGAAGTTCTAGTGGCAGGTGACTACGACCTATGACCAATGGTTATTTCACCAACCGAGTCGTTGTGGCTATTTAACTTTCGCTAGAATTTCCATGTCAGTTGAACCTATTTAATAGCGTTGGGTGATTGAACTGAAAAATCAAGCCAATATTTTCCAAAAAACGTAAACTTATAATCGATCAAAGAATAACATGGGATAGTCTTCAACATTTTTCCCAAAGATATAACCGCAAAGTGTTTGGAGCCAAAAATGATCTATTGGTCATATGCAACGATCATCAATATGTTGGCCAAAAATCAAACAATACCCGGCACACACCAAGCTGCTGAAAGTGCAGCCGTTAGCCTGCCTGGGAATCACAGGAGCAATATTCACTTACCCCATCATAGCAGTAGAGATAATGCCGAACCTTTTGCCATTGTACGTGTGTAATGGATAAAGCAGCATTCAGAAGACATTAAACTTGAAAGCTGTGTATCCTATTGGAAATCTGAAGATCCTAGGAAGTAGTTCTCTAGAATTCAGGTGTAAACGATCAGATATAATGTCAGCTAGGTAAGATTTTGGAGTTTGTCATGAAGTAGCCATGAACAGCCACCAAAAATACCCAACGAACAGACCTCAACTAGAAAAAGATGTTTGGTATACTAATGGATCCAGAATGGACATGAGGGCAATACTCCAAACATAAATTAATGCTATATAAATCAATAAATACACTAAGATGCCTTGCAACAGACCCAAAAGGAACGAGAATCTATATCATATCAGACAGCCAAGTAGTACTAAAAGCTATACTGACTTTTCGGGATAGTTAATAGCCATCCAAGTTGGAAGAATTCAGTCATATGCTGGTGGAATATCCGTTTGGTTCCATTCAACCGAACAGTTGCCATTATATTTCAGGATATGTTTCCATAATCTCCATTCTGTATTTGTGAATTCCTGGTATAATACAGATGTTTGTTTCAATGTATTTTGGAAAGTCTTGAAGAATCACCAAAAAAAAACAGTCGCTTTTAGGAAGTATGTATATGCAGCTGGTTTTGTGCATTCATGAATCAATCTCAATGAGTCGCTGTTCTAAAACTTGCTTCGATGTACAGATAAATCGGATTCTAGTTGGTAACAAAAATATTTGAATTTGATATGAGAACACTCCATGTAACAGGTGTTTCGTGATAGTTTTCACATCTACCATTTCAGAAAATGACATAATGAAACTACCGATGGTTCCATTCATTTGAAAAAGACATATATCTTGCTGGGAAAAATCGGGATACCGTGATGCTCACAAGAGAATGAAAGGCAATGAAGAAGAAGCAGGCTTCACCAATTGCCTGGCCAAGAACTTCTATGCTTACTTCAAAATCTACTTGAGGAAGACTTTGAGAAATTGGTCGGATCAAAACCGATTGGAAAGAGGTTCCAAGAGAAAGACAAGCGAAGAGGCTTCTGAGCTCATAACCAAAGAAGGCCGAACAGTTTTCAGCTGTTTTCAGAAATCAACGGCATTAAATATTTTTTTAAATTGTTTCTGCACCAAGACTCGTCCTGTAATGTGTAAAGAGCACTGCAGAATTCTATTCACGATTTCAACAATGCAAATATATCAACATCTGCTACTGAATCGGACTTCTTCTTTATTATTCTTCAAAAATATACCATATCCCATATGTGTTTTGAGTACCTTCATAAAGATCAATATAATTCTGCATTTGCACTCTCACTGCTGGTTCACCATTTCCCTGAGTAGCAGGTATAGAGAATGATAACTGAATAGTCTCAATGAACAAGATTGTAATTTATATTGATTTTATTCTTTGATGTAAATGACTCTGATTGGGGACTCAAAATATTTTTCTTTCAAGTTGAAACATTATACGTTGGGTTCGTCGAATTAGGTGGGTATTGCAATAATACTACTATTTTCGCTTGACGAAAACGTCAACATGAAGTCTTTTCATGTTAAACCTCTGTCAGGTACACTTACTGTGATTTTTTTATATTTGGTACAGATTGAATTGCTTATACCATTCTGTAATATTGTAATTATCGTCACGGCTATATTACGACATTGTTAATTGGTCATAATTAAAATCTTCATCGATGACTGATAATATGTACTATTATTTCCATAAACCAAAAAAAAACAAGTTCTTCAGTATTTGAAAGACCGATTTTGGAGAAATGTGGAAGGGATAGAATGAGGTTATCACAAAACCATACAAGGATTACTGCCACAAGTTGAAAGTTGAAATAGGGTAAAGTAATGAAGTAGTTGATGATAAAACGCAGAGCCCTCATACCACGTAAGGAGGTCTTAGGATTTCCAATCACAAGAAATAAAGAAAAGTAACAAGCACAGTAGCAGAAATAACTCAATCTTAATAAATGAAGAGGGCAATACAGAAGAGTAGATGAAGGATCATAGAACAGAGATAACTCGGCTGAAAAATCAAGTACCAGTTGAAAGAATTTGGGAAAGTGAAATGCCAGGAAAATGAAAGAGCGGAGTACCGAAGGAAAGATAGGATGCGATGGGAAAAATCTCAAATGAAAGCGGGGAGAAGCAAAGGACCGAGCATAAAATAAGAAGTAATATGAAAGAAACATAATGAAGTAATCTTTGGCATTTCTACTCTTCAATTCTGGTAAGTACTGGGCACAATGAGTTATGTCCACTCTCTTACAGACAGATGAGTTATATTGAGGTTTTGAATTTCCAGTAAATAGTAAAAAAAAACAGAATTCAGAATTAAGTAATTTAACTAAATATTTTTTCTATCTCATATTAATTCAAAACAATGATGATAAAATGGCACTGCCTTCAAAGAAACCGATTAATATAGCAAATTGATGATATATTTTTGATTAGTGAGACTGCTGCGGTGGGTACAATTACAAAATATAAGTAGAAATATTGTCAGCTGAACATAAAATTGTTAGGAATCGGTAATTTTTATAACTGTTTATTCCCAGGCTCCAATTTGGGTGGCATTACAATGAAAAAATGACAAAAGTAAAATACCTTTTGAAATAAAATTATTTACGCTTGGGTCGCCTAAGGAAGTATTTCAGGTCTGTTATAATTTGGTCGAATTGAAAGCACGGCCACATCAGTTCAAATTGACAGACATTAAAAGAATTGTCCAATCTGTGGGTGCCCAGTCATTTTTTCTTCGCGTGTGAGGTACATTGCACGCAATATTCATGTCATTGGCGTAGAATATGATTACTGAAGCATGACGTTTTCAAAGTTCAGAGACGGGAATTTGAGGGGGCTGGAATAATTCGAATAAAAAACTATGATGTATTCCCTCAAATATGAACAAAATAATGATTTTGTTCACCAGATGATAGAATCAAATATGAAGATGATTATTTGGAATATTGAAATGTAAAAGAAAATTTTTTTTTTTTGAAGTAGAAATAAATAATTATTAATCGAAAAATAACATACATACCATCAGAAGAAAGGCCCATATTGAAACATGTCGTTCTAAAGCACTTGCGATTCTCTTCACAATCAACTTTATATTTGAAAATCTGGCTGAATACTTTTCTAGAATCTACATTTTAAACCACAAACTATGTTTACTTACTCACTACTTATTTGCATCATCCGCTTTCATACAATAATACAGATTTTGTTCGAAACGTTCTCTCATATCTCGAAGCACTTCCAGATTGATTCAACAACACTCGTCGACAATTCTTTGACGCAGATCTTCTAAAGAAGCTGGTTGTGTTTTGTACTTTTCTGGTATATCCATGACAATAAATATCTAGCGGGGACAAATTTGGTGAGGCCATTCAACGCTGCCTCTTCTCCCAAGTCAGTGACGTGGAAAATAATGGTCTAAATACTGACGAACAATCAAAGCATAATAAGGAGGAGCATCGTCCTGTTGGCACATCAAATGATCGTCATCATAATGTTGATCATTTTCAATAATATCAGTCAAGGCAGAGCTTTTTCCAATAATTGCAAATACATTTTGCCAGGTCAGAAAATGGACCCACCAGTCGGTCAACGAAAATACCAGCCTAAGCCTAATGTTTGCCGGTGTTGTTCAAGCAACTTGTGAAACTTCTTGGGTTTGAATCAACCAATAGTGGCAATTGTGACGGGTACCGGTCACTTGCGCGCAGCGGTCAGTTTCCGGACCCGTGGAAATACTTTTATGTGTAGATTAATGTTAATGCGCCTACCCTCAATGAGTTTTTCGGAATTTGTATATCCTTTACGTAGTAAGTATTGGTTGGATTATCAGTTGTCCTCTACTTGTCGTTGATTGCAAAAATCTGCGAGTTATATATAACTTTTTATTAGCAAATAATGCTCTTCATAATAGATAAGATGAAACAACAATAATTTTAAAAAAAGAGTCAATTCACATGGTATAAACAAGATTAAATAGGTACATTCACAAATATATATTCCATACACTTTCTTTTGAATAAATTCAATGAATCACAGTTTGTGAGGTGGATAGGTAAATTATTTAATAAAATCAATCCAGAACTAAACAGAGATTCACAACCTATATACTCTCTGTTGATATACAAATTTCCCATACTATTTCTAGTGGAGTGTGTATGAATACTACTTGAGTAGGTCAACTGTTGGCAAATATTGTCTTCAATTTTATATATAAACAATAGCAATGTTATCCTTTGTTTAGCAGACATAAGAGACAGTGTTTCCAACATGTATTTCACAGGTGTACGTTTATTACAATTCAGTATTGCTCTCATGGATCTGTTTTGAAGCTTCTGTGATCTATTAAGATTTTCATTGCTTACAAAATAGAGAAGTGTACTGCAAAAGTCGAAGTGGGGTGCTATTATTGATTTATATATTATTAATTTGGCATATTGACTTATTTTATCATTTAATCTATATAAAAGATGAATTTTCGTGGCTATTTTCTTCTGAATATAACTACAGTGAGCATTAAGATTCAAGTTTTGATCCAGTACCACTCCGAAATATTCAAAAGTTGTAACCCTCTCAATGCTGACATTATGATGACAGTTGTCTATCTTGCAGTTGTCTAATGCGATGTTTGCTACCTATCAACATACATTTTGTTCTACTAACATTTAACTTGAGGCTGTTCTCACATAACCATTCATTTATATTTGATAGGTCCTCATTCAAACATTCTGTGATTTCATTAGGTGACCCAGTACAATACAACACAGTGTCATCGGCAAACAGTTTGATCTTACACTTTTTAACATGCATCACAATGTCATTAATGTACAGCAGGAATAGTAATGGACCCAATACTGACCCTTGTGGAACTCCTGAATGTATATTTGAAGTACTGGAGGCCATTTGATTGTATTCAACTAACTGCTTTCGATATGCGAGATAATTCTTAAACCATTTTAATACATTTTGATCAATCCCATACTTATTCAATTTCATCAAAAGTAAGTCAGTGTTGACCGTCTCAAATGCTCTTTTGAAATCTAGGCAGACTACACCTATAATATGTTTTTTAGATAGGTCAATTTTCCATGAAGAGATTAGAAATTGTAGTGCAGTTCCACATAGAACGAAAAGCCTACAGGCTAGATGAATAATATATCTGTGATGAATTTTCGAAAAATGCAAGGAATATCTTTTCTTAACGAAAATTTTTGATATTGATTAACTGGTTGAACGGAGGTGTACTCTTTCATATTTCTCATAGGACTTGACGGGTAATAGTTTGCGATTTAGATATTGCCATACCCTTCGGTGTTGAAAAGAATTGGCCAGGACAATGGTTGCGGTGGATGGTTGGTTTGTTCTTCTTAAAACCTAAACCATTAACGTACTGCATCGGAAAGATAGATCAAATTGATATGCCTCACCGTTTCTCAGTTACCGACTGGTGGGTCCATGTTTTTACTTGGAGTTTTTATTGGCGAAGTTTGGCTTTACAGAGAGAAGCCACTTCAAAAACTCAAACCACCGTACATAGTATGGTTTTAGTACAATCTTTCCGGTCTCCCTTTTCATAGAAAGGTAGTATAACTCCTATCACTCAGTTTGTTGGTACTTTCTTTTCATATTCGAGGAAATAAATTTGTATTTCGTATAGAATAATTCATTTGAAAATGCATAGCATAGCGCTTGCGATTGTTAAGTCATCATCAGTGTTACACTGTTATAATCGTTTTACGATACAACATATTATGTATAAAAGTTGAATTGAATTGTGTAGTGAATTTACAATGCAGCATACTGAAATCATAAAACATTTGCAATCAAATTTGTTTAATAAAATTACATTTGTATTTTAATTTTACTAAACCAATTCCAGATAGATGTTCAGTAATTTTCAACTAATGTTTTGTAATTTCACTAAATGGAGTTGAAATAAGTCGTGAAGTGAATTCAAAAAACTGAATTTTATTATTATTATATTGTTATGCGTTGAAACTGCCAATGATTTTTTTGTAAAATTACTATAGAAATTTCTTACAGTGTACCTGAAAGTAAGTAATAATTGAAAATGTGATATATAAAATTATTTGATTTAAATTGAAAATTATGAAAGGAAAAAGTGAGGTGACATACTCGTCAAGTTTACAGGAAAACCATAAAAAGTATCTCTGCTGCATAAAACATTAATAGGTTCAGGGTAAAAATATATTAAAATTCATCCTGGTCCAGGATTATTGTGGATTGCAAATTATTGGAAATCGGTATTTCTGGCCAATATTCATTGGGAATTGAAGCTTGAAATATGTGACAAGAATAAAAGATGATTGATATGACAAGTGAATTTTGTGGCATGGAATCCCAGAACTAGAAATCAGAAATAACTCTGAAATAAGCCACCATGTCAACTGGAACACAGATCTAATAATGAACAGTCTGATGAAAACCTACATTTGTCAGATCTATATCAAAGTATGCCAAGGAAACTGAACAAGATGGTATAATAGGATGGGGAGGAGTGAATGACTGTTACCTCACAAACCTTTACATTATCCAAAAATGGATACTGAAAATCATACTAAATGAAGGCAGAACTTATTCTTGTAATAGTGTGTACAAGGAAGCTGCTGTTCTGGATATTCGCCAACTGTTCTGCCTGAGTATAATGAACGCTATTAAAAAAGGAAATATCCATTTGGAACCAGTCATTCACTCCCATGATACTAGAAACCAGTATAAACTCCTAAAAGGACCACGTTGCTAAAAAACTATAGGGCAAAAAAACGAACGAACGAATTCACCAGATATTACCAGAAGAAATAAAAACAACCATCAATCTAGGAATATTCAAAAACAAAGTGAAAAAATGGAAAGCGAAAGATCCTTCCTCCAAGATAACATTAATTAATTCTATATATCGTTCTTTTATAAACTGATTCTGAAAATCTTTCAAATTGTTATTTACATATACATGTACTTGAACACCATGCAGTACTTTATTATTCATACATGAACGATCACTCCACGTATACTTATTGTTTTGTGCTTATATGAACTAAAAGATCATACTCACCCGATAACGAAACTGTCGTTACTGTGACACCAACTGTGATATTCAACCGATAGTGGATTTTTTTACTAGATAATGCCAATGCTAGTACCATACTGATCATGTAGTGTTTGTATTAGTCTGTGACACCCGTACCCAACTATGATATCCACCCAATTTATTTTATTTTATCTTATTTATCTTTGTTAGTCATAAATGTAATGTTTGTATTAGTCTGTGAAATCCGTACCCAACTATGATATCCACCCAATTTATTTTTAATATCATAATTTTATCTTTATTTCAGCTTGTTAGTAATGAAAACAATTAAAATCTAATATATTTTAGAATTAGTATTCAGATCACCTGGCTATATCACGCACAAGCGACACTTCTTCTTCTGTGATGCTCTTGTTTATTTATATTTCTAAATGTACCTAAACTTTATCTCTATGTACATTCGATAAATAAAGTTTATTATTATTTTTATTATTGTTGTGTAACTTTCCAATTTTGAGCCTTCATAATCGAACTCTGGTACGAAGACAAAGTCTGATGAGAACTATCCTAGTACCAAAGTTTTCGATCAAGACGACTAAAAAAAGAAGAGGAAGAAGAAGAAACAGGACTTGTTTGACAAATGAAAGACATACATTTCCAAAACTAGTCAACAAGTAAGGGTGGAAACCCAAAAGTCCAAAAGGCGAAGGCTGGCACAACCTTGAAGGTGCTAATCCAAATAAAAATAAAACCTATAATAATTTTTATTTCCATTGTGATCTGTGTTCCAGTTGACATGGTGGCTTATTTCAGGTTTATTTCTGATTTCTAGTTCTGTGATTCCACGTCACAAAATTCCCTTGTCATGTCAATCATCTTTCATTGTTGTCACATATTGTCAAGCTCCAACTTCACTTCATCAATGAATATTGGCTAGAAACATCGATTTCCAATAATTTGCATTCCACAATGATCCTGGATACAAGCCTCATCTACTACGACAAACACAACACCAATAGCCAAGTTAACAAAAGCAATCTCAACCAAATATTAGCCAGGTACTCCAACCACAATGAAATCTATACGGTCTCCTCAAAAACCAACGAAGGAGTAGGTCGCAACAACCAACATCTTCTCCTACAAGCTTCCTGCAGTGAGCAGCATTTTTACAGCAGAGCTCTATGCTCTCTATCGTGTGCTGGTCCAAATAAATGCGACAGAGAGTGAAAAACTCATCATTTTGACTGATTCACTAAGCTCCCTACAGAACTGGGGCATGTATATACCAAAAACCCAATCGCACAAAAAATTAAGGCAGAACTTCAGGAAACTCGGCAAAATGGGAAAACAGTTCACTTCACCGTCTCATATTGGGATTCCCGGGAATGAAAAAGCTGACAAATGTGCGCGCAGTGCCATAACTTCGGCCATATCTGAAACAGTGATGGAAGCCTTGTTCACAGACATTAAACCAAAGATATTGTCATTAATAATGCAAAAATGGCAAAACCAGTGGCAAGTGTCCAGCGCAAAACTACGTTCTATCAAATATGTGATGTGAAACCGTGGCCTGACAGAACAATGATACGAAAACACCAAGTGATACTCAATCCATTACGTCTAGGGCACACTAAACTCACACACAGTTACCTGCTCAACCATACTGACTAGCCGATGTGTAGCGACTGTAATATAAAACTGAGTGTTTCAAATATTCTCAACGAGTGTTCAAAATATCAAGTGTAGCGAAAACATAATTTTCAATACACAACCTATCAGGCAAAGAATGTCATATCGAAAATCTTATAAAATTTGAGAAATGTAATGAACTGATAACAAAATTATAAATTAATTGTAACGAATCGCTAATAACCATATGGTTGATGCGATTAAGCTTTAATAAAAGAAAAATCCTTGTCCAGGATGAATTTTAATATGTTTTTACTCTGAACCTATCAATGTTTCTTGTAGCAGAGATAATTTTTATGGTTTTCCTGTAAACTTGACGAGTAAGTATCGTCATCTTTCCATTTCATAATTTTCAATTTGAATCAAATAATTTTCTATATAACATTTTCAATATTTACTCACTTTCAGGTAGCACTGATGATGACTTAACAGTCGAAAGCGCGCTGCTATGAATTTTTAAATAAATTATTCTGTGCGAAATACAAATGTCCTTCGAATATATCGATATGTCCTTTCACTTTTCTTTTCATTCCGTACTTCATTATATGTTTGTTTCAGTTTCCGAATGTTTGAACATCATAGTTTAAAATATAAAAATCACTAAATTTCTCATCATTAGTTGTGCGCCACTGACTCCGTAGCGCAACGAGTACAATCTCAGCCAATGAATTGCCCGGAGCGGGCCGGCTACTTGGAAGACTCCATACGGCTGCAATTACTCTTTCATAATCCTTTAGTGTTCGTTACTTATTTCCTTGGGACATTTCAAATGCCCCCGTATTATGTTATTAACTCTTTTGTATCTCCACAATTATCTAAATACTTTTTTAAATGATTTCTGCAAATCATGTCAGATTATATCTGCGCGTTTTTGAAATATTGTGCGTGTATCCAGTGAGTGCGAGTATTATTTGTTGTTGTGATTAGCGTGCTACAATTTTCGTTGTCCAGTTAACTTTTTTGTACGATTTATATATCATCTCCACTTGAAAGTTATTCTTATTCAATATTAGTCTAGTCGAGTAGTGAGTTTCCAGCGAAAAATAGTTTCAAGTCTCCAATTCTGAGAAAAATGTTTTTTTTTTGCTGACGAAAATTGCAATTGTTATTAACAAAAAATAAAAAGAGGGGGTGAAAGTAACTCAAAAAATATAAGCGACATGAAAATCGGAAGAAAGAATCTTAAAGAGGAGGAAATTTTCAATAAAAAAGTCCGGGCCCCCGGAACTCTATCTCCATTATTTATTTTTATTTACCGCTGAAAATAGGCCGCTACTGCGCGCGCCGTCTCTAAAGAGAGTACACCACATTAAATATTTTTCATAGCATTAAATATCAATTGAAATGAATAATGGTGTGTATGGTATGGTAACACTTGGAAGAACAAGGTCCCGTTAGAAAAAGAAATGTTTATTTTTCAACAAGTTGGCATTCGTTAATCAGTCCTTCTTTTTCGGACATCGGTTTTCATAAAAACCGGCATAAATGTTTAAATAATAGCTCTAAAAAGGTTTTGCTTCTTGGAGCCCTTCTCAGATATATATATATATATATATATATATACTCAACAAGATCACGTTATGAACGTTTTTAAAGTTGTTTATTTTGTTTATTATAATTTTTTTTATTTAAAATTCATGCTTATGTTTTGCTATTGCTGTTTTTGCATCAAACGAAGGAATTTAATATCATTCCAAAAAAATTCTTCAAGACATTTATTTATAAATTGTTCATAAACAAATTGATTAGTTTAATATTAAAAAAAAATTGTTTTGCCATCTTGTTGTCTAGACAATATAATGATTTATAAAAAAACTAAAAAAAATATTTTTATTGTTTTTTTATATTTCCATATTTTAAATAATTAGTTGAGAATTTTTTTTCTTCAAAAATTTCTTAATAGAATAACAAAAAATTGAAAATAGATCAATTGTATATTAAGTTAACAAATTGTTATAATCAAATTCCAAAACAAAGTGGCATTTTTTTTACATTTTTTATAGATTTATTCTAAAATTATGGTATATAAAAGTTTCAGCAGCCACTTGATTTTTTAAGTAACAAACCGCTCTAACTTTTGAACCATTGAAAATACAGTTATCAACACTCGAAATGATTTTACAGAACATTTGTTGATCTCTTCACTAGGTATGTATCTGTCGTGGTTTCCTGTTTATATGCATTTGTTTATAAAAAAAATCCGTTATATACTTCTTACAATGCTAATATCTTTTAAACCATGAAAGTTAGCCCTTTTGTACTTCATAACGATTTTGTAGGCTAGTTTTTGATTCATTGAAAAAATTTTGGTTTCAGTCATTAACATCAATTGTTCATGAAATACACGGATTTATTTAAATGATGCCAACTTCATCATGTATTCTAGCGGTTTTTAATCACATTTGTTAATAAATACTCAAAATATACAGTTTTTCTTTGTAAAATTTCTATAAAAAATTACCAATATTTTAAAAAAATCTATAGAAAAGATAATATGGTTGTTTAAAAAAAAAAAATAATGAGAATTGGAATTTGTTTCTAACAAATTGTTAACTCAACAAACAATTAAATTTTTAATTTATATTTTTTTTTGTTATTCTATTCAGAAATCCCATTTATGATTTTTAGAGATTTTTTTTTTAATAATTATTTAAATAATGGAAATCAAAAACAAAATTTTTTTTCTAAGTTTTTTTTGGAAAAATTATTATATTCTCCAGACAACAAAATGGCATTTTTTCAATATTAAACTAATCAATATGTTTATAAACAATTTATGAACAAATGTTATAAAAAACAAATTTTTTTTTTCAATATTTTTTTTTTAATTATAATAAACAAAATAAACAACTTTTAAAAACTTTCATAACGTGATCTTGTTGATTATATATATAAGAAGGGCTCCAAGTGCGAAAAATTTTTGGAGCTTTTATTTAAACATGTATGCCGTTTTTTTATTAAAACCGAGGTCCGAAAAATAAGGACTAATTAACAAATGCCTAACTTTTTGAAAAATTAACATAATTTTTTTTCTAACGGTCTTTCTTCTTTCAAGTGTAAAAAACACACCATATTTTGTTAACATTTTCAAATTGATATTTAATAATATAAAAAAATATTTTATGTGGTGTACTCCCTTTAGAGACGACGCGCATGCGAAACTTTTTCATTAAATATTTCCTCCTCTTTAAGGATCTATTTTCCGATTTTCACTATCGCTCATAGTTTTTGAATTGTTCTCAAAAACTGAACCCTTAATTTTTTTGGTAATAACAATTGCAATTTTCCTCAGCAAAAAAAAACCAAAAAAATATTTTATACAATCGAGTTAGTAGGCACCGATTTATTTCAATCTTGACAATATAAAAATAAATATTGACAAAAATGATCACAATTCACGACATGTTCTGCATCATTAATAGTTTTTGCAATAGTTCCTAACTCGAATTACCTAGACCTTCAAGTTCACTTTTAAGATTTCATTGTTATCCCATATTAATTGATGTGGGAAGTGAGCGATAGGGGTAATGCGTCGTCACTCCATACTTAGACCAGGGCTGAAGCCTTTGAAAATGGTAAAAAGTGAAAAAAAAATAATAGTAGGATGAAACCCATCGGGAAAAGGAAGAGAATAAAACGAGAATGAAAGGAAAAATAATTTACGGGCGATCTGAGGTCGGGTGGGAAGGGAGTGAGTTTTAAAGGGTAAAAAACGGTTTATCTCAATTTCCAGCGAAACTACAGGTCCTATGGAAAAAAATGGGATGCAAAGTTGTAGGTTATAAAAAGATCTACAAGTTTTTTGTTCACACTTTTTTCACATAACCTCAAAATATATGTGAATAATTCAAATAACAAAGTTTTTGGTTTTTTATTTTTATCTCCTACAAATGTATATTTTTTCTCACGAAATTTGGTGATAACTCACCTTTTTATGTCCCAAACACACTGTGATTTTTTATATATATACCTGAGTGACCTACGGAAAATTTTAGCCCATCAAAAGGCATTTCATAGAGATGAGGGGAAGCGGCTAGGAGGACTGGGCCTTACTACCTTTTATTTCTTTGCATTTTCTGAGAACATTTACCATGGTAATGTATTTTTTCTTCACACTATTAGAAGTAGTGATTTCAACGAACAAAAAACCCACCGACTTTTTTTAAAAAGTTGACATTTTGACGGGAGAATTTTCGATTAAAAATTAGGGTGCTTTTTCGATATTAAGTCAAAATAAGGAAAAAAAATAAATATTTTAAATAAAAAAAATTTACAGTGTGTTTGGGACATGAAAAGGTAAGTTTTCACCAAATTTCGTGAAAAATTTTTTTTTTTGTAAAAGAAAAATAAAAAACCAGAAAATTTTTCACACAAATTTTGGGATTATGTGAAAAAAGTGTCGATACCAAAGTAGATCTTGTTATTATCTACAACTTTGCTATCTAATTTTTTTCCATAGTTCTGCCGGAAATCGAGATAAACCGTTTTTTACCCTTAAAAACTCACCCCCTTCCACTTTCCGACCTCAGATCGCCCGTAAATTATTTTTCCTATCATATTTGTTATATTCTCTTCCTTCTCCAATGGGTTTCATCCTACTATAATTTTTTTTGGTTTCAAAAATTATCGACCCTGGTCTAACTTCCTTTGGCACAATCATCATTGTAATAGAAATGAAGTGTTCGCAATACAAGTTCTGAGTCTGATTCCGGAGGTTTTACAATGCTTTTGGATGGCATAGGGAACGGAGCTAGATGAAAGATTCGTAATCTCTTTATATTACCATATTTCAAGAAGCTCAAGACAAGGAAACAGAAAAGTGTCTCCCGTTTTAAATTAACTGTCGCAACTTTAATGATCAATCGAATAATTTGAAGCAATTGAAATCGATCAGTCTGTCACTCGTCAACTTAAATCCGTCGGACTGGTAATGATAATTCGATATCGTAGACTGCAATACATCTGTAGTTAGCTGGATAGACTGTAACATCAACTTCGTTTATTGATGAAGCCATATTGCATCTGTGAGATTCGTCAAAACGGAATATATTGGTACTTTGATCATTAGACCAGTGGATCTGGCAGAATGTTTTCTGCGTTTGATTGCAACAAGATCGACTTATAAACATGTTAATTGTCACTACATTCGCGAATTAATGTATTCTAATCATGATGATAACCATAGAGTAGAAGAAAAGAAACTGGTCTCTCAATCACCCCAACACTAGGGACCATAATTATGTTAACGTAAGAAAAATAAGGGAGAAACTCTCATAATATAATACTAATAATTTATTGAATCATGTGTGAACAAATACATGATATAGGATACGTCAAAATACATATACCTATTAATTTGAAATACAGAATAGGTGGACAGAAATATAGGAATACAAGTACGAAAACAAAACTGAAAAACAAAATGTTATTTTCTAAGTTCTAAGACGCTATAGAAATTAGGTTCTTGCAGATATCTTTTCAGTTTTGATTCAAACAAATTTTGGATTTGTTGAATTTTCTTCAAACAAATAGGGAGATCGTTGAAAAATGTAACTCCTGTGTATGATGGACTATTTAATGTTAATATTGAATGATATATGAGAATAGATTATGGCGTAATGAGTATTTATTAGTTGAGTTTCGTTGAAAATGTTTTTCACTTGAAGAATAGCGTAATTGCCACTACTTTTTACAAATATCGTTATATTTGTTTCTCAACTCATATTTCCAAGGCATTTAGTACTTCAATGAAACAGATCACATGCATATTTTCCGTTATCTCAGAACTGCAATCAAATTGCATGCAGATGTTTTTTCAGTGTTTACAATAAGAGAAATCCTTTGCTAGTAAAATCAATTTACTTTGTAGTTCTTCAGGGCTCTCAGTATCAGCCGCTAGATTTGTGTCATCAGTTTGTGCTTATATGGAGCTATATCATTCATCAATAGTGAACAAATCAGTGGACCTAAGATGCATCCCTGAGGAACACCCAGATCCATCGTATAAAATTCGACCGATACTCGTTGATTTCACAGATATATTGATGAAAGCCAAATATTGAAACTATCTATAAGAAAAGTCTAGTAAATAATGTTCAAAACTAACATTATTTTTTTAATCATCAGATATTTATAATCCGGAACTTTGATTTAAAATTCATGAAATTATTCTTGGGTACAAATTTTGGTTTTTTGAGGACGGTATCAATTAAATTTGTTTTTCTGGGATGGAATGTCGAATATCCACATAATTCTCAATTGATAATGTAGATGACTTCAATATTTCGATTTTTTTACAAGCTTTCATTTAGTTTCACCTTAGCCAATGTCTGTATCTGGGTTTGTAATAAAATCTTACAACAACTCAATCAGAATACCTTCATGTAGAAGTTGATCCAGGTACCTTGGAGATACAAATGTTTATGAAATCATGGATAATAGAAGGAAATTAGTATTACGATATGAATAATGATATACTTTTTTTCAACCGAATAATTTTGAGAAATGACGCGAAAGGAGAAAAATTGCAGTAGGAAAACCCCAAAGCTTCTTTCTCTCTCTGTAGATGGTGTGTGGGAGAGAATAAATGCATGTCGATAGATCTTGTTTTTGGCCACCGGGAAGATGGAGAAACTGACCAAGGAAAAAATGGTGAAAAATGGAAATTGTCAAAAACAGAAAATAAGAGTAAGTAAAGTGAAATTAAAAAGAGTGAATAATAGAACCCGAAAAGGTTGAAAGATATATTCCGACAAGTTGAATATGCCAATGTAAATATAGATTAAGCCAGTACTAATAAAAGCGATGATAAGAGAAAATAAGGAAAATTGAAGTGAAATGAAAGAGAAAATAAGAGGAATTGAAGTGAAATGAAAGCGATAAAAAGAGAAACTGAGGTGAAATGAGAGAGATAATATGTTCCGATAGACGTGTCGATGAAAATGCCGACGAAAAAGTCGAGGAAAAGTGAGGGGTGGCCCCGTACACCTCAGAGTTTCTCTATTGCCACATGATACCAAGAGGGTATTCATATGGCATCTCGTGTCTATGGACCAAGGATCATGTTTGTTTAATTTCCACGCCAACATGAAATTTATGAAAAATAGATGTTTTTTTGGGCAAGCTTGTAGTTTGAGAATTGGTATCGTGTATATTGTTTTATTTAAACTGCTGCTTCTATTTTTATGTAGCCTACTGGTAGTTGTTTCTTTTGCATTTTTTTATCTTCCTTATGTAGATGGTATTTTGTGCTTCAATATCTTTAGCAATTTTCAGAAGCCTAGTACCTAGTAGTAGAGCATGTTTAGCGGACGAAACATAGTATGTCGGTCAGAAAACGATTCCCATTCAGGTATATTCATTCAATATGTGCCTTTCAGCAATATGATGGGAGACGAGAAATGGAAAGAAGTTGTGGGTTATAGAGAAATATGAAGTACATATTGGTAAATTGGAAATATGAAAATGAGAAAGTAATTAAAATTGGAACAAGGAATCCTAAATATAAAATAGATGAAAAAGAAAAGTACCCAGCAGTGAAAATGAAAATGATAAGCCCCAGTTGACTTGGTAGAATATAGGTTAATCACTCGATTGGTAACACGAAAGCGTAGCACTAAGAAAAAAAAACACCTCTATTAAATCTAGTATACATCGATCTCACGAATAGTTTTATAATTTATTTTCTGTAAAATTGCTCTTCCAGTGGTCTACGCAAATGAACTTGTATTTCAGTTATCACCCGCTGGAGGGATCGATTGCTAGCTTTCGCTTGCAGACCCAGAAATTCAGCGGAGTGGTGGTGTACGGGGTATGACAAAAAGTCGCAGTGCGCGAGGGCCTATTCCATTTGTATTTGTTTCATTTTGTATGAAGGACATTATAAATAATTCTTTGTTTAGAATTTAATAATAATAATAATAATATCGTTTATTATGCATAAAGTACATTTTATACATAAAAGGAAAAGGGTTAGCCAAAGGCTATCTTCCACCCCTCCTAAAAATTAAATAGTGTGTGTAAGAAAATAATGATAAAATTAAAAAGAAAAATACTTATTCACTACCAAAACAATGTTGGAGAAAAAAACAATGTTAGAGAAAAAAAGAAAGAAATCAATAATGAAGAGAGAAAGAAAGAACAAAACAAAATTTATACAATCATAAATGTGCTAATAGCTATAATATCCTTGACATTCCATTGGTCAACTTAACGAATACATTACAATATTATACATTGAGTCTTATATTAGCACTGAGCAGTAAGCAGCTGTGATTTAATTTTTTTCTTGAATTGATGAATATTATGATGTAAAATGGATAACATTTCATTCAGATAACTAGGGGCAATATTTGAAAAACATCCTTCATATTTGAAAGTACGGTGCCTAGGTATGTTGAATGAGTTAATTCTCAAATTGACCGAATGTATGTCAGAATGCCTGCTTAATAGACTATATAAATAACTAGGAGTTTTAGTTTGGAGCAACTTAAACAGAAAAATTGTTATCAAATATTGGACTCTGTACCTCACATTCAACTCCTTCGTTTTTAACAAAAATGGCGTGACATGTTCACCATATGGAATGCAGCATACGAATCGCATGCAAGCATTTTGTATGCGTTGTAAGTTCAATTTGTTATATTGCGGCAAAAAATTGTAATACACCGAACAACAATACTCGATATGGGGGTAAATAAGAGTTTTAACTAGCCTGAGTTTCATTTCTTCAGATAACTGATACTTGAATTTATATAGCGATTTGAGTTTGAAGAATGATACTTTAAAAATGTTTTTCACATGTTCATCGAAAGACAAAGAGCTATCTATGAATATGCCAAGATTTTTAGCACTATCTACCCAGTCAATGTCTGCGTTATCGAGAGTGAGCCTGAAGTTTCTTTCGGTTTCAACTTTTTGTCCCTGAGATCCTGTGCATAGAGCCAAGGTTTTATTTGGATTGATTTTCAGTCCATGATGCTCCGAGTAAAGGAATGTTTTATGCAAATCTGAGTTTAAATTAGCTACGCAACTTTCTGTATCAGTGTTATGGGAAGACAAATATAACTGTATATCATCTGCGTAAAGATGTACCTGACAATGTGATAGGGAAGTGGGGTAATCAAAAATAAACATTGAAAACATCAAGGGCCCCAGAATGCTTCCCTGTGGTACACCTGAGGAGGTTTCTTTTAGGGTTGACCATGAGTAATCATTCAGTTTGACCCTCTGTGATCGGCCTGTGAGATAGCTGGTCATCCATTTAAGAGAAATGTCGTCGAATCCTATGAACTTGAGTTTGCCAATGAGCAAATCGAAATTAACTAAATCGAAAGCTTTGCTTTGATCAAGCAGTACTAAAATGGTGACTTCTGACTCATCTCTGGCTCTCGCAAGATCGTTGATCACTTTCAAGAGGGCAGTCTGTGTTCCGTGTTTTTTGCGGAACCCAGACTGCTCGTTCGGAAGTATTCGATTTCCTTCCAGAAAAGCTCTTACTTGATGGGAAACATTTTTCTCGAATATTTTAGAGAATTAGGGCAGAATGCTAATAGGGCGCAGGTCACTGAAAGAGGTAAGGTGCCTTCTTTTTCGGGATTGGAATTATATTAGCAACCTTCCAGACATCTGGAAAAATACCCTGTCTGAAGGACTCGTTGAAAATATGTTTAACTTCATCAATACAGTGTGGTATCACTAGGGAAATCATCTTGATATTTATATTGTCAATTCCTGAAGCATTGGATTTTATTTCTTTGATAGCAGTCAAAATATCAGCATTACATATATCGGTAAGGGAAAAGTTCAAAGGAGCATTCACTTAATTACTATTATAGAATGAAAGAGTGTCATTATTTACTATTGAATGTCCAGCCACATTTAAAAAATAGTCATTAATTTCTTCAGGTCTACGTAGTTCAATTGACAGGCTATTGATTTGTGAGGATGATTTTGTAGTAACACCCCAATCTGCAAGATTTCTCCATGTATTTTTTGAGTTGTTTTTATTTTTGTTCAGAACAAATTGTATGTACGCTGTTTTTTCACGTTTTACTGCATCACTGACGTAGTTGCGTAAAGTTACATAGTATAAGTATAAGTGAAAGGAAGATCTGGGGTAACAATTTATTTGTGGAAAAATAAATTGTCACCTATCTTAGGAGAGGCGAATGTAGCAAAACATATATACAATATTATTCAAGGAAAATATAATTCGTTTAGAATACAACAAATGTCACAAAAAGGCTATATCGTAAATTTCTTAGAAAATGTCATGAGTTCTGGTCTCGAAGGCTGAAAATTTTATGGTTTCTCGAAACTACAACCATTCCATTCTTTAGTTAACTCACGGCCATGGAAAGGGTCCAGCAGTTATAGTAAATGGGCTGCATGAAATTTTCTAGACAGAATAAATTAATTTATTCGGGAAATTAATGTTAATCATTACGAAAAATCTTCTTCGTGATAATGAAATGAAATTATAGCTGAAAAAACTGAAAAACACGATTATATAGCAATAAGGACTAGAAAGTTAAAAATAATAAAGATCCTCTTTGACCAAAAGATGTTCTGAAAAAAATTGTGAGGTGCTTGACATCGGTTATCTTAATCATTATGAAAAATAAGTGAAGAGCACCACACGCTTTTTTTGGTCAAAGATTGTCATTATTATTTTTGACATTCTAGTCCTTGCTATAAAAGCGTGTATTTTAGTTTTTCAAACTATAATTTCATTTTAAACTTATTTCAAGTCCATATTGCTATAGTAATTCTTATCCCAATTGGAACGGCAATGGAAATAAGAGCACTCGAGGAGTGTTCATATGCACTGCCCGGCAAATGGGAAATTTATATACTACCAGTGTTTTTACTTTCAAAGCGTTCCTGGTACAATCATAAAAAAGTTAAGTGGTGTGCCCTTAGTTGCCCAGATTATTAGTAAAGGCGCTATCAAATATAAGTGAGGAATAAAAGATCGGTAAGCTGGATTGGACATCTGTTATCTGAAGCCGCATGATTAACCCAGTTCACAATAGTTCCTTCGATCAGTGCCGTGTGTTTGTGAGGTTAGGAATTATCCATTGAAAATAATTTTATCAATATGGCTTTCTGGAGACCTTTTGAAACAAATAATGAAATTCAGTTGTGACATGTGTCTACTTTTACATAGGGTGATCAATTGCTATAATTGTAAGAATAAGTAACTGAAAAAATACCACTGGAAAATAATGTACCGACGCCTATGTCAAGGCGGCAATTGGAAAGAGAAATCATTCACGAAACTTCTTATGTCGGTCCAATTGGGATCAGAAATACTATACAGAAGACTAAAAAAGACTACGGGAGAGAAACTCTTCGATTTATTCATCCATATGGGATGGAAGTTTATACGAAATTATAGTGAATGAGATGCATGCCGAATTATTGTGAATGAGATGCATGCGCATTCGCCATATCTTTGAAATATCAATTATTTTTTGTGAAGATCTTGGTGAGAATACTAGGTCATACCTATGAAATTATTGTATTGTCATCGGTCCTCAATACGTGTGCAGAATTTCAAATAATTCGGACGTCTGGAAGTGGGACAAAATTAATTTCGAAGATTCCGTTACCTATTCATACATACATACAGGTGAAATTAATAAAGCGTGTATAAAAAAGGAGAATAATGTAAGTCAGATAAGATAGTTATTAATGGTGAGATTGTCGTTTTTGGTCTGGGATTTTCGACAATCATCTATCCAAATGGACCACTTTTGTGATAAGAATCGAACGATTCTATTCAAAATTGATGTGTGGGGATTCTTGGGGCAGAGATCACGATCTTTTGTCAAAATTCATAAATTCAAGATGCGGCTCTAATATGCGATGAATTTTTGGTATTGCCCGATTCCAATAAAAATTGTTTTGTGGGGGTTTTTGGGGTCGGAGATTATCAATTTCTGTCAGAATTCAATAACATGACGGTTCATTAATGACTAAAAATAATTCATGAAAATCATGAAAAAGACAAGCTTTTATACAAATGTATTAAAGCTTGCCGCGAATATAACATAGGTATTCTTGTTTTTTTTTCAATAATTTGTATTCTTTCAAATACACTAGGATACGTTCTTTAAACTTTGTGACAAAAGTTGTTGAAGCGTCTGTAACAAACTTTGTAGCCTTTTTTGGATTTACTTGTTAACGAATCTGCTGTAGCTGCATTTGCTGTATGAATCAAGTACAAGTAATTTTTTCAACACTGTCAGAACTCATCATTTTAAGCAGTTTCACAACAAAATATTGAGATTTCAAACTGATAACTGGAAATTATTCTTATAAATTGTCACTGACAAATGCTGATGTCCATGGTTAACTAGAATGAAATTTAATTATAAGAGATTTTGTAATAGAAACAGATCATGGATTGATTTCGTTAGCAAAATTGCACAAAGTAAAAACTTTTTTACTTTTTTTAGCATAGTAAATAGTGTCAAAAGTGATAACATTTCGCACGATCATAGAAAAAAATATTCTGAACCAACTTGCGTGTTCATATCGGTAATTCCTCAGATTGACTGAAAAAAATAATCGTGGTTCCGGAAAATAACTCATATAAGTAGGTACCGACTGGTCTAAAACAATTTTTCAAAACGAACAGTGTGTAATGAAATTACCGTCAACAAAAGAACAAATGCCAACAAAAGTAAATTGTTGACTCGATAACCTTCACGTGTTGCAGCTAATTTGAATAAAATCATACAAAACAATCATCCGCTCGTAATGATACAGAATAAAAATGATTTCAAGAGCAGATCAACATACTTCCTACATACGCTGGCATGCAATTCTCGCGAATTACCATGTAATCTGTGAATTTTTCTGATTTCGTTCATAAACAGATTATAATATTCAATTGCATTATTGTGCGATTATAAATTACTGTGTGGGCAATTTGTTAGGAAAATGTATGGTAGAATGATTATACGTGAGTTAGATACAGGTACTCATACACGTCTATCACTTTTGATGAGCATAATTACTCAAAATGAGAAACAGGATATTACAACTTTCTGTAGATTATATATTATTCATGCATTGGCAGGATAGAAAGGTAAAATGTCCCCTTGAAAAATATATCATTGTATCGCATCTCCATATACTCAATTGTGATTGACCACTACAGAGTTATTGTATGGTCCCAGTTATCTAGCCAACCCCCTTAGATTTTCACCAGGAATTTCTATTAGTAGAGGAGAGTTCCTACTAAAGCATATCTTTCAAGAAAAAATAGCAACATATAAAGTATCTATCACCAACCGAAGCTATCGAATACTTTCCATGGAAGGCAATGAAACAACAAAAAAATCACTGTACAGAAACTATCCCTCTCACCAGAAATATGGCTGAAACTACTGTCGATGATGCGAATACATTTATTCACCTTTATCTGTTATAACATAGTTTTGTATCCTTTTCCTAAGTGAATAAATAAAAATACTTCTTTATGCGAAACAAGTGCATCAGCACTTATCGCTCACTAAACTTTATTCATTCACTCCATTCGTTATTTCCTATCAGTGTAAACTATATTTTTTATCCTGAATAAAGTTATTCTTATTCTTATTTGGTGAACATGTTGAAAAGGTTTCCAGCCCTATCCATCTGATATAATCGTGGAAGGAGAGAATGAAATAGTGACCTACCTGAAAATACTGTACCAGATACAATTGCCTATGAAGTCATAACAACTTCATGAAATCAAGAACATAAATGAACTATATCTAAAGATCTATCTGGAGAAAGTACCTGGATATGATTTCATGACAGGGGCGAGGTGTCCGTTATACATATCACCCACGTTAGGCAATGTCATCCTGAGAATTGGATATTTTCCGGTCCTATAAAAGACAACATCATCTCAATTCCTAAACCATCCAATGCGACTTCTACCTTTATATTTCCCAAAGTTATTGCAGAATACCAATTGAGATCTTGTGTAGAGTATACTACCGTTGTCTATTGTCTTATAAACATATATTTCCAAGTTAAATACCAGGATTGAATTAAAACCATTCAATCAAAATAGAGTATCTCAAAGTAGCCTCCTTGGTCCAGTACTGTATGAGATCCATACCTACTGCTGATATAGCAACCGCAGCATCAATAGTCACTTCCACGTTCGCTGATGATACATCGCTATTAGCAACCAATGAAGATGAGTCAAGCATTCATTTGGAAAAATAAAGGATGAAAGTAATGAGGATAAATCGATCCTTACAAAACCATGTTGAAAAAAAAAGTGTGAACTATCATCCATTTAGATAAATGCACTTGTAGAAAACATCTACTTATGTAGACAAACAAGCTTGCACTCGTTCATTGTCCATGGATGGATCATGAGTTATGAAAGCATCTCTTCTGGAAATCAACCCCACTATAGAATGTAGAAGACCGGAGAAGTAAAATATGATGAATCTCGAATATATACATAATTTCCGCAAATCTCAGTTCACCTCCCGAAATCGGACTTAGATCCCAGTGTTTTCACAAACTCATTCCATCTCGATAACATTATCTGTTGAGAACAAAAATATGGTATCTTTATTTATCGTGACAATTTCAGTCGCGCATACAGTTTTCATGTTAATATGATTCAGAAAAATTAAGTTTGTGATAGTTAAATGAAATAGTTGTGAAGTCCTATCTGCAGGCTTAACTTTGATCAAGAAGAATTTTTGTTCAAATGGATTCCAAATAATTGCAGAATTTTATTTTTGGAAAGTATTGACTCAACTTCATTCTCAAACCTGGAAAACAATCCATTCAAGTTGAACCATATACAGGGTGTATTCTAACCTCTTGCATGACGAGTGTATAATGCAATTTTATAACGAATTACAGCGGTTAAAAATGTTAAAAACACATTTTGTTCATTGCAAAAATTTGACCAAATTTTGGGTAGCGCCTCCCGCCTAATTTCAGGTAGTGCCTCCAGCCTAATTTCAGGTGACCTGTTCAGAGAATAACTTCGGCAATTTCCGAATGCAATTAACTCGACATTTGATTGAGGTAGAATGTTGAACTGATTGTGTGGTAAATGTACACTTTGCATTCTGCCTGAGATAGATATTCAATTTAGAAGTGAAGAAAACAACAACCTTGTTATATCCAAATTGTGCTAAATTCAGAACTAGTTGACTTCATACTCTGCTTTGGGGCACCTATCATAATTATCAATTATTTGTAAGATGCTAACAACACAAACAGTATTGAAAAGAGAAACATTCGTAATTGAATATTATTTTGAAAAATTATATCATGACCATTGTAGTGATTCAGACATTCAGAATACGTGAACTGAACACTGTTGCCAGCAAGATTCTCGCACGTACGGTTTACAAAGCTGTCTACGAACGAAAGTTTATTACATTCTACTAGTGTTTTCTGATTGGCTGGTGAATGAAAGAGCTTAAGATCTCAATCAACAACTAATCAGAAAACAGTACGCGATATGCACGAAAATTAATTTGAACATTTTGGTCTTTTAAAAAATTTGCCATTCTATCAAAACATAATTCACATTATATTAACATATCTAGAACGAAGACAACCGTACAGTGATTGGCGACTCCAGAATCCAACCAGAATTTAAATTTACTACTTCATTCATAAATAAGACGAGTGATTCATATTGTCTTCTCCTCTTCAAAACACGCACGGTACTGCTCGGCGTTTAGTTTTAAGAGCCAGTAAAAGACAACGACAACAATGTTCATATCAATTCTCCTGCAGATCACGTACTGTTTCCTGATTGGTTGCTAATTCGAATCTTTCATTCACCAGCCAATCAGAAAACACTGGTAGAATCTAAAGAACTTTCGTTCGTAGACAGCTTGCAAGAATCTTGCTTGGCAATAGTGTTCAGTTCACGTGTTCTGAATGTCTGAATCACTACAATGGTCGTGATATTATTTTTCAAAACAATATTCAATTGCAAATGTTTCTTTTTTCAATACTGTTTGTGTCGTTTGCTTCTTACAAGTGACTGCGATCATTATGATAAGTGCCTCGAAGCAGAGTATGTCAACTGCTTCTGACTTTATCACCAGTATGGATATAACAAGGTTAGTTGTTCTCCTCACTTTGAAATTGAATATATATCTCAGGCAGACTGCAATGTATATATTTACCACACAATCATTTCACATTCTACATTATTTAAATGACGAGTTAAATGTTTATTTCATTCGGCAATTGCCAAAGTTTTTCTCTGAGTAGGTCACCTGAAATTAGGCGGATGGCGCTCCCCAAAATTTTATCGAATTTCACACAGAACAATACATGTTTAAAAAAGCAGATTTTTAAACACTGTAATTCGTTATAATATGGCATTATACACTTGTCATTCACGGGTGTACAAGGGATCAGATTACACCCTGTATATCTACTACCAGTGATACTTGAACTTGTTGAAAAAAAAATATTGGAAAATCAAAACTCATAGAGTATTGCATCAGTGACACAACCAATCACACTTCAAATGACAATATTACTGAGTAAGTATTCCAAAACATGTCTTGTGTCAGCATAGGCAGTCAGCGGTTAGATTGCAAGGATCAGAACACATATTGAAATCGAACTTCATACATGATATATTTACAGTTAGTACGCAAAACTAATACCCCACATCTGTACATATCGAAGTATTAAACCTAATTTTGCAGGAAATTTGGATTTTCAGCCTCTTGGTAAAACTTTGAAAGAATCATCTGAGACAAATGGAAACTAGAATGGACTGAAAAATGAAAATTATGGTTGATCAAAACATAAAACCAAAATAATAATACATTTATCCTTCTATAATTGTATAGATTTTCTGATTCACAAATTTTTTTTACACAGCGGAATGTACTTTATTCCATTAGCATTCCTCCACAAAAAATAATCTTCAAATATTACAGTATGAAATGAAAAAAAAAATATGTTGCATCAGCTCTTTGTGAATGAATATGCATTTCCGAATTTTTTCGTGTCACTTTCAATTAAATTCTAATCGGCGGATATTTGTAGCTTTATTTTCTGCAATATACTAAATTACAAGATAATTTTATAATTCTTGCAAATTTCCAGTTATCTTCCTCATCTCTCGCATGCACATAATTATTGTCACAGGAATGTTTATCAACAAACACTATCGTTGCATCTGATAATTGAAAAATTATTTAATCGTGTCTGTGACAATATAATTCTCCGAAATGCAACTGTTTTTTATTTTCGTTTAATGACCCCAACATGAATGAATAATTATTCATATTTTTTGAAATCCTTGTTTTAATCGTGCAATATTTCATGTGCAATGATCATGAAAGTTAATTTCTTTCCATTTTTGTTGTTACCCACAGTTTAATCTTGCTGTTTTCGTGAAAGCAAGTGCCATTATTTCATTAATTTTATTAATGATCATGATGGTTATATAATATGTACATGAATCTAGTCGATATCTGAAAAAGCGCATTCTTCACGAAATATTGAAACTTGAAGTGTCCTTATTTATAAGAAAGAAAAAAATCTCAAAATTCTTGATTTCCGATTTTTTTCCTATTAACTTTTCTGGACGAATATGCCGAATAGCATCGAAAATTCTAAGATTATTTTCATACCATACCAATCAATTTGTTAATGGTTGTTGAACTGAAAATAAAAGATCGAAAAAAGCGTATATTAGGATTATTGCTTATAACAAATTGATTCTATTATACACCAACCAGCGCTCAAGATAAAGATAATGAATGTTCCTTGGAATGTCCCTGTATCAAAATCTGATTCACTTCTGGAATGCATCATATAAGGAGTGCAATCCATTCGAAAGAGCAATTTCATATATCAAGACAAACCGCTCATGAATCATATATTTTTTCCGTTGTGGATAGATGTTTGACCCATTTTCAATCTCTGAAAATGACTGAGGCGATGCTTCGAATTCTTATTCAATATAACAAATTTCCTTTCGATTCTTTCAAGTTGATAAACACTTCACAGTTTTTTGGGAGGGTTGAAATGATTCCGTGATGATCATGGGGAAAAATTCATAAAAATTAAGTTGTTTTTTACAGAATAAGATCGAATATTTCAGAAATGATTTCCTACTTCCCCACCAGTGGTGTGGCATGCTGGTCACCAAATATAAAATTTTGGGAATACAAGACCCCAATTCAGGAACAATTCAGGAACATTTTGAATGACCGGCCACTTTTTCAAGGAGGTATTTCTGTTTTTTAATTAAAAGGTTTCGTTTAGCTTGCCATGTTTGTGTCTTGTGTGGGTGAAATCTAGTAATTGAAATTTTGTCCGTTTGCTGTTGACTGATTGAAATTTGGTACACACCTTTAGTTCTGATGACAATACAATTATGTGTATTCAGTATCATTTTAAATTCAAAAAATGACGGATTATATATTTTTTTACAACCCCTTCAATATGGATATCAAATGGAAGGGCTTGACTAGTGGAATATAGTACACCATGAAAAAATTCCAAATCCAAGATGGCGTCCGAAACAAAATGGCAGATCATAGAGTTTTGACAATCAATATAACCCCGTCAATACGGATATCAAATGAAAGGGCTCGACTAGTAGAATACAGTACACCTTGAAAAAGTTCCAAATCCAAGATGGCAATAGGTACAATGATCTTCGTTGATTTTTTGGATAGCGCCGACTCAAACTTAGTTACTCACATTAGTTAGGAGCTCAGCTATTATTAAGACTGAAGATGTTTATTTTATTCTTTGCTTTTCAGTTTATTTTTTCGTCGCTTTTTTATTTTTTACTTTTTATGGCTAAAATCCACTAATAACTACCTACTCAATTGATTCCAGGTATCCATTATGTAGTAGTGTCATCAGAACTACATGTGTGCCAAGTTTCAACAGAATCCGTTCACAGATGAAAAATTAATAATCCCCCACTTTTCTACCCTCAGGGGTGGATTATTCCTTTCCAAATAAAAACTCTGAAGTATTTTTTTTTTTTTTTTTTTTTTTTATGTTCTGGTTCCCACGAAGGATATCCTGTAATGTTCAGAGAACATCGTGGGAACCTAGAAAGAGGTAGGAGTTGGTGTTCTTCTTAAATTTCTGAAGGTTGTATGCCTCGGGGAACACCTCCCTAGGCAATGAGTTCCAAAGCCTCGCTGTTCGTTGGATGAACGAGTCTTTGGAAAGTGATGTTCTGCAGGTTTCCAAAGTGACCACGAAGGGGTGTGATGACTGAACTTGACGGGTTAATCTCGAAGAGACTGCCAAAGCAGGAACGATTGTTGATATTTCAGAAGAGCATCGCCCATGAAAATATCTATAAAATAGAGACAAATCGCCAACTTTTCTACGGTGTTCCAGACAAGTGAGCGAGTTTGTAAGCGAGGCATCACCGACGAGACGAATTGCCCTTTTTTGGACAGAATCCAATAGCCTCAGGATATGTTTAGGTGCGCACTCCAAATATGGGAACAGTATTCCAGGACAGGTCGGATCTGTGCCTTATAGATCATAAGCAGCTGACTGGGGGTGCTAGAATAACTTTAGGTGTAAATTGGCAATGGACCTCACGTGATTTTCCCAGGAAAGGTTATTGCTGATAGTAATACCAAGCATCGATATGGATGGCTTCATTGGTATGGTTACTCCTGACAAAGTTATGTTAGGCACAGTGAGATCGGCTTTTCTAGAGAAAAGACATGCTTGTGTTTTGTTTGCATTGAATTCTACCAAGTTATTAGATCCCCATTCGAGAATTGTTGCCAAGTCCATATTTATATTATTAACATTTCTTCCTCGTTCATTTCTGGTTTCACGGGCTGATATAGGGGCCCTGGAAGAGAAAGCGGTATGGAGGGTACTATCATCGGCAAAGCTGTGTACTGGACATGAAGTTGCTTTCAACAGGTCGTTGATGTGAAGTAGAAATAAAAAAAAATCTAAATCGGATACCCAGAACAAAGTTATGAGTCGTAGAATGGGTTAACGGGTAAAAATTCAGTGGATGAACGATAAATATCCCTATTTTTCCACCCTTAAGGGACATTTTTCTGTCAATTTCAAATAAAACCACCTTCGAAGTATACCCTATCCAATAGAAAAAGACTCCTTGAAATCGACCTACTCTGTAAAAAGTTATGTGTGATCATACATAAAAAAATATACGCGTCGACTAGAGAACCTCTTCCTTTTTTTTCCGTCGGATAAAAATTACACAAGGTGGAGTATTATGGATATGATTAAATTTAACTTATTATTTTTTTAGAGAAAATAAAAGAGCATAATTGTTCAGGGTTGATAAAATGCATGAAACGAAAAAATTTATTTTTTAATGAATGAATTTAAAATTTTAAAAAACAATAGTTATGCCAGAAAAAAAAGAAGAAATTTTAATAAACAGCAAATATTTTCTTTGGAATTCGATTTAATAAGTTGCTCAAAGTGTTTACCATTCACCTTCTGACAGTAATGAATTCGCTGAACAACATTTTGTAGTTATTCTAAAATCATGTTGGGAGGAATGGTGAAAATTCCATGCCTTATCCTTTCTTGCAACCCTTCGATATTTTGCGGCCACAGAAAAAAGTCAAGTGGGGTTATATCGGGAGACCCGTACCACACACACGTCCAAAATGTGGGGGAGCCCCATCTTGTTGAAATCATATTTGTTCTGTCGGCAAATTGGGATTGTTATTGTCCGGAAATAATCGTCCAAGCTCTGGAATGATATGCTCTTGCAAAAGTAATAAATATCGTTCAGAGTTCAAATTTCCTTTCATAAAATAGGGTCTTATGACGTGTGCACCAATAATGCCACACCAAACATTTACTTCTTGTGGTCGTTGAGTGTGAACTTCCCCCATCTAATGTGGATTTTGCTCTGACCAATACCTACAGTTGTGTCGGTTCACGTGCCCGTTTAAACAAAATGTAGATTCGTCAGAAAACAATCTGTGGTTGACATTTTCATTTAATTTATCCATAATAACGATCAAAATCGTCTCCACCCAATTCTTGTAACAAATGAATTTTATATGGATGGAATTTTTGCAGTTTGCAAAATTTTTTAATGGAATATCGACTCATGATATGATTGGAAGCCCTCTCTTGTGTGGAATTTATTGGATTTGCCACCACATCTAACATGAAATTCGAAGAATTTTATTCATTTGTAACGCTTACTGGTCTTCCACTTTTTGACACCTCCAGTTCCATGAAAACGCTGCAATGTTTTTGAAACGGTTGATTTAGAAAGAGGTTACCGATCGGGATGCAATTCATTAAAATTATCCACTACTTGGTCACAACTTCGTCTTCTATCACCATATCCTATGATCATTGAAATTTCAATACGCTCGGTTTCACTTAAACGTGCCATTTTTGCGCGAAAATTATTCACACTAATGTATTTTTTTGACATGTGTTGTCCAGATCATCACTGTTGGACAAAAGAACGATGCGACGTTGTTCAGGAGTTAGAAACTTTCAGAGGTAACTTGATTGACTATAAACTCAATGGACTAAAATATTTTTGTATAATTATAAGAAAGTATTTTCAAAATTCGATATTCGAAAATGGTTAAATTCAGGATATGATGTGCAATACCTATTTCATTTAGAATTTTGAGAAGAATTGAAATATGGAACGATATACAGGGTGTTCCATTAAAGAAAAAGTAACTTTGTTTCGTCATGACTTTTTGACTGATTCTGTATACTTAATTTCCTTTCCTTAATTTAATAGATTTTAAAAACCCTAAAACTTTTGTGTCCTAACATTTTTCGCTAGCTATCTTACTTTAGGAGATAATCGACCGTTTCCATACATATCAGCGACCCTGTATATATATATATATATCTTCAGAGAATTGAATGTATTATTATCATAGTTCATGAGAATGACTACATACATGGCTGGAATCATTGAACATGGTCGTACCTTAATTAATATATGCCGCATGTTTCAACAAGCGAAAACACTTTTTACAAGAGATTGATAATAGAATTGATCGCAATCATTGTAAAGAATTCGGAAAAATGGCTGAGAAGACGGTGAACATTTCAAGATTGAGAAAATCTCTGATAAAGTATCAACATCTGAACAAGAATAACGATATACTCCACGAGTTATTTTTGGCGCTGGTAGCTCACATGAGGAATATTGTCGTTAGATCACAAATTCTCAATTGTCTCTTGCACATATCACATCACATAAACACTGTAACCCTCAACTATCCATTGTTGCTCGATCGAATTTGAACTGTAGCGTTGCCGTTCCTGCCAAAAAGATCAAATATAATTTTTACATGTTTCGAACACGCTAAAATGAAAAAAACCGCCGACTCAAAATTAGTTACTCACATTAGGTTAGGAGCTCAGTTATTGAGACTAAGAAGGTTTATTTAATTATTTACTTTTCAGTTCCGTATTTCGTTGGTTTAATTTTTTGTTGAAAAGTTTTTATTTTTAAATTTTTTGTGGCTGAAATCTACTACTTACTTGTTTTTTTATTACTTCCAAAATACTTACTTACCCACCTACTTCAACTATTACCATTGAATAATATGATTATCTACTTTTACTATTTGTTGTAATATAAATTATTTTTGTAGTTCTGGTTAGTTTATTTCATTACTTTTATATCATTCCATCCTCTCATAGGATATAATGATTGTGACGGATGTGGGAGAACAAAAATAATGACAATAGTGGTCTGTCATAGCCAACTACATATGTGTGCCAATGTTCAAAAGTGAAAAATCAATTATCCCCTATTTCTTTACCCGTAAAAGTGGATAATTCCATTGGAAATCCAAATATGAGGTATATCCTATCTAATAGAAAAAGAATCATCCAAATCGAAGAAACCAGTACAAAGTTATGCCTGATAGAATAGGTTAACGACAGAATTCAGAAGGTGAGTGATAAATATCCTTCATTTTGCAACCCTTAGGTGGATTTGATCTTTCAAATTCAAATGAGACCAACTTCGAAGTAGGTACACCCTATTCAATGAAAAAAGAATTATCGGAATCGGACTTCTCAGTGAAAAGTTATGCATGGTCATATATAAAAAAAAATACGGCACGACTAGAGAACTAGAGAACCTCCTTTTGAAAAATTAAACATTCACAAACTTGTTTTTTCGATTACAACTGACACCAGAATATTCTTAGTTTTTATAGACGAACAAAAACTGAAATCGAACCGATGAGAATATAATTCAACTTTTCAAAACCTGTCTTAATAACAATTGATGGAATTGAACGATAATACATGTTGCCCTCATCGAAATTATATTACTTGATGGAAGAGGAAAAAAATAAGAACAATCTTCCGGTTGCAGAAAAGATGTGAAGTGACATTCTACGGAGATGTACGTCACTGGTCTGAGGGCAAAAAGGTAAACATATGTCGTAATTGTGCATTGTTTCCTTCTCCGAAACCCATGAACAGATGATGTACATAAATATCACTGGTCACGACACCATCTACATGTAAATTGTACCATTGCGAGGGGGTAATGTGTACACCCAATGACATTATTTCGTAGTGCCTGGCCCTGGGGGAGCTTATTGGTGTAGTTAGTTACAATATGGAAGTTTTGATGGTGACATAGCATGTGAGGTTTCGGTTTTATGTGCAGAATTACACCCATCCTTATCAATCGAAAATTATATGGTATGTTTGGAATGGAAAGGTACACAAGTAATTCCAGCAAAATGAATAGTTCCTGTTGAATCAATATTTATTTTCAATACCGGAGTGGAGTTCGATTCCCTTTGTTGTTTTCAATGTATCAAATCAAGTCATTTTCTATTTAAGAGGGTAGTTTGTTGTTCATTTTCACACTTTACTTCCAAGTTCCTCCAACCTTCCAGTCATCATTCGCTGAATACTTTCACAAAAACTTATAATTCAACATATCACCGGTTTGTGGGAGGAAACAGGAGTGTTTTCTCCAAGCGTTACAACAGAGGTAAACTCGGTAAAGAATTATTTGTACAATCAAGGCGGACCATAAACTGATTTGCACATCCTGCCCAGTTCCAGAAAAATAACCACAGATATTATTATATAACAAGATACTGATCTACAACCAAATTCTATATGGCCTTCAACTGAGGGGGTGTGCCAAAGATTCATAATTCTTATCTTTCGAAAGTAATGTCAGAAGAATATGGCCAATGCCTCAAGGTATATCAGGAATAAATATATTCATCGACACCTGAAAATCCCGACGAAGGCAGATAAAATCAAGAACATGGGGACGAAATCCTCTTTACTTCAGTATAGTACTTTCAAAACAACTGAAGAACGTTGATGAATGAACTAGTTTTGAATTTGATTCAAACAAATTATTATAGAAAACAATTACTAAATTCTATTGAAATATCCAGAGAATGGTTTTAGTAATGATAATAATCAAACTAACTCCTCTTTCGCTTGAAATCTCTTCAAAACGTCCATGAAACATCATATATTCATTATTCACCATCCACTACAACTGAATGTGAAAAAAAAGGAAAATGAAAAATTGTTTCTTTTCTGACGTGTTGGTGTTAGTGAACTTTTCAAACGTGTCTTCTCAAAGTGAATTGCTCAACATAATCGATACCCTTGAGCAGAGATAATCACTACTCAGAATTACCCGCATATTTCTTTCGGCATGAAGCATGACATGTCACGAAGAACACTGAATATTTCAAAACTTGTCTACATGTCTATATAATCTAGTCCTGTGTTCGACAGAGTTGAACACGTGAACGATACAACGGCATGAGAATTGTGAAGCAGTAGCGTTTATGCAGGATAATCGTAATGGAGAAATAATATCCATGCTTGGAGTAAATATTAGCAACACTCTCTCAAGGAACACAAAAACTTGATTGCTAAAAATCATTCCAGTATGCATCTGGCTGTTCTGATATACTGTTTCCATGTATGTAGGTTGGCATCCATGCGAACACTAAAGCTGTTCTGATTACATTCAGAAAAGAGTAGTACTCTTGGTTGACGATGACTACTTTGGAACATCGCAGAGAAGTGAAGATGTCGTCTACTTTTCATTTTTCATATATATTCAAATATCATGTCCTATGTTTGAGGTAGCGTCTATTGACTTAGCGAGAGGAAATAGCAATTGGAAATCAATACATGAATACTGTTGCGGAGAAATGAAACGCAGTGTCCGGTCATTAGAGACTGAATTTTATTTCAAAAAATCTGTCAAACCACAAGTTCCATAACATTCCGTCAATGACAAATAGATGGACAATATATATATATATATATATATATATATATTTATATAATATATATATATATATATATATATATAATTATATATATATATATATATATATATATATATATATATCATACAAATATATCATAATATTGATACCATACCAACAACAACGTCCCTTCAGTAAATTTTCGGAGTTAAATATTGGAAATCTAAATAATTTCGAGGTGTGTATCCAACTCAATGAAAATTAAATCAAATATCGTTCCTTGAATACTTCAGCGAAGGAATCAACGTTGATTATAAGACCAATTACGACAAACGTCCGTTAGGGGCGTCTTCCTAAACCTACCCTTAATAAGATTATACTCGAAAGTGTCTGGAAATCTGTGGAGTAAAAAATCAGTGTAGTTCAGAAACTCTGACTACCATGCCCTTGCGTAGAATATGAGCCGAATATGACAATTCTTACATTAAGATTTGATTGTTCCATTTTTTCCTCTCCGGTTGACTTCGATCAGAGAACCAACAACAAATCTAAAAAGAGGTGAACCCCAGAAAAGCATCAATACCTGGATCAAATCAATCTCATAATATTTGACAATATTGATACAGGAAACTAACACTACCAAAAAATTAAGGTGGAAAAATTAAAAACTCGCACTGAGATAGTATGGGTAATATTTTCGGAGAACAAGGTGAATTTTCTACATAAATCTAGATATTTCCGAAAATCTTGGCACCTATACCATGAGACGTTATTAATAGTCAGTAACGTATTAGTCGGCATAGTCGTGCTTGCCGGATTATTGGTGCATTGCATTAATGGCATAAAAAGTTGTACCTTGAACGTGATAACTGACAAGCGTCGGTAGTCACCAGAGAGAGAGAGAGATCATTACAGTTTATTTTGTTTTCGTATTGCGTTTCCGATTTTGTTTTGTTTTTGTATTTCAAATATTAATTTAAACTCAGATCATGTAAAATTTCAAAGGGTCGAACAGACCTAATTTTTTAGCTTTGTAATATAATGGAACAGGGACTATCCTTGAATTGTTTTCACATGAACTTCATGTGACGTTCCATTTTCCTTTCTCCCCCTGCCCTCTCAATATTTTCTCAGATTTCCATGACTAATAAACGGTAACTTTTCGACGAGCCAAGTCAAACAAAATCTTAAATAAATTTCCCCAACGAAATGATGTGTTTTCGAAAATAACAATTTTCCTGTACTATGGGGGTAATATGAGAATCGCGGAGCCGTAGCAATAATTATTGGTTTATCTCATGAAGCGCGTTACGGTTTGCTTCAGAACAAACAACGGAAAACCAGATATACGAGCAAACGGACGAAAAAAGGTAATGGTCTGTTATTATTCGTAATATTTCATATTGCCTTCGATTCCAAGATATATCTTCCATTTAAGCGGTCGGAGATGGTTTGCATATGTAAACGACCGAATAACTATTTCTTGGATTGGTATCTGGTGGACGATCTCAAGATCTCCACTAAGATGAGATGAAATCTTCTGATTGATTCAATCAATCACATCAATTCAACCAGTATTTCGAACTAACTTTGTGCATTCCTTCGTAATTTTATTAGATTCTTCATTATTTTTTCAAAATCTTAAAAACAAAATCTTTGTTGAAATAATAATATTTATACCTCATTTCCTGTTATATTTATTCCATATCGAATGTTGTTAGAGATTTCAGTGAAATCTTAAGACGAACTTCATTGGTTGATGGGTGACATTAACATAAATATGTTAAATATTACTTTTCCGGATGTCAAAAATTGTATACTCTTTTTTTCAACTTGATTTGTGTCAAATTATAAAAGATTCCACTCATTTAACCGATAATACAAATGTTATTTGGATAAGCATTGAACTGGAAGTAGGAAATTGTAATACAATTGACATGGTTGTTATTACTGATCATATGAGGGTTTTGTGGCATGGATGTCGAGAAGCAACAGGTAATTAACTCCATTACAGAAATTTCAACTTGGATAATTTTGCAATAGATGTAAATATTGGGGGATAATTCTTTATTTACAAGATATCAAAAAAGTTAGTTTCATAAGTAATCACATTTTCTCTCTTTTCTACATCAACGCACCAGTCTGCAGCATCAATAGAAATAAAAAAAACAGGAAACAGATCTTTTATAACGTACAACCAAAGCCTATGATCAAAACTGAGAATAAAGCTCATGGAAAATACTTGCAACTAGGACTATGGAAGATAGGGATTATGTGAATTTGAGGAGTTAGTCAACGAAGCTGTAAACTGCGAGAAAATGAAGTTGGAGCACCGCAGTGACAGAATCTGGCGAATTCATTCACATAGTGCAATTTATCTGTATTTGCCATTCTGATAAATAGAGTGTTTTAAAAATTCAATAGTTTGAATGTTTTTGTTACAAACGTGAAAACTGCGGTTGCATCGTGATCGGCCTGTATAACCTTTGAATCAAATTGAGCCCCGGTTTCGGAAATTGTCCCTTGTAATGAAAGAGCAGATACAGACGAGTCGTCATTACATAAAAAAAAAATCCTCCCAAACCACATACAACCTCAAAAACACACAAAAATAAACTTAATCGCAAAATGTACTGCGGATTTGGGAGAGGGGGGCGAGGGGGCGAGGGGGCGAGGGGGGCGCAGGAGGGTAGAGGTGCTTCGAATCGTTCACTGTTCGAAGTAGTGGACGACGAGATAAGGATGCTCTTGATGGGTCGCTGCCAGGAATTCAAACTCAAAACTCAAAGCAAATCGTACCAGCCACAAATCATCAAACACCTACATCCAAAGACAACCCTCATAAAACACATCCACATACAAAATAGAATAACACAAACTGCCCTCACAATCACAAGTACCATATCATTTTCTGAAGCTGGTTTTTTAATTTTTATTGTATTTTCTTGCATATTTCAACGAATATATCTATAGTTATTCAAACTAAAACAACTGGAATTATCAAAATAAAATAAATGACATAACTCCCATTACCAATTTAGAGAGGGGAAAGACATAAGAGGAATTATCAAAAAGAACCTACATTTTTTTCATTATCTACCAATACCAGCAGTACATCCCCTTCCCACCTTACTTAGACCGCAAGCTGGATGGATCACCCCCTAGATGGAATATTCTAGGAAGAATCTGTATATATATTATTTTATGCGTTAATAACTTAAAATAAATATTTTTAGATTGGAAGCGCGCAAGGTTACATCAAAGTGCTGAACACGTGACACGTAATTCGCCGTCATCGTAGTGTTTACATGTATTTATTGCCAAGTTGAAAAGTGTTATTCGTGATGGAGCAAGTGCTTGCAACTGGGTTCTTACACATTACAAGCCACATTATTTTCGATAAAAACTCTGTAAAAAAAAGCAGCCGCATTGGTGCGATCGGGTAACGTGTGTCAGGTGTTGGAGGTACAGAAATTGATTAATCCAGCATAACCATAGTGATCAGCCAAGCAGCAGCGACAACAAATCAGTACTCTGTCGAATTGAAGTGAATAATTATTTTCACAAAGAATTATAAAATTTAATGAAATTACATGTGCGAGATTACAAGAATAATAACTATTGAAGAAATATGAATAGATATAAAGAAAATAAATAATATTTGAAAATATTGTTTTCTGACTAGGTACATACATTTTCACATATTGTTCGTGTACTGCAGAATTTGACAAAAAGGATTGAATGTGTATTACATGAATAAAAATATGTTTCATCCATATTTTTTCGATTTCTGTAATCAATATTGCATTTATTGCAATTTGTCAATAATTTTAAACAGAAAAGTAATACTAGTTGTTAATTAGTGTACAGTAATAACGGAATTTTCATTCATTTTTTTCTTTTGGTCACGTGTAGTATTTATTTAAACATATGTTTACAGAAATGGTTATACGATTTTTTTTTCACGTCATTTGCATTTGAATCGAGGTTATTTGCGGCCGACTTGTTCATTGTCATTTATTTATTATAGGAATACTTTGGAGACTGGGCCTTTTTTCACAACGAAGCTTTCATCTGCCGAATCACAACACAAATTCCGTTTTGACGTTTGCGATCGGAGAATTCAAACTATCACACTTTTTAGATGTCCTTATCACAGCGGTAAATGAGGATAAGCGATACTGTCTGGACCAGTTTTTCCGATTCCGCCACTGCGGCGCTGCAAGTTAAACTCCTCCCCCATGATCCAAGTATTTAATAAGAATAGAAAAAATATTAGGTTGATTTGGCGTCATCCCACTGACTGGAGAACTTGTACCTAGTCATCTCTTAAAACAATTTTCTTCACATTTCATTGCATATGGTTGTTTTTGTAATTTTTTCTGAATCTAAAAGAACTATAAACACTTCTCTTGACATGTTTTTTGGGTAACCTTCCACAGTCTGAAAATGAAAATATAATCAGGAAAATCTATACAAGTGTAGAAAGGGCAAACTGATTAGTTCACCCCGATAAGTTATTGCGTTCACCAAATTATATTTCTTATAGAAAATTGATTCAATTTGTCAATAACTTGCCGTTTTCTGAATTTGCCTATCAAAATTTTTTTTTTTAAAGTCAAAAGATACTTCTCTACATAGTTTTTGCTTGACGTTCCGGGGACTATATCTGCCCCCGTTCTCAAAATCTTCTAAATCTCCTCTAATTGTTTCATAATTTGGATTTTTTCTCGCAGAGTCTTTTTCGCTTTTTCAACTGTATAGATTTTCCTGATTAAATTTTCATTTTCAGACTGTGGAAGGTTACCCAAAAAAAATGTCAAGAAACGTTGTTCCTCCACAAAAAACCACATTCATTCAATAACTATAAACACATTCAACAATGATTTATAAAAAATTGTCTATTTAATAAAAAAATTAAATTAAAAAAAAGTTGTATCTTGTAAAATCCAATCATTAATTTCGGAAAAATTCTAATATTTGTTAGCAATGAAAGAATTAAAGAACATTTTAATCAATTAAAAATATTTTTTGTAATCATAATTTATAACAAATGAAATGGCAAACAAATAATTAATGCAAACGTATTTAATCCCAGTACCAAGAATCAACACGTTTTTGAACTTTTGAACCAGTCTATCACATGAAAAATATGAAAACCATGCACTTGTTTCAATAAAATAGTAGGTACGGAAAACTAAGTAATTGTTTGCTGAAAATGCAGAAAATGGCATTTGTATAGATTCTGCGATTGATTTTTTGTTTCGTGAAAGACTATTACAACAAAAAATTATCGACAGGTATGTTCCTCCACAAAACATTGGCTTCAACCATGATAGAACTCTCCCCTCCATCGAGATGGCAATTTCCCATAATTATCCAGCCAATGGTAACAAATCTCTCCGGTTCCATTCGCATCCTCCTAATCTTCCATCAGTGAACAGAGCAAACAGTAAAATCAACTCTCTAGTTAATTAGACGGTGATACATTACAATATAACACTGAGAAAATTATAAGTTGGATGCTGTAATGGCACCTGCACTATTGCATTCGCGTTGTTCGAAAACGGAAATTATTATGTAGTTTAGATCGGTAGCGAAACGTCAATTGCGAAAGGCATTCAATGCAGATTTCTTCGCTACCGTATTGAATTTGTATCTCTGTACCGTGGCCGTATACCACCCGCGGGTATTTGGATAATTTATTTCTCGGGATTTGCCCCGTTTGAGTTATGGAAGAGAAGTGAATGGTTGTTGTACGTATCGTTCAACCAGGGGGCATATATTGTTGTATTCGAGAATATATAGTACCTACTCCTTCCTTTCTACGACAGTGTGCGAGGAGTCCACATAGAAAAAACCTCTCGATTCTGGGGAATAGTAATACCGTCTAGACCCAACAAACAATATAAATAAAATATACGTAATTTCGACCTTCGAATAGATCAGCGCCCAAATAGGCGAGGGTAATTCCTACGTTGTAATTACCTTAAATTTACCAACAACAGAAAAAAAATGGAAGTAAATCAGAAGTCGAGAATCGGACAATCAAGACATTTCACCTAATAAGTCGAAAGCATAAATAGGTGAAATTGCCTGCAGACTAATAGAGTCATGGTAAAAAATTAGTAATTTTTACTTATTTTAGGTTATAAACACTATAATAAAACAAACAATCGAAGGTTAGAAGAAGATAATAAAACTGTATATTGTGTATCTTAACCTACATGCTTAACTGTCAAGAAACGTACAGCAGATAATGATGTATGCAAGGGAAGGTTTCACATTCACATCTAGTTCGGATTTTATTTGCGATACAAACTTTTCTGAATTGAATTTTATTCATGTAGAACAAGTGGGCCCCTTCAAAATATCAAATTGGTATAGTAAAATTCATAAAATTAAGTGTACTTCCTCAACTTCTTTCATCAAACACTGCAAAAACTAATTTCATAGTTGTATGTATATTCATATCATATACATCATTTTTTTGACTTCTATCATTAAATTGTGGCCGATTCAAGAAAATTATGGATCATTTTTGCGATGGCGGAATCGCTTCAAACCAAAAAATATGGCGTCTATCCCATATGGGATGGATTGAAATCCATTCTCCTCATCTTGGGATTCCAGACCCGTTTTCACATTGTGGTCACATGATGAAATACAAATTTCTTATGGGATGTTTTTTTGTGCCATATGTCCATACGTTCCGTTCTCTGGTTGGATTGGAATCGTGGATAATACATTTATATTATTGTTATTCGATATTCTGAGCAGAAATGCTAGAATTATCATTTTAATTTCTAATACGGAGTAAAAATAAACATTATTCTCTACTTCTTGTTGATGGTAAAACCAAGTATATCTGTCTAACCTGTACCTAGTTACTCGAAGAGAATGACATACACCCCTTAATGAATGTTCATTCTGAAATTGAAGTGTTTATTCCGGAATTGAACATCAAATATCAGTGATGTTGAAAATAGTACGAGATGATTGTATTCGGTGCACATTCTAACATAATTAAATCCATAATATTGTTATTTCGGTGTGAGGAGAAAATCTCTATCCAAAGAGAAATAACCAATCATAACATTTTAAATATTAGATGGTGTGTAGTGATTGGCTCAAAAATTGTAGTTTGACATTTCCGCGTTCCGCATAGCCTTGAAAGCACTCTCGCTAACTTTGCAGAATGCGGCGCAGAAAATATCCAATTCAATTTGTTTGCCAATTGGGACTACATCTCAAAAAAATCGAGGTATTATGATTTGCTCAAAAACTTTAATTCGACGTTTCCAGGCGCCGCAATGATTAGTGTTGAAATTTTCGAAGTCATCGTTTCAACACATCAATGTTTTGCTTTCGTTTTTTCGCACTTTATTCAATAAATTTTTTCCACCCATTTGCTTCAGCTGGACCAACATCATTGATTTTTACGTCACGGCAGTAGTTTACCGCTAGCGACAGACGAAGCTTGCTGAACGTAGCTTATCTATGCATTCATTCTGTACATTCTGTCAATCCATCCATCACTGGTATAACCTAAAACGACCCTGTTTTCTATTGCCTCCGTCGATGGTTAATACTTATTTGCTTTCATATTATTATTCACAATAATGGATGATGAGTGTTTCAAAATATTTACTGCCATAAAAAGACGTGGAGCCCATAGTAGTATATACCTATGTATCACATGAGTGGGAACATGTTGGCTCTGATCTTTGGATTTGGGAAGTGTAATTTCGGACTTTATTCTCATTCTGGCAGCTAATCGATAGTACTTAGTACCTGTATGGTTTATTAATTCTATTCGAATTTCTACTTGGCATTTTATAGATTTTTAAAATTCAGCTCCACAATAAATTATTTGAAGAGAGTAAATTGTATGATGCCATCCTCATCAGAATCGATTCGGGCTTCAATATCTGATAAAGGACTTCGATGATTTCATTTTTGGTAACTTTAACTTTGTTGTAGACATTTAGTCTAATCAGACAAATATTGTTGTAATATCGTCCACATCGTGGAACAGTAGGTATAAACTAGGACAAAAAATGCCCAGGCAACTCAATTGGTGCCAAATAGGTTATGTAGAGTATATATCAGACCTGTTTACGAAGTTGTTCATTCCCCGACTTTGTGACTATAAATGAAGTAATAATTAGGTTATTATTCACTAGAAAGTTCTCCCTGAAAGTTAAAGTATTTTGCTGGTCACCTTTAGGTGAAATTTAAACTAATAAATAACTATTGACCCATGAGGCTGTAAAGGAATATTTGAAGTTCATAACAAGTAATTCCATACTATGTCCTACGCCTATTGTTTTTTTAAGGAGATTCGGTGGTTTCAATTACGATTTTTATAACTCGAATTATAACTTTGGAGTTAGTTAGTAGTTGAAGGTAGAATATTTGGTCAGAAATAGGTAAATTCGGACTTCTTCCTTTTCACCCCTCTGCTTGGTATAATTTTCCTATAGTGTGATGTGGGTAGAATCGGTTAACGGGTGAAACATCCTCAAGCGTGATTTTCTTCAAATTCTAATGGGACCAACTTCGAGGCATGATCTCTCCAATGAAAGAAGAATAATCGAAAACAAACTACTCTGTGAAAAGTTATACAAACATTAAAAAAATACGCGTCGACTAGAGAACCTTTTTTTTTCGTCGGTTGACAGAAATACATATAAGACAATATAAAGATCATCGAATACTTTCCCAGGATAACTTCTATGTTTTTTTTAAGAAATAAATATACACCAAGAACAACAGTGGTCCCAGAACATTTCCCTGAGGTGTCCCTGATTCAACTGTCTGCTCATCTGAATATTTATTGTTCATATTTACAGCTATCGACGGTTATAGTGGAAGATATGAAACAGTCATTGCAGAAAACCATTTTCAAATAAATTCCCCCCGTGCTCTCATGTTCTTCCGAAACTATCAGTTATTCTCTATGGAAAATCAGTTTAATTATTCGAGTTCTTCCAACAAATACTTCAGAGTTCGTGAATACCATTCAAATCGCTTGGCGGCCCGTTTCCCGCGTGTTGAAATATCAATAATAGTTACTTCAATGTCCCCATGAATAATCTTCTTTGAAGAATTCCTTTCTCAAACAATCATCATTCCAACGAGCGATTAATCCAGGAGACACTCCATCCAAGATCTGCTTCATCTAATTATCAGTTATAGAAGAATAATTCTCGCTTCTATAATGTCCGTGATTAAGTCGATGGTTATCGAAAGCACCCGTAAAAAACAAAGATCTTAATCGAGCCCCGTGATATGCAATTAAAACCTATAACAAATCTTTGGATTACTCCCAAATCCTATCATTTATTGAGAATTATAGATATAAATTCTCATAACCAGAATGTATAAATCGTGGTTGCTTTTCACCAACAATTAAGTGGTTATTTATTGCCTCGCTTTTTTGCCCTTTGGATAACAATACGGTTATCGCCACCGACTCTTTGGCAGTGGCCGGAGATTTTTATCGCTCTATTTGGTATGCTGATTTTGAACACCTTTGTAGGAATCAAGATACCCAAAATATATGCATGACTTTCGAAAGCTCATATAATCGCGCAAATACTCGAATCAAAATATTCAAGGAAAAGGGTCACAAAAATTGTTTTTTCCAATACTTACGTCAAAAATGTATAATTTTTTATTACTTTCAAAAGTCAAAAGTAGTCTATTTTTGAACAGAGTGCAAAAAAAATCTGCAAGGCGTGCAAAAGAGTACAGACCTACATTGTTTAAATACAGGAAATACACAATACCCATCATTCGCATTTCAATCATTTTTTATTGAACATATTACAATCATACTCCATCCATACTAATTTTTTACAAGATTCACATTAATAGATCAATTGCTGTTATTAGGCCAGTAGATATAGACAATCAATTAACATTAATTCCAAAAGTTTTCAAACTTCAATGGTATGTTAGTGCACCAATTAAAACAAACTATAAAATTTTGCAGAAGTCCAGTTAAATACTTGATTATACATCGGGTATATCTGTTATATTTTGTACTGGTTGATTGAAATTGCATCCGGAAAATAATACGGCTACGTAGTTAACCAATATAAAAAATTTGACAATTATTGATCTCAGAAGCAATCACTGTTTTCGACTAATCCGCGAAATAATTTAATCTAATATTTTCGAATGCAACAATCGAAATAATACAAAATTTTGCTAAATTCTGCTAAAAGACTATTGGAAGACTTTAATTTTTTATCGCTTAGAAATGGCATGCAATCATTTTTCATTTGAAATTTTCACTTGTCATAACATGACTTTATAGTAATCGACGAAATTTTAAAATGAATAATCGATGCTCTATGGAAGGAAGCATATCATGACATTATCGATTGTATATCTCGTACATAATTTTCATCATCAAACAGAAACGTTGCTAGAAAATAAAAATTTATGAAATCGGTATTACATCTCAAATTTAATTTTTACAGGTTTGTATTTCTTGAATTGAATAAAATTATAATTTACCTTTTCACTCGACTTTCTTACCCCAATTGTGGTTTCGCATGAAAAATTCTATTGATCCGAATGGAGGACTGAAATTTAATCGGCACGTAAGAATCATTTTCTTGATTTATAAAAATTTTGAAAATAAAGAGGGGAAAAACATGTTGGTAGGCAATTCTATTTCAGTTGTTGCTCCAGAACTATTAGATGAATGTGCATTGTTTTCGGTTAGTTAAATAGTTGATTGTCATAAAAATACAATTGTCAGTCTTCTTGTTATTCTGGTAATAAATCATGTTACTAAAGGGCTGTGCATTCATTACTCTGTGAACAGAACACTGTGACGTAACACAGTTGTAGATTAATCCTACTAATGTACAACTGTATGAGTGTTTTTCAAATCTCAATATTTTCTACATTTTTTAATAAATCAACAACTCGATCCTCCATCAAACGTACTCAAGAGTATTTTTTATGCAAATTCCTAATTGTAATATGATGTTTTGAATTCATATCGATAACGTTAGTCTTCTTGGTCGAAAGTTAACTTGGTAACAATGAATGTAATTTATTAGGTATATAAAAATATTTATTATTCAGATAACACAAGTGTTACAAAAATAAATATTTTTTTAATTCCTAATGTTCCGCATTGTAACATAGTTTGCAAATTATTATACTGCCACCAATTGGTAAAATTAGTTGTCTGCCCGACTCGAAAAACTTTTGTTTTTTTGGTAGAGTACAAGTACGAAAATATTTTTCTTTTTATTTTACCCTCATTTCCGTGTTGCAGACGAGGTTGCAAATTAATGAGAACATTCTACGTCAGGACATCTCCACTTGCAACCATTATTTGAAACTTTTGTAATAATTCCAATACTTATTTTAATAAAAAAAATCAATTTGATGAAAAAATATGTTTTCCGTTTGCGCAAGAGGTTGCAAATTAAAACTCTTGTCAATACTATTATTTTAGTTATTTTTTCGAATTTGCAGAATTTCGAATTTTCATCGAAAAATTAGGACTAACAACCATTTTTTTTCTATAAATCAGACATTTCCGTTTTGTCTGAATGGTTGTAAATTCATCAGGAGATGTAAATTGCTATTTTTCAAAACTTCGAAAGTTTGCAGAACTTTTGCAAATTTTTCCGCGCTAATAATGTGAAAATTCATTAAATTCTGATTTTGAACATCTTCCTTTCAGAAAAAAAGGTTGCAAAATCAGACTACATATCATATCGAAGTCCTGTTCACTCTACTGAAGTTCTGAAACTTTTGTAATTATTATTAAATTTTGGGAAAATCATGTCTATCTCTACTGGCGTATATTCTGTATGTTAATTCCACACGATAATTTTGGTATTACTAAACCAAATGGCTATTCTTGTATAATGTTACAAGTATTAATGTTCTCGACTCCGATATTTCAACTTTTCTTGATATCACCTCTGAAAATACCGTTTCCAATTTTCACTTTTTCTTCCACGGACTGCTCCACATACCTTTCTACAACCGTCGACGATCGCCATCCACCATGTGTTTAAGTCTCAAAATATCAGTCCCTGAGCTAACTAATAGCGACGCAGAGGACCTTCTAAAACTATGGCCAGTATATTTTTTGCAAAAGTATTTATTCCGACCACTTGCACTGTACATTTTCCATTCCTATACTGAGAAAAAAATCTAGAGTTTTCTGCTATCTTAGGACGCAGTGAAATGTAGGGCAAGTTTCAGCTGGATTAAATTTGTGTTCATGGTTATTTGAAACTACAAATGTTCTTCGTATTTTCGTTTTTGAATCAGGTATTTCAACAATTATATAAGAATCCTTGTCTTCAATATCATGTATTGTCATTTTTAAAAATTCGCCACGGCGACAGGCGCCTGAAATTCCCATAATCATAACTACTTTCATCAATAAAAAATTTCATCCGCAGCATCAAGCGAAAATTTCTTCCTCTTTCGGCTTGTAGCGGCACTTTTTCCTTTGAGAATTGCCTCCCCTTTGGGATAATAACCTATATGTATGTTCTTGTTAACAGCTAAAATTGATTTTAACTTGGAAAACATCGACCACACGGTTGACGAATTCATAGTTTTAGATTTTTCTCCCAAATAGGCAAGAATGACGGGTTCTGATACCTTAGATTTTTTTTTCTGAGACCACCAACTATCAAATGCATCATATTTTTTTTCGTATAGTAGTATGTACTACAATGGTTCTAAGTTCTAAGATAACTGCTTCCGCTGACTCCATAACATCGACAGGAATATCAGATGTATCACTGAAATCACTTTCTTCGTCCATAATTGAAGCGATATTTTATAAATCTACGAAAGTTATCTGGTTACGGTTTTACAGTAATGGCGACTTCAATAATTGAAATTGTTACTATGCACCCTGACTACCTGATATTTGTTCTAATTTTTCCTGGTAGGTATATATTGCGATTGACTGAAATAATGTTGCTTGATGTCACTGCCACTGCTAAAACAATAAAAATTGGACATTTGCTTTCAAAACGTTAATATTGAAGGCTATTTTTATTTTTATATTAAAAAAACAGAGTATTGGAAAAAATCATGTATACAACTCGAATATAAACTTCTTTTTTGCACGGATCGTTATAAAAACTTCTCACGCGTGAAAAAAGAGTCGCTTTATATTCTTGTTGTATAAATAACTATTTTGTAAATATATTTTTCCTTTGCTCTAAATGATATTTTAAGTTATTAGGGGGTTCTAGAACAATAAATTATCAACAAAAATAAGGCAATATTTCCCGTTCTTGAGATAGGGCGCAAATAATGTAAAGGGCTCAGCTCTATGTATGATTGCGCTCGACTGTAGAATCCAGTACCTAGTACAATAAATAAAGTTAATTATCCACTGAACGTATTATAATTATCAACAAACCCCAATTATTTACTAATAAATAAACGAATCATAATGTTAAGAATTCTGTATAAATGGAATCGATACAGGGAAATTTGGTATGAAACGTTCATTTCACCTTGTATCTGACTCAACAAAAACCACAAAATTGAATGATTTGGCATTGCTTGTATTTTTCATAATGTGTATAATTATATCCTGGGAGAAAACTAATCGATGATATCATTCATACAACAATATATTATCAATATAAACGTTGTATTCACCATTCACGGTAGGTACAACAATTAATTAATCTTAATCATATCAATTTATCCAATTACATTTCAAATTGATATTTCTTACTAGCTTGATTAATGATCAATATCAATATTTGGACAGAATGAAACTAATTTCGATTCCAAATAGCTATCTAGGCAATTTGCATAATTACGTTGAGCTGGTAGGCATTTTAGCGATTATTTTTATGGCGTTTATCATTTATAACACGTTCCTATACTATATTGAAAATATATGGATACATTCCTCTAGAAGTTCCAAAAAAAACACCTGACTTAATAGGTTTTGGATAGATTCATATTTCATAGAAATAATACGTTTTGTGGACCCCACCACACCACAACTTTCAAAAGTTCAGTTAGAAAGTTCATTAACAGATTTTCGATATACTTACTGAGCATGATATTACAAAAAAACTGATCATGAAGAAAATTCATAAAATTGAGATTTCTACAGTGTATATAAATTGATTTTCAGAAGGATGGTTATTTGATTTGTTTGAAAATATGAAACACATGGGAAACACATTTTCTAGAAACAATCTCACCTTGCAAAGATGGAAAAAAGTTAGAAACATTTCTTTCAGAGAGACACTTTGAAATAAGTGTTTTTCTGACATTAAAACCTGTCATGGGGTATGAATTATTGATTTGTTTGAAAACATGAACAGGATGTTCATAAAATCAGATGTGGAATAATCTGCGACTGAAGATAAACTCTCCTTTGGAAAACATTCTCCTTTGCCTCATTCATCTATATGAGTTCTCAATTAAGACTGGAATAGAAAATCAAATCACTATGTGAATAAAAATACAAATTTTCAGTTTCAGATAGGAAGGACCAGAATGTCTATCAGATGTAGTTCAATGTTCAGCGTGGCTTTAGCCGGTAAAGTAGTTGTTTTCTGTTAGACATTCACAAAAAATAACTTCATTTTAATCGTGGATTTTCCAATTCACAGACAAATCTTTCTATCAATATTCAATTGAGAGTGTTTCCCTTTTCAACATGAATACCCCATAAGAAGTTATCTTGAACGATGGAAGATAGTGACTAAAGTTTATCTTTCAGTCGCAGATGACTCCACATCTGATTTTATGAACATCCTGTTCATGTTTTCAAACAAATCAATAATTCATACCCCATGACAGGTTTCAATGTCAGAAAAACACTGATTTCAAAGTGTCTCTCTGAAAGAAATGTTTCTGATTTTTTTCCATCTCTGCAAGGTGAGATTGCTTCTAGAAAATGTGTTTCCCATTCCTTCCGGTCTTCCCGATGATCGTGAAAGCCTGAAATAGATTTTGGTCGACAAAAATGTATTGAAGACCTAGTAAATGCGATGCCTCTCTTGCGTCATTGTTACAATTGATTTCTGGTGAGTACTCTCTTTTGGAAAATATTATTCTTGACCTCATTCATCCATATGAATTCCTAATTGAGACTTGAATAGAAAATCAAATAACTATCTGAATAAAAATGCAAATGTTCAATTTCAGATATTTTCTTTTGAGTTAGAGATGTAGTTCAATGTCCAGCGTGGCTTAAGCCAAGGAAGTAGTTGTTTTCTGTTAGACATTCGCAAAAACTAACTTCATTTTTATCGTGGATTCTTCAATTCACAGTAAAATATTTCTATTCAATATTCAATTGAGGATGTTTCCCTTTTCAAGATGGTTATTTGATTTAGATTTGTGAAGAACGTTATATATTTGTCAGCTATATTTCGTGAAATATACCTCTGTTAATTGGACGTGGATTAGATTCTTTATTTCCAAGTGCAACATTAAATTGGAATATTAGTAAATACTTCAGAATTCTTCAATAATAATATTCAGATCAGTTGTGAATATTTCAGTATTTTATTTCTTCCTTTGTGTTCGAAATGTTTCTTCTAATATTTCATATACTTCTAGGAATATGACCACTTAAATAACGTTTCCTGAGCGTGGTGCATTTGTGCGGCTTTGTTTACTGCCGTCAGGAAATGTAAATAGAAAAATAATTGAAAGTCGTATTAAAAAGTTATGATATAAACTTTTGTCATTTCTAATGGGACACTCAGTATATTATTGCATTTTTGGGTTCTCCGGAAAATTCTAGATATGTTTTATTCATGATGTCCGATATCTGCTTGCACATTTCTACCTTAGTTTTTCATAAGCCACCCAATGACATCAACTCCAGATTTAACCTCGTAGGCCTATTGAATACGACGAGCACGACTCGGTTTCACACATAGACAAATTAAAAATAAAGAGACTGTTTGAAACATTGGCGATCTTGACCACCAAGTTTTTGGTACGGCCAGTCGCGCATGGAGGCGCTGCCCGCAATCCACAGACGACTGATGACATGATAATTTTCCAATTTCGACATTTGTCAGAAAATGACAAAGCACGTAATAATTTTCAGAATAATTCTACTGTTGTCATCGAGAAATTAATTATAGAAATTATACCATGGACTTGAATTATGAACCCAACGTCGAAAATGGAATGTTTTGTTATTCGAGTTGACGCTGAAATTCCTCGAAATATTCTTTCACAAGGTAAAATATAACTGCTTTTCACAAACTGATACTTATTCCATCCATCAGTTGCAGAAATTTTTTCACAAACTGGTACTTATTTCCATCCATCAGTTTCCAAATCCTATCACCATTTGAGGAAGTAAGAAGTACATGGTCTCCTTTGTGCTAATAAATTAACAAAATTATTGAAGGTTTGTTGTAAATTCAATTTGTTTTTATTTTGGTTGATTTGATGATTAGCGACTGAAGAATATTTTTAATTTCGTTGTTTTTCGGAGTTTTAAAATTGTTTTGTCTGTAGTTGTACCTTGTCCTAGATACAATAAAATGTGTTTTTATAGTGTTCAACTTATTATTCTTGTTTTATAAGATGTTTAATTTTGTTCTTGATATCATGAAATAAAGATTTACTTTGAAACTTTATTTTAACCACGAACGAACTAACAGATTCTACGTATCGATTACTGTATATATTTTATTAGTGATCGATTTGCCATTCCTGTAATTTATATGATACAACCATTCATATGGAATACAAGAATGGCAAATCGATCACTTATAAAATATATACCATATCAATCATATAAAAGTAACGCATTTGAAAAACCCGCCTTATCTCAATCGGTTTTACCAACTGTACTTAGTTCGGCCAGTTGCGAGATATGTCGCCACTGTCTAAACGTGGTGCCAACTTTTACTGCAGTTTTGACAACTCTCTTTATTTTTAGTTTCTCTATGGTTTCACAGTTCAATAATGATTTATCACTCTCTTACATTAGAAACAGAGTATCGTTTAGTACTGCTCTTATTCCTTCAATTTGATATTGATCTTTGAGTCTTAAAACATTTTTTTTTTTTTTCGAATTCCGATGATTTCAAGTTGTATCGTGGAATCAATGATGTTCTATACAAATCACAATAAACAGTGTAGACTCACTTCTAGAGCAAATGATACGTCCTGTTTCAAAGATCTGTAGATGTCAGGATAATTTACAATATTTCAATGTTGATATATTGGATATTATCTATAATTATTCCTGATCAATTTCATGTCTTAATTTACCTTTTTTTTTCAAATCTGTAGAATACTTCAGTCAAGGGGTGATGTGCCTGTATAAATAAACGAATCAATATACAGGATCCCACACTCGATGGCCTATTAGACGTTTCTGGAGAACGGGACACAGGATAATTTTGAAAATTTGGTTTCTTGGGTAATCAGTTCTGCTCTATCGTTTTCAAATTTTCAGCACTGCGGCGTTGCCGCTTATATTGAAAAGTAGTAACAACTTCGATTTTTTTAATGAGACACCCTTCATATTATTGCATTTTTTGCTTTGCTATTGTTTTACGATCATTCTTGTATAATACTTCTCCATCTCGAGCAGTTTTCGATAAATTCATTGATTTCCTTAATTTTTGTGCAAAAAAATAGCTTCAATTAAATGTTTATTACTGCGCTACTTGGACTCGAACGGAGCTGAAATTTCCGGGGCAGTTTACCAATGTTCTGTGCATCAGACATGTTCAAGGGAATTCGTTCTCCATTGTACAGGGTCGTTCAACTTTTGTGATTTTTCTGATAGATACAAAAATGGTGAAAAGTACATTTTTGTAAATGGAACACCCTGTATATTATCGAATATCCTGAAAGACAATTGAAGTTGCTTCCAAATTATGAATCATGTTTATTCACCTAAATAGTCTGGTTTCCAAAATAAAAGAAAGTTTCCATACAAACTCAAAATATCTGCATATGAACATGTATAATTATCCATTTTGACAGAAACACCCTGAAAATCACTGCTTGTCAAACTAAAAGATTGTCTTGCTCTTTTCTGGTCACGGCACACTACTACCATTTCCATTTTCCAGTATAACAAATCGAAATAGGTAATATTACCCAATTAAAATGATCTGATTAAGAAATCTAATCAATCTGTAATGATTCGCTTGAAAATGTTCATACTTTTGGAGATACAGCTGAAACTTGTTTTTCTCTAACTATCAAATGATGCAATTCACTTTTAGCTAAGATTAATTAAAAAAATATCACAGAAAAATTTGGAAAAAGGTTTGTGTCATACTCGAAAAAACGTCAATTATAAATTATTTTTCAGATCATTCTGAATATATCATTTCACTTTCCACTCCATAATCTGACTTTTTTTTTCGAGTTTGACTTATATCTATTTCCAAAATTTTGGGACTTTATTCAAGATATTTCGATGTAATGGAAACTGAGTATATTCGTATCTACTGTTACTGAAATTACTCAATATTTTCTGGGTGAAAGTTGAATTTGAGTCCTGTGTAGGTAACAGATAAGGAAGTATTAGAATTTAAGTTGGTCCCATTTTGGTAGCAAAACAATTACAAAATAATCAATATTTAATAAACGGTAGAGATAGGTATACGACATGTTCAGTAGCAGTTATTTGTATTTGTCAGTAGAATCCAAAAACAGAATGAAATACTGGGTGTTCCATTTGAAATTCGAGAGTTGATATTAGTTAAAGTACATGTGGCAACACTGCAGTATTTTTATCTCAGATCTACAGAATCGTCAAATAGGCCATCGAGTTTGGAATACCTGTATATGAAGCATTCTTTATTCAATTAGTTCGTCATCTTATCATCCATACACTTCAATACACCACATAACCTTCTGCATGTTCTCGCTATAATTTGATCACATTGACCATGAAGATAAACAATTTCATCAAAACTTCGTTTGAATAGTTATTGCCTTCCATTTTGATTCTTTTCTGATCAAATTTTTGGTAACGAACGCGCAAACGTTTCATTATTGATGCACTAATTGTCGAATTTCCATAATGACATATTCCGTGTCATTTAATAATTTATTAATTTTTATAGAAACTTGCTTTTATTTCGGAAACCAGACTATTTAGGTATAGGAACATGTTATATCATTTGAAAGGAACTTCAATTGTCTTTCAGGATATTCGATAATATACAGGATGTTCCATTTAAAAAACATTAATTTTTCCATTTTTGTATCTATCGGAAAAATCACGAATTCTGAACGACCCTGCATAATGGAGAACAAATTCCCTTAAACATAACTAATGCACAGAACATTGGTGAACTACACTCGAAATTTCAGCTTTGTATGAGTCCAGTAATGAACATTGAATTGAAGCTTTGTTTTGCACAAAAAAAAGGAAATCATTGAATTTCTCGAAAACCGCTCTTGAGGTAGGTATAGGGAATTATCATACAAAGTAGCAAAGCAAAATATGCAATAATATACAAAGTTGTTGACATTTAAAATATCAAAGTTGTTGCTACTTTCTAATATTAGCGGCAACGCCGCAGCGCTGAAAATATTTAAGATCGATAGAGCAGTACTAATTACCCAAGAAACCAATTTTCAAAATAATACTGTGTCCCGTTCTCCAGAAACGTCTAATAAGCCGAGTGTGGGACACCCTGTATATATATATATATATATATATATATATATATATATATATATATATATATACAGTGTGACCCATTTCAAATGGAGCCACCCCTGTAGAATACGCATTTTTCAATCATTCTCAAAAAAAATATCTTGACACAAATTTTTATAACTTTAGTTTCATTTCCAAGGCACTCTATGGTTTTTTTTCTTCGTCAAAAACGGCAAAAGTTTATTAGGCAATTTTTGTTTAGAAATTTGACTACACCACTGGATTCGTAGTCGTTATAAATAGAAACCATGGTAATTTCATAAAAAAATATTGGTTAACAACGAAGTTACAACAACTTCAATTTTGGAAACAAAGTATTTGATTATAATTTTTATTTAGATTATAGACATATTCAAAATCTGGGAACACTGCCAATACAAAGTAGAATACCAGTGAATTTGTACAGCGAAAATACCGAAGTCAATAGCTCATTCCGTTCTACAGTTATAACTCCTGAAAGTATGGTAATCTGAGCGATTTGTGGTGGAAGCGATTTTGTAATAAAAATCTGACTACGCCACTGGATTTGTAAATTATATTCCCTCAAAATAATTCATTTAAGTTTGGGTTATAGTGTATTCAAAAATAACAGAAAATTAAAAATTCATTTTCAAGTTATGCAGTCTTCCATAGCCGATAAAAACGAAATGAACCGAATCAAGTTTTAAAGTATCAAAATTATTTATTGAATGATAAAACAGAAAGCAGAACAAAAAATGTTCCTTTTAAATTCTGCAAAACTCGATTGAAACAAGCTTTTAGTGAAGGTATTGATAATTTGAGGAAAGGTGAACTAATACATTAGGCATAGGCATTATAACTGTAGAACGGAATGAGCTATTGACATCGGATTTTTGCTGTACAAATTCACTAGTGTTCTACTTTGTATCGGCAGTGTTGCCAGATTTCAAATATGTCTATAATCTAAATAAAAATTATAATCAAATACTGTGTTTCCAAAATTAAAGTTGTTGTAACTTCGTTGTTAACAAATATTTTCTTATGAAATTTTGATAGTTTCCATTTATAACGACTACAATTGCAGTGGTGTAGTCAAATTTGGAAACAAAAATTGCCTAATAAACTTTTGCCGTTTTTGACGAAGAAAAAAACCATAGAGTGCCTTGAAAATCAAACTAAAGTTATGAAAATGTGTGTCAAGATACAGTTTTTGATGCTTAATATTAAAAAAAAAACATTTTTGAGATTGACTGAAAAATGCAGGGGTGGTTCCATTTCAAATGAGTCACACTATATATATAAATATATATATATATAAATATATATATTTTGTTTTTTTCTTGAATCCTTTTATATATATATATATATATATATATATATATATATATATATATATATAAATATATATATATATATAGAAGATACGGTAAGAAGCAGCGGACACACATTATCTTGCCTACTTTCCTGGGGGGCCGTTCAACTTTGATGATCTACAAAATTTCTCTGGTCATTCTATCGAGATTATTAAATACAATATTCTCAACGATACTAAATGAGTTTTATTTGGGGTATTTCGAGAAACTCAAGCAACGAACAGCTGGATGTGAAATAAACTCACCCAATAGCTTCGTCACAGCTCCTTGTTGCGTCAGCATATGTTGCGCTAAGTCATAGTGCCTCAACCCGAACCTCGACAACTCCAAAAACCTCTGTTGGGAGACTAAAGAGGCCAGAGGATGTCCAGGAGTTGTCGCTGTACTTCCGTACAATTCCCTCAGTGCTGCCGGTCCAAGGGACGAAGGAAGTACTGAGGAAGCGGTTGCGGAGACTTGACTTGTGATGGCAGCCGACGATGAAGATACTGAAACAAAAAAAAGTTGATGAGTAGGGTTTCCAATAGAAGAATTGATGAAAAACTTTGCCATGTATTATTATCACCTGGAAATAGGATCTGTTGTGAATAGTTTGGGTTCTGATCAAGAAATAAGGCATAACTTATTTCTATCTATATCTTCATAAGGAGAAATGTCCAATAAGCTGCTGCAGCAGAAGTTTTATACTTATTTATACAGAAATGTATTTGATGGAATCAGCCTCGAATATTGAAATACTTATTCAACAAATGGATGTCCACTTGTTCACCAGATCTATAGCAGTAGCTGATAGCTGATAGCGGAGTGTAACAGGGATCAGTATTGGAGCTATTTTGATGGTACGTCTTCATTGGATTTGAGAACTACCCACAGCATGATAATTCCTCCAATTTGCGAATATAATGGCATGGAAAAATACGACCGATCTCAACAAAATATTTGTATTGATATAAAAAATTGCTTGTCTTTGATTAATAACAAAATATGTAGCAAATGACTTGGTGTATCTAATTAATAAATTGAGATCAGAAGACCACATCATAGTGATAAATGAAAAACTAACGCAATAGAGTATTTTTTCTGCAGGAAAAACGAAAAATTGTGCATTCTCAGAATTGTAATTGGGTTATGGAATTTCACTCAGGAATATTTGTACAGTACAAATACAGTATCTGTTGTCCTACAAAAAGAACAACGTTAAACTACAAGTTTTTTTTTTAAATCACAACGCACGATTAGATTCCTACAGAATTTTATTGAAATCACAACATGTTTCGTTAGCACGGTAGCTTATTGTGAGAAGTATATAGATTAAAGTGTGGAACTTGCCTTAAGGTATATATTGGACAGACTGGAAGAATATTTGAAGATAGGATCCATGAACATCATATAAGTTATGTATAAAAGAAAGCAAATTCAACATTCCAATCACCTTTCAGAGGAAAACCATTGTTTCAATGATTTCGAGATTTTACACGTAGAAAATAAATGTATGAAACTGAATCAGTTGGACACGTTAGAAATTTAATAGATTGAAAAATTCGAACTTATTACTCAACGACCAACTTGATTTGAATAATTCACCACTTTTGAATTTGTTTCCCTGGATTAAACCCTTTGTAATTATTATAATTGAGAATATATTTCATTTGAAGTTTGTAGACGAAGTGGTTACTTCATCGTCTTAATTGATTTGGAAGGTTTTCACGACGTTTCGAATGCTTGTATCTGCAATCGTCTTCAGGTGAATACTGTATCCACCTCAAACGAGAGTAATCGATATATTTTATGTTTTGGAAGATTATTGTCGGTAATTACCGATAATGACCTTAGGTAGAAGGTATAAAACTGTTGGTCATTGTATACTTAGTTTATTGTACATTCACCTGAAGAAACTACTGTGCTAGCGGAATATGTTGTGATTTTAATAAAATTCTGTGGAAATCTAATCGTGTTTGTTGAGGTTTAAAATTACTATGGATTTCCATCAAGTAACGGCCAAGTCAATCTAAAAAATACGAGATTCTTATAAGCCTTTGATAGTTGAAATTTAAGAGTTCACAAAATAATAATAATAACAATTATAATAAAAATATCAATAATAGTAAATCATCTTCATTTATGTTAACTTATTCACCCCAAAGCTATGTAACCGTTTGTATTTCTACTGCGAATAAAATTATTATTAATAGGCGGAGTTAATAATAATAATAGTTAATTAATATAAGTGAAAAATACAAACCCTAATCTTAATTCTGAATGCCTTGCAATTGCAGCGAATTGGATTTCTTCAAGGTGAATAATGTCACAGTAAAATTATTTTGAGAATTTGAGTTTGACGTGATAGTGAGTAAATCCCGATTTGGAAACTGAGAACGTTGCCAGAAGACTGAATCAGGTAATTCGTGTTCCTAGCGAATCGAGGCATCAAGCCACAAACCTAATGTTTTTATGTCGGATATATAAGGTAGGAGTCATTTCCTATACAAATTTGTAGTGTATGCTGATTACTTCGAGTTGAGTTTCAACTTGTGGGCTGAAGAAATATCAAAAATAGCTTGTAGATCACGACTGATATGATGTTCCGCGATGTCACTATTCTGGAATTGAAAAGAGAAATAAATCTGGGTGTCGTCTGCGTAGTGATGTGGGTTGCATTTTTCGACGTATAGATGAACATGCTACTGCTACCTAATCAATAAATGTAAAGTAAAATTTTGCACTGTCATTTCCAATTATGCACATTTCCATAGCCACATCAAATCTCATTGAATACTCACTCTATTCAATATCTTGAGGGTATTGAATATATAATTGAATTGAAAGAATCCTTAGTTACTTTCCAAATATGCAACTTACTCTGAAGAAAGAAGACTCAAGTATTACCACATATAATCGAATAATGTTTTTCAAACATTCACAGTGTAAAAGAAATCAATAAATGCAAATTAATATGAATTTCGTTTTGCAGTCACTAACTCTCATACGCTGAGATTGTTACCCTGAAGATAATCGAGTAACTGACCTGTATAAGGTTTGGTTTTTTTGCAGTAATCAAGAAACAATTTGGGCTCAAATAGAGTCATGCTTTGTATATTAAAGGGCGAATTATCCAAAAACAAAACCTGTTTGATCTACATAAACAACTTTATGAAATATGGCTTTTTAAAGATGGCAATTACATAGTCGCTTTCTTCCATCAGTGAATTTTATCGTACAGAGACGGACTCGTAGAAAAAACACAAATTTTACTTCCTGCAATATTATAAATGTCTAAAAAGGACACAATGTGACCTACAGGATATTTGTTATATAGATGCAGATGAACATTGCAATGGATAACCATACCAATTGAACCAAATGATCTGGACTCTCCACGCAATGACTGTATCAGAGAATGTTGTTCTTCAAAATTTAAATTGCAAAAAATACGAATTCATTGGAGAAAATCATGTTTGCATGAACAAAAACTACCCGAAGCTTATCCTACAGAAAAAAAAAACATTATTTCAACTAATATTTGTCATGATGACATAATTGGGTATCTGAGACTGTGCCAAAATGGTATGGTGTTGACATTTCAAATAGCCCTTGAAGATATATGGCAGCGTTATGAAACAATATTTCAAACTAAGTATTGGCTAGAAACAAAAGAATGATTATTCCGTGATATGGGTCTTGGGATGAATTGGTGGAGAATTAGAAGTCAATCTTGGCGGAAAACAGAAGTGAACATATTGGTAAAATACTAATTGATTTATACTGACTATTTTTAATGTGGCAATGTGGCCATAAAAATATTGTTAATATATTCCAAGGCAGAGTTGGCAGTATAAAAAATGTGGACATTCAGTAGGTCAATATCAATCGTTTATATTGGTAGAATATTGCAATGTCACCAATTTATTAGTAGGTATAAAATTTACATTGAATTTTGACCGGGGACATCAAAATCATCAATTAAATATTCATTTTTCATATATATGAATGAGAGTGTAGTGGAATGATGAACTCCCGTCATCATCTTCCATTTGGAGAAGAATATATGTGTATTATATATCAGTAATTAATATATTACTATAGTTCTGCGAGACACTGCGATCAACTTTGGAAAATTAATGAGAATTTGAAATCAAAAATGACCGATTTCCTCCTATTCATGGTGAGGCCGGAATGTGTTATGACCCTGAGTCCGAAGCTCAAGCTTTTGCAGACTCGATGGAAAGACAATTTAGGCTGAATGAACATCCAGACGATGATCTGGATCGTGAGCTTTCGTTGGAAGATCGGGTCCGCCGCATCCTTAGGGAACCCAATCACGATGACATTCGTCCAGCTAAGTTGGATGAACTCAAGGCCCATATCAAGGGATTGAATCCCAAAAAAGCGCCTGGTTACGACGGAATTAACAATCGTATGATTCGGTATTTTCCGGATAACCAAGTGCAGTCACTTTTGAATATTATTAATAACTCTTTGCGCCTTAAGAGATTTCCTCGTAGGTGGAAGCATGCCATCGTGGTTATGATTCGGAAACAGGGACAAAACCCGACCTTTCCGCAAAATTATCGACCAATCAGTCTGCTTTGCAGTTCAGCTAAGTTGGCTGAGAAAATCGTCCTGGAAAGGCTTGTCGAAGAAGTGGAGGAGAAATGTCCTACCTAATGAACAATTTGGTTTTAGACGTGCTCACTCCACCGAGCTCCAGGTTATGAGGCTAGTGGAGGACACAATTTCATCGCTAAATACTAACAATAGCGCACATATCGTTTTGCTAGACATCAGCAAAGCTTTCGACGGAGTGTGGCACGAAGGCCTACTGTCAAAGCTGATAGACTTCCATCTGCCGCTTAGTTTGATGAAGTGGATTAAATCGTTCCTCTTAGGGTCAGGATCAACAATTTGCTCTCGAATTCGAGAGGAATCGAGGCTGGCGTTCCTCAAAGGGCAATGCTGTCTCCTTATTATACGCCCTTTACACGTCAGATATACCAAGGAGCGAACATGTGAAGAACTCCTTATTTGCTGACGATACGGCTTTGCTTTCCTCTGCAGCTAACCACTTGATGGGTGTCGTTTATTTGCAAAATACAATAAACGACCTCCAGCAGTGGTATCTGGAGTGGAAAATTAAGCTGAATCCTGATAAAACACAGGCGATTTCAATGGGTTGCAAGAGAAACAACCCGGAGAGGGGATTAACCATTTCTGGAAGGAAGAAAGAATGGTCAGAGCGGGTCAAGAACCTGGGAGCTACTGTGGACCGCCGGCTCACCTGGAGACCACATGTCAACATTGTTAAAGACAAAATTGTTAAAAAGATATGTGCGTTATATCCCCTGATTAACAGAAAGAGTAAGCTCTCCCTCAAAAACAAAGTCATGATTTACAAGATGATGTTCAGGCCTGTCAGTTTGTATGCCTCAGCCGCCTGGGGCCAAATCTGCAGGTCTAGCATTGGCGTCCTGGAACGGGCGCAAATGAGAGTCCTGCGGATGATAACGAACGCTCCGTGATACGTGCGGAACGATCGGATCCTTGAAGACTTAAATCTGCCTTCCATCAGAAGTATCATCAGATAACGCAATCAAAAAGTTTTTGATTGTGCATTGGCTCACGAGAATCCGCTCGTGAGGGAAGCCACTGATAATAACATAGACGACCCCTCGCATTTCAAGCGTCCCAGGCACTCTCTGGAGAGATGGGTTACCTACTAATCCATACAAGGTTAGCAAAGCTGCATCCTCAAAAAAAAATATCAAAATTCCTTCTCGGTCATGTTTTGAGAAACACCATTATGGCAAGGCTATGGACCTTTACCAACCAAAATTCTAAATTCGTGGATGGCTGTGGCCCACTCATTCGAAGTCCAAAGAGCAAGAGCCTTAGGGTTACGCTTGGTTTTACTTACAGTGATAGAAGATCCTGATATAGTTCTGCGAGTTGAGCATTGTGTACTTCATATAACTTATTATTCCACTCCAATATAGTCTCCGATGATAGTGTGATTAACCCACATTAAAAGAGACGCCATTGATGGTAGACAGTTAACCCTTTCGATTATGTTCAATTATGTCTTTTTCTGGGGATCTACCCCAAATTTAGAAACTGTAAAATTTGTTTCTCCTAGAGGTGTGCCATATTACCTTGTAGTTACACTTTTTTATATTTTACGGTTTTTTCTCCACCCTATTGTAAGTTGCCCCAGTTTTACTGTATTACTGTATAGCATGATAATAATTCCAGTTTATTCTATCTACGTATTACCTAACTGAAGATGAATGCATATACGTTCGGAACATGCCTAAGTACTTTGTATTTTAGGTCTAATTTATGAAGTATTATACGTTCTTGGAGACAACTTTGTAATAATCATCCCCAAAAACTAAAAATATATAACGAATGGTCTCAGAATCTCAAAAGATGTTTCACGAAAGCGTTTGTTAATTCAACAAAATGTATTTGGTCACTCTTATTGGCTTGACCCGACTAACTGAAATTAATCCCAAAATACAGGTGTATTCGATTGATGGAATCATTATATTGCGGTGACAAAATGGATTTCTCAATGCAATGCCAACGTTTTTTTATTTGAATATATGTTCATCTATTGAAACAATCTACAACTCGTATCGAATACAAATTTGTTTCAACAAAAAAAATGGAATCAAACAACAGAAATAGATTAATTCTAATAGAAGAATATTATATTGGTTGATTTCTATGCGTTAGATGGCGAAGCGTTCGCACAACTGACCCTGACGTAGATAATGTTACGGAATAGCAAAGCCAACTTATCATCGTTGCGACGACTGGACTTGAATGTCTGGTGTGGGCTCTCATGCTCGGTTGCCATATTTGTCAATTCAGTGGATTAACAAAATGATTACTCATTTGAATAAATATTTTCAGTGAAGAGATCAGCTTATTTTGTTGAATTGACATTTTATTGAATTCATCAATTCGACATAAATACTTGTTTGAATGAATATTTTGTTAAAGCAATCAGCAATTTTGTAGATCTGATTACATTGATGAAACAACATTTCTGACAACAACAAAATATTTGGTTCATGCAAATTTGTTTCAGTTGATTGAAACTTTGAATTTGATCCAATACCAAGAAATAATTTTACTCATTTTGAGATTATATTTTGTCGTGCATATACGACACTTATTCAAATCATTTTTATTTGATTCAGCAATTTGTTTTTTTCTGTGTGGGAGCCGGTATATTCGCTTATATTGTTATTTAATTTCTATTAAATACATTCATATCAATGCAAATAAATTTGAGACAATTGTTTTGTGCTATCATTTGAAAAACAAATTCAAAATAGTTATTTGTGCAACCAGTTGGGAGAAGCACTATGTTTCGTAATGAGCAAATTTCTGCGGAACGAGCGAAGCGAGTTCCGCAAAAGAAAGCGAGGTAAAAAAATAGGGTTTTCCAACGTGTTTCACGAAATATTTTTCCTAATTTTGATATGTGATCCTTTTTAATTCAAGTAAAAAATATTTAAACAAAATATATATTTAAAAAACTGAAAATCACGCTTTTAACGCACTAAAAATCAAAAAATAATTTTAATATTCAACGACTAGGCCGAAAAGCATGGGGTGCTTTTTGGTTGCGTATCTTTGAGAAACATAATACTTTTAGGCAGGGCGCCCATCAATCAGACAACGGCAAGGCACAGACGCGACAAAAACTTAAAACAAATCTGTTCAATGTCTTGTATTATTTATATTTACTCCGCGCTCACCAATGAGACATGACACGCTAAGACTTGTCTAGGTTTGCTAAAATAATAGTTTAAAAAACTAAAAAATACGCTTTTATAGAAAACCAGACTAAAAAAATAAAAATAAGAAATAATGTGTTTTATTAAAAAAAAAAGTGTGGGGTGCATGGTATCCATATTTATATAGTACATTACACACCTAGGGCAGTGAAGTAAGAAATGTCTCAGATCACAGGTAATTGTTGGCCGAGGCGATACCATGCACCCCACGCATTTTTTCAAGTAAAATACATTTTTTTCTTATTTTTTATTTTTTTAGTCTTGTTTTCTATAAAAGCGTGTTTTTTATTTTTTTTAAACTATTATTTATTTTCAACTTATTGGTATAGTTTTCTATTAACGCGTGTTTTTAGTTTTTCAAACTATTATTATTAAAATTTTTTGACTAGTATCCTCCAATATTGATTAGAATCGGACCATAATCACAAAACTCGCGGCCATTTTGGGGCCGCCATCTTGAATCCTTCAATTTTGACAGAATAATCATAATCTCCGACACCAAAAACCCCGACATACCAATTTTGAATAGAATCAGACCATAATCACAAAACGCGTCCACCATTTTGGAGCCGCCATCTTGAATTTTTAATTTTGACAAAAGAATCAAATCTCCGACCACGAAAACCCTCGATACCAATTTTTAAGCGAATCGGACCATAATAAAAAAACTCGAACGCCATATTGAAGCCGCCATCTTGTTTTTTTTCACACACCTGCCAAATTTCAAATCATCCGGACGTCAGGAAGTGGGTCAAAATCGCGCCTAAAAGAGTCGGTTAGAAACAAACAAACATACAAGTGAAGCTAATATAAAGCGTCGGGGTCAAAATGAGCAGACAGAGATTAGTCAAATATTGCATTCGCGTGTATCAGGACCGTATCGTAATTGAAATATTTCGAGTTTATACTGAATATGACGGATTCCGCCTCTACTATTTCATTAGTTGAAACAATTGAGAAGTACGCAGTGCTTCATGATCACATGAGAAGTGATTATTCAAATAGAAATCCTCAAGATAAAGCATGGGAAGAGTTTTCCAGAGAAGTAAACATTCCAGATAAGTAACGTAAATATTAATTTGTAACAAAGCAAGCGCATCTTCGTCCTCTGACGATGACATGATAATTGCTATGGGTTAATGATTTTATGTGACTTTTTCATCTCGTTAAGATATGCGACTGAATGTTTTTAGTTTGTCCGTATTATGCCTGTGTCGCGTATTTGTCGTGTCTGTGCCTTGTCGTTGTCTGACTGATGGGCCTTAGAGTAAGATCCCAGAGCCGGCAAACCCACCTCATTTAAGCAAAGCTGAAATTTTTATTATGAATAGTGTGATACCTATGTAGTTGAGAACGTATGCCTACTCGCTAGCTTGAAAGCGGGGCCCTTTTACAGGTATCAGGTACAAAAGTACATAAAACATTTTCTTACTCACGTTAAAGTATGGTAATGCGTTTGGCAATGAATATCGTCCAGTTAGCCGAGCGGTCTAAGGCGCGAGATCTAAGCTCTGGTACTCAAATGTTCAAGAGTGTTCGCATCCCCCACGCCTGGCGATTTTTTTTTATTTCTCACTTTGAAATTGAGGAATGATTTAGTTTTGGGATGAATATACAGATAAAAAAAACAAATAATTTCTCAAGTTCAATGGGAAAAATAAAAATAAATCGTCATGCGCGGGGATTCGAACCCTCGCCAGCTTAGATCTTGCGCCTTCGATCGCTTGGCCAACTGGACGATATCAATTGTCAAACGCATTACCATACTGCAACGTAAGTGAGAAGGTTTTTCATGTACTTTCATACCTGCTACCCGTAAAAGGGCCCATCTTTCAAGCTAGCAAGTGTGCATACGTTCTTAACTCATACTAAAAATTTCAGCTTTGCTAAAATGACGTAGGTTTGCCGGCTCTGGGATCTTGTACTATTTCAATTGATTTCGACGAAGCACCCCACGCTTTCCGGCAGAGCATTGGATATTAAAATAATTTTTTACTTTTTAGTGCGTTAAAAGCGTGTTCTCATCCTTGGAGAGACTTCCATGGAAAAAACCGAAATTAATGCTACATAAAAACTACGTTGTCAGCTGGGGTCAATATAACTTATCATTCAAATTATGTTATTGATATTTATAATTAGGTTTTACCATACATATTATATATTGAATTTGAATAAAATTTAATCTGCATCATATGTATCCGTTAATCCGCTAATCCCTCTCTGGACACCACTCTCGCTTTCTTCATGAATCGCATTGGAATTCATTAACAGGAAAAACATCTGCGAATGGGGCTATAACGAAATCTGTTGAAATGTCTTGTTTTCGGTAAGAAACACATGTCTTCACAGTAATTTGTAATATATCGGATACATCTTGTATAATGAACGGTGCATAATGAGCATAAAGAGGGATGTTCCGAGCACACCTGTTAACAGGTAGTTGTGCCGCAGGGAACACAACTACGGGCGATCTGTCATTATATTTGCCGATAAATTTGACACATGCTGGCCACCGTGAAAAACATTCTCATTGAGATTTTCGGCTTGACCTCAGAGTATTAAGGTTGTTGCAAATTATACATGAGCTTTCTTCTCGATGATTATGGAGAAATTACCCACGTTCATGAATAATTTTCATGTTAATTCCAATAAAATCGTTTTTTTATCGGACATATGTGCGATAAACATACGATTTTGTCTGTGTTGGTGCATAATCAATCCTCAAGAATTCATTGCTGTCAGGCGTGAAAAGAGTTGTAGTCGGGAAATACTTTCATTCGTTATATAAAGATGGTAAATTTCTGGATATGATTCGACGTAGATATCAAACAGTTTTTTATCTGGAGAAATAGGTAGAATTCTACTATTTTTTTGTCAATTTGGTTAATTGTGTGCTCTTTCAACTTTGATTCACCTTTGTTCCATAAGTTAGCATTCTACATACACCCCTCGCAATTTAGGAAGGTGATCGAATTTGTGGTTCGAATAAATTATCTTTCCCCGGAACCTAATTGTCTTATTTTGAGCTCAATTAATTGTAAATTGGCCGAGTCATTTCAATGATTTTGCAGGACTTAGAGAGTTTTGGTTTTGGGTGTGGGTGTGGGTTTTTTCTTCATTTTTTAACCTTCTTTCGGATCTACTGACTTTCAGTCGAGCCACACCCTAAATTGAATCCGGAGTAGCATTTTTAGTGGATGGAACGCAGCGGCCACGAACCTGGAAAACTTTGACCACTGTCACGTGATATACGTAATATACACGGTTCTTTCATGTGGCGGCTAGCAAAATGAAGAACACTTTTTTGGTAGCCGCTACGTTCCTGGATCTCAGGAAGACGCGTTCCAACTACATTGGGGTCAGCTGGAAAAAAGTGGATATGTAGTTGCCGACACTTGAAACGTTAACCTTAACTGACTGCGCTTGTGTAATTGATATGTTGCTCGATCTCTGTCCTGCAACATATTTCAATAATATATGTTCCTCATTCTCATTTTGACTGATTCATTTCTAACAGTCGACTATAGCTATAAATAACATTATTCAGTTGGGATACTTCTGATCGGGATAAAACTAAAAAAATTAAACCGACGAAAAAATCAACCGAAAAGCAAAAAATAAAATGAATCTTAGTCCTAATGATAATTGAGCTCCTAAACTAAAGTGAGTAACTAATTTTGAGTCGGCGCCAAACGAACAATTATCGAAGATTATTATATAAATTTGAAGAAGTAATCAAAACGCTGCTGTGCATCTCGCTGCCATCATTTCACGCTAATTCAATTGCTAGTTTGTTTGGCGCCGATTCAAAATTAGTTACTCACTTTAGTTTAGGAGCTCAGTTATCATTACCCATTAGCGCCGTGCGTTGCCATATGGCAACGCTGATCAGGTGGAGATTACAATATTCTAGAGCGCGCAAATTTGTTGCTATGAGAGTGGGAGAAATCCCACCCGATGCGCAAGATAACATTCATGCACCTGTCACAGAAGCTCCGTTGTGAGTAGACGTATTCGGCCACGTGAATTTGTGAAACATTGAGATAATTTGAACTTATGTAAAATATGGAACCTACGTTCGAGTAAGTATCATCTTTCTTATACGCCTTGCAATGTGTGCAATTCATTTCCGAAATAATGTTGCATATTATTCTAGTAATACATGTGACATAGTTGAAAGAATGACAGAAAAGTTTTTTGTGTGGAATGATTGAGTTGAATGTTCGTGTTGCCATTTGGCAACGCTAGGCGGTCATACTCAGTGATATTGCAGTTTTGTGTTTCTGGTTTTTAGGAAAGGTTTTTCTCTCGCCGAAACGTTGGGTATGATATATAACGACGATTTAGACGGAGATATATATACATTGAGCCCCCTGACCCAAATGTAGACACAGATGAGGATTCAGGAGAAGAGGATAAGTTTCGTTTTAGATTAATTTTCTCGCGTGTTTACATTTCTAATCTCTCCAGGCTAGTTGACAACCTGACATTTCCACAGTTACGAGCCAATACCGAAATGAGGCTGCCTAATAATGATAGAATTGGAGTTGAATGGAGCGACAGCAACGATTTTGACTCTCTGGCCGAACCAATGGATGATGAACCAGTTGAAGGCCTATCTTCTCTTCGGGATTTTCCTAATACACCCATTCCTATCTCTAATGAGTCAAAGAAGTGGATGACTGAACGGGAAAAACGAAAACCCAAGCCACGGTGGCATAAAGCCGCAGATTTTGATGTAGAGACACCCAAAGCATTTCCGTCACCTGATTATTCAAGGTACCAAAATATGTCAATTATCGATATTTTCGAGCTGTTCATAGACGATGAAGTTATTCAGCACTTACTTGAAGAAACCAGGCGGTACGCGTTGTTTTTGAATTGCCCTGATCCGAAGATAGGAGCGGGGGAAATCAGATGCTTTTTAGCAATTTTATATCTAAGTGGGTACAATAACTTGCCGTCCAAGCGTCATTATTGGGACTCAAATGATGACATGAAAGATATCCTGTAACACAATGTATGCGTAGGGACATATTTCTACAAATCAGTCGTTTCTTACACTGCGCAGATAATACCAAAATTTATGATAACGATAAGGCTTGAAAAATACGTCCTTTTATCAAAATGATGAAGAAGAGGTGTATTGACAATTTTGTTCCCGAAACCCATCTAGCATATGATGAGAGTATGGTCAAATATTTTGGACTTCATGGCTGCAAGCAGTTTATACGTGGTAAACCAATAAGATTTGGGTACAAAGTATGGAGCCTCAACACAAAAGACGGCTATTTGGCGAATTTTGAACTCTACCAGGGCAAAGGACCAAACGTCAATACGCACTACGAGAAATTATTTGGAAAAGCTGCTAGTCCTTTGGTAGTACTTCTAGATGAAATGCCTCAGGAAAAAAAGCAGTTGCCGTATAATTTTTACGTGGACAATTTGTTTTCTGGTGCAGGGTTATTTTCATTTTTGAAATTCCGCGGTTATTTAGCTATTGGAACTATTCGGGAAAATCGGATCCCACGAGACTGTTCTTTGCTAACCAAAAAATCATTTAAAAAAAAACCGAGGCTATTTTGAAACGGCAATGGAGGAAACCATGGCCATCGGCTATGTACGATGGATGGATAATGCAGTCGTCACAATGATTTCAACTTCTTGCGGTACCGAGAACATTAGCTACGTGAAAAGGTTTTCCCAGGAGCAAAAAAGACACATAATGATTCCGAGGCCAAAGGTAATCGAGAAGTACAATTTGTATATGGGCGGAACTGATCAGATGGATCAAAATATTAGTTGTTACCGCATAGGAATTCGTGGGAAGAAATGGTACTGGCCCCTGATTACATGGATGTTAGACGTAGCCATGCAAAATAGCTGAATTTTGTACAACAACACAGGAAGGCAGAAGATTTCGCAGCTAGAATTCAAACGGGAGGTGGTCAATGTCTATTTGCGCAAGTACCGTGTATTACCGAAGGGAGCAGGGAGGCCGTCGTCGTTCATGTGCCTCTTCCCCGGATAGTCGAATTTCTGATGAAATAAGGTTTGATCGAATCGATCATTGTGTGAAGCACACAGAAGGAAACACAAAGAAGAGATGCGCTCGTAGCAATGCAAGTCAATAATACGGACAATGTGTTCAAAATGTAATGTTGCTGTTTCATTCCATTCCATTATCAGTAAAGTTCATATTATGTTGTAATTAGTTTGTAGAAAAAATAAACTATAATAACAAACTGTTTAACAACAATCTCGTCTTGTACGAGTGTGTCCCCTTTTTGAAAAATCCTTTTTACTTTGAAAATGAAGATATCCCAAAACATGTATCACAAGCGCCTAGTGTTGCCATATGGCAACAGCAGATTTTGAAAAAACCTGAATTCGAGTTATGTTGTAATATTTTTTTTTCCTCTTTTGAAAGCGTTTAAGACTTGTTGGAGGCCAAAAAATTCTCAAAAACGAAAATAAATTAATTCCGGCGCTAATGGGTTAAGACTAAGGTTTATTTCATTTTTTGCTCTTCGGTTGGTTTTTTCGTCGGTTTAATTTTTCGTTAAAAAGTTTTTATTTTTAAATTTTTTGTGGCTGAAATCTACTTATTACTACCTGATTAATTTTTTATTACTTCCAAAATACTTACTCACCTATTAACTGTTGAATAATATGATTATCTACTTTATCTATTTATTGTTATATAATATAAAGTATTTTTGAAAGTTCTGGTTAGTTGATTTCATCACCCTGTATATAACTCCATCATTTCATAGAATGTTATTATAGTGACGGATGTAGGAGGATCTGTCAATGTCAACTACATATGTATGCCAATGTTCACAAGTGAAAAGTCAATCATCCCCTATTTTCTACCATAGGGGTGGATGATTCCATTCCAAATTGAAACATGATCAACTATGAGGTATACCCTATATAATAAAGAAAGAATCATTCAAATCGAAAAACCCACTACAAAGTTATGCCTGATAGAATCGGTTGAAGGACCAAAATTCAGAGGGTGAACGATCAATATCCTTCATTTTGCTACCCTTAGGGATGGATTTTTCAAATTCAAATGGGACCAACTTCGAAGTACACCCTATTGAATGAGAAAAGAATCATCGGAGTCGAACTGCTCTGTGAAAAGTTATGCGTGATCGTACATAAAAAAAAAAATATAACGTCGACTAGAGAACCTCCTCCTTTTCAATTTCGTCGGATAAAAACGATTGAAAGTATACTGTGAAATATAGGTGTTATACTTTGAATGTGATCACGCGCCATATGAATATTCTTTATTTAAGGAATACATTATAATTTTGCAAATAACGCGCCCCTGAAATGATGTTCTTGAATTCCTCAAAAACAAATGTTCATCAATCTTGGTTACTTGAAACCAATACTTACGTAACAAATTACTACGTTCAATGCAGTACTGACGACAAATATTATTTTTTCGAATGATTCGTTCATTTCTCTAACAATGGTGACCCAGAATATTTCTGTTGATATGTCGGCTTCTGAAGAACACATCTTGAAAGTGGTTTGCACCCAAAATGGGTGTTTGAAGTGGCAGAAATTGAGAATATACCGCTGTAAAGTTCCTTTCATCATAAAGTGGAACTAACTTCATGCATCACTTCAAAGTAACGAGCTCAAAATTGCGAGTAAAAAAACATGTAGCAAGTAGATCACTACTGAGTAACGTTACTTAATGGGGAATTTTCAAGGTAATTGTAACTTTGTAGTGACTTTTATCAAAAGAGAACCATGGCAATCACTTGTGGAGATAGAAAGAACGTGGAAACCATCGCCACCATCAAATTCCTGTCACATCAAAGGTTTGATGGAAGTTGATAAAACATCACCGAAACTCTAGTATGTGATTGTGACTTCTAAGTGGTATTTAGGTGGTGTAGGATGGTTTTCGTAACGATTATTTTCTACCTTAATGTTTGAAAACCTTTAAGGTGATTCTGCTTGGTGCTCATAATGCTTCAAACACCTTAATTGACACTAATAAGTTGAAGAACTATGGAGTGGTTAACAGAGATAGAAATTACGTGACTACAACCATGCAAATATAAAATTTTAGTTATTCTTACTGTATAGGGGTAGATTCAGTGGTAATTACGTGATAACCACCGAGTCGAAGTTGCGGTATCAGTTTCCGTAACTATGATGCTACTTGGGATGGCTACACCAAGTTGACGTAACGACAACTTCTGGTGATACAGGTATTTACAGATAAAAATTATTTTTCTCAGGATCACCGACACAAAACAGTATTTTCAGTAGGTTTTATGAAATTAAGTGAATATTGAGGTAACTAAGAAATATAATGAATATTAAATTAGTTTGATATTGATATAATTACCAAGAGTTTGGTGATATGTAAGATAAAAAGATTCGGGTAATACTTTCTCATTATATTTCATTGAAATGGGTTTCTTCATGGCAACATTACTTCGTAAACATTTTCAGCAAAACTTCTGAGGGTTTGTCAAGGCAGATAAGATGACGTTTTGGAATCATATAATTGGCATTTCTTTAATTTTTAAGAAACTAGTGTATATTAAAAAATATTTTATATTCTGATGAATGTTACTGTTATGATTACACTGTTTATATGAATAATCAATTGTAAGTATTTTTCATTAACTTTTTTATTTTGAATGGAGTTTGTTCCAAATTACCTAATATCTATAGATAAAGAACAACATGAATAAAATAGTAACAATAATGATACAAATAATAATGGTAAAACTACAGGTATGATTTGGTGCTCTCTTGCTCATAGAAGAGAACGATTGCTTCTCCACTTATAAGGGATTTTGGAGATATCGGAGATATTCTGGAGTTATTGTACTCGTGCCATATGCTTGCATAAGGGTGCTTACAGTGAGCGGTGTAGTATCCGCTATAAGTCGTTTCACTTTGGTTGGATACAGCATACAAGTTGTATTGACACTGAGCTACATTATCTAATGCATAATTACTCATATCTAATCCTTCGAGCGGAAAGTCAATGGCGACATTGAACTTTTCGCTAAATCTCTCCGTTGGTGAAAATAGTTTCAAGTGAATTACTAATATTTTGGGGAATTCATATATACATAATGACTTTGTGCATTTTATCCTTTCCTCACATTCAAAACAAGTTTGTTTCTCCTCACCATCTGAAGTTTCTTCTCTAATAAACAAGTCTAAACATTGTGACAGTCTCGCAGGAAGTACAGTTCAACGATTATTTCAGTTGACCAACAAAGTAATCAACCATTCTTGAGTTGTCCGTTCTTAGATATCTTGACCAAGACCCCTGTGACTTTTCATGGTCGCTCAATTTTTCATCAATTTCTGTCGAAATAGGTGTGTGCTTTTCTATTACTCTGTTTATATCTTCGTGAAGACCTTCCAATGAATATCTGAGAAATTCTCGGGCGACCTGTTGAACGTAACCCATGAAGCGAGGTGCGAATATTTGTATCTAGCTTTTCAAACAGTAGTTACCACCCTATCAGACAAATATTCCCACCAAAGTTCTTTTATTACTACCGCAAATGCTTTTATCAGAGCACTCTTCATACTTGATATGCTGGTGTTGATATCTCTCATATGCTCGTCTTTTCTCAGATACTCAAGCAACCATCATCTGGTATTCGATGAACATTGTATTACGCTATTCATGAAACAGGTGTTGCCAACGTTCTTCAACCCAAGTGAGTCCAAGTGATTTTATAATGTTTTAGCTGCTTGATAACGAGTTGGATTGAGAAATGGCAAAACGTATTATTTTTTGGAAGCAGGAAAACAATTAGTTTTTCTCCAAAGTTAGTCAGAGGTCACTTCTTTTACTTGCGATGATGGTGGGCAAGTGAGAAGGATTTATTTCTCAATCTTCGAGGATGGATAAAAATTTCATCCAAACTTTTGGAGATAGGAATAGAACCTAGGATAGATGAAGCGTTTCCTTTCTGGATTGCAATACTGATACGTTGTAACAGGAAAGTCCTTGCTCTGGGATCATTGGTTTTATTAATGAGTTTGTGGCCAATAATTTTGAAAAATGCTAATGCCTATCTACCAAAAGCGCCGAAAGATTCAATGGCTATTGGAAAAAAATTATATCGTTCAATCAAAATTGAGTGATAGAATGAACACTTCTTGGATCAAGAAAATCATTGTTCACATGGGTTAAGAGATCAACTTCATCCAAGAAAAGTGTTTTCAATTGCCTCAACTACTCCACATTGTTCAACAAATGAAGTGTACATTTGACACAAAACTTGCTATTCTTAATTGGCCTAGAAAATGTTGTCGACAAATCAAACTAGTATTTGGTTGGACTCATTCAAGATTGCCATTCTCTTGAAACAAATCCATTCAAGGAATCCTTCCTTTCCACAGAGGTGGGAACCGAATAAAAGGGGATAATAAAAAAACAGTATATCCAATGTGCATAAATTATGATTAGGTATCATTACATCACCTATATGGTTTCTTTATCTCTTCGTTCCGATCAATGTACCTACTGTGTTGACTTTTTTGCAGCATATCGCACTCTATGGGTCAGATATTGCCTAATCGAATATGAAGTGTTAATGGTGCAATTATAGTTACTGCCTCTATTCATATTTCCTCGAGATATGTGACAAGAATTAGACGGAGGAATTCGCGAGGTGTTGTTATGAAGACCTTCGATTCGCGAGTTGGTATTTTGTGTTCATTTATCCATTTTGAAGTCGGGAATTCAATTAGAAATATACCTGAATGAATTGACTTTATGTAGGATCAATAGTTCACTAATTTGTTAATAATAACCATCTCTCAATATGGCGAAGTTTAATTTAAAACTATTCTCACTCCCAGGTTGATTGTCAGATTTCCAACGTTTATTATGCTGAAAATGTGAAAAAAGGATGAGAGTTCATCCAAATTTGTATGGGAACTTTTTTTATAATTTTTTGCACAATATAGTAGCACACGGAATATTCCAACAGAAATTCCATTAATCGTCGTAAACTTGTTCGGAGTTACAATGATTTGCAACAACTATCTGAAAATATGATCATTGTATGAGCGTTATCAATCAAGACCAGCAGTCGTTCTTCTCAAACTGAAAAAATAAATAAGTTTGAATGTTATTAAAACTATGGAAGTAAGATACATGATTTAAAATATACTTATTGTACCGGGTCTAATCAGCTATAAATACCTTTGTTTAAATCGAAATTCAAGCTATTCATTTATCTCCCATTCGGCATTATTTTCGTATTATATATAATTATTTTTTAAAGTACGAATTATCATCGTATTTTATGATTGAATTATTCGTTGACTTCCTACACAGATTTTCTGAGAAACCGTATGCAGAAGTTGATGATTTATTATCTCACGAAATAAATTGTTTGTTATATTAGATATTTATCGCAATTATATACTCTCATCAAATTCTTGAAAGAGTCTGCATAAGTAAAATAAATATTATGAAGTGAATATATGAGAAATATTTTTTTTATTGTTTGAAACTTGTTTTTTGTGGGAGAATACTCATTCTTGACACTTTAATGGGATTATAACCTTCCACAATCTAAAAACATGAAAACAATTTATTTGCCATTCTACACTTGTATAGATTCGCTGAAACATTTAATTTTGTTTTCAGATTGTGGAAGGTTATAATCCCAAAAAAAGTGTCGAGAATATTTTTTTTGTAATATTATCATGAAGGAATAATATCGTTGTAGTCGTAGGAATAGTATATTGCACAAAGAGCAGGAAATTTATATTTCTCCCTTCGATTGATTTCTATGCTCGTGTTATTCTATGATTATTGTACAATTTACTAATTTACTATTTCAATTATAAATCATTAGATAATGAGAAATGTACTCGAGAATCTGATAATTTTATAGCAAAAAAAATATGCATATAGTTGTATGTATTGTATAGTATTGATTACAATCTCTTTCAATTTTCTATGAAGGTTTTTCCCATTTCTTGCATTGAAATCCTTGTTTTTTTTTCATTGACATTTTTGCTAGTGTTTGGCCAGTCTATATGCTGGGATTGTGTTTTTTTTGTCATTCATGGAGTAGTTCTCCACTTATTGTACAAATTTAGGCAACACCTTCACACAAAATTCCATAGCCGTTTGTTGTGTTCATAGTATCGTTTGGGACCAGCTATCCCAAATACAAATTGAAGTGACGTCTTCGCTATTTCTGTTGCTGGAGAATCCGGGAAACAAGTAGATAAATAGCCAACAAGATCTGGGATACAATTAGCAATTATTTTCACTGGGAGTTGATATTGACCTTGAATTGATTTTCGTTAAGATATTTCATTTGGTATTCCTATTCATGTCCACCTGTTGAGGGAGACCGTCTCATTCTTCGTCCTCAATTCCTTTTCATGTCCAGGATAATTTCTCGAAGTGATATTGTTTTTAACCGCTTTCTTAGTTGTTTAAGAAGTTAATGAAAACTTGTACGAGTTAAGATCACGGGGACCTTACCTTTTATAGTGGGATCCGAAACCACTCTTGGGACCTTGAAAAATTTTTTCACCAGCTGCTGGAATCGAACCCGCGCCAGGTGGAAACAGTTGACACAAGACCGACGCTGGTGCCACTGAGCCACAGGCCACAGGTGTATCTATTTCTGTTATTAATATCGAAGTGTAATATGCTTTGGCAAGTCTGGAATGGGAATTGATAAAACCCCGAATGGATTGAATACACCAGTATATAGAACTTATTTGACTCACAATTTTGGAGTCATTAATTTTGAGATATCTTGTCCAAGGCTTGATGACGTTTCGGTTACATCAATCCCATTCTGTTCAAACTATCACAAGGATCAGAAAGAGCTCATCTGCATCATTTGGAGCATAATCAACAGAAAAAGGATGAAAATTTTGATACCAAAGGTTAACATCCTCCAAATACTCCACAATTTTATAGTCTCTTATCACTTTGATTTGAAAAAAGCAGAAGTTGATCTCATTACAATTTTGCGGAGTTCATATCCTCGTCTAAATGGTACCGCCAGTATTATCTGAACTAGAACAAAGCTGATTGTATGGTTCTGCACCAGTGGACAATTGCGGCCAGGCCAATTTCTATTTATTAATCCTATCCGAATATGGATATATTTCTAGAAAGGTCAAAGACAGGATATATGTGATTGAAATTGACATATTGGTCTGATTTGATTAATTTTTCGGAGACCGCGTTTTGCTTTGAATTTTGCAAATATTGTGGTAAAACCCATAGAGCAATATTGGAACATAAAATTTTCTTTGAAACTAATTGTTTTTTGATTCTTGACCTATGGTACCAGACTGATAGATGGAGATGCTTCATTGGTTTGAAACTACAGAAAAAGTTGATATTTGATTATTATTCCCCCAAAAATGAACGGGCAAAAATGTATAGACATAGAACAGCAAGCTTCTAGGCTCTTTCAGACAGTTACTGCATTAACTGAATTATTTCAATCAGTCCGGCAAGTTGAGAATAATTTGCGTATCAGTAATTTCTCATTAATAATAATGGAGAATACTTCTCTGTGGTATGGAACATTCCTTCGAATTGAATGCAATGAAAAAAATTTGGAGGCGAACTAAAATGTTGTTTGTTTGAAGGTTGTAGACGATGTGGTAACTTGATTACTCTCGTTTGGATTTGAAGGGTGTTCACGACGTTTCGAGTGATTGTATCCCTAATCGTCTTCAGGTGAATGTACAGTGGTGCATGTGATTTCGCACGGTCTGGTGGTGCGTGAAGTTTCGCGCCTCTGCAGTCCGCCAGAAGGAGCAATTAGTGGTTTCCATACGTTCTTGATCTCCACGCTTGGTTGACCAAAGGCGTTATTGGCTTCGATGTAGGCGGCTTCTTTGAACTTCCGTTTGAACCCATGCTCCTCTCTATGTAGAACACTTACGTCGTCCTACAGAATTCGATGGTGCTCAGTCCAGGCGTAGTCAGTATTTCCCGATTTTGACGCTTCTCCGCGTTGGGACCATTTATTGTGCTCATCCAATCTTACCGATAACGGCCTCTTTGTCTCTCCAATGTAGGAATCCCCGCATAGGCTGATACAATACTAACTGATTCCATTTCTGTTGTCAGGTTTGGTCTCGGTAAGGAAACTCCGTAAAGTACTGCCGGATTGGAAGCAGTTCTTGATGTTGAACTTGTTTCCGATCTTTCTGATTGTCTCGGAGACACCTCTGATGTACGGAGGGCTGATCAGTGGGCTTTGTTGCTACTCTTCAGATGTCTTCGGTCTCTGGAGTTGTTTCAATACGTCTCCTAGAAGTTTCTTGGGGTATCTATTCCGATAAAGGTTATCTTTGATGAGATTTAATTCAGCATCTAGTGACTCGTCGTCGTTGCATATGTGCATCGCTCTTTCTACCAATGTTCTCATGGTCCCTCTCTTTGTCGAACTCGGATGGTTGAAGCTGCAGTTGAGATACTGTCCCGTATATGTCTTCTTCCTATGGACAGAGGCGTCATTGTCTATTCTCTTAACGGTCACATCAGGGAAAGGTAAGGCACTGTTGGTTTCCATTTCTATCGTGAATCCCTGATGCTATTATACTTGAGAAGAAATCCTCTAGATGTTCATCTTTCAAAGAGACCACCTACATCGAAGCCAATAACGCCTTTTGTCAATCAAGCGTTGAGATCAAGAACGTATGGAAACCACTAATTGCTCTTTCTGGCGGACTGCAGAGGCGCGAAACTTCACGCACCACCACACCGCGCGAAATCACACGCACCACTGCATATGGCGGAATTAGACTCACCATTGCACCGACGGACATATAAATAAATAAGTAGCACCTAAGCTTGTCAGTATTCATCTGAAGACGCTTGCAGATACAAGCATTCGAAACGTCGTGAAAACCTTTCAAATCCATCAAGACGACGGACGTCTGAAACGAGAGTAATAAAAATTTTGTTGTTAACGTTTACAATTCTAATAGATGCATCTTCAAGGCTTTGTAACATAGAATGAAAAATAAAGTGAAAAGAAATATATTGAAACATTTACACTGAATTTTAAATATTGAAAGACTTACCGAGAAGTAGTTTTCATAGGTTGAAAGCACTTAAAATTAATCACGGAAAAAAAGGATTTGTCAATTCAGCCAAATTTATTTGGTCACTCTCATTGGCTTTACTCGACTAAGGCCTAGTATTTTCACTCCCAGTTAAACTAAGAATAAATTAACCAATGGTTATAATGTACTTTTGCATTATCAATAAACGTTAAACAAAAGCATATTCTAACCAATGGTTAATTTATTCCTAGTATAACCGAAAGTGAAAATACCGGGCCTAAATAAAATTAATCCCATAACACAGGTGTATTCGATTGATGGAATCATTATATTACGGTGACTAAATGGATTTCTCAACGCAATGCTAAGATTTGTTTGATTTGACTATCTGTTCATCTATCGAAACAATCTCCAACTAATATTGATTGAATATTTGTTTCAACACGAATCTAATATTTATTTGAATAAAACCATGGAGTGAAGAATCGTATATTGGTTGAATTATTTGCGTTAGATGGCGAAATTTTCGCACAACTGACCCTGACTTAGATAATGTTATCAAATAGCAAAGCCATCTTATCATCAATGTGACGTCCGGACTCAAATGTACGGTGTAGGCTCTCATTGCCATATTTGTCAATTCAGTGGATTAACAGAATGATAACTCATTTGAAAAGATATTTTCAGTGAAGAAATCCGCTGATTTTGTTGAATTGACATTTTATTGAATTCATCAATTCGACATATATACTTGTTTGAATGAATATCAGCAAATTTTGTAGATCTGATTATTCAATTCAACAAAATAATTACATGGTTGGAACAATATTTCTGCCAAAACGAGTTATGAATAGAGTTGGTCGAAGAAGATATATGGTTCTCGCAAATTAGTTTCTATTGATTGAAACTTTAAATTTGATCAATAACTAAGAAATAATTTTACTCATTTTGAGATTATATTTTGTCGTGCATATACGACACTTTCATTTGCTTGATTCAAATAAATGTTGTTTGATCAAACAATTTTGTTTTCTGTGTATATAAACAAATATGAAAATGTAAATACACGAAAAACAAAATAAATTCACGAGACAATAGCTTACACGTTCAGCAACGAGACAAACGAATAATGGGATAACTTTCAAAAAGCTATCCATGAATCCATATAGTTTCGATTGCACTGGAGAATATATATATATATATATATATATATATATATATATTTATATATATATATATATGTGATTGTCAAGGAATGTACTGATAACAATTCATTCAGGAACCTGACAGTGTTCAATCCATCTTTATCCCGTTTAATAATGACGCTATGGTGGTGGATTTGTATCATTTTGCTGAAGAGTATTTTGGGTGGAGAAATATTTTTATCAAGAATGCAATCAAATCAAATTAGTTTCCCCAGTGTGTCCCAGTAGAGCAGTAAGGTTGTAAACGTTTCTCCGTATCTCTATCATGCTCACATATTCGTTTTTCTAATTATCGCCGTGTTTGGCAAACATAGCATTAGGTGCAATTTATTTTGTGGAGAATACAAAGAAAGGAATGATTATTTCTATTTCCTTATGGAAAAATACCTATCAAATATAGGAATGGCAGATAAAATTTTGTGTGTTTGTTTTTTAAATCTGGAGTGAACACAATTTATGATTTGAGCTCCATCGAATAATTCCATTGAGTTTTTGAAAGTTTCGAGAAATAATTGATTTTGAAGCTGATTCATCTCACAAACTCATGAACTAAATATTGAAAATACATCCAGTTTATTTTTAAATAAAATTAAAAAAATATTGTTTTCAATGACATTATGTTTATTGCCGTGGTTCTGCCACCTTTAGTCAAGAATCTATTTTTTTTATTATTCAGGTAGATGATTTTAACCATTGAGATACAAAATTTGATCAACTCATGTCTCAAGCAACTTTGAAAAATTTCATGGGAAAGTTTTTCTGAATTTGGTCACTCAATCCATTTGAGAATATTTGTTGATACTCAAATATACATTCTCCAAGAATTGATATCTGAAATATTGAAAAGGTATATATTTTAACGACATTATGTTGATTCTTCTGGATAATCAGGAACTGATCCTTCGTGGCGAATAATATGACTGAATGATCTAGATGGAGAACGATATCAACATTAAATCACTTTTCATTACACTCTTCATGAGATAATATTTCACTCCAATTTATTTTTCCATTGGAACTATTTGAGATGGAAACGTCATTACAAAATCAACATTCGAAGCGAGTAAAGTTCTGAAAATCACGTCCAATTGCGTTCGATTGAAAAACTCGGTAATCAACAAAGTGCATGTCTTTATATAGAAAGGAGTTTTTTGTTGGTGAATTAATTGTCGGGAAATAGCGAAAGATTAATAAAATATAAGGCTGCAACGAGCAAAAGCGAACCGTTGCTTATATGGCCGAGTAATTTGTCATGATGTTTTTATAATTGTACGAACATTTTAATTGTGTCAGTTTTTATCGAGAGCAATATAGCTAATTGATATCAATTATCAAGATTTACAGGTTCGCAGACTTAATTCAATGTGCAGCGTCCATTTCAACGCTATATAAATATTAATTATAACAAACATTGTGCAAGTTTCTCAAATATACAAAAACCGAAATTCATTAGCATTTTTAATTGATTTATGTATCTGACTTTCATTAATATCGATTGGCATTCCTGAGAGTCGAGCACCTCATTTTTCTTTGGAAGGTTCGCGAAAAAGTTGTTTGATTCGATGTCTGTACAAATACGGTATTACAATTTCATTTCTTCATCTTGAATTGAAGTCGATTGGGACATAATAGCAGGGTGGAGAGGGCTTATTTCACTACACAATAACGTGCTTAATCATTAAATCTCCAATCGAGTGACAGACTATGAGAACACACAAATATACCTGAAGGTAACATCTATTCATAATAATGTTACTCAATTTCACTCAAAATGATCGAGGCCCATTTGAAACCATTATATTAATATCATCACTTCGATTTCGGTTTTTGGTCGGTAAAAATCTGAAAACATTATTTGGGTATGACTTTCAATTTTCAAAAATAAATGGGAAAGTTTCAGATGTTTTTTCACTCTTTGGAAGTATGCGAAAATGGTGGATACTTTAAGGCCAGGACGTTACCTACATTCTCCTGAAGAAGCTAATGTGTTGGCGAAACATGTGAATTTAAATAAAAAATTATGTGGAAATATAATCGTGTGTTGTGATTTAAAATTTCTATGGATTCTCATCAAGTAACGGCCGAGTCAAACGAAAACGTCAATGATGCAGTTGATGCTCGACAGAACAACAACAAATCTTTTAGGTTATGTTTTGGTGATTGGTGCTTGTTTATTTTGCGAACGAGTATTTATTAGTTGTTTGGTTGAATTGAAAATTATTTCGTTTTTGATAAATATAACCTTATATACTTACTTAGCTTTTTTCAAGAGTGACTTTAACGGTTTCTTGAGTTGACTTAAACAATATTAATTTGAAATATGTCAGTCCTAAAGAAGAATTTCCTCATACCCTGCTACCCGAAATAGAATAATCTCTGAATCCGAGAGCTTCAACTTAGTGGACCCAAATGAACTATGGCCAAAAAATTTCCTCTTAAATAAAGAAGTGTGAGGTGTTTGATATAATTATCTTAATATAATGATGAAAAGTAAATAAAAAGCACCCCACGCTTATATTGCTATATAAAAGCGTGTTTTTTAGTTTTTCTGAACCATAATTTTATTTTTAACTTTATAGTCCATATTGTTAAAAAAAACTAAAAAATACTACGGGAGACTAACACATCTTTGTAATGTAAATAATTTTTTTCTGAGAAACTTGGTGATAATACCAGGTCATAGCTATGAAATTATTGTATTGTCATCAGCTCTTGAATGTTGAAAATTGTGTGTGTTGCTACTGATGTGGGTCTTTTTTATAAACTATTATTTAGTTTCACCTATCCTGCTGTCTGTCTGTGGGTTTGAAATCCAATCTTACAAGTTGAATTTGACCCACTTCTAGTAGTCCGAATAACGTGAAACTTTGCAGGTGTTCATAATTCCGGTGACAATGAATTTTGGAATTTTTGCTAGAGAAAAAACGAAATGACGGCTCCAGTTTTGTGATTATGGTTCGATTCTACTCAAAATTGGTACGTGGGGGTTTTCAGGAACAGAGATCACAATTTTTTGGTCAACATTCATAAATTCAAGAGGGTGGCTCCAATATGGTGACGGGTTTTGGGGTTATAGCCGGATTCCAATAGAAATTGGTATGTGGGGGTTTCTGGGGTCGATTTTTCCTGTCAAAATCCAGGAATTCAAAATTGCGGCTCCATAAAAACTTTTAAGCAAAAAATTAAACCGACGAAATACGGAACTGAAAAGTAAAAAATAAAATAAACCTTCTCAGTTTCAATAACTAAGCTCCTAAACTAATGTAAGTAACTTATTTTGAGTCGGCGCCAAACAAACAAGCAAATGAAATAGGTTAGGAGTATAATGATGGCATCGAGTTGAGCGGTGACATTCTGATAATTTTTTTGAAGTAATTTGATGATCTTCGTTGATTGTTTGTTAGGCGCCGGCTCAAAATTAGTTACTTACATTAGTTCAGGAGCTCAGTTATTGAGGCAGAAGGTTTATTTTATTTTTTACTTTTCAGATCCGTATTTCGTCGGTTTGATTCTTTGTTAAAAAGTCTTTATTTTTCAATTTTTTGTGGCTGAAATCTACTAATTACTAACTGCTTGTTTTTTTATTACTTCCAAAATACTTACTTACCCACTTTACTTCAACTATTAGGTACCAGTTAAATAGTATGATTATCTACTTTTACTATTTGTTGTAATATAAATTATTTTTGTTGTTCTGGTTAGTTTATTTCATTACTTTGTATATCATTCCATCCTCTCATAGAATAAAATGATTCTGATAATGACACTAGCGATCTGTCATTGTCAACTACATATGTGTGCCAATGTTCACAAGTGAAAAATCAATAATCCCCTATTTTTCTACCCGTAAAGGGTGGATAATTCCATTCAAAATCCAAATATGATCAACTATGAAGTATACCCTATCTGATAAAAAAAGAATAATCCAAATCGAAGATCCCAGTACAAAGTTATGTCTGATAGAATCGGTTAACGGACCAGAATTCAGAGGGTGAGTAATCAATATCCTTCATTTTGCTACCCCCAAGGGGTGGATTTCATTTGTTGAAACCAAATGGGACCAACTTCGAAGTACACCCTATCCACTGAAAAAATTATCGGAAATTATCGGAATCGGACGCCCCAGTAGGAAGTTATGCGTGATCATACATAAAAAAATGATAAAAAAAATATATACGCGTCGAATAGAGAACCTCCTCCTTCTTGGTTTCGTCGGTTGAAAATGACGACGAGCTTTGTGATTATAGCCCGATTCATTCAAAATTGGTTCATGGGGGTTTTTGGGGTCGGACATCATGATGTTTTTGTCAAAATTCATGAATTCAAGATGGCGGCTCCATGATGGCGCGTTTTGTTATTATGGCTTGATTACAATCAAAATTTGTTTCAGGGCATTTTTTGGGGTTGGAGATTATCAATTTTTGTCACTAAAATGACGGATTTCATGAAAAAAAAAACAATAAAAATAAAAATTAAGACAAGCTTATATCAAATGCAAAAAAAAATTGTTGACCTAGGTTATTTTGTGAGTAGCAGATTCAAAAGCTTGCCGCGAATATAAAATAGGTATTCTTGCGCGGCAAAATTTTTAATCTGCCACTAACCGAATAACCTAGGTCAAACAATAGAGGAAATTATGTTTTCCTTTTCAGTGCATTTGTATAAAAACTTGTTTTACATTTTTGTTCTCATTTCTTATGTATGACCAACGGTTTTTTGAGTGAACTGCGGTAATCGATATTCAATTCATTTTATCGGGACCTTTTCATGAATCTATTATCCAATTATCTCACTGACCGCCTGTGAGAAAAATCATGAATTCACATTCATGTAAAAATTATATCAAAACTGAAATAGTAAGTGAAATATAATTGTTTGGTCCCAATGCATGTAGCAGTGATATATTTTGTTGAATCTATTGCAGAGTAGTTCTTCAATAAAATTAGATGGAGACGCAAATCTCCCGTAGAAAGGGTAGTTGGTATTTTTATTTGCATGCATCCCGTAAACAACGATTAATATCCTGATGTATATTTTGGTCTCTCGAACACTCATACTACAAATTGGTGAAAATAGAATTGTATCATATTTCTCATTTTCCACTTCTCATTATTTCCACAAACAAACCACCAATACATTGCTCCATTTCCGGAAGCATGCGAAAAGGAAAAATGTTTCTTCTGGTTTGTATTTCCGAAGGTACCTATTTGAGATAATTTCAAACTTATAACCAGGAAAACAAATTATAGTTTAACCATTTTCAATTGGAGCAAATGAAAAACTCACTTCGCTTACACGAGCGTATATGCGAAGTAACGGAACGAAATAGCTATTTGTGCAACCCTATTGGGAAAAGCACTATTTTTCGTAACGAGCGAATTTCTGTGGAACGAGCGAAGCGAGTTCCGCAAAAGAAAGCGAGTTACGAAAAATAGTGTTTTCCAACGTGTTTCACACAATATTTTTTCTAATTTTGATATAATGTGATCCTTTTTAATTCAAGTTAGAAATATATATATATATATATATATATTATTATATATATAAATATATATATATATATATATATATATATATATATATATTGTTATGATAGGATCTTTGTTGGTTTATTTGATTTATCATTATTATGCTTACAAATATTTTCGCACCGCGTTGGGCGACAATTGTTATGATTGGTTGTTTTTATATGATTTATAATTTGTATGATTTTATGAATTCATTTCATAGATTACAATTTCTGAAACCCTATCATAACAAATAAAAAACTCCGGCAATGTTATGTTACCTTTGTCTCTTTTTTAACCTCTTTTACCTTATCCCAGCTCAGTCAGGTACGCCTATGAACATGTATGACTCCTTCAGTAGCAGGTTCCTGTAATCGGTGTTGTCGGCTATGGCACTATCGATTCGATCAAAAAAGATGTTCAGTGGATAAAAATAAAGTTAGAAATTGAAAAATAAACACAGGTTTGCAGAGAATAATCAATGTAGTTGACTTTATTCAGATAAAAACTTAAATATACCCTACTCTGCGATAACTACCTTATACTAGCAAAACAATGTCAAAAAAATATAGTGCAGTTTGATGTTTGTGATAATGAAAATTTTATGAAGAAAGTTTGAACGTATTATCAGTCTTTTGGGTATGCAATTTTATGGTTGTTCAGCCCAAGACAAATAACCAATGGCTTAGAACACTTAAAGTTATTGGTTTTATGTAAAAGGTTGTACTTAGGTGAGTTCGGTTATGAATACCTTGTGGCTGCTTTTCTGTTGACGTTTCCAATCGTGTGGACGTATTTCTGGGATGTCAATGACAGCTCCCCTGCACTCCTTCCAAGGATTTATTTTCTGGACCAGGTAGGTGGAATTTTTATTTACTATGTGCTTCCTCCGATCAGCCTTTCAAGAAATCTTCCTCGTTCGGCAATTTTATATCAGGTTTTCTTATATTATGGGTAAAAGCTTCTTTTCAAATCTCGTACGTGGCTTCACTTTCTCGAACTTTTTTCAATCTTCCTAGAACTTGTTATCCCGTTCCATGGCAACACTCACCAAATTTTTATTTTTCACAGATTTCCGAGTTTCTATCACTTCCTACCGAATTATTTGCTATTCTAATTAATTTAAATGATTTTATGAATGATATTCAATTCTTATTCTTACATACTATTTACAGATTCATATAAAATATATGTTTTTCAATTTCTGCCCTCACATTTTGTTCTATATCAATACTTTTTCCACACAAACTCTTTCGAATCCCATTGGTGGGTTTTCTGTTCATGTGAATTGTCATACAGGATGTTCAAAACTTATCTATACTTTGATCTTACTCGAGTTCAATGTTTGCCATAAATTTCAATTTTGATATGGTTTAATCGTGGATTTTTGTTAGATGTAGTGTTGGATATATAATTTTGATACCAGAACTACTCCAGGAATGTTCTCTTCACAGACATGTATCGACTAGAGCACAGTATAAGGTAAAGAAAATTTTAAAATAACATAGCATTAACGATACTAATAAAAATAACTAATAATAATAATGGTAATTATAAGTTTAATTACTTTGCAACATTTCCCAACATAACAATATATATATATATATATATATACATATATATATATACATATATATATATATATATATATATATTAAAAAACTGAAGAACACACTTTTAACGCAATAAAAATTAAAAAATGATTTCATTATTCAACGACGATGAATATTAAAATACAATTAATTTTTTTTTCTAATTTTGACATTTAAAGTGACACTTTTCAAAACTCGTTGACGTTATCAAATGTTTTACTCTTCATCGCCAGTTGCGAAAATTAATTTTTCCAACTGGCGATGAAAAGTAAATTTCACCACCAGTTGCAAAAATTACAGGATTGAATTTGTTATAATTTTGATGCTGAACTACTTGAAGTACTTCTTCATTGTTATTATATTCTCTGTACATGTTATGAAGATAAAATTATATTCGAATTCAATACATAATATGTATGATAAGAACTTATTATAAATACTAATAACATAAATTGAACAATTGGTGATATTGACCCCAGCTGACAACGTAGTTTTCTATGTAGCAATAATTTTTTTTATGGAAGTTTCTCCAAGGATAAGAACACGCTTTTAGCACTAAAAAGTGAAAAAAAAGTACTAAAAAAGTATGGTAATGCGTTCGACAATTAACATCGTCCAGTTGGCCAAGCGATCTAAGGCGCATAACTCTAACCTCTGATATAAAAAACTGGCGAGAGTTCGAAACCCCACGCCTGGGATTTCAATTTAGTTTTCCCATCGAAAACTAATTTCAAAGTGAAAAATAAAAATTGAATTGTCAAACTTTTGAGATCCAGAGGTTAGATCTCGCGCCTTAGACCGCTCGGCTAACTGGACGATATTAATTGCCAAACGCATTACCATACTTTAACGTAGGTAAGAAAGTTTTTTATGTACTTTTGTACCTGATACCGCTTTCAGGCTAGCAAGACGCATACGTTCTCAACTACATATCACACTATTCATACTTAAAATTTCAGCTTTGCTAAAATGAAATGGTTTTGCGGCTCTGGGATCTTACTCTAAAAGAATTATGTTTGTCAACGATACGTAACCAAAAAGCACCCCATGCTTGTCGGCATAGTCGTTGAATATTAAAATGATTTTTATTTTTTTCTGCGTTAAAAGCATGTTATTCAATTTTTCCAAATATATTTTTAACTTCAATTAAAAAGGATCATATATCAAAATTATAAAAAATATTGTGTGAAACACGTAGGGAAACCCTATTTTTCGTAACTCGCTTTCTTTTGCGGAACTCGCTTCGCTCGTTCTGCAGAAATTCGTTCATTACGAAATATAGTGCTTTTTCCAACTGGTTGCACAAATAACTAGTGTACTACTCGTAAACATTCTCCGTCGCCGAACGGAAGGTCAAAAGAGCCGATAGTCAACGTGGGTTTGAGTGACAGCCGTCTTGTTCTACACCAGATTCGCCTGAGCTAATCAAAACGGACCGCAAGCCAATGATAATGCTTGTAGATGTGTCAATACGTTGGAGGCCAAGAAAACTGATGAATCACGAGTTATATTTGAACCTGAATGCAAGATTTTCAAGCTATTTTGCATGCATGAAATATATATACTTTTTTAAACTATTTGCTGAATATAATATTACAAATATATTAGAAACCAATTTTATTTAGAAGGATACAAGACATTACAATTAAAAACAAAATTATTATAAATCGTACTTGTGGTTGCAGGCTGATCTTTTTTGTAATAGAAATGGTGGAAACTACTTCCCCGGGCTTTTGAATTCTTGATTTTTTTTCCTCATCATCTTTTTGACAATGTTTTCGTGATGTTCGTCATCAAGTCGCAAGCAAGGTCTTATTGAGCTTGTAGATGCATAGCCCGTTATTTTGATAAACTCCTCTCCTCCTACTCCACTTCTGACCAAAGTTGATACAGCAGAAGCTCGTGAAGAATGATTTCATGTTTGTTTTTCGTTCTAATTGTAATCCTGCCTTTCTTACTGCTTTCTGGTTCCACGTGTGGACCACGTATTTCGGCCAACCGGAACATTCTGGTACCTTTTTTTATGCCGAACTGTTGCTAATGCGATAAGCTGTTGAAAAGAATCGCTCAATTGATCATCTTGTCTCTCCTCAATATATTCATTAAAAAGTCTCATTGGGCCTAAATCTGGATTTTTCTGATTGGTTACCGACCACTTTGACTCGGCACATTTTTTGTTGCCCCTTGTGTCGTGTTTCAAGATATTGGATTATGAAAATTGGCTACTGGTGTGTTCCAAACCAAAAATTAAAATTCTGTATTTCGTGTAAAATGTTTATATATTTGAGCGAAGCTCTTTCAGCCTGTCTCACCACGGCTGTCTAGTTGGCCAAATATTTTCTAAAGTTTTAAAAAAGTTGGTATATACCAAAGTTAGGAAATTTTCATTATTTGAACTAACATTATACACGTGATTCTTTGAACCACGAACATACAATACATGTGAGGATACAAGTTTCACGTCAATCAAGATGATTTTTTGTTATCTCATGATAGTAGGCCGAAAGTGCTTTGCTTAAATATACAAAAAATTTACAAAAAATACAGAATTTTAATTGGATTTTATTTTTCCCTACTAGTTCTATCAAATTCAGGTCTGCATGTTCGAAGCCCAGTCTTTAGAATATCTGCCAATTATGCATCTGAAGTTTCCTTATGAAATTCATTGTTTCGATAAGCGCAAAACGTAGTAAACGGACTCCAAATATAAGAACAAGACCTTTTTGTATTGACCGTAATGCTTTTTCCGATGTTCTTGGAAATATTTTCGAAAAAAAAATCCACCAAAACGGTTCATGGTTAACCAAAATTATATTTAACAATTACTGACAAACTGGCACATTTTACAAGCATTCATTTAGTTTCACCTGCCCCAGTGACTGTCTGTCTGTCTGTAATCAAATCTGGCAAGTTAAATTTGGTACCCACTTCTAATCGTCCGATTGATTTGAAATTTGGCAGGTGTACAGCATAACTCCGGTGACAATGCATTAAAAAAAGTTTGTTATGGAAAAAAACAAAATGGTGGCTCTAATATGGCGGACAATTTTTGTGTTTCTATCCAAAATTGGTGTCTAGGGGTTTTCGGGGTCGGAGATTATGATTTTTTATCAAAATTCTACATGGCAGCTACAAAATGGGGGAAGAGTTTTGTGATTATGGTCCGATTCTATTCAAAATTGGTATGTGGGGGTCTTTGGGAACGAAGATTTTTTTTATTCCACAAGCTTTTATTTTAGTTTCAGTTAGTCTGTCTGTATGTCTTTCTGTAATCAAATCTTGGAAGTTAAATTTGACCCTCTTCTAATCTTCTGATTGATTTGAAATTTGGCAGGTGTACATAATTCCGGTGACAATGCATTTTGGAGTTGTTAGGAAAAAAACAGAATGGCGGCTCTAATATGGCAGACAATTTTTGTGATTATGGTCCGATTCCATTCAAAATTGGTATATAGGGGTTTTCGGGGTCGGAGATTCGCTTTTTGGTTTATGTTTCATTGTTTTACATTCACCTAGGTAATATACATACCGATCAAAATCATAACCCTCCTATTTGCTTCGCCTTAGTCGGGTGAGAACCGAATACGAGAAATTGGTTCTGGGTTATCATAGCCTGACTTATTCATGAATGAAAAAGGCCGTCTCCAGTGAAATCAACTCAAAATATTAAATTTGTTTTCACCATGAAATTTTTGCATATTACCACACGCGCCTCAATTATTCCCGGAAATTTTCAGACTCTAATAGTGACATAATAGAAGAAAATTGTATACCTGTTAATTCTAGCCAATCAGATGCTTGCATTTTGACATGTGGCTATGACAACAACCAACTTTTTTTCGGAAATCACTCTGCCCGTAAGAACCTGTAAGATTAATAAGTGGAAATGTCCCTGGCTTGACAGTTCTAATAAAAGCCGAGGAGAAAAATATTTCTGATATATATTTATTTTTGACTTAAATATACAGATATAGGTAGTTTGTTTCACAATAAATGGTTTCGACTTCATGACTGCAGTAAAATTACCTGGGTCGATCCAATTGTGTATTCCAAATTCGGCCATAAATACCCTCGATTGGCCGATTATCTAAAGTCCTTTATACTTTGCTCACCGACCTAAGTAGTTCTAATGCAGTCTTTAAGTCGGAACCATTTATTGTGAGAAATACCATACATGTTCTTTATCGACAACATCGGTTATAACTTTCAAATGTTTTAGAAATTCCTTTTCCACCTCTCTTTTCCTCAATGGCAAGTAAAGTAAGGAGCCGTTGATTTTATTCACTAAATGTCTATGCTTCATGAAATGAAAGTTATACTTCGACCCATTTTGTTCTTTTCCACACTGGATTGTGAAATATGGAAAATGTTCACGAAAAATATGGCTCATGTCCTTACACAGATCTTCTTGTTCAGGATTTATTAGGCCACAGTTGTCAACCAAATAGGTACTTTAAATAAAAAAAATTACGTTCATGCAAAAAACAAAACTTGATTGAACTATATTTAGTGAAAAAAGTGGTTCTTTTTTGCACTGTGCAATAAAATGTTTATTGCACTCATCTGTCATTCTATATCTGTCATTTGTGATCATGACAAACATAAACGTCAAATCACGCAATTTTTAGTCTATTTTCTGAGATATTGCATTTTTTATATTATTTTCAATCATCTTTGTTACATACTGGATTACGAAATTACTAAAAAAAAAAATTATTGAAAATAAAATCAATTTCCTTCTAATATCAACTAAATTACAACGCTTTTTATTTTCCTACACTTAGTGCCATTGGAATAAAACATTTTTTGTTTTTTGCATGAACGTAGAAAAAATATTGTATGCGACTCGTGCAAAAATTGTTTATTGCACTCAAATTCACGTCGAGTGCAATAAACACTTCCTTTTTGCACTGTTCAATAAATAACTATTTTATGATAAACTTCAATATTCTCGGATTATGTACAAAGGAACAAATATTGTACGTATCATTGAATATTTAATTAGCTCTGCTTTATACGACATCTAAACGTCAAGGCGATTAACTACAAGGAACTTGTCACTTCACAGCCAATTTTGATTGTGTTATTATAACGCGTGAAATTATCAGTCACCTACCTACTTTTCCCTTGTTTCTAGTAAAATAAAATTATGGAAGTATAAAGAATAATATTATTTTAGATTATGCCGTTAAAGCTGCTTATGATTTACCAATATACTGCTCACTATTATATACAACACAGGCTTCCATTTGTTTTTCTACGTTCATTCAAAAAACAAAACCTAATTGAACTATATTTAGTGAAAAGACTGGTTCTTTATTGCACTGGTGCAATAAAATTTGAATTGCACTCATCTGTCATTCTACTACATGGTTTTGTGATCATGATAAACATAAACGTTCAAATCGACACAATTTTCAGTCAATTTTCTTTGATATGGTATTACATTTTGAAAAATTGCATATTTTATATTATTTTCAACCATATTTATTGCATACTGGATTACGGAATTACTATAAAATGCAATTCATCAAAATAAAGTTTGAGTTGAATTGTTCCTAACATAGGTATTAGTTCCTAACTATCTCAATGCAAATCTATAGTGCTAATTAATTAATAAATATTTTGCTATTAAATTTCGCTTTTTATTTTCACACACATAGTGCCACCTAAATAATAAAAGATTTTTGCATGAACGTAGAAAAAATACTGTATGTAACTCGTGCAAAGAGTGTTTATTCACGTCGAGTGCAATAAACACTTACTTTTTGCATAAATAACTAGTTTATGATAAACTTGAATATTCTCAGATTATGTACAAAAGGAACAAATAATCTACGTATTATTGAATATTTAATTAGCTCTGATTTTTACGACATCCAAATGTCAACAAGGCGATTAACTACAAGGAACTTGTCACTTCACAGCCAACTTTGATTGTGTTATTCTAACGCGTGAAATTATCAGTCACCTACCTACTTTTCCCTTGTTTCTAATTAAATAAAATCATGGAACGTATAGAGAATAATATTTATTTTGGATTATTCTTCAAACCTTGTTTTACTAGAGCACAGGGAAAGTAAAACAAAAGCCGTTAAAGCTGCTTATGATTTACCATTATAGTGCTCACTATTTTTCACAACACAAGCTTTCATTCGTTTTTCTACGTTCATGCAAAATCAAAACTTTATTGAACTATATTTAGTGAAAAAACTGGTTCTTTATTGCACTAGTGCAATAAACTGTTTATTGCACTCATCTGTCATTCCACTACAGCGCTTTGTGATCATGACAAACATAAATATTGAAATCGACGCCATTTTTGGTCAATTTTCTGTAATATTGTATTACATTTTGAACAATTGCATATTTTATATTATTTTAAATCATAATTATTGCATACTGGATTACGAAATCACTATAAAATGCAATTTATCAAAAATAAAGTAAGAGTTAAATTGTTCCTAATATAGGTACCTATTAGTTCCTAACTATCTCAGTGCTAATCAATTAATTGATATTTTGCTATTAAATTGCGCTTTTTATTTTCTCACACACCTAAATAAAAAAAATAAAAAATTGCATGAACGTAGAAAAACATTTTTTTTTTATTGGTGCCCCTTTTTACCCATTTAAAGCACGCCTCAGCGTGTTTAAATCGAACTTTAAAAAACGCGCGTTTTCTAAAGTTACCATGGTAACATCAACAAATCGAGGAACGTGAAGTCTAAATGACAAATTTTTGATTATTGATCGACAGGAGTAACGTCAAATGAAATATTACTAACAACTCGTTCATTTATATGTGATACCTCTTTCTCCATCATTTGATGAACTTTTCATATTCTTTTTATATATATCACTGGATTTCGCGGTATTAACCGCGATTTCCTCACTATTCAAAAATCGATATTACAATCATCATTTTGAGTCTGGTGACAACAAATATTGATCTTTGATAACAAATTGCAATGCATATCTGTTTTTCATTTCCATGACAACGAAGGTATACTGATGTCACATCACGAATTCAACCATTTTGCATTATTAGTTCTTATTTTTTTGTAGTAATAATAGATATATGATTTCAAAGTGCAATAAAAAAATGCGTAGTATTCGTGGATAACTGGTCTTAAAACCTTTTATTTCGAGCACTCGGCTGCCGTCGTGCTCGAAATCGCGCGTGTTTAAAGCTCTTTATCCACTTATACTTTAATATACTAGTATGCAACTCGTGAAATAGTATATTAAAGTATAAGTGGATAAAGGGCTTTAAAACACGCGCGATTTTCGAGCACGACGGCGCAGCGATGCTCGAAATAGAGCAAGTTTTAAGACCAGTTATCCACGAATACTTTACGTTATTTTTTTTATTGGTGCACTTTGAAATCATATATACTGATTATTACTACAAAAAATAGAACTAAGAACTAATTATGCAAGAAGGTTGAATTCGTGATATGACATCAGTATACCTTCGTTGTCATGGAAATGAGAAAACATTCATTTGCAATTTGTTACCAAAGATCAATATTTGTTGTCACCAGAGCTCAAAATGAATGATTCTAATATCGATTTTTGAATAGTGAGCAGAATCGCGGTAAATACGCGGAAATCCAGTGATATATATAAAAGAATATGAAAAGTTCATCAAATGGATGGAGGAGCACATATAAATGACCGAATTTGAGTAATATTTTAGTGACGTTACAAGGTACTCCTGTCGATCAATAATCAAAAATTTGTCATTTAGACTTCACGTTTCTCGATTTGTTGATGTTGTCATGGTTACCTTTAAAAAACGCGCGTTTTTTAAAGTTCGATTTAAACACGCTGAGGCGTGCTTTAAATGGGTAAAAAGGGGCACCAATAAAAAAAAAGGTGTTTATTGCACTCGACAACTTCACGTCGGGTGCAATAAACACTTACTTTTTGCACTTGTTGCATAAATAACTATTCTATATTAAACTTGAATATTCTCAGATTATATACAAAAGGAACAAATATTGTACGTATTATCGAACATCTAATTAGCTCTGCTTTTTACGGCATCTAAACGTCAACAAGGCGATTAACTACAAGGAACTTGTCACTTCACAGCCAACTTTGATTGTGTTATTTAAACGCGTGAAATTATCAGTTACCTACCTACTTTTCTCTTGTTTCTAGTAAGTAGAATAAAATTATGGAACGTATAAAGAATAATATTTATTTTAGATTAATATTTACTAGAGCACAGGGAAAGTAAAAAAAAGCAGTTAAAGCTGCTTATGATTTACCAATATAGTGATCACTATTATTTACAACACAGGCTATTACCTATTTGTTTTCCTACGTTCATGCAAAAAACAAAACTTCATTGAACTATATTTTGTGGAAAAACTGGTTCTTTATTGCACTAGTGCAATAAAATGTTTATTGCACTCATCTGTCATTCTACTACAGCGTTTTGTAATCATAACCGTTCAAATCGACGATTTTTTCAGGTCATTTTCTGTGATATTGTATTACATTTTGAACAATTGCATATTTTATATTATTTTCAATCATATTTATTGCATACTGGATTACGGAATTACTATAAAATGCAATTGATCAAAAATCTTTGATCTCTTTGTATTACGTGGAATTGATATATCTATCACCTCTTTTCTCATCATCTCAGTCTTTTCTGATCCAAAACGCGACTGCGTTTTTGAAAGTTGTCAGGCAAAACGTCAAAATACTCAACATGGCCATCTTTGTTTACCAATCCTATCCGGATTTTTTTTAAGTTGCGAATTTTTTAAGAAAATTTCCTTAGCCTGGCGCCTCATGAATTGAAAAAACACGCCTAAAATGTGCGGAAATAATTCAAGTTCTAGGGAGATTATAAGCGAAAATAAAAGATCAAACCTGTGGGTGACAATGGGATCGCGGAGGTCATAATGCTGGGCGCCGTGCTAGGCGTCGGCAGTCCGACGGGATCCATCTTCCAATTGACGATCGCGGATCGTGGCGAAGGCGTCACAGGAACGGGACAACAGCCAGACAAAGCGGCCACACTAGAAAAGTCATTTCCTGCGCCACCCAAAGCGTTTCCGTTCGAGATCAACATGTCGGAAAAGTCAGTCCATCGAGACAAACAAAAAACAGTCACACACAGGGCACACTGTGGTGTAGAGGAGCGCGATGAACCCGCGTTTCTTCAAGCTCACACTGTGCGGACACGACACTGAATGACTGCCTTGCTACCTTACAGGTAACCGCGCTACCTCGATCTCGGTTGGCTCTGGTGTTCACTCGATAGGCAGGCTTAACCCGCCGCGTGTTCAGCCCACTGCATTTGCTTGCGCTTAGGACGGAGAAGGAGAGAGAAAGATTGGAGTTCTGCGGCGAGATTAGACAGAGAGCGAGTGCTAATAGATCATTGATAACCGGTATGGATTTATTGACGTATTACCGGCTTCTATATACGAGATACGGTTACATGGAGGTGTTGTCTTCGTAAACGACAATTGATATGGTTTGTTTTTCGTTAGATACGTTATTTATTAGGGTGGTTTCTGTGTTTGTTTCTGTTTATGAGGCTGCGTTTGTGGCTGGTGTAATTGGTCTAAAACAATTCAGGTTTTCTTCAGATCAGAAAAGATTTCATGATGACGAAGTAATCTCATTTTCGAGCTACATATTTGGTACTAGAGGAGCAGTATAGAAGGTTTTATTAATTGATTTGTTATTTGATTGATTGATTTTATGACGGTGGGAAAAAGACACCTGATCCGGTAAACCGTTTTCAAAAATTTAGAGCAGATGGGCAAAATAACTTTAAGAAGTCAAAATATATACATTCAGGATAACTCAAAAGTTATAACTCCAGTATAAAGCTAACAGTAGGACCAATAAACCTTCTTCAATATCCTTGGAAAATCAATAGAAGATGAATATTTGGTATCAACGTCAATACAATTCATGCAGTCTAAAGTTCACTTGTAGTTCATCAGAAAATATCTGATGTCCATGATATCTAAAAAAATGTTACAAGTAACTGTTCACCTGATTATATTTTCAAATACATCCGTATAGTTGGGGAATAAACAGATCGAATGTCCACCTATCGCTTTTCCCCATTTTTACCACACTGACAAAAAGGATTCCTCGAATCAAATTGTTACTAACTTGATTCAATCTTCTTGATCACTGGGGAACATAAAGTTTCAAAAGTATTCCTTCTTCGTTGAACAGTGTGAATTGGTTAGGACACGGATATCTTCATATTACCTATAGATAAACGCTTATCTTGGATCAAGTTGATCTCCCAACTCTTGTGAACAATGATTATTTCAACCACTCCACAAATTGAATAGTTTTGATATTCTATTGAATAATGAAAATAATAAACTCGTGCAGAACTCATCAGACAACATAATATAAAGCTCAGATCACCTAACCCAGACAGCACTGGATATCCCATGAATATTTATAGAATATTATTTTTGAGATATTGGAATATTCTTAAATGTGCCATCAGGGATATACATATCTTTTTTGGAATATTGCTAGAATGTGCTGGTGGGGAAAATTTCTGATATTCCATGAGGAATATTCCCAGAATATCCCAGAAAGAATACTCCTGGAATATCCTCTGAGAATATTCCTTGTATATCCAGAATATACCCACAATATTCCATGAATATCCCAGAAACGATAATCCTAGAATATTCCATGAACATATTCTATGAATATTCCGAGAATATTCAAAGTAATTCAGGAATGTGATAGTAATATTCCCTAAAGGGTTCTCAGAACAAAATAACAATCCCCTAAAATTTCAGAAATTAAGAAAATGAAGAAAAAAACAACTGTTTCCCCACATGAGTATCCTCAAATATGGAATCTTGAATGGCACTTTTACATCAATAATATGAAATTCTACAATTATGCCTGACAATTCAAGCAATGTTTTTGCTTACATTCGCCAAGAAACAAAACTTCATTTCACAAATTATGAGTAGTGCAATACGTAATTGTTTTCATGAGAGTATTTGTGAATTGGAATTGCAGGTTCCACTCAGAAAAAAAACATTTGATTTCCGCAGACTGCGCACCCCTACCCTACAATGAAATAAAACAACATGAATTTGAACAGGTTTATTTCTATATAGTTATAATAAGAATAACACATATTTCATTAGCCCGTTTTTTCTGCCACTACGGGAATATCTCTGAAAAACAAGAATTGCAAGATCGAACTACTGCTATCTGAATCAGAAAAACGTGAAACCATTCTATCACTGATAGTTTCAACTTGATAACTCAACTGTCCTTTTGCATGCTGTGACGGAGTTTGTGTGAAAATTGTATTGAGAATATTTTCAGTTTCCTGGTGTACTTCCTTATACCAAGCACATGCTCCTTTTTCTTTTAGGCATTTTGTAGAAAACGCCTTGAAAATAAAATGATCAGTGATATACAAATGAAATTTTTATGGAATGAAATGAATGGTAACATAAAAGTGTACTTACCACATCACTGTGTTGATTATTAAGAATATTTGTTGAACAATTCCAAACACATAAAAATATGCAAAAGTAAACCATACCAGTAAAAAAGCAAAAGATGTCAAATGTCAATTTAAAATGCATTCAATTTTACAGCTCTGCCATCGGGTTAAGCTACGACTACCGGATGAACGACAGACGCTGACGCGCGCGGAATGGTTTAGATTGGTCGTGAAAGTCCACCTCGATATTTTCCAACCAATTATAATTTGGTCAGTACAGTAGTGTATTTTTGTCACAAAAACTCTGTTTGCAAATCAAATACATCTATTCGCACTTTTTCCCATACTTTTCCCATATTTTGAACTCGAAAATGGTTATTGGTGTTCATTCCATAGGAATAAGAGAGAATATTCCATGAATAAACAATACAGAATATTCGGTTTTGATTGTTCTATGAATATTCATACATGATTATTCCATGAATATACACACAGGAATATTCTATGAATATTCATACACGAATATTCTCTATTTTTGTTTGAAAACAAATTTCAGTAAACCATCTGGAATAGTATTTTATCATGTAATACATGAGCACGAGGTGAGTTACGACACGTGCCGAAGACGAGTATCGCAAACTGAGTGTATTAATAGGCATTACATGATCGTTGCATACACCATTTTTTCTACGACCCATAATTATTAAAGTAAAAATAATAATTTCTGGTGGTGAATAAGATAATTCTTCACTGCTTGACGCGATGTGATGGAATGTGTATTGAAATTAAATGTCAGACAAGTATGTAAAACCATACCACTACCACTACCCCAAATACGTGTTTCTATAGGCCAAAAAATCGTTTCATAATGAAAAGTACGTGTTTCTATTGGCCAAAATCTGTTTCGAAATTGAAATCCGTGTTGAAATGGACAATATTAATAAATTGGTAGCAGATATTTAATTCGCGTATCACACCTAATACGGGAGTGGAAAATAGGAGATTATTAAAGAATTTAGAAGAAATTTTCACTATTAACAGTTTTTGGTGGATCTATTGGGTATATTCAGGATAGTGGAATCATTTCTTGGTAATTAAGTCCAAAGTGGGCTCTGCTGGCCTCATCAACTTTTTTACCCGACCGCGCAACTCAAAGGAGGGTTATTGTGAATAAAGACATGACAGTAATAATCAAAATTCAATATTGCGACAACCAGACGCCATATCGTGAATGAAGACATGACAGTCATAATCAAAATTCAATATGGCGACAACCAGACGCCATATTGTGACAAAGTTATAACAGCGTATAGCTGGGTACATCAGTAATTGGTTAATTTGCTCGTTAGTTGGTTTACTTCAGTTTCAGTTACTATTTCGTTTCCTTTACATTTTTAATACACTATCACTTGAATATTTCAATAGAAACTTAATTAAGTACAGTCAAACTCGGATATAACGAACGGCTTAATGAGTTGAAATGGTTTGTTATAAAGGGTGTTCGCTATTGAGAAAATATGCAGTATGTACCTACATGCATCCTGGTAGATTTTTTTTCCGCGTGAATTGACGACACTGTTAATTTTTTCAGACCATAACCCCGACAAATGTGTGCATTTGCGCAGCTACTGTCAAATTTTCTAATTATTTTCAGCTTAACCGACAATGTTATAGCCTTCCTGCATGCTTTTGTAGTAGGGATATTGGTACATTACAGATGAACACCTACTAACACTACGTCATGTATCTAACAAATCCCTAACAGAGAAATAGGGGAATCCCAGCGGTCGACTGCACAACTTCGCAAGTTATCGGCACCTGAACAATCTTTCCTCAGGTGTTCGTTATAACCAAGTTTGACTGTATCTTGTTAGTGACTGAAATTATTCATCTACTTTGTTGTTGTAGTATATTAATTTGTTATTAGTGAAATCGTTCGTGTACTTTGCTAGTGTATCATTCAGTACACATGGTGAGAGTTTGTATCTATTTGTTGTAAACCCGAGTATTATATAACTTACAATGTTACGAGCTCGAAAACGTCGTCTGCCGTGTGCAAATATTTCTCGTAAAAGCCCGACAAGAAAGTGCACGTCGCGAAACTGAGTCTCCGGCATCGCGATAGAAACGATTGCAACACGTTAGAGATAAAATTCGTCTTAGTTATAATAGCCAATCACCCACAAAACATTTACCGTGTTATAATCCTAACTAAAACGGGTAAAATATGAAAAAATCAATGACTTTGGATTATTACCCTCTTATAATCCCCACTAAAAAGTGTAAAATAACAGAAGTTTATTCAAAAAATCAATAAAATCCGACTGCATAAAAAGTGTACTCTAAAGAAGATGGAAACAAGATCACCAGAAAATATTGTCAGAAAATTATGTATTAAGAGGTTAACTTTCAAACTTAATGCTGTAAACAATCTCACGCAGATCTTTTCGTTTTAATTCCAGATGATGATCTACGACATATTCTTGTTTTCCCAAGATTCCTTTTGTGTTGATGAACAATTAGATGTCGTCTGCCTAAATCTGTTTGAACATTTCTATAATTGCTTTATATATAGAGACTGTGTTGGATTTGAAGGAAAATTTGGAATTTCCGCTTCTCCAATTCATATGAAAAATAAAATTTGGAATTCGAGGAAACTCTCCTAGATGTGCAATAAATTTCTTTTCTCATTGAAGTTTTCTACCAAACCAAATATCATGGGAATTTTCCACAATTTCAACGTAAATTTTAAATCCAAAGTCATACCGCACTAGGTATCACATTCAAGAATGAATCTTGAAACAGTTGCTGATTGCAAATGAAGTCCGCTGAAATGGATTCCCAGCCGTGAAACCGAGGTATGGCTTCATATATTTAGAAGAACATAGAGTGCAACCTAGAGTGGAAACCCCTTTTTTATGAATTGTATTAACTTCCTTATTTAAGTGAAACATTTGAGTTGAAAAACGAAATGATCCTTTTCTTGCAACCCAACGCATAAGTGATATCCACATCTGAGAAACCTTTTTCTGAATTAAAATTTCATTTGTCATAGAAAATCGAATTATAGAAATCATTTTCCTCAAATCAATGAAAATTGATTGGTTTTCTTAGTTTCGAATGTGAGAATATTATATTTTTCTTCTTGCACTAATTGTGACTAATCTTCATGTGAATCACTGATTTGGAATAAGTTCGGATTTATCAAATAATGGCTCCGATAAACACTTTTTCGCGTAAAGCATACTGGGTTTTTCCACTTCGTCAATGTACCATTTTTTCTTCTCCGTCACAATTGTCATTTTTGAACATTAAAATAGAGTTTTCCGACTTTTTGTTACACCTTTGAAAATGTACGAGATATCATTCGAAAATCACATCAAAATAGCAAGCAAAATATACATTCACTCCTACTGTTTAATCTTCGGTGAAACAAATTCAACAATTAATAATTATTTGAATAAATCTAAGCAGGTATTCTGACTTTTTGTTTAATATTGATCTCCAATTTTTCTTGAAGGTCGAGTTTACAAGCTTTCCGTTTCATATATAACATTTCAAACTATGTGGCCCATTAAATAATGAATGATTAGTATTAAACACTTTCATTGGTTGTTGAACAAATTTTAAGCAGATTTGCTTGAGCCAGAAATTTTATGTGGATGGTACTTTCAACTACTGCACAGAATTGTTCTTGCAGTTGTTCACCATACATGGCTGCCTTTGCCCAGACACACACCACACCACTGTTCTACTAGTAGATTCTATTATATTCACCCCACACCCGATATAGTATAAGCGAAGTTATCGACTGGTTTTTACACGGGAATAGGTTTTACTCAATTTGGTCTACTATATACTTTATTCGGGAAATTATATTCATTTATTTTTCAGGTTACCTTCATTATTCAACATTATAATATGTACGATTTTGGAAGAAGCCTATATTTTGAGTCGAAGATGACTTCATTCAACTGAGAATGGATATACTATAGGACAGCGGCCAAAATTGTTTACTTTGCCTATTTCTGTAGCTTGTATTGAATTCTGGGGTTATGGAGTGAACTGGAACTTTATTTCTAAGCTTCAAAAACAGCTATCAGAACTTTTTGCGATTTGCAACATATAGTTTCTTACAGGGGCTATTTCACAAGGCTGAACATTTCCTCATTGACCAATTTATTCATTCTTATTCATAAAAATAAACAGATATTGATAAACAACTCCGAAATACATTCATATCTCACAAGAAATCGAGACTATAGGCTTCCCAATTATAAATACGTCACACGTAAAGTCCTTTATATCACACAGATTTATAATAATCTCCCTGACTATCTCACAAACTAGAGTGAAACTCAATTAGGGAATGAATAGATATCACTTCTTCATATTTATCGCTTTTTGAATCTGGAGGAATTTATTGCGGAACAATTCTGGAAAAAGTATTTGCTTTCAATGTTATCTATGAACCGATTTGATTGTTTTTTATTATATTATAGGAAATGCTTACATGATGATTTTTTGGCAGCTTCCTGTTCTGAGCGTTACCCAAATATTCATTATAGGAAATTGTTACTCCACTCATGAGTCCAATATCACACATTGTGTTTATGTAACATGTATGTCACTCACAGAAAATTGTATGAAACTTTGTCATCTCTAGAGAATTCTTAGGCTCAGAAATGTCAACTTGAAATTGTAAATTTTCAAGTTACTTATCTCAAATAATTTGTCTAGTATAATAACAATATGATATCAGACCCCACCACTTTTAACTTCATCATAAGCGATCTAGCAGCGAGACCAGATATCGCGACGTGCCAAAAGCGATTCATCAGCGTGATTCAGTAGGCAATACGAATAGTCTGACGATGACAAAAAGGTTCATTACCTATTTTTGTTCTTTTCTACAGGTGAGTTCAGACCACTGCAGCAGAAATAACGTGATAGTTCATTTGCTAGGGTCATGTTGTATTTTGAATTCAAATAAATATTCTCAAATGATTAAGGGTCGTAGATCTCATTATATATTCATTACCATGTAAATGCTATCAGCCTATGATGAATATTAAGGAATATAAAATTATGGATTTGAAGGAAAAACTCAGTTTCAGGAAATATTCCTAGCAAACTTCTGAGTATACCGATACAATGCTTCTTTTTGTTTAGTTTTCACCCATTTTAGTGTGAGATGACAGGAGTAAAAACATGATATAATGAAAAATAAAAACAAGTGCATTGGAGATCTTTTTTTCGAATAGAGGAAATCGATTGAAACAATATAGACATCAATCAACAACATAAGCTAAAATTAACTTCGTATGCTGTTTTGTTTCCGTATATACGTATAGAAATTTGCTCAACCAATTACGATAATTATAAAACTATTTCCATTCTGTTTTTTCATTGCCTTCATTGTAGTTGCTTCACGAAAGTTCATATTTTCCACATATAGTTCACAAAGTTTCAACAAAAATGTGGACACTTGGGTATAGATCAACTGAAACAATAGTAGCAAATAACAGTGATACGTAGGAAGTCTAATGGAAACCACTATTACCCCTATAAATGATTCAGAAAGCAGGAACCGTATCAATTGTCGTTCTACAATTATATGGACACAACACCTTCACGTTGTCGTATCTCGCCTATAGAAGCTAGAATACGTCAATAAATTGGTATGGGTTATCTTTGATCTAATGGCACTTGGACACTGCTTCACGCTACAGAATATAATCTCCTTCGTAGCAATATTTTTTCATGGACATTTTATTTGCCAAACTTTTAAAAAGACTCACTTTTCCTGAATGTATTCATTAGTAAATTGGGAAAAACTGGGGATAATTCGTAGATAGAAACTTTTTAACAAAAAATTAAGCCGGCGAAAAAATCAACTGAAAAGCAGAAAATAAAATAAACCTTCTTAGTCTTCATGATAATTGAGCTCCCAAACTAATGTGAGTAACTAATTTTGAGTCGGCGCCAAACAAACTAGCAGTTGAATTAGGTGAAGCGTAAAATGATGGCAGTGGGATGCACGGGGGAGTTTTGATTACTTCTTCAAAGTAATATAATGATCTTCGTTGATTGTTTGTTTGGCGCCGACTCAAAATTAGTTCTGACATTACTTTAGGAGCTCAATTATCATTAAGACTAAGAAGGTTTATTTTATTTTATGCTTTTCAGTTTATTTTTTAGTCGGTTTAATTTTTTGTTGAAAATTTTTTATTTTTCACTTTTTCGTAACTAAAATCAACTAATAACTAGGTACTCCAGGTAACTACCTATATGCGTGCCAAGTTCCAACAGAATCGATTCACAGATGAAAAATTAATAATCCCCTATTTTTCTTCCCTTAGGGGTGAATAATTTTCTCAATCCAAAAATGATCAACTCTGAAGTATACCCTGTCCATTGAAAAACGAATCATCCAAATGAAACCGACGAAGAAAGAAACTGAAAAGCAAAAAATAACCCTTCTTAGTCTTGATAACTAAGCTCCTAAACTAATGTAAGTAACTAATTTTGAGTCGGCGCCGAAGAAACTAGCAATTGAATCAATCAAAGCGTAAAATGATGGCAGCGGAATGCGTGGTGGCGTTTTGATTATTTTTTAGAAGTTGATTGTTTGATTGGCGCCGACTCAAAATAAGTAACTTACATTAGTTAAGGAGCTTAGTTATTAAGACAAGAAGGGTTATTTGTTGCTTTCAGTTTCTTTTTTCGTCGGTTTCATTTTTTGTTAAAAGTTTTTATTTTTTAATTTTTTGTGTAAAAAATCCACTAATTTCTACTTACTCAATTAAACAATTAAGGTATCCATTATGTTGTAGTGTTATCAGAACTACATATGTATGCATAGTTTCAAGATAATCGGTTCATACGTGGAAAATTATCCCCCATTTTTCTCCCTTACGAGTGGATAATTCTTTTCCAAATCCAAATTGACCAACTTTAGGTTAACCTATACAATAAAAAAAATTATCATATAAATCGGATAAACCAGTACAAAGTTATGCTTGATCAATCGGTTAACGGCCAAAATTCAGAGGGTTAACGATCAATATCCTCCATTTTGCTACCCGGGGGTTTTTTTTAAAGGGACCAAGTTCGAAGTACACCCTATCGAATGAAAACAGAATCATCAAAATCGGACTACTCTGTAAAAAGTTATGCCTGGTTATACATAAAAAAAATGCGCTTCGACTAAAGAACCTCCTCCTTTTTGATTTCGTCGGTTGAAAAAGGTTCAAATCTGTCAGGAACAGCAATCTATAGTCTGAGAAGATTTTCTTGCAAACGTGTTTGTCACTTTAAATGATTTTTTCAACTGATTCCATTTCATTCGAATAATTTCAGGTTTAACCCCCCTACTTTTATATATTCTCCCACCCAAAATTCATGTACTATTGACTATTTATTTGAAGATGTTAGTTGCGATTAGAATCAACACAAAGTAGAAGGAAAAATTAATGTTTTTTTGTCAATATTGCAAAATTAATTAAATTCATTCTTATGGTTCTGTAATAATGCATATCCATAAAATGAATATAATTTCGTTCCAATATATTGTGAAATATTGAATTGGAAAACTAATGAAGATATTTCGGGGCAAATATAAAAAGTGCACTATAAATATATAATAGATAATTTGTTATATTTTGCAATTCTGGACATTCTTTGGACAATCGACAATCATATATTAATATCTGTTTTTCCTATACAAACAATTTTCAGATCATCAAAAATTGTGCGTTGAAAACAACCAGAATGATGACTCTGAAATAAAGGCTGAATATAACTATACTACTGTATTTCATTGATTATATACAGTGCTAGTCAAAAGTCCCCTCCCCCCCTCGTATCTTTTGAACGGGTATACTTATAATAATGAAATTTGGAGGGTGGAAATAAACGGATGTAGGCTTCTCAACTGGTCATAACAGGTGACGCAATAGTCATAAATGACGTCACAAGGCCACTGTGACCAATAATTTTAAATGGGACCCTATGGCAAGTGACAGCTCGTTTGAAAGGTATCAAAAATACCTATTCAGTCATACCAATTTTGTTTAGGTTTCGGCTGATTTTGATTGATAAATTGAAGAAATACGAAAATTATAGTTTCGCATTTAATTAATAAAGATTTAAAAACCAGTTCTTATAATAAGTGTTCAAAATGTGCTCCATCTACTTCCTGGCAGTAATGCATCCTATTGCTAAATTCTTGTCGTACTCGTCCCAGTGTGTCAGCGGAAATTGCCCTACATTCTTCAACAATTCGTTGTTTCAGAATGGCAATACTGTCAGGTGCTGTAGCGTAAACCTTAGATTTCAAGTACTCCCATAGAAAAAAATCTAATGGTGTAAGGTCCGGTGACCGAGCTGGCCATTCGATCGAACCTCGTCGTCCAATCCATCTACCACGATATTCTTCATCTAGGTAACGTCTTACTGCACCGTAATAGTGTGCAGGAGCACCATCTTGTTGAAACGTTATTTCCAAGTTGTCGAATTCATCTGGATTATCTTCTAGAATTTCAAGAATTAACGACTCAATATCATTTTGTAACATCCCAGATACAATTCACCGGTTAAGTTAGCATTGAGAAAAAGAGGCCCAACTATGTGGTTTCCCAAAATACCTGCCCAAACATTTACTTTTTCTGGAAAGATGTGAGGATTTGTGTCACTCCAATACCTCACATTTTGAGTGTTAACATTTCCATTGAGAAAGAAAGTACTTTCGTCACTAAAACAAATTGTTTGTATGTAGCCTGGTTGTTGGTTCATTTTATTGGACATAGTTTCACAGAATTCTAGTCTTCGGTCGGGGTCATCATCTGAAAGTTGGTGCACCATTTTTAATTTGTATGGATGAAATTTGTTTTTAGCCAACACCCTATGTACTGTCCTTTGACTGACTTCACAGATAGACGCAATTTGGGCTGTGGAAAAGTAGGGTTTACTACCATTTCTCCAATTATGTCAATTTTTTTGTCATCACTAATTGTTGGTCGACCAGATCGTTTGGCATCTTGAACACTACCTGATGCTTCAAACTTCCGAAGAAGCTCCCTCAAATAAACCCTCAATATAGGGCGATCGGGGTACCTCTCATTAAACAGTCGTTCCGCTGCATGGAAATTGTTTCTACATTCACCAATTATTAAGATAGCTGCTACTTTGTCGACTACAGTACGTACCATTTTGCCTATGTAAACACTTAAACGTCTCGTTAAACAATAGCTTAGGTAAATTTTCAAGGTATAAACACTTTTGACAAGTAGAGAATTCAAAAACGTCAACCTTTTTGACAATTAACCAGAGGCGTACTTTAAAATCTTTATTAATTAAATGCGAAACTATAATTTTCGTATTTCTTCAATTTATCAATCAAAATCAGCCGAAACCCAAACAAAATTGGTATGACTGAATAGGTATTTTCAATACCTTTCAAACGAGCTGTCACTTGCCATAGGGTCCCATTTAAAATTATTGGTCACAGTGGCCTTGTGACGTCATTTATGACTATTGCGTCACCTGTTATGACCAGTTGAGAAGCCTACATCCGTTTATTTGCACCCTCCAAATTTCATTATTATAAGTATACCCGTTCAAAAAATACGAGGGGGGGAGGAGACTTTTGACTAGCACTGTATACAACACAAAATCCAAAACTGATCACATTTTACTCCAATTAATTATTTTCTGATATTTTGATAAATTTTCGTTCCAATATTTATAAATCAATATTTTTTATTCCACGGCACTGCAGAAATCTATGGTTAATGGTTTTTTTTTTCATTTAAGGAAAGTCAAAGTTATTCAAAGATTTATGAATGTACTTTTGAAACTATTTGTTGGAAATATTTTGTAGAAAGTAAGTAATATTCCTTGATGGGTTCCCTGGGTTTATTTCCCCCTCCAATCCAGACGAGGAGAGAAATTATTCAGAAAGTCCCTTCAGGGTTCAATTGTTCAGTGGATTTTAGTATTTCAATTTCACCAAACCAATCTGAAGTATGAATAAATGAAAACATCTCCGAAATATTGACGAGAAAAAAAAACTTTCATCATCTCACTTCGACATGTCGTGAGAAAAAATGCCTCTCGTCTCGACGAGAAAAGTATTCCCCTCGACAAGAGGACGTTATCTCGACTTCCACCGACTTCCCGAAATATCAGTTTGAAAGGTGAGAAATTGATACCTTGTGGAAACTCTCCACATGGTGAAACTACTATTTGGGAATGAGAATTATCAACACTACACTAATTTGCCTCTAGAAGCAGATCAGGAATTTTTCGAATAGCAGCTGATTCTTTTATTTTTTGGAAAATATATGAACTGAATTTTAAGGAATCAATTTGCGTATTGTTCCAAGCAGGGTGTTAGTCATCTCATCAGTTGTCCCACCAATAACCAAAAACGTCAGAGAGAGAGAGACAGAAGAAAAATATTTTTCAACCCCTCAAGAGTACTAAAACCCTTGAAACTATTGAAATTCATGTATGAATATAAGGTCAAAATGTAAAGTACTTCTCCTATCATACGTTATTTCCACCTTTTTTTCCGTAAGAATTCGCATTTGTCAGATTGTATCCTTAGGTTAGCTTTTTGGAGGCGTTTGACTATTTATGTAAGTTGAGAAGTATAGTAATAAATAGTTGCTGAGGATGTTGTAATGTCGTCTGTGTACACCAGATAAATCGTTCTGAATTCTTCGAAATAATGTCATCCATAATACGCTAGAAAGTACTTGGGGCAGTCTTAATACCGAATGGCATACACTTGAATTCGTCACACCAATTTTTAACCGAAAAATAAATCCGTTGTTGTCTTTGGGATCGGTTTCTATTTGGTAAAAATATGAAGGTGAATTTTAATGTCCTAACTGGTAACTTCATTGAGTTGTATGTAGCCTATCACAATCAGGAAAATTGATACTTTTTTCAGGGGTTTTGAAAATTCAACCCTAAAGGGGTGAAAATGGGGGTTGACAGTTTGTTTGGGAGTAACGTTATTTTCAGTTGAGGTCATAAATATTGGTAATTGAGTTGTTTGTTAGAAATGAAGAAATAGTTGTACCGAAGTATTCGGAAATTCATTTCCTAAATGGGTGAAATAAGGGGTTGCATGGGGATCGGAAATTTGTATAGGGGTTCAGTTAGTTTTCATGAAAATTGGTATTTGAGGTCTTTGTTACAAATTGAGAAATACATATTTCAGTGTTTTTAGAAACTCAATCCCTAAGGGTGTGCAAGTTTATATTTAATGTAGGGTCATAAAAATTGGAATTCTTTGTTACAAATAAAGAAATACTTGTTTCCGTGTTGTATACCTATTGCATACTCATTTCTGCAATTATTATATTTGAAAGTATATATTTTAAAAAAGATAAAAAAATTCATTTTTTGGGCCTGAATATTGTTCATGTGGATCATCTCCACGTAACTGAACCACAAATATTATAGAAATTGTTCAGGAATGGGTATAAAATATGCAGATCTATAATAAAATACATTTTTAACTTCATTGTCATTGATATTTTTCAACAAACCCTAAGTTCCAAACCAGAATTTTCACAATTTTTTCAGTGGAAATATATTTGGCACATTTGATTTTTGTGCTAACCTAAGCAATCATGAGAGTCACATGAGCCTCATTCACAGTAACGACTCTGAGCCTACGTTAAAATCACATCAATTATGGTAATAACTCATCACCGTGTGTATCATGATTGATAATCAGAGCAGTGATTTAGAAATGCATTTACATGATTATATTCCACCTCAATTGCACCAATTAAAGTAATTAGAAAAAATATTCATTAATTCCAATCTAGAAGATTAGGTGATTTCGAATTTCTGCAACTTTAATTATTTCTGACAACAATATCTTTCAAAAATTATTTATGATAGGAAAAACTTTATAAACATAAACGACCAATTTCTGAACGAATTTTCCTCCACGAACAATGATTTGGTAGATATAGCAACTTTTTGATTGAACTTGAAGTGTACTCTTCTAATTTGTACAGATATCTGGGAATGAAGTTTTAAGACCAAGGGTTAGACCTACCAGAAATGAAATACATTTATATTCTTACAATTTTCACCGAAAAATCGGTTAGTTATTCTAAAAGCATATTCAAGATAAATTATTGAAGACAAATCACTGTCGGGCCCCCTGGTAGACATAAACAGTGGTCCATAACAAGTCTTGAGGTGGCACACAGAAAAGTAATGTTAAGGAGACGATAAAACGGAAAAAATATATATACCATATTCGAAGGATATAAGCCATAAGCTCTACAACCCCAGGATCGTTCCGCAGGAGATGAATTCTATTAGTAGGTTCTGAGTCAACATCATTTCTACAAATCTGATTACGGTTATGGGCAAAACCACTTTCATCCCAAAAAAACTGGATCAGTTCCATAAGACGCAAATTCTCATGCTATATACCTACGACTAACACATTTTTGATTGAATCACATGAGATAAAAGACGCGTTAAATTGTTCTAGAACAAATATCCGATTTTCAACGCGAGTAATGATATATTCCATAATAGGACTTATTTCTTTGGAAAATTTTGTACCATCGTCATTTTACAAATTTTATATATGTTATTTTCGGTCGACTTATTTATCAATTTGATGTGGCCCAGCTTTTTAGAAAGGAATATCAATTTCAAAGGAGCAAAGTATATTTATGCATTCAATAAGCATGAAATTGGTGAAGAACATTACACACCTTCGGATGTCCATGACAATGCTGAAGAACCAGGCACAATTAGTCGAGTGCAGTAAAATATTTTGCAGAGCGATGTGCTGCAGACAAACCCAGAGAGCTATTCGGAAGAATGCGCGGATTCTTTTCGAAGGGGATTAGAAAATACAGAGTGTTCTGCATTGGCCGATATATCAAATATGGACATTCTTGGAAACATAAGACCGATCCCGAAAGAAGTGAAGAAGGAGAATAATAGAGGGCGCAAGACACAAGAGGCTGAAGTTCTGACAGTACTCCCATACAGTTGGAGCAGAGAAAGTATGTATGTTAAAAATACAGTGGCTTATGAGCTTGACACTATGCCCGCGCCAACAAAATTGAGCTGAAAAATATGTTTTGCCAATAGAAGACTGAATCCAATGCGACAGATGCCAAGAGAGGACCCACTAAGCATGTTCCTCTTACATGGTAACTTATTTTTGGGACGATTGTTAATAGTAAAGTTTTGAAAAATGAAAAAATAAGTAGATAATAACATTTTTGAGTTGTTTCGTTTATGTTTGAAACTTTAAATAACTCTTATTCCTAATCAACAAAAGACTGATCAGAGAAGTTGATTTTGTATGTCTTTTTTTTAATGCCAAGCTTAAGCTATTCTTATTGTTCGTCCTTCCCCTAATTATTGAATATTGACCACCTGACCTGTACATCGACTCTGCTTGCATTAATTTAGTGTATAGATTTTGGGGGAGATTTAGTGGAAGTAATTAAAATTCTCAAAACCTCGGAGTTGATGGAAAATATTTTCCCAAAAGTAAATGAATTTGAATTTATTGCACTTCTGTTCGAACTTTTCTCATAAATTTGTGTGGTTAGAAAAGGTATTTCGATTGTTTCTTCAGTTTATTCTTAATAGGAAGTATATATTATAAAAATTAGTTGGCATCTTTTATAGTATATCCATTCTTAGATGGATGAGGAGGGGGTTCATCATCCACCCCTGATATAACATAATGGGTTAAGCGCTTTGATCGAAAATGCCAACCATAGACGGAGATTTGTTCTTTTACTTGAAAAAGAAATTTGGCTATCTTTGTTTAAAAACAAACTTCAGTAAACTATCTGGAAAAGGAGATTGTTGAAAGATTTAGAAGGCATTTTCACTAATAACATTTTTTGGTAGGTCTATTGGGTGATAATGAGAAACGATCCGAAAGCTAATAGTTTTTTATGTCACCCTGGGCTTGGAAGGTACCTATATTCAGGATAGTCGGATAATTTCTTGGTAATTGAGTCCAAGGTGGGCACTACTCTACTGGCCTCATCAACTTTTTCAAATTTTCGATCATTTCGTTTTCTTTCCAGAGAATGATCTGCGACATATCCTTGATTTCTCAAGATTCCTTTTGTGTTGATGACCAATACGACTTCGTCCGCCTAAATCTGTTCGAACATTTGTCTAATTGTTTTTTATGGATACTGTGTTGAATTTGAAGGAAAATTTAGGATTTCTGCTTCTCCGTTTTGTATGAGAAATAGAATTTGGAATTCTAGGAAACTCTTCCAGATGTGGAATTCATTTATTTTGTTTCTTATTGAAGTTTTCTACTGCAGCAAATGTCTTGCATTGGGAATCTTCCACAATTCCAACATAAGTTCCTTTCAAATCCAAAGCCATACTGCAGTTTCAGATTCAAGAATGAATCATGTAGAAGTTGATGATTGCTACTGAAGTCCGCTTGAAATGGTTTCTTAGCCGTGAAACTGGAGTATGGCTTCATATTTAGAATATCTTGCCGTTGAATGGAAACCCCTTTTCTATGAATTGTGTAAACTTCCCAATGTAAGGGAAACATTTGCTTGTGTTGAAATACAAAATGTGATCCTTTTGCAACCCAACGCATTTGTGATTTCCACATTTGAGAAACCTTTTTCCGAATTAAAATTTCATTTGTCACAGAAAATCGAATTATAGAATTAATTTTTCTCAAATCAATGAGAATTGATTGGACAACTTTTCCTTAGTTTCAAATATGATAATTTTTTTTTGCACTAATTGTTAGTCATGTTCATGTGAATCACTGATTTGGAATAAGTTCGGATTTATAAAAAAATGGCTTCGAAAAACACTCCGCAGTCTCTTTTTCTCGTAAAGAAAGGGTTTTTCCTCTTCGTCCATCTACCATTTTTTCTTCTTCGTCACAATTGTCATTTTTGAAAATTAAAAAAGAGTTTTTCGAACTTTTGTTACATCTTTGAAAATGGAAATATCATTCGAAAATCGAAAATTAGCAACCAAAAGACATTCACTCCTAGTGTTTAATTTTCGGCGAAACGAATTCAACAAATAATAATTTAAATTAACCGAAGCAAGTATTCTGATTTTTTGTTCTTAATTGATCTCCAAATTTTCGGGAAGGTCGAGTTTACAAGCTTTCATTTTTATATACCAATAATATTTCAGCCTATGTGGCCCATAAAATAATAAATGATTAGTATTAAACACTTTCATTGGTGGTTGTACAAATTTGAAGCAGATTAGCTTGAGCCAGAAATGTTATGTGGACCTTAGTTTCGACTAGGTACTGCACAACATTTTTCTTGCAGTTGTTCACCATACCTGTCTCTGTCCAGACACTCACCTCACCACTGTTCTATTAATAGATTCAATTATCCATACTCCGAACCCGATAAAGTACAATAAGTAGTGGTTTACGGTAATTTTTGCTATAAGCGGTCAGCGAAGTTATCGACTGGTTTTTACGCGGAAATCGTTTTCACTCAATTTCGTCTGTATACCTACTTCATACGGGGATTCATATTCATTTCTCTTTCCGGATTTCTTCATAATTCAACAGTATAATATACACTATTTTGAACGAACCCTATAATTGGAGCCGAAGATGACTTTGTTCAACTGAGAATGGATATACCTATGATGTTCCACGTGGACAACGCTAAATAATTGTTATTGTTGTCATATAGATAATTGATGACCATTTATATTTGTAATTTTATATATCTACCTACCTATTGTTAGGTTTGTTCATAGGATCAAATCACAATTGACAAAATTCTCACTTCAACCCAATTCGAGAGAACATTGTGTTTTATACCTATCTAGTTTCCCAATTTCCAATTTCTTCATATATAATTGGGAGCCATCGAGAAAACGGAAATTATTCTTGTTTTGTAAACGTTACCACACTGTAGATAGGTTGATTTGGTTCAGATTGCCGAGTAGAATGATTATTATATATTGAGTTTTTTGTCATTGAAAACAAAATTAACAACCATTTTAGCGCCAAAGTTCAAGGTCTTCGCAGCGCGTCTACGTCCATAAATCGACTGGAACTCTCGCTGCTGTTAAACCATACGCACCCATAAAAAAACATAACATGCTACTCAAAATCCAGTAGCTTATAGATCAGGCATCTCTATCCTTTTTTCGCCGAAACCTCACTCTGGGTAACTCCAAGTACCTACAGAATTGCCACTTCCCAGTCATTATTGGTCATTTACGGTTATGCACAGTTCAGAATCGATGGGAACGCCTCTGACACGCCAGTGGCTCATACGGGGGCGGAGCCTAGGCGCTGGTAACGCCCGTTCTGTGCTCCTAAGCGAACTCGGGTTCATTACATCCAAATTGAAATATAAATAACACTCTGTGATTTTTACAGTTTTGTTTTCTCTGTAGAGATGGGATGATGCTGGTTGTAAGGTAGTTCGTATTGAAAGTGTGTGGGTGGTGGAATTCGTACTTGTCCTGCATTGTCGATATGGAATAGTTAATAAAGTATCTTCTGAGAGCAATTGAACCCAAGGATCTCTTTGTTTTTCCCTAGTATATTTTACAGTAATATAACTGGTCTCCATGGACCAACCATTAATATATATATATATATATATATATATATATATATATATATATATATATTCAGTGTCCGCCATAAGGTTGGGTACATATGGGAAAACATTTGTTATTGAAATTTCTGAAAAACGCCAATGGTGGTTCGTCAGAGCCGGCCTTAAGGGTGGCCAAGCGGGGCGCCGGCCCCAGGCCTCGCGCCTTTAGAGGCCTCGCGCTACCGAAGGTTTCGTTTCGTTAATAAAATCACTGATTACAATTTTGAAAAAACTTTTACACATTATGAATTTTCTGCTACTACTGAAATTCTGATAAAGAATGGCCTCTTTGTGCACCCTTCAGAAAAAAAAACGTGTTAGAACGACATGTTATTAGTCATTAGTTGCGTTCAACATCATAGTTTCGTATTTATGTTTAAGTCGTTCACATGTTTTCGTAATAGTCCATCCAATAATCAATTTTCAGAACTGTTTCTATAGGAGCAATAAAATTCACTTGCAACACGAGCGATATGCGAAGAAACGAACGAAAATAATCTGTACTTGTATACAGTCTCCGTGCACAAAGGGGCCGCTGGTCAACGTGGATGTGAGCTGGTTACACCGTTTCGTCGCCAGGACATCAGCTGGCAGGTGCTATACGATGGAGGTCATAAATCACGCGTTATATTTTGTTTTAATAGCTCTGAAAGATTAAAACCAGTAGCGTATGTGAGTCTTGGTGTGCCGACGAAATACGTTTTAGGATATTAAAATATCTTAATAAAATTAGTTATCTCCGCCACTGCTGCTCACAGGATTTCGCCGCAAGATTTTTTATGCTTCTGCAATTGATATTGGGAAAACTATACCTATATTGACGACATTAACGTGAACGTGTTTGGAGTCCTTCCTTCCTTCTTTTTTTTTAACGTCGGCTCATTTCTGCTACCAAGACGCCGGTGAGCACACTCCTCCCAACCGGAAATTTTGCCGAATCCTCTGTTGTTTCAGAGGTGGGGTTCTTTAACGAGCTCAACATCAAATGAACTCGGGACCGACATCTTAACGTCCCCTCCGAAGGACGGCCCATTATCGTCTTATCTCGTGCTCATTGATAAGACGCCTGCAGCCGAAATATGCCATAGTTTCGCCAATATCAATTGCAGAAGCATAAAAAAGTCTTGGGCGAAACCTGGAGCAGCAGGGGGAGATAACTAATTTAATTTATATATTTTAATATCCTAAACGTATTTAGATCGGCACACAATAAGACCACATACGCACTGGTTTTCATTCTTCCAGAGCTATTAAAACACAAATATAACGCGTGATTTATGACCTCCATCGGTATAGACACACCTGCCAGCATTGATGTCCGACTTGATTGGCCCAGACGAATCCGGTTGTAGAATAGACAGCAGTCACTAAGTCCACGTTGACCAGCGGCCTTCTTTGTGCCGACGGAGACTGTATCCAAATTGTACAGATTATTTTACGTTCCGTTTCTTCGCATATACGCTCGTGTTAGCGAAGTGAGTTTTATTTGCTCCCTATAGAAACAGCTTCGCAATTGATATTGGATGGACTATACTACGCTACAGTTGTTAGGATATTTAATGGAACTTCCTTGTCCGGTAGTCACCCATTCAAGTCACTACAACCACGCCCGACGGTTAGACTTCTTATATCGATAAGACTCCGTCAACCTGACCAGCCATCGGTGTTTATGTAGTCGCAGACAGATTTATTATCGTTATATGGGCCGAAACATTTCGGTTTTATATAATATTTCAAAATTGCGACAAATTAGATGAAGATCTGAAAAATGCTTTTGATTTGGATTTGAATCTCAGTAGTGGGGACACGGATGTAGATGGAGCAGAACATTCATCGAACTGAGAATTTTGAGAAGTTTTCCACCAGAAACACTAACTGCAATTGACTTGTTGACACGACGAAAGAAATGGGAACCGTTTCCCAATACTTTCATCGCATTATAGGGTACTGTAAACAATTCCTGTTACAGTTGCTTAGTACGGAAAGGTAATTTTCTCGTCTGAAATTAATCAAGACCTACTTACGCACATCCATGTCTCAAGATCGTTTAAGTTCATTAGCCACATTATCGATAGAGTCTGATATAAGTGCGAGGCTGGAGTTCGATGCCATTATAGATGAATTTTCGAAAATTAAAGCTAGGTGTGTTATTTTTTTATAAGATCTCATGAGTCTCACATGTACGTTTCACGTTTCATTTTCACTCAGTGAAATAATTCAAATTATTGGTAGGTATATTACGTAATATATTATATATTGTTTTGTTTAGATTTTTTTACCTTTCTCATATCATTTTATCTAGTATTATATTGTCATTGTCAAAACATTCAAAAGTGTTTTTCTCGCCAAATAAATTATTTATTTAAATTATGTGTTTTATATTTTGAACATATATTTAGTAGGCACGCCATCCGAGAGGTAGTAAGGGGAAGGTGAATAAATGAGAACATTGAATAGGAATTTCTTCAAAGAATAAAAATATCAATTTATTAATAAATAAAATATATAAGGGCCTCGCACAACAAGTTGGCCCCAGGCCTCGCGCTCACTAAGGCCGGCTCTGGTGGTTCGATTCTGCATGTCTGACAACTGAAAAATCCATTGCGACTTATATCACGTGACCTCAGATTTGGCGGGAAATGGGTCAAATTGACAAGATATCGAAAAATGTTGATGAGAAAATGTGTTTGAAATCCAACGAAGACCCCATGTGCCAGATTGAAAAAAAATACAATTTTATTCCTCGACCCTTACTAAGAAACATTATACATACTTGTTTTATCTGGAAACGGCTTTAATAAGCTCAATCACATAAGTTTGGGTCAAAACTAATCAAATATTTGTGGAATAGACATTTTGCGGAAGATTAATTATGAAAACCCCAATTGTCACTAGGTGTAGTCATGCCCTGTATATTGATGTACATGAGCTTCTCCAATATTCTCAACCCGTAAATGAAATTTAAACCAACTAATATTTGTAATTAAAACTCAATAATACATTATTTATCCTTGGTAAATTCAATATTGGTTACCTGAAAAGCAACGTTTATAAACAACGCCCCTTTCGAAATGTAGAACATTAAGAAATTTGTATAAGGAATTGTGCAGCACTGATCAACAGAACTATGTTGAAAAATGTTAGCCGCGAAATTATATGTATGGAACGCGAAGATGGTCACGTAGAATATTGAAAATTTGTAGATACATTGTTTATCGAGTTTTTTTAATTTTTCCACATCCACCTAAACAATAATAAATTCAATTAGGATAACTAATGTATTATTGAGTTTTAATTGCAAATATTAGTTGATTTAAATTTTATTTAAGGGTTGAGGATATTGAATAAGCTCATCTGCATCAATATACAGGGCATGACTACACCTAGTGACAAGACTAAATCGTGTTTTCATAATTTTTCTCCCGCAAAATGTCTATTATACAAATATTTGATTAGTTCTGCCCCAAACTTATGTGATTTAGGTTATCAAAGCTGTTTCCAGATAAAACAAAATCTATAATGTTTCTTAGTACCTAAGGGTAGAGGAATAAGATGGTATTTTTTTTCAACTTGTTTCAAAATGGTACATGACTTTCTCGTTGGTTTTCAAACACATTTTCACCATCAAATTTGTCGATATCTTGTGAATTTGACCCATTTTTCGGCACTACAAACAACTTTTTTTAATTTCCTGCCAAATCTGAGGTCACATGATATAAGTCGCAACGGATTTTTTAGTTGTCAGACATGCAGAAACGGACCGCCATTAGAGTTAATCAGAAATTTCAATAACAATGTTTTTCCCATATGTAGCCAACTTTATGACGGACACTGCATATATAGAAACCGTGAATGACGAGTGTATAATGCCATATCATACCGAATTACAGTGGATAAAAATATTTTTTTTAAACATGTTTTGTTCTATGTAAAATTTAACAAAATTTTGGGAAGCGCTACCCGCCTAATTCCAGGTGACCTACCCGGAGGAAAACCGAATCTAATAAACATTTAACTCGACATTTGAATCATGTAGAATGTTGAACTGATTGTGTGGTAAATGTATACATTGCAGGCTGCGTGAGATAGATATTCAATTTCGAAGTGGAGAAAACAACTAATCTTGTTATATCCAAACTGGAGATAAAGTCAGAACTAGTTGACTTCATACTCTGCTTCGAGTCACTTATCATAATTATCACTTGTAAGAAACAAACAACACAAACAGTATTGAAAAGAGTAACATTCGCAATGGACCTTTCCATTTAGGAAAAATAAATTCCAAAACTCATATAGGTCGATTGTATTTCATATGAAACGTCCAATTGACTCAGAATGCCATCATATATTTTTTATTTCGAAGAGATATTGCGTTTGAAAGTGTACCCGTGACGTCACGTTATCGAAAATACCCCCTCCATAATCCACGTTCAGAAACACGCATTACTGTTCTTGTCGAAAATATAGCTCACTGCTTGATATACACCATTAATATACAATTGAACTCTATTTATTGATAAAACCCATTTAACAAGATTTTTTTATTTAAAACATTAAAGTTTCTGAACGGGCCTGATGAAGAGCGATCATTGGCAACACCGCAAAACTCAAAGACAGTTCTGATTCTCATGGAATAATATTGAGATTTGAGGTTAATGTTTATTTTTAAACAACATATTAATTTCTTAATATCATAAACCATTTGGGGTGTTTATAATGGAACAAGGCTTCGTAAACGTAAAAGCAGGTTCGGAAAATTTGCCAAGGGTGGATTATGAGATGATTGACTCTTTTTATTTAACAAACATGAATTTTTTGAGTGCTGAAATGAAAAATGTGAAAACGAAACGGTAAGCCATTTGTGTTAGGTTCGCATTAAAAAAGTAAATCAACACATGTTATCTTTTCACAGATCTACCAGTGACTCCAGTGGTGATAATGCTGTTGGCTACAAACAGTTGAAACGCCAAGAAAACGTCTGCAATGTGAAAGCAAAGCTCACACCGGAACATAAAATCCACAATTTGTCTATTTGTATTATAATATAAATAAATTCATATTCGGTACCTGTTAGTGTTTCCTTCATGTGATGAGTCAAATATTTATTAAGTTTGAACTACGGAAAATATAATTAATAATTTAGAATGAATAGACTTGAAGAATGTTCATACAAATTTCGTAAATTTTTTGCAAAATTATTTACTTATTTCACACCAATTCTTTGTTGAGGGATCCTAATTCAAAGGTAAAGACGTTTACTAATCTATTTTTTACAAATACAGGCTTACATTTTCTATGGTAAAAATTTTCCCTATGGTTACAAAGCTATAGAAAAAAAACATTCTGAAGATATTGGCATTCATGAAGAGAATGTGACAACAAACCTCAGAAAACTTTGACATAATACTGCACATTCTAGTTATTTAAAGTATTTTTGAATTTCAATCAATCAAAATAGAAGAAATGAATCTTATCCACAAAGTCGTTAAAGAATTCGTCCACCGTATGCTCCTGAAATAAATTGTATTGTGCCATTTGGCGTAGCAGATATCAAAAATTTTACAGTATTGCATTTTTTCTATTATGACCAAGTCATGGACAGACGAACAGGATCAGAGGGTTTATCAATTTCCAAACAATTAATAATTGAATTAACTTTCTTATAGCGAGCTCTGAAAGGGATGGGCAAATTTCTTCCAATTTCAGATATGTCAGGACAATATATAAGCTCTTGTAAACAATTTGCCATCATAGGCACAGCTTTTGTGAAAATCTTGTGAACACTTGATTAACTCAAATCAAAGTCATCAGCCAATCGAGAGTATACATCCCCAACCCGTATCTTTTTTAAACTTATCAGAACATCCATATATTTAATTTCTTCAATTTTGGTAATGTATTTCACAATGTTGTAAACAGGGAGCCCCAAATAAAATTACTCTTCTTTTCTATAAGTGCAATAGATAAGCCTGGCGCTGCTGTCCTTCGATATTTTCACAATCAGGATCGGATGAAGACTGACTAGGAATACCTATACTCTGAATTTTTTTTGGTGGTGTTATCATGGTGAATCGGATAATGTATTAGCTTGGCTACTGCTAGGAGAAGAACTATTCGAAACTCTTGAGTAAATATTTCCCATGGATGTAATGTCACTCAACACAGTTTTACTAGCTGAAGGAGTGATGTTTTCATTTGGTTTGGGTTTCTTCATCGTTGGTAGGTCATGTACTTATAATGAAACATTGTCAGACCAATGTCATTTCAGGTTGATATGTGGACAGACATCTTTCTTCAACATAAATTTGGATTCCGTTGCTCTAGCATATTCCCAATTCGTAGTATCTTTTTTCAGCTGGAACCAAAGAACAATATGTTTATAGGACTGGATATAAAATACAGTACTGATCGATGATTTTGCAAACTTCCATTGAGTGAATTCGAAGATCGTTCCTTGATGATATGTTCTACACAAAAGCATATATTTCCGCTTCTTACAAAAGTTTGATTCACTTTCACTGGTGTTCAGACAACCGGGCACAGCACTTTTTAGACATTTTTATAGTTATTAAAATTAGAAAATGATTTCCGAAATTTTTCAATACCAAACATTCATGGAGAGCTTGTTTATTTGCAGCAGTTCTCTGCATATCTCGTGTCTCGTATCAGATATATGCAAGAAAATGAGCTGAAGAGAGAAAAACGATTGATAATATTCTATTCCGTGTAGCAAACGAACGAACCTACCAAAGTATCAAATAACAAATGTCATTACGTCACAATTCCATGATTCGCAACTCATACAACGATGCCAAATCAACTTTTAGTGAACGTGACGTCACGAAACCACTTTTTTCCGGATTATGGAAAAACTACCCATCAGAAAAAAAAAATCCCAAGTGATATTAGCACATATACTTTCTAATTACAGTATTTTCTCATAGTGCATAAAAAGGTCCATTGAATATTGTTTTGAAAAATTATATGTCGACCATTGTAGTGATCCAGACATTCAGAACACGTGAACTGAACACTGTTGCCAAGCAAGATTCTCGCATGCACGGATTACAAAGCTGTCTACGAACGAAAATATGTTAGAAAATTTTAAATGAAAAATAAAACCCCATTAAAATATAAAATAACCTTTAAAAACTTACTTACTGACTAGTGTGTTTTCTGATTGGCTGGTGAATGGAAGATCTTAATCAACAACTAATCAGAAAGCAGTACGCGATGTGCACCAAAATTAATTTGAACATTATTGTCCATGTCTTTTAAAAAAATTTGCCATTCTATAAAAAAATATTTAATAATTAATATATCAATACGAAAGCGCCCGCACAGTGATTGCCGATTCCAGAATCCAACCTGAAATGAAATTTACTACTTCATTCATAAATGCGACGAGTGACTCATCTCGTCTTCTACTCTTCGAATTACGCACGGAACAGCTCAATTTTTAGTTTTATGAGCCAACAAAAGACAAAGACAATAATGTTCAAATTAATTCCCCTGCATATCGCGTACTGTTTCCTGATTGGTTGCTAATTAGTATCTTTCATTCACCAGCCAATCAGAAAACACTAGTAGAATCTTACAAATTTTCGTTTGTAGACAGTTTTGTAATCTTGCTTGGCAACATTGTTCAGTTCACGTGTTCTGAATGTCTGAATCACTACAATGGTCGTAATATTATTTTTCAAAACAATATTCAATTGCGAATGTTTTCCTTTTCAATACTGTCGTTTGTTTGTAATAAGTGACTGTGAAAATTATGATAAGTGCCTTAAAGCAGAGTATGGAGTCAACTTATCCTGACTTTATCACCAGTTTGGATATAACAAGGTTAGTTGTTTTTTTCACTTTGAAATTGACTGTCTTACTCAGACAGCCTGCAATGTATACATCTACCACAATCAATCAACATTCTACATTATTCGAATGTCGAGTTAAATGTTTATTGCATTCGGAAATTGCCAACTTTTCCTCTGAGTAGGACACCTGAAATTAGGCGGGTGGCGCTACCCAAAATTTTGTCGAATTTTACAAAGAATGAAACATGTTTTCAAAAAAATTTCTGACTTTCAACTACTGTAATTAGTTCTAAAATGGCAGGGGGGTTAGATTCAAGAATGTTTTTTTTTTATATTTCAAACTTTTCCATCACTTCCGGTCTCACTTGGGAATTTCAAATGGAATACCCTGTACTTATATTCTAACTTTTTCGATTTGATATGAGATGAAAAATTGTCAGATTTGATTTTTCAGAAGCATTTTTCATGTAGAGTGCCTTGGACCCACTTCAACCAATTTGATGGACATGAATGATGAGTAGAACATATATGACTGGGTTTTTCGCCTAGTAGAGGAACTATGGTGGTTTGATATTTCCAGAACCACTAATTGTAAAAAAGGTAATTTTTTTCTGATGACAAAATATTTTAGACACACATTCCTTAGACTTCAATTTTCAGTACGAATCCATTCATAATTTCGAATCGAAAATCGGATGGATAACAATTCTAATACACTAATTATTTGTCCAAAAATTATGAAGAAATTGGGGTACCATATCGCTCATCAAGTATGCCGTGGATACAAAATTTAATCACATGAATTAAAAAACATTAATTCTCACATAACAGAAGCTCATAATCCATTCAAAAAAAAACTATCCATAATACCAGGATTAGTTGAAGGGAATTGAATGTTCGAAGTGCAATCCGCCAACATCCTGACATTGTCTGGCTCCACCAATTGTGTTTCGCTCCACATATCGCAACATAGCGGGATTTGTAGTTAGAGAGCTGTAATAACAAAAAACGACCAGTATTGCAGGAAGTCTTGCATTATGATAAACATGTTCTTTGAGGCCCCACCAACCCCTGGTACGTGTCATTTGTCTGAACACGTTCTACTTTGCAAATTATGGCCAATGGAAATACAGATCGGAATCACCTGTCCTGAACGACGTCTTGCAATTTGATATATATTTTTTGGCGTAGAGTGGTCGTAATTAAAATTTAAGAGCAAAGAAGCCAAAAACAAATGGAATTATTAGGCACCTGTGTTGAAGTAAACCTGAGACCTTTTCCATCTTGTTCTTCGAGAGTCACAGAGTAGGAAAATCCTCTCACAAGACGAAAACCTGCTCATAGAAATTTTGTGGGTCAGATTCAAAAATCCAACAATGAGCAGTTTGTAGATTTGGTCCAAATCTACAAACTGCTCATTACTGGATTCTTCAGTCTAACCGACAAAATTTCTATGACCAAGTTTTCGTCTTAGGAGTGGATTTTACTCTATGGCTCCCAAAGAACAAGATGAAAAAGGTTTCAAGTTTACTTCAGCACAGTGGCCTAACAATAAAAAATAGGCCTTTTTGCTCTAAATTTCGATTACGCCACTTTAGGCCGAAAAATATATACCACTTGATTCCTGAGAACTTGGATTATCAATTTTGTAAATTGCAAGACGTCCTTCACGACAGGTGATTTCGACCTGTACCTCGATTGGCCATAATTTGCAAAGTAGAACGTGTTCAGACAAATGACACATACCAGGAGGTTGGTATGGGCTCAAAGAGCATATTTATCATAATGCAAGACTTCCTGCAATAGAGGTCGCGTTTTGTTATAACAGCTCTCTAACTATTATGGTAGCAAACTTCACGAATGAAACTTTGTAAAATTCCAAGAGTTCAAAGATGTATATGAAACACTCGTTTTTCCACATAACCCCACACAAAAAAGTCTTAAATATTGAGATCAGGAGACCGGGAAGGCCAACGTACCACTCGTTGCAATTATAGTTTTCCCAATATCAATTGCAGAAGCATAAAAAAAGTCTTGCGGCGAAATCCTATGAGCAGCAGTGGCGGAAATAACTAATTTTATTTAGATATTTTAAGATTTTAAAAATACCTCATAAATAATGAAAAATGAAAAAAATCAAAGACAAGCTTTTATTTATACAAATACATTAAGAAAGAAAAATAATTTCTTTCATTGTTTGATGTAGGTTAGTATTATATCCTAAAACGTATTTCGATTGGGCCACACCAAGACCATAGACGCTACTGGTTTTTAATCTTTCAGAGCTATTAAAACACAAATATAACGCGTGATTTATGACCTACCATCGTAGAGACACACCTGCCAGCATTAACGTCCGACTTGATTGGCCCAGACGAATCGGTTGTACAACAGACAGCCGTCACTCGAGTCCACGTTGACTATCGGCTCTTTTGATCTACCGTTTGCCGACGGAAAATGTTGACGAGTAGTACAGATTATTTTTCGTTCCGTTTCTTCGCATATGCGCTCGTGTTAGCGAAGTGAGTTTTCATTTACTCCCTATAGAAACAGCTTCTGCAATTGATATTGGATGGACTAGCTCATTGAACCGGTTCATTGAAGAGTTCATGAGTTGGATGGTATTATGAGGCGGAGCTCCATCTTGTTGAAAATACATCACTTCAGAAACAGCAAGTGGTATGTCCATTAAATTCTTATATAATTCAGAGGAAATTATTAATACCTCACCCCTCTCAACTATCCTTGATGTAAAATTGGTCCATTTATTTTACTTCCGATTACACCAGCCCATACGTTTCCGAATCTTTCCTGAAAATTACTTTCCTTCACTGATTCCTGATTTTATTGCGCCCAATATCTGCAGTTTTGTCTGTTAAACATTCCATTGTTCGTGAATCTTGACTCGTCGGGAAACATTATGGTTGGAACAAAGTCGAGATTAGCAGTATTGTTCTGAAGTAGCCAATCACAATAAACTGATCTTCGATTTCTAGTATTCTCATACAAATGCTAGTGCACTTGATACTTGAACGACCTGTACCTATGCTATTTCAAAATCTCCCTTGCTGACACATTACTGATTTGTAATTCATGACTAATAGTAGAAGCGGTAGGATTCACTTCTATAAATGCCAAAACATCGATTTCTGTCACCTCATCAATGATACATTTTTATGGTTTGGAGTTTGTTGTCTGAGTTGTTTCTCCACAACGGGAAAATATTAAAAACATTGATGATGCCTGTTGGGATACAGAGTTGCTGTATTCCTTGAATTTTTATTGCATTCGCCATAAATTAATAGCATGTCCATCTCTCGTATGCTGAAAAATTTAATGACCTGAAGCACACTACCCACTGATACGTAGGTACTGTTATAGCAAAAGTACTTATATACGAGTATACGTAATGGAATCGTTACATTACAAGTCCTTTTTTTCATATAATTTGAAACTACTTTCTTGCGGGAAAAGTACATTCTCAAAGAGTAACAACAATTGAGCTGTTATGTTATCAAGTCTCTTTTTACACGCTTTATATTAGCTTCACTTGTATGTTTGTTTGTTTGTAACCGACTCCTTTGGGCGCGATTCTGACCCACTTCTAGACATCCGAATGATTGGAAATTTGGCAGGCGTACATAATTCCGGTGAAAATGCCTCAAGAAATTTTTGTGTGCAGAAAAAACAAAATAGCGGCTCCAATATAGCGTACGAGTTTTGTGATTATGGTATCCGAGGGTTTTTGTGGTCGGAGATTATGATTCTTTTGTCAAAATTGAAATATTCAAGATGGCGGTTCCAAAATGGTGGACGGGTTTTGTGATTATGGTCTGAATCTATTCAAAATTGGTATGTGGGGGTTTTTGGGGTCGAATGTTATGATTCTTTTGTGAAAATTGGAAAATTCAAGGTGGCGGCCGAGTTTTGTGATTATGGTCTGATTCAATTCAAAATTGGTATGTGGGGGTTTTTGGGTCGAATATTATGATTCTTTTGTAAAAATTGGAAAATTCAAGATGGCGGCCGAGTTTTGTGATTATGATCTGATTCCATTCAGAATTGGTATGTGGGGGTTTTTGGGGTCGAATATTATGATTACCGAATTCGATAAGATTATTCCATTTTTCAATTTGCAAAAAAATAATAAAAATAATAGTTTAAGAAAAACTAAAAAAAACACGCTTTTATAAATAAACCACACTAAAAAGTAGGAAATAATAATAGTTTAAAAAAACTAAAAAACACGCTTTTATAGAAAACCAGACTAAAAAAATAGAAAATAAGAAAAAACCTTATTTTATTTCAAAAAAAGCGTGGGGTGCATGGTATCAATAATTATATAGTACATTACACCGCGATACCATGCACCCCACGCTTTTTTTTTCAATTAAATACATTTTTTTCTTATTTTCAATGTTTTTAAGTCTTGATTTCTATAAAAGCGTGTTTTTTAGTTTTTTTAAAATATCATTTATTTTAGGTCCTTTTGGATGTATTAAGTACCTCATAATATTACCTATGTTTATCTTTCCGACATATGCTATTGATGGATATTATTTACATTAAAAGTCCAGTCAATACATTAGAGCTTTCCTACGGAAATCAATAAATTATTTGAAAATACACTATCGAGCCAAAAGTTCGACACAAATGATATATCCATTCGTACCTAAGCTTCATATGCTATCTGTCTTCAGTCGAGTTTATATCACTATAAATCATGGTCAGTTATGAATGACAAGACATAGATTATTAGAATGTATGAATAAAAAATCAATTGAATTATTACGTCAGTGAATAATAGTTTATATATATTTGGGTAATTATTGATAAATATTGTGTGATTCAGTTGAATATGTTGAATAGGGTTGATAGAACAAAACTGTTCATTTTTTGGCGGGATACATCATTTAAGTAAACTCTAATTTGAAATAAAAAAATATATATCAAAACATGGAACATCAAACAAAAAATAAACGACAATATAAATTTCTCTGTAAAAATAAAATATATAAATAATTATTATTTACTGAAATCTCATAACTAAAAACTTTTAAAATACTTAAGTGTTTATACTGTATTTGCTTGTGTCGATCCATATATCATGTTAAAGTTGAGAGTTGTGATACAATTCAAATGTATTACCTTATTGTCCATGATGATATAGATACCTGGAGCCATAAATATATGTATATATAGTTTTCAAACTTCTTGAGGATATTTCCTGTTAATTCTTGGAATCCGGGTGCAAATTTTTTGGCAAACTGATGCCACAAACAAATCAAACCATTATATTGAGATTTTATTAATCACGCTCCTAGTGGATAACAATATGATGATGTAACACATTACCTTTTTTCCCCATATTTATTTTCTTGTAGATAGGTAATAAATACCATCAATAATTTGATCACTCAAAAAAACTCACTAAGTAGTATAGAACCGGCACAAGAGATCGATAAACGATAAATGTAACACCGCCACTTATTTGAGGTTAGGTTAGGTTAGGTTACACAAAGATAAAACACAAGACCAGATGAGAACGTTTTTGCAACGAATCAGTTACGTCATATTTCTCAACCACCAAACGTATCTTCGACGTCCCCATGGTATTGAAATGTTCTGAAACCAGAACATTCGAAAGATATAAATAAGACACATTGCTATAAATAAATCACAAGATGTTTCAAGAAGTTTGTTTAATATGAAATGAAGCTGTGATGATTTTTCGGGATGTATTAGTGATAACGCTTATAATAACATCGCAATATTACGTCTCCATAATTTATAAATTATGTTTTCTCACAAACGTCGTCACGGGTACAAGAATTAAACGTTAATACACATCCCGGGTATGTTTCTTGCTCAGTGGGTAGGTATACGAACTTATTGGGTTATTGATGTACACTAATTGCATACTTGTTTGAAGGTTGTAGACGATGTGGTAACTTGATTACCATCGTTTCGGACGTCCATCGTCTTGATGTATTTAAAAGGTTTTCACGACGTTTCGAATGCTTGTATCTGCAATCGTCTTCAGGTGAATCCTGCAGTATTCACCTGAAGACGATTGCAGATACAAGCATTCGAAACGTCGTGAAAACGTTTTAAATACATTAAGACGATGGACGTTCGAAACGATAGTAATCAATTGCATACTTGTCAATGGTATTTTTATTTCCATAGCACATTTTTTATTTTTAAAGTTTATGCCAAACAATGAGAATTATGTGATGATAATGTAAATAAATCTGAAAAATTGAGTGAACACTATTGGTTTCTGAAACTGAGTAGACGTACTCGGTGATGTTTGCGGAAACGAAAACTGTATAATTATACAGAGAATCAAGAATTTCCATGTTTGATTCAGTTCCAAGTGAACACACATAAAAACAATTTATTCATTGGAGATGACACATTTGTTCAATTTTGAATTCTTGAAATGAGATAACGTTTTCTCCTTCTGAAATAATGTATTTGATACAAAATTATTGAATATCTCTAATGTAGAAAATTATCTATTTGAAATATTTACTTAGTTTTACCAATTCTTGGAAGACATAACTCAACCTTTACCTTGTTCCATATATATATATATATATATATATATATATATATATTTGAAATCGTTTTCTTGAATCCTTCCTGTATATTTTTTTATCCGTAGTTTCTTGGGTTATTGGATTCCACAATTATTGATACATTTATATTGTTAAAGACGTTTCGTCCCGGGCCTAGGACTTCTTCAGTTTTATTTATTTCATGTTAGGTATATAATTCTATGATAGAAAATATCAAATTTCAGTTTTTTTTTTTTTGACAAGAACAATTTTGTTATTTTGTATGAATACATATCATCATTGATATGGGGGTACGTACGTGAGTGATATGTAGCGGTCAATTTATATTGAAATTAATTTTCCTTTTTTTGGAATTTTCCCATAATGGAGCCTATCAACATGTTTCTTGTTCTATCGAAGAGTTGTCGACGGCGCTGATTCCAGACATGCTGCGTTTGTGGTGTCGATATTCGATTAGATTGTTCAATGGGGAGATAGATCAACATTTCGGTTTAGTTTGACATTGATTTCAGTTCGTTTAACTTGGGAGTTGTTTTATTATTATAAAAGGTTCAAGAATCTAGAACTTGTTAATTATATAAGGGTGTAATAGATTTGGCTGAGGTTGTTGATGTCAGTTCTGTCATTCATGGCATTTCTATTTTTTTAATGTGTATTATTTCTTTTAGTTGTCTTTTATAGATTTTGCTATCATATTATTTCAGAAAATCACAACCCTAATTTTAAAAATACTAAAATACTAGATAATGATAGCAACATCTATAAAAGACAACTAAAAGAAATGATAAACATTAAAAAAAAATAGTAATGCCATGAATGACAGAACTGACATCAACAACCTCAGCCAAATCTATTACACCCTTATATAATCAACAAGTTCTAGATTCTTAAACCTTTTATAATAATAAAACAACTCCTAGTTGAAACGAACTGAAAATATCAATGTCAAACTAAACCGAAATGTTGATCCTATCTCCCCCATTGAAACAATCTGCAAATTCTGAATACCGACCCCACAAACGGCGCATGTCTTGAATCAGCGCCGTCGCGACAACCGACTTCCTTATAGGACAAGAAACATGTTGATAGGCCTCCATTATGTGGAAAAATTCCAAAAAAAGAAAAATTCATTTTAATATAAATTGACCGCTACATATCAGCAGTACGAATATAATATATATGTTTAAAAAAAAAAAAATTTTCTTGTCAAAAAAAAACTGAAATTTGTAATTTTCTATTATAGAATTATATACATAACATGAAATAAATAAAACTGAAGAAGTCCTAGGCCGGGACGAAACGTCTTTAAAAATATAAATGTATCAATAATTGTGGAATCCAATAACCCAAGAAACTACGGAAAAAAATATACAGGAAGGATTCAAGAAAACTATTTCAAATATATATATATATATATAATTCAATGGAGATGATACATTTTTTTAATCTGAATTATTGATTGAAGATAGCGCCTTCTTCTTCTAAAGTAATGTATTTGATACAAAGTTATTTAATATATCTAACGTAGAAAATTATTTGATTAAAATATTTATTTAGTGTACCCAAATAGTCTTTATTCAAGTAATTACAGAATTCAGGAAAATAAACTATAATTATTGAAAGACAGGTAATTCAATATCTCTTGTTCCAAGACACTATATAAAGTATTTCCCCGTTGAAGAAATGTGTCAAATATTTGTACTGAGAGAAGTAAATTTCTTATTCAATTTTATTGGATCAACAATTATTTTCCTCTTAAAGGTATTATTGCGGAACGTATGATTACGTACCTATTTATGATTATATAGCATAGATAGGTAACAGGTAACTATCGCTTCAACCAAATTTGTTGTTCTTGATCCTTTATACTTAGGTACCTATCTCTATCAACATCTACCATCTACAACAACACTCATTATCAATTCAAAATCATGAATGTTTTAGGTATAGCTTATTTCCACAGAACTCAGGGGCCTATTACTTATAATCATAGCAAACAAGATCATTTATAATATGAATTTTGACTATATTTTCACGTTTGGTGATGAAAAAAAAGTGCAAAAGAGACACTATTGAATGACAGTACATTATTAATACATAATTATTATACTATTTCATCTTCGTGAGATAATGAAGAATGAGGTCTCTTTGAACGAACTGCAATTTCAACTACGGAAGTCGGCAACATTGTATCTCAAGTCGCCCAGATCACAGATCACACTTCCGACTTCCGCATCAGTCGCATCCCTGTTCGCCATGCAGTTAACAGTTATTAGTAAATAAATAGTCTAGTTCAGGCTAAGATGTCTAAAACCCTGGTGGATGAACTGATTCGATATTGTTTAGACTTTTGAGTGGACACCTCCTGTTACTTCAACAGAGCTTCTCTCTCTGCGGTAGATGGCGCCGCCCAAAAATGTTTGTCTATATTCTCGCTTACTGTCAGAACTTAATTTCTGACATCTGCAGCATCTCATATGAAATTATTTTCAGTGTTTTGTCGGTATCTATGCGTTTTCCATCTCTTCGATATGAAATTTTGCTCAGCTCATTCCTGAGTTTGTTCTTTAAAAAAGTCACTCGTTCATCATCAGTTCATTAGTGCGTGCGGAATTGTTTATTTTCAGGTAGTGTAGTGTGTAAGGATACTTTTTGTGGAATGGACCACATTTGTATTTTGTGTGGACAGTATAAAGCCGCAGATTCGAATTTTCGCCTGTATTCAGTACCAAAAGCAAGTACAAATCTTGACGAATTGACTAATAATGATATTTCCATAGTTCATTATATTGTATGCATTGAATTTTATATTTTCTGCAATTTAATGACAATTTCATTTCCAATTCTCCGTCTGTCAAAATGCAGTTAACCTCAAATTCAAATCGTACAAAATACGAAAAACAACACGACATGCTTTCTTTGTGCAATGTTCGGGGGCTTCTAATTCTAGCTTTGCTATTGGTGAAGTTTAATAGATGTCTCTTTTCAACCAATAGCAAAGCTAGAATTAGAACACGCGCACAGTTCGCCTCAAAAAGAAATCCGAGGAAATAAATATACCCTGTTACTGAATTGAAACTAAATCGAAATTGGCGCCATCTGACACGCTTGTAATCTCTATTGTCAAGTAGGCCAAGTGTCGCCAAGTCGATCCCAAACTTCTACAGGTATAAGAGCAAGCACCAGGGTTTTTAGACATCTTGACGATATAGAAGAAAAACTCAGGGGATGGGGAATCTCCGAAGAGATTATCAATAATATCAAAAGTAAGTGTAGGACATAATATCAAGATGAGGTTATTTCTATAACAGAATTTCCTAATCGATTACTCCTTTTCTGAACTGTAGATATTGTAAAATAGCCAAGAATTGGCATAGGGCGTGGGTCAAAAGTAGGGTTAGGATAAAGATACAAACATTTCAACATAATGTACGTGGGAAACTTATATTAATATTATGATGAGTTCCTACAACCAATAAATCTTGGCATAATTCTATTCCTAGTGTTTCATTTATGTTTCAGCCGCAGTTCATGACGATTTCAGAGTTGTCATACTACTTATAAACAACTAGGTATGCACGAGAAGCCTGAACGGAAAATGAGTAAGTAAACGTAAAAATATCACACACGAAATGAATCAACCTGTATATGGTGTACGTTTTTTATAAAAAGTTTTGTTTGAAAATTGATTCATTTTTTTTTCATTCAATAAACGTTTTTTCATTAAATGGATTTTATTCTTCCTTCTATACTTAGGGTGCTTATCGCTGTGAAGTTCTTGAATGAAGAGGTATTTTTTTATTACAAGTAATTCTGGGATTTCAAATCGAGCAAATACTCTTCTTATTCATCAATATGCTAGTTTCAATTGAAACAAATATTTTCTTATTTAATCATAGTGGAGTTTTCAAATGAAGAGCAATTGTTTTTAATGCAAGTAATTTTGATATCTCAAATCAACAAAAAACCCCGGGCTGTATCTCAATTCGATAATATGTTTTTATTCGTCCAATCTTACCAATATTTCGGTATGAAATGAGCTATAGCTAATGATAAGAATTTGTGTAAGTTATTCAAGAGAAGTATTTTCCAAATGAAAATGATGATTGTCTTGATTACCTAAGTAACATGTGTTCCTTATTTGGAGTAAAGTGGATTTACTCATACGAAGAGTATACTTTTTTTATAATTCAAGGAATCCATACGCTTGATAAGAGAATACTCAATTGGAAATTGAAAATTCTCAGATCGAGCAATCGTTTATTCCAGTATATATGAACAAGCCATACTCCTGTTTCAAAGCATATTTCATTAGAGGAAGAAATCCTTTTTATGTGTGAAGGTGCCTTCGAACTGTTTGATTTACCTATTTAAAAATCGGATTACTCGCAATACCTTGCGTTTTGGTCATGAAATTGAAGTGGTTTCGTTCAATTTTGTATCCACAGCATTCTTGATGAGCGGTATAGGTACCCCAATTTCCTCATAATTTTTCAAATAATAACTAGTGTATTTGGACTATCATCTATCCGATTTCCGATTCGAAACCATCAATGGATTCGTCGTGAATATAAGAATCTGAAATATGTTGATAGTTTTTTAACAATTCCTGATTTTCTGGCGGATCTTTTTGGCCAGGATGTCCTAATATTGCACCATAGGTATAGATAATCAAATTCATTCAGGTTTCTTGAATTTCTGACACCCTGAATTATGCCACTCAAATAACATGGATTTATTTGATTTTTTTGTATATATTTTCAACTCCACCACATTTTATTTCTGATAATTACCCAGGCATAAAATGTGTCCTCGTAATTTTCGCTATCGCGTCGTAAAATCCAACATGGCTGCACAATATATCATAACAGCACGTGAGCTTGGTGCAGTACCATTATTCCAGAATTTGAATAGGATCCAGATAAGCGGAAATTTGCATAATAATATAAATCGGGGTTAATGTCGTGTGCGTGCTCTTGCCGGTAAGGTAGCCAACTAGCGATCCAGAGCACCACCGATAAGCTAATTCCGTCCCATTCGAACACGGGCCGTACTGGAAAATGTCTTTGAATATCGTCAACTCTTCACCAACAAATATTTTGCTGTTTAGAGGAAATTTTGCCTCATCTTGCACCAACACTGTTAAGTTTAACACCATGAAAAAAATCCCTTAACAAATTGTTGAACTTTGGAATCTATTCCCTCGTGTCTTCATGATGTTTTCTCTCTCTCTCTGGAAATTATTATTTTATTGATTTTAAGCTTCCAAGAACTCGACATGTATCTCTACTTTCCAGGAGACACGATTATCATTACAGGCATTATTGAAGGATATATATTATTTCATGAATCCAAATGATGAGAAATAGTTTTCAAGAGTACCATTTCTAAGGGGAAGGACTGATCAACTGAAGGATGAAATTGTAACCCCGGATGGTGTTTTCGGAAGTAATTCAGAACCAGATTCTATACTCACGTTGAATTTTTTTTGCGAATATACAATAACTAATTCAAACGAAATAGTTGTATACTATTCCACCCACTCGGCACTCATGAAATACCAACGCGAATAGAAAAACATTAAGGAAGAGACGCGCGCTGGAACATTTTATAAAGAAATTGTCAAAAGCAGAAAATAATTGAGAAGCTCTATTGAAGCAAGTGAAGCTAGAATTATACTTTTTAAATCAATACCTGGAAGAAAAGGTGAAGAAATTGGTAGCGACGAATACTTCATTGAAAATTCGAATGGAAATATTGGAACGGGACCAGAAAAAGTAAATATTGAAGTAGGTATTTACATTACTTTTGGAGAAACTCGAAAACATAGGTTCAAGAGGTGTGACTCTAGAACTATTTGAGAGCTATTTCGGAAATAGGCGTCAAAAAAACAAAGTAGAAAGTGTTAGAAGCACAAGTCGAACTATCAAATATGGTGTACCACAGAGCAGTGTTCTTAGACCTATACTATCTTTGGCCTACATCGACACTGAATTGCACGGGCAAAGTGATTTCGTACATAGAAGGAGACTGCGGGAAATAATAGAACAAAATATCAAACACCACATGAAACAAATCGGGGAATTTTTAGATAACAATTTACTAACATTAAACTTGAAGAAAGCCGTATACCTATCATTTGCAAACAACTAAACAAGACTTCCAAAAAGCGAAACTACGAGTATTCATCTACCTTTCCGAAAACATAAATAATGGCCAAACAGAAAAAAAAAACTGGGAATTTCCATAGAAGCTCATCTCCAATGGGACTATCCCACTTTCGTTACAAGTTTTTTTTTAAGTTAAACAATTTTATTGTAAAGAAACATAATAATGATGCAGATAATGTGTTGAAAGCTGAAAAATCATCAGGTTGGTACCAGCTACCAGTCATCACACCAATCTCCTCATCAATAAGGGCAATGATCAGACTAAATTAAAATCGTGGGACGTAGCTTAACCCGAGTAAATATGTTAATGATTGTTCTGTGATGTCACACGATGATAGTGGCGGATTTGCTTTCACACACATTTTGCATAAGATGATATGAGCGGTTGACTGTAGATTATAGAAATTTGACGCGCCCCACGATTTTATCTGAGTCTGACCAATGCCCTATATTGATGAGGAGAGTGGTGTGATGACTGGTACCTGGTAAGTAATTATTTTTTAGCTCTTAGAATATCATCTGCATCATTATTATGTTCCTTTACAATAAAACCGTTTGACTTGAAATCTTTTTTTTTTACTTATTTTATTTTTAGCTTTCATTCATTTATTCATTTATTCATTTCAAGTTTGGGATGCAAACAGGTGAAAGCCATACAAGCATCCACTAATAAAAATAATAACAATAAATATTTCGGTAGTCTAAGAGGTACAGGAATAATCTAAATTGTAATCATTATAACATTATGAATTGAAAATATGTCTTACAGTTATTTTGAAAAAATTGAAAGTCATGGAGAATATATCTAGATTATTACAATATTTGTTGAAACAGTAACACATTCTGGTGATTGGAGAATTTTTTCCCAAATTCGTGTTGTAACTGGGGCTGGTAAGTAATTGTCTATTTCTAGTGTATCTTTGAGGCACATGATAAAAAATCATAGACACTAAATTAGGAGAATCATAACAATTATTTATGATTTTGTACATAAAGAGTAAATCCGTGATTATCCGTCGTTGTTCTAGCAGCTGTATATTATAAAGAGAACGAATTTCACTAATGCCATCAGTTATATAAACCTTTGTAATTTTGAAGTGGAGAAACCTTACAAATCTATTCTGAAGTCTTTCTAATCGTAATTTATGAACATTATAATGTGGGTTCCAAACTACACTGGCGAAATTTAATTTGCTGTGAACAAAAGCATAATAAGTGGATTTGATGGCTGCCTCATTATCAAAGTCTTTGCATGTTCTGCAAAAAAATCCCAAAGCTCTATTGCAAGAATTAATTAGGTACTCAAAATGTGGGTTGAAGGTCATTTTTGTATCGAAGTATACACCAAGATCCCTGATTCGGTCCGTTCTTTTGACTATACTGTCGTCAGTAAATATTGGAATTCTATAGGAATAATGCTTTTACTGAAAGATATACTCGCACATTTACTGACATTGAGTTTCATTTTGTTCCGGTTACAAAATTCAGTGAACCTATTTAGATCTTCCTGAATCTTTGAGCAGTCCCTTATTGTCAACACTTTTCTGAATATCTTCAAGTCGTCAGCATATAACAGTACCTGTGTATGTTTGAAACAGCTGTTTAGATCATTAATAAACACTGAAAATAATAAAGGACCCAGATGTGAACCCTGAGGGACTCCCGATGTTACCACAAAAGAGGCAGACCTATATCCATTTATATTCACAAGTTGACAGCGATTATAAAGATATGACGATAGCCATCTCAGGAGATTTCCCTGTATACCAATTCCAGAAAGTTTCGATATAAGGAGGTTGTGATCGACTTTATCGAACGCTTTGCTGAAATCAGTATACAGTGAATCAACCTGCGCTCGATTGTCTAAGGCATTCGAAATGTATTCGGAATATATAACCAAGTTTGTTTCGATCCCTCGTTTGGAGAAAAATCCGTGTTGGCATTCTAAGATCGATGATTTAAGACTGTGAAACATAATGTCGTAAATGATGCTTTCAAATAATTTGCTGAATATGGATAGTTTGGAGATGCCGCGATAATTTTTCACTGAGTTTCTGGTGCCGGAGTTTTTGTATATTGGAACTAAAAGAGCAGTTTTCCAGGCATCTGGGAAGATACCAGACTGCATGGATTTATTGAAAATAACACAGAGTGGGTAGCATAAACTGGGAGCACAGTATTTAACAAAATATGAGGGATAACCATCTATTCCGGCTCCCTTGTTTCCATCTAAAGAGTTCATCTTAGCAAGTATCATTTCCGGAGTGAATTTTATTGAGTTCAGTAAATTATTTGTGCTGAGTTGAGGAGAGAAATGATAAGTTTGCCGATGGGGCTCATATACGCTTCTAAAATATGTAGCAAATAAATCACATATTTGTTTGCCGTTTTCAGCGGATGTGTCGTTGTAAGACATTTTATTAGGAATACTAACCTCATTTTTGCAACCATTTATATATTTCCAGAATTTTTTGGGATATGTTTTAATTTCATTTTGAATATTGTTTGTGTACAATTTGTAGTCATTAGATATAAGATTTTTACTTCTACGTCTCAGAAGTTTAAATTCTTCATAATAATATTGATTATCATATTTTTTCCACTTTTTGTGCATCTGATTTTAGTACATTATCTGCATCATTATTATGTTTCTTTACAATGAAACTGTTTATCTTGAAAAAAATTACTTATTTCATTTTCCACCCTAATGCCTTACAGTCCCCGGCGCGCTTTAACATTTTACCTTAACTTAGGTGGTGTACCGCTGACGTGTCATTTTTAGCCACCCTTACGCCACACAGTCCTCGACACGATACGAAACCTTGACTCGGATGGGGGATTCATGCTTGAATCACGATTCTAAGTTGTCAAAGTCCTTTGCTTTAATAATAATAAAGAGCTTTATTTCAAAGTAGATTACAAACATTTATTCCTAAAGTCGGTAACATAGAATGAAAAAGCGTCAAACAAGAAAAGAAAGGGTTTAAAATTCAAGGATTTTCAAATGTGCCGTCCAGTGAGGTATGCGTTCAAGTTGTAGGGCTCTAACTCTATGAGAAGTTTTTTTTATTTCTCTTTTGAAATTTCCTATTTTCATTATCACTTTAATACTGTTGGGTAGATGGTTGAAAAGCTCAATTGCCATATAGTGAGCACTTTTTTCAGTTGCGGTTAGTCGATGATGGGGATAGATATATTCATTTGTTCTCGTTGGATACTTATGTTAAGGTATATTCCCGGTGAAAAATAGTGACTTTTGATGAATAAACATTAGGCACTCGTATACAGGGTGGCTCATCGAAAACGTACCGCAAGGCATTACAGGGTGGAAAAATTTTTTTTGGCAAAATCCAAAAACACATCAAGATTGTTTGTCAGGGGGACACATTTTGACGCAAAAAGCGTAGTAAAACCTTCAACCCCCTAAGTAGGGGTGTCTTCCAAACATTTTTTGAGATGGGAATGGGGGTCAAGTGATACCTCATTAGAAGAGGCTTGTCATTCCCTATACAGTGCTGCCTAGTTTTTGAAAATCCATCCACTCTTTCAGAAAATATGGAGGAAACTCCAACAATAATGTGTGACGAAAAATGCAAAAATCGATTCCATTGTACTTCAAAACTCATCGTAGGTATTATTGAAATGAATTTCTCTGAATGAATTCTCTGTTTTTGCCGATTTGCAGATTTTTTTGGCTTATTTCAGCGAGTAAAAAATTATCGGGTTTCTTTCTGCACGTTTAAATTAGGTCAAGTAGTTGCTAGATACCTGTCGTGGTTAACGTGTTTGAAAATTGTTGACTTTAAAATATATCATTGTGGTGTATTCAATTGCAGAAAGAGTGGAAATTATTGAGCTTTTTTTCAAAAACGATGAATGTAGAAATCGGGTCGCGGGGTTCTTTAACCAACGGCATCCTGACAAACAACCTGAAAAATTTTCCCGAATTGGTGACAAAATTTCGCGAAACAGGTTCGGTTTATAACAAAAAGAGGCAGCTTGAAAATCGAGTACTAAATGAACCTACGGAGATAGCAGTATTGGGGCAAGTTGCAGTAGATAGTACGCTAAGTACAAGACAATTGGCCATTGCGACGGGTGTGTCTCGTACTAGTGTCCAACGGGTATTAAAAAAATACAAATTCCATCCTTGAAAAATTCGCTTAGTGCACGAACTAAATGAAGACGACTTTGATCGTCGCTTGCAATTTTGCGAAGTTATGAGTGAGCGAGCGTTAAACAATGGTAATTTCCTAATTGATGTGTGTTTTTCGGACGAAAGTTCCTTTTTCCTAAATGGTTTAGTGAATCGCCACAATTGCCGTTAATGGGCTGACACCAATCCAAGGATTTTCCACGAGTCACACACACAACACCCCCAGAAGTTAAATGTGTGGGCTGGTATTTTTGGAAATTCCATTGTAGGACCTTTTTTCCTTCCTGGAAATTTAACAGGCAATATGTACTTGGATTTACTACAAAATGCCATCGACCCAGCTCTAACAAATATCATTGAGAACGATCCCGCATACAATGAACAGGAACTGATGTTCCAAAAAGACGGAGCTCCTCCGTATTACTCCCAAAATGTGCGCAATTATTCAAATGACATGTTTCTAGGACGATGGATAGGACGACGGGGCACAATTGAATGGCCACCTCGGTCACCCGACTTGAGTCCTTCCGATTTTTTTTTGTGGGGACACCTGAAAAGCTTTGTTTACAAAACATTACCAGACACATTAGAAGAGTTGCAAAGAAGAATTATCAATGTATGTCGCGAAGCGACACCGCAAATGCTCCAGTTTGAAAATAACTTGTACCACTGTATGCAGGTTGGCGGACAGCAATTCGAGCATTTACTTGACTGACAAATAAGTTTTAAAGTACAATTGCATGGATTTTTGCATTTTTCGTCACACGTTATTGATGGAGTTTGAACGCTTCATATTTTCTAAAAGAGTAGATCGATTTTCAAAAATAAGCAGCACTGTATAGGGAATGACAAGCCCCTTCTTATGAGGTATCACTTGACCCTCCTTCCCATTTGAAAACTTTTTTGGGATGACACCCCTACTTAGGGGGTTGAAGGTTTTACTATGCTTTTTGCGTCAAAATGTGTCCCCCTGACAAACAATCTTGACATGTTTTGGATTTTGCCGAAACATTTTTTCCCACCCCGTAATGCCTTGCGGTACGATTTCGATGGGCCACCCAGTATATAAATTGCGTAGACTGTCATTATGATGGTGGATTTGAATACTGCTTTGCAGGTTTGGTTAAAATTCAAATTGGTGATTCCTCGAATTATTCAATTAGCAATGTATATTGTTTTCATAGTGTATTTGTGTAGGAATTTAGATGTAACTCTAGTTCCATATGATATTCCACTGGATTTATTTGCGAGATTATCTATATGAGAACTCCAATTCATAGTTTCATCGATATGAATTCCCAAAAATTTGGTGTTGTGAGACAGTTCAAAGAAAGAGTTATTGAGGTCCAACCTAGTTGGATAATCGTGATTTGTAGTAAACGAAATCATTGATTAGTTACCTAGATTTCAGTTTTAATGTATTGACTGTCTGAACTCTATAATCCGCCATTTTGTTTCGGATGCCATCTTGGATTTGGAATTTTTTCATGATGTACTCTAGTCTACTAGTCAAGCCCTTTCGTTTGATATCCATATTGGGGGAGTAAATAAATATGAAATCCGCCATTTTGTGGCGGCGGCCATCTTGGATTTACAATGATACTGAATACATATAATTGTATTGTCATCAGAACTGAAGGTGTGAACGAAATTTCAGATCAATCGGTCAACAGGAAGGGGGTAAAATTTCAATTACTAGATTTGACCCACACAAGACACAAACAAAGCAAGCTTAACAAAACCGTTTAATTAAATAAAAAACTGCGATCCATCTTCTTCCTATTTACAAAACTCAAATGTATAGTGAATGATAAAGAACTTATTTCAACGTATTACGTTCTTGAACAATAACACCAGCCATACGCTATACTAGGTTGGGGAGGAGTCTCAACCACATTAAAACCGCTAGAGATTATTCAACAGAGAATCATTCAATTATAATCAATCTAGATACATCACGATTTTCCACCGACACCGTTTTCAAAAATGACAAAAAATTCGATATACGAAAACTATTCTACAAAATATCCATTTCACATATGACAAGAAAAACAACCGATAAACTCCAACTACAGATTCCTCACCCCATTTCGAGGTGAAAAGTCCTAAGGGTATGTCCTGAAATGCATCCCCTCTGATATACACCATGTCGAAAGTACGAAAAAAATTAAGATTTGATTTGTTTTCTCCAAAATTCCTTAAGGAAAAAATTTTGAACTTGGTATACTAATCACGGTTTATATACGTGTTAATTTGAAGTTATGATTTTTTATTTTCGTAAACCAGTGGCGTAGTTACGATGGTATGTGGTCATATGTTCCTTCATATTTTCTTGGGACAAGTGAATGGACATATGAGCGTTTGACATCGGTTCGGCTCATCGATACTCAAGCTAAAAGTCATAACATTCCATGTGCCTGAAAGTGGAGGTTTGTGAGATAATTGAGAAAAACTGAAGATATGTCTTTAGTAGAGACATAATTTCATTTGTGCAATAATCGCATAATGCTAATTTCTTACAACATATCGAAATATTTGATAACCTCCTGAACATTTTTGAATCGGAAACATACTACGGGTAAGTCAGAATGAGACCGATAACTCCATTTTTTCATTCAGCATATTATTTGATCGAATCGATGTCGCGGATTCACTGATATGTTACCATACTTTCTTGCATATGATTGTTTTGACAGATCAACTGACTAACAAACCCAACATAAAATTCATAATACTCCACTAAGATAAAAGTTAAGGTCTGAAATAATTTTTGCGAAAAACTGAAGATAAGCACTCTTAATTTGTTGAAGTTCATGTTGGAGTATCATTATCGAAGCCGTTTCTGATTGAATTATCTAGGAAAATATTATTCAATCAACATGTTTTTGATGAAGAAAAACAATTTTTGTGTTTTGATATCTACTCAAATGATAGAAACGGTTTAATGGGTACACTACATAGAAACAACAAACAAGGCATAAAAGCAAATTATCAACTAGATCACCATTTTGTTCAATACACAATTGGCATCTCCGTATCATCGACTGTCGCACGCTTTGGAATATTCCTGGTGTATCCTGTATTGACGTACATGCTGCTAAAATTCTTGCCATTAAATCTTCCACAGATTCTACAGGTGTTTCATACACTTGGCATTTGAGGGTAGCCCCACAAAAAAAAGTCTAGTGAAGTCAAATCCGGAAAACGTGCAGGCCAATGTATGGGACCACGTCTACCTATCCACCGATCATTGAACGTTTGATCAAGAAATTGAGGAAAGTTTCGTTGAAAATCGGCCCGTGCTTCGTCATATTGATACCACAAACTTTGACGATTCAATAGAGGTACGTCTTCAAGTAGCCCAGGTGAAACATATTCAAGAAACACTCGGTAGTCAAACGGGAAGGAAGAAGATATGGTCCACCGATACGATTTTCGATAATTCCCACCCGAATATTCACTGAAAACTTTTGTTGATAGCCTTTTCGGAACATTTCATGCGGATTTTGTTCATCCCATGAATGGCTGTTCCTACTATTGAAATATCCATCTCTTGTGAAACATGCCTCATCCGTGAATAGAACATATCTAGGAAAGTCGTTTGCTCCTTCATACATCCTCAAAAACCATTTACAAATAAATCTACGAGGGCCATACCAGCATCTAGGGCCATCACAATCTGTGGGCGAAATTGATACAATAGTTGTTCAGTGCTACCCGATTCACTGTTGGTTGTGACCCTTGTAACCAATACGAAATAGCCCGAGTGCTTGTGGATGGATCTGCTGAAATCGTTCAAGAATTTGTTCATCCATAACATTATCTCTTCTTGTTCTATTCGCACCACAATGGTGTTTACTGAATTTAAAGGACCCTGTTTCCTTCAATCGTCGAAGCACAGCTATAAAAGTAGTGATATGTGGATGATGTCTGTTTGGATATCTATGTTGATATAATTCAGCAGCGGCCTGGCATTTCCCCCTGTTTCACCATAAACGAAATGCATATCTGTATATTCCTCAAATGAATAATCCATTTTGAAATTATGTTCACTGACTGAAATGATGACTTGACGATAATACAAACCGTTTTGGGTTACTATCAATTATGTCTGCTTTAAGTATCGATATATCAGTGTATTTCTACCGGGAACAATGAAAAAAGACTACGTTTCTTTTTAGTTCCAAATTTCGTGTATGTTTTATGCGTTGAACACTGGTGTACTGAACAGCCTACCACAAACTAGCATGAAAGGATCGTGTTAGCAACTAGTTATCACGAATCGAAAGAAATGATTCAAGTAGATATTAATAAATAATAAAAATAAAAATAAAGCAATAATTACTTTTCTCCATCAAAAACATATTTTCCTGGATAATTCGATCTGAAATCGCTTTGATAATGATACTCCAACATATACTTCAACAAATTAAGAGTACTTATCTTCAGTTTTTTGCTAAAATTATTTCAGACCTTAAGTCTTATCTAAGTGGAGTATTATGAATTTGAGGTTGGGTTTGTCTGTTAGTTGATCTGTCAAAACAATCATATGCAAAAAAGTATGGTAACATATCAGTGAATCCACGACATCGATTCGATCAAATAATAAGATGGATGAAAAAATGGAGTTATCGGTCTCATATGAGACCGATAACTGATGTTTCCGATTCTCCCAACTTTAAAAAAATGTTCAGGAGGTTGACACATATCTGAATATGTTGTTAGAAATCAGCATTATGCGATTATTGCACATAGGAAATTATGTCTCTACTAAGGACAATTCTTCAGTTTTCCTCAATTATCTCAGAAACCTCCACTTTTAGGCACATGGAACTTTTAGGTTGAGTATCGATGAGCCGAACTGATGTCAAACGCTCATTTGTCCATTCACTTGTCCCAAGAAAATATGAAGGAACATATGACCACATGCCATCGTAACTACGCCACTGGCTTACGAAAATAAAAAATAATAACTTCAACTTAGCACGTTGATAAACCTTGATTAGTGTATCAAGTTTGAAATTTTTGCCTTTAGGAATTTTGGAGAAAACAAATTAAATCTTATCTTTTTCGTATTTTCGACACTGTACCTCAGAGGGGATATATTTTAGGACATACCTTGATAGCAACTTTTCACCTCGAAATGAGGTGAAAAATATGTAGTCGGAGTTTGTCGGTCTTATTCTGACTCACCCTGTATACTTCAATTGCAGATATCATCAATATTCGCTTCAACAGAAACTCTAATATTACTATTCTACGAATATTCAAATCAATAGGACAAAGAACATTTACGTACGTAGGAATAAAAATATGGAATATCTTCCCCACAGTTCTGAAAAAAAATATATGAGAAAAATATGCTTGAAAAGACTCTGACAAATCAGTTAATAGTTCCGAACAAATTTTCATGAACGAAAAAGTCTTACTTCTCCCTTCATCGTCTGTTTTTCTGATAATTTCATACTATGACCTGGTATTCTCACCAAAATCGTCAGAAAAAATTATTACCATAACAAAGATATGGTGAACGCGCTGGTTGTTGGTCTTGGCACATCCACCAAAATTTGGTAAAATTTTCCATCCCATACCTATGGATGAAAAAATGAGTTTTTTGTAGCAATATGGACTTGCAAAACATATAGCAATAAGCACTAAAAAGTTAAAAATAGTAAGAATAAAGTCATTGAGCAAAACATTTCCTCTTATGTAAAAAAGCGTGGGGGGCTCTTTACTTACTTTACATAATGATATTGAGATAACTGATATCAAGCACGTCACTTTTTAGTACTAGTTGGGATATAAGCGTGTTATTTCAGTTTTTCAAACTATATTTTTTTAAGTTCTCATTTATTGATTTTTTTCATTTTATTCTTCAGTGGATAATTTGAAACAAATAGATCGTCCATAAGTATTGAGTTGAATGATGGATTCATTTATCAAGGACTATAACTACCCCGGGTTTCCTTGCGAATTGTTGAAAGATGCCTCTAAATATGACCAAATAACTGAAAAATTGAAAAACTTTCACGTCACTGACTTTATGCGAAAAGATGAGTAGGATATGCTATATAATTTTGGTCAACAAATGTGACTGAGCTATTGTCTTTTTCAAATTGCCACTAATTACACCTCTGAAATTGTGGCAATCTCAGAATGTAAATCGATAGTCAATGTAGACAAGAACAAAAACCATAAAATTACAGCCTTAAGAATATATATATATATATATATATATATATATATATATATATATATATATGTATATATATATATATATATATATATACCTATATGTTTATCACCATCAACCTATGAGTGATGATATATAAAACATTGAAGTACATATTCTAATCGGCGATATAAATATCGACTAACTCTCTAAAGTTAACAACGTTGTACCTAAATATCTAGACACCTATGAATCCAAGGTATTCCAAAATCTGCTTTGACCATATATTTGTGTAAACAAGTCAGTGATCAATTTTCAAGTTTCGTATTCTCTTGTAACCTATCATAGGACTACGATATTAAATACTAGCATAAGTTTAACGAATCCTACTGCAGGCGCAACATCGTACAAAATTGAAATGTCTTAACACTTTTAAATTGGGATTAATTATATAGCATCAAAGACACACAAGAAACTGCAGCATTCTTCATTAATAAACTTGATTGAAGTTGATAGAAAAACACAAGACTACATAGAGGAAAAAAGATAAAGGAAATTCAAAAGCAAAGGAATACATTGAGAAATCTAGAAATCTCGTAAATAAACTTTTTCAAAATACAAAAATCAACCATCACGAAATCAAAATTGAACGGAATAAAAATAAGGCCCAAAAACTCTGGAAAACAATAAAACTAAAATCAACATTAATAATAAACCTGTTATAATGAAAAACATTGAATGAAATAACTTATTAACAAAAAAACTGTTTAACAAAAAATGAAACCGACGAAATACGGAACTGAAAAGTAAAAAATAAGATAAACCTTCTTAGTCTCAATAACTAAGCTCCTAAACTAATGTAAGTAACTAATTTTGAGTCGGCGCCAAACAAACAAGCAAATGAATTAGGTTAGGCGTAAAATGATGGCATCGAGTTGGGCGGTGACATTCTGATAATTTAGGAGCTTAGTTATTGAGACTAAGAAGGTTTATTTTATTTTTTACTTTTCAGTTCCGTATTTCGTCGGTTCAATTTTTTGTTAAAAAGTTTTTATTTTTCAATTTTTGTGGCTGAAATCTTCTAATTACTAACTGCTTGTTTTTCGATTACTCCCAAAATACTTACTTACCCACCTTACTTCAACTATTACCAGTTAAATAATATGATTATCTACTTTTACTATTTGTTGTAATATAAATTATTTTTGTGTTCTGGTTAGTTTATTTCATTACTTTGTATACCATTTCATCCTCTCATAGAAAACACTGATTTAATAATGATACTACCGATCTGTCATTGTCAACTACATATGTGTGCCAATGTTCACAAGTGAAAAATCAATTATCCCCTATTTTTCTACCCTTGAGGGTGGATGATTTCATTCGAAATCCAAATATGATCAACTATGAGGTATACCCTATCTGATAAAAAAAAAATCATTCAAATCGAAGAACCCAGTACAAAGTTATACCTGATAGAATCGGTTAACGGACCAGAATTCAGAGGGTGAGTGATCAATATCCTTCATTTTGCTACCCTTATCTCATCTTTTGAATTCAAATTGGACCAACTTCGAAGTACGCCCTATACGCTGAAAATTATCGGAATCATACGCCTCAGTAAAAAGTTATCCGTGATCATACATGAAAAAAATGATAAAAAAAATATACCCGTCGAATAGAGAACCTCCTCCTTTTTGGTTTCGTCGGTGAGAAATTGAATGTACGTGGATTCCAATAAAGCAATTGTCAATACTTCCATGATCTCTTCTCCAGTGGAATAATAAAAAATATTTGGAAAAATGATAAAAGGAAGAGTAGAACTATTTCTAAACAAACATAAAGTAATATCGAAACTCCAGCCAACCTGCCATTAGTGTATTGGATCTTGCGAAGGCCCTTGACACTGTTGAACATCAACAGTTGTTGGAATCTTTGCAAGATGCAGGAATACGCAGAATAGTTCACAGTTCATTTCATTTGTATTCAAATGATAGAAAACCATGTGTCAAAATTTATGACACCTATAGTAAATTCAAATTGATTAAATGATTATATACCACTTTTCATCATTTATATTGATAATTAACTTTCATTAGAACCTCTGGAAACATTCAACTTCACCGATTGTACTGTTATATTTCATACATCAGGTAGTTGGGACAACTTGTAAATTGGAATTCAATCCGAAACTAACAATATCATCGACTGATTCAAGCATGAATTATTATAAGTTTTGACAAAACCATGTTTCTTCCTATAACAAGTTAAAAAACAATATCTCTATTGAGTAATCAGAAAAAACGTATTCATAATCCCTGATTTTCAGAACGACCCGATTGATGAACCAATAAATTGATTATCATATTATCGATTATAGATTGAGAAAGAAACAAAGTGGTACGCAAATTATAGTCCCCATGCTTCCTATTCTTCCATAGTCGTTCGATTCTCTATATGCCTAGATATTCATATGTTCGTTTATTCATACATTTGTCTTATTACAAATTGATTTTTTAATAATTTATATGTAACAATTAGTGTTAGATTTTTATTGTTCAGTGTCAAGATCACCATCTCTTACACATAGATAATAGGGGGTTGACCACGGAAAGCGAAAGTTTTGTGGTCTCTCTTTGTGTCAGATTTAGCTATCACACCTGCTGTACCATTTTTTTTGGTAGGTGGATGAAATACATTACGGAGATCACCTTGCGGTAGTGTGGAACTCCCTGACACAGGTTCACCCACTAAAACCTCCACCCTATAGGCTGGTCAGGCTCGCTCACAGCTTGGATTTAGGTCTTTTTGCCGAAGCCTGGTTAGTCAAGTCGCGGCCGCGCATGTGCCAAAGCGAATGTCCGCAACCTACCCCGTTCACCGCGCTGCCGCGGCCTGTTCATCCCATACCAGGTGCGGGTGAGGTTGGACTTTGAGGAGCCTGCTGCTGCTGTACCATTGAAATCAAGTGAATTTACTGCGAATGAATATATTATTATCATTATTACTATTATTATAGAGGAAAGTGACCAAATATGGAATACCGTTTTGATTTTCAGGCATAACTTTCACAAATTTTATGAATAAAATACTTTTTGTGGTAATTATTAACAATCATATATTTGCACTTAAGTTTGTAACAATTTTAGATTATTTTGTTCAGTTTGAGGTGAAAAAAAATTTCAAAAACTAAATAACGATGAAGGTACCTATATATGGAATAGGTACCCCAAATATGGAATACTATAATCACTATGAAAAATTAACCTTAAGTTATGAGAGACTCTTTGAAAACTTTGGTATAAAAAAGAAATGAACACAAATTATTTACAAAAATCGCAAGTCTAGGTATCAAACTCTGGCCCAGCGCAATCATTATGTGCCCAGAGCCCACACATGAGGCACTTGATCCATGTTTCCCCATGAGTGTCATTCGAAAACAGCATACCACAGAAAATACACTCCGAATCTTCAGAGTCTGGGCTGTACATCCTATCAAGGCATCGGGTTCGCTGTCTGTTTCAAACAGCATCACCTCCTCATCATCTGAATCAGACATAGGCTTAGTCTCTTCTTTTGGTTTTTTTCCTTTTGATTTCTTCTCATTCTGTTTTTTATTCTTGTTTCTTTGCTAATTTATTTTCTTTTCCTTCTTTTTTCCTGTTTTTGTCTATAAGGTCATTCTTATACGGTGACGACGTGATGACTGCTGCAACAGATGCTTTCCTTCCTCTATTAGAAGGTTTCATTTTCTTGTTTGGTACGGGACTGATGTCATACGGAGAGACTGATCCTAAATCACTGCGAGATAGTCCGTGAGTTGAGGGTACAGGTTCAATATTTGTATCTTGTCTGGGTGTGACAGCTTCAGTTGAAGGCATACAATTATCAGGTGTTCTTAAAGTGGCCATCGATGGTACTTCAGGTTGGTGACCTGATGCCATTGATGTAACGTTGACTGTGCAACCATCTTTAACTGCATCTTGTTGCGCAGCAAGATAGTCGACCGCAGTGAAAATATTTTTATTCAATGGCCATAAGCCAGTTACACGAAAGCCATTTGCTGAAATCCCACCAGTTTGCACTTTCAAATAAGCTCTGCCAAACAGCTCGACAACATCATAAGGGCTTAGTGGTCGATTATTGTCTCTAATCCACATGCGTATTTCTTCACTGTTATAGGTTTTTAGTGGTCCCATAAACGTTTTGTCCAGTGGCTGGAGCTTGTGAGTTGTGTGGGGAGGTGAGGAGACAATTTCTACGTTATTTTGCCTAGCAAGCTCTATCACATCGATGTTACGAGTGTGAGAAAAATGGCCACCTGAGATCAATAATACTTTCGATTCCGGAGTAGGGTTTGTATGTTTGATGAAATGTTTGAACCAGTCAGTGAATATGTTCATTTGTATCCATCCTGATGGATGCGCAATGCCAACAGCACCTGGGGGACTACCTCTCATTAGCTGATCACTCATATTCTTGCGCGGGAATATAATAAAGGGAGGTACAAAATGACCAGTGGCGTTCATGGCAACAACAATCGTCATTAATGAACCCCTTTCCGCTGAGGTGAGAGAAGCTATCTGCCGTTTTCTTTTATGTCCAATCACTTGGGGTATCCTGCTCTGTACTACGGTAAGCCCTGATTCATCCACGTTGTATATGCGACTTGGACCATAGTTTCTTTGAGCATAGACGTCTTCGAGGAGATCAAAGAATGAGTCTACTTTTTCTTTGCTAAATCCAAAGGCTCTAGCAAAAGACGTGCCAGTTGGTCTTCTCACTGATAGCTTGTCCTTATGGCGTTTCAGAAATAATTTAAGCCATTTTTTTCCAGCCATGCCAGTCGCACCAAATTGATTTTTCAACTGATTACGACTTGCTAACATGTACGCCATTCTTCGAACATCATTTCTCGTCAAGCCATGAAATTTGCTCTCCATCGTCAAAATGTAGTCTACCAAAAGATTTCCAAGGGTTGTCCCTAAGACAGTTTTCCTTCCGAGTGTAGTAGCTGCGGCTTCTTCTGGAGAAAATTCGTTTTTCTGACATAAACGAAACAAGGTAGATCTTGGCACATCGAAGTGTTTTGCTGCTTTCAAATAACCCTTTTTTTTTCTCGTACTAATTTTATAGCTTCTGCCATATGCTCTGAATTCCATTCTTTTCGCTTCGTTTTCCAATTGACGCCCGCCATTCTGATAAAACCCGAGAAAAAATATAATTAACAAAGTCATTAAGTCAGCTGATACGTCACAGTGTCCAGTTATGGAATAGTCCATAATTGGACACTGTGATCCGTCCATATTTGGATTTTCCAACTATTTCAAACTGATATTCACATATTTATATTTCAGAAAGTAATACTATCTAATACCGCTAAAACATACTAAAGAACATCTAGAGGGTTTCTAAAAGTTATAAAAACAATACTGTGTGCACTTTCTGTACAAAAAATAATTATTTTTTACGTACCTTAGAAAGTTATGCGGCAGCGATAAAACAAAACACTGTCACTACGACGAAAGGGCTGGCTCGACTGACATGCTACAACTTGTACGCGTAAACGGGAGTAGAAAGAGACAGAAAATCACTGTTTATTGCGTGTGTGAGTTTGCATTTGAGAAAAATGGGGGTATTCCGTATTATGCATACTATTCCATATTTGGTCACTTTCCTCTAACAGTAGTTATTGAATCAGCTCTAAAGGACTTCAATATTTTCATGGGATGTTGTAGAGTATGTGATCTGAGAATTTCGTAACTTTCCACTTTGTATAGACCTCAACTAACAATTCGTGTTAATTTCCCATCTCACACATTCCATTCATTTTACCAGCAATCTAGCCAGAGTCCTTACCTATATCAAGGAATCGGATATGAATCAGCATTACTGTATACCAATTTCAACCATCTCCAAAATTCCCCGGCTTTTTTTCACTAATACGTGTATAATTTTATTCGTGTATCTTGCTAATACTCATAGTTTATTATAGTCTATTTATACTCCAGATGATTATACACACTGTTCCCTTGTAATACATTTTCGCAGACATTTACCAATATCCACCAGGCCTTTTCCATTCCTGCCCTGTTTCTTATTTGCATATTCATACTCTCTCCTCGCGCCAATCACCACGAAAAATATTTGCCACAATTATTTCAGACTTCAAACACGACAAGAAGCAATATTGATGGGAATCGTCACTTGACATCGTTTTAACGACAGAATTATGTAAATAGGAGAGAACAAAAACCCAGTAATCAAAGGTAGTTGGCATTCAGGAAATCAACGGAAGGTGTATTGAAATTCGATGCTGGATATATGGTGAGTTTCCAACTTCATGAATTCCATTTCGAATTACGAGCATTTGTCCTCGCGAGTAACGAAACGGAACAAATGATATTCATATATGATTTGTCGAAAAAAGTCAATTTTTCTCAAAGTTGAGATGGTAAAAATGGTTTGAAGTCGTTCTCAACAAGTAGAATAAAACAACGTAAATTAAGAAAATTCTGTATTCATTTCAGGGATTGTAATCCCCATTTCCAGTAGACGTACACGATATAAAAGGATACAATTATAAATATGAGCATGTTACAAAATGAAGGAAATCTATAGTTACAAACTTAATAATCGAAGTGAAATAAAAAAACAGAATTAGAGGATTGTTTGGACTAACCCTTTACGACTCCTTATTTTTCTACTTATCATTTTTGTGTGTCTGAAATTCAGCCTTTCAGTTGTTATTAGTCATTATTTCAACAACCAAAATTTCATACACACACAAATGAAAAGAAGGAAAATATTGACTCGTAAAGGGTTAGTCCAAACAATCCTCCAATTCTGGTTTATTATTTCACTTCGATATTGTGTTTGTAAGTATACTTGTCCCCCATATTTATAATTGTAACCTTTTAGATCTTGTACGTCTGCTGAAGATGGGGATTATAATCCCTGAAAGGCGAGTCAACTCCCACCCCATTTCCAAATTCATATATGAATCAACAAAGAACTCCCTATTAGGCAGTTGGTTGGTTGGTTAAGGGCTGAAAAACGAGAGAATGTACTTTCCTAAAGGGATTTCCTCAATAATGAGTCCTGCGTGGGACTATTGTATTGCTTTGTCGTTAGTGGTTCCTATTTATAGTACGACCAGACTCATGATTATTCATTACCAATAAGGCTCAGCGGGTGATCGTTCGCCAGTAGGAACGTAGTCGTTGTTGCTGATACACCAATGAAATTTACACACGAGATACTTTTTTTACGGTTCGGTCTAAGAAATTTGTTCGATGGTATAACATATATTTACCAACGAGTGTAGAAAGTGGTACTTTAGAGTAAGTTCGTAGAAAATTAGTTTTTCCAGACTATAATTTTTTGTTAAACTTAAACATCCTTTTTATATACTTGTATGCGACAAAGTAAGGTTTCCCAAACAGCATTAAAAAAAGGTACTTATTTTTTATGTATGGAAAAAAGCAAAAAATCGTTATGATGTATAACGTCTGATTCAATAATAAGTAAAAATGATAATCAATAGGTAGGTACAATTAATATAGGACGCTCATCAATCGTGATAATATACAATATAATCGTGACAATATACAAAGGTATACCGTAAAAATATACTTGCTTGTAGTATTCACAATATTCTAATATGAATTGTCCAAATAAATATTTGTCCGGAAACGCTTCGTTTCCAGGTTACAGGGTGTTGAAGTTTTATTTTTATTTCAGTTTTTTTTTAATAACTTCTGAAATACTGATCTTAATTAAACGAAAATTGGTATTGAAAGGTTTTTTGAGGTGTCAAATTCGAACCTGATGTTATTAATACTCGTAGGGGGCGACACCTACAAGTCTTTTTCTTTTTTGAAGATTCATAACTTTTTTGAGCGTACTTCTAGCAAATTTTTCAGTAAAATAATCAATTCCTCTATCATATCTACGTGAAAAAGCTTTCTTTGTACAAGTCGCTATAAGCAACCGTTTTCTCTATATTTGGACTTGAAAATTTCAAGTCGATTATTTGATAATCAATGCATGTTGAAGTTATTACCATTATTTTGCATTTTTTAGGAAATGAATTTGACGTTTAAGTGAGTAGTTTTGGTTATTTGTAGGGGGCGACACCTATTCTATTTATTTTTACTCGTTTAAAATAGTTATTTTTGTATCAAGGGTGCAAAATCTGTATTTGTTTTAATAAAATTTGCAATAAATATCAACATTTTATTTCAAGAAATTTTGAATATGTAGGATATAATAAAATAAACTAAATTGTATTCCAATAAATTGTTCAAAGTGTCCACCTTCAGCGAAGATACAGGCATTCAATCTTCTAGTAATTGAATCTCGTACCCGCTCAAAAATTATTGGTGTGTTTTTTATTGTTTCACAGGCGACTACTATTCGGTTTCTTAGATCTTCCTGGTTCGCTGGACTTTTATACACTAGCGACTTCAAATGTCCCCAAAAATGAAATTCTAGCTGGTTCAGATCTGGGGACCTTGGTGCCCACGCCTGGTTAGTTATTTCTACACCATCGGTTTGGATAGACAGTGTTAAGGAATACCCTGGCTACCACGCTAAAATGGGCCGGAGCCCCATCATGCATAAACCACATGCGGATACGAGTTTCAAATGGTACATTCTGAAGTAGTCCCGGCAATTTATTTTCTAAAAAGTCTCTGTAAGTTGCGCCATTCAGTCGGAACGGAAGAAAGAAAGGACCTATCAAGAAATTATAATTATTGCCGCCCATACATATACAGAAAATTGATACTGATAATGTCTTCCACTAACTGGTTGTTATGAAAGTTTGTGATAGCATTTCGGGAGAAGAGTACATATCTTAAAAATTGGGGATATCCAGCCAATTTTCTCAAAAACCACTTACCATAGTATTACGTTGGGGAAAGTCTCGTGGCAAAAGAGCTTGTACCCTTCGAATATGATATGGATAAAATTGTTGGTCGTGGATAATTCTCCAAACTGTGGACTAAGTAGAATTGAGAGCTTCAGCAATTATTCTTGTACTTGTTTCTGGATTCTCCTCGAGAGCGTTCAGAACAGCTCCTTCCAATTCTGGGGCTCGGACTGCTCGTGGTCTTCCAATAATATCAGCTGCCCTCTTGAAGCTACCTGTTTCTGCCAAACGACGGTGGAGACTGGTAAATGTTGGAGCTGAATTCAGTACTCGATTTGGAAATCGCTCCTGGTAAATATGTCTTGCTTCGTGCGCATTGCCATCCGTAAGGCCATAAACGAAATGCATATCGGTTAAATGAGCATTCTTGTTTAAATAATCAATTTTTTCAAAATAAGTGTTTTAAAACTCACAGAATCTTCAACAAAACAACAAATCGTTTGATGAAAAATGCAAAATAATGGTAATAACTTCAACACGCATCGATTGAACAGGGGTAGCTTTTTTACGAAGATGTGATGGGAAAATAATTTTTTTCACTGAGGAGTACGCTTAAAAAAGTTATGAATCTTCAAAAAAAGAGAAAGACGTGTAGGTGGCGCCCCCTATGAGTAAGAGCAATAATAATATCAGGTTCGAATTTGACCTCAAAAAAACGTCTCAATACCATTTTCGTTTAATTAAGGTCAGTATTTCGAAATTTATTCAAAAAAAACGAAAATTAAAATAAAACTTCAACACCCTGTATCTCGGAAAAGAAGCGTTTCCGGACATATATTTATTCGGACAATTCATATAAGAATATTGTAAGGAATCCCCTCCTGAAGTTTGTCAAAGTACTTTTGAATCACCCTGGATAAAAACTCAATTTCATAAATTTCGGGTACAAAAACGACTTGATTTTTGACAAAATTATGTATTTGGTGTGGAAAATTAGATGAAAATAAAATAAATTTATGAAATAGAGTTTAACAGTAACTTGTAGATTACAAAAATATACAGTGTCATAAAAATAGTTAGTAGATGTTAACCTTCTCTATATTCATGGATTGCAATTGAATATTCCATCCTTCATCTTTTCAAATAGGCCGATTCCATAATGATTTGCCGATTATATTTTTTTTTCATTTCGAACCTTTTTGTAAAATGCATTTTCTTAGTGTCTCACGGTAACACTTTTTTGCGTGTCTTATTATTTAAATCATTGCATTAAGGTTTTTGAAGCAGGGATTATTTGGTCCCTATACATGGCATATACTTTTCGATGAATTATATCCATATCACACGCGTCCAGTTCCTTCTTCTCCTAACATTATTTATTACACACCACACAGTCTTCATGGGTCAACTTGTATGTTGGTACACTATTTTTCGACTTGTCGATGATATTTGATATTATTGACCCCAACATCATCAGAATCAAATTTTTTCGTTAGGATTTCGTGGAAACTTTTTGTCGTGGTTGGTATCATACATTCGTTTCAGAAATATATCTGTATAAGTCAACGAGCTTTGGTCGAACTTCCATACTATGGATCTGGGTATTCCTCTGGGATCCATATTATGTTCACTAATTTTCCTACTATTTATAAATGGTCTATTTCTCCATATAAGCACAAACTGTGTGGTTCTCTATTCTGACGACACGACTTCAGCGGCTGATGCTAAGAGCCCTGACGAACTAGAAATAAAATGTAATTTACTAGCCAAGGAATTCATCACCTGGTGGCAGAAAAAATCTCTTATTCTGAATCCCGAAAGAACATCCGCATACAATTCTATTCTAGGATAATGGAAAATATCCCAGTAAAAGTTATGAATACTGTGAAAGTTTCTCTGGAAGTACTAAAATCCTTGGAAACTCTTGTAGATAGTAATATGAGTTGAGAACCAAATATAAACGCTATATTATAATTTGTATTCATAGAAAGTTAAGCAGTGCCTATTACGCTATTCTACTACTGAAAATTATTTTCAACATAACTCAACTAATACATATGTATCACACCAAAATCCATTCTCATATACCTATATTGTGATATTCAATTCCAACAGGATATTTTTGTTACAGAAAAGAGCAATCAGATTACAATTACAATAGATATTAGATTAGGAAATGATGTTGCACGAACATGGTAACATTGACCTGATGCTGCAGCAACACATGGAATCTGCAGTATACCCAACTCCTCACCAACTTATAGCAGAGGTATCGTGTTTGGGCTCATTGGAATGGTCTCAATGAATAGGTTATAGATAGATGATGATTAGGGTCTGATGATGGAGCAGTAAAGAGAAATGAGGATAAATAGGTGAGGGATTCTAAGCTACCTACGTACCGTTTGTGGCGAATTAGTGTATGACTGTGTAAAGTGAATGAAAGAATGCATTGCCAAAATAATGAAAATACAACAATTGTCAGAATACGCAGAAATCGGCAAGGCAAGATATCGTGTCGCAATTTCTTTTTTCGTCCCGGAAAGTGTTTGTGTGAATGTAGGGATAGAGTGACGATGGTAGCGTGTCTACTATTAATATATAAAGTTCAAAAAGCACGAAATAAAACTTAAATTGAAATTTTAAAAAACCCCCGACACAAAAAATCCTTCAAGAAGTAAAAAATAATATATGATGGCCATTTGAGTTCAATATAAGTAATAGGGAAGATTGTTGTACCCTACAATTTACTTTAATATTTTTTTCCAAGATATTTTTTGAAATATAATCTTGATATCACCATTATTCCTACACAGTATGTATATTTTGTGAATTTAAATATTAAACAATTATAGAATTTTATTGATATGTGATCAATGATACAAGACCATAATGTACCATGGATAACGCCCTAGTGTACCTTGGATCATCAACGTCTTGTATCTAAAAGGTAGTAAATAATATGTATTAAAACAACATTTTTATACAGAAATTTCATCATATTGTTTCATTACAAGAAGAAATAAGTATAACCTTATTTTTATTCGTATACATGGGTACAAAAAGTTACAATTTGAAATTTATAACTTAAAATTAATGCAAAAAAATTAGGTATGTAAATTTGATTTTACTCAATATTAGTTGAATTTTAACAATAATAGTTAACGTTAAAGCTAGAAAAGTTCTCTTTCCTGTCCATCAGTTCTAGCCGATTCAAGGTACATGATGGTGCTTTTTTACAAACTCATCTTCCTCAATATTCTAGGTTATTTTTAAAACTGAAATATGGAATAATACATTACTCACCAATGACAGGAATATGACTCAAAACACAAAACGTCAACTTGTGAAAAAATAAACAGTAGAACCAAACGTTGTTTTTTTTTAGCAAAAAATAGTTATTTATATTTTACTCGAAAACAATAGCACATGTACAACCACTCTTCCGCTTGCTTGCACTCTACTGAGTGAACCTTGTCTTGGTAAAAGTATGTTAAGTAGATAACAGTATTTGTCAAGAAACTTAAGGGTGATCCAAGGTACACTATGAACAAGGTACAACAGTCTCCTCTAATATTTTGATACAAATTTAAATGGCCGATACTTGTTTTTTTTTCATGTTTCAGAGGAGTTTTTGTCGTTTTTTTTCAATTTAATTAAAGTTTTTTTTTAAAGTCCATCACAGGGAACACAATATTTCTTCACATTTCAGTGTTTCCAAGAAATGGTGAAATATAGAACTCACCTATAAATGAAATAATGATTGTTAGAAAAATCTGGTAGGAAAAATATTGTAATAAAGTGTATCTGTTGGAATATTGTAGGTAATAAAGTTGGGAATGGGATTCATTGATGGAGTGGAAATGAGAGTTCATATGAGATGAGAGTAATATATATATATATATATATATATATATATATATATATATATATATATATATATATATATATATATATATATATAAATAAATATATATGAATAAATGAATGAATGTTTGTTTATTAAAATAAAAAAAATATAATTTATACATAAATACAAATTATATATATAAAATATATATATATATATATATATATATATATATATATATATATCTTCATAACCTAATATAAATAATAATTATATTATAACTATAACAAATACAGCATGAATAACATAGTAAGAGAAAAAAAAATTAAATATTATATTGTTATAGCGATGTATAAACAAGGGAGGTTGAGTACCCGTCTAAGTTCATCAAAGAACTTGTCCTCGGGTATGAATAGTTCATAGTTTATATTTGACCTGAAATAAGTTTCTATCTGATCTAAAAAAAATTTTTTTGACTAATTAATCACTTTCATAAAAGTTACCAGTTTAATTTTCAGTTATATCACTTATAACTACTTTAAAAAAAAAATTGAAAAAATCCATTCCTTTAATTTGTTTTTGAAAAGTCGAGCTGAATTTAATTTTTTCATGATGTTCGGTAAATTGTTCCATTAAGGCTATCAATTTCATTTGTGATTATTTGGTCATTTTTGTATTCGAGTATGAATGGATCCAATTTGACAATAAATATTATGAATAATACAGTTGGACAGTGGTAATTGTTATCTTTTATCTAATAGTATGATACTAAGTGAGTTGGAGAATACTTGTTTTATCTTCCTACCATCAGCAAAAGAAAAGAAAAAGGTGAAAAAGGTATAATTTATGTATTGCTGTAAACCGACCCTGAGCGTGTTTTAATATTAGTTTTGATTCTTGTAGTTGCTTGAATAGATTTGGTTGTTAGGTCTTTTTTTTCGGTGATTTTCTTATTGTTTTCTGCCTTTTGTTTATTGTGGGTTGGGGTATTTGGTATATAATCGGGTGTTATATCCTCAGGTTTACTTCAAAGTCCGAAAATAACGATGTTATTCTCTCTTGTTATATATGGTAATAACCCAGCAATTCTCAATTTATTGATCTTCAATTCCTAATATAGGTATCGTAAATTACGTTTCGGTTTAAGTTTATTGTATAAGATTTGAGATTTTTTCTATTCAAGGTGATAGAGTTGGTGTGGATGATGACATCTTTTATACTTCTGTCTGAAGTTGAGAAGTCGTGAGTGTAACATCGTTGTACTATATTTATATACATATATACAGTGTCCGTCATAAAGTTGGCTACATATGGAAAAAAACTTGTTATTTAAATTTCTGAAAAACTCTAATGGCGGTTCGTTTCTGCATGTCTGACAACTAAAGAATCCGTTGCGACTTATATCACGTGACCTCAGATTTGGCGGGAATTTAAAAAAAGTTGTCTGTGCTGCCGAAAAATGGGTCAAATTGACAAGATAACGAAACATTTTGTTGAAAAAATGTGTTTGGAATTCTACGAGGACCCCAGGTACCAATTTTGAATCAGATTAAAAAAAAAACAAAAATACAATTTTATTCCTCTACCCTTACTAAGAAACATTATACATTCTTGTTTTATCTGGAAACAGCTTTAGTAACCTAAATCACATGAGTTTGGGTCGAAACTAATCACAAATATTTGTGGAATAGAGGATTTGCGGGAGATTAATTATGAAAACACGACTTAGTCTCGTGACTAGGTGAAGTCATGCCCTATATATTGATGCACATGAGCTTATTCAATATTATCAACCCGTAAATAAAATTTAAACCAACTAATATTTGTAATTGAAACTTAATAATACATAATTTATCCTAATTGAATTTAGTATTGTTTAGGTGGATGTGGAAAAACAAAAAAACTCAATAAACAAACAATGTACAAAATTCTAAATCACCACATTCGCGCTCCATACATAGAATTGTTCCGGAAAACATTTCGCGGCGAACATTTTTCAACATAGTTCTGTTGATCAGTTCAATTCCTTATACAAATTTCTACATTTAGAAATGGACGTTGTTTACGAACCTTGCTTTTAAGGTAACCTCATAAAAAGAAATCACACGGCGTTAGGTGTGGAGACCTAGCAGGCCAAGGATCACCTGAATATCGACCTATGCACTGCTCACCAAACTCATTGTTCAACCACTCCCGCACTCCATTAGTAGAATTAATAGAACCCCATCTTGTTGAAAGAATCAACGAATCCGCTCTTGTAATGGTAGGATGTCGATAAATGTAAATATCTCAGTCCGTAAAAAGTTCCAATATACATTTAAATTTTGTCTAAAAAAGAAGGGACCTACAATTCGCTCATTTGAATTTTTTTTTTTTCTTTTCAATGTTCGGGTTCCCACGAAAAGGGATTTCCTGTAATGTTCAGAGAACATCGTGGGAACCAAGGGAAAGAAGGTAGGAGTTGGTGTTTTCTTAAATTTCTGGAGGTTGTATGCCTCGGGGAACACCTCCCTAGGCAATGAGTTCCAAAGCCTCGCTGTTCGTTGGATGAACGAGTCTTTGGAAAGTGATGTTCTGCAGGTCTCCAAAGTGACCACGAAGGGGTGTGATGACTGTACTTGACGGGTTAGTCTCGAAGAGACTGCCAAAGCAGGAATGATTGTTGATATTTCAGAAGAGCATCGCCCATGAAAATATCTATAAAATAGAGACAAATCGCCAACTTTTCTACGGTGTTCCAGACAAGTGAGCGAGTTTGTAAGCGAGGCATCACCGACGAGACGAATTGCCCTTTTTTGGACAGAATCCAATAGCCTCAGGATATGTTTAGGTGCCGCGCTCCAAATATGGAAACAGTATTCCAGGACAGGTCGGATCTGTGCCTTATAGATCATAAGCAGCTGAGTGGGGGTGAAATAGCTATTGGCACGAAACAAAAAACCAAGTTTTTGGGATGCAATTTTGGCAATGGACCTCACGTGATTTTCCCAGGAAAGGTTATTGCTGATAGTAATACCAAGCATCGATATGGATGACTTCAGTGGTATGGTTACTCCTGACAAAGTTATGTTAGGCACAGTGAGATCGGCTTTTCTAGAGAAAAGACATGCTTGTGTTTTGTTTGCATTGAATTCTACCAAGTTATTAGATCCCCACTCGAGAATTGTTCCTCGTTCATTTCTGGTTTCACGGGCTGATATAGGGGCCCTGGAAGAGAAAGCGGTATGGAGGGTACTATCATCGGCAAAGCTGGACATGAAGTTGCTTTCAACAGGTCGTTGATGTGAAGTAGAAATAGTGTTGGTGCGAGAATAGATCCTTGCGGAACACCAGCATTTATGGGTAGAGTGTCAGATGAAACTCCATCGACCACTACATGGAGAGACCTGTTTGAGAGAAAACTAGCAAGCAGAGAACACTTTGAAACTATATTGGTCTTTGCCTTCAATAATTAAATTAGGATTATGATCTGCCCACCATCTACAATTTTGAGAACTGACGACACCATTTGCTCCGTCAGAAAATAGCACATTTTTGGGGAAATCACGATTGTCTTCCAACATTCCCTGGAACCATGCACAAAAATCAAATCGAGCGCTATAATCCCTGTCTCGGAGTACTTGCACAAATTTTGGTATGTATGGGTGAAAGTGATTTTAATTCGTCTAACAGAGGTATGAGATATTTCTGCCTTTTCTGCCATGATTTTCGTCGAAACTCTTGGTGTTCCAGTGACCGTCAGTGAAACATTGTTTACATTAATTTCTTTATTTACAACCGGCTTAACGTGAACAGTTTTATATTTGTTTTCAAGCGAACCAGTTTCCTTGAATTTTTGCAATATCTTTGCCACCGTAGTAAAATGCAAATTTTGGTCGGATGCCTTTCATTGAAAATTTCGGCTACTTATCTTGTGCTATGATAATTTTTGCCATATAGCATATTCTATTTTGTCTTGAACAGTCAGTTTTGGAGCCATTTCTATTGATAGATTGAAAAACTCCTACAAAATTGTCAACAAGTTATTGTGACATTTGTTATTATTACAACAGAAGTAGATCTTTTTTCAAAGCCGCCTTATAAAATTCAAAAATATAGAAGTTTAAATTTACTAACCAATATTAAATTTAGCAAGGATAAATAAAGTATTATTAAGTTTTAATTATAAATATTATTTGATTCAAATTTTATTTACGGGTTGAGGATTTTGAATAAGCTCATCTGCATCAATATACAGGGCATGACTACACCTAGTGACAAGACTAAATCGTGTTTTCATAATTATTCTCCCGCAAAATGTCTATTCCACAAATATTTGATTAGTTTTGACCCAAACTTATGTGATCCAGGTTGATAAAGTTGTTTCCAGATAAACAAGAATGTATAATGTTTCTTAGTGAGGGTAAAGGAATAAAATGGTAATTTTTTTTTCAATATGGTTCAGAATTGATACATGGGGTCCTCGTTGGATTCCAAACACATTTTCTCAAAGAAAAATTTCAATATCTTGTCAATTTTACCCATTTTTCGGCATCACAGACACCTTTTTTTAAAATTCCCGCCAAATCTGAGGTCACGTGATATAATTCGCAACGGATTTTTCAGTTGTCATACATGCAGAAACGAACCGTCATTAGAGTTTTTTAGAAATTTCAATACCAATTTTTTTCCCATATGTAGCCAACTTTACGACGGGCACTATATATATATATATACATATGAATATATTGTTATGTTATGAAGGACCAGTGATATATTTTAAAAGGAAAAAAGTAATAATTTCATAAAAAACCAACAAAAATAATAATTACTCAATAGTAAGTAGTTCATGAGATATTGTTTCCACATATTTTTGAGATTCTATTTCCTTTATGAACCCTCTGTATAATATTGATAGGTAAAAATATGCAAATACTATAATGCAATCATTTTCATACATTATCAAAATGATTAAAACCTATATTTGTTCAAAATGCAACAAAAAAGTCTAGATTTACAAAATCATTCTGAATTAAATGTGATCAACAAAATTATAAGCTTGAAACATACAGTATATGAAAGTGTATCTAACTAAAAATAGCCAATGGGAGAACAACAAACTTCTTGATGACAGTAGCCAATCAGGGAACAGTATGGTCAGATGTAAAATTTGAAATTGTGGAGAAATAAGAATTGTGAAATGTCAAAGACAATTATCATTAAAGATTGTATTGAGTATATGAGAAATGTAGAATATAAAAGTTCATACATTTTTTCAAATAACCCCAAATGAGTGATAATGTGACAAGAAAGTGCGCGAGTTTGAAGATTCAAATGAAATGGACAAAACAGAAATGGTATCCAGGGGAAGAAATAACAAAGCTGGAGGAGATTGAATAAATTTTAGAAAACGACGCCACGTACAAATTTTAGGAGCAAATTTCTCAAGATTTCCACGAATACAAGGTAGTTTGTCTATAATAAACTAACCAATTCAACTTTAAGAGAATTTCGACACAAATAAATAGGAGAAAACAAGATTACATTTTATGTACTCCACATAAAACTGTTTCCAAGCTGATTTCTGGGATTTGTATGGTTCTTTTTGTAATGGAGAGTTCCTGAGAGCAGTAGATTGAAGAAGGATTTCAATTTCTTGGTGTGTATTGTAACAGCTCCAGGTATAAACTTTTTATAGTGCACATCACAAACTGAATCACTTTACAACGTAACTCTTATCGTATTTGAAGACCTCTATTTTATTTTGGGTATTGAACTATAAAATAATTCTTTCAACCTCAATGAAAAAGTGAAGTTATGTATACTGTATACATCACTGATTCTCATTATTGACTATGAAAATTTATCAATTGATCATAGTATAAGTTATCTATCGTAGGCCAGGTTAATATAAGTTTTCCCGAAAAAAAGGAATAATTGTTTTTCGATACTTTCTGGTTTATTTTCCACAATGATCCGCATATCTTACTCATTAACTCTGAACTAAAATAGTTTGGGTTGAACATCAAGACAGGTCAGTGGCTCTATTGCCAGGACCGGCTATCTGAGACGAAAGGCGTACCAACTGAGCTTAGTCGTGGTAAGAGAGAGTAATAACAATTGGCAGCAACGTGATGAGAAAACAGTGACGTTAGCTAGCAATTATTATTTCATAACAATATATCATACAGAGCTAAAATAATTATCTATCAATATTTCATAACAAAAAACTACTATCATATCACAATTCTTCTTACAATCATTATTAAATTAACCACATTTTTTTCTACGAATCATTATTACATAACAATATATATATATATATATATATATATATATATATACATATATTTTTTTAATGGACATAGCCCTCAGAGAGTAGTGTTAACCGTAGACACGTGTTTCGGGCTCTCGGCCCTCATCAGTACGGTGGAGAAGTGCAAAGATGAACAACACTTGGTAGAAAACGACAAATCAACGGAGTCAACAAACAGACGCCAACCGCTCATTTGTGGTTTCGGTCAGCAGACCCTGAATTCCAGGGAAACAACCAACGTCACCACGGAGGCAGCTATAGCTACCTGCGTGACATCCGAGTCCAGGAATATAAATATGAAAGAGAGTAATAGTGAGGGGACTGTTAAAAACAAAGTAGAAGGAATTTAATGGACATAGCCCTCAGAGAGTAGTGTTAACCGTAGACACGTGTTTCGGGCTCTCGGCCCTCATCAGTACGGTGGAGAAGTGCAAAGATGAACAACACTTGGTAGAAAACGACAAATCAACGGAGTCAACAAACAGACGCCAACCGATCATTTGTGGTTTCGGTCAGCAGACCCTGAATTCCAGGGAAACAACCAACGTCATCACGGAGGCAGCTATAGCTACCTGCGTGACATCCGAGTCCAGGAATATAAATATGAAAGAGAGTAATAGTGAGGGGACTGTTAAAAACAAAGTAGAAGGAATTTAATGGACATAGCCCTCAGAGAGTAGTGTTAACCGTAGACACGTGTTTCGGGCTCTCGGCCCTCATCAGTACGGTGGAGAAGTGCAAAGATGAACAACACTTGGTAGAAAACGACAAATCAACGGAGTCAACAAACAGACGCCAACCGCTCATTTGTGGTTTCGGTCAGCAGACCCTGAATTCCAGGGAAACAACCAACGTCACCACGGAGGCAGCTATAGCTACCTGCGTGACATCCGAGTCCAGGAATATAAATATGAAAGAGAGTAATAGTGAGGGACTGTTAAAACAAAGTAGAAGGAATTTAATGGACATAGCCCTCAGAGAGTAGTGTTAACCGTAGACACGTGTTTCGGGCTCTCGGCCCTCATCAGTATGGTGGAGAAGTGCAAAGATGAACAACACTTGGTAGAAAACGACAAATCAACGGAGTCAACAAACAGACGTCAACCGCTCATTTGTGGTTTCGGTCAGCAGACCCTGAATTCCAGGAAACAACCAACGTCACCACGGAGGCAGCTATAGCTACCTGCGTGACATCCGAGTCCAGGAATATAAATATGAAGAGAGTAATAGTGAGGGACTGTTAAAACAAAGTAGAAGGAATTTAATGGACATAGCCCTCAGAGGTAGTGTTAACCGTAGACACGTGTTTCGGCTCTCGGCCTCATCAGTACGGTGGAGAAGTGAAAGATGAACAACACTGGTAGAAAACGACAAATCAACGGAGTCAACAAACAGAGCCAACCGCTCATTTGTGGTTTCGGTCAGCAGACCCGAATTCAGGAAACAACCAACGTCACCACGGAGGCAGCTATAGCTACCTGCGTGATATCGAGTCAGGAATATAAATATGAAAGAGTAATAGTGAGGGGACTGTTAAAAACAAAGTAGAAGGAATTTAATCGACATAGCCCTCAGAGTAGTGTTTACCGTAGACACGTGTTTCGGGCTCTCGGCCTCATCAGTACGGTGGAAGTGCAAGATGAACACACCTGGAGAAAACGACAAATCAACGTAGTCAACAACGTTTTCTACCAAGTGTTGTTCATCTTTGCACTTCCACCTACTGATGAGGGGAAGCCGAAACACGTGTCTACGGTTAACCTACTCTGAGGCTATGTCCATAAATTCCTTCTACTTTGTTTTAACAGTCCCCTCTACCTCATTTACACTCGTTCATCTAATATTCCTGACTTGATTGTTCACCAGATGCTATAGACCATAGCGTTGGACTTGTATTCCTGGATTCTCAGTTTTTCATCTTGACCACCAATGCTGAGCACCCGAACACGAGTCTACGGTTAACACTCTCGAGCATATCCTTCTACTGTACAGACCCTCACATTACTACTACTTCATATATAACATATATATATATATATATATATATATATATATATATATATATATATATATATATATATATTTATAGTACATAAAATGCGACTAAATGTATAGTTGCATTATTTGAGGAACACTCATTGCACGGAGCTCCATTCGTACTTTTTTATTTTCAGCATCAAGACGCAGGGTCATTAACGTTCCGAGATCAGAAAAATAAAATCAAAAGGCGAGGAAATAAAATCACTGAAAGTAGGCAGACTAATAGAGTCATCAAAGTAAAAATGTTAGACTTGTTCGAGGGTGTCACCGTTTCCTTTTCCGAAGATACGTCGATAAGGTGAATAGTTTGGAACATTTGCCCTAATCGCTGTCGGTACGAGGTGCGTAAATCACGGCAGGTACGACTCCGATAACGACTTACACTGTACAAATCCCGATCCACTTACGACTCATCGATAGTCCGGTCAACGGAGATAATCGTTTGAATACGACATTGGAATTTAATCGATCATATAGCAAATTATAAATAACGTCTTTCGACACCAAACCACATTATTTTCTTTGCATCCACAGGTCATTTCTTGTATTTTTTCCTGAGAATTTTTTTCTATTACTCTGTATGGTTCATATTATACAGTGTTCTCCTTCAATGTTCCGCCCCCCCCCCCTTTTATTTTTCTAACGGGTCAACTCAAAAAATTGAAACATGGGATAATCAAATTGATGCATGAATACTATATTTTGGAGTAAAATTGACAGATGAAAATTTCAAGATGGCGACTGGGCGCCATCTGGAAAAAAAAATTGAAAGGGGGTCTTGTGACACTTCCTTTTGAAGCTCCTGACGAATACTTCACAACCCTAGAATATGAAGTCAATATCTTCACCTACTACAAAATGGCGGAACATTTAATAATTGCCTGAATACATCGACGTTTAACTTCTCAATTTGAGGAAAGAAGCTGAGTTCAGTTCAGAAGGTGCTCGAAATGGTTGCCTGGAACTGCTTGACATAAGAACAGCCTATCCAATATTTCACGCCGAACATTTTCGAACACAGTAACGTCGATATTTCTACAAATATCTATTATTCTCTGCCGTATATCCAATATTGAAGAAGGTTCAGTTTCGTTCACCTTTTGCTTCAAATAGCCCCATGAAAAAAGTCTACAGGTGTCAAATCTGGCGAGCGTGCTGGTCATTCCGTAGGACCTCGACGGCCAATCCAACGACCAGGGAAAGTATTATCCAAATAGTTTCTTACTTGTCCGTAGTAATGTGGTGGTGCTCCATCTTGTTGGAATACAATATCCATATCGAATTCATTAGGATTGCTTCGACGATTTCGGTGATTAGAGGGTCAACAGTATTTTCCAGCATATTCAAATACAGTTCTCCTGTTAAATTTTGTTCAATGAATAGAGGTCCTACAATATGGTTTCCCAATATTCCTGCCCAGACGTTAATTTTTTCTGGATATTGAGTATGAGTTTCCCGGAAAATGTGAGGGTTGGTGTCACTCCAATAACGGCAATTTTGTCTGTGAACCTTGCCGTTGAGATAAATTGTAGATTCGTCACTGAAACAAATATTGTGGAGATAGGTAGGATGCCTTGCAATGGTTGCCGTCATAATTTCGCAGAATTCTGTTCTTCGATCAGGGTCATCTTCAGTTAACTGGCGTACCATTTTGATTTTGTATGGATGATACTTATTCCTCTTCAAAAGTCTCTACACAGTAGAAGGACACACCTCACAAACATTCGCGACGGAGGAAGTAGACTGTTGAGGATTTACTATCATCTAACCAATTATTTGAACTTTCTGTTCTTCCGGAATGGACGGATGACCTGGGGGCTTTTTGTTCTGTACAGTACCGGTAGTTGTAAATTTGGTAACAAGTTCCCTTGAATATTTTCTACAGATAGGACGATTCGGGAAACGATCATTAAAAATTATTTCGGTTTCGTGAAAGTTACGCGTCGCACCGTGAATAAAAATCGCTTCGATTTTTTCTTCCAATGGACGAGAATCGACCATTTCAGAGATAGTTCACGTGGTACCCATTTACTAGTAAAACCGAAAACTAAATGAGAATATTTTTACTGAATAATGATGTTCGTAGTCGTACTGACATTGCTTGTCATTTTTCGTTCAAACCAAAAATAACCTATCAAACCTTATCGGGTTGTTGGGATTCCCATATGGCAGAGAAAAACAAATATTTCTAGATATAACGATATTAATGTGTTTGTATGCAGGTAATTATTAAATGTTCCGCCATTTTGTAATAGGTGAAGATATTGACTTCATATTCTAGGGTTGTGAAGTATTCGTCAGGAGCTTCAAAAGGATGTGTCACAAGATCCCCCTTTCAATTTTTTTCCCGAGATGGCATTCAGTCGCCATTTTGGAAGTTTCATCTGTCAATTTTACTCCAAAATATAGTATTCATGCATCAATTTCATTATCCCAAGTTTCAATTTTTTGAGTTGACCCGTTCAAAAAATAAACGGGAGGGGGGGGAATTAAAGAAAAGTACTGTATACAGTGTGGTCCATAGGTATGGATTAAATTCTTTTTTAGCGTTTCTAGGTAGTTGTTCAAAAAAATCTGAAACAAGTCAATTTCTACTGTCAATTTGACAATTTACAGTATAAAAATATTACCCACTTCTTGCACCCCCTCTGAATTATGATCATCACCTCAAAAATTTCAAATGAAAATATTATTGTGGTTCAGAATAAGTGCCAAGGAAGTAAAACAAAACGTTTTTTTACCCGAAACTCCATTTTTTCAAATGTTACCATAATGGTACTCGACGTCATTCGAAAGTACCATCGAGAGGTATCCAAACATATTAACTATTTTTGTATATAACCAATACGAACACTATAATATAGTTGAGAAAAGTTTATGTATCTTCTCGGTTCAATAACAATAATTTATCAAGGTGGCTATGGAACACAAATCACATTTTGACGTTTCGTTAATCTGAATACATTGATCGATTGATCGATAGAGCTCTTAAAGATCGAAGGCTCAAAGCCTAGATTCAAATGGCAATGTAATCAAATGAACAACAATTAGGTACTCTCTCACAATTTAATTAATAACGAAAAAAATACAAAAAAATCTCATAATAGCAGATAGAAATGTCCACCATCAACATCCAAACATTTTCGAGCTGGTTTCGCGGTATTTCAAATAGCATTGTTCAATTGTTGAGGCTTTATACTTTGAATGGCTTGTCTAACTCGTAATTCTAGGTCATCGCGGGTCGTTGGGTATGTTTTGTAAACGATGTTTTTCAAGTGACCCCAAATGAAAAAATCTAAAGGGGTTAAGTCAGGTGATCTTGCAGGCCACCTAACAGAACCATGTGTTCCGATCCACATTTCCCCAAATCAGTCACTATCCTACTATTGTGCAGAGGTGCAATATCCTACTGAAAAAACAGTCGATTTTCCAGATTCAGCAAATCTTCTAAATAATCTCCAATTTCATTTCTGAGGAAACTTAGGTATCTACCATCATTCAAAGGTCCATCAAATTATATGGGACCAATTATTCGATCTCCAAATAATAATAATAATAATAATATTTATTTGCATCAGTAATACCTACAATAGTTAATAATCCTAATAATAATTTGACAAAATATTGAGTAATAGTACTCTGACACAAACAAATAAACAGAAAGAACACAAAGCTTTCGCTGTCCGTGTCATATCCCATTCATTCATTCATGCGACACTAAAACATAACAAAGTATTATAATTTTTGATAAGACACATATAATGAATGCACACATACATATACATAGATACGTTCCACACATACATACATATATATTTACATAGATATACATGTAATACAATATTGAAACAGGAAAAAAAATTGCCCAAACGAAGAGAACTGATGGACATATAATTATTTTGGCATATTGAACAGTAATAGAGGACTGATAATATAGAGCATGAGGAGTATGCTGGATTAATGGTAATTTTTTTTTTTTTTTAGTTAAAGAAGTTATGTATAAGTTGTCTTTGATTACTTAGTAGGAATGACTCAACCTTATTTCTATAATATACTTCAGAATTGGGGATGTTGAAAAGGGACCTTTCTGAAATAATATTTATGAATCGTGGTCCTAAAAATGATAGACATTTGGTACCCACTGTTTTATTCGCTAGTGGAATTCTCAACTTATTTGAATATATTGCTCTTGTTGGGTAATTATGTGAAAGAAAGTCAATATGTTTTCTATTCTTGTATAAAAAGCACACTGCTTTTAGAAAGGAGATCTGATACTCCTAGCCATACATTAAGTCCAAAACGTTCTTGGAAATTCCCCCTAAATGAATGCTGATTCTCTTGTCCAAATCGAGTATTTTGTTTGTTAAATGAACCACAATTGGTGAATTTTGACTCATCGGAAAATACAATTGTTTTCAGAAACTCATTATTTGGCTGTACATTATTGCGTAGTACCCACCTGCAATATTCCATCCTTCTTATACTATCGTCTTCGTACAAATGTTGATGTATTTGATATTCATAAGATCTATACTTATGTTTTTCCAAAATTCTTCTAACACTTTCACGACTGGTATCCAACTCCGAAGAGATGCTGTCTCATCGATTTCCACTCTCATGAGTACATTTATCGGAAACAATATTATGTTAATTACCAACATTATTATCGGGCTCTATTCTGAACTGCTCTTCAAGATGCCAAGTACAGCTGTTGAGCAACAACTGCATTTTGCTGACATTCTCCATAATTTAACGGCATATCTACTTTTTCGTTTCTGTTATAAACTGGTCGCATTCTTAGCTCATTTCTATAATCAATGCGATCACTTCAATAATGTATTCAGTGTCTAACTGACAATTACAGATTATCGAAACGTCAAAATGTGATTCGTGTTCCATAGCCACCTTGATAAATTATTGTAACTGAACCGAGAAGATACTTGAACTTTTTTCAACTACATTATTGTGTTCGTATTGGTTATACACAAAAAGAGTTAATATGGATGGATACCACATACTGTATTTCCAATATGATATAGGTATCACAACTGACTTTACTAATATTCGAAAGACGTTATTGTGGCTGCTTGCTTCGTTCTTTCAACCGGTAGGATAAGTGGGGTGATATAGGTAGTCGGACAGTGGCTATATTCCCGTCCATTCCAAACGAAAATAGCCCTTCTCCATTAAGATCACAAGTGTCAATATCTATTCAAGAACCCACCAGAGTAGATAACTTCAACTGCGTAAATCTCTGTCACTTATATCGACACTGGACCGCATTTATCCGTGGTAAAACTCAGATTCGATGGCCAGCATAATTATAAATTAGCTAAGAACTTGCCACTAATTTGCTGTCAAAATAACAGCTCCATCGACGCGCAGTTTCTCGACGTAATTAATTTGAAAGTGTTTTTAGTATCGATACATATTTATTTCAATGACCACAAATTTGATGGGTTATCTCCTTCGAATATTCCCAATTATCTCTGGTCATTGATAAGGCGACCTGTTTTTTCTGCTCTGGAATGGGCTGACGATGTACAGATCTGAATAATTTTACAATTTGTTGAGATATTTGAAAGATATAAAGTATTAGGTTGGGTGTCGATGTTTTATTTATTTCCATCCTTCAACAGCCGGAGTCTAATATGGAAACATTCAGTATACCTACATACAGACAAATTATACATATTCAATCTAAAGTACAGGAAAGAAAACAACTTAGGTAGGTATTCAATAAAGAGTAAATAATAAGAATAAATGCAATATTGGGTATGTTCGGAAAACCTTTACGATTAGAGAATTACTCTTCTGGTATCAGTTAAATTATCGAAACACTGAACTGTCAAGTTTTTATGAAGGGGAGAGCAAATAAGGACATTTGAGGGAAGGGCGGGTGAAATTAATTATCATTACGTACAGATAGCCTCAGCAAGGTCAAGTACAAGGGCGTAAGATAACATTTAAACACATAAATATTCATATATATATATATATATATATATATATATATATATATATATATATATATATATATATATATATATATATATATATATATATATATATATATATATATATATATATGTATATATATATATATGAAAAGAGAGTAGAGGGACTGTTAAAAACAAAGTTGAAGGAATTTAATGGACATAGCCCTCAGAGAGAAGATATATATATATATATAGATATATACTGGGTGTAATCTAACCTCTTGCACACCCGTGAATGACGAGTGTATAATGCCATTTAACAACGAATTACAGTGGTTTAAAATAACTGAAAACATGTTGAAAAGGGAAACATTCTCAATTTAATATTGATAGAAAGATTTTTCTGTGAATTGAAAAATCCATGATTAAAATGAAGTTATTTTTTGTGAATGTCTAACAGAAAACAACTACTTCCCCGGCTAAAGCCACGCTGGACATTGAACTACATCTGATAGATATTCTGAAAAGGCCCTAACTCAAAAGAAAAAATCTGAAATTGAAAATTTTCATTTTCATTCAGATAGTTATTTGATTTTCTATTCCAGTCTTAATTGAGAACTCATAAAGATGAATGAGGCAAAGAAGAATGTTTTCCAAAAGAGAGTACTCACCAGAAATCATTCATAACATTGACGCAGGAGAGACATCGCATTCACTAGGTCTTCAATACATTTTTGTCGACGAAAATCTATTTCACGCTTCCACGATCATCAGGAAGACCGGAAGAAATGGGAAACACATTTTCAAGAAGCAATCTCACGTTGCAAAGATGGAAAAAGTTAGAATCATTTCTTTTGGAGGGTCACTTTGAAATTAGTGTTTTCTGACATTAAAACCTGTCATGGGGTATGATAGATTGATTTGTTGAAAATATAAACAGGATGTTCATAAAATCAGATGTGGAATCATCTGCGACTGAAAGATAAACCTTAGTCACTATCTTCCATCGTCAAGATAACCTCTTGTGGGGTATTCATGTTGAAAAGGGAAACATTCTCAATTTAATATTGATAGAAAGATTTTTCTGTGAATTGAAAAATCCATGATTAAAATGAAGTTATTTTTGGTGAATGTCTAACAGAAAACAACTACTTCCCAGGTTTTAATGTCAGAAAACACTAATTTCAAAGTGACCCTCCAAAAGAAATGATTCTAACTTTTTCCATCTTTGCAACGTGAGATTGCTTCTTGAAAATGTGTTTCCCATTTCTTCCGGTCTTCCTGATGATCGTGGAAGCGTGAAATAGATTTTCGTCGACAAAAATGTATTGAAGACCTAGTGAATGCGATGTCTCTCCTGCGTCAATGTTATGAATGATTTCTGTGAGTACTCTCTTTGGAAAACATTCTTCTTGCCTCATTCATCTTTATGAGTTCTCAATTAAGACTGGAATAGAAAATCAAATAACTATCTGAATGAAAATGAAAATTTTCAATTTCAGATTTTTTCTTTGAGTTAGGCCTTTCAGAATATCTATCAGATGTAGTTCAATGTCCAGCGTGGCTTTAGCGAAAGTAGTTGTTTTCTGTTAGACATTCACAAAAATAACTTCATTTTAATCATGGATTTTTCAATTCACAGAAAATCTTTCTATCAATATTAAATTGAGAATGTTTCCTTTTCAACATGAATACCCACAAGAGGTTATCTTGACGATGGAAGATAGTGACTAAGGTTTATCTTTCAGTCGCAGATGATTCCACATCTGATTTTATGAACATCCTGTTTATATTTTCAACAAATCAATCTATCATACCCCATGACAGGTTTTAATGTCAGAAAACACTAATTTCAAAGTGACCCTCCAAAAGAAATGATTCTAACTTTTTCCATCTTTGCAACGTGAGATTGCTTCTTGAAAATGTGTTTCCCATTTCTTCCGGTCTTCCTGATGATCGTGGAAGCGTGAAATAGATTTTCGTCGACAAAAATGTATTGAAGACCTAGTGAATGCGATGTCTCTCCTGCGTCAATGTTATGAATGATTTCTGGTGAGTACTCTCTTTTGGAAAACATTCTTCTTTGCCTCATTCATCTTTATGAGTTCTCAATTAAGACTGGAATAGAAAATCAAATAACTATCTGAATGAAAATGAAAATTTTCAATTTCAGATTTTTTCTTTTGAGTTAGGGCCTCTTCAGAATATCTATCAGATGTAGTTCAATGTCCAGCGTGGCTTTAGCCGGGGAAGTAGTTGTTTTCTGTTAGACATTCACAAAAAATAACTTCATTTTAATATGGATTTTTCAATTCAAAAAATTTCCCTTTTCAACATGAATACCCCACAAGAGGTTATCTTGACGATGGAAGATAGTGACTAAGGTTTATCTTTCAGTCGCAGATGATTCCACATCTGATTTTATGAACATCCTGTTTATATTTTCAACAAATCAACTGAAAACATGTTTTGTTCTTTGTAAAATTCGACAGAATTTTGGGTAGCGCCTCCCGCCTAATTTCAGGTGACTTGCTTAGAGGACAACTTCGGCAATAGCCGATGCAATAAACATTCAACTCGACAATTGAATAAGGTAGAATGTTGAACTGATTGCGTGATCAATGTACACATTACAGGCTGCCTGAGATATACAGAGTGGCCACTTTTGTAATGGGATTGTATTGGTAACTTTCAAACCATAAGAGTTAGAAGGTCGGTCAAATGGAGAAAAAGTTGTATTCATAGAAGCATTGTCAATCAGTTCAAACAAATCGAGATTATCAGGGCCGGTTATTGAGATATCATAAGAAAAGTAAATTCTGTCATTTTGATTTTTCTTTTTTTCCCACTTTATTTCGAATATTATCAGGAAATGACACTGGAGTTTTTTATTCGACAGTGAATTATCCTCAATTTGACATAATCAGATTCTGTATCCAACGTTTCGTACGCTCTGGGCCACCCTCAACCTCGTTTTTTTCAATACGGACCTACATATTTTATGACACTTTTCGAAATAACTTTTAACACTGAATTCAACGATATATCATACAATGTCATTCAAAGTTGATTTTCAGGTGATTTTGACCCTTATCCAAATTTCTTTGGGTCGGATCTGTATTACATTTAGTTACCTGTAGTTTAATTAACAACATGCAATACATTACGATAAGAAAATCAACTTACTCATCTAAAACTGAATGGATACAAATTTCAAGAGGTAAAAAACCTAATTCATAATAATTAAACGAAACTATCATTTAATGAAAGAATAATCAAATGATTATTAGAAAGTAAATGATGAACATCAATGAAGTAAGTTTTTGAAATGTCCACCATTTTGGAAAATGCACTTTGCGGTTCTGGAACCCATACTTCTTATACATTTGCTTATTTCGTCTCCTTGAATACCTTCCAATACATTCTCAATCTTCTCGCGAAGAATCTCTATTGTCGGGTTCGTAGTATCATAAATTTTATTTTTGAGATATCCCCACGAATAAAAATCCAGCGGATTCAAATCCGGAGATCTGGCAGGCCATGCTACTGGACCTCTTGTTCCAATCCATGAATCGGGAAAAGTTCGATTTAGATAGTCTGTGACTATTCTTGAGTTGTGTGGACCACATCCGTCTTGTTGGAACCATGGACTATTACGCCCATACCGTATAGAAAGATCATCCAACATTTCTTCTATAATTTCTACATATTTTGCTCCGGTTAGGTTTTTATTATTTATTATTTAACAAGCCGCACCATATGTTCAAAGAAAAATGATATTGATGTCTAACTTCATGAATTAAGTGAGGATTTTCTGTGGCATAAAAATGTTTGTTCCTTCGATTGAACATGCCAGAATTTGTGAATGTCGTTTCGTCTCCCCAAATGATATTGTGCGCAAAATTGTTGTTATTCCGCACCTTCCGTTGAAACCAATTACAGAATTGCAACCTTCTCTCAGGATCATTGCGATATAGTTTTTGCACGGCTTGGTATTTATAGTCATGGTATCCGTGTCTCTTGAGTATTTTATTAATAGCACTTTTTGATAAATTGCATTAACTGGCCATAGTTCTCGATCCTATTCCTGGATTCATTCGAATTTGGGCCAGAACATTGATGTCATTGATAGGCTCGTTTCGTCGTACATAAGGACCTCTAGGTTTGATGAATGAATTATGTGCAAGTAACGTTGTAGATGAACGTCGAAACATTTTAATATTTGGTGTTGTTCTTTCAGGATATAATTCACCATACCTTTGTTGTGCTTTGAACGAATTTCTATCTAGTTTTATCTACATTTCGTACATATCTCTCTTCTCTTCATTTGTGTATTTTACCATATCGAATGAGTTAAATTTAAATTACTCAGAAAAGTAATTAATGACAAGTTCTTTTGACACAATAATAAACGAAGTGACAAATAATATGACATTTCTTGTTATGTTCTTTTTTATCCACGGCCTACTACTTGAAAATAATACATTCAATAAACCTAGAGTTGTGTGTATGTAAGAAAAAACAAGTCTATCAACGATATCAATGTTCTGACCGAAATTCAATTGAACCCAGAAAAAAAATCGAGAACTGTGGCCAGTGAATGCAATTTATCAGAAACTGCTGTTAATAAAATAGTCAAGAGACGCGAATACAATGATTTTGAATTTGAATACCAAGCCTTGCAAAAATTATATCGTAATGATCTCAAAATGAAGTTCGATTCTGTAATTTGTTTCAACGGAACAAATGACAAATCCAACAATAATGATTCCTCGCGAGAAGATTGAGAATGTATTGGAAGGTATTCAAGGAGACGAAATAAGCAAATGTATAAGAAGTATGGGTTCCAGAACCGCAAAGTGCATTTTACAAAATGGTGGATATTTCGAACACTTACTTCATTAATGTTCATCATTTACTTTCGAATAATCATTTGATTTTTCTTTCATTAAATGATAGTTTCGTTTAATTATTATGAATTAGGTTTTTCACCTCTTGAAATTTGTAAATAATTATTACTTGTTTCTTGCTTTGATTCTGTTACGTTCCATTCAGTTGAAGATGAGTAAGTTGATTTTCTTATCGAAATGTATTGCATGTTGTTAATTAAACTAAAGGTACCTAAATGTAATACAGATCCGACCCAAAGAAATTTGGATAAGGGTCAAAGTCACCTGAAAATCAACTTTGAGATATATCGTTGAATTCAGCGTTAAAAGTTATTTCGAAAAGTGTCATAAAATATGCAGGTCCGTATTGAAAAAAATGAGGTTGAAGGTGGCCCAGAGCGTACGAAACGTTAGATACAGAATCTGATTATGTCAAATTGAGTATAATTTACTGTCGAATAAAAAACTCCCGTGACATTTTTTGATAATATTCAAATAAAGTGGGAAAAAAAGAAAAATCAAAATGATAGAATTTACTTTTCTTATGATATCTCAATAACCGGCCCTGATAATCTCGATTTGTTTGAACTGCTCGACAATGCTTCAATGAATGCAACTTTTTCTCCATTTGACCGACCTTCTAACTCTTATGGTTTAAAAGTTACCAATACAATCCCATTAAAAAAGTGGCCACTCTGTATATTCAATTTCAAAGAGAAGAAAACAACTAACCTTGTTATATCCAAAGTGGTGATGGAGTCAGAACTAGTTGAAAGTCTGCTTTGAGGCACTTATCATAATTATCACTTGTAAGAAACAAACAACACAAACAGTGGGAAACATTCACAATTGAATATTGTTTAAAAAAATGATATAACGCAATTGAAGTGATTCAGACATTCAGAACCAGAACACGTAAACTGAACACTGTTGCCAAGCAATATTCTTGCATGCACGGTTTACAAAGCTGTCTACGAACGAAAGTTTGTTAGATTCTGCTAGTGTTTTCTAATTGGCTGGTGAATGAGAAATCCTGATCAGCAACCAATCAGAAAACTGTACGCGATGTGCAGGAGAATTAATTTGAACATCTTCGTCTTTTGCTGGATCTTGAAACTAAACACCGAGGTGTCCCGTGCGTATTTTGAAGAGTAGAAGACAAGATGAATCACTCGTCGCATTTATGAATGAAGTAGTAAATTTGAATTCTGGTTGGATTCTGGAGTCGCCAATCACTGTGCGGGCGTTTTCGTACTGGATATATTGATACAATTTACATTATTTCTTGATAGGATGGCAAATTTTTTAAAAGACAATGACAATAATGTTCAAATTAATTCTTGTGCAAATCTCGTATTATTTTCTGATTACTTGTTACTTAAGATCCCAAGATCTTTCATTCACCAGCTAATCAGAAAACACCAGTAGAATCTAGCGAACTTTAGTTCGTAGACAGCTTTGTACACCATGCATGCAAGAATCTTGCTTGGCAACAGTGGTCAGTTCACGTGTTCTGGTTCTGAATGTCTGAATCACTACTACAATGGTCGTGATATTATTTTTCAAAATAATATTCAATTGTGAATGTTTCCCACTGCTTGTGTTGTTTGTTTTTTACAAGTGACTGTGATAATAATGATGATGGCCCCAAAACAGAGTATGAACTAGTTCTGACTATATCACATTTTGGATATAACAAGGTTAGTTGTTTTCTTCACTTTGAAATTGAATATATATCTCAGGCAGCCTGCAATGTGCACATTTACCACACAACCAGTTGAATATTCTACCTTATTCAAATGACGAGTAAATGTTTATTCCATTCGGCAATTGCCAAAGTTTTCCTCTGAGTAGGCGAGTGGCGCTACCCAAAATTTTGTTGAATTTTACAAAAAACATGTTTTCAATTTTTGTTTTCAGATTTTTAACCACTGTAATTCGTTAATGGCATTATACACTCGTCATTCACGGGTGTGAAGAGGATAGATTACACCCTGTATATATCATGTAGTGGAATGCGTAAATGTTACCTCCTCTTGTTGACATGTTACAGATGTGTAGGAGAAGTTTGCAAATTTGTATAAGCAAAATGTTGTGTATATATCTTCTGAGGTTTCTTATAATACAACAAGCTGATAAAAATGTATTCAATATAACTTTCATCTGATCAGTTCATTCGGTTCTTTATATATCATCACCCTCAAAAATGTTGAGGAATTTGTTGAATCAATTCGGGAATTTTGTATATTAATATGAAGTAGGTCTTCTGAACCGTTTGTGAAAGTTATATTGTTTTATTCTTATTGATTAATAAAGAGTTTTTCTCACAACACTGTACAACTCGAGACACCGTTGGAGTCAGAGTACAAATATCTCTCTCCGAAACAACAACTGAAATGTCATCAGCGTAAAGACAAACTGAGCTGATGTCTTGTGGGAACATATGTCGTAGATAAATATCAAAATCAAAATTGGACCGAGTATGGGGCACCTCTAGCCACTTTTCACTTCATTAGAATAGTAAGCCGAAAGAGTTATTTTTAGATGAGATACTGACTATTTGTTCGGTTACTGAGGTAAGATTTCATCAGATCATTGGCTTCTCCTCTGATACCGTAGCACTCTAGTTTTTGAATTATTGTATATCCATTCTTAGTTGAATGAGGATGGGGTGTATCATCCACCCCTGATAAAACGTGATAGGATTTGCGCTTTGATCGAAAATGCCGACAATAGGCGGAGATTTATTCTTTAATTTCGAATATAACTTTGCCTATTTTTGTTTAAAAACAAATTTCAGTAAACTATCTGGAAAAGGAGATTATTAAAGGATTCAGAAGGGATTTTCACTCATAACATTTTTTGGTAGGTCTATTGGGTGATAATAAACAACGGTCCGAAACTTAATCATAATTATATTTTTTTGTAAATAAGCATAAATATTGTAACCGTTTTTTTGATATCATCCTGAGCTTGAAAGGTAATTTCTGTAATTGAGTCCAAGGTGGGCAATATTCTACTGGCCCCATAAACTTTTTAGAATTTTCGATCTTATCGTTTTCTTTCCAGATGATGATCTACGACATATCCTTGGTTTCTCAAGATTCCTTTTGTTGAAGAGGGAAACATTCTCAATTGAATATTGACTCGAAAGATTTTTCTGTAATTGAAAATTCCACGATAAATGAAGTTATTTTTTGTGAACGTCTAACAGAAAACAACTACTTCCCCGGCTAAAGCCACGCTGGACATTGAACTACATCTGATAGATATTCTGAAAAGACCCTAACTGAAAGAAAAAATCTGTAATTGAAAATTTGCATTTTCATTCAGATAGTCATTTGATTTTCTATTCCAGTCTTAATTAAGAACTCATAAAGATGAATGAGACAAAGAAGAATGTTTTCCAAAAGAGAGTACTCACCAGAAATAATTCGTAACATTGACGCAAGAGAGGCATCGCATTCACTAGGTCTTCAATACATTTTTGTCGACGAAAATCTATTTCACGCTTCCACGATCATCAGGAAGACTGGAAGAAACGAGAAACACATTTTCAAGAAGCAATCTCACTTTGCAAAGATGGAAAAAGTTAGAATCATTTCTTTTGGAGAGACACTTTGAAATTAGTGTTTTTTGACATTAAAACCTGTCATGGGGTATGATACATTGATTTGTTGAAAATATGAACAGGATGTTCATAAAATCAGATGTGGAATCATCTGCGACTGAAAGATAAACTTTGGTCACAATCTGTTGCATTCAAATTATCATCATAAAACTCGATATAAAAAATTGACCCATTTTTTATGGCACAAAATATATTAAATTGCCATCTTTCTTGAAAACCTCTTCGGCGAACGACATGGGGATTTTCTGGCGCCCAATAATGACTGTTGTGTCTATTGAAAACTCTATTTTTTGTAAACTTGGCCTCAGCTGTCCATATGATTATTGTCAAGGAAATTTTCATCCTCTTGAGTATTGACAAGTAACCATTCAAAGAATTCCACTCTACGAGGCAAATCAGTCTCTTTCAGATGTTGGACACAGTAGAATTTATAGGGATGCCATTTGTGCTTATTAAGAATGCGAAAAATTGTCAGGTAGGGTATACCTATCTCCCTTTCAGCCTCGTGTAGAGAAGCATTTGGAAATGCATGAAAAAATCCCAAAACTGTTATGCCATTGTCATCATCATCCACTTCAGGCTTTCTACGAATGATTTTTGGACGAAAGGTTGCATTCCACCTACAGTTTTTAGTAGTCGATTTTCACATTATTATTCGGCTTCGTAAGTTGGGGATATCTTTCATGAAATACTCGGCATGTTCTACTTGCAATTCTATTGCACTCACCATAAACTATTGATAAATTCAAGAAATATTCATTACTGTAACCCAATCTTGACATTTTTCTATTATAATTGGTAACACAATCAGTCAAAACCACCAACGAAAGTTTGACGTTTCAAAATTGGATCATTCATTTTTCCAAAGCACACTATTGAAAAATATCAATTTGCAATGTTCGGTAGAGACACTCTATAGCTCAATGCATACAAATTGTAACTTTTTCTAAGGTACATATAAATTTCGAATTGACTGATTTGAGACTGTTGAAAAACTAAATCGAAAAGAAATATTACGTAGGATAAAATAGATGTTAAATTGCAAAAATAAGTGATGAATACAAGGAAACCACGTCATTCTCTGTTTAAAACAGTTTATCTCGAAAACGATTCGAAATCAAAATGGGATTATCTGAACAAAGTCGATCTAAAATTGGATGTAGAGCTCAAAAATGTGGAAATATACAGGCTGTTCTATTTGAAAAAATTGACTTCCACTCATTTTTTCATCTAAACAAAGTATCTGCATTTTAAAGACCCTGTATGAGGCAAATAAAAATATGACTCGAAGTGAAGATCCCCATGGTATCACTCCACTCCATTTCGAATTTGATCATCTTAGTACCAGAGAGTTCAAGATTATCAGCGTTTATAAAAGTACATATTTGGTAAAAAAAAAATCGAATTTATATCTTCCAAACGGTAACAGATTAGGTAAAGAGAAATAGTACATGAAGTTGTTGACAGAGTGATAAGAAATCATAATATGATATTATATACAGGGTGTTCCATTTGAAAAATCAAAGTAGCCGCTACTTTATAGTGGCAGCGGCAACGCCGCATCGTCTGGAATTTTAGACGTGTAGATCATATTAATTTATGCATACTGTGAATTTTTCAGGTTGATCCGTTGTCTGGTTTGCCAGAAACGTCTAATTAACGCTCATCGTGAAAAACCTGTATACACGGACAAACATTCTTGATCACATCTCAATCAAGCTATGAATTTCCCATCGATTAGTACTAAGTGTGCTTTCAGTATTTTTTTGAACAACCACATGTTTCCTATTTTTCTTTTTTGAGAAGGTATGAAGTTGAAAAATCGTGGAACTAAGTATGAGTAGTTTCTCTGTCCTATAGATTTTGATGCAAGAGGAGTTTTATATAACTTTTTTTCTTGTATTGTAATTATGTTCATAGATATGGAGATTCAATTTATGTTTCATTCCAAAGCACGGTGCTATAAGGAAATAATTTTGTTGGATATCAAGAATTTTTTATTAAGAAAAAAGATGATCTGATGAATATCGATTTGTTTTTTTTTTATATTATTCTAAGGAAGCTTCTCTGAAATATTTTCACATTTTTAATTTAGTATTTGAGTGCACAGTACCCAACCTATGATTCCATATGTCATTCTGGATTCAACTAAAGCATGGTAAATCATCTTCCGATGTTTTTCTATTTCGCTAGGTTCTTGAATCTATAGAGGATATCTCTCAACGTGTTACATAATGTTGAAATGTGTATGTTCCATCTGAGGTGTTTGTCAATTTTTATGTCCATGTTTTCATCAATTTTGAGGACCAATAGGGAGAGTTGGTATTTTCATAGCATGAAAAGGACAGATATAATGTTTTATAGAAGTTAATAGTAAGAAGTTTATAGTAAAACCATTTTTTATCATCTTCATATCATTTCAGTTTCTCCCAGGTATGCGATTGGAATATTATAGCGGTATCGTCTGCGAAACTAATAACTCCTCCAGAAATCTCCAAATTCAAACCCTGTATTGAAATTATTTCTTGGTAACAAATTATGCGATCAATTTTTGTCCTCGGAGATTTTCAGCTGTTTTCCTAATCAATGTCAATCAGAAAAATTCATGACTCTATTTCCATATATCTTGATTCATTTGTTAGATTATGGGAAATTCAGATGCATTCTCCATTTTATAAAAAATATTCTCCTCCTGAACTACGAGCAACAACAAAGTTCCAAATGTTTTTTATATCCAGCGTTGTATTCTCAAGCAATGATATATACATCTTACGTTATGGCAGAATATAATTTTTTCTTCAATGGATTATTACTACCATTATCATAAAACTTTTCTGTCACTTGGACAATCTCCCTTCGTTCTGCATATGGCCTGGTTGAAGCAGCCCAATTATCAGCATTTCCACCATTTCCATACAATACAGAGTACACCAAATAATGAAAGCGAGTAAAAAACAAACAAAAGTTCCAAACACATGCTTCAGAAGCATATATATTTACTTAATAGCAGGTTGAAATCTCAAGAAAAAAACAATAACGAAGCCGTTTATGTGCATCTGTTACCGAAGAATTTAATTATAAGGCACTATCACAGCCTACTATTTATTTGTAATAATACCCTCTTGAGTACACCAAATTCTTCAGAAAGATATAGGTTTAATTCTCCTTTAATTCAATTTTAAGTTGATATTAAGAGTATGTGTGTATTTTGATGAAGAATGATGACTTTATTCAAATGTAGGAATGGTATCTAGATAAGATAGACAAGGAGATAAGAGTATTTGAATAAATGAGAATTGAAAATTAAAAAACTCACCATGGAAATATAAATATTCAGTTGTTTTTTGAGAGTTTGGAATAATCTTAATGATATTTCCATAGATTGAGTATGTGGTTTGAATCAGTTTCTCATCTGATCATAGTTGAGTGTGAATTGTGGAATATAATCGAAAAATGCTGAATGAAGCACAGTTAAGACTGTGCTGGAATCTCTTGTATTTCTCTCAGTTTGTTTATGGTGTTATAGTAAAATATTTAAAGATTTTTTCATAATTTCTCAATTGAATTTTAAAATATATTGGACTAGCAATTTATTCCATAATCAAAAAACTCAGATTTGGTTTGTGAACCGTACAAATATTTGTGAAAATGCAAGTTGTAAATGAAATACGAGGCCTCAAGTGGATATACGAAAGAACTTGTAAGTAGACATGTGCTTGGTAAGTTAAGTAAAACATTTACAAATATTTATCAGATAAAATGAAAATAATTAATAGTAATGAAATGGTTTTCATGGTAATATAGAGGCTATTTTGTGAACACAATGAATATGATGAGTCACAATGAATATCATCAGTGAATAGAGATCGTTTGGTCTGGTGAATTTTTACCGAAATCATTATAGGAACTTTTGTTTAACAATTATTCAACTTGAAATGTTAATGAGAACTCCAAAAAAATTAGTTAATTAACATATGCTTATTTTATAAAAAAACTATGAAAAAAATCCTGATGATTTTTTCCTTTCAAGTGTCTAGATAAAACCGTTTTTTTCAAATTAATATTTAATAGTATGAAAATAATTTATTGAAAAGTATTTATAATGGCGACACGTTTTTGAACAGCATTAACTACAATTTCTATAGCTTTTTCAAAGTCGAATTTAGTTCAACTCAGGTGTGAAAATCAATGACCAAAACTACAATTTATTTGACTTTCAGAGATATTTTTCAGATAAACTCGGGAAACCCATTTAGCTTGGCAAATATATCAGAAATCATTTTTTTTGTATCGTCATCGGAAACCTCACAACATTTCGGTACACCAATTTTGATATTCGAATATAGCGCAATAAATTTATTTCAAGGTTTATTTCTTTCCAAATCATCCTTGATTCAAGAATAACATCGTTTCAGAAAGACATATTCACATCTTTCCAGAACGAGTGTACAATGCCATTTTATAATAATTTTCAAAGGATAAAACCTCGACAAAAAAAATATAATTAAACAAAAAAAATATATACATTTTTTGGCTTAATACAGACTAACTGTTAGCGGTTGTGTGAGAGGTAAGATAACATATATATATATGCTAACCGAAACTACAAATGTTCGGCTGGCTTCTGTTGTTGACTCCGTTGATTTGTTGTTTTCTACCAAGTGTTGTTCATCCTTGCACTTCTTCACCGTACTGATGAGGGCCGAGAGCCCAAAACACGTGTCTACGGTTAACGCTCCTCTTTGAGGGCTATGTCCATTAAATTTCTTCCATTTTCTTTACCAGTCCCCTCGATATTCTTTCCATTCATATATATATGTATATATATATATATTATATATATATATATATATATATATATATATATATATATATATATATATATATATATATATATATATATATATATATATATATTATATATACTAGCTGACCCGACAGACGATGCCTGTCCACATTTCTATGTTCCCTGAAATGTTTTTCCCGAAAACTCTCGTCCGCGTAGAATTTCTTTTTTTCTATGTTTTTCTTTATATTGTTCCATCTAGACTATGCTTTTGACTCCTTCCGCTTCCTGTTGTCCCGTTATCCCATTTTCCTGTTATCCCGTTTTCTCTTTATCCCGTTATCCCCTGATCCTGTCATCCCATTATCCCGTTTTTTTTGTTTTCCCGTTATTCCCGTTATCCCATTTTCCTGTTATCCCGTTTTTCTTCATCTCGTTATCCCGTTTTCCTGTTATCCCCTTATCCTGTCATCCCGTTATCCCGTTTTCCCGTTTTTTCGTTATCCCATTTTCCTGTTATCCCGTTTTTTTCATCTCGTTATCCCATTTTCCTGTTATCCCATTTTTTCTTTATCTCGTTATCCCGTTTTCCCGTTTTCCTGTTATCCCCTTATCCTGTCATCCCGTTATCCCGTTTTCCCGTTTTTTCGTTATCTCGTTATTCCCGTTATCCCGTTTTCCTGTTATCCTATTTTTTCATTATCCCGTTCTCCCGTTTTCCCCTTATCCCCTTTTCCTTTCATCACGTTTTCCCGTTTTCCCGTTTTTTCGTTATCCCGTTATTCCAGTTATCCCGTTATTCCTGTTATCCCGTTATTCATTTATCTCGTTATTCCGTTTTCCCGTTATTCCCTCATCCTGTCATCCTGTTATGCCGTTTTCCCGTTTTTTCGTTATCCCGTTAATTCCGTTGTCCTGTTATCCCGTTTTTTCTTTATCCCATTATCCCGTTCTCAATTTATCGTACTACAATTATTATATTCGATTGCCATCTTGCAACCCTATTGCGGATGTGTGGATAAAATAAACAAAAATAAAAATCGCGATGGAAAAATGGGGGTTGATCGTAGAAGAGTGAAAATTCAGGGTTGTATGTATTTTTGAATGATGTATGATAGAAAAAAAAAAACAATTATTTAAAATATATATATATATATATATATATTATATTTTAGAATAAGTACGGTAGGTTCCTGTGTGTTTATCATAAGCCAGACGGAGTAACGGTTGGGAATTCCCGATGACAATCATGGAATCATCTAGATATTTCCATTCTAGAAATACATTTCAATAGTAAACTGTGATTCAGTACTTTATTGTGCTGTGTTTCAAAGTGTAATAAATGAACAATGATTCAATCGGAAAAAAAACTTATTAAAACGAACCCCACGTTCGTAATTATGTATATATTTATATATACACAAATTGTTATGATATCAAATATATGTTAACTATTAAGAGAATAAAAATTTGATAAAATGATACTTATACATCATGAATACCTGCTATGGTGGTTTTACAATATTTCTGTGCACTTTGCATTTCTGACACCTTGTACCATCTTATGTTCGGTTTAGCGGTGGAGCTTTTCTATCGACGTCAATAGGTTTCCAACTATCCATTTAGATTTCACAACCTGTAAAAAAATAGACATCAAAATCTAGATCTTAGAATTCAAAGAGATGAAGATATTATATAAGCAAGAACATCCTGTATGCTAACTTTGAAACTCAAGGTAACATGACAGGGACATGTCAAATAATTTCTCATGAAAAAATGATAAAAAAGCAAATCTGAGAACAGAAAATGGTTGAATAACAATTTATAACCACTTTTTATATATGATATTAAGTATAGAAATATAAGCTGTATATAAAATAAGTTTCATAGTGTAGAATAAGAAAGTTGCTTTTAAAAGTGTGTGGAAACTAAAATTTCGTGCCCAAAAACAAAAATTGATGGTTGCTACAGGAAGAAAAAAACAGGAGTGGAAAAAAATAATTTTGGAGAAAGCGTTACAAAATTTATCATCAGATATAAATCAATACAAATCAGCAGAAAACACAACTGTGAGAGCAATTAAAATCAATAGTCGAAAACAAGAAACAGCTTAGAACTATTTGAGCAAGAAACCACTTACCCACTATCCATATTACATTCCACACAGGACATAACCAACAAAAAAAGGGCCAACGTCGGACAGGTTCACTTTCCAAAGCACTAGACACAGCCAGAAGTCTTCGTGAGTGCACAAATGCAACGAACTACAGGTACTTTTTAAGAACACAAATAAAAGAAGTGATATCATTGGTATTAAACACTTTTTGGTTCTTTGATAATGTTTATCCACAGTGGTGAACTTTATTTCATACTTATAACCACTTTGTCAATGTAACCTGTAAATATGTATTTGCTCATTCATTCAATTGCGCAAGTTCTGTGATGATTTTTGAAGTTCATAGATTTAATTATATTTAATATAAGCTAGATATCGCAGGAGTAGGATTTTGAAACTTTTGGAAATTCATTTCAATAGAAAGAAGAACAAATGTAACTATTTTCTGTTTCGTTATTCATTATTTGATCATATCACAAACTATATTTTCACGAAACAATAACTTGACTTCAAACAAAGCAACTAGATGGCGCAACTGAACTCTGCTGAGCTCGTAGGATGATCATGTCTTCATAGGCGTGCCGACTGAGCTGGAATAAGGTAACAAAGGAAAGGTAAATTGGTGTTTGAAAAAGAGTAAGAAAAACATAGCCGGACTTTCTATTGTTATAATAAGTATATTTTCAAATAATCAAATGAAATTGATAATAAATCAAATTACTATTATAACAAATTGCAAAATTATTGTGATGACTAGTGGTTAATAAAATAAAATAATAATAATAATCAATCAATAAAAACAAAATATAATGAACAACCCACATCATCATAATAATTATATATATATATATATATATATATATATATATATGAAATGGAAAAATTTTATGGACATTGCCCTCATAAAAAAGTGTTAACCGTAGACATCGGGCTCTCGGCCCTCATCAGTACGGTGAAGAAGTGCAAGGATGAACAACACTTGGTAGTAAACAACAATCAACGGAGTCCTTTTCATATATATATATATATATATATATATATATTTTGAAATAAATATATGTGCACTTATAAGAGTATGGTAAGCAATAATTTGAATTCATATAACCAGATAGTGGTTCTATATATAAATAAATATTGAGAAAATATAATGTTGGGTTGTGGAATATAACCCACAAAACAAATGGAATGATATATAATAATATATTTAAAAGCAGATTTCATGAAAAAAATATCATTCCAAAAGATTTTGGAAGATGAATGTCATGTCTTCAATCTATAAGTGGGTATTTTACTAATACCTACGATATATATTTTATGAGAATGTTGAAACGATGCGTAGGAATCTGTCCTCATTAGGTATTTAATTTGTGTGAATGGGGTGCTTCATATTTTCAGAAACACATTTTTTTTCAATTTCAATGTGAAACTCATTGATAAACTTTTTGTTCAATTGTCTCTATTGTCTATCAATGGAGTTTCCTGAGTAGATTTTTTCCATTGAAATTCAGAAGGATTATGAGAATTTCGCAATGATTTGGTTATTCAAAACCCAAGAATCACCTAAGTCAAACAAATATATACAAGATTGAAAGGAATGATATACTACAGTGTTGAATACCTCCAATCCTATTTGCAATAAGAAACATTTGGCATTATTACGGGCTGCGTTTCAATTCCAAAAATTGGAATATACACTATTGATTAAAAAGATCTACGATAAACATTAATTCATTTTTTGTAAAATCTAACAGAAAATAACTACTTTCCCCGACTAAAGCCACGTTGGACATTGAACCCTCATTCAATAGAACAGATATGAAAGTGAAAATTTGCATTTATTAAGAACTTATATATAATAAATAATGAGGCAACAATGGATGTTTTCTAAAAAGGAGTAACTACTCACATGAGTTCTCACTCAAGGCTGGAATTAAAAATCAAATAACTATCTGAATGAAAACGCAAAATCTGAATGAAAACGCAAACCCATCTATTAGATGTAGTTCAATGTCCAGCGTGGCTTTCCCAGAAGGTGGCTGTTTTCTGTTAGATATTTGGAAAAAAAAACTTCGTATCGTAAATTTTTCAGTTTTCAGATAAATCTCCTAAATTAAGAATGTTTTCCTTTTCAAGAGGTTAACTTGAACGATGGAAGTTGTGACTGAAGTTCATCTTTCAGTAGCAGATGATTCCACGTCTGATTTAATGAACATACTGTTCATATGTTCAAACAAATCAATAATACCAATATTTGACTGGACTTATTCAAAAGTGCCATTCTCTTGAGGAATTCTTTTTTCTGGGCTGTTCGAACAAATACATTATTGTAATGGGCCCAAGATCGGAATCGATAGCACAAAATATAATTCCCGACAAAACCGTAAAGTTCGAAATATATGTGTGTGTAATGTCTGTATCTCCATTCCTTCGGATGTCATTCCGTAGATGAATGAGGATTTATTCAATTCGCTCTCATTACAGACAATCGTGTGAAAACCTGCATCGTTCAATATCCGTACCTTCCTGAAAATATATTAATTCCGTTTAATGGAGTCATACGTGAGAAAGCAATTATTATATTTTTTACCGAAGAAGTTGAAAGACCTGGAAAGTAACAACTCTCCATGAAATGATGAATGGTGCTTTGTTATCGTAAGTAATGTCTTAAGAATGAATCAGTGTATATCGAGATAAGGATCTTGAATATCGTAAAATGGCGGATAATGAATGCAGATTTTATGCCAGAGGAAGGAAATGGAACAGTTCCCCGGCCACTGCTGCACCGAGCACGCATGCGTGACCTCCGCATTTCGTGAGCTTTAATGAGATTTTCTTTCATTTTACCTACGTTTCCACCTTGGTTGAATCAATTCACCTGCATATGTATATGTAAGAACGCCATAGCGTTGAGAGTTTCGATGCTTCTCAGAGCGTTCTCAAGTTCAATCAAAAATAGATTTTTGATTTAATTTCTTTCGAAGAGGAAGAAAAAACGGTTGTATACTGAAAAAACAGTTGTATTAACATTATCTGAGTTTTATTCATTGTTAACGAATGCTATTGTTACATATTGACTTACTATTGGAATTTCATCATAATCTAATTATCTCTAATTAGTCAATAGAATCAGAACAATATAACAAATTTATTTTTTAATATTAACATACTTGTAGTATAATACTTTGCAGCTTGCTATTGATTGGCACATTTGTCTCTAATATTATCCAAGAAAATTGAATGGCTCTTCAATATAAAAAAATTCAATTTTAATAGCTACCAGACATTTTAGTTGACCTAAAAATAATGAAAACACCTTATGCCCAGATAATTTCATTAACGTTTTCCATTCCAGTTATTTCAATTACAGTGGATTAAGAGGAATAAGTATCAATATAAAGAGAAAATATAACCCTTGTATATATTATCTTCAAGAATCAGTCATCGAAATCAACCTCAACCATATTGTACTGAACATATCTCTAATAGGTTTTTCACCCATTATAATTTCAAATACGAATTCCTTCGAAATGGGTATATTTTTCCGTAAAGAATGGAATAATAGATTCGGCAAATATATCTGACCCGACCCAACCGTATAACAATAGGATGGTCAGATAATAAATAAATTGGAACATGAGAAAGGGAAAATTAACTAATTTGTGGGTTTTTCGGTGGATCAGTGCATTACATGCTGTGTCACAAGACGAAAGGCTTCTGACATATTCACGAAAATATGTCAGTTATTTCAGAAATTTTGGCAACTTGATTGGGCAGCTGCCAATAAAATTGATATGAAAATTAATTTGGGGGTTTCTGCAGATCTGTCACGGAATGATTTTCTGGTACATTATTTGAAGGGTTTTGATGATTGACAGTCATGAAAGAATCTATTCTGCTAACAATGCCTTGAATAGATAACAAAATGATGATTATATTTTTCATAACTAGCAGTCCAAAATGAAGGTTTTGCAATGTACCTGAAATGATTTAGAAATTATCATCAAGTAGACATATCATGGGATTTAGTTTTTATTAGAAAACACAAACAACATTTAGAGGCATTTAACTGTATCTTTTTTTATACTTGCGTGATGGTTTGAGTTGATTCTGGTTCCAGATTTTCAAAGTTGAAATAACACTTAAAATTCTTGAATAAAGGCAACTAGGGATCAGGATGAAATTGACAAGACAACATGACTATATACGCACACAGAACAGCAATGAAACCCCTAACTCGCATGGAAGTCTATCTGTCTTTGGACCGGGGAGTTCGTTTGGAGTGCTGGAAACTGGGAACAGTGCTCCGGGGGGACGGCCCGGACCACTCCGGATTGTACGAGCTTATAAATCTGCAATTTGTATATATATATATATATATATATATATATATATATATATATATATATATATATATATATATATATATATATATATATATATATATATATATATATATATTGTTATGTATTGATAAATTGAATAATATAAATTGTTTTTATATAATGAAAATAGCTAATATTTTTCGCTCTTCTTTGTGAGCCAAATTGTTATGATATAGATAATTATTTGTGCCTGTATAATATATTTTGCAATGTAATAATAATTGCTAGCTACGTCACTGTTCTCCCGTCACGTTGCTGCCAATTGTTATCATTTTCCTTACCACAGCTAAGCACAGTTGGTACGCCTCTTGTCTCAGATAGCCGGTTCAGGCCATTGAGCCACTAGCCACTGCTTGATATGTCAAATTTTTATTTATTCAATGGTCATAAGTATGATTGTTGATCATTGTAGAAAACAAACGACAAAGTATTAAAAATCAATTAATTCCCTTATCCAGGAAAACTCAATTTTACCTGGCCTACGAAAGATAACTTACTCTAAGGTGAATCTACAAATATTCATGGATAATCAGGAGAAAAGTTCATTGGTAAAATATACACAACCTCACTTTTACCTTGAAAGTGAAAATTTCTTTAATAGTTCGAAATCAATTGAAATAAAGTTCTTCCGATGGAATATGCGTTATTAGTGAAATTGTTCAGTTCGGAATGTGCACTATGGAAGGTTTATACCTGTCTGGAACTGTCGCTGTTCAATACACGCCAGGATTTGGATTCCCTTTCACTTCAATGCTATCAGGAACTCCAATACCAAATAGAAGGAACCATACAAATCCAGCAATCAGCTTTGGATACTTGTATACGGTGTACAAATAAGGTAATGTTGGTTTTCCGCTTATAATGTTGAAAATTATTCAATTTTTCTTTTCCCAAAATATAACGTGGCATTCGTTTTAAATTTATTTTCGATCTCCTCTGTGGCTTTGTTTGTTGTCACCCTGGATACCATTTTTGTTCCTTCCCTCCGATTCGAATTTTTGAATTCGCGCACTATATTGTCACTTTTTCACTGTTTGTGGTTATTTGTCATAACTTATACATAAAACTATTTTTCCATTCTTATTAACTATGTACAAATTTCAATAATAATTGCCTCTGACACTCCCTCGTTCTTATTCCCTCACATTTCAAATTCTACATGTGACATACTGTTCCCTGATTGGCTACTATCATCAAGAGTTTGCTGTTCTACCATTGGCTACTTTTAGTTAGCTACAATTTCATATACTGTATGTTTCAAATTTATAAATTTGTAGATCACATTTTATTCAGGAAATTTTGTAAATCTAGACTTTTTGTTGTCTTTTGAAGAATTATGGGTTGTAATCATTATGACAGTGTATGAAATTGATTGTGTTATAGTATTTGGATATTTTTATCTATTCATATCATACAGAGGCTTAATAAAGGAAATAGAATTTCAGAAATTTGTAAAAACAATCTCTTGAAACTAATAGCTAATAATAATTATTCTTTTTCGTGGGTTTTTTCTTTTTAAAATATTAACTGGTTTTTCATAACATAATATATATATATATATATATATATATATATATATATATATATATATATATATATATATATTATATATATATATATATATATATATATATATATATATATATATATATATATATATATATATATATATATATATATATATATATATATATATATATATATTGTTATGTTTAAAAGTATGTGTTAAATGTTCAAAGAGATAAAATGAAAATTATAAACTGAAAAAGCACATTAATAACAAATGTTCATATTTAGTAATTATGCTTGTTTTTCTGAGGATTCTACCATGTTTCTAAACCTTATATAATATTAGTCGATACCTATGTTTCAAATAAGCATGTTTTCAACATTACAAGCAATTGGTTTGATTTATAAAAATTATAGAAATCAAAATCTACTAATCTATTTTGAGCACAAGCAGACAACAAAATGTTAAAGTAAGAACATTCTGTATATGAAATTAATCCGAACACAATAGCCAATGAGATGCCAAGAAGATCTTGATGCAAAATTATGGATATTCAAAATATGAAAAGCAGAAAACGTCAAAAATATTTTTAATATATCATGTACATAGTATGTAAGGTATTTAGAAAGTATTAGTGAATGAAATCTGTCAAATAAACGAAAATTATAAAAAGTGCAACAGAAAGTGCTGAAAACCGAGAATTCATAAAAAACAAAAGATAGGTGGTATCGAGGGAAAAAAATATCAAGTCGTGGAGATTGAAAAAATATTTTTTGGACGAACCAACTAACAAAATTTAATTTTGAAAAATCAAGCAGATTTTCACTACAAACACAGTTATTTGCCACTACACCACAATAAAATACCAGAAAGAACATTAGCTGATAGAAACCAAGTACATAACGAATCTTACCTCCTCATTCCATACATATACCAGTCCGAGGACGAATTCACAGTCGAACTAAGGGGCTGCAGACTGGAACGGCAGTTTTCAAGAACAGGAGGGTGATCCAACCTCTGAACCTTTGCATTTCAAGAAGCCACAGGTACTTTACAACCGTGAACGTTACAAAACTCAGTCCATTTCAAATATAAACCGTTTAAGAACTCCTTCGATGAAAAACTGTCATAAATTGGTAAATAGACTAATTATTTCACAGAAATCAACATAACCTACAAAAATAGGTTGTATTTCACTTCTTTTTATTATCACATTATTGCACTTTTTATGTATATTTTGCTATGAAACACTAATTTGAGTTAATTCTCGCAGAATAGGTAACAGTAAGTTAAAGCTGAAGGAAATTATTATTTTGATGAATTTCTGACTTATTTTCAATAATTGATCAAAAGAGTTTGCCATTTTTTGAAACTGACATTGAGACTACCAGAGGGCTCCACAGTAGAACTTACTCCTGAGATTCTATAGGCGTACCGATTGAGTGAGCTGAGGTAAAGAAAGTAAGGTAATAGAGTCAAATGGGGAAAAGTTAAAATCCATTGCAGGACATTTGAAATATTTATATGGGTATTTATTCATGAACATATTAAATTAAATTCGAAGGGCAACTAGCTAAAGGATTTAAAAATAGTAAAAAAAATATTTTTTGTTGTGATGTCTGATTGTGAAAATAATAAAATAAAACAAACTGCAATCACCTCATCATAACAATATATATGTGTGTTAGATTTGTAAATATGTATAACGGGTGTCAAAGTCATAACTTTTAGAATAATAGGTGTAGGAAAATGAGAATTGGTATAGTATAGTATGTTAAGAGGAGATATTTCGATATTTTTCACTTTCTGGTCATTTCCAATTTCACCGGAGATGGCTCCGGTTTTGATTTTTCAAATGGAACACCCTGTATTTTGTAACATTTTTGGATCAGACCAGAATGTGACATTTTAAGAAGTTTCTACGCCTACTTCATTTTTTAGAGTCACTTTAATATTGCATCTAGATGGCCATGATCGGACGTAAACTAATCTGAGGACCTCAGGTGATGTCACAAAATTACAATCGCAAAGTTTCAGCGACTAGTGTGATAGATAGGAATAAGGCGAAAAGTTGGTAAAATTACAATTTCGTGTCTAACCACTATTTTTCAAATGGCGACAATTTCTTTTTCGAACTCTTTCCGAAAAAACGATTTTTTGACGAATCTAACGATAATAATTTATTTGCGATTGGATTGAAAATAAGAATATAAATTGAATATAACTAAAGGATATACTGGATAATAATGTATTTACTTTTTTCAAGTGTGCCATGGATAATAATTTATTTACTTTCAATGTAGTAAATTTTCAAAGTGCATTTTTCCTTGTTCAAGACACATTTCAGCTCATTCAATTGTTTCTCTCAACATGTTTCGTAACATTTAAGGCGTTATACTTCTAAATACCCGTAGAATTCTTTCTCCTAAGATTTCGAGAGTGGCTGGGGTCATTGCATAGTAAACCTTCTCTTTAACATATCCCCAAATGAAGAAATCGAGCACAGTGAGATCCGGTGAGCGAGCAGGCTTGGTTGCAATAACTTGATTATTAAAATGCTCTTCAAGTAACTAAGAAGTTATCTGGTATTATGACGGGGTGCTTCATCTTATTGGAAGTAAATTCGCCATAAAACTGCTAAAGGTAGATTATTAAGATGATCGTCGATTTCATTTTGAAGAAAACCTAAGTACCTAACTCCTGTTAACTGACCTTGAAACAATATTGGCCCAATTATTCTGTTTCCAACGATACCAGCTCAGACATTGACACCAAACCTTTCTTAAAAATTGCCCTCTCTCATTGTATGTTGATTTTGTTGGGCCTAGTACCGAGTATTTTGGTTATTGAACATACCATTATTTGTAAATCGTGATTCGTCGAAAAATAGAATAAAGTTGATAAAATGTGTATTAACTCTATGATTTTGAAGCAGCCAATCACAAAACACTACCCTTCTATCGCCATCGTAAGCATACAAATGTTAATGTAACTGATATTTTAATGCTCGATATCCGAGCTTTTTCAGTATTTTTCTTGCTGATTCGTGACTTATCTGCCTTTCTTGACCAATTTCTCTCAAAGAAACCTTTCTTTCAACCTCAACCATAGCAAGAACGTTAATCTCAGTCTCTTCATTTATGATAAACCTCTGTCCCGCCTCTCGATTTCCTTCTTGCCTAAAACGATTCTCAACATACGGAAAATAATGATGTTGCCGATTGGGATATCTATGAGCATACAACTCAGCAGCATTCCTTGAATTTCTATGACATTCCCCAAATATTATAACAATCCACTTTTTCACTTTGACTACAGGTACATTATTTTGAAGAAAAATTAAACTGAAATTTAACGAAAATTAAGGAACTTTTACTGTCTGCTCATAAAGTTTATGTCACCGTCATTACCTAAGTGAGTGTTTTGTTTTCCAAAGAAGACTTGATAAAAATAACTACAAAATATTATGCATCATGGCTAGCCATGGCACACTTGACAAAATTAAATAAATTATTATCCAGTATTTTCCTTAGTAATATTTAATTTATGTTCTTATTTTCAATCCAATCGCAATAAATTAGCATCGTTAGATTCGTCAATTATTTTTCTGAAAGTGCTTGCCAAAAAATGATCGACATTTAAAAAATAATAGTTAGACACGAACATGAAATTTTGCCAACTTGTCTCATTCCCATCTATCATACTAGTCACTAAAACTTTGCCATTGTAATTTTCTGACTTCACCTACGGTCTCAGATCAGTTTACGTCTGATCATGGCCACCCAGATGCAATATTAAAGGTGACTCTGAAAAAATTAAGTAGGCGTTAAAACATTTTAAAATGTCACATTCTGATCCAGAATTGTCTTAGTAATCCAAAATGTTACAATTGTGTTCCATTTGGAAATTCGAAACCGGAGCCATTTCGGGTGAAAACGGATCTGACCGGAAAGTGAAAAATACTCTCCTCTTCACATACTATTTAGAGCTCATCCAGTATTGAAACGACCTGTTGGTAGGTAGAGAGGGGGAAAACACGAGTGGACACGATTTGATGTGGCTGCCATACTACGGCGAATATTCACCAGTGTCTTGACATGCAGCGTTTGGAAGGTTAGGTTTGTTTGATTAATAAATAGGTAGTGCAGTTATTTATTCAACTTTGCAATAGTTTACTTGTTACCTTGCCAAAATGCCCAGTGGTAAGTACTATTCAGTAGCGGAAAAAGAAATTATGGCAAATGTTATCAAATTCATGAAAATTGAGGCCAAAAATGGGATACAAATACCTTTACAAAATTACAAAGAACGTGCCAAGGCAGCAATGGGTATAACAGAATATTGTTTTAAAAAAGCACAATTGTACGAAATTATAAAAAAGCACAAACCTCGTTTTAAGAAATATATATTAGATGAAAAAATGTCATCACACTGCCATTTTGTATTGAGATTACCACCCTATCACGTTTCCGGTACCGTCCCGGTCTATCTGTCTATTTTTATATCTATGTATTGAATTTTTAAATTTTAACAAAAAAACCATAATTTTCGACCCCAAAAACCCCCACAGTCCATAATATATATATATATATATATATATATGTATATATATATATATATATATATATATATATATATATATATAGGTCCATAATCTCCGACCGTAGGCAAAATATTAAATCTAATCGAAATATACACCACAATAGTTATTTGTCCGACATTTTTAGTTCTTTGATTTTGATTTCATAGAAGCCGTATACTAAAACGTATACGTTATAGGAGCCGTTTACTAAAACGTATAAAATAAATTTAAGTCATCGCTGACAATGATTTAATTATTTTTTGTTGAATTATTTGGTTTCAAAAAGCTTGTCGCGCGAAGTGTTCATAAAAGTAGGTACCAATTAATTTGATTGGGCAGTGATTAGTTAGTAAGTGAGAACTTGTCAAAGTATTTGATTTTTACAAAGTACTCATGAAACTAAACAACTTGTCGAAGTATTAATTTATTACAACACACATACCAATTTTGAATGAAATATGACCATAATCAGAAAACTCGTCCTTCATCTTGGTGCCGCTATTTCGAATTTATAAATTTTGACAAAAAATTCATAATCTCCGACTCTAAAAACCCCCACATACCAATTTTGAATCGAATCGGACCATAATCACAAAACTCGTCCGTCATCTTAAATTCGTGAATTATGACAAAAATTCCATAATCTTCGACTCCGAAAATCCCCACATACCAATTTTGAATCGAATCGGACGAAAATCACAAAACTCGTCCGCCATCTTGAACTCTTGAATTTTGACAAAAATTTCATAATCTTCGACTCCGAAAACCCCCACATACCAATTTTGAATCGAATTGAACCATAATCACAATGTTTGTCCTCCATCTTGAAGCCGCCACCATAATCACAAAACTCGTCCGCCAAAAACTACGTCTCGTGTTTCGCCTATACCAAACAATTTGGTACGCCTATGGAATTACTATTAGTAGTCACAGTTAGACAATGGCTCGGGTATCTTCGAGAAAAATTGGTTGTTAGGTGGGGGAAGGCCAAAGAGGTCGTTTCAATACTGGAGACATATCATTTGCCGATATTGATAAGGAAATTAAAGATTGGGATATTTTTTCAATCTTTCATCAGCCGTGACCGACTCCCCTTTCTCATTGTGCAAATCGATTTCATCTGAACGTGAATAGATACATCGTCAGCATAAGACTTTTTGAACTTGATTGTTGATTTCAATGCCGTGTGAGATGAACTATTAGACGAATTAGGGGTTCTAGAGCTAAATAGAACAGAATCATTGGCATTGGACAGCCTTGTTGTATTAACGTCTGGATAATGAGTTCTCGAACTTTCTTGAAACTCCTGCTGGAGTACCCCAAGGGTCTATTCTTGTACCTTTATTATTCGTAATCTATACGTCACAGTTTCATAAATGTTTACAACATACTAAAATTCATAGTTATGCTGACGATAACCAAATATATAAACAATTTCCAGAATGTTATCTGCCATAAGCATGTCAGTAAATCATTAACTTGAATTAATTACCGCAACCTCTAAAAAATCTTGTCTCACGATCAATCGTTCTAAAACTGTAGTTATGCTATTTGGCCGTTCTAAAAACTTCTCATTATCGATCAATCTCTTAGATTTTCATCATAATATGTATCTGTAATTCGGAAGCGAGAATAATGTTACTTAAAAGCAATCTACTCAAACAGAGAAAGTTGTATATGATTCCCTAGTTTTATCACATGCAGATACCATATATGTCCCTAACTTACTTCAATCAGACAAAAGAAGGCGCCAGACCTTGCAAAACTCGTGTCTGAGACTCGTTACAGGGATCAGGAGACACCAACTTTTCTCTCATCATTTGATCAACCTGGAATGGCTACATATGAAGACCTAACGGATATTTCATGTATGTGTTCTCCGGCACAAAATGATCATTACAAAACTACTCAGTTATATTCATGATGAGATAGGTTTCAGAACTGATAAACACAACTTGAATCTCAGATTCAAAACACAACTTTCCACCCCACTGCATAATCGTGGCTCCTTCTCTTACAACGTTACCAGGCTGTATAATTTATCTTACAAATCATCCTTTCTCAATTGTTAACTTTCTTATATTTTTATACTCGATTGTTGTGTATGTTTTAGTTAGGATAGATATAAATTTCAATATAAATGAAATTATATTTATATACACTGGTTGAATCGAAGAAATGGTAGGGTCTGATTGCGTTACTCACGTGAAAAGATCAGAACTGGAATTCTGCATCTTGACAGATATGTAGGATATTCCAATCAATTTCTGATTTCAATTTAATAAAACATGTTCATGTATCACTACTCTAATCTGTCAATGGAATCTACTATTATTATTATATTGAAAGATTCGTTGATTTTTTTCAAAATAATTTCCTAAATATTTCCAAATTATTTTTGTCGTGTTGTGGTCTATTGGGAGTGTGTATTGAGCTTTTTAATGAGTGATATTTATAAATATATATATATACATATATATATATATATATATATATATATATATATATATATATATATATATATATATATATATATATATATATTATATATATATATATATATATATATATTTTTCTTCTTGTGTTCTTGAACCATATATGTATTATGTTCCTGTAGGTTTCTTGGGTTTTGGTTCATTTGTGGGAATAAAACGTGGAGGCAAATATGGTATTATTTCATATTGCAATTAATTTTTTTATATAGAGATTATAACGTTTCGATTAAGTACTTAAGCTTCATCAGATACAGTATCTAAAAAAGGTGAGAGGTGTTAGATCTTTTTTCTTGTGAAAAAAGATCATGTTTTATTACCTATCAGCACAAATTCGGTTGGTTTTGATTAGATGTTTTTGGACCCACACGGATTCTCGCATAGTGGGTTCCTTTCTTTGGTTTATTCATTCTTGATCAGTATTGCTTTTACTGTGGTTGTGTAGTAAAAAGATATAACTATTTTTTCGTTTGTCATCAGATAGTTTGAAACCTTTCTGTTTCGATATTTAATATGAGTATACGTTTGACATTGGAACAAAAGACAGTGAACGACGTGTCTGTCAAGATGGTGTTATGAATTTCGTAGTTTAGTATTGCCATCTATTTTCCATATTGGAACTACCTTAATAGTGTATCATGATATAGGTTCCATCTGGTGTTTTAATTTGAAATGAAGAAGTTGGTGGTGTTGTTTTTGTTTTATAGTATGTAATTTGAAAACCAACATCACGATATATCATGATAAAATAGATGTAGATAATATATAGTAGCAAAAATTTTGTTGTTGTGTAGAGAGACATAAGGAATGATGGTATGTGCACAAAAATGTGGATAGGGGAGTAGTTCGAAGTGGAATTTAATTTAGATGATTTTGTGGTAAATTTTACTAGTCCCTTGATATCAGTTAATAAAAAAATAAATTGCAATATGAAATAATACCATATTTGCCTCCACGTTTTATTCCCACAAATGAACCAAAACCCAAGAATACTACAGGAAAGATATAAATATATATATATATATATATATATATAATATATATATATATATATATATATATATATATATATATATATATATATTATATTTTGTTTTGCTGACTATACACTATTTTAACAATTTATCTGTAGATTACCTTTTCTTTGATATGTACGATGTATAGTCTTTGATTGATGAATACATTCTATTTCTATTTCTATATATCTGAAATTAATATTGTCCTCAGTTATATTTCATAAACTAAATGTCTTTGTTGCAGTTTTAATATAATGGCTACAATTTCTCTGGCCATAATATCTTTTAGTTTTTTATTGAGACCTAAAAGGGAATTTTAATAACATTTTTACCTGTTTTTGCAGTTTGTAAACCATCATGTAGTAACGACTTTTCCATATAGGAAATACGATTTGATTATTTGCAATTCAGCTTTGAAATAATCATTAAATTCTTATACAAACCAACAATTGTTTGGAATGAAAAGGAATGCAGGATGAAATCGATCGCAACTTGAAGCAGAAAAAATCTTATGGTGAAAATGCAGAAGTTTTCGAGAGGACCCATTGTGTCCAAAATTATTTGAAGCCAACTAATCTGGAGGTTGTTCAACGAGTCTTCTTATTGTCGACTTAGTGGCATGGAACTATGTGCAAGAATAACACATTTAACTCTTTTACATACATATTTCTTCCTTCTCCGACTATATGAACGTATTTGAGGTTATAATTATGTATATATTTCAAAAAAAAAATCTTCAATATTACGCGTACATTAAAAATATTTTTTTGTAGAAATTCAAGTGAAATTTCAACTAGTAAATAACTATCAGCCCTCTCTGGAGCTGCCATGGTATGTTTAATTGATTTCTTACCATGCATTTTCCCGAAGGATTTTGAAGAAGGTATGTAGTTCTTCATTATGGCTTTTACATACCGAATTGGAATTTATAGTTATGGAAAGATTTGGAATTAATTATGCTTGTTACATTTTTCTCGATAATGTTAGTTGGGGACATTGTTCATGAATTAATTTTTGTACGGTTTTAGAACAAATTGAAAAAAAAATACTTTTGTCGAAACTGGAATACCAATAAGGATAATTGTACTCTAGATATTGGAAGCATATATTATTCAGACACATAAGTGGAAAAATACTGAATCTTCGTTGCAATGAAATTTATATTAGTAACATTTTCTTCATGGGGTGGAAGATATATCACAATCAATAAAGAAATGACTATCAATCAACGTATTCAAATTCATTCTCCATTATATCGCTCCTCATCAATATTTATAATTCACAATTTGTAATCCGAACCAATTATTCGAACATATAATTCCGTGGAAAATAATTTTCCGACAAAGAAAATTATACGCTTTCCTGTTTATGTAATTTGTTCAGAAGTGTGGCCATATATAGAAGTTACTCCTAGATATTTTTTCAGTTTCATATCGGTTAACGTAATTGCATTGGACATCGAAGTTCTGAGGGATAATTGAAAGTTATTAAGTCGGTTCATGATTTTTTGAGGAGGTTCAAAGTGAAGTTTCTCTTCTATTATTCACACTACTTCGTCATGAAAGTTGAATAGACGTTAGTACAAAAAACTTTCGTCAATGTTCCATGAGTCCCAGAATTGAACAGATTTTCAGATTTGAGTACAGTACCGTATCTAGCCTCCTAAAAACCAAATTCAGAGGGGGAATTAAATATCGTTGGAGTATCTCAAGGATCAGTATTTCATTGTTCATATGTCAATGAATTACCAACAATCCTCTAAAGAGCACTCACCAGCTTGCATGGAATGTATTCCACGTAATGTTTACTAAGAAATCTGAGTTTCAAATTCAAAATAACATCAATACAAGTACTCAGGCACCATGTAAATGGGTTTTTGTATAACCCTTCGCATGGAACGGTATGAAAATAGGGTTGAATGCCCCAATTTCTACTCGATCAACTCTAGTAAATGAACTGATTACTCAATGATTCTAGATATAGATACTGCTCTTATTTTGGGTGAAAATTCAGTCCATCAACAAACGAAATCATCATTTGGGGTAACGCTTCTATCGCTTATGATGTTTTTATAGTACGAAAATATTTGTTTAGATGTATGGCAGGCCCATCATGCAGAAAATTATTCCAATGAATGAATTCTTCTCTTTGGGCTACATATGCTGATTTCAATGTAGAGTAAGGTGGTGAATGTGGAATAGGTTCGGTAATGTGGAATAGCTATATTACTTATGCCATCTTAAATGTAGTAGCCCAAACTTAGTCGGATTGTAAAGGTTACTACTTTGTTGTTACATCAACGCTGTTAGACTTACATAACCCCAATAAGTAGACAAAACGTGGTCAATGAATGTGGAAAGTTTTCAATACTGTGATTGAATTTTTTTTCCTCTCTGGTTGAATTGTTTTAAAATATTCCAACACTACCTGGGGTGAGTAAAAAATTAGGAACCAATTTATCACATGAAATCTCCTGAATTCATTTGTGGAATAGTCTATTTTATAAAGTTAATTTAAATCTGATAAGTGTGGCATGTGGAATACTAATGATATGGTATTTTGGTCTATTCCAGATTAACATAACTTTTCTTGATAAAATATTTAACTGTCACTTTGCAGAAAAATGCTTCGAAGAAATCTAAAAGAACAGAATTGGTCATTGGAAGACATGCAAAGAGCGGTAGGAGTAGTACAGCAGAAGATATTAGGTTATTTGGCAGCCTCTTAACGTTTCAAAGTTCCTCGCACCACTCTCCAAAGATACTGCAGAAATACAGAAAACATCAACCAAATGAAAAAAAAACACCTCTGGGCAGGAAACCGGTTTTAACAGCAGAACTAGAGCAAGAGCCAAGTAGAGTATTTACTAAATATGGAAGTGAAACTATTTGGTTTAACGAGAAGCGATGTGCGTTCTTTGGCATATCAACTGGCAGTCAGCAACAATTTATCCAACCCATTTTCCAGTGCCAGCTTTCAAAGAGAGAAGGAGAGCTCGTGGGAGATCTCAGAAAAAGCCAGAATCATCACATCCACGCCAAATAAAGAAGAGTTGGAAGGAACAATAGAAAAAAAAAGAAGAAAAAGATGACAGAAGATATGGTAGAAAAAACAAACGGTAAAGCGGCACATTTCTGATATAGAGCCTGAACCGGGATGTTCGAAATGGAAGATTAGGCAGAAAAAAACAAGTCGTCCTCAATCTTCTTCTGAAAACGAATCGGAAATTCCCGTATACGATTATTCATCTACTAAGGAAACATTTCCATCTGAAAATCCGAGGATGATGCATTTTACACCTGCATTTTTTGTGAAGGAGAGTTTACTGAAGATCGTTGTGGAGAAGTATGGGTCCTGTGTATGATGTGCAATTGTTGGGCACACGAAGCATGTGCTGGTGCAGAAAAAGACGCCTACGTCTGTGATTTCTGCAGATAAGCGACAACAACAAATATTCTCAATTTTTAGTTTAAATTTTACCGTGTCTGTTATTTATGTTATTTGTGAAATGAATTCACTAATTTATTCTGATCATAATTTTTGTTCACAAAAACCTAATCCACATTACCAAGTAGGTATATTCCGCATTACGCTACCATTTCCATATTTGTAAAAATTGCACATTTCTCGAGTAACTGATGTAAGAAAAATGATAATTGCTGGATTGAAGTATAATTTGTACCACAGATGTGGAATAGTTTTGACAACCACTGATTTATGAATGAGATTTTTTTTTCATTTTTATATTTTTTTAAGCTTCAAAATAAAAGGGTATTCCACATTCACCGCCCTTACTATAAAGTGCTTCTCAAAAGTCCCCTCCCCCCCTCTTATTTTTGGAACGATTATACATAAACAAGTGAAATTTGGAAACTAAATATTAAAGGTTGTAAACTTCCCCACTAGTGATGAAAGATGACGAAATCGTCAAAGATGACGTCACAAGGCCATTGTGACCAATCATTTTGAATGGAACCCTACGGCAAGCGACACCTCTTTCAAAAGGTATCGAAAAAACCTATTCAATGATACTAATTTTGTTTATGTTTATGGCAGTTTTGGCAACTCGCTTTTAAAAAACGCAAAGCTGTGATGAATTGAATCAGTTAATACTGAAATTCCGAATTCAAGCTCCGCCTCTGGATAGTTGTCAAATAAGCTGACGTTTTTGTTAGTCTCCCTAATTCGACGTTTTTGTAATTGTCCAAGTTTTTGTACATTTAATAATTTGTGTATTGTTGATCGAACGTTCAACTGTTTTGGCAGCTTTCGGTACTTTTAATATTTTTGTACATTTCAATAATTTGTTAAACTGTTGTGAGCCGAACGTTTAAGTGCCTCAAGATGCGGAATGGTACGCGCTTTAGGTGATAAAGTAGCAGCGATCCTAATTCTTGATGAAACTGGACAAAATACTCATGCAGCAGAACGCATTTTTAATGAGAGGTTTCCCGATCTTCCCGTTTCGAGGACTTATTTAAGGGAGCTTCTTCGTAAGTTTGAAACAACGGGTAGTATTAATGATGCTAAACGATCTGGCAGACCACAAATTTCTGATGAGAAAAAAATTGATATACTGGCAGAAGTAATAGTTAATCCTACTTCTTCAACAACTCACGTTGCATCTACCTGTGAAGTCAGTCGAAGTACAGTACACAGGGTGTTGAAAAACAAATTTCATCCATACAAATTAAAAATGGTTCATCAACTCTCCGACGACGATCCAGACCGAAGACTAGAATTTTGTGAAAATATGGAAACTAAAATTAACCAACAGCCAGACTATGTCAAAACAATTTATTTTAGTGACTCTCTATCTAAATGGAAATGTAAATACACAGAATGTGAGGTATTGGAGTGACGCAAATCCTCACCTGTTTCGTGAAACACATACCCAATTTCCCCAGAAGGTGAATGTTTGGGCTGGTATCCTGGGAAACCACATCGTTGGGCCTCTTTTTGTAAATACTAATTTAACTGGTGAGGTTTATCTGGAGCTGATGCAAAACGCAATAGAACCGTTATTCCTTGAAATTTTGGAAGATAATCCAGATGAATTCGACAATTTGGAAATAACATTCCAACAGGATGGTAGTCCTCCACACTATTACGGTGTAGTGAGACGGTATTTGGATGAGGAGTATCGTGATAAATAAATTGGACGACGAGGTTCAACGGAATGGCCAGCTCGATCACCGGACCTCACACCGTTAGATTTTTTTCTGTGGGGGTACCTTGAATCGAAGGTTTACGCCACTGAACCTGACAAAATTGACGTTTTAAAACAACGTATTGTTTGCAGAATGTGAGGCTGTTTCCGCAGACACATTTGCAAAAGTACGAGAAGAGTTTAAAAATAGGATATTTCACTGTCAGGAAGTGAATGGAGGTCACTTCGAGCAATTTCTTTAAGTAGATACTTATTCTTAAATCTGTAATTATTATCATACTGAATGGAATTTAAATTTTAATGTTTACTAATGAGCCATTAAAACTGCCATAAACACAAACAAAATTAGTATTATTGAATAGGTTTTTTCGATACCTTTTAAAAGAGGTGTCGCTTGCCGTAGAGTACCATTTAAAATTATTGGTCACAATGGCCTTGTGACGACATCTTTGACGATTTCGTCATCTATCATCACTAGTAGGGAAGTTTACAACCTTTTATATTCAGTTTCCAAATTTCACTTGTTTATGTATATTCGTTCCAAAAATAAGACGGGGGGAGGGGACTTTTGAGAAGCACTGTATATAAATTAGGCACGATAACCATATGAGATCAGAATATAATACTCAATATGATCAACGTAACGATCGTTTGACGATATTTCGAAAATAGACAGGTATACTGGAACTAAGATTATATAATTTTCTTCCCAAAGCGCTTGAATATCAATTGATGGCTCCCCCCAAAGCATAAATTTGTAATATTTTGTTATGAATTTGCAATGAAGCAATTCCAAAAGTCATGCTCTTTCAGAATGTTTATCGGAAAAGTTACTACAGTTCCTGTCGAATCGTTCCGGAACACCTACAGTATGATTTCGATATACAAGCTTCTGTCATGCTTTTCGGTAAAAAAAATTGTAATCCAGGAGCACTTGCCGACATCCGATAGAGCTGAAATTTGGCAGGTGTTCATAATTTCGGTGCCAATGCATTATGAAACTTTTGTTACAGAAAAAAACAAAATGGCGGCTCGAAGATGGCGGACGAGTTTCGAGATTATAGTACGATTCGATCTAAAATTGGTATGTGGGGGTTTTAGGGGCGAGCGATTGTGAATTTTTTGTGAAAATCAAGATGGCGGACAAGTTTTGTGATCATGGTCCGATTTTTTTAAAGTTAGTATCGGGTGCTAATGGGATGAGAATTTTTTAATAAAAAATTTGGGGTCGGAGATAATGAATTTTGCATCAAAATTTCAAAAAAATTGGCGTACAAGTTTTGTAAGTAGGTCCCGATTCGATTCGGGTTTTTGGAGTTGGAGATTATGAATTTAGTCGATGATCATTGATTTTTAGTGAAAATTCATAAATTGAAGATGGCAACTCCAAGATGGCGGATGAGTTAATCTTCAGATGGTCCCTCATTGAAGGACTAGTTAGCTCAGTACTCACAGGAAAAAGGCCTCATAATAACGATGCTTTAACAAAAATGCATAGATTAAGGCGTACTTAAGAACTGAAAAGCACAAAATAAAATAATTAATAAAAAACCTTTTTAATGACAAGCTTCTATTCAAATGCACTAGAAAGTTGAAAATGATTGCTATGGATGTGTGACGTAGACTATTCCGTGAGTTATAGATTGAAAAGCTTGTCGTTTTTGTTTTCGAAATAAAAACTTGACACGAAGAGCTTTTCAATCTATAACTTCCGGAATAACCCACGTCACACATCCAAAGCAATTATTTTTCACTTTTTAGTGCATTTCAATAGAAGCTTGTTTCCTCACTTCTCTCTATACTATTGGCAAAACTAATTCAGAAATCATGACCCAGTATTGTAAATACTAACCGCAAGCATTCAAATCATGAAGTGAATATTTATCGAAACTAGAATATAGATAATAAGTGAGATCAACAATAATATTATCATACCTTGACGGTGAAGAATGAAAGATATTTATACGTTAAAGTATGATTTAGATGAAAAACTTGGTTGGATGGTCTCGCTATCTATGTCTGTACCAAATCGACCGAATTACCGTTTGATGTTTACTTGAAACGCCAGGTGTTAAAAATTCGGAATATATTCATGAATAGTCTACGAAAAAGTATTGGTCAAACAAAAACTATATTCCAGCAAAATAGTAACAATTTTTTTGTATCCAGAAGGATCCAACGGCAATTGTGGATAAAACTTTTCCCATCGAACTTTTCATGATCATATGTATTTATTTACGCTCATTTCATTATTTATTCAATGTTTCAACCTATTTTTCCGATACCATCAATATTTTATGAATGTTTGTTCTGGTAAACCCTGTATCGGCAGCTTCTCCTTTATCCACAACCACGTAAGCCGGGAATGCATCGACTGTTTCTACATGTAAGGTTATGATTTCATTATGAAAACTTGATGAGGCTCGCAACGTATCATCAAATCCATTGATTTTTTCTATGAACATCCCCAGTAATTACCTGTTGTCTCATTTTCTTTGCGCCTTTGTTCTCATGGCCAGTAAATGATGCAGGATTTTTTTTTATTCCAGCTGAATGGTGCGTAGATTTATTATTTATGTAGTATCATTCTTTTTCGTCTAAAGGAGATCTGAACTTAAAACAACATTATTTCAAAAATATTGGATTTACGTTTTAGAAGAATGCCAATAAATCAGCTCATCACAAAGTTTACCTTCAGATATTTTCTTATGTATGATTAACATGGAAACGTACATTGAACTTGATCATTCACATAAAATAAGGATTATTCGAATTTAGTACTTTATTTCATATAAGATATAGAAATACTTAGATAATATTTGTTTCACTAAATTGTTGCATTTATTGAAGTACATATGATAACTAACAGATCTCACTCCCATCAGGAACACTTAGGCATAAATAAATGTTAATGATTGCAATATGCTGCAAATTCTGAGCCCAAAAAATTATCCTACTCTGAATGATGCAATCGAAGCAATTACTATTATGTCCTTCTCTTTAAACATGAGCGGATAAAACTTGAATCATATCAATGGAATCGTGAGATGATATCAATGTTATTCGTTATCCTTACGAACATGTGTTGAATAATCATGTTTGTTTTTCGTCAGCTACTCAGATAAAAAGTACAATGTATACATCCAAATTGTTGCATACAATGAAAATTCAAGATGAAGGCCACACGACGAGATTCTTCATAAAGGATCGGATTTTACCGGAAATCGTTAACTGTAAAATTTGCAGTTACAGATTACCATTTTTTCGACCATTGAATTGTCAATCCTATGATCAATAAAACATTTGATAGATAGATTTTATTTAACAACGTGACATTACATGTTAGTTGCAAGTCAGGTAGAGAGTACAGAATCAATAAAAAAATAGTAAAAAGACAAATACAACAGAAATATGTAAAATATGTAAGATAATATGAGGACAAATATAACATAAATATGTAAAATATGTGATTGAACAGGTAGTCACAACTTGATATAATATACGTTAATCTAGAAAGTGATTAGAAATGTATATCGTTAGGAATAAGTTGAATTCAGATATTCCTCAGTACTATAGAAACAACTCTCAAGTAATAATGATTTAATTTCAATTTTGAATGAATAGAAGTTGAGCAACTTGTAATCATCAGGTAGATGATTATATAAATTGACATTCAATGAATTTTTCTGGGACTTCGATAGTATGTACCGAGGTGGTACGAGCACATGTTCTATGATCATGGACATCCAAATGTCTAGTGAAGTCAGATTTCTTTTTATGTATTTCTAGAAGGGTATTATAGATGAACAACGAAGGTAAAGGTCGCCGATCCTCATAAATAACGGCTTCCCTGTAGTCAGCATTCAATATTATTCTAATGATCTTTTTCTGTGACAAGAATACTCTCATAGAATGAGGTGAGTTTCCCCATAAAAGTAGCCCATAATTTATATGAGAGAGAAAGCAAAGAATGCACTCTTCAAAGCATCAAGATCCAGGAAGTTTCCTGAAGGCAAACATATTTTTGGATAACTTTCTCGACAACTCTTCTACGTGAGCTGACCATGATAAATTACCGCCGATGATCAAACCAAGTAATTCACCTTTTCGACTATTATCAACAATGTTGTTACTGGAAAACTTTATTTCTTGTGTTTTGTCTCCATTTAATTTCGAATGATTGTCTCTAAACCATCTAGAAGTATGGTCCAAAGCATCACTCTTTTTCTCTGTTAAGTTACTTACTGTTTTGTTGGTTGTTAAGATAGTTGTATCGTCAGCAAAGAGTACACATTTGTATGGTAACATGGATTGGCTAAAATCATTGATGTACGTCAAGAATAAAACCGGACCCAAAACTGATCCCTGAGAAACACCATGTTTGACAATTTTGTTGGAAAAAAATGTATTATTCAAGAATACCGCTTGAGATCTGTTACTCACGTACGATCTGAATAGTTCAAGAGGTAGTTCTCTCACCCCATGGTATTCCATTTTCCCGAGAAGTAAAGATAATGAGCATGAATCCAATGTATCGATAAAAGGAACCAAAAAACTTTATAGAAACGAGCTCTCATTCAAATTCATGAGTTTTCAGCCTGGTAAGTCTAGAAGATCCGACTAGAAAACAGTTAATGTTTCCAAATCCACTCTTGTGTTGTATATCAAGGTGATTTAATATAGATAGATTCAATATATGCGATCTCGAACTTTTCGTGAACATATGATTGAAAATATTGTTGGTGAATAAATAGGCATTAAATATTCAAAAAAAGCCCATGACCTCCAGACAGTGAGAAGGTCGATTTTTTCCCATTCTTCCCGCACCTTCGATAATGATTTCCTGATAATTGCCTGGCATTCATTCACCATTCGCATGTCCAAGTCAGTCAGTTGTGTTGGTTGTGTTTTGTAGGTGAGATATCCGTCATGAACCTATAGAAAAAATCATTAGGTATCAAATCTGGTGAGCAAGCTGGTTGTAAGGACCAAATGCATAGCAGCACCTAATAATCAGATTTGATTTATCATCATACATATCTGTCTCTTGTGATTCTAAAACTCCGCAGTTACACAGTATATGTGACACTATTACAGGTTTGTCTCAGCATTGTGTGCAAGGTTAGGTCGTTAGTTAGGTTAGTTTCATTGGCCAGCTCTTTTACTAGCGCATGTCCAGTCATGATGATTTTTATTTGCGCGTTGTTTGAAGTTAACGAGTCTACTGTTTTTTATTGTAATACGGTCCTCTGATGAACTATTTTGTACGTTTTGGTTCGTCGTGGATTTGGACCGTATACCGATTCTCTATTTGAGAGTTCATCAGTTTTCTCGTTAGCTGCTATTACCTGATGCCATATGAACAGGTACAACTTTCGTTGTTGTTATTATCTCTATCTACTCTATTGTGAATGTGTGAGAAATAGAAGTATAGTTATCCAAAGGACTTTGAATGGAACTATTTATTTCAGATAATATACAGGCTACTTCACGGTGGATGGTAGGGGAGACCGGGGCTGGTAGGCATCTCTTCTTATTAGATTTTTTTTATCGTTCTTTTCATTACTTTTAATATGATCTATACAACGTAATATTGCCTATAGTTTTGGTTACCATTATATATAATCATTTACGTTAGAATTTCAAATATAAAGTTCTGGCAACCCCTTATTTATGCACACACAGAATTTTCTACCAACCAACCCCGGTTACAGGGCTAGTTGGCACAACCTGAGGGGGTTGGTTGGCATAACCTTAAGGGTTGGTTGGTAAAACCTTTGGGGTTGGTAGGGACATGTTAAAACATGATATTATTCGTTAAAAAAATATTCTTGAAAAAAAAAACAATAATGTAACACAAATGTAACACAACAAAAAAGTTAGAACACACAAAATAGTAACAACACACAAAAAAAAGTTAAAACCTAAAAATTATCGTCTGAATCACAATTCTTGCAGGTATACAGCGGAGTAAAGTTATTAGTGCAGTCCTCATGTACCCAATTTTTACATTTCATGCATTGTATCCATTGCTCCTCAGGACGGTTATTTGCAAAACTGCCTGAACATATCAGGCAGCAGCAGTTTCTTCCTCTTCAGAACTTTCGCTTTCATCTTTTTTTTATCCTTAACTCCTTTTTCTTTTTCCTTTTCTTTGCGCAATTTCCATCTTTTTCATTTCAATTGCCTCCTTTTCTGCGGTAACTGATCTTTTATCGGAGTATTAGTTAAAATGGCTGACGCCCCTTTTTTTTTCCTTTACTGTTATCAACTGAGGATTTTGCCGAAGCTTTTGGCAAGGGTTTAATTTGTTTGAGTTCGGAAACGTTTGATCTTGGAGACGGTCCAGTTCATTCAAGTCCTTTTCAGATATAACAAATCCTTCTGAATTTCAATTTGTCTAGTAATAAGAGACATGGACGTTCCTTGGAACATCTAACATACTTTACAAAGTGCTTAGCGACTTTAATCGAATATTGTTCATTCATCCACCCTGACGGATAAGCATCACCGGCACTCCCTTGTGGTGCATCGTGAATAAAGGGTTCCTTGAAATGCACTCTCGGGTAGATAAAGAAAGGTGGAATATACGTACCTGAAGCAGAAACAGCTACAGCTAGAGTAACGAGAGATCCTCGTTCTGCGGAGGTAATTCGTCCAATTTGTTTGAAACCTCTCCTAACCACAACTTTATCCAGTGGTCAGACGGTACTTACGCCCGTTCCGTCGACGTTCCATATGACACAACTCTCAATTTTCAATCGAACCAGAACTGTTTTCAAATTATTAGAAAATGATTTGACGTTTGTCCGGTTGAAACTTGATGCCCGTGCTTGACTGGTCGCTTCGGGCGTTTTATGGATAAAATTGTTTGTCTCTTCGGAAAGGCTGAAAACCAATCTTCTCCCGCCATCTGATTGTTGGTCCAACTTGCTGGCACATTAATTCAATGTGTTGCCATACTGAAAGGCAAATTTTCGAACCTGATTTGGAGTCAGTCAATAATAAATATCTGACGCCTTTTTTAAATATTCGGCAAGACACATCTCCTGTTCATCTGCGAATATCTGTAACAAAAAAAATATAAGAAAAATATTGAATTTTCGTTAAGAAAATAATTGTTTACCTGTCTGTTTTTTTATAGTCAATACTAATTGACTGCCCTTCTTGTGTTACTTTGTTGTAGTGACAGTATCGAAGTAGGGTTCTGGGGCTTGTCTTCCTGTTTTAATACGTAAAACAGCAATCTCATTTATTACTTGTTCAATAACATCTTTTTTTACTGTAGACCTAGTAGTTTTTTTTTTACAATTCCTCATTTATCTAAAAACAGATAATATAAAATCAATTAGATTTACCGTTCGGAAAAATCTTATTTTAAAGTGAAACCTATTAAAAAAATTTTTTTTAATCATTTTAATAAAATTTATTCCCCAACAAATTAATACTAGGGATTGGTTGGCACACTACAAACCTGTTCCGTTTCGAATATGCCAACCAACCCCAATGCACAAATAAACAAACATGGAGGTATATCAACATTAAAAGCAATCAATATTATTATCAAATCTACGAAAACGTAATACCCAACATAAGTCTTTAGACTACATTATCAGAAATTACTTATCTCTTACCTGTTCAACTATAAAACATGCGCAATCAGGAACACGAAATTTACTCAATGTCACAAAAATTGAAAAAATGTCAATATCTTCTCTTAGACAATTTCCAAGCTACTGAGATCAAGAGGAGATATGTAGTTCAATCGACTGAACGACGAGACGAGGTAGTGGGGCGCGATAGTGCAGCAAACTTAGAAAACATTCACGATCGCCAACCAACCCCGTGTGCCAACCAACCCCGATCTCCCCTACGTTTCTGGGGAACGGATCACTCTGAAAATTTGAAATAAAGCATAATTGGACATTCTGTAACCAACTAAAATATTTTAGACAATGCGGTGCTGCTAGTTCTAGTAGTAGAATTAGTAACTTTGATATTTCAAATGGAACCCTGGACATAATATTATTTTTAGGATCTTCATCAATTTCCTGAGAACTTCTCTCGATATTTCCCTATACCTATCTGTAACCGATTTAGAAATAAAAATTATTTTTATTTTTTTTTGTCGGAAAACATGGTCTCTAAAGACCCTGATATCTTCGAGCTCAGTGATACAATAATACCAAAATTTGGTTCAGACTAAGGTGATACTTTAGGCTTTTCACGTGTCAGTTGAATTCCAGTTACTTGAATACAGGGTGGTTAAAAAATATGGTTATTTTATATGCTTGAAAAAGTTACTAAAAATGGATTATTTCAAACGGAACACCCTGCATATCATTACTAATCCATAAAGCTGGTGAAATTTTCCGTTTATGTATGTAAGTCGGATTTTTGACTTATGTGACATTAACGATGTGTCATTTTCATAATACTATCGACATTTTCTTCCATTCGGAAGTTGAAAATGTTAAAAACTATGGAACAAAATTATTCAAACGAAGTTCTTATGACTTTGTTCATTATCTTCGGACAATGTAAAAAAAAATATAAAATATCTAAAACAATCAAGTGAAATATTTCAAAACATGTTCGAAATGCCGGTCGTTTACATCCAAGCACTTCGAAGTGCGGGTGTTGACTGCTTTCGTCGTGGCAGATCTGATTTCATTCGGATCCAAATCAAATGCTTGGGTAATTTTTTGTAACAACTCGTCTTTCGAATTTACGCGTGTTTTATTAACTTTTTCTTCAACCATGCCCCACAGATAAAAATCTAATGGAGTAAGATCGGGTGATCTCGCTGGCCAATTCCACGTTCCCAAACGCCTTATCTACCGATCGTCAAATGCCTTTCAAGTTCTGCGCTCACTCCTCTCGTACAATGTGTAGAAGTCCCGTCTAGTTGGTACCAACAATTTCGATATTTTTCGAATGACAGATTATCTGTACAATATTTTCCAAAATATTTAGGTACCTTCTGGATGTTAATGACTCCCCGTATAGTATGTATATACCTCACTTGGTTATCCATCAGAATGCAGAAGACATTAAAACTGAATTTTCCTTGAAATTCGGCTTTTTTATGACGTGAGGATTTTTACTGCACCAAAAATTACGTTTTTATTTATTGAAACTAATGGGAATTTTTGTTTTTAAGTTCAAATTATTTTATTTAAATAACTGGATATTCTTGGGTGCGTACCAACATCGTTTTACAAAATTAAACTCTCTCAGGGTCTTGAGACTTCATTGCCTGAATTTTGGTGAATTTATAATCATGCATGTTGTCTTTGCAAGATTCTTTGAACTGAAGAATATTTTATACCTAAATCTTCTTCAACACTTTTTATCGATAACTCGGGAAATGCATGAAAATGTGTCAAAACAACAATTTTGTTGTTCTCGGAAGTTACGGGTCGAGGCAAGTTTCTTGGCGACTTCAATCCAAACCCATTGAAATTGTTCTGAATTCGTATAAATTTCCCAAGGTTCATCGGCGGTAGATTAGGTTACATTTCGGTGAACTTTCTACATGTGCTGCTGATAATGTTATTACACTGTTCAAATATAATAAACAAATTCATTAGAACTTCGTTTGAATAATTTTGTTCCATCGATTCTGCAGGTATTTTCAACTTCTGAATGGTCGAAAATGTCGATATCAGTACGGTAATGATACAACGTTATTGTCAAATAGTAATCATGACCTTTTCACCAAAAACCGAATGGAGATATAATTTTCAAGGGACATTTCCACAAATAAATGCTCATAAGTCAGAAACTCGATCAGTTAAGTATAGATATGATTAACATACATACATACAGCTTTATATATACACTTTTTCAAAAAAACGAAATAAACATATTTTTGAACCACCCTGATCAAAGTAACCCTGTACCTAATGCGTATGAAGTCTTCAATTATCACCTTACTCTGAAATAAATTTTGGTATCATTGTATCACTGAACTCGAAAATATCAGCATCTTTGAAGATCATGTTATCCGTCGACAAAAAAGAAATAAATTTTATTTCGAAAATGGTTGCAGATAGTTATAGGGAAATATCAAGAGAAGTTGTTAGATAATTTAAGATATGACGAATGCGCTGGCTGGTTTCAGAACATTCACCAAAATTTATCAAAAACTCCTATCCCATGTGTATGAATCAATCGACGAGTTTGCCTAGTCTTTTTTAGTCTTCTATAAGCAATAAGGACTAAAAAGTTAAAAATAAAATTATGGTTTAAAAAACTGAAAAAACACGCTTATATAGCAATAAGGACTAAAAAGTCAAAAATAATTAGAATCAAGTCATTGACCAAAAAATTTTCTCTTTACTTATTTTTCATAATGATACTGATACCACGCTTTTTTTTCATAGGTGGAATTTTTTTCGTAAATGACTTCATTCTTATTATTTTTGACTTCTTATTCTTTATTGCTATATAAGCGTGTTTTTTAGTTTTTTCAAACTATATTTTTTATCTTTGAAATATGCTGTAAACAAAACACATCCAAGTAACCCACAGGAACTGGGAAGGAGAATCATGAAATAATGCTAGGTAATTACCAAGGAATCATGAACAAAGGTGCAGGATGATTTTCTTCATCACTGTATTTTGGTCATTTCATATGGATAAATCATTATTTATGCATTACTATATTTACCCATGATAAAACTTGTACGGGTAGTTTCTGCATTGCATTAGCTCCATAAAAATATTTTTCATATTTCTATTTAACATCGGTATCTCCTCCGAACAGATCTCGACCCATCTTAGCAATTTCCAATGTAATATGTTTTTACTGAATTGAATTATTGGAGGTTTGATAGACACAAGTGACCTACACGGTATACTCGTAAGTGATAACACACTGAGGAGCTTGATTAACAGAACTTATTCTTTCAAATGTATTAGAATGAAATAAATCTACTTATATTGATTTCCAGCAGGAGTGGAAATACGTTTCTAATCGTAGACTATGATCGGAGTATTTGTTATATTTCCCATGAAATCACAAAAAAATCTGGGTTGCCCAATAGAGAACATCGAGTCTTCCTTTGGTTGAAGCTCTGGGAAGCAATTCAGAATAATAATTTGCAATTAGAAACACTCGAGCACCAGTTAAAATCTAAACTCTCCACTTAATTATACATTCGGCGGCAGTTTAACGAGTGTGTATAAATACATATAAAAATAATGAGTGCTAATAACATATACAGGAAATGAACCGATTTAAACGATGTACCGAGGAAGATATTCAAATAATATAAAACAGACAATTAAACACCCCACTTTGTAGCGAGAGATTGAATGATAAATAATTCGACACAACTGCTTGAGAATGCTAATAGAAACAATTGAGTCGCCCCTTGTATACCGGGGAATATCAGAATGTTTCAGGGACGGAAAATCGTTGCTTTGCCTCCCGTTCCATATACCCTTATTGAATTAGAATTTTTCCTTGGATCAAAAACTTTAGAATGTCAAATTTGAACTCATCATTGAAGGTAAAACAAAAAATGGGGAATTTTAACAAAAATCAAAATTTTCGGGGGAAACACACATGTGGATTCAAAAAGAAAATCTCAATTGCAGTAGCGCTTCTGTTGCATGAGAAATCTTGAGGAAACTGAACAGCCTAGACATTTTGCCAATCTACCTAGTGGAATATTAAGGGAGATTTGAATTCTTCTCCAAGTTTTTTCATCATAGAGTTTGAGATTTATACAAAAAAATAAATGCTGTTTGTGTTTTGCAATGATAATGATGTCCCATTTTTCCGAGACTTGATTTGCTAAACACACACTAACATGTAAAAAAATTCAATAAGTTAATATTTGATGAAATTTGAGGAATTATTCTCAACAAAAACTATTATTCCGCAAGAATTTGGCCACGAAATTATTCCACAAAATTAATGAAAATTGAACTAAAAGTAAAAAAATTATGAGACCTCTAATTTTATCACATATTAACTTGTTGCGTTTTTTGCATGGGAGTGTATACACAGGGTCGCTGATATGTATGGAAACGGTTGATTATCTCCTAAAGTAACACCCTGTATATTATTGGAACACCCTGTATATTATTCCATATTTCAATTCTCCTCAAAATTCTAAATAAAATTGATATAGCATATCATATCCTAAATTCAACTGTTTTCGAGATATCGAGTTTTGAAAATAACTTTTTACTACTCTCAAATTTATTAAAGGAAAAGTCCGAATTGATGGATATTTATTATGAAAATAACACAAAGTGTATTATGGATATGATTAAATTTTAATTACTATTTTCCTAGAGAAAATAGAAAAGCATAATTGTTCAGGGTTGATAAAAATGCATGAAACGAAAAAAATTGATTTTTAATGAATGTCCTGGATGTTTTAAATTTTATATAAACAATAGTTATACAAAAAAAAAAGAGAGAAACCAAGTTTTAATAAACAGCAAATATTTTCTTTGGAATTCTATTTGATAAGGTGCTCAAAGTGCTTACCATTCACCTCCTGACAGTAATGAATTCGCCGAATAAAATTTTGTAGTGAATCTAAAATCATGTTGGGAGGAATGGTGGAAATTTCATGCCTTATGCTTTTTTGCGACTCTTCGATATTTTGCGGCCTATCATTATAGACTACATTTTTTGTGTAACAGAAAAAAGTAAAGTGGAGTCAAATCTGAAGACCTAGCTGGCCATTCCATTCCCCCCTTGCGTCCAATCCATTGATCAGGCAAAGTTTCATCTAGATATGCCCGTACCACACGTCCAAAATGTGGAGAAGCCCCATCTTGTTGAAACCATATTTGTTCTGTCGGCAAACTGGGATTGTTATTGTTCGGGAATAATCGTCCAAGCTCTGGCTATGTTCTTGCAAAAGTAATAAATATCGTTCAGAGTTCAAATTTCCGTTTATAAAACAGGGTCAACGTGTCAACCAATAATGCCAAACCAAACATTTACTTTTTGTGGTCGTTGAGTGTGAACTTCCTCCATCCAGTGTGGATTTTGATTTACAAAGTTGATATTTTTGATTAATTTATCCATAATAACTTCACAGAACTCGATTTCGCGATCAAAATTGTCTTCATTCAATTCTTGCAACAAATGAATTTTATATGGATGGAATATTTGCAGTTTGCAAATTTTTTGAAAGGAATATCGACTTATGATTTGATGCCCTCTATTGTGTCGAATTCATTGGATTTTCCACCACATCTAACATGACATTTAAAGAATTTTCTTCATTTGCTTACTGGTCTTCCACTTTTTGGTCGATCCTTGACACCTCCAGTTTCATGAGAATGCTGCAATGTTTTTGAAACTGTTGATTTGGAAAGAGGTTCCCGATCGGGATGCAATTTAAAATATGCATCACTTGGTCACAACTTCTATCTTCTATCACCATGTTCTATGATCATTAAAATTTCAATACGCTCGGTTTCACTCAAACTTGCCATTTTTGCGTGAGAATTATTCACTCTTGATGTATTTTTTTGACATGTGTTGTCAAGATCATCAATGTTGACGAAAGAACGATGCGGCGTTGTTATGGAGCTAGAAACTTTCGAAGGTAACTTGATTGACAAACTTAATGGACTAAAATATTTTTGTATAATTATAAAAAAGTTATTTTCAAAATCTCGGAAACGGTCAAGCTTGAGATATGATTTGCTATATATATATATATATATATATATATATATATAGTTGAAGAAAGGGTAGTCTCGTGACTGGACTAGTTGAAAAAAACTATGAATTTGAAATAAACTTTGTAGAAAGGATATTCCTTGAGGTTGCAGTCAAAATAATGGCCTATGAGAAAAAGTAAAACTCTTTCTTATTTAGTCAAGCTTTCGAAAATGTTTATTTTCATTATCAAGACAAGCTGTGGAGGAAAAGAAACACAATTGTGAAATACGATTTTAAACAAATCTATAGAACTTTAAGGTGAGGTTAAGTGAGACAGCGACTAAACACCATTTCGTGTTTGAGGACTTTTCAAAATCATATCACTATGACACTACTGGTAATATATAAAACTAAACAATGGCACTCGCCATATTGTTTAAGATAATTAAATTAACACTTTAAAATTTGAACGGCACAATATTACCATGGTTGAAGCGTGACTGAAAAGGAAAATGGTAGCGACATGTATTACTTGTCAGCTACCATTTCCTTTTCACCTCAACATTATATGTGCCAGTTCAAATTAAAGTGTTAATTTAATTATCTTAAACAATATGCGATGCATATGTTAGTTTTATAATTACCAGTAGTGGGTCATATGATATGATTTGAAAAGTCCTCAAACACGAAATGTGTTTAGTTCGCTGTCTTCATTAACCTCACCTTAGAAGTTCTATAGATTGTTTAAAATCGTATTTCACAATTGTGTTTCTTTTCCACAGCTTGTCTTGATAATGAAATAAACATTTTCGAAAGCTTGATAAATAGAAAAGTTTTACTTTCTATAGCCATTATTTTGACTAAATAAAATATCCTTCTACAAAGTTTATTTCAAATTCATAGTTTTTTATATATATATATATATATATATATATATATATATATATATATATATATATATATATATGTATCTATATATATAAATATCAATTTTATTTAGAATTTTGAGAATAATTGAAATATGGAATAATATATAGGGTGTTCCGGTAAAGAAAAATCAACTTTGTTACGTCATGACTGTTTAATTTTTGATTTTTGATTGATTGATTGATTTTTCTTCATTGTAATAGATTTTAGAAAACCCTAAAACTTTTGTATCCCAACATTTTTCGCTAGCTATCTTACTTAAGGAGATAATCGACCGTTTCCATACATATCAGCGACCTTGTATATATACTGTAAAATCTACCTTTTTGACTGGCCAGCCATATTTTTATTCTGATACATTTCTTCAGTTTTTCCCAATTAGGTCGTATTTTACATGTAGCTTCTGTTATCTTGAGAAAAGCAGATCGGTTAAAAAATTCCAAGATGTAGCAGCCAAATCTACTCTTTCATTTCCAATAATACTCGTATGTCCCCCAATCCTGATGAAATTAATATAGTGAAAGGACAGATTTGGAATGACAGAACTTTTGCACCATTATGTTCAGCCCACAAAACAGCTTGAAGTATAGAGTGCGCTTTCATCGTGCAAATTAAAATCCTATTAATATTGATCCCCGTAACGATTTTGCTGCGGCCTGATTGAGTTGGGAATTGACAGAAACACCTGTCAACACTCTTCAACAAGAGTGCAGGTTTCACCAAGTTTGTCCCAAATTTCTATGAGTATAAATGAAGAAGGTTTTTGGATATACACTCTTTATTAAGGGCGTAGGGATGAGCAGTCTACTAATGGGCACCTGCCCACTGGTCAATCTGCTGTGGACTGACCTGCCTCCTCCTTGTATGTATACATGAAGTGGTGGTAGGTTCAGCAAGATTTCTAAGGTGGCTGTTGGGGTGGTCCTCATAGCTCCCATGGCAGCCAGGCAGGTTTGCCTTTGGATGCCGCTTAGCCTTCGGATCGCCCCAGCCTGCTGAGTTTGTCGCCACCATGTCACCAAACCCTAGACCCTTGATAGCATACGGTTCGGTGACAGGCAAAAGAATTCATCAAGGAACCATCACCAAAATTCACAGAGTAGCTGCTCTGCCAGAATAGGAGATCAACCAGCATCATGGTTGGGCTCCTGACAGGGCACTGTAGACTCAACAAACAGATGAATAACATCGGACTGGCAGACACAACCACATGTAGGTTCTGCCAGGAGAAGGAAGAAACCTCAACGCACACACTGTGCTACTGGGAAGGCCCTACAAGACTAAGGTTTTCAACGATAGGGGAGGAAGAACCACAACCCCCCCAATATATGGGGGACTGAAGGTCTGGCCTTTGGAGTCTAGTTACAAGGACGGGCCTAGACAGGGAACTCTAACATAACATGAGAGCATAAACAATAGATCTGCAAAGGTCGCAGTGAAGTGGCTCCTAGCCCGCAAGCCCCGCACAAATCTAATACGTGAAGAAGGTTTTTGGATATACTAACTGCAATGAACTAGGAAATAGGGGGTAGCAGAAGCCCAAAAAAGGTGATGAATTGGACAATGAATCTTGAAAAAGAAATGAATTATTTCAGTAGGTGTTGACTAGAGAGCTAACAATTCGTGGGGATTTCTTCTAATTGTACCAATTTAACGCTAACTCAGACAGTATCACTTGATTTTTCTAACGCTGTTCAGACTGGAATGGAGGGATGGAATGGTTTTGTTGGTAATATCTCTAGTTGAGCATTTTGAGAAGCAGTCTTTTAAGTATAGTATACGAGAATAAATACTGGAATTTTCAACACTCAGTGTATTTGAAAACTGCATGAAACGCAAAAAAATATGTCTCGCATCAACGTCCTATCTACTGTAAATATCCATGTATTGGGTTTCAACCAATTCATCTACCCTCGTATGATCAAAGACAAAAAAATTGATACCATATGTCCACAATCTTCCATCTTCAAAAATTCATAATATTCGTTTCTGCTAATTTAAATATGATGACATCCATGTCGTAATATCTGCGATGAAGATAAAGATAGAGATAAAGTCAACCCTAATAAGTACATCTGTTTCGAGTCCGGAACATAGTAGGCCGTCAAATCACACCGGAAGCAGAAGAATAATTAACTGTCTTTTCGATAGGGTTCGATAAAAGGGGGTGTGGGAGATAATGGTATTAATTAGAACAACTTTGCAACTGATATTCACTATTAGGAAATATATTTTGTGGAATTTTGTTGAGTAGCTTCCAGTATTGTACTGATTGTCGTGGTATATCGATGGTGATATTCGGTTCTCGATAGTGAATTTGTGATGTTATAAAATGTTCTTGAAAGTTAGAAAGTGTGTGATCCATTCGAGCATCGCAACATATCTGAGTTCGGTAACATAAGTGTTCGTCAGAAAATGAGATGCAGAATTATTTTATATTCAACTGGAAAAGTTCACTTGACGAAAATAATGAAAATATAACCAACAAAATTGAACCTACAACAAATGTTTTAATTTAAGTGCCGTCAACATAAAAGTTTCGTGTTTCATGTTTGTGGGCTTGGGTACCTATTCTTGAGATTCTTCGAACGGATATTTCTGATATATATATATATATATATATATATATATATACAGGGTGTAATCTACCCTCTTGCACACACGTGAAAGACGAGTGTATGCCATTTCATAACAAATTACAGTGGAAAAGGGAAAATTCTAATGAATATTGATAGAAATATTTTTCTGTGAATTGAAAAATCCACGATTGAAATGAAGTTATTTTTTGTGAATGTCTGACAGAAAACAACTTCTTCCCCGGCTGAAGCCACGCTGGACATCTGATAGATATTCTGAAAAGGCCCTAACTCAAAAGAAAAAATCTGAAATTGAAAATTCGCATTTTCATTCAGATAGTTATTTGATTTTATATTCCAGTCTCAATTAAGAACTCATAAAGTGGAATGAGGCAAAGAAAAATGTTTTCCAAGAGAGAGTACTCACCAGAAATCATTCGTAACATTGACGCAGGAGAGACATCGCATTCACTAGGTCTTCAATACATTTTTGTCGACGAAAATCTATTTCACGCTTCCACGATCATCAGGAAGACCGGAAGAAATGGGAAACACATTTTCAAGAAGCAATCTCACTTTGCAAAGATGGAAAAAGTTAGAATCATTTCTTTTGGAGAGACACTTTGAAGTTAGTGTTTTCTGACATTGAAACCTGTCATGGGGTATGATAGATTGATTTGTTGAAAATATAAACAGGATGTTCATAAAATCAGATGTGGAATCATCTGCGACTGAAAGATAAACTTCAGTCACTATCTTCCATCGTCAAGATAACCTCTTGTGGGTTATTCATGTTGAAAAGGGAAACATTATTAATTGAATATTGATAGAAAGATTTTCCTGTGAATTGAAAAATCCACGATTAAAATGAAGTTATTTTTTGTGAATGTCTAACAGCAAACAACTAATTTTCCGGCTAAAGCCACGCTGGACAGTGAACTACATCTGATAGATATTCTAAAAAGGCCCTAACTCAAAAGAAAAAATCTGAAATTGAAAATTCGCATTTTCATTCAGATAGTTATTTGATTTTCTATTCCAGTCTTAATTGAGAACTCATAAGGATGAATGAGGCAAAGAAAAATGTTTTCCAAAAGAGAGTAGAAGAAATGGGAAACACATTTTCAAGAAGCAATCTCACTTTGCAAAGATGGAAAAAGTTAGAATCATTTCTTTTGGAGAGACACTTTGAAATTAGTTTTTTCTGACATTGAAACCTGTCATGGGATATGATAGATTGATTTGTTGGAAATATAAACAGGATGTTCATGAAATCAGATGTGGAATCATCTGCGACTGAAAGATAAACTTTAGTCACTATCTTCCATCGTCAAGATAATCTCTTGTGGGGTATTCATGTTGAAAAGGGAAACATTCTCAATTGAATATTGATAGAAAGATTTTTCTGTGAATTGAAAAATCCACGATTAAAATGAAGTTATTTTATGTGAATGTCTAACAGAAAACAACTACTTTCCCGGCTAAAGCCACGCTGGACATTGAACTACATCTGATAGATATCATGAACATCCTGTTTATATTTTCAACAAATCAAATTACAGTGTTTAAAAATTCGAAAAAAAGTTTGAAAAAATAAAATTAAAACATTTTTTTTGTGTGAAATTAGTCCAAATTTTGTAAAACGCGAAAGTTCTGGTGAAAATTTCAAAGCGAAAATCTATTTATTTTTTGATGGACTATCAACTGTTAGCGGATGTGCAAGAGGGTCGATTACACCCTGTATATTCAGTGACCGGCAGAAAGTACGCATTATATGTGAAATTTATTATCAATAAATTTTGATAAATAACGATACGTGCAATCGCTTCTGCAACAAAAGAAACTCCCAAAAGACAGTTCCGTTCATCTTTTCGTGTTTGGCGGAAAACATAAAATGTATGTCTCAAAACACACTTATTTGAAATGATATCAAAAAATATTAACTGGAAAAGTTGTTTGAAACAACATCTTATAGCTATGTACATGTTTTGTAAAAAATCTAAGTTAAAAAAATTTAAATAATTTTTTTGTCATAAAAAAAATTCAATTTGGAGAAATACATTTCTGACAACGGAACTCATTAGGAAAGCCAATAGTAATATTTCAAATAATATTTTGTAATGATTCGCAAGCTGTTTCATTTTATTCGGAGAAAATTTGAAATCTGTGAATTGGCCATATTCTGAAAAACGTATAACAGTGTATAGCTTGGTACATCAGTTATTGGTCAATTTGTTGGTTCATTTCGGTTTCAGTTACTATTTCGTATTCGTTTCATTTTAATACACTATCACTTGAACATTTTAATAGAAACCCAATTGAGTACAGTCGAACTCGGCTATAACGAACGACCTGATGACTAGAAACGGTTTTTTATGAAGGGTGTTCGCTATGAAGAAAATATGCAGTATGTACATGCATCCTGGTAGATTTTTTTTCACGTAAATTAACGACACTGGTAATTTTTTGAGACCATAACCTCGACAAATTTGTGCATTTGTGCACCCACTGTAAAATTTTCTAATCATTTCTAGCTTAACCGACAATGTAATAGCCTTCCTGCATGCTTTTGTAGTAGGGATATTGATACAATGCAGTTGAACACGTACTAACACTACGCCATGTATCTAACAAATCCCTAATAGAGAAATAGGGGAATCCCACCGGTCGACTGCGGTCGAAAAATTTCGCATATTATCGGCACATGATTGAACAATCTCTCCTCGGTAGTTCGTTATAACCGAGTCTGACTGTATCTTGTTAGTGACTGAAATTATCCCTCTACTTTGTTGTTGTAGTATATTCATTTGTTATTACTGAAATCGTTCATGTACTTTGCTTGTGTATGATTCAGTACACATGAGAGTTTGTATCTATCTATCTGTTGTATACCTGAGTATTATATAACTCACAATGTTACGTCGTCGGGCGTGTGCAAATCTTTTTCATAAAACCAATAAAGCCCGACAAGAAAGTGCACGTCGCGAAACTCAGTCTCCGGCATCGCAATAGAAACAGTTGCAACACGTTAGAGATCAACTTCGTCTTAGTTTTAATAGCCAATCACCCACAAAAATTTTTGCATCTTATAATCCTAACTAAAAGGTGTAAAATAAAAGAAGTGAATTCAAATAATGGCTTTAAATCCCAACTAAAAAGTGTAAAATAAAAAAAGGTTCATTTGAAAAAGGAAAAAACCCGACTATGTAAAAAGTGTACTTTAAAACAGATGGAAAACAAGACCAGAAAATATTGTCAGAAAATTATGTTTTAAGAGGTTAACTATTAAACTAAATACTGTATACAATCTCACGTAGGCGGAGGCAATAATATATCTTTATTTTGAAAAGACACTCTGGGACATAAAATAATCCCGCCTCCTTAACCACCCTCGTGTCAATGAATTTATCTGTTACATATGGTGCTCACTGTATAGTTTCGGCGCATTATATGTTATAGATCGTTGCCCTAACGCTTTGGTGGCTCTTGGCAGATATGAGTTATTTATTATTATATGAATGGTCAGGTTTATCTAGGTAAGATGATTTATTTGTTAAGATGAACGTCAGCACTGACTTCACATATATTTGTGTGATATCTAGTATTTTCAGATCCTCATAGAGTTTGTCGGATGAGTATCGGAAAGGTTCGAATAATATTACTTTGAGAATCCTCTTTGGAATGACTAGCAGGGGTATTATTTGATTTGGAATATCCTCTAAAAAACTGTGTTTTATCTGGATGCTACAGGGTCAGTGGGACATTCATTTTGATATTAAAGATCGACCTGCATGATGAATTTTTCAAAAAAAAAAAAAAATTCAGAGTTATTTATTGCTCTTCAGCGCACATTTCCTTCTATTCACTCGTAGTCCATATTTTGTCGCCTCTTTATTCATTCCATAACATTTACTCTGTGAATTTTAAAGATCATTTCTGCATGAAATAGGTGCATCATCAAATTGATATTTTGAAGGGTCTGTTTTGGGGCGACTGCTGTCACTCAAGCCACAAGTGCAATCTATTCATCATTATATACTGCGTGGTTCCATCAATAGCCAAATGCGGTTAATAACTGTCATGAAACACAATCTCGTTCATCACGAATACACAGCATTCGGAACACCTCGTCGATATAATCTAATAATGTCACTATATTTATGTCTATTCAAAATCCCAAACTTATCATTATACGTTTATAAACTCTTTCAATTCTTTCCCATACTTAAAAAGTGTTACGTGTCGAACAATTTGGTAAACGTGTAAAAATTATAGGATTGGAACTAATAAATAGCCGAAAAAGCGGAATAGCCGCATAGAGCATTTATGTTGCAGGTAAGTTAAATAACTCCATAGCGTGATATTTTAAACAATTAGTATTGCGCCAAAGCTAAAGCTAATTGATATTAGTTACTGGTCTTTGCCACCAAGATAGAGATAATTATACTGTAGTGCGACTGGCGCTTCGGAGTGTTTTGTTAGTTTTTACGGGACATTTGAGTTGGATTACTAGAAGTGGAATAATATAGTATTGAAAACAGTAATAGAATATAAGTGAATCTAGAAATAGGATATTATGGAAAATTGAGCAATAAAAATAATGATTTATGGTGTGTTTGTTGATCTACAAATATATTCTTCAAATAGTTTGGTTGGGATTAGGATCAATGTTATTGAAGAAAAACTATTGCTTTCTCACCAACGTTTCGCATTTTAATAAATTGATCATCAGGGCTCTGTAACAATGAGGTTTACAAATCTTTTTGAGAAAAATTGAATATGCTAAAATAAGAAAATCAAGGGAAACAATATAATAAGAAAAATGCCCACAAAATATTGAAACATTTCCAGGGATTTAAAATATTCTTTTTTTATAATTATAAAATATAGCTGCGGAACTATGTGATTATTTTATGTTGTTGGGGAAAAACCAAAACAGTGGTAGTCAAAAAACCTATTATGATAACGAATAGCTGACTGATTGTAATTGGTACAATTAATTTTGTATACAACATTATATTGTAGATCAGTGGGAGTTTTTCCTTTTTGACGTGTTTTTTTTTCAACAGTGTTATTGTTTGAGAATGCAATCATTCGATTGTTAGTTGTGTTAGATCGCTTCTTATTTCGAAGAATTTTATTAATCCAAGATGGAGGATAATTATTCTTCAATAGATTTTTTTTAATTTGATCAAAAATCCTCTTTGTCTAAAAGACTTCTCAGCAAAATGATAGTGTAAATGCCAGAAGAGATATAGAAGAATTATTCACGGCATATTTCAACCTGATAAGTCAGCTACCGAAGTGATTCGTTATCAGTATAGGTTTTTTGACCACCATTGTTTTGTTTTTTCATCAACAACATAAAAAAAACACATTTCACAGCTATTCTTGGGATTTTAACTGAGTTTTCATTTGTCTCGAGCTAACTGTGGAATCTGTTGTGCCGTAAATGTTCGTTATTGGCGTATCTAGAATGTATATTTTGTATTTATTATTGTTTAACTGTGAGTATCTACTCGGAGAAAACAATTTCTGGGGAGTCTTCTTGTATTTTATAATTTTAAAAAATATATATTTTGTGGGCATTTTCCTTATTATATTTTTTCTCTCAATTCTCTTATTTTACCATTTTCAACTTTTCTCAAAAAGATTTGTAAAGCAAACCTCATTATTACAGATCCCCGATGAAAGAAAGAAAGCAATAGTTTTTCTTCAATAACATTGATCCTAATCCCAACCAAACCATTAAACAAAAATAATAATGAGACTTGCCATTTCTTATCTCTATCGCCGAATCAATCTTGAAAATATTGGCTTGATATGGATGTATTATCTACACATGAAGAAGCTTTTGTATAGCTAAACAAGTGTCGTTGTTTTGTAGCCCAGTTTAGTAAAAAACACTTAGTGAAGTGAGTGTCTATTGTTTGTATCGATATGGATTTTCATCAAGTATCGGCTGCATCAATTTAAAAAATTAATAAATGGGCCACTATTTTCTCAGATTCAAACATATCTTGCATTATAGAAGGATTTTTGATATTTCTGATCGAATTTGTTTGTGGAATATTATAGAATAATAATCTTTCTTAACAAAAATGCAAGAGAATAAAGTTTTTCACCTTTTAACTTCGCTGCACCTGGCACATTCATCCCGAATACTCCCAACCAAACTATATCGAATAAAGATTCTCAAACGACTTTCAGGTAATTTTTAAGAAGTTGAGGTTTGGAGAACCTCAACTTATTCTTGATGTGTTTGAAGTTATGAACAAGGTGTTCATAAAATCAGATGTGGAGTCATGTGCGACTAAAAGATAAACATAGAAAAACATAGAAAAAAAAATTCTCAATTTAATATTGAAAAGAAATATGTTTCTGAAAATTGAGAACCCTACCTCACAAATCTTCCATTTTCCTGTTGAAATATTTGTTGTTCTGGACGTTGTTTCAGTTATCAAGAGCTTTTTTGATCATGGTTGATTGGCCCTATCTTTTTGTTCAACATATTTTTCTTTCGTCTGCTCCCACAATGAATTATTGCAGTTTCTCAACATGAATCATACAAACCTGATTTGAACTCTGTATTTTGGGCCTCGTCATGCCGTTCTGCCCTCCTCTATTATTTTTTATATAGTTACCTTCCTACATTTTATACATCCGTTATTTTCAATGAAGTAAGCACATGAATAGACAAATAGAAATCAAGGATATGATTTTCTGTCTCTCTTCTGAAACTTGTTGAACTGAGGATATTTCTCATGTGATACTTCGAGACTAGTAAGAGTTGTGTGAATATTGATAATCGTTCGTCATCTTCATCACTTAGCTGCACAATTACAGCAAAATGCATGCAACAATATTCTTAATGGCTGCATGTCTATGTAATTACAAACAAAAACCTATCGTGACAACATTCTATTATAAACAAGGCGAAATTTCATGGATCAGGAAAATTCAATATTTACGTATATTAGTGATTTCTTTATGATTGTTTCGGATCGTTTGCAAGAGCTATTCAAATATCTGGTGATCTGAAAATCATATCATGAATAAAACATTGGGAATGACTATAATGTGGAATCCACAGTATTATATATGTTTCACATTCCCCAATACCCTGTCAATGTATTTATAAGAGATCATATGAAAATAATAGGTAAAAAAATAATAATAGTTGTTAATAAACCAGAACAAATCATTGAAAAATTCAATATGGCTCAGTCACAACAATTAGACTCTTTCATCCTATAGCCCGAAATCATGGGAAAATGTTGCAAAAATAGAGAGGAACAGAGAAAAATCAAAACAAAAATGTTAAACAGAAAAATTAAAAAAACTGGGATTCACTGAGAAAAAACAAATGTATTCAAATTAACTAGCTAATCAGCATTGATGTGAGAATATTCTCACATTGTGAAGAGAATTATTTTATTTTTGTTAATTTCATATAACCAACATAAAAGAGTTGTATTTATGTAGAAAAGAAAACATTCTCAATTGAATATTAATAGAAATAATTTTATGAAAATTGAAAAATCTACGACAAAAATAGTCATGTTTTGTAATATCTAACAGAAAACAACTACTTTCCCCGCGAAAGCCACGGTGAAAGTAGTTGAATGTATCTATAATATAAGTTGCCTAATATTGTTCAGTGTGTGTACTAATTCCTGACCTGGGTATTATCAATATTAACATTATCAAAACAGTCTCAACAAGTATTCAAGTAGCGTCTTGGAAGAGAACGTGAATATGGGGGACCTTTTCTTCAACCAACTACTGTTAGATGCGTAAGTTATACTAATTTTATCTATCAATAAAAACTAAAGTGAAGTCCACTCTACCTCTGCCAATTGGACGCGCTATCGTATATTTTTTATTCCTTATATTTTGTTTTATTTATCCTTCTTCATCTTTAAGGATCCTTAATGCTATGATTTTATACAAGATTCCAAGATTCAAGATTTATTCAGTATAGAATACAGAGAGTGACATCATCAACCATTCTTGAGATTATTAATAAGTCAAATCTAGAAGTACAGCTTATACAGTGCGGCTTTTAATAGTCCCCCCCACTTTTGAACGATTCTACGTAGAGCAATGAAAAAAAAACGTATTGAATAATACCACCGATACTACGTTTTGAAAAAAAAGAAAGATGACGCGGGGTGGGGGGGACACCTCAACTTGAAAATTTCAAAGAGCATGGGGATCAGGTGGCACATTGTTAAAAACATAATTCAATTCTCTTTTCAGCCATCCTATTTTTTATTTTTATTTTGTTGGAATGTTTTTTCACAATAGGCATTCGATATGTCAAATATAAGTGCGGATCTGGATGGTACCGTTACCTCAATAACTTCTGAACAGTTTGATATGAAACAATGAGACATGACATTTATTGAATAGTATTACTGGTCCTACTTTTCGAGGGAAGATACATTACAATTACTCGAAAGACGGCGCTGGGGGCACATCAACTTGAAAATTTCGAAAGGCAGAGAGGTTATTAATTTTTTTTTCAACTATGGTTGCTCTACGGAATCACAATTGCGAGTGCTGCTTTTTACAGCCTACCCTCCTTCACCCCCCACTGTTAACTTTTGAACGCTTCGACATAGAACAACGGCACCGAAACTATTCAGAATGATATCACCGATACTACTTTTAGAAATAACAGACATTATGATTCCCCGACTTGAAAATGTCAAATAGCATGGGGGCAAGTGGCATATCGTTGGAAAGAGAATTCAATTATCTTTTCAACCATCGTATTTTTTTCAAATTTCGTTCGAACGTTTTTTTACAATATGCATTTGAAATTTTGTTATACTTGACATTTCAAATGCATATTGTGAAAGAACGTATTAACAAAATTGAAGAAAACTAGATTGTTGAAAAGAAAATTAAGTTATCTTTTCAACGATGTGCCACTTGACCCCCCATGCTATTAGATATTTTTAAGTGTGCCCCCCGCGCCATCTATCGGGCATTTACAATGTCTTTCATTTCAAAAAGTAGTATCGGTGATTTCATTCAATCCCTTTTTTTTTCGTCGAACCGTTAAAAAGTTAACAGGGGGGGAACTATTAAAAGCCGCACTGTATAGACGAGTCGATATCTATGCTATTTAAATGACTCAATGGAGTAGACTCACGCTAGGCAGGATAGCCTGTATTGCGATAAAGTCAGTAAGGCATTTGTACAGTAGAAGAGTATAATTGAGAAAAAGAGAGAAAAAAAGAAAAAGGAGATATAAATTAAGATTGAGATTCAAATAGAGATTGGATAAATGAAAACATCGATTGTGGTATAATTGTTTTCTCATAGTCTGGAGTGAATATTTATTATATACACAATGCTCACATCAAATTATTCATTCAGTTGAAAAGTGGAAATTTGACATATTTTTTTACCTCTTTTTTGAACATTTTAAAGAATTTTATAATCTTTAAAATTTTTGGGTAGAATGTTGAAGATTTTTGGTCCATAAAAGAGAAATAAATGTTGCGTAACTGTTCTTTTGAAAAATTCAATTTTTACGTCCTGGTTCATTTTTCATCGGTTTTTTCTTGAGTGATTCTGTGTGTGGAGTTTTTTCGGTTATGGAACATTCTTATCAAGCAATGGTAAGTGTACAGTGCGTGAATGTTTAACATGTTGGTTTCTTGATATAACTCTCTTGTGGAAAAGAGACTATTTTTTAATAGATGATTCTCAATCGAATGTTTTGAGCAGTTTGTAACGGACTGATAGATGTTCTGAATGTTGCACTTCAAGCAGGAATACAATATTTTATTATAAATTCGGCTAGAGATGTATACAGTACAATTTTTTTTTATAATATGTCCAGTAATTGTGTGCATTATTACATGGATCCGTTTTGTAACAAAGTTGTTAGTTTCCGTCTATTTTAAGTACTGATATAAATAAACTCCGAGGTATTTTGTAGATGTAGTTTGACAGTCACAAGTGTTTTGATCACCGCAGAATGGTGGTGTTTGCTTTTTAAATTGAAGTCTTTCGGTTGGTCACGTAGGGTGGGCGAAAAACTTGGGTACTTTGTCTTATTCACATTAAGGAATAACTTATTATTATTTAACCACATGTATATTTTTGTGAATTCCCTTCTACTATATTTCTCATTTCTTGCCATGATGACCCCGTGTGGATAAGTGCAGTATCATCGGCGTAGCATATGATATCGTCTCTAAAATTATTGATTTTTGTTATACTGTTAATATAAATGAGAAAGAGAATGGGTCCCATCACTGCTCTTTGCGGCGTTCCAGTTTGTACAATTAGTTCATCAGTTAATTCGTCCCCAATTTCCACCCGTTGAATTCGATTTGATAGGTAGTTCTTCATCAGTAACAATGCATTACCTCGAATGCCATTCATTCAATTTTCCCATCAATCGTTCGTGATCAACTGTATCGAAGCCCTTGGCCAAGTCCAGAAAAATGGCTAAGCATTTATCGAAACTGTACATGGCCTTCACAGTGGTTTGTAGAAAATCCATTATGGCGTTCTCTGTGCTTGAGTTTTTCACGAAGTCGAATTGCCTGTTGGCAATGATAAGGTGTTTATCCATAAATTCAACCAGTCTCTTCTTGACACATAGCGCAAATACTTGGTATCACATTGGTGATTTTCCATTGCCATGGTATGACGCCTGTTGAGAAGGTTTGATTGATGATGTGGACAAGGGCACTACAATGTTGGTGTGAATAGATTTCAATGTCATTGAGTTTATTTTATCGGGTCCTGGTGCAGAATTATTCTTTAGATTTGCAATTATTATGATAATTCCATTGTTAGTTATTGGGGCCAAAAACATTGATTGGTTGATTTTAATATCGGATAAAATGTTTTCGGGTAATTTTGTCTTCGGTATTTTTTGGCTCATATTTTCACCAATATCAACAAGGAATTCGTTAAATTCGTTTGATTTTGCTTCGTTATCGCTAACGATAGTATTGTTTTCTAATATCATGTCGTTGTTTTCGATATTTTTCTTATGATCTTCTCCTCGTTTATTATATTCCAGATTTTTTTATAAGTTGAACCTGCTTAATTTATTTGGGTTTTGTGGTAGTCATTTTTTGTGTTTTTCAACAGGGTGTTCTTCAATTCATTTGTTATATTTATCACAGTATTTAGGTGTTACTCCCATTTTTATTGAAGCTGATTGAACTTTTTCTGTTTGTCATCATTTCACTTGATTTTCTTGAATGCTTATCTTTTTTTTTACTTATATAGAACAATTCTAATTTTTTTAACTAGGTCATTTATATGAGATTATATGATGACCTCTGACTATGTAATTTGTCTTGAATGTACTTTGGAGTGTGATTCATTGAATATGCTGCAAATAAGATTTGTAATCACAGAAGGGTAGAAAGTAGTGTTTTTTTTTCAAGTTTAAAGATAGTTGTTTGTAATTGAATGAATTCTAGGACCTATTGAGCCTGTTCTAAAGAGTTTATCATTTTATTTGTATGTGCCTGCTTTAGTAAGTCTTTTATCGAAGGTCTTTTCCATGTAGAGAAGAACGATGACTGTATTTTGTTGTAGGTGATAGGCCTCCTCCACCTGAGAGACAATTCGGACCATTTGGATGGTGTTATGTCCCTTTCTGAATCAAAATTGCTCTGCGAATCAGGCGCAATAGAAGAATCATAAGAGGTTCCGGAAGCATACATTTTGACAAGTGCGATATTGACAGGTGACAGGTGTTGACAGAAAGGTTGGTGGCGTGGAAGTAGAAGATCTGCTGGAGAAGAAGAATTAATGAAATTTAATAGTAATAATGAACTGCTGGAAGGACTTCCAAACTCCTTAAGTTATATAAGTTTGGCTTGACAAAGTCGATTACGTTATGATAATAAACTGGTGAAAGAACTTTCGAGCTCCTTTTCTTATATAAGGTTGGCTTGACAAAGTCGATATTTTCTAATAAATTGGTGAAAATACTTTCAAGCTCCTTATTCCATATGAGGTTGAAGATGGTGAGAGGTAGATGGTTTTCATGAATTCGTTGGCCAATACAAGGCATTTCGTTGAGAACCTAAAGTTAGAGGAAGAAAAAGGTGAAGTGAAGAGGTAGTGGATGGAAATACTCAGAGCCCTCACATAAGGGGTAATGAGGAATTATACCCAGAAGAAGAAAGGAGTAACAACCATGGATTCGGAAGTCCCTAGATACATTGGAGGAGATAACCAATACCAGTGGCTGTCCTCGAGAAGGAAGGTGAAAGAAGAAAAGAAAAGGAAAAGGTGAAGGACAGTGTTTCACCCCGGCTGTCTAGCCATTGGCCAACACAATTTTCAAAAGTTTAAACAAAGTTGAATTAGACCAAAGTTGGGGAATTTTCGTTAATTTGAACATTATAAATGTGATTCTTAGAACCAGGAACATACAACACATGTGAGAATGCTCACAAGTTTTAATTCAATCAGGATGATTTTTTATTCAAAATACAGAATTTTAATTTTCGATTGGAAATCATCGTGTACACTGCAATAGAATATTTGTCCTTTTGCGAGGATCATCATTCGCGTTAAAAAAATGGCATACATCATGCGGTTAGGAACTCCCACCCTTTCCCATGTCGATTATATCCACGTATAATATGTCACACACATTAGGCGGTCACGTCCTCGCCATAAATATAAGGTTTGGCCTCATTTGTTCACGCGCCGACCGATAAAGTGGCGAGCCATTTTCGCCGCTAAACTAGGGAATAAATCACGCAGCAATCGCTTGATATACCTACCTGAATATTTTATGTGATCGAGAAGTTATTCGAAATTGGATTCTAGTGTATAATGGTTCATGTTTGAGAATTTCAGAAAAAAGTAATCTAAGGTGTTGAATTCGATGGTTGAGAAAGGTTTGTTCGTTTGTGCGTTTCAGCAATTATTAGACACAAGTTTATTTTTCTCTACTCTAACAATCGATTTATATTTTTTGAATTGAAATACAATTTCCAGGAGTCTTCCACAAATGAACAAGTCTTTCTATAGATTGAAAATATGTATATACTGAAATAAAAAAAAAATTATAGTTTGAAATAACTGAGAATCACGCTTATATAGCTATAAGGACAAAAAAGTTGAAAAAAAAAATTATAAAGTCATTGACCAAACAATTTATATGAAATAATTAATAAAAAACTTTTCAAAGGCAAGCTTTTAATCAAATGCGCTAAAACATTAAAAATAATTGCTTTGGAAGTGTGACGTAGGTTATTCCGTGAGTTATAGATCAAAAACTAGTCGCGCAAAGTTTTCAGTTTGAATACAAAAGCAACAAGCTTTTGAATCTATAACTCACGGAAAAACCTACGGCACACATCCAAAGCAATTATTTTTAGCTTTTTAGTGCATTTGAATAAAAACTTGCCTTTGAAAAGGTTTTTTATTAATTATTCTATTGTGTGCTCTTTAGCACTTGAGTACCCCTTGATTTATGCATTTTTGTTGAAGCATCGTTATTATGAAGATTTTTATCTGTAAGTTCTGAGCAATCTAGTTCTTCAATGAGGAGACCATCTAAAGATTAACTCATCCGCCATCTTGGAGTTGCCATCTTCAATTAATGAATTTTAACTAAAAATCAATAATCTATGACTAAATTCATAATCTCCGATCTTACAAAACTCGTCCGCCATCTTATATTCGTGAATTTTGATGAAGAATTCATAATTTCCGACCTCGAAAACCCCCACATACTAATTTTGAATAGAATCAGACCATAAACACACTGATCATCGGCCAACTTGGAGCCGCCATTTTGATTTCATTTATTGTGAAGAAAAATTCATAATCTTCGACCCTGAAAACCTCCACATACCAATTTTGAATCGAATCGGACCATAAACCTTAATCTCGTCTGCCACCTTAGAGCGCCATTTTGGTTTTTCCTATTAACAAAAATTCCATGAGCCCTCATTTCAATCTGATGAATTCTGACAAGAAATTCATTATCTCCGACTCCGAAAACCCCCACATAATTTTTTTTAATAGAAACGGACCAAAATCACAAAACTCCTTCGCCAGTTTGGAGCCGCCATCTTGAATTTAATTTTGCAAAAAATCAATTTCCACCCGAAAACCCCACATACAATTTTGAATCAATCACATAATCACAAAACTGTCCCATCTGCCGCCATTTGTTTTTTTTACAAAAATCAAATCCGTACCGAACCAATTTTGAATCAAATCCTACTATAATCACAAAACTCGTCACCATCTTGGCGCCGCCATTTTGTTTTTTGCTCTAACAAAAATTTCATAATGCACTGTCACCAGAATTATGAACACCTGCCATATTTCAGTTCAAGGTCTCCAAAAATGGATTACAAATCTTGAACCGGAAATAATTACAGAATGACATACGAACGAAGCAAGTTAAATAAAAGCTTGTCAAAAAGAGTGAGGTGCTTGATATAAGTTATCTCAATATGATTATGAAAAGTAATGTAACGTAAATAAACTTAACTTGGTTTTACTAATTCATTTCACATTTAAATTTACAACTAATTCATATCACTAACTACGCCACTGTATCGCTCGACGCTATCGGCTGCTGAGACTGACTCTCCCTCTTGAGGGCTGCCTATTTATCTCCGTTACAGAATTCTCGATGTTTCCAATTCTGGCGGTTGGCGAACAGCATGTTCCAGTTGTTTCCAATATTGACCGTTGTTTTCCGCGGCAGCGCGACTGGATTGTTCTCGAATATCTCCGGGGATGACATCATCGTTTTCGATGGCAACGCGTGAGGCGACAGGTCCGGCCTAGGTTCGTTACAGTAAGTTAAGAGCACCCACGCTTTTATACATAAGAGAAAATATTTTTGTCAATGACTTTATTCTTATTATTTCCAACTTTTTAGTTTTTATTACTATATAAGTGGTTTTGTATTTTTTTTGGAAAACTCTCTTCTATTGATTCATCCACATGGGATATAAGTTTTTTTAAGAAATTTTGGTGAATGTACTGCATGCTCATTTCGGTGAATCTGCGCATTCGCCATATATTTGTAATGTTAATTATTTTTTCTAGCGATCTCGGTGAGAATACCAAGTCATAGCTATAAAATTATTATTTTGTCATCGGTTCCTAATACGTGTGCAAAATTTCAAATAATTCTGACGTCTGGAAGTGGGTGAGAATTGATTTAAATGATTCCGTTATATACTTTCATATCATACGTATAAACAGGTGAAGCTAATAAAGCGTGAATAAAAACATTCTGAATGTATTTTGCCTGTATTCTGAGTTGACTGTGTTGCTACACATATTTCGGAAAAAAATAATTTTGAGAGTTGTTTAGACTCACCACTCACAGGTTAGGTTTCCTTCTAAACGAAAAATAATGATTGGATTGTGTCTTGAATGATATAAAGTAAGCCAAGTCAGTTGTGTTAGAATTTACGTAAGACAGTGATTAAATTGGCAAAATTGAGTTATTTTCTGTTCCCGTGCTTAGGTAGAATGATGATCAGATAGCGATCAGAATTAGTAGCAAGGTTAGTCGGTTGAGGTTGTGTTCTATTTCAAGAATTAAAGTTTGAGAAAATTATAATAACACGCATATATGGCAATAAGGACTAAAAAGTTGAAAATAATAAGAATAAAGTCATTGACCAAAAAATTTTCTTTTATGTAAAAAAACGTGTTATCTTAATATCATTATGAAAAGTGAGTGAAGAGCATACCACGCTTTTTTTACATAATAGAAAATGTTTTGGTCAATGACTGTATTCTTATTATTTTCAACTTTTTAGTCCTTATTGCCATATATGCGTGATTCTTAGTTTTTCAAACTATAATTTTATTTTCAACTCTTCAGTCCATATTGCTACAGAAGATTGAACAATTCTTCGATTGATTCATCCACATGAAATGGAAGTTATTAATAACTATATTTTGGCGAATATGCTGGGAACCAGTGCAATCGCCACATCTTTGAACTGTAAATTACACTGAGGACGGCCTCAGTGCATTCACCATATTTTACTAGTAGCCACCGACGAGTTTCACTATTCACCTCCTGGCTCCATCATCAGATCAGTTCCAAGACACAAAATTATAGTATTGACATCCAAACTTCATATACGTACCAAGTCGTATGGGGTCGGCTTTAGAATAGCCCCATGGTAAATCCTGCCTGTCGTAAGAGGCGACTAAAAGGATAACCGTAGGTGGAAGATGGTCTCATCGCCCGGTGAAATACCACCATATCGACTTTGTGTGCTGTGAAATGGACCATTCCATGTTTCAGTGTTCGGTCGATACTTTCCGGTCTCCCTCTTTCCTTTTCCCCAATTCCTCCTTTATTTTCAGGTGCATCCTAAGTAATAATGCATCCTAGAGTAAAACACTCCGGAAGTAAAATACCTCTCCATTCGGATTTCCGGGCGAGAGGTACTCGAGGGGACTCAACATTAAAAATTAATTTTTGCAACATCCGTGGACTCAACAAGAACATCAATGACGTCCACCATCACCTACAGACGGAAAAACCGGATTTTCTGGCTCTAACAGAAACACAAGTAAACTCGTCCACCAACAAGGTCCATATGCTTTGTCCTGGTTACGAACTCCATTCTCGATTCAGGTTCAAAGGTGGAGTCTGCCTTTACGCCAAGGCTAACCTTTCATGCCAGCGTGAAGAGAGTTTGGAACCGAAAGACTTTGATGTGATGTGGTTCAAGCTATCTGATACCAAACTGACTAAGTTCCTCTGCTGCCTTCACCTATCACCTAATGAACCTTCATATAACGACCTCTTTGAGTTTTTATCACTCAAACTGGACTACATTCAGGAGAACCATCCAACAGCTGAAACCATAATCATGGGAGACTTTAATGTACATAACGCTGCCTGGCTCAAATTCTCTAACAAAACAGATGATGCAGGTCGTCAAGCCGAGGCCTTCGCCATCACTCATGGTCTAGAACAACTGGTCGAGCTACCAACCCGCATCCCTGATGTCAACAACCAGTCTGCCAATACACTAGATCTTTTTCTCACCACCAATCCTGACCCGTATAGAATAGAAGTTTGTGCCCCACTTGGAAACTCTGACCACACCCTCATCTCCACAACATGCTCTATCCATTTACCATCGAGCTGCACAATACCACCCCGTCTCATGTGGCATTACAATTCGGCCGACTGGGAAGGTCTTCGTATGTTTTTCTCAGCGTTTCCATGGAAGAGAGTTTGTTTCTCTTCAGTAGATCCAACACGATGTGCTGAGACAATTTCTGAAATCATCATGTTGGGGATGCAAACTTACATACCGAATACCGAAAGAAGAACATCATCCGATAAGACCTGGTTCAACAGAAACTGCTCTAGAGCTGTGGCTTCCAAACAGGCAGCATACCATCGATGGCTAAAAAATCCGGGCCCTGAGACCAGAGCAGCATATGTCGAGGCTAGAGGCATATGTAAAGAGACAATAGAATGCTCAAAAGATGCCCACAAAGCCAAAATAAGATCAAAACTTGCTGAATGTCCTAACGGATCCCGTTCATTTTGGTCTTTCCAAAGCTGTGGGAAGAAACTTCACTTCCAGCTCATTTCCTCCCTAACCAAAGAAGATGGAACACTAGCAACGACTGCCCAGGAAAAAGCCAATATCTTTGGCACCCGAAATTCACTGATTCATCGGGAAAACAACCCCCGACATTACACCTATTGCAGTCCATGCCCGAATCCTTTCGCCGACTATCAGAAAGATTTTGCTGGGTCTCAACACCAACAAAGCCTGTGGATCTGACGGAATCCCGCCGATTGTTCTCAAGAAATGTGCCCCGAACTAACACCTGTTCTTTGCAAGTTGTTCAACCACTCTTACAATTTGGGGTATTTCCGTCCAATTGATTTCAAAGGTCATGGAAAAAGCCATCAACATCGAGCTCATGAAATGCCTGGCCGACCAAGGACAGGCCAACGATAGGCAATATGGCTTCCGCCATCAGAAGGAAAAACCAAAAAGATCAACTGGTGACCTGCTCGCTTACGTCTCACATATATGGCAGCTATCTATTGAAAAGTATGGAGAAACTTTAGCTGTGGCATTAGATATCTCCAAGGCGTTCGATCGAGTTTGGCACCAGGGACTCCTCGCCAAGCTTCCGTCTTATGGCTTGCCCCCTCAGCTGTGTTCTCTGCTTGCTAGTTTTCTCTCAAACAGGTCTCTCCATGTAGTGGTCGATGGAGTTTCATCTGACACTCTACTCATAAATGCTGGTGTTCCGCAAGGATCCATTCTCGCACCAACACTATTTCTACTCCACATCAACGACCTGTTGAAAGCAACTTCATGTCCAGTACACAGCTTTGCCGATGATAGAACCCTCCATACCGCATGAACGAGGAAGAAATGTTAATAATATAAATATGGACTTAGCAACAATTCTCGAATGAGGATCTAATAACTTGGTAGAATTCAATGCAAACAAAACACAAGCATGTCTTTTCTCTAGAAAAGCCGATCTCACTGTGCCTAACATAACTTTGTCAGGAGTAACCATACCACTGAAGCCATCCATATCGATGCTTGGTATTACTATCAGCAATAACCTTCACGTGGAAAATCACGTGAGGTCCATTGCCAAAAGTGCATCCCAAAACTTGGTTTCTGTTTCGTGCCAAGAGCTATTTCACCCCAGTCAGCTGCTTATGATCTATAAGGCACAGATCCGACCTGTCCTGGAATACTGTTCCCATATTTGGAGTGCGGCACCTAAACATATCCTGAGTCTATTGGATTCTGTCCAAAAAAGGGCAATTCGTCTCGTCGGTGATGCCTCGCTTACAAACTCGCTCACTTGTCTGGAACACCGTAGAAAAGTTGGCGATTTGTCTCTATTTTATAGATATTTTCATGGGCGATGCTCTTCTGAAATATCAACAATCGTTCCTGCTTTGGCAGTCTATTCGAGATTAACCCGTCAAGTTCAGTCATCACACCCCTTCGTGGTCACTTTGGAGACCTGCAGAACATCACTTTCCAAAGACTCGTTCATCCAACGAACAGCGAGGCTTTGGAACTCATTGTCTAGGGAGGTGTTCCCCGAGGCATACAACCTTCAGAAATTTAAGAAGAACACCAACTCCTACCTTCTTTTCCTAGGTTCCCACGATGTTCTCTGAACATTATAGGATATCCCTTTTCGTGGGAACCAGAACATAAAAAAAAAAAAAAAAAGTTTCATTTCGATACGACAATTAGAAGTAGGTTAAAATTGACTTCCTAGATTTGATTACATTGTTTGTAATAAAAGCGTGTTAATGAAAGAAAGACGAGACAATCCTTAATTGATATGATTCACCTTCGAATCTCATACTTTTGTAACGAACCTAGGCCGGACCTGTCGCCTCACACGTTGCCATCGACAGCGATGAGATCATCCCCGGAGATATTCGAGAACCATCCAGTCGGTCTTCCGCGGAAAACAACGGTCAATATTGGAAACAATTGGAACATGCCGTCGCCAACTGCCGGAATTCGAAAGATCGGGAATCCTGTGACGGAGATAAATAGGTAGCCCTCCAGATGTCACGAACAGTCTGAACGAGCCCATACCATCAGGCTATGGGTGGCGTAGTAATCATCAGCTAAATTTAGTTTAAAATTGAAAAATTTGGGGGCCAATTTAAAAGTTTATTTACGTTACAATTGGTGTGGAAGTGGGGATTTTGAAAATAAACAGAGTGATCGGGGGTGGATAGTCAGAAAAATAGATTGATGGCCCTGCCCCCAAAAATAACCCGGTGGTTTTTGAAGTGGAAAATTGGGCCCTGGGAATTTGGGGGTCCTTTCCGTGAAACAAAAAAATGGGCAGTGGCTGGTTTTTCCCCGGGTGGAAATTTGCGGGGGAAAATATATGCCTCTTCCAAGAACAGACAATGGACTGGGGGCCCCCGTGGAAGATTCGCAAGGGGAATTTAAAAAAAAACAAAAATTTTTTGAAAACGGGGATTTGGTACCCCCAAAAGACAAAGGGTTTTAAAAAAGGGTCCCTTTTTTGGTTGAAGGTGGGAAATTTAAAAACAGGATTGGAAGGAACTGGGAAAACAACAGGTGAAAAGCAAATTACCCCAGGAAGGACTTCCTTTTAACAAGAAGGTAGGGATTTTATTCAGAGTTCCGGGAGGGGTTTTAAATTTTGGATGAATAAACTCGGAAGAACTACAAAACCCGGGGAAAGGGGGGGCTGCAAAAAATCAGTCTGGAGAGGTTTGGGAAAATTCTAGAAATCGGGAAAGGAAGTTTGGGAAAATTCTAGAATCTGGAGGAGAGCACAAAATTTCTGGAGAGAGCCAGAATCTGGAGAGGAAACCAAGAGAAATTCTAGAAATCGGAAGAAGCTTCTGGGAATTAAGGGGAAGCCTGGAGAAGATCCCAGTTGGAGAAGCAAAAGAGTTTGAACTGGAGGAACCCAAGGAAAATTCTATAAATTGGAAGAAACCAAAAAATTAAAGGGCCCTGGAAAGGGTTCTAAGGGGCCTTTAAAAAATTTGGGGTGTGGAATTTTCTAGAAAAAAGAAGGGGGGAACCGGTTGAGCCAAGGGAAAAATAGGGACAGGGGAAAAAAAAAATTTGGTGCGTCCCCCACTGGGATTGAAATGAAATGCTGGATTTTGGGGAACGTGGATAAGAGTTAAAGGGAGAAAAAAGATGTCAAGCCATTTAAAGGAAAGGAGGTTTTCCCAAAAAGGCCTCAGTTCGACGAGCCCCAGGGGCCCAAATTACCGCCGGCAGTTTGGGCCCACCCAAACGGGGTGCAGGAAAGAGCTGTAGCTTTGGGCAGCATTACGGGGAAAGGCGAAAAAATATTCTACTCCCCCTTTAAAGGGAACAGGAGGACTAGATCAGCTGATTAAACATCTAGAATTACGATATTAGCGCCCTTTTGGGAACACATCCTCCCAACTAAAAAAATGCTGCCAAAAATCGGGCAAATCCACAGAATTCGATCCCTGACTTTTGCCCTTGGATTTCGTCCCCAAACATCCAGCCACACCGGGGGAAATGTAATGGGAGCCATTTGGGGTTTAGGCATTCTTGGATGGACTCCGGCCAAGAAACCAGACAAAACTTGACACTAGCTCGTCCAACACATCTCAAGTTTTTTGGAATTTAGGGCAGCAAAGCTCCTGAAACCAAAGTAACCAAGTATTGAAGAAGGAAATCCCGGAGCATGCCCACAAGAAGGGTGCCATAAGAGAAAGTGATAGAAGGAAGTTTTGCCCCGGGGAAAGGGGGAGATAATTTCTGGAATTGTGGGAAATTGGACATTTTCAAATGTCCAACATTCAAAACACGACTCCGATTGCAGGAAAACTAGAGAGTTTAGGAAGGGAATCTCGGCCTGTGTCCAGCCAAACCCGGGTTTAAAAACGCATTTCCCTTATCCCAAGCAGGGGGAAAAGAGGTGTTTTCCTGGGGCGGGCTCATCAATAACAGAGCCTTTCACCCATGCCCTAGAACAGGTGGCTAGGAAATTCTCGGACCTTCCCTTTTGGGGGCCCGGAACAGGTTTAACCAAACTTGGAAGCTACACGGCAACCGGGGAACCCCTTTTCCATATGGCACCCACCGTTAAAATAATTTTGGGCACTAAGAGAGAAACCTCAGGCACTTTGGGGACATCGAGACATCAATCATCGGAATGGCATCATGAAATTTCCAAAAGGTTTTGGTTTGGGTTTAAAGGCTCCTAAATTAACAGAAGAGCTGGTACTTCATGGGAGAAATGGGGAGTTGATCCGTGTATGTTGTTGGCAGAAAATCCAAAAGTACCTGGAGGGGTGAAACCATTCTGGAGGCTCGCCTGGACCCCGGGGTACAGGGAATTGGAAATGGTGGTTTCGAGCCCCCAAAATTCGATGAGAAAGATTTGGGGGGGGGATTGCACTAGAAGACCTTGTTTCGTGCTGACAAATTTGTCCCTAAAAGGGGCACTGGTTTAATTATTTTCCAGTGACCTTGAAGAAAAAGGAACAAAAATTAGGGGGCCCGTTTCCTCCCGTGATCCGGGTGTACAGGGCAAGCCCCCCAACAACTTTGGAGAAATAGAAAATTGGGTTTGCCATCTTTCAAAGATATAAAACCAGCTCAACAGCCCAAACTAAGAGATTTAGTTAAAGAGTACCAAAGGGCATTTTTATTTCCGGACAAGGAAAGGAGGTCAGATAATGTGGTCCAGCACCCAAGGAATTTATCTAGGGTGCCCGACCGATCCGGGAATCAACAAGAAAACCCTCTTTAAAAAGGAAAAAGGCTGACAAAATGGGGGCGATATGGGAAAAGGGAAAGGGGTTATCAACCATCCCGGCAGTCCTGGTCCTCTCCAGCCCTACTGGGGAAGAAAAGGATGGATGAACACGCTTTTTTTAAAAGACATATGCCAATAAAATGCAGAAGAAGGACAGTTACCCTCTCCCGAGAATAGATGACACCCTAGACACGTTGGCTGGTTCCACGATTTCTCGACCCTTGATCTGAAAGAGTGGATACTGGCAAGTAGAACTGGCTCCAGGAAGATCGAGAAAAAGACTGCTTTACCATCGGCTCAGGTTGTGGCAGTTCACCGTTATGCCATTGGGCTCTAAGTAATGCCGCCACATTCAAAAGATTGATGGAAACAGTACTGAAGGGACTCTCATGGAACACGTTCTAAGTGTATCTCGACGATAATTGTGGTCGGCAGATCGTTTGAGGACCACGTGAAAACTTGGAGAAGTATTCCTGCGATGAGGAACTCGGATTGAAACTGAGCCTAAAAATGCCATCTGTTCCAAAAGAGTACGATACCTCGGCCATTGTCTCTGGGAAGGGTAGCAGTGGACGACCAGAAATCAAAGCTGTTAAGGATTGGCCCATCCCAAAGACATTCACCAACTTCGAAGTTTCCTTGGTTTATGAAATACTATCGCCGATATGTGCGGTTCCCAACATCGCTAAACCACTGACAAGCTCACGGAAGGCCAAACAAATTTCCCAGTGGTCGAAGAATGTCAAGACTCATTCAGGAAGCTGAAAGGGCTTTGATCAACGCACCTATACTGGGCTATCCCTACCCAAAGGGAAATTCATTTTGGATACGGACGCCAGCACTTGGAGCTGTCCTATCTCAGATCCAGGAGGGACAGGAAAAGGTCATTGGTTATTTCAACAAGACGCTTAGCAAACCAGAGCGCAATTACTGTGTCACCAGGCAGAGCTGTTAGCTGTTGTAAAGGGAGTGGAACACTTCTACAAGTACGTGTATGGAAGAAGATTCCTGTTGAGAACTGACCATGCAGCTCTCAAATGGCTCTTACAGTTCAGAAATCCTGAGGGTCAAGTAGCACGTTGGATCAGGAGACCCCAAGAATTCGATTTCGAGATCGAACATCGAGCCAGGAACTAGCCATAGAATGCAGATGCCTTGTCGCGAAGACCATGTCCAGATGATTGCCACATTGCCGACGAGCAGAAGAAAAAGCAACACTTTGTAGAACCGCGGCAATGGATGACAACTGGAATGACAGCAAGACCCAGAAAGACCAAGAGACCCCGACCTTGGCTTAGTCGTCACCCTGGAAAAAGGGCAATCAAAGACCATCATGGCAGGAAGTCGCAGGTTACTCGCCGGCTGTTAAGTCCCATTGGGCACAATGGAACTCTCTTATTCTGGACAATGGGATCCTGGAAACGTATGCTGGAGGCCGATATTGGTAGGGAAGAAGACGCATAATAATTGTTCCCAGGAACAGAGAGAGAGGAATGCTGCAGAAATCCATGATGGAGTCGCCGGAGGACATCTGGGATGACGAAGACCCTGCAGAAAGTGAGGCAACGGTTTTACTGGGCCAATTGTCAAGCTGAAAGTCCAGGACTGGTGCGGAAGTGCTGTATGCGCTACTAGCAATGGACCTCGAATACGACCCAAAGGGCCCCGATGCGTCAGTACAACGTAGGCAGCCCGTTCAGGAGAATCGCCCTTGACATCGCCGGCCCGTTTCCCGTATCCGACCACGGGAATAAATACATCCTTGTGGCAATGGACTACTTCAGTAAGTGGGCGGAAGCCTATGCCCTGCCAATCAAGGAAGCCATCACCGTCGCCGACGTCTTGGGAAAGAGTGGATATGTCGATTCGGTATTCCAATGGAGCTGCGCTCGGATCAAGGCAGAAATTTCAGATCCAACCTTTTCCAAAAATATGTCTACTGCTGAACATCCGCAAAGACCCAAAAACCACGGCCCCCACATCCGCAGTCGTGGAATGGTGGAACGGATGAACAGGACGATCAACCGCCACTTGTCCAAGGTTGTCTCTGACCATCAAAGAGACTGGGACCAGTATCTTCATTTGTTCCTGATGGCCTATCGATCCGCAGTACACGAGTCAACCGGTCAAACTCCTGCTAGTATTATAATGGGCCGGAACTGCATCCTTGTGACCTGAAGTTTGGGATACCGCCAGGACAAGACCTGCGGGAAAAGGACTACGTCACAAACTTCGGCAGAGAATGGACGACATCACGAACGAGTCCGGTTGAACATCCCGAGTGCCAGCGATAAAATGAAGAAGACCCATGACATCAAGGCCGACGCTGGAGGATTTAGGTTGATGACCTGGTTTGGCTGTACAACCCCAAACGTCGTCGTGGACTATCACCAAAGTTGCGGAACTCGTAGGAAGGCCCGTATAAAATCGTTTAAAGGATAAACGACCTTGTGTACCGAATCCATAAGCCACCCCGAGAAACCAGGGTCGTCCATTTCAACAGGTTGGCCCCTTACGCTGGAAACCATGACCAGGTTCGCACCCTCAAAACCACCGGAGGATGATATGACGTTCGAAGTTTATGTCCTTGTATTCAAACGGGCAGAAAGTTCTACATGGGGTTACTAGGAGGAGTCACGGACCTTTCAGGGTGCCTGCTGACTAGCACTAGGGGCACTTTTGGCAGAAGATCTTCGAATGTCCCGGGCATCGCCGTAGTATTCTCCAAGAAATTTGGTCAACTCCAAACACTGCGGAGCAGAATCCAAGTTGGTGGGGGTACTACAGGGTTTAAGAAGGCCAGAGAAACATCTACTACCTAGTTACCAAGAGGCATTCCCAAGATAAACCGTCCTAGAAAATGTCTGGAAGAGTCTCCGCAAACTAAGAGATACTATGGTGGACCAGAATCTGGTGGATCTGCAATTCCAAAATTGTCCTGTGGTATTGATGGGTTGGACTGGAAGTCCTAAGAGTATGCTGGAGGCGATATTCAGATCCAGCGGCGTCAAGATTGGTTTGCGTAACCCTCTTCACGACCGATCAGAAGACCGTGGAGTGTTACTTCCATCGAACTTCACGGTGCAGATATGGAAGTCATGCAGATATCGTCACCTCCCAGGATGGGAATTTCGGGACGAAATATCTTAAGAAGGGGCAATGTAACGAACCTAGGCCGGACCTGTCGCCTCACACGTTGCCATCGACAGCGATGAGATCATCCCCGGAGATATTCGAGAACCATCCAGTCGCTCTTCCGCGGAAAACAACGGTCAATATTGGAAACAATTGGAACATGCCGTCGCCAACTGCCGGAATTCGAAAGATCGGGAATCCTGTGACGGAGATAAATAGGTAGCCCTCCAGATGTCACGAACAGTCTGAACGAGCCCATACCATCGAGCTATACAGTGGCGTAGTAATATAAACTAAATTGTAGATTAAGTGTGAAATAAATTAGTAGAACCAAGTTAAGTTTATTTACGTTACACTTTGATGAACCTAACAAATTTATAGTAATTTAGAGTTGATGATGGCAAAACAAAGTATCCAACAGGCTTGGATACATTCAAAAAATGTGTTCACAATACATCGATGAGTTTATAAAAACTCATTTCAAATTGCAAAAAAAAAATTGGCCACTGGTTGTATAACTTTCCCGAATACATATATCAAATTTTGTTTTGTTTTAATTGAAGTTGAATGCTGAGATATGTATTATTTGCTTGATTTCGAAATGTATGTACAGTGAAATAATTCATATTCAGAAATAAAACATTTCAAAAGTCCTTTATTTTTCATAATTATTTGAGATTTCATTACAAATCGAAAATAACATGGATTCTTCAATAACATACAGACTATATGCAATGTTATAATATAACTGCTTCATAAACTGCTTCATAAAGATTTAAATAATTTCCAAATTATTAATTCCTAATGTGTAAAGATCATACGATATTTGGTTAACGAAACTACATAGTGTCAGGAAATATCTACTTTTCCTTGAAGAATTCATAATAGGGCACTATACATAAATTATAAACCATACGGAGGAAAACAAAATTTGAGATTTCATTACAAATCGAAAATAACATGGATTCTTCAATAACATACAGACTATATGCAATGTTATAATATAACTGCTTCATAAACTGCTTCATGAAGATTTAAATAATTTCCAAATTATTAATTCCTAATGTGTAAAGATCATCACGATATTTGGATCTTCATAACATCACCGAAACTACATAGTGTCAGGAAATATCTACTTTTCCTTGAAGAATTCATAATAGGGCACTATACATAAATTATAAACCATACGGAGGAAAACAAAATAACTTTCTCTTAGCCACGGAATCTTGGCTTTGGGCTCTGACGATAAAGAGATGTGGATAAATAACTTTATTTCATAAGCATATTCTGCCACTTTGTTCGTCACCCCCTGTGTGCTAGTTGTACTGCCCCATCAAGTGTAATATGAAAATTATTAAATTCGTCTCACACGATAATATATGGTTAGGATAATATGATTCTCACCATAAACAGGGTATCAAAGCTATTAAACATCGTTGGGCTATCGAACATTTTCCAATTTTTTTGTGTTTTCTTTGTTAGGTCGGGTTTTTTTCTGAGACTACCTGTAAGTCTTGTAGTATTCGAGTGATAAATCATAAATCAATGTTTTTGTAGAAGAATATTGTGAATTTACAAAGAAATGGAACTATTATCGCTACATTTTTTTCTTTTGTGAACTATTCGGAACTTTTCGAGTTAATTTTTCTTTTGGTTCGAATACTGATGGCTAGGAAAAGTAAAAACAAATTTGTAACGTACATTGATGGAAATTTCAAATTTATCTCAATTCAACAATAACAGAAAAACGGATTCATCAAAACGAGCCGTTATAATTGCTAAAAAATCAAAATCGTATTTCGAACTTTTCCTCTTCAATCAGAGAGTACATGATCCTATTTGGATTTCCCTTTGCGGTACTTGAACCCAAAATATCCCACGAGTTTCGTATAATATCAAATAAAAACAATATACATTTTAGTTTCTACTTCTTTATACTCTTTCTATCACAGTCATTGTATGTTGAGCATTTTCATTCATACATTCATTTCTCACCAGAGTTTGATCCGAGAAAAACCATTTTACTTATTCACAAGCAAGAGGTCAAACCTCCCTCTTGATTAAAATATTGTCACGAGAGTGTGCAATGCCACCATTGGCCACCAGCTACTAGTAATTTGGTCAGATATGGAGTTGATTTCTACAACGTAAGTGATTATTTGCATATTTGACCACCTATGCTATACGAACACACCACAAAATGGCTCTATTTGAAACAGTGTCGTAGATTGGGGAGTTTGTCCAGTTTTTAAATATTCGACCATCTGGTACATTTTTCTTCATTTGATTATTTTTGTTTTTCCCAATTTGGAACCCTTTCCATGAAATAATGTAGAAATCAAAGCAAGAGTGTATTAGGCTTGATTTATAACTGGAAGTTTGCTTTTCAGCCTGGTCTCTCGCGACTTTTGTCTGTTTGAGTTTAGAACGCACTTTTTGGGTTTGTCTTTCTCGCGAAGGCTTTACAGCTTGTTCCCTTCGAGTTTTCTTCCCCACATGACACGTTCTTGTTAGACCTTCTTGAGTGACACATTACATACTGAGAGAAGGATTTGCCTACTGGTTTACCTACCTACGTATGAAGGTTCAGTCTTACCTACCTATGAAGGATTAGCTCGCTTTGAAGATGGAATCCTGTCAGTGTCTGTCCTCATTTCAGCACTTTGATCCAGTACGATCAATATTATGGCGGTAAATCTATCAAATATGACATTTTAACAGTCTATAGAAGAGTGGGGTCAGATGGTCTGTTTCTTGCCTTTCTTTTGACTGTGACTTGGCACCCACATCAATGCGACCTGTTCTCACCGCCAGTTATCTAAAGCATTGTAAATCAGACTATGGGACTCCTAGTACTGTTTGCCATATTCCGAACTTTCCTAGGGCCATATCTCTACAGTGTGGATTTCGGATTTGTATCACAGTCATTGCCAGATATCACTCCACTCCAACTATATAGATCTGAGATTTTTCATTTCGGTTGTTGTTCATTCGCTGTGCATAATTGATGGTGATATATGACTACTTTGAACTACATCTTGAAGTAGTACCTAGAAAAGGTGTTTAATGATTTTTAGTACACTGCAACCTTTGAAATTTATTGTATCCCCTCTTCTTGCTACGAGATTGATGATTTATCGACGTTTATAACAGATCTTCTAGTCCTGTTCTCCTTAGGAAGTTTAAGGTGTACCATAGCTTCAAGTTTCATCAGTTGTCCAGTGACCTGTTAGAGTGATGATTTTGGTTCCCAGAATTGAATTTCCCAATATTTGGATCTTTTGTGCTTCTTTAAGTTTTAGTTTTCCGGATAATTTTTTGTTGCTAATCCCGTAAAAAGAAAAGAAAATCTCAAGAATGGTATTCCAGACCCTTTTTCTTACAATATCCACTAGGTCATCTCCGTCTTTTCTGGTATAGCCTAGAACCCACAGGTGGGTGACCTCGTTGTGCAGTTCAGTTTTTTCAGTTTCCCTAAGAATATTTTTGAGCTGATGGCTGCTTGACTAGTAGACAAGATCATGATGTCCTGTCTATGGTAGATTCTCTCGATGTTGAATAGGATGCATTTTCCAATAGATTTAAATGTTCGGGGGTTCACTCAGTCTTCCGCACTATATGGTTCTGAGCCCATATATTCTATTTCAGTTCCTTCTATGGTTTAAGAGCTACCTGTGTATCATTTGATGGCATTTATGTTCAGCTCTGCTTTTGCAACTCGCCTTTGTAGTGAATTACCTTTTTTTTCATGATATGCTTTCCGCCATTCTCTCCATTAAGATGTAGAGAAGAGTAAGATTCAGAACTACCTCCATAGCGGCCGTTGGGCACGTTCTCATTGCATCAGTTATGCATACAGTGGCAAATCTTTGTATCTTAGAGATGGTTAGATTAGTTATCCCACTACATACCACAGCCCCATAATGTGTGATTGGTCTTACTATTGCTTTGTTCAGTTTTTAGGTTACATCCCCAGTTTTTTTTCTTCGAAGTTTCTGCACACCGTAGTTGAATGCCTACTCAGATTACTGGCATTTCTGTAAAGTGAAACCTAAAGGTGAGGATTGGTGCTTCTATCGTTACGTATTTCTAGTATCTCATGTGATTTCCGGATATAATAATAATATATAATAATAAATATTCATTCGCATGAATAAAAACAATTGTTTACATTGAATAATATACATTAGCGGATAAATATAAGTAAGTCACTGAAGTGTATAACAGTTTGAGCTGTTATACCCCTTGTGTGTGACTATGCTATACTAATAATAATAATAATATCTAAACATACGATCTAAAGGGTACCCATTAGGACCGATAAGGTTGAGTATGGGTTTTCTGATCGTATCTTACATAGGTATAGATACGATAAGGCATTTCTTTGAATAATTGTATACTTCATAACATTCAGTCATAAATTGATATTCATGTCACCCACAATAATGTGACTGCCTACAGATATTTTATTTGTGTCTTGTAGATACTGGTTCAAATAGAAGATGAAGTTTTCAGTATTGGTTGAGGGAGGTCTATATATAGAAGTTATCAATATTGATTCGTTTTCATCTGTGTTCACTTTAATTTGTATCGATTTACAATTGCCAATTAAAATATTTTTTGATGAAAATGTGTAAGTATTCTTTAAATATACCAAAACACCATCATTTTTATTTATGTCTCCTCCGCTATAAAAACTTACATAACCGTTCAGTTCAGTGAAACTTTTATCTCCTATTTGAAACGTCTCTGTAAGAACAATGCAATCAAATTCAAAAGAGAGTTCATTCAGAGCTATTTCTAGTTGGTCTAAGTTTTTCATTACACTACGTATATTTTGGTGGATCAGTTCGAAGTTGTTTGTTTTTGTGTACTGATGAATTACTGTTAAGTTCATTTATATTACTCAACTCTATGGTTTCTATAGGTTCATAATTATAATCGCGGAGATAGGGATCCATTTCATATAGAAATCGAAACTTTTCGAAAAGATAATTCATCTACAAACTGAGCAACTATAAACAGAACAGATAATGAATAATAGCCAATTACTTATTTTTTACTGCAACGTGTGGATCTCCCATTTATAGTACCGGGGCCAGACCCCGTTCGGAACAGCTTCTTGTTGGATTCTTCCCTCTCTCGATCAGCAGGGGGAACCGTGTACCTCTTCAGACTTGTTTTTCTTTCATTCAGATTGTTTCCCTCGTCGGACGGATTTTCATATCCCAAGATATCTTCTATTTCATTGTTGTGATTCAGTTTCAGATATGCGTAAGTGTAACCCACACTGTTGATGTATAGTTTGTTGCGATAAATATGTGCTTTCTTATTTTCTTTCCGGGCCTTTCTCAAATGATGAACTAATTCTCTTCTTTCAGATCCCTCTTCAGGGGATAGATCTTCCACAATTGATACTTTTTGTCCTTTAAGTTTCTTGCTATTTTGAGGATTTGTTGCTTTGTTGTGAACCTCACAAGCTTCACTAGGATTATTTTGTTTTCTTCATTTTTTCCAATTGTATGAATATTATTTATTTCTCCTCTGGTTAAATCTAATTCTAGTTTGGAGTTCAATAGATTCAGTGTGTAATCGAGTAAGTTATCGTCTTTATAATCTGAATTGAAAACTAGTATATTATTCTCTTTTATTGTTTTCTCAAGTTCAGTATTTTTCTTCCGTAGGTTTTCAACCTCTTTCTCTAACGTTTTCACTTTTTCGGAACTCTGAGTGATTATTTGTTTCAATTCGCTTATTTGTTCAAATAGTGCATTTGTAAGCGATTTGTTTTGCTCGGAGATAGAAAGTTTCAATTCCTCTGTGTTACTCATTTATGAGATTATAATCGAATTCATTTCACGGTGAGTATTTCAGCCCACAGACTAAATCCGAGTTTCAGAAATAGGTGTACCGCTAATTTTTTTTTTACTGGGAGGTAAAACAAAAAATGTTTCTTCTGTTTTTGTATAGTGCCAGCAATTGGTATATTGCACTGATGTATCAAATCACAACTCACTTGTTTTATTGTTTTCACAAACTCTAATGCCTTGGATTGGTGTACAACTTATATATCTCGTAGTCTTTTTTTTTTTTTTTTTTTTTTATATGTTCTGGTTCCCACGAAAAGGGATATCCTGTAATGTTCAGAGAACATCGTGGGAACCAAGGGAAAGAAGGTAGGAGTTGGTGTTCTTCTTAAATTTCTGAAGGTTGTATGCCTCGGGGAACACCTCCCTAGGCAATGAGTTCCAAAGCCTCGCAGTTCGTTGGATGAATGAGTCTTTGGAAAGTGATGTTCTGCAGGTCTCCAAAGTGACCACGAATGGGTGTGAAGACTGAACTTGACGGGTTAATCTCGAAGAGACTGCCAAAGGAGGAACGATTGTTGATATTTCAGAAGAGCATCGCCCATGAAAATATCTATAAAATAGAGACAAATCGCCAACTTTTCTACGGTGTTCCAGACAAGTGAGCGAGTTTGTAAGCGAGGCATCACCGACGAAATGGACCTCACGTGATTTTCCCAGGAAAGGTTCCCAAAGGTTATTGCTGATAGTAATACCAAGCATCGATATGGATGACTTCAGTGGTATGGTTACTCCTGACAAAGTTATGTTAGGCACAGTGAGATCGGCTTTTCTAGAGAAAAGACATGCTTGTGTTTTGTTTGCATTGAATTCTACCAAGTTATTGGATCCCCATTCGACAATTGTTGCTAAGTCCATATTTATATTGTTAACATTTCTTCCTCGTTCATTTCTGGTTTCACGGGCTGATATAGGGGCCCTGGAAGAGAAAGCGGTATGGAGGGTACTATCATCGGCAAAGCTGTGTACAGGACATGAAGTTGCTTTCAACAGGTCGTTGATGTGAAGTAAAAATAGTGTTGGTGCTAGAATGGATCCTTGCGGAACACCAGCATTTATGAGTAGAGTGTCAGATGAAACTCCATCGACCACTACATGGAGAGACCTGTTTGAGAGAAAACTAGCAAGCAGAGAACACAGCTGAGGGGGCAAGCCATAAGATGGAAGCTTGGCGAGGAGTCCCTGGTGCCAAACTCGATCGAACGCCTTGGAGATATCTAATGCCACAGCTAAAGTTTCTACATACTTTTCAATAGATAGCTGCCATATATGTGAGACGTATGCGAGCAGGTCACCAGTTGATCTCTGATGGCGGAAGCCATATTGCCTATCATTGATAATTCCTGAGTCTTCCAGATATTTCATGAGCTCGATGTTGATGGCTTTTTCCACATTTCTTGAGAACAATCGGCGGGATTCCGTCAGATCCACAGGCTTTGTTGGTGTTGAGACCCAGCAATATCTTTCTGATAGTACGTTGGCGAAAGGTGATCTCGGGCATGTCACTGTCAATAGGTGTAATGTTCGGGGGTTGTTTTCCCGAAGAATCCAGAGTGGAATTTCCAGCAAATAGATGCGCAAAGATATTGGCTTTTTCCTGGGCAGTCGTTGCTAGTGTTCCATCTTCTTTGGTTAGGAGAGGAAAAGAGCTGGAAGTGAAGTTTCTTCCCACAGCTTTGGCGAAAGACCAAAATGAACGGGATCCGTTGGGACATTCAACAAGTTTTGATCTTATTTTGGCATTATGAGCATCTTTTGAACATTCTATTGTCTCTTTGCATATGCCTCTAGCCTCAACATATGCTGCTCTGGTCTCAGGTCCCGGATTTTTTTGCCATCGTTGGTATGCTGCCTGTTTGGAAGCCACAGCTCTAGAGCAGTTTCTGTTAAACCAGGTCTTATCGGATGATGTTCTTCTTTCGGTATTCGGTATGTAAGTTTGCATCCCCAACATGATGATTTCAGAAATTGTCTCAGCACATCGTGTTGGATCTACTGAAGAGAAACAAACTCTCTTCCATGGAAACGCTGAGAAAAACATACGAAGACCTTCCCAGTCGGCCGAATTGTAATGCCACATGAGACGGGGTGGTATTGTGCTGCTCGATGGTAAATGGAAAGAGCATATTGTGGAGATGAGGGTGTGATCAGAGTTTCCAAGTGGGGCACAAACTTCTATTCTATACGGGTCAGGATTGGTGGTGAGGAAAAGATCTAGTGTATTGGCAGACTGGTTGTTGACATCAGGGATGCGGGTTGGTAGTTCGACCAGTTGTTCTAGACCATGAGTGATGGCGAAGGCCTCAGCTTGACGACCTGCATCATCTGTTTTGTTAGAGAATTTGGTAATTTTCACTCCACGTTAACCCACTTCTTTTGGAATATTTTACAGAGCGTGAACAAAACACGTGTGATACGTATACAAATTATATATTTATTTGATTTGATAGGCAAGCATGTGCAATTCTTGGAGTTTGAGCTGATTGTGGTTGCATTTCTGATCACTAGACTACTATGGGTTTGATAATAATTATATATGACCATCAGAGATGATTTGTGACGAATACCAGTGAACATCAACCAGAAAACCAGTAATCCTAGTACGTATTTCTTAGCCTTTATTTTCAGTATATATTGACGAAACTCCGCCAATGGGTATCCGGCGTAATAGAGAAAATGGTGATTGTCGCAGTTATGAATAATAAATGTATTATAGGTACGTGACAACAAATTTATGCGACTTGGGTAATTGTGTTTCAAATTAGTAGTTGGACATTTTTTTTTATGGTAACGGTAGCTTTTGTAGCTTCGGCTATGATGTTGTATTGATATGGTAATATATTTAACTTGCTACTAGGAATATGTTTCGAAAACAAATTCTCGTGTACTTTGTGAGATTGATGAAGTTATATTTCAATACATATTTTTTCCAGAGTTGGAAAGGTCTCATATACACATATTTGAACGCATTGAAGCTGGAGCAGTCAGAACATACTATAAATGTCTCATACAAACATTTTTTCAATAATATTTTTCGAGATTGACTCGTATAAAAATACTTGTGTCTAACCAACAATTCCTTCAGTTGTAGCTATGAATAATTGATATGTATTGTTCTTTTCAAATTACCTCTACAGGAAAAATTAATAAACATTGCCTGTGTTTAGTTCATTGAGCGAGGGGCTGAGCTGTATTCATTATTTCTAAAATACTGGAACTCTGATAAATCAATAATTCTTTGTAACTCCCCAGCATTTCCTCGTCTCCACGGAATTATTTATATCAGTGTGAAAATTACACCTGAAATGGAGTCTTACAAATTAACAACTGAAGTTCATGGTTGTTTTATGAAAAAATACCATGCTATTCTCCTGTAGGAGTTAAAGAGCATCCGAAATGTTATGGAATATATGATGGATCTACAGTTAGAAATAAAATTCCCATAAATTCTAAAGATCTTGAGCTTTGTTGCAGTGGGAATAAGATACTTTCAACTTTCAGATTGTGGAAAGATAAAAACTGGGACAATATATGAACAACTTTACTTCTTCAATAAAATTAGTTCCAATAATAATAATGGATTTTTCTCATGAGTTATTTGGAAATAGTTGTTTTGTGAAAAATCATAAAAACGGATTGTCAAAAACTATATCATAAAAACATTAAATAACAGTGTTTTCATAAAACTTTTGTATTTCTTTGTAAATTTTTTATTTTCGAGGTATGACTGGAACCATGTATGAGTAATACCTCTGATTCATAGTAATCCAATTCACATCACAAAAGGGGCCTATTGTGTGAGTTTTCATTCAAATGAATAGTTATGATTTCTAATTATTGGCATCATGGTATTCAAAGCATTGAGATTTCAGCAAAACTGGGAATGAGTTCATGCTGTTCAAAATGAATTCTAATCTGTCTACAAACAGCTGTTTCCAGAATCTTTGAAGGAGTTGAAAGAAAACATATTATTGGCATGTAATTAGACTAAATTTGCATCCCTTTTTCATGGATTAGTAATACTTCTTCAATTTTGAGGATAGTAGGAATATTTCCTAGGAACAAGGAAGGTGATTGGGCTGTTTTCAGCTCTATATTTTCTTTAATTACTGAAATCGGTTAATTCGTCCAATTCTGTGCTTCTTTCGTCTTTCGTATGGATAACAATGTCTGTGATATCCAGATCTGTCACAGGTCTAATTAAGGAACAATTCGTGTATTGAAGTTTCTTTTTTTTTTCAGGTAAAATTTGGGATTGTTTGTATTCGAAAGTGATGAATCCAGGTATACCGCTTCGTTTACAATTTTTGAAGAATATTGGCAACTTCAGATGCATTTTGAACTAATCAATAATTTTATCTCAAATTTATGTTTTGTAATATCTTGAGAATATGTTCATTAATACATTGTATCGTGGAAATTTGTTAAAATATTTTGAAAATGGATTTCTTTCGCAACATTCAAAAAATTAATCAGTATTTTACAAAATTATTTTTCTAAATTTTTTGTGGTTTTTTTCATATTATATGGAGATATTTTTTTATTTTTTGAAGAGGTTATTACCCCTACCGTTATCCATTCCTCTATCCATTTGTTTTCCGTATATATACACAAATATATATATATATATATATATATATATATATATATATATATATATATATATATATTTATATATATATATATATATATATATATATATATATATATATATAAAATGGAAGGAATTTAATGGACATAGCCCTCAGAGAAAAGTGCTAACCGTAGACACGTATTTCGGGCTCTCGGCCCTCATCAGTACGGTGGAGAAGTGCAAGGATGAACAACACTTGGTAGAAAACGACAAATCAACGGAGCCAACAAACAGAAGCCAGCCGCTCATTTGTGATTTCGGTCAGCAGACCCTGAATTCCAGGGCAACAACCAACGTCACCACGGAGGCAGCTATAGCTACCTGCGTGACATCCGAGTCCAGGAATATGAATATGAAAGAGAGTAATATCGAGGGGACTGTTAAAAACAAAATGGAAGGAATTTAATGGACATAGCCCTCAGAGAAAAGTGCTAACCGTAGACACGTGTTTCGGGCTCTCGGCCTTCATCAGTACAGTGGAAGTGCAAGGATGAACAACACTTGGTAGAAAACGACAAATCAACGGAGCCAACAAACAGAAGCCAGCCGCTCATTTGTGATTTCGGTCAGCAGACCCTGAATTCCAGGGCAACAACCAACGTCACCACGGAGGCAGCTATAGCTACCTGCGTGACATCCGAAGTCCAGGAATATGAATATGAAAGAGTAATATCGAGGGGGCTGTTAAAACAAAATGGAAGGAATTTAATGGACATAGCCCTCAGAGAAAAGTGCTAACCGTAGACACGTGTTTCGGGCTCTCGGCCTCATCAGTACGGTGGAAGTGCAAGGATGAACAACACTTGGTAGAAAACGACAAATCAACGGAGCCAACAAACAGAAGCCAGCCGCTCATTTTGTGATTTCGGTCAGCAGACCCTGAATTCCAGGGCAACAACCAACGTCACCACGGAGGCAGCTATAGCTACCTGCGTGACATCGAGATCAGGAATATGAATATGAAAGAAGTAATATCGAGGGGACTGTTAAAAACAAAATGGAAGGAATTTAATGGACATAGCCCTCAGAGAAAGTGCTAACCGTAGACACGTGTTTCGGGCTCTCGGCCCTCATCAGTACGGTGGAGAAGTGCAAGGATGAACAACACTTGGTAGAAAACGACAAATCAACGGAGCCAACAAACAGAAGCCAGCCGCTCATTTGTGATTTCGGTCAGCAGACCCTGAATTCCAGGGCAACAACCAACGTCACCACGGAGGCAGCTATAGCTACCTGCGTGACATCCGAGATCAGGAATATGAATATGAAGAGAGTAATATCAGGGGACTGTTAAAACAAAATGGAAGGAATTTAATGGACATAGCCCTCAGAGAAAAGTGCTAACCGTAGACACGTGTTTCGGGCTCTCGGCCCTCATCAGTACGTGGAAGTGCAAGGATGAACAACGGTGAAAACGACAAATCAACGGACCAACAAACAGAACAGCCGCTCATTTTGTGATTTCGGTCAAGACCCTGAATTCCAGGGCAACAACCAACGTCACCACGGAGGCAGCTATAGCTACCTGCGTGACATCCGAGAATCCAGGAATATGAATATGAAGGGTAATATCGAGGGACTGTTAAAATAAAATGGAAGGAATTTAATGGACTAGCCCTCAGAGAAAGTGCTAACCGTAGACACGTGTTTCGGGCTCTCGGCCCTCATCAGTAGGGTGGAAAGTGCAAGGATGAACAACACTTGGTAGAAACGACAAATCAACGGAGCCAACAAACAGAAGCCAGCCGCTCATTTGGTGATTTCGGTCATATTCATATTCCTGGACTCGGATGTCACGGGTAGCTATAGCTGCCTCCGTGGTGACGTTGGTTGTTGCCCTGAATTCAGGGTCTGCTGACCGAAATCACAAATGAGCGGCTGGCTTCTGTTTGTTGGCTCCGTTGATTTGTCGTTTTCTACCAAGTGTTGTTCATCCTTGCACTTCTCCACCGTACTGATGAGGGCCGAGAGCCCGAAACAGTTCTACGGTTAGCACTTTTCTCTGAGGGCTAGTCCATTAAATTCCTTCCATTTTGTTTTAACAGTCCCCTGATATTACTCTCTTTCATATTCATATTCCTGGACTCGGATGTCACGCAGGTAGCTATAGCTGCCTCCGTGGTGACGTTGGTTGTTGCCCTGGAATTCGGGTCTGCTGACCGAAATCACAAATGAGCGGCTGGCTTCTGTTTGTTGGCTCCGTTGATTTGTCGTTTTCTACCAAGTGTTGTTCATCCTTGCACTTCTCCACCGTACGGATGAGGGCCGAGGCCCGAAACACGTGTCTACGGTTAGCACTTTTCTCTGAGGGCTATGTCCATTAAATTCCTCCCATTTTGTTTTAACAGTCCCCTCGATATTACTCTCTTTCATATTCATATTCCTGGACTCGGATGTCACGCAGGTAGCTATAGCTGCCTCCGTGGTGACGTTGGTTGTTGCCCTGGAATTCAGGGTCTGCTGACCGAAATCACAAATGAGCGGCTGGCTTCTGTTTGTTGGCTCCGTTGATTTGTCGTTTTCTACCAAGTGTTGTTCATCCTTGCACTTCTCCACCGTACTGATGAGGGCCGAGAGCCCGAAACACGTGTCTACGGTTAGCACTTTTCTCTGAGGGCTATGTCCATTAAATTCCTTCCATTTTGTTTTTAACAGTCCCCTCGATATTACTCTCTTTCATATTCATATTCCTGGACTCGGATGTCACGCAGGTAGCTATAGCTGCCTCCGTGGTGACGTTGGTTGTTGCCCTGGAATTCAGGGTCTGCTGACCGAAATCACAAATGAGCGGCTGGCTTCTGTTTGTTGGCTCCGTTGATTTGTCGTTTTCTACCAAGTGTTGTTCATCCTTGCACTTCTCCACCGTACTGATGAGGGCCGAGAGCCCGAAACACGTGTCTACGGTTAGCACTTTCTCTGAGGGCTATGTCCATTAAATTCCTTCCATTTTGTTTTAACAGTCCCTCGATATTACTCTCTTTCATATTCATATTCCTGGACTCGGATGTCACGCAGGTAGCTATAGCTGCCTCCGTGGTGACGTTGGTTGTTGCCCTGGAATTCAGGGTCTGCTGACCGAAATCACAAATGAGCGGCTGGCTTCTGTTTGTTGGCTCCGTTGATTTGTCGTTTTCTACCAAGTGTTGTTCATCCTTGCACTTCTCCACCGTACTGATGAGGGCCGAGAGCCCGAAACACGTGTCTACGGTTAGCACTTTTCTCTGAGGGCTATGTCCATTAAATTCCTTCCATTTTGTTTTTAACAGTCCCCTCGATATTACTCTCTTTCATATATATATATATATATATATATATATATATATATATATATATATATATATATATATATATATATATATATATATATATATATATATATAAATATATATATATATATATATATATAATATATATATATATATATATATATATATATATATATTTTGTGTTAGGAAGGACCAGTAATATATTTTAAAGATGAAAAGGAAATAATTACTTAAATAAACCACAAAAATAATAAATACTTAATAGTTAGTAGCTCATGAGAAATTGTTTTAAATTTTTTTTGAGATTCTATTTCCTTCATGAGGCCTCTGTATAATATTGAAAGGTAAAAATATGCAAATACTATAATGCAATCATTTTCATACATTGTCAAAATGATTACAACCTATAATTGTTTAAAATACAACAAAAAAGTCTAGATTTACAAAATCATTCTGAATTAAATGTGATCAACAAAATTATAAGCTTGAAACATACAGTATATGAAATTGTATCTAACTAAAAATAGCCAATGGGAGAACAAGAAACTTCTTGATGACAATAGCCAATCAGGGAACAGAGATGGTGAGATAAAAGATTTGAAATTGTGGAAAAGTAAGAACTGAGAAACGTCAAAAATAATTATCATCAAATATTGTATTTAGTTTATAAGAAATGTAAAATATATTAGTTCATAAGTTTTCTCAAATAACACCAAAATAGTGAAAGTTTGACAAGAAAGTGCGTGATTTTGAAAATTCAAATAAAAATGACAAAACAGAAATGGTATTCAGGAAATAGAAAAACAAAGCGGGAAGATTGAAAAAAATTTTGAAGAGAAGCCAGGTACAAAAATTGGGAAGAAAGAAATTTAGGATTTTATTAATGAGAAGGTAGTTTTTCAACAATGAAAAACCAATACAACCTCTGAATAATCTCGACACAAAATAAACAAGGATAAAAGAAGAATACCTTTTTGGTTCTCCACATGAAAACTTGTCTAAGCCGATTTCGTGGATTTTGGATGGTTCCTTTTGAAATGGTGAGTTCCTGAGAGGAGTGGATGAAGCAGGATTTCAGATTATTGGCAGGTATTGCATCAGCGACAGTTCCAGCTCCAGGTATAAACTCTTTTAGTGCACATCACATACTGAATCACTTCACAACGTAACTCGTATATCTGAAGAACTCTATTTTATTTTGGTTTCGAACTATAAAAGAATTCTTCCAACCCAAAAGAAAAAGTGAGGTTATGTCAACAGTATGCATCACTGTTTTTCATTATTTTCTATGAAAATTTGTCAATTGATCATAGTTTTAAGTTATCTATCGTAGGCCAGGTTAATATAAGTTTTCCTGAATCAATGAATGAAAAATAATTGTTTTTTGATAATTTCTGGTTTATTTTCCACAATGATCTACAATATCTTACTCATAAACACTGAACTAAAATAATTCGAGTGACATCTAGACAGGCAGTGGCTCTGTTGCCAGTACCATCTCCTGAGGCGAAGTCGTACCAACTGAGATTAGTCGTGGTAAGAAAAGTTATAATAATTGGCAACAACGTGGCGAGAAAACAGTAACGTTAGCTGGCAATTATTATTTCATAACAATTAGCTATTTAAATATCACGATATAACAATTGGCTTCCCATCGCGGAGCTGAATTGCTGAATTGCCTACATAAGTATTAGAGGTATATCAAAATCGAAATCAAAATATTTATACAGGGAGAAAATATTTGTGGGGCAATAACAATAACGCGGGGTGAAAACACCTATTAGTATATCATAACAAAATGGCGCCGCAACGTAAGGGCAAGTAAGGGCAATATATTATTTCCTAATATTTATCGCAACACTGGGCGAACATCAGCAATTGGCATCCCAACGTGTAAGGCGTAAATAAAAAAAAATGGATTTGAGAGATGGTAAGAAAGTTGGTTTGGAAGAAGGTGCGGAAGGTAGAGAGGGGGGTGATCAGGAACAAGGAGAGAGCAGTAATGTGATAGGGAGTGAAATAAAAGTTAAGGGATAGAAAAGGGACAGTATGTTTCAGAGATTTATGGATTTCATAGAAAAATGTTCGAAAGAAAACACAGATAATATAACAGAAAGTATGAGATATTTAATAAAAAAGGAAATGAAAGATTACAATGAAAATATGACAAGAATGGACGAGAAAATAGAAAGAGGGAATGAAAATACAGCAAGTATGAATGAAAATTCAGCGAGAATGGAAGAAACTTTCAAAGAAAGTACAGAAGGAATATGCAAATCATTTGAAACAAGTAGTGAGCAGAATAAAATCTAAGGGATAGTTATACAAAAAACAGATGATAGCAACAATTTATTAGAAACAGATGACAAACAGATACAAAATATAAAAATGAAACTAGATCACAAAAATAATGAGTTTATAGATAATATGAATGTGAACAATAAAAATTTTCAGATGCAAAAGGGTAAAATAAATAATAAAGTAACAAAAATAATGAAAATTTATGACAGAAACATGGCAAAAATGAATTTTGAGTTGCAAAAAGGTGACAAAAATTATAAAATGAATATAATAAAAATGAAGACATGTACGTGGGTAACAAAACCTTTGAATTGGAAAAAGGGAACATGAATAAAAAAATAATAATAATGAAAATGAATGATTTAAACATGGCTTATAAAATTTTTGAAATGAAGGAAAGCAATATAAACAAAGAAATAATAAAATTGTATAGAAAAATGTTAAATTAAAATTAAAAGAATTTAATTTAAAAAAACAAGCAAGATTCCATAGAAGGAGAGACAAATAATAAAAATGAAAATTTAGGGAATAATAAATTGTAGGTTAACAAATTTAATAGGTAAGTTAGGGAATAAAAAAGTAAAAAAGTTAAAAAAAATTTGATAGATAGGTACTGTTTCAGAAAATTTGAATAAAATGAAATAAAATGGAAAATAATTAAAAAAAAGGTACAGATCAGTTAGATAAGGTGAAGTGAAAAACAACATAGATTATGAAGAAGGAAAAATATAGAAATGGATAATAAATAATGTGAATTTTGAAGAAAAATGAAAAGAAATGAAGATAAAAATAATTTGTGTATAAAAAGAATGTATGTGAGAAATGTAAGTGGAAATGATAATAATAATAATAATACTAAAGAAGTATATTATAAGAAATATGATGATGATGATAAAGGTATATTGATAAATGAAATGAAGGTATATTAATAATTAAAATAAAGGTATATTAATGAATTATAAATAAATATAATGAGTTAATGAAGTATGAATAAAGAATAGCAAAAGGGTATATGCACAAAATAAAAGTAAATAAAATGAGAGATTCAAATTAATGGAATATTCAATTCAATATGAATATAAAGAACAACTGAAGGAAGAGATAGGAAAAATAATAAAACAGTATAATTGAAAGGAGTACCAGTAATTATAAAATCAAATAAATATAAAAAAATATATATCAGTATAAAGATAATAATAAAATATAGAATGTCATATATGATAATATCTTGAAAAATTTTCTCTTTTGATCTGAAGAGAAGTCCAGAGTCAGGTTTTTCTGAAATAAAAGAACATAATAAGGTTTTCATAGGTATAGTTTCCTGAAATCAGAAAATAGTATCAGTTAATGTAGATTTAATAACTGTAAATAAAGAAATTGATATTCAAGATTTCCTAACTAGTAGAAAAAAATTGAATATAAATTTAGGAATGTTGTTATGTTGGGAAGGACCAGTAATATATTTCAAAGATGAAAAAGAAATAATATCTTGAATAAACCACAAAAATAATAAATACTTAATAGTTAGTAGTTCATGAGAAATTGTTTTAAATTTTTTTTGAGATTCTATTTCCTTTATGAAGCCTCTGTATAATATCGATAGGTAAAAATATGCAAATACTATAATGCAATCATTTTCAAACATTGTCAAAATGATTACAACCTATAATTGTTTAAAATACAACAAACAAGTCTAGATTTACAAAATCATTCTGAATTAAATGTGATCAACAAAATTATAAGCTTGAAACATACAGTATATGAAATTGTATCTAACCAAAAATAGCCAATGGGAGAACAAGAAACTTCTTGATGACAATAGCCAATCAGGGAACAGAGATGGCGAGATAAAAGATTCGAAATTGTGAAAATTCAAATAAAAATGATAAAACAGAAATGGTATCCAGGGAATGAAAAAACAAAGCGAGAAGATTGAAAAACATTTTTAAGAGAAGCCAGGTACAGAAATTGGAAAGAAATAAATTTAGGATATTATTAATGAGAAGGTAGTTTTTCAACAATAAAAAACCAATACAATCTCTGAATAATCTCGACACAAAATAAACAAGGATAAAAGAAGATTACCTTTTTGGTTCTCCACATGAAAACTTGTCCAAGCCGATTTCGTGGATTTTGGATGGTTCCTTTCGAAATGGTGAGATCCTGAGAGGAGTGGATGAAGCAGGATTTCAGATTATTTGCAGGTATTGCATCAGCGACAGTTTCAGCTCCAGGTATAAACTCTTTTAGTGTACATCACAAACTGAATCACTTCACAACGTAACTCGTATATCTGAAGAACCCTATTTTATTTTGGTATTGAACTATAAAAGAATTCTTCCAACCCAAAAGAAAAAGTGAGGTTAGGTCTACAGTATCCATCACTGTTTTTCATTATTTTCTATGAAAATTTGTCAATTGATCATAGTTATGAGTTATCTATCGTAGGCCAGGTTAATATAAGTTTTCCTGAATGAAGGAAATAATTGTTTTTTTTTATAATTTCTGGTTCATTTTCCACAATGATATGTCAATCTCACTTATAAACACTGAACCGAAATAGTTCGAGTGACATCTAGACAGGCAGTGGCTCTATTGCCAGTACCGACTCCTGAGGCGAAGGTGTACCAACTGAGATTAGTCGTGGTAAGAAAAAGAATAATGATTGGCAACAACGTGGCGAGAAAACAGTAACGTTAGTTGGCAATTATTATTTCATAGCAATGAGCTATTATTATATCACAATATAACAATTGACTTCCCATCCCGGAGCTGAATTCTTATTTCATTGTAGAGGTATATCGAAATCAAAATATTTATACAGGGAGAAAATATTTGTTGGGGCAATAACAACCATTATTTCATAACAATTTGTCTCCCAACGAGGTGCGGGAATATTTATATGTATAAATAATAATAATAATAAAATTGATATACCTATCATAACAATTAGACTTCCATTGAGGAGCGAAAATAATTAGCTATCAACATTAATAACAAATGACTTCCAACGCGGGGTGAAAACACCTATAACATCACAACAATATATATATATATATATATATATATATATATATAAGAAAATTAGTATCTTGACTGGAAAAGTATTTACGAGAGAGAAAAAAATAATTATAATCTTCCTTTCGTATATAAATATATATTCTATTTAGTGATAACTATGAAATATATTTTGTTTTTGCACAGAAGCGGTTATGTCCCCACTAATATTCGAAGCCACTAGGATCGATTTCAAAAATGATTCTTATAGCTGAATATGTCATAATGAACTCATCAAAATGATAATTATGCAGCTATACAAATTATTTTTGAAATTTTGAAGATTTAAAAACCTATATCTGTACATTTTGGTCAACTTTTCATCCATACACTTTATCTACATATTTTATGCATACTTTTGATCTACACATTTTGCATATACATTTTATCTCTGCATTCCATTTTATCTTTAAATTGCGTTTGTATTTTTCATTTGTATACAATGTCTATTCTCTTGTTTATATAAATATATATATATATATACATATATATGTATATACGGGTGTACATTTTTTGTGATTTTGTTTTGCCCGGACATGTTCGATGTAATTATTAACATGCTTTCATTAGCTTCGCGTAACTCACAAGTTAAATTTGACCCACTTCTAGTTGTCCGATTATTGTGAAATTTGGCAGGTGTTCATAGTTCTCATGACAATGCATTATGGGATTTTTGTTAGGGAGAAAACAAAATGACGGCTCCAAAATTTCGGACAAAATTTGTGTTTATGGTCCGATTCGATTCAAAATTGGTATGAGGGGGTTTTCAGATTCAGAAGATTAGGGTCAAAATCGATAAAATCAAAATGTCGGCTCCAAGGTGGCTGACGATCTCTGTGAATAGACCGATTCTATTCAAAATTGGTATGTGGGGGTTTTCGGGGTCGGAGGTAATGATTTTTATGTCAAAATTCACAAATTCAAGATGACGTCTCCAAGATGGCAAACGATCTCTGTGATTATGGTCCGATTATATTCAAAATTGGCATGTGTAGGTTTTCGGGGTCACAGATTATGAATTATTTGTCAAAGTTCATAAATTCTAAATGGTGGACGAGTTTTGTAATTACGGCTTTTAGTAGATTCACTTGTAACTAACAAACAATTAATCAAATCTTGGAAGTCAATTTTAACGTCCTACTTCTAATTTTCGTATCGAAATGAAACTTGGTATGTATATGTAGTTTGGATGACAATACTATGATTTGGTATATTGGAGTTGATCTGATGATGGAGCCAGGAGGTGAATAGTGGAACTCTTCAGTGGCTACTAGTAAAATATGGTGAATGCACTGGTTTTCAGCATATTCGCCGAAATTCAGTTAATAATTACTTCCATATCTTGTGGATGAATCATTCGAAGAGTTGTTCTCCAGTAGTCTTTAGTCTTCTGCAGAAAAATGGACTAAAAAGTTAAAAACAAAATTATTGTGTGAAAAAACTAAAAAAATACGCATGTTTGAAAATACGGACTATAAAGTTAATAATAATAAAGTCTTCAAAAAATGTGTTTTATGTAAAAAACCCTGGGATGCTCTTCACTCACTTTTCATAATGATATTGAGATGAGTGATATTAAGCGCCTCACGCTTCTTCACCAAAAAGATTTTTTTTGTCAATAACTTTATTCTTATTATTTTTAACTTTGTAGTCCTTATTGCCATATATATGCGTGTTTTTACGTTTTTCCAAACTATAATTCTATATGTTAAATAAATAAATCATTATGTCTCACGCGAAGGCTAGTAGCCTTATAGTCTGAGAGCCGGTGGGAGATCGACCTTCACCGATCTGATAACTCGATGAGACATATTTTTCAACAAATATAATTTATAGACAAATATACCTATGATAACTTGCCTATCGAAAAGTGTTCATAGCTATTTTTTATTGAATTAATTTTAAACGATTTTCTTTCATCACCTTCACTCTTTTGATAACCGAATAAGTTTCATCTCAACTGATAGTTTTTAACACTCAGAATATGCCTAGGTAGGCTTGCCTCCTTATTTCTGTGCATGACTACCTGGCAAGTAGATGTGAACAGGTAAGTCAATATAGGTAACTATACCGATCTGTTAACCAATCGAAATTGATATCATAGATAAGATAATTTAATTACAAAACCAATCGTATAGGCTTGCCTGCAAAAAATCGTACATAAAATATTATAAAGCTATAAAGTCTTAGAATTTTAGCTATTTGATAGGTGCGAGAGAGAAAGTAGAGCGTCCGAGGTCCGTGTGATAGAACAGGACACAACATAGCAGCTGCACCCTACCTGACCGTTGAATGTATCCGAGTGCGCATGCTCGTGTACATGTGAGTGACAGTGACAGCATTTATTTACACTCGACAGTAGTTTTGAACTCTAATTTATTATAACTCTAATTTCGATCATAATTTTTGTATTATTTCACACTATATATATTTACAGCTATGAAATAATCAAAAATAAATAATTTAATATATTAATAAATAAAAAAAAAATCAACATTTTTTTTTCATTTCAAAGCTAAATTATAAAATTTAAAAATGATGAAAAAATCTATATTTTTTCTTTAAAATTAAATGAAGAATTATTTATTTATTATTTAAAATCAAATAAATGCCGTAACGCTGGAAAGAATGAGTGTTACTTTTAAAATTTCAGTATAATAAATAAAAAAATCATCAATATAGAAAAATGAAATTTATTACATTTATATTGTTAGAAGCGTTTATCACAAAGCATACCTATAAAAGAGTTCAAAATTACTGTCGAGTGTAAATAAATGCTGTCACTGTCACTCACATGTACACGAGCATGCGCACTCGGATACATTCATCGGTCAGGTAGCGTGCAGCTACTATGTTGTGTCCTGTTCTATCACACGGACCTCGTACGCTCTACTTTCCCTCTCGCACCTATCAAATAGCTAAAATTCTAAAACTTTATAGCTTGGCAATCATCTTTTATGTACGATTTTTTGCAGGCAAGCCTATACGATTGGTTTTGTAATTAAATTATCTTACCTTTGATATCAATTTCGATTGGTTAACAGATCGGTGTAGTTACCTATATTGACTTACCTGTTCACATCTGCTTGCCAGGTAGCCATGCACAGAAATGAGTAGGCAAGCCTACCTAGGCATATTCTGTGTATTAAATATTATTATCAGTTGAGATGAAACTCATTCGGTTATCAAAAGAGTGGAGGTGATGAAAGAAAATTGATTGAAATTAATTCAATTAAAAATAGCTATGAACACTTTTCGATAGGCAAGTTATCATGGGCACATTTGTTTATAAATTATATTTGATAAAGAATATCTCAACGAGTTATCAGATCGGTGAAGGTCGACCTCCCACGGTCTCCTCTACTATTAGAAAGTTTTGCGGTTTTTCGTCCTTTCTAAAAAATATTGTAGCCCTTATCATAATAAGCATTTCATCATGTATTCAATAAACTTGTTATTATTATTTTTATAAAGTTTTCCATCTGATTTTCTTTTTGTTTTGTGATTCTGGTAGGGGGAAATATTAGGCCACTGAGATTCAAAAATATCTAAAATACTATATGCTTCAGTTTAACTATGATTTCCATATGAAAAATTCATATTGAAATCACCGCAAATTAATATTCGCAAAGTTTGAATATTTCAAAATCGTAATCCCCTGATGCTGTGCATATATCTTCGGTCCTGGGGTAACTCGAAAGCAGACCAAGAATGATCTAACATGAATTCAAATGAATAAGCTTCATCTTTCAATATTCACTCATGCCATATATTCTGGTTCATAAGCGGAGCAGTGTTTTCGAAACCATATTCGGTCTGGTAGCTGTGACTGCCTCTTGTCTCGATGTTTTATTTGGTGTCAGGGGCCAGCGTGGTATTAAAATTCTACTTTTCACATCGATTACGTCTCAGCCGATGATTTGAACCATTCATTTGGATAATTCTTCTGAAAAGACCTCGGCTTCTTTTGAGGACCGGTCGTGGTAAGCTATTGTAATGCCAAATTAGATGTATCTACCAACCGAGGTGGGAGGCTGATGTTTTACGAGGGATATTCTGATCAATTTGACAATTAACTGAAAAAAAAAAAACGATTCAAGAGAAGTACACTCTGGTTGGAGTTCTCAAACTTAGAAAGAACATGTATGCTGGAATTCCATAGTATTTTTGATTCATATAGTTCGTTTAAAATGTACAAGGTATTCAAAAATGAATTTATTATTTTGTTATATAGAAAAGCCTATTTAATTTTTGTGATATGGAATTGAAATACGGGCTTTTTTGTATGCACATTCCTATGGCCAATTGGAAACATTGTTGATTTTTCGAGCGACAAGTTCAAAATCATCATCACATTTATTTACCTAAACACTGTAATTGACAAAACAAATAGGTGCATTCAATATACAGCATTAGTAAACTAAACAATACCAATTATCGCCCTGTGGGACTGTCGATGGATTGTGTTTGTTTAGTTGATATGTATAAAGATTCATGTACAATACAGTGTAAAACTTTTTTATAACGCAGTATAAATTATGATATTCAATAAAGATGAAGAAAGTATGTGAATAAGTATGGAAAATTTACATTTCACACAATGACAGGAAAAATTCAACATTTAAAATACGAATGAAGATGGAGTTGATGATGTATTGAAGAATTAAGGGTGAGTATTCTATACTGAGGACCAAAAATCCGTCGCCCATAACTTCTTTATTTTACATATTATGTTAAATACAAAAGTTGTAGGGTTTCATTTGAACTCTTTGATGGCTCGAGTTTAATTTAAACATGGTGTTTCAAAAAAATGTAGCGACTCATTAGTTGATTGTTTTTGATAAAACACCCTGTATATAATTAGATTTTTGGATTCTATGTAAAATTCCAAGAAGATTTCATGGAGCATATTATATACCTAAGTTTAACTGTTTCCAAGAAAAATGTTAATCAAAACTGATCTGATTTTAGATCCCTTACGTTAATGTATCCATGACAACCAAAGAACAACTCTTATCTGATAATATCATTTTGTGAGTTTTTTTATTAGTTGTTCTTATAATTTCTTCCGTCATATGGCTCATTCAGTAGGAGACAAAGTTGAAGCCATTATCATATTTGGTGAAGCTATTACTCGAAATGATCACGCTGCATTTTCAATAAGCGGTTTCCGGAACGTCCGATGTGTCGAGAATATTTGCAGAAATAGGTGGCAAAATAATAACAGAATAGCTGAAATATGCTTCAAGATCTGGAAGGCCGAAAATAATTACGGAAGATATAGCTGAAATGGTAAATAACCAACTGAGCAAGTAGCTGAGACATGTAGTGTTTCTAAAACATCAGCAAAGAGGATTAAAAAACAACTGAATTCCATCGTTGTAAAATAAAAAATTTGCACCAACTTGTTGAAAAGGATACGTACCGGCGACTTGAATTTTGCGAGATCATGGCAGAAATAATTGGTGCAAATCCTATTTATTTGCAACACATTTGTTTTGTAGCTATTGGAGTGATAAGAATCCCCATGAATTCAGCGAGAGGCATACTCAATTTCCCCAAAAGATTAATGTTTGGGCTGGTATTTTAGGTGACTACATTATAGGTCTCATATTCTTAGAAGAACATTCAAATGGTCCCAGATATCTCCAAATGCTGCAAGACTCAATATAACTCCTAGTATCAGTGAGAATGGTGCACCAAACCCATATGAATTTAACTTGGATATAACATTTCAGCAAGATGGAGCCGCAAAACACTTTTTTGGGAGGTGAGAGATCACTTATATGAAAGGTATTCGAGTAAGTGAATTCGACGTCAAAGTTTAACAGAGTAGCCAGCTCGCTCCCTGGACCTGTTGAATACTTTCTTTAGGGCTATGTGAAATCCATAGTTTTGAAGAAAGTTTGTGGGTCGTTAGATGAAAGTGAAAATCCATTTTGTTCCATTTATTATGGTTTTCTCACTGAACTAGTACAGAAGTAGTCAAAATAATAATCTACGAGTGTTCATAATTCCAAAACTATTAACTTTTCTGATATAACACGAAACATCAAACTTGAATAGAATTTTACGTAGAATCAAAAAATCTAATTATATACAGAGCTGCGTTTTTTTGAGACACCCTGTTCAAGTGAAACTTAAGCCATTGAATAATTCGGCTGAAACCCTACAACTTTTGTATTTAACTGTTTTATGTCCTCACTGTATATTAAATCATATTGTATCACGGAAAAACCCCTATTTTGTTTCAGAATCCATCTTTTTACATGATTTCCATAGTAACGTTTTGTTTCATTTTTGCAGGTGATTCTAGATTATTGGTGCAATATACTCAGTGTTTGATGGCTTTTGGGAAGTTGTACCCTATTATCGAAAGTATCGATTTTACATATATTTGCCCGAACCCCATTACTTTTTGGTCTTGAAAAGTTGATGAGAAGGATACGTAGAAAGTTTAAAGATATTGTCTTCAAAAATTTTTCTGTACTACTTCTAGTGGGCTTTTCAACTCCTTCTGAGCCTATGATCCCAATACTCTTGAAAGAGCCGACGAGAGCGTGATAAATTATTTTCATTTTTTCCGGAAGAAGAACATATCTGCACTGATGAAAGTTTTGAAATAAAGATCAGATTTTTTTTCAGTTTCTCTATCTTGACATCCCATCTCAAAAATGGGTCTTCATGGAATACCTAGATATCGTACACTTTCTACAAATTTGATATTTTGATGATCGAAAATTATTTGTATATATGCAGGTGAGTTTGTTTCATAGGAAGTGATTGGTAAAATGTTTTGTTTTCGTTTTTAATTGTTAGTGAATTATACTCAAGCCATTTTTAAAGATTTTTCGAATTTCGTTCTGCCTTTTACCTAACTGAATTCAATGAATCCGAGGTAGAATAGCAGTACCATCAGCAAAGGAAATAAACGTACCAAGTGAATCCGGGGATAACAAATTATTGAAGTATAGTGAAAATAATACAGGGCCAAGGACTGAACCCTGTGGATCCCCACACGTAAATTGCTTTTTGTGTACTCAGATGTCCTTTTAGATATATGTTCAACTTCTTCCAGCAAGAGCTCATATGCCAGACCGTGGCGGAAGCTTTTACCAGGTCCACAAAAATACCCAAGTATGGTTGCTTATTGTCCACGGATTCATATATTTTTTATGCAATGGATGCTATGGCATTCTGAGTACCGCAACTTTCCTAATATCCGTATTGTCTATTGTTACTCATTTTGTGTTTTTCCAGATATTCCGTGATTGTTGATTGATGATTTTTTCGAGAATTTTCGAAAAGCACGAGGTTAGGTAGAACCACAAATTGAAAATCCATCCTAGCGGTTTGGTGATGTTATACTGAATGAGTTCAACTGTCTGATTTTTCATTCCATTGGGTCCCACAGCTTTTTAATTTTTCAAATAATTCTCACACACAGAGTGCGAATTATTTGAAATTTTGTACACGTATGAAAAATCGATGATAATTCATTAATTGTATAGCTATGACCTGGTATTGTCACCAAGATCGTCAAAAAAAGGCCTATTTACATAACACAGATTTGGTGACTGCGCTGATTTGGTCTCGCCACGTTCTCCAAATGTTAAAGAAAACTTTAATCCAATATGGATGAATCAATCGAGAAGTTTCTCTCGCGTAGTCGGAATGTTCAAAAACACGCTTTTTTAGCAATATGAACTAAAAAGTTAAAATAAAAAAACACGCTTTTGTAACAATTTGAACTAAAAAGTTAAAAATTGGGTTATGGTTTGAAAAAACACTTTTATAGACTGAAAAGTTAAAAATAAAAAATAAAGTCATTGATCAAATAATTTCCTTTTATGTAAAAATGCGTGGGGTGCTCTCTACTTACTTTTCATGATGAATCCACCTTTACGAATAGCGAGCAATAAAAAACTCAACATAACTGATATCAAGTACCCCACGCTTCTTTACATAAGAACATTTTTTTTAGTCAATGAATTTATTCTTATAATTCCTAACTTTTAAGGCCATATTACTATACAAGCGTGTTTACTAGGCAGGATATCTCCACCAGCTTCGTTTTTTCCATCAAAATGAACAGAAAAAACCCTTTGAAAAATATTCTCCAAGGCATAACAAAGACGTTCCTCCCAGATTTTGAGAATTTATATAATATCCATCTCAAAGACGTTTTTGAACGTTCGTGTCCATAACTAGTTTGTTTCCTGTTGTGGAGAGTTTTCAATGTAAACTTCCATTCCTTCATATCCCACAGTATTAATCTTGCACTGGTTGAGCACGCTTGTATATGTGCATTATTTTCATAGTTCATAGGGATATTTTTCACGTTAGCGCACAATATGAACGGAATATGTCCTCTATGGATATCTATCGTATTCAACAGATCTGTTTCCAATATTTTTCATCATATCCATAATATGTCTATCAATTATATCCATTGGATTACTCTTCGGGACGTTGGACATGGAAAAAACTACAAATTCCACGCGGGTAACAACTGGTATAAAATATATTTTCAGAAGATGCTAGTTTCTACTAGGGTATGTATGTTCATTGTAGATACCAAGAGTAAAATGCCATTTTTGCCATCTTTTCCACATTTTCGTTTTTAAAATACTGAATCCATTGAGGCGATCAATGAACATTCGCACGCCCCCGCCAAGCAAAGTTCAAATACCGACAAAAACCAACAGGCTCATAGTCGTTTCGGAAGTCTTCAATGAAAGCAATTCTGATTCAAATTACTTGGCTCCTTGAGTTATATTCTTTTTTATTTTCATCTATCATTACCATTTCATATTGGCATATTACCATCCAATTACCAGTAATTACTATGGTAATGACATGCATTTCACATGAACTCATAATTGTTGGTCTCCCGGACACAATACGTGCACTCAAAAAGACCGAAAAATTACTGTTTATTCCGCTTAGTTTCGTAGGTTGTAGATGGGAAGAACAGCCGTCCTAGAGATTATTCAAGAAAATATGAATATTTGTTTGTGAGAAATGAACCAGTTGATCCTATATTCTTTCTTAATAAAAATCATCGACTATCTTCAAGAATGTATTGAGAATATATCATTTCGTTTTTCGTCGATATTTCGAATTGTCTCAATCCAATCCTGCTTCATCACATTCTGATTTCTCCAAGCTCTAGCATCCAATGATCTCAATGGAATTCATTTATCCACCTCCTTCACTGCTGTTTGATAAAAATATATAACCCTTTCGCTCTTTTATATTAACATATAGATATTTTTTCAACATCATGAAGTTGTCTCCATAGAACCATTCTTAAACAAGCCAATCTTTCTTCTGAACTGTTACGAATTGTTCTTCCAGCAATGATCGAACTTCAAATCATTTGTTTGACTATATGAACACGATGTTCATAAAAAACTTCTCAACAAAAACTGAAACCGATGAAAAAAGAAACTGAAGAGCAAAAAATAAAATAAACTTTCCTAGTTTTGATAATAACTGAGCTCCTAAATTAATGTGAGTAACTAATTTTGAGTCGGAGCCAAACGAACTAGCGATTGAATTAGATAAAGCGTAAAATGATAGCAGTTTCTAATTTTTTTGTGGTTGAAATACACTAATTATTACCTACTCAATTGACTCCAGGTATCCATTAGGTTTTAGTGTCATCAGAACTATATATGTGTGTGCCAAGTTTGAACATAATCGGTTTACAGATGAAAAATGAATCATCCCCTATTTTCCTACCCTTAGGGGTGGATTGTTCCTTTCCAACTCCAAATATGACCAACTCTAAAGTTTACACTATCCAATAAAAAAAGAATCATCGAAATCGCATAACCCAGTACAAAGTTATTGGGTGGTTGATTCGGTTAACGGTTAAAAATTCAGTGGGTGAACGATAAATATTCCTATTTTTCTACCCTTAAGGGTGAAATTTATGTTTCTAATTGAAATGAGACCAACTTCGAGGTAAACCCTATCCAGTGAGTGAAGAATCATACAAATCGAACTAGTCTGTAAAACGTTGTGCGTGGTCATACAAAAAAAAATATACGGGTCGACTAGAAAACCTCCTCCTTTTTTATTTCGTCGATTGAAAATCAGATGTGGAATCATCTGCGACTGATACATCGTTCAAGATAACCTCTTGTGGGTTATTCATGTTGAAAATAATAGAACAATTTTTATCGTGGATTTTTCAATTCGCAGAAAAATCGTACTATTCAATATTCAATTGAGAATGTTTCCCCTTTCAACATATCGTTCCCCTTCTGATTCCACCGTAATTCTACAAAATCAGTTTTTCAGTTGCTCAGTGATGACTTCTTCCATGATATGCACTCTCGAATCTCATCAGCTATCCCAGATTTCTAGATATATATGGATTCTGATTTCAAAAAGATCGAAGCTCTATGATCGATGATGGAAATAAATGATCAACACCAATAAAATATTATACGTGTACATAATAATCTGAAGAAGATAGATAAGGGGCGATATAACTTTAGTAATTATTGCATTTATGGATATCATTTGCACGATGGCCATGTTAACTGGAACGGAAATCAACCTTTTCTCTACTTAGATCTAGAATATCCCATTCTTCCACAAATTCCCCTCCTAGGGTAGGTGTGAACAAAAAGATGGCAAGAAACAGCATCCAACAGAAAACTATTTGAAGTAAGCCCCATCCAACATTAAATCTCAATTGCAAACATCAAGTAATCCCATTGACACACCACAAGCACGTACCCAGAATTTTTTGTCGGGGTTTCCAGGTCCAGGCAAATGATTGAAGTATCGCGTAAACGAACACGTAAAAGTTTCTCGGAAATGAAAAGCAAATACATTTTCTCAAATTACATAATAATTCACAAATTCGGAGATTCAGCGCCGGCGGGGGCGGTAAGGTAGGGTGTGGGGGGTGCGGTGGGGGTGATGCCGGCGGGAGACAAATGCCGCACAGTGGAGTATTTGAGGCGAAAACCTGGCCAAAAGTATAAAAGGTTAAAATTGCTCAACAATTGTAGAAAGTGCATATTATCATTACTGACTAACTGGTGCGTGGATCACATCATTTCCAGGAGCATAAGTTACATCCAGGAGCTCCTAGCCTCAGTAAAAAAACAGGTTTCTTTGGGACGTGCTATTTGATTACGTTTCAGCACTATATTTTAACTTGCACATTACAGGTGGTTAGTTTTTTTACTTCTGAAGATGGAAAAGGAATAAAGTAGAATGATGGCAAGCTCTTTGAAGATGACGGAGATCAGAGTTCAGGAGAATCAGATTGAAAAAGTTAATCTTCCGAAGCCTTTCGTAAATAGTAAATATCACCATCAATTGTATAGGACTGGGGTTTCCTTGGGTATTTGGTTCGTGGTAGGAGTGAACAAATAAAGCTAGTAGATTTTCATCTTGTATTCAAGTGGATGTGACGTTTCGCTTGAGATTTCTAAGCTTCATCTGACATTTTTTATAACTCGAAAACAATTGATAATTTAGGAAGATGAAAAATTTTTTCTCTTCATTCACCTAACCCTTCTCGAAATGAAGAGAGGGTTAGTGAATGAAGAAAAAAAGGATTTAGTCTAAGATAAACCCAATCAGCAAATTTTATTTTAAAAATATCAATAAACTCAGAATTATCAAGGAAAATCACATCATTATTAATGAAATCTACTATTATGTTTAACCTACCAGAAAACCACCAGAACAGTCCTATATATATATATATATATATATTTATATATATATATATTTATACATATATATATATAAGAAAAGATGCTCCCGCCCCCTTGGGTACGACTCTGTAAAATGCAACATTTGCGACAAGAGACCTCAACATGAAATACTCATAAACTGTCCAACAAGAAAGAGATTCTACCAATCCGCCCCCCTGGGAACCATCCTTAACCCCAAAAAATATCAAATTGCCATTTTCCTTCCTAAGTCAAACTAATATTATGAACAAATTGTGAAACACTAACTTTGCGCATTTCTTTTGAAATCTTATGTTCACCTTTTTTAGATAGTGACACGAAAAAAGTTCATCAATATTCAAATATCCAATAACTCCACGGGGAATTTGTCGTTTGAATATTCATAACAATTTCTGGAAATGTTTTTTTCCATGCTCAATATGAATTTTAAAATGAGTTTCCAAACAGCCGAGAACCCACCTTGAAAAACCTAATCTATATATTATCATCGCAGACTATCGCATGCATTTTAGGATTGTTACGCTAGCCTAATAAGGCTTACTCGATTAGTCTTTTTCTTACAATGTGCCACATGTCGAAAAATCTAAACGTACACATATAGTTTACATGAAGTTCCCAACCTACTTCGTTCGGCATGCATATCATTATCAAAATTACTGTTGGGCCAGTGTAATTTTTGGATTACGGTCGTTGACAGTCACAGGCTAGGGAGTATCTATGAGAGTGTATCAAAATGTGGTTAACTTGTCTAGTTTCGTTCAATTGACAGAATAGGAAAAATAAAAAAAAATTAATAAAGTTCCTGAAGAAAGATGATAGCTGAATGATTTAGAATGCGCATTCTGAACATAATTTTTGGATATGTGACTCCTAAACGCAGTTGACAGAAGTATCTGTCTTCGTTTTCACAACCTGAGATTGGATTGATCGGTTTGATAATATGAATGGATGTTTATAAAATCAGATGTGGAATCATCTGCGATTGAAAGGTAAACTTTAGTCACTATCTTCTATCGTTCAAGATAACCTCTTGAAAGGGGATTTTCTTTTTGGTTTTACTGCGGTTTCACTAAAAACCATCGTTATAGTTTCCCGCCGTGTAGTAGTTGGTCTGTTTGAATTGGCTCTGGTGTCTGTCGAAAATACCAAGCGTATTTGAGTCTTGCACAGGAAGAACATGAAGTGAAGGATATCTGTATTTTCATTATCAAATGCACATGGAAAACTTTTATATTTCTGAATTCTTAGAAAATGTTATTCATACTTAAATTTGGTAGGTACATAATTCAGAATATATAATGGATTTCCAAAAACTTACTAGTAACATACCAGTTAGCGAAAAATTGCAAATATGGCCACGACTAAACTACTTTTATTTTTCAAGATATAGAAAAAAATTTGTTACAAAGAATGACAAAATCTACCCAGATCTAAAAGTTCAAGGAGAAATGACAATAGATTCTTCATAATTTATTGCCCTAATTGTGTCCGAATATAATAACATAATAATTTCATTTCTTAAATCGATAATGGAAAAATATTCATCAAAATAATAAAAAAAAAATTTCATTCAAAATCTACATACAGAAAAATCCATATTTTATCTCATTATAATTGCGAACATTCTTCCATTGTTTTGACAAAAAATCTTAGATCAGTGAATCAAAATAAACAATGATTGAAAAAAAACATATTTTTTCTTGTATTAAAAATATTTTGTCAATTTGCTTACTGCCATGGAAAAAGTCTGCCAAAAATCATATTGGGGATTGATCAGACTGAAATAAAATCGTGGAGCGCGTCGAATTTCTATTATCTACAGTCAACCGTTCATATCATTATATGCTTTGAATGCATTTTCCCAATAGATAACTCATGCAAAATGTGTGTAAAAGTAAATCCGTCACCATCATCGTGCGACATCACAGAACGAACATTTACATATTTACTCTACGTTACGCTACGCTCCACGATTTTATTTTAGTCTGATGAATGCCCTATATTGATGAGGAGAGTGGAATGATGAATGCTACCTGGTACCTACCTAATAATTTTTCAGCTTTTAGTACATTATCTGCATAATTATTATTTATCTTTACAAAAAAACCGTTCAACTGAAAATTTTTTTTTACTAATTTTATTTTTCAGCTTTAAGTACATCTGCATTATTATTATGTTTCTTTAAAATAAAACTTAAAAAAAAACAATTTTTTTTTGTTTTGTTATTATTTTCTACTATTTTGTTTCCACGAGTAATGGACATTATAACGGTTGACCCACCCAGTGGTCCAATAGTGGGGCTTTTATACACCAAGATGTGCCCAAGTCTTGAGGAGAAAACGCTAACGAATATCATTTTCACCCACCCTAATGCCATACTTTCCTCGGCGCGCTTCAATTTTTTCACCTTAACTTGGGTTGTGTACCGCTAAAGACGTATGATTTTTTGCCACCCTAACGCCACACAGTCCTCGACACGATACGAAATCTTGAGTAGAAATGCTTGAATCTCTATTCGAAGTCCTTTGTGTTGATTAGATGCCAAGATTTCAGTTTCAATGTATGTATATACTCACACTAGGCCACTTTCAAGACATTTTTAAAGAAGCAATTGTTATACCTGTATATTAAAAAGAAAACCCAAAAGAAATATACAACTATAGACACAAATCTCCTTGCTCTGTTGCATATCCAAACTATTTGAAGAAGTTGTTGCAGTCAGAATAATAAACCAATTGGAAACAAATACTCTTTTGTATGAATCTCAGCACGGATTCAGAGAAAAATAAATCTATCCAAACAGCTTCTTACCACCTACTCAATCATATATATATATATATATATATATATATATATATATATATATATATATATATATATATATATATATATATATATGTATATATATATATATTTATATATATATTTATATATATATATATACTGGATAACAACAAATATGTCCTTTATTTTTTGACCTATCAAAAGCTTTCGATGCAGTGTATCCTAAATTCCTAGTAAAAAAAATACAAATTTTGGTCTTCCCTATAATTCGATAAATGGTGCGCTCTCTGGACAAAGAAATGTGAAAATATATGTGCCCCAGGGCTCTGTTCTAGAACCATTGCTATTCCTCTTATATGTGAATGACCTACCACAACACATTGTGGACCGCCATATAACATTGTTTACTGACGACACCATCATAACATTATCTGGCCTAAATATTGAACAACTCATCAGCAAAGTGCAAAATGTTATTGAGTTCAGTGCATGGTGCCAAAGGAATAAGCTTATTCTTAACACCTCTAAATCAATATCGATAAAATTCCACTCCAGGAAAAATACTCCAGCTGATATATATATGCACTATTGATAACATTCAAATTTCCGAAAAAGTTAAATTTTTAGGAACCTACCTCGATGCCAACCCAAAGTGGGAAATACAAGTGGACCATACCAGCAAGAATTTGAACAAAGCATATTATGCCCTCAAGTAGATGAAAGCCAGCTTGGATGTGCCTGGCCTACTCAGTTTATATCATGGATATCTTTTGCGAATACCACAACATCGGACGCAAAAAACTTCCCCCCCCCCCCCCCAATGAGTCAGGAGTGACAAAATGTTCCTTGAAAGAATCAAAACTTTCCTGATAGAGAAATGCTAGTATAGTCACCAAGATTTCTCAACTAAAATTATTTAAATTTAAACCACCTACTATCATGATTTAATTTATTTTAGGTTAAATTTTTCATTGTTCCCCACTTTTATATTTTATATGTTTACAAACTTGTATATTTCATATTTACCCACATGTATTTAACTCTGTATCTGACATACCATATATGCCTAGTGTATCAAAAATGGTGAATTATATATTATTATTATTTACATTCCTTTCGATGATAATTATGTAACATTCAAAATGAATTCGGTATAGTTCGAAGTGGATGTTTGATATGAATGAATTCCCGAATTAATTCATTCATATTTTATTGCGATATTTTATTTACGAAATTTCTCGTTCTGTTGAACTATGATATACACTATAAATTTCTTCTTTTTTTCTTCGGGACAAAATTATTATCACCATAAGCCCTTGACATTGACAGATGTACTTGTAGTGATTATTTTTTACATCTCTAGAAACCAAAGGAAACTTTCAATTCAATTAATTCATGTAGATTTTGGCCAATCAAAACATGATTTTAGTGGGAATGTTCTACCTAGAAAATTGACGCGGGATTAATTTGAGGTATTTTGTCTTTATTGTCTGACAACGTATATTTTTAATTTGACGTCTGTCATCAGTTCGCATGGAAAGTGAGAAATGAATCAAAACCGGTTTAGTACATTGTATCATTGTGCGAGGTAATGTGTTTATGATCGTAACATCAAAAAATAATCTATAGAATACCACACGAGAGTTCTATAAAGTAGAAAATAATTCTCCAGATTTCTTTCTCAAACTCCATTTGGCAATAGCCACTCGAGCTATTTGGGCTCTCGTGTCTATTGCCTGGCAACAAGTTTTCGAAAATATGTCGAATTATTTTCACTTTATTCTCGCTCTCTTGTAATATTGCAACTGAAAATATAAATTTGCCACCCTGCGAAAATAAATTCATATTCAGTTCATATAATTGCGGTCTTAGAATATTTTGGAATGGAAAGAAATTGTGTCAAATATTTCTAGAGGAGGAAGTTTAAAGTCATTGCATTCAGGAATACATCAAATTTGAAAGTATTTGACAGTACGGAGCATTGGAAGAGTCCGATCCATTCTTATATTCTTATAATTACAACATCAATTCGAAAAGTGAGACGAGCTACACAGCAGGGTTCAAGAAAGAGTGATTGATGGCGGAATAACATCTTGAAATGTATTATAATTTGGTCGTTTGTTCACAGTATGGACTAGATTAGGAATCAAGCAGGCGCTCATTTCATATCACCTCAAGATAGATAGTCCGATAAAGAGATGACAAGTACCGAATCGAGCCTTTTTGGAAATATTCGATGCCGTTGCTGATGGCGATAGAGTCATTAGATATTTGGATCCCTTTTCTCACATAAATTCAAAAATAACAATAATTCGATAAAATTCACTGATTTCACTAAAGTAACCGAATTCACCCTTGGTAGATAGATAAACGAATTTATCCTTGAAATGCATGGCCACTTCAGAGGCAATAAAATCAAATCGAATAAAAGTGTGTGGCCGGTCAAAACTGTAGATTTCAGAATTCAATTATTGTTCTGGAATTTTCATAATTGAAATGACCAATCAAAATCCAATCAATGGGGACTCTGTCCTACAAAGGTGGGGTAGAAATGATTGTGATATATAAATTAATTGATTTTCAGTTCATTCATATTTTGTGTTTGCCTTGTATGCCTTTTTATTTTTTGGGGTTCTTTCTTTCCTATCGATCACTTATATATGTCAGGTCAGAACAGGGTGTTCATATCATCAGATGTGTAATCATCTGTGACTCAAAGATAAACTTTGGTCACTATCTTCCATCGTTCAAGATAACCTCTTGCGGGGATTCATGGTGAAATGGGAAAAATTTTCCATTGAATATTGAATAGAAATATTTTTCTGTGTATTAAAAAATCTACGATAAAAAGTTTTTTCACACAGACAACTACCTACTGCCCTGACTGAAGTCACGCTGGATATTGAATCATATCTGATATATATATATATATATATATATATATATATATATATATATATATATATATATATATATATATATATATATATATATATATATATATATATATATATATATATATATATATATATATTGAACTCAAAAGAAAAAATCTAAAAGTAACAATTTTAATTTTCATTCAGTAACAATCTGATTTTTTTTTATTTTTTTATTTCTATGATTGCGTCCAAATTAGTTATATTTGTGGGATCTCGCAAATATTACTAATTTGGACGCAATCATAGAAATAAAATACTCTGGGTTTCCACCATGGGATTTTTCCAAGATATCTCAGCACGATTCGGCAATGAATCAACGGAACTTCTGAAACAATGGTAGAAAAAAATCTAAGATTAGCCGAAACAACCATTAGAAGGACGTTCCTAGTACAGTGTAGATGAAATGGTTTGGTGGAACACATACAACACAATATAACTTGCATTTATCCATTGGAATCCGTAGAACATCCTTTCACAAATGAGATAATGTTAATCATAAACCGTTTTCACAAATCTATCTTGAAAATCCAAATCAAAAGTAACTATACATAATTTGAAATGCATTTCGAAAAGAATAGATTCTTTGAAAGTCGAAGCGTGAGATACTCTTAGAATTCGAAAAATTGGAAAGTACAAGATAATTTTTGCCACTAAAGAAAAACATCGGAAAAAAATTAATAAACTGAAAGAACGACAATGTTCTATAACCACTCCATCTAGAGACGAATGCTTGATCAACTTAAGTGATATTACAATACCTGACACAGTTAAAAATTGTTTACCTCTCGGAGAAAAGTGCGGTCTACCTCACACTACAAAAAACATACCCATTCCCAAAGTAATTTCAGAAATAGAATACTGTCAGTCCCATCCTAATGAACTCCAAAGAAATTTCCTTCAGATTATAGTGTACAAATATAATTACAAATTATATACACAAATCCAAAAACGTTTCCCACAAAAAAAAACAACTTTTCACTTATAATCTTCCTAGAGCATGAATTATTGCCGGAAATTTTTTGAGTTCATGAATTTTTTGAAAATTATCACGTGTCGCGAAGCGACGATGGATAATTTCCTTCAAAAATTCATGTACGAGACAAATTTACTGCTATTGATTCAAGCACGTGGGGGATTCGGTTAGAAAATTATATACCGGAATTATATTTAAATAGAAAACATTAAGTAAATATTTATTTTGACGTTATTCACAAATAAATAGAAGGCTGTGTGTAATGGGAGTTTTGGGGAAGACTTTTTCTGTTTTGCCCCGTTTCCTAGTGAAATAAAGTATATAATATCAGATAAACTATTATGTAAAATTAATTGATTTCATACAATTTTCTTACTAGGTTTCAGGGAAATGTTAATATTGATTAGAAATGAAAGTGGATACGTTCGTATTGCGGGAGATATTTTTTTATTTTCCCCGTGCCCTAGTAAAATAAAATATATAATATCAGATAAATTTGTATATAAAATTGATTGTTTTCATACAATTTTTTCACTGGGTTTCAGGGAAATGTCAATATTGATTAAAAACAAAGGTGATATACAGCAAAAAATACATAACTATACCTATACATATATACTTAAATATTTTTCATATTGTTTTAGGTTTAATTCTAAGAAAAATTATTATTAGCGGTAATAATTTGTTTTTCAAATAAGTCAGGCAATCGGGAAATCTTATTCTTTATTCTAAATAGAATGTTGTTGGCGTATGTTGCCGGTTAAAAAAATATTTTGTCAAGTTAGCCATGGATTTATTCACTACTCCTGTCAATCAATATTTTATTTGTGGCATTATAAGTTCGTCATAACATTGTATACAATCATAAGTTAGTAAAAAAGTGATAATAAAATGAACTTTCAATCGTATGAATTGTGTTCCTTTTGCAAAGAATCACAGCACATTAAAATGTACCATAAACATGTAAAATATCTAACATACCTACTGGAAGAATCTGGATTGAATCTTGAGCAAGAAAACTTATTTAAAGAGATTGGCAACATTCTGCGTGATATTGTGCCTTCTTTTGGACACAAATCTAATACTCAAAGAAATAAACTGGTGTCTCAGTATTATTTTTAATTTATGAAACAGGCATATTGTTAAAAAATCACCGGTTTTGTGTTTTATTCACCACTTAGGAAAGAGGAAGTAGAAGTGGAATTTTTGAAGAATTTACAATTAATCAATGATATTATAGAATGTACACCTCAATAAATTGTTGTAATATTTCCAACTTATAAAGTATGTAAATAAAAAATATTGTCAATATTATTTCAATATTATTTTTGTCTAATTATATGATAGCTGTCATTTGCCGGGATATTTCAACTTATTAATTTTACGTCTACACGCTAATGTGGATGGAAAATTTTAAAATTTTTCCTAGTAACAATGTCGAAATAAAGCATCTGATTGGTTGAAAATGACTGGTATAAAATTCTCAGAGAAATTTCAGATATAATTTTTTTTTAAGAGAACAGGATGATTTATTAGTACTTAACTCAGACAAAGAAAACGTGACAGTTTTAATGGAAAAAGAACAATACGTAACCTGCATGATAGATATTTTAGACGGTGAAACTGATGGAAGGCGTAAGTTCCAAAATAAAAACAATGATCTAGCAAAAAAACTCTTTGAAAAAAGTGCATACCAGAAACAGAGGCCAGATCATTGAGATGCTACAATTCATGTTCTCCTAGGATATTAGGCCTACCCAAAATACACAAAAATGGAGTACCCTTGAGACCAGTGATACCTTGTACAGGGGCACCTTCATATGCATTGGCTAAATATATAAATCAAATATTACACAGCTTATTTCCTAACTTCAAATACCACATGTTGAACTCTTCTTCAACAGTAGAGAAGATAACAAAATATTGTGATACCCAGTGATTTCATATTGTTCTCCCTAGATGTAGTTTCCCTCTTTTCCAACATCCCCAAAAATCTAGTTTTGGAAATCATAAATGAATTTTTGCCTAGTTTAGAAGAATTAACAGAAATTTTTTCTTTGGATTTATTTCTCACCATCATCAATTATTTATTGGACTCTAGTTATTTCAAATTCAACGACATATCTATCAACAACTTGACGGCACGGCAATGGGTAATCCAGCCTCCCCTATCATAGCTAATTTAGTCATGAACCATTCCCTAGATATAATCATTCCAAATATCTTTTTCATTCTGCTACGTTGACGACATCCCAACAGCTATCCCCAGAGACAAAGAAGAAGAAGTACTGAACTTTTTCAACAACTTCCACCCAAGAATTCAATTCACCCTAAAACATGGAGAAAACAACGAAATTTTTTTTCTAGACACAATGATAAGAAGGAATGAAGACGGTGGTTCATCCAACGACTGGTACGTGAAACCTAGCAATCCTGGCAGAATTTTCAACTTTCTCTCGAACCATCCATTATCCCAAAAAACGTCCATCATCAAAGGTCCGAAACACAGGGCCTTATCCCTTAGTGATGATAGATTCCAGGAATTCAGTCTCAAGAAAATTAAATGCATGCTACTTCAAAACGAATATCCGAGATCCTTGATAAATAAAATTTTATACAACCGCTCTAAAACTTTTTATTTTTTTATAAAAAAACGAGGAGATATAGCAGTGGATAGATTGTTTGAGGCTTCCAACCCAAACTGGAATGATTTTTTCTCAAAAAGCTGGAATAAGAATTGTCCTATTAGCCAGAACACGAATTCTTTCTGCTTAAAAAAATCCGCAACTGAAATTGGAATTGATGTCAGGAAAGTTAAAGTTACAAATCATTCAGCAAGGGCCACAGTATTTTCCAGTCTAGCAAAAAGTGGCGTCCAGGAGCAAGAAATTATTAAGAAATTTCCAGTCCATGAAGCCATACCTTCAGATGGATGTTGATCACCATCAAAATATAATTCATGCCATGAGGGGGAGAATCAGTTGAACATCATCAAAAATAATTCCAAGTTACTACAGAAGTTCAACATTGCCAGAAATCAACATTAAATCCTAATAATATTGTTTACAACAATTGGGTATTTAATATAAGCAATAATAATTGATTATTGTAGGAATTCAATCAATCCTTTCGAGATTCGTTAAAAAATCACCTCTTGGTTGTTTTTTTGACAACAATTGGGTATTTAATATAAGCAATAATATTTTATTATTGTAGGAGTTCAATCAATCCTCTCGAGATTCGTTAAAAAATTATCTCTTGGTTATTTTTTGACATTTTTAGAAACCAATAGAAACTTTCAATTCAAATCATTTATGTACGTTTTGGCCAATCAAAACATTATTCTAGTGGGAATATTCTACCTAGAAAATTGCCGCGGGTAAAATTTGAGGTATTTTGTTTTTTAACCGACGAAACCAAAAAGGAGGAGGTTCTCTATTCGACCCGTATATTTTATGTTTTTCCATCATATTTTTTTATGTATGATCATGCATAACTTTTTACTGAGGCGTCTGATTCCGATAATTCTTTTTTCAGTGGATAGGCTGTACTTCAAATTTGGTCCCATTTGAATTTAAAAGATGAAATCCACCCCTAAGGGTAGCGAAATGAAGGATATTCATCACTCACCCTCTGAATTCTGGTCCGTTAACCGATTCTATCAGGCATAACTTTGTACTGGGTTCTTCGATTTGGATGATTCTTTCTTTAATAGATAGGGTATACCCTATATTTGGATTTCGGAAGGAATTAGCCACCCTTACAGGTAGAAAAATAGGGGATAATTGATTTTTTACTAGTGAACATTGGCACACACATACGTAGTTGACAATGACAGATCGCTACTGACATTATTCTTGTTCCGTCAAAATTAGTATATTTTATGAGAGGATGGAATGATATACAAAGTAATGAAATAAACTGACCAGAACAACGAAAATAATTTATATTACAACAAATAGTAAAAGTAGATAATCATATTATTTAACTGGTAATAGTTGAAGTAAGGTGGGTAAGTAAGTATTTTGGAACTAATCAAAAAACAAGTAGGTAGTAATTGGTAGATTTTAGCCACAAAAAATTGTAAAATAAAAACTTTTTAACAAAAAATTAAACCGACGAAATACGGAACTGAAAAGTAAAAAATAAAAACTTTTTAACAAAAAATTAAACCGACGAAAAAATCAACTGAAAAGCAAAAAATAAATAAACCTTCTTAATCTAAATGACAATTGAGCTCCTAAACTAATGTAAGTAACTGATTTTGAGTCGGCGCCAAACAAACTAACAATTGAATTAGGTGAAGCGTAAAATGATGACAGCGAGATGCACGGCTGCGTTTTGATGTCTTCTTCCATAGATAATGATCTTCGATAATTGTTTGTTTGGCGCCGACTCAAAATCAGTTACCTACATTAGTTTAGGAGCTCAATTATCATTTAGACTAAGGAGGTTTATTTTATTTTTTGCTTTTCAGTTGATTTTTTCGTCGGATCAATTTTTTGTTAAAAAGTGTTTATATTGTCTGACAACCTATATTTTTAATTTGGCATCTGTCATCAATTAGCATGAAAAGTGAGAAGTGAATCAAAACCGGTTTAGTACATTATATCATTTTACGAGGAAATGTGTTTATAATCGAAAGATCAAAAAATAATCTACTGAATACCACACGAGAGTTCGATAAAGTAGAAAATAATTCTCCAGATTTCTTTCTCAAACTTGTTTCCATTTTGCAACAAGTTTTCGAAAATCTGTCAAATTATTTTCACTTTATTCTCTCTCTCTCTTGTGATATTACAACTTAAAATATTGTTCGACTTTTTTGTGTTGTTGTCCATAATATTAATATATTTTCAGATATTTATTCTCTTTTGTCTATAAACATGGCATTCTCGTGAAATAAGGTGTGAAAAATATCCGAAAAAATAATATTCTAGTCACATTAGTTTGTGATTACTACAGAAACGGAAACAATTTGAAAAACAAATATTGAAAATAGAATATTGGAAAATGTATTCACTTTTAGTCATTATCCCAATATTCTAATGAAATAATGTGTGGAAAAATGTCCAATAAAAACACAATTCAATTCGAATAAGATTGGTTTTTATTTTTGTATAAAAAAAGTATTATTATATTTGAAAATAAAAACAATAAAATAATGGATTTCATATCAAATTATGCTTATAGTTCTACTTGTACAAAAATAATAAGCGAATTTGTATTTTTTTTCAAACGACGAAACTAAAAAGGAGGAGGTTCTCTAGTCGACGCGTTTTTTTTTTAATTTTTTTAACCGAAGAAACCAAAAAGGAGGAGGTTCTCTAGTCGACGCTCTTTTTTTCATGTATGATCACGCATAACTTTTTACTGAGATGTCCGATTCCGATAATTCTTCTTTCAGTGGATAGGGTGTACTTCGAAGTTGGTCCCATTTGAATTTGAAAGGTGAAATCCATCCCTACGGGTAGCAAAATGAAGGATATTGATCACTCACACTGTTTGTTGTTCATCTCATATGTATGCCTTATTTTAGTTAAATCCGCACGCCTATACGTGATCAGTTGTTCTTCGTCGATATAGCGGCGATGTCACTGCTGTCAAATTGAATTGACTCTGAATATAAACTCTTGTCAACGTATGGAATTAAAAAGAATAAGTTAACACAACGTGGAGTGCTGTCTTATTCAAAACCTCATTTTTGAAAACGAGTTTCCACAACTCGTCGATCAAACCAACTCGGACGAACGTCCCAAAAATACATGGTCCCAACGAGCCGCATCGAAATACTAGCCTAGACGAAGCAGTGAAACGAGCCGCCTAGCATCAAGCGAATTCAGCGCCCTACCAGTGTAGTGAGTCACCCTCTTCCTTCCTCTCACATCATCTTATTCCAATCTTCATTGTTTCATTTGGAGAGTTGCGGTGTGTGAACGTTTGAATCTCTCATTTATAAAAATGGCAGATCTAAATGCACTGAAGTTGTAAAGAGGCCAAATTAAAGCTAGGGTCACCCGATTTCGAAGTTTTTTAAACGCTTTCAACCCGGAAACGAATGATATAAATGAATTGAAAACTAGGTTAGATTCACACGAGCCACTGTGGAAGCAATTTGAATCGATTCAAAATGAGATTGAAGCGATATATAACGTTATTCAGGAGCAGGAACGAGGATGTTTGAAGATTCGTACTTCAAGACTAATGCTCAAGCGAAAAGCATAATTATATTGGAATTCAATAAACTCGAAGCTCAAAATATACAGACTACAAATTTGTTCTCTAGCCAAGGAGGAAACGGTGTTAATGTTAATAGTATTATTGATGATAATAATGCACGAGCGCGAGGTCGCGTTAAATTGCCACAATTAAGTCTACCCGATTTTTACGGTCATTATAATCAATGGATGGCTTTCAGGGACACCTTCAACTCATTAATCAACGACAATAAATCGTTATCAGACATACACAAATTTCATTATTTGCATTCGTGTCTAAAAGGAGAGGCCGCGCAAGTCATACAATCACTCGAAGTTACCAATGCGAATTATTCTATAGCCTGAACTATGCTGGAAGAACGCTTCGAGAATAACAAATTCATAATACACACTCACATCAAAGCAACTTTCGAGCTATATCCCGTAAAACTTGAGTCTCATGTATATCTAAGAAAGCTTCTCGACAACTTTAACAAAAATCTACGTGCCCTGAAGGCATTAAAGGAACCTATTGAAAAATGGGATACTCTTCTCATATACATTTCATCATCAAAACTTGATCCCATTAGCAGAAGGGAATGGGAAGAAACAGCCAGTGAATCTCCAAAACTAGCGGAATTAACCGTTCATGACGAAACGCTGTCAATTACTAGAGACGATTGAAAATAAAACCAAGACGAAGAAAAAACTCACTCGAATCCCGAAGAAAAATATCACTCTCACTTATCCATGCAAAGAATATATTGTTCTTTTTGCAAGCAACCTCATTTCAATTCCCAATGCGATAAATTGAAAAAAAAATCCATTCCCAGTAGATACGCAGAAGTAAAATAGCTAAAGCTATGTTCTAATTGCTTGAGGCCAAATCACTTCCAACAAAACTACCGTTCATCCAACTGTCGTTTCTGTAATGAAGAACATCACTCCCTTTCACACTCTCTGCACGCCAATGGCACCGCGCGTTCAACCGACAACAATGTACAGTTGACATCGACCGGTGAATCACGACAGCTAAGCGAAGGCAAGCACGGTGAAACTATGCAAATGCTGCATTCGCTGGCTACCATGAAAATCAAAGTCAGGGGCGCATCTATACCAGTCTTTAAATCATATTCATGGCAAGTATTACTCGCCACAGCCATAATAAATGTACGCGACTTTGAAGGAAATTCAGAAGCTTGGAGGGCGATGTTGGATAGCGGATCACAATCGAACTTCATCACAAATCATCTGGCAAAGAAACTCAAATTGAAAACGTTCAGAATTCATATTCCAGTGGCGGGCATCAACAACTCTATCAGCAATATATCGAACAAAACGGAAACCTTCATATATTCAATCGACGGAAAATACAAAGCTAAAGAAACTTTTTTAGTAATAGATAAAATAGCCGAGAATATGCCACAAATATCATTCGACATCTCGACAATAAATTTACCGAAAAATATAAATCTGGCAGATAGCACGTTCAATGCATCGAAGCCAATTGATATTTTGTTAGGGGCCAGGGTGTTTTTCGACATTTTGTGTGTAGGTCAAATAAAGACAAATGCGAGCAATCCAATCATTCAGAAAACCAAACTAGGTTGGGTAGTCTCTGGACATTTGAATGTGGAAAATTACGATACGCGAATTTCATGCAATATTTCCATAAGTAATAAAGAATTATACGAACAGCTACAAGCGTTTTGGAAGATAGAAGAGGTAAAAACAAAAATCCACTACACCTTGGAAGAACTCGAATGTGGAGAACATTATGCTAAAACATTCCGGAGAGATGATCAAGGTCGTTTCGAAGTAACTTTAAGGGTGGAGGATGAGCTTAATCAATTGGGCGAATCCGAGAAAGGCGCGATCACCCGATTTTCCTCGATTGAAAAACGATTCATACGCCGATATTAAATGTTATTTACCGCACCACGGGGTGTTGAAGGAAAGTAGCACCACTAGTAAACTTCGTGTCGTTTATGATGCATCCAACTAAATTTAATTTTGAAGGTAGGACCAACGATTCAATCGGAACTATTCTCAATCATTCTCAAATTCAGAAAGCATAACGTTGTATTTATTGGTGACGTAAAAATGATGTATCGACAAATAAATTTGAACGAAATGCAACGCGATCTTCAAAGGATATTATGGTGTTCTAATCCGAGCGACGAATTGAAACACTACCGTCTTAACACTGTGACGTACGGGACGGTATCAGCTAGTTTTTTAGCTTGTCGTTCGTTAATGCAATTGGCGTATGAATATGAGAATATTTACCCTCATGCAAGCAATGTAATTAAGCAAGATTTTTATGTTGACGACCTAATCACGGGCGCAAATTCGGTGTCTGAAGAGCTCACGCTAAAAAATCAAGTTGTAGAAATATTAGAAAGTGGAAAATTTCCATTGAGAAAGTGGGCATCAAACTGCGAAGAATTATTAGATAACTCTGATGTAAATTCACTACCAAAATATGACATGTCGGATGACAAAACTGTCAAAACATTGGGGCTCATGTGGAACCCAAGTAATGATACATTTGCGTATAGTATTGATATAAATTTGAAAACTCCAGTTACGAAACGCACGATCCTTGCGACTATATCAAAAATCTTTGATCCCTTGGGACTGATCGGCCCAATCATCGTCCTAGCAAAACTTATTTTACAGAAGCTCTGGGAGTTACATTCGGAGTGGAACGAATCAATCCCTCTTGACATGCAAACCACATGGCTACAGCTCTGCCGTCAACTCCCAAGTATTAATGAGATTCGTATTCCTCGTCAAGTGACCGTTCGTCAAATGGTCGAAATTCAAATGCACGGATTCTGTGACTCAGAGCGAGCTTATGGCGTCGCGATTAACATTCGCACTACTGACAGCAACGGTGTCAATTTTTCAAAATTGTTGTGTGCAAAGTCTAAAATCACCCCATTGAAGAAATTAACTTTACCTCGCTTAGAACTCTCAGGTGCTCTTGTACTCGCGCGCTCAACAAATAAGGTGGAGAAATCTTTGAACATTGGCGTGCTGAGAAAATTTTATTGCTGCGATTCAACTATCGTGTTAGCTTGGTTGAAATCGAAACCAAGTAATTGGAAAACCTTTGTAGCTAATCGGACATCCGCAATACGAGATTTAACTGATCCACATGCTTGGAGACACATAGAAGGTAGTAAAAACCCTGTCGATATCATTTCCCGAAGTGAGAACCCTGAAAAATTGATTCAAAACGAGTTATGGTGGTCCGGTCCCCCTTTTTTACAAATGGTCGAAGCTGATTGGCCAGAATCACGCGCCGAGCTGACACTCGATACAGCTGAAAGACGTAAACAAGCACAACCGTCTTGTGTGTCTTACAATCCTCAATTCATTCTAGGAAGACTTTCCTCTTTCACCAAAACCCATCGTGTTGAGATATGTGCACAATTGCAATCCTGAAAATAAAATAAAAATTAATGGTAATTTAACTCGCGATGAACTGGACAATTCGCTCATTCTACTACTGAAGCTATGTCAAGCATCAAGTTTATCTACGGAAATTCACGCATTGCAAAGAGGGCTTTATCAAAATCGAGTAAATGACTATCATTAAATCCCTTTTTGGACTCGAACGGGTTATTGCGCGTCGGCGAAAGAATAGTATATTCCCATGAGAGACTAGATGAAAAGCATCCTATATTGCTGCCCGACAAAAACGCATTTACTATAAAATTGATTCAATATGAACACATACGAACACTTCGTTCCGGGCCTACATCCACTTTAAATGCTGTGAGTAGCAAATATTGGCCTATTAACGAAAGGAGTGTGGTTCGGGGTATAATACGCAAGTGTGTAACTTGTTGTAAGGCGAGGCCTCCGATTTCAAACCCTCTCATGGGAAACATTCCTGAGGCCAGGTCAGTCCCGAAGCGTCCTTTCTCCGTAGTGAGTGTTGACTATGCGGAGTCCATCCTTATTAAAGATAGTTTTATACGATCAAGAAAATTTGTAAAATCGTATATTTGCATTTTTGTATGTTTTGTAACTAAAGCGGTTCACATTGAACTGGCTACTAGCTTATCTACTGAAGCGTTCCTTAACTGTCTCAAAAGATTTGTTTCACGTCGTGCCTTATGCACAGATATTTATTCTGACAACGGCAGTAGCTTCGTGGGAGCGAATAATGAGTTGAAGGCCATTGTCAATGACATTAAAAAATCTACTCAATCCGGAGAAACAAGAGATTATCTTTTAAAAAATTCCATCACGTGGCACTTCATACCCCCGCTAGCTCCCCATCAAGGCGGATTGTGGGAGGCTGCTGTTAAGGCGACTAAATATCACTTAACTCGAATTCTAGGGTACGCACATTTGAATTACGAATGTTTATACACCGTACTCTGCCAGATTGAGGCAATATTGAACTCCCGTCCTATCACTGTCCTATCTCACGACCCAAACGATTTATCGGCACTCACCCCCGCTCACTTCCTGGTTTGTGACTCCATGATAGCTGTACCTCAACGTGACGTCACCGAGCTGCCAACAAATTGATTGAAGCTGTTTCAGCGACTGCAGCAATTAACCCAACACTTCTGGAAGCGTTGGTCGTTGGAATATATTACTTCGTTGCAACAGCGCAGCAAGTGGAAGGCAGAAACCCCGGAATCAGTCAGAACGAACTCACTTGTACTTTTACGAGAGGAGAATCTACCACCAATGCAATGGCGTCTAGGTCGCATCGTCGCCGTCCATCCAGGAAGGGACAATGTGGTACTAGTGGTTAGTGTTCTGACCAAGAATGGTGTTGTAAAGCGTAGTGTAACAAAAGTGAGTGCTCTACCTATTGACTAGAGGAAAGCCTCATATATGGACAATTATATGTAACTATAGACTATTGGAGCTGACCTTTTATATTTTTTGAGTCAGTAATGTATCTTCTTTGTTGAAAGCCCAAGCTTTCAAGGCGGGCTGTATGTTTGTTGTTCATCTCATATGTATGCCTTATTTTAGTTAAATCCGCACGCCTATCAGTTGATCAGTTGTTTTTCGTCGATATAGCGGCGATGTCACTGCTGTCAAATTGAATTGACTCTGAATATATACTCTTGTCAACGTAAGAAATTAAAAAGAATAAGTTAACACAACGTGGAGTGCTGTCTTATTCAAAACATCATTTTTGGAAACGAGTTACCACAACTCGTCGATCAAACCAACGCGGACGAACGTCCCAAAAATACACACACTCTGAGTTCTGGTCCGTTAACCGATTCTATCAGGCATACCTTTGCATTGGGTTCTTCGATTGGGATTATTCTTTTTTTATTAGATAGGGTATACCTCAAAGTTGATCATATTCGGTTTTCGAACGGAATTATCCAGCCTTTCGGGTAGAAAAATAGGGAATAACTGATTTTTCACTTGTGAACATTGGCACACATATGTAGTTGACAATGACAGATCGATAATGTCATTATTTTTGTTCTCCTACGTCCATCTCAATCATTATATTCTATGAGAGGATGGAATGACATACAAAGTCATGAAATAAACTAACCAGAACAACAACAAAAATTTATATTACGACAAATAATAAAAGTAGATAATCATATTATTCAACTGGTAGTTGAAGTAAGGTGGGTGAGTATTTTTTAAGTAATAAAAAAACAAGTAGGTAGTAATTGGTAGATTTTAGCCACAAAAAATTTAAAAATAAATACTTTTTAACAAAAAACTTGTTGCGGCCAGTATTTCAATATGCAATACAGTCCACTGATCTAAAAAGGTTCGCAAGTTCCTGTGTCCTTGTGATCCAGCTAGATCCAGCTTAGATGGTCATCGGTCCGACTTCGAACAGTGAGGGGTTTGTGTCATCCGGCTGTAGACTATGACGTTTTGTTTTGGTTCCTCCGTAAAAGGGACTTGTCAGTACGCTGTCAGATCTGATAACCGAAAACCATTTTCATTTTTGACTTGTAATGAATTGCTTGTAGTTATTGCAATATAGAAGTTTCTCCATTCCTCAGTATTATTAAAGAACAACGGAAATAGAATCCAGTTGAACACTCAAAAAAACTAAACCGACGAAATACGGAACTGAAAAGTAAAAAATAAAATAAACCTTCTTAGTCTCAATAACTAAGCTCCTGAACCAATGTAAGTAACTATTGAATGAATGTGGTTTTTTGTGGAGGAACAACGTTTCTTGACATGTTTTTTGGGTAACTGATTTTGAGTCGTCGCCAAACAAACAAGCAAATGAATTAGGTTAGGCGTAGAATGATGGCAGCAAGTTGCGCGGTGACATTCTGATAATTTTTTTGGAGTAATTTAATGATTTTCGATGATTGTTCGTTTGGCGCCGACTCAAAATTAGTTACTTACATTAGTTTAGGAGCTCAGTTATTGAGACTGAGAAGGTTTATTTTATTTTTTACTTTTCAGTTCCGTATTTCGTCGGTTTGATTTTTTGTTAAAAAGTTTTTTATAATTTATTTTCTAGCTATATTTTTGTACTACAGAAACGGGAGTTTATTGAACAAGTTCTTGTTCTAAGTAAGCTATGAAATTAATAAATATCTTCGAATTCGTTATGAATACCATTTGTCAATACGAAAAAACACTGTCAAGAGCTCTTCAGCACTTTGTGATAGTGTGTATCTTAAATATCAAATAGTAGCAGTATCTTCGGTAAAATTGAATATAAATCGTACAGTACGTTCTGCAAATAATCACAGCATATTAGGATGTGTCATAAATATGTTGAGTACTTGAGATTTTTAGTGGAAGTATCTGGACTGAAACCTGAACAAAAAAATAAATTTAAGGAAATCAGTATAGTAATGTAACGAACCTAGGCCGGACCTGTCGCCTCCCGCGTCGCCATCGACAGCGATGAGATCATCCCCGGAGATATTCGAGAACCATCCAGTCCCTCTTCCGCGTAATGCAACGGTCAATATTGGAAACAATTGGAACATGCCGTCGCCAACTGGAAGAATTCGAAACATCGAGAATGCTGTATCGGAGATAAATAGACAGCCCTCAAGAGGGAGTAACAGTCTGAACGAGCCCATACGATCGAGCTATTCAGTGGCGTAGTAATATAAATTAAGTTGTAGATTAAGTGTTAAATAAATTAGTTAAACCAAGTTAAGTTCATTTACGTTATAATTGGTGTCAGAAGTGGGATTTTGAAAATAAACAAGTGATCGTGGAGTGGATAGTCAGAAAAATAAATTGATAGACCTTTTTGTACGCCCAAAATAGACAGTGGCCCGGTTTTCGCGAAGTGGACAATTGTGCGTGGGAATATAAACTGATACACTGTTCGCGTGAAACAGAAAATAGACAGTGGCCCGGTTTTCGCGAAGTGGACAATTGTGCGTGGGAATATAAACTGATACACTCTTCGCGTGAAACAGACAATAGACTGGTGGCCCGTGGAAAAGAATTCGCGAAGTGAATTTTTAACAAACTGATAAACTTTTTCGTGTGAAACAGACTGATACCTCGTCAAAGACAAAATGTGTTCAAGAAAAGTGCGCCTTGCGGATTTGAAGGTAGCGGAATTGAAACAGGAATTGGAGGAAAGGGAACTGGAAACAACAGGTAAAAAGCAAGTACTCCAGGAAAGACTTGCAGAAGGACTTATACAAGAAGGTGAGGACCCCGAAACATTTTTATTCGAAGTTCCCGGAGGTGATTTAAGTTTGGTAATGAATAAACTCGAAGAAACTACTAAATCCGTGAAAGAAGAACTGCAACAAAATTCTAGAAATCTGGAAGAGAAGCTTCTAGAAAATTCAAGAAGCCTGGAAGAAAATGCTAGAAATCTGGAAGAGAAGCTTGAAGAAAATTCTAGAAATCTGGAAGAGAAGCTTTCTAGAAATCTGGAAGAGAAGCTTCGAGAAAATTCAAGAAGCCTGGAAGAAAATTCTAGAAATCTGGAAGAGAAGCTTCTAGAAAATTCGAGAAGCCTGGAAGAGAAGTTCCTGGAAAACACAGAAGGCCTAAAAAAAGAATTGTGTGGTGTGGCTAATTTCCTAGAAGAAAGAATGGGAACCGTTGAGACAGAGATAGATAAAATTAGGGAGCAAATGAACACGGAGGTAGATAAAATCAAAGATGGGGTCGAGGCAGAAATGGACAAAATAAAGGAAACGATCAGTAAGCTGGAAAAACAAATTAATAGTGCGTCCTCCACAGAGATGGTTAACGAAAATGCAATGCTGGACTTGAGTTTGAACGTGGATAAAGTTCAAGAGGGTATAAAAGATGTCAAGGTCATTTCAGAAATAGGAAAGCTTTCCATGAAGCCGCCTCAGTTCGACGGAAAAACTCCATGGGCAAATTACCGCCGGCAGTTTGAAGCAGCGGCCAAAGCAAACGGATGGAATGCAGGGGAAAGAGCTGTAGCACTGACACTTGCATTACGTGGAGAAGCGACAAATATTCTACAAACTCTCACCGCCCAAGAACAGGAGGACTATGATCAGCTGATTAAACATCTAGAATTACGATATGGCCACGCCCATTTGGAACACGTATACCACTCCCAGCTGAAAAATCGCTGCCAAAAATCGGGCGAATCCTTACAAGAATTCGAAACTGACATTGCACGCTTGGTTCGTCTCGCATATCCAGCCACACCAGAAAATGTAATGGAGCGACTAGCGGTTCAAGCATTCCTGGATGGACTCCGTGACCAAGAAACCAGACAAGCGTACACTAGCCCGTCCAACACATCTCGTAGACGCACTGGCACGCGCTTTGGAATTCGAGGCAGCGAAACAATCTTGCAAAAGCCAGAGTAAAGTCCGAATGATTGAGGAAGACTCACAGGAGCCTGCTAATTTGGAAGCTGCCATAAGGAAAGTGATTAAGGAAGTGTTCCCTGAGAAAAGACAGATAAGATGCTGGAATTGTGGCAAAATTGGACATGTGCGTAGCAAATGTCCAACATTCAAACACGACTCCGATGCAGGAAAACTAAAGAAGGTCGACGAGAAGGGCAATCGTCGGCCGGTGTCCAGCAAGCCCTGGTTAACAACGCATATGTCGCTATCCTGCAACGACAGAACAGAGGTGTTTTCGTAGACGGTCATCAATAACCCTACCACTTAGTAGGTCACTGGAAATTCCGGCCTTCTTTGCCAAACCAGTAACCGCAATTGGAAGCTACCAACAACAGGGGCCAGCTACTGTAAGGAAGCCCGATTGAAATAATTTTGGGCAGCACTAAAGTGAAACATCAGGCACTTGTAGCGGACATCGAAGACGATGCAATCATCGGAATGGACATCATGAATTCCAGAGGGTTTGAATTGGATTTCAAAGACGGCGTCCTACGTGTCAACGGAGAAGAGCTGGTACTTCATGGGAGAAGTGAAGAGTTGATCCGTGTGCTGTTGGCTGAAGATATAAGCGTACCTGAGAGGGCTGAAACCATCCTGGAGGCTCGCCTGGACGGGAGTGCGAGCAGTGGAGACGTGATGATGTTCGAGCCCAAACTTCATGATGAGAAAATTGGACGAGGGATTGCCCTAGGGAAAACCCTGTTACTTGCTGAAAATTTGTACCGGTAAGGGTCATGAATGTCAATTACTTTCCAGTGACCTTAAAGAAAGGAACAATTTTAGGGCACTGCTCGTCAGTTTCATCTGTGATCCGGGGCGTACGAGGTACGATTAGCCAACCCAACAACTTGCCCACAGAACTAGAAAAATTAGTTGCCATCTCTTCCAAAGACATAAAACCAGCTCAACAGCCCAAACTAAGAGATTTAGTCGAAAAGTACCAAGACATCTTCGATACCGGACAAGGAAAAGGGGGTCGAACTAATGTGGTCCAGCACAAGATTGATACTGGGGGTGCCCGACCGATCCGGCAATCAGCAAGAAGACTTCCTCTTGCCAAGAAGGAAGAGGCTGACAAAATAGTCAGCGATATGGGAAAAGAAGGAGTTATCGAACCATCTGACAGTCCCTGGTCCTCTCCAGTCGTACTGGTGAAGAAAAAGGATGGATCGACACGCTTTTGTGTAGACTATCGCCAACTTAATAATGTCACGAAGAAGGACAGTTACCCTCTCCCGAGAATAGATGACACCCTAGACACGTTGGCTGGTTCCACGATTTTCTCGACCCTTGATCTGAAGAGTGGATACTGGCAAGTAGAACTCGCTCAGGAAGATCGAGAAAAGACTGCTTTTACCATCGGCTCAGGATTGTGGCAGTTCACCGTTATGCCATTCGGGCTCTGTAATGCTCCCGCCACATTCGAAAGATTGATGGAGACAGTGCTGAAAGGACTCTCATGGAACACGTGTCTAGTGTATCTCGACGACATAATTGTGGTCGGCAGATCGTTTGAGGACCACGTGAAAAACTTGGAGGAAGTATTCCTGCGACTGAGGAACTCCGGATTGAAGCTGAGCCCTAAGAAATGCCATCTGTTCCAAAAAGAAGTACGATACCTCGGCCACGTTGTCTCTGGAGAAGGAGTAGCAGTGGATGACCAGAAGACCAAAGCTGTTAAGGATTGGCCCATCCCAAAAGACATTCACCAACTTCGAAGTTTCCTTGGTTTATGCACATACTATCGCCGATATGTGCTGGGATTCGCCAACATCGCTAAACCACTGACCAGGCTCACGGAAGGCCAAACAAAGTTCCAGTGGTCCGAAGAATGTCAAGATTCATTCAGGAAGCTGAAAGGAGCTTTGATCAACGCACCTATACTGAGCTATCCCTACCCAAAGGGAAATTCATTTTGGATACGGACGCCAGCAACGTGGGACTTGGAGCTGTCTATCTCAGATCCAGGAGGGACAGGAGAAGGTCATTGGTTATTTCAGCAAGACGCTTAGCAAACCAGAGCGCAATTACTGTGTCACCAGGCGAGAGCTGTTAGCTGTTGTAAAGGGAGTGGAACACTTCTACAAGTACGTGTATGGAAGAAGATTCCTGTTGAGAACTGACCATGCAGCTCTCAAATGGCTCTTACAGTTCAAAAAATCCTGAGGGTCAAGTAGCACGTTGGATCGAGAGACTCCAAGAATTCGATTTCGAGATCGAACATCGAGCCGGAACTAGCCATAAGAATGCAGATGCCTTGTCGCGAAGACCATGTCCAGATGATTGCTCACATTGCCGACGAGCAGAAGAGAAAGAAGCAACACTTTGTAGAACCGCGGCAATGGATGACAACTGGAATGACAGCAAGATCCAGAAAGACCAAGAGAGAGACCCCGACCTTGGCTTAGTCGTCAGCTGGAAGAAGGGCAATCGAAACCATCATGGCAGGAAGTCGCAGGTTACTCGCCGGCTGTTAAGTCCAATTGGGCACAATGGAACTCTCTTATTCTGGACAATGGGATCCTGAAACGTGTGTTGGAGGCCGATATTGGTGGGAAGACAGACGCCAAATAATTGTTCCCAGGAACAGAAGAGAGGAAGTGCTGCGGAAATCCATGATGGAGTCGCCGGAGGACATCTGGGAGTGACGAAGACCCTGCAGAAAGTGAGGCAACGGTTTTACTGGGCCAATTGTCAAGCTGACGTCCAGGACTGGTGCAGGAAGTGCGCTGTGTGCGCTGCTAGCAATGGACCTCGAATACGACCCAAGGCCCCGATGCGTCAGTACAACGTAGGCAGCCCGTTCGAGAGAATCGCCATTGACATCGCCGGCCCGTTTCCCGTATCCGACCACGGGAATAAATACATCCTTGTGGCAATGGACTACTTCAGTAAGTGGGCGGAAGCCTATGCCCTGCCCAACCAGGAAGCCATCACCGTCGCCGACGTCTTGGTGAAAGAGTGGATATGTCGATTCGGTATTCCAATGGAGCTGCACTCGGATCAAGGCAGAAATTTCGAATCCAACCTTTTCCAAGAAATATGTCTACTGCTGAACATCCGCAAGACAAGAACCACGGCCCTACATCCGCAGTCCGATGGAATGGTGGAACGGATGAACAGGACGATCAACCGCCACTTGTCCAAGGTTGTCTCTGACCATCAAAGAGACTGGGACCAGTATCTTCATTTGTTCCTGATGGCCTATCGATCCGCAGTACACGAGTCAACCGGTCAAACTCCTGCTAGTATTATAATGGGCCGAGAACTGCGACTGCCTTGTGACCTGAAGTTTGGGATACCGCCAGGACAAGACACTGCGGGAGAGGACTACGTCAGCAAACTTCGGCAGAGAATGGACGACATCCACGAACGAGTCCGGTTGAACATCCAGAGTGCCAGCGATAAAATGAAGAAGACCTATGACATCAAGGCCGACGCTGGAGGATTTAAGGTTGATGACCTGGTTTGGCTGTACAACCCCAAACGTCGTCGTGGACTATCACCAAAGTTGCGGAACTCGGGAAGGCCCGTATAAGATCGTGAAAAGGATAAACGACCTTGTGTACCGAATCCATAAGCCACCCGAGGGAAACCAAGGGTCGTCCATTTCAACAGGTTGGCCCCTTACGCTGGAAACCATGACCAAGTTCGCACCCTCAAGCCACCGGAGGATGATATGACGTTCGAGAAGTTTATGTCCTTGTATTCAAACGGGCAGAAAGTTCTACATGGGGTTACTTAGAGAGGAGTCACGAGACCTTTCGAGGTGCCTGCTGACTACGCACTAGCGCACTGTGTGGCAGAAGATCTTCGAATGTCCAGGGCATCGCCGTAGTGTTCTCCAAGAAATTTGGTCAACTCCAAACACTGCGGAGCAGAATCCAGAAGTTGGTGGGGTGCTACAGTTGAAGAAAGGCCAGAGAAACATCTACTACCTAGTCACCAAGAGGCATTCCCAAGATAAACCGTCTTATGAAGATGTCTGGAAGAGTCTCACCAAACTAAGAGATACTATGGTGGACCAGAATCTGGTGGATCTAGCAATTCCAAAATTATCCTGTGGTATTGATGGGTTGGACTGGAGAGTCATAAGAAGTATGCTGGAGGCGATATTCAGATCCGGCGGCGTCAAGATTTTGGTTTGCTGTAACCCTCTTCCACGACCGATCATGAAGACCGTGGAGTGTTACTTCCATCGAACTTCACGGTGCAGATATGGGGAGTCATGCAGATATCGTCACACTCCAAGGATGAAATTTCGGGACGAAATGTCTTTAAGAAGGGGGCAATGTAACGAACCTAGGCCGGACCTGTCGCCTCCCGCGTCGCCATCGACAGCGATGAGATCATCCCCGGAGATATTCGAGAACCATCCAGTCCCTCTTCCGCGTAATGCAACGGTCAATATTGGAAACAATTGGAACATGCCGTCGCCAACTGGAAGAATTCGAAACATCGAGAATGCTGTATCGGAGATAAATAGACAGCCCTCAAGAGGGAGTAACAGTCTGAACGAGCCCATACGATCGAGCTATTCAGTGGCGTAGTAATATAAATTAAGTTGTAGATTAAGTGTTAAATAAATTAGTTAAACCAAGTTAAGTTTATTTACGTTATAGTATATTAAGCATCAAGAACTGAGAGCAGCGAAGTCCTCAATATTATCTGGAACCAGTAAACCTTGATGATGCTTCTACAGTTCTTTGAACCACCGTACAAAAGAATTAGTATAAATCAATCTCCTTGAAAAATATATTTTTGATGAATTGTGTTCAATGCAATTCATCAACAGGTCGTGTACCATTAGAAAAATCCTAACCATGGTTTTATTTATAGTTGCATTTTTTCAATCTGTCACGCAGTTCGAGACGGTTTGTCTCAGGGTCTTGTTAGATTAGATGAATTCCTGGATCTCAGTGGGTAGGGAGGAAATCAAACTAGCTATGACGTCCACTATGGGAAACCTCAGAGCATTGACTGAGAATGGAAATATTATTCAAAAGAAGAGCATATCAAGCAGATAGTTCGAACCATCATCCGCTCGCACAAGAAAAGGTTCCTGATGACAAAAACCTAGCAGAAAGTAGGTAAAATTCCTTCGAGGTTATTTTTTCCTCTCCTGGACCTGAAGTTATGGAATAGCACAACCAGGATATTAAGTATCAAGAAAGCAAGGTGAGTATGAACACTTTATAGGTATGTGGTACATGCGCATCATATGTAACGTTGTATGTTCTTCCTACGATTCAACTTCAGCACTTCAATGCTATCTCCAAATCATATTCTCCTAGCAATTTGACATGTAGAATGGAGAAACACACTCCATTCACTAAACTGATGGCACGGATATCAATTTTGGGAACAGCAAAGACAAATCGAAGAACATTATAGATAGGTCTATATTCAACTCAACTTCAGCAATACCCTGTATGTTTCAATAATATTTTCCTACTGGAATAGAACCCTAAGTGAAAGAATACACTTTATTAATGAAGCTGATCAAATAATAGTAACTTTTAAGGTAGAAAAACCAACTCCAGGAACTTCTTGAGCATGTAAGGGATACCTTCAACTCCTACGATATCTTGCATTCATACAAGTATACCTTGTCGAACAAGCTGATAGAAATTATATCAACTTTGGAGGTGGCAAAAGCAAAATCAGAAACTTTATAAAAATGTAGAGATGACACTTCAACTTCAAAGATATCTTGTAATCTTCCAATTATATTCCCACACTATTTCCGTATACCAAATGAAAAAATTTACTTTCCTCTTCAAACTGATATGCTTTTTAGCAACCTTACAGAACCTGTTGACATATAATGTCCGGTAGCATTATGTCAACAACCAAAGTTTTTAGGTGGAATTAGGAAAATGCGTTATTTATTCCGAAGGGAAATCTAGTTCTAATTGTACAACAGATATCCTGGATCACCTTTATGCAACTTTCAGATAGCAAATCTATTCGGAAAAACCGAATATTGGCATGTTCCAGTCAGGAATTTGGAATTCTTGGAAACAAAATCTGTCTCTTTAGATACGGCCTTTTTCCTATAACAGCGAGCCCAGAAATGATCAGAAGGCAGATCAGCTTGGGTCATGGTCCTGTCAACATCTCCTGCTATGGAATTTTATGTAGGTGAGGTGAAATCATTTTTCATCCATTTTTACTGAAACTGCAGTGTTATGCACAAATTGAATATTTATTATGCATTATGACAGCTGACGTTGTGGAAGTAGTTTAAGCGGAGAGGTCGGCTGTAGACGGATTTTTTATGGCAAATTTTTTGATAGGCATTTTTTAGCGAGTGGATCTTTATCGTTCATTTCGATATAAGCACCTACACACACCACAGCTCCGGAATGAACTATGAACACCTACACACACCATGGCTCCGGAATAAACCCTGTATGAGCACCCGCACACACCACAGCTCCGGAATGAACCCCGATGAGCACTCACACACACCACAGCTCCGGAATAAAACATGAACACCCACACACACCATAGCTCTGGAATAAACCCACTATGAGCACCCGCACACACCACAGCTCCGAAATAAACCACGTATGAGCACCCACACATACCACAGCTTCGGAATAAACCCCCAATGAGCACCCGCACACACCACAGCTCCTGAATGAACCCCGTATGAGCACACACCACAGCTCCGGTATAATCTATGAACACCCACACACACCATAGCTCCGGAATAAACACCGTATTGGCACCCACACACTACAGCTCTGGACGAAACCCGGTAAGGGCAATCGCACACACCACATCTCCGGATCAAACCCCGTATAAGCAACCACACACACAACAGCTCCGGAATAAACCCCGTTCAAGTAACCACACACACTACGGCTCAGGAATGAACACCCACACTCACCAAACCTCCTGAATAAACCGCCTATGAGCACCCGCACACACCACAGCCCCGAAATAAACCCCGTATGAGCACCCACACACACACACTCCGAATAAACCCCGTATGACCACCCCACCCACACACACCACAGCTCAGGAATGAACTATCAAACAACAGAATAGAACTTTGTATTCTGAAAAAAAAAAAATATTCACAACGTGGGAAAATTAAAATTGAGAGTCTATAGTTTCAGGGGTCTATCCCTATAAGGCTGTATGTCTTATAAAAAAAAAAGCTATTTTCTGATAGCAGATTATTGCATGTCTCCTATGGATTCTGCTACCTGAGGAGTAGAGCTGGCTGTCTGAACGATCACACAAAAAAAACGTATGATGAAAAAAAAAAGGTTAAAGAAAAAAAATTAAACCAGAAATTGTATCAATCATATAAGGCCGGTGTGCGTTTGGTTACAAGTTGTCCGATATAAGTCAGGTATTCATTCAAAGTTATTTGTTCCAATAATAATATATGATGAGTGATTCGGAAAGCGAGAATACGGACTAAGAAGAGGCATGGAATATCGAAATATCAGCCATAAAAATATTTCTTCATAGAAAACCATCACTAACTTGGAAGATTATGATATGCTTCAGACAGACCTTGATAATTTTTTCATTTACTGTGAACTGAACAAGCTGAAACTAAATCCGGATAAGTGTCAAACAATCCTCTTCACCAGAAAGAAAACGCCGATTCATTTTGATCTCACCATAAACGGGCAATCAATGAATGATGTTGAATCAATCAAAAACCTTGGAGTTATTCTTGATACTAAATTGAATTTCATTGAGGCTATGATCCGAAAAGCATCACGTAACCTTGCTTTTATTTCAAGGGTTACCAAATCCTTTCGACGCACTGAAACGATAATTACGCTGTATAATTCCATCGTGCGTAGCCACTTAGAATATGCCCCTACAGTATGGAACCCCTTTTATGATGACAAAATTAATAGGGTTGAGAAAATACAGCATAAATTAATAAATACGTTAAATTTTCGTTCCAATAAAAGACGTCACTTCCTCTCATATGAATGTAATGTCACTTTTTACAAGCTTGAAAATCTAAACCTGAGAAGGCAATTCTTTGACATCTGTTTTGTATATAAAATTCTTAATGACATGATAGACTCCCCATACTGTACAAGTTTTTTCCTCTTGAATAGTACTAGATACTTTGTGCGACATCGGCTATTCTTCGTACCTAGGATAACTACCAATTTCATGTCAAATTCACCATTATATAGATGTATGAAATTCTGTAATTGTTTAACTAATGAAGACCTCTATATTTTCTCGACCAGGTTGATAAATTTCAAAAGAAAATTGAAGTGCTGTATAACTGTTGAGTAGTTGCTCCCGCAATATTGCGCTGAATACTTTATAATTTATATCCGATTTCTCTTGTTGATAATTTGAAGATATGTAAAACTTCTTTCTATTTCGTTATTAACACCATTGCTACTGTTACCTACTCTCCTAAATGTTGTCATTTTTCAATGTGGTCAATCAAACACTACATAAACAACAACTGTAACTATCTGTTTCCACAGTCTAGAATATCATTTTTTTTCCTGTAGGGTACCTTACAATATTTCCATTATGTAACTTAGTATAGTCTTATTTTAGTTAAATCTACCTATTATATGTAATCTGTGTGATTCTGTCACTGGATAGTCTCATCTATCTGTTGAATCACCTACCTTTTGAAAAAAAAACAGAAACCTCTTTCCTACAATGTTTGTGTTTTTGAGTCCAATCAGTACCCATTTCTTTAAAGAAAATACATTTTAAACAGTACCTGGCATTCTAAGAAAACCCCCGTTCTTGTCCTATATTTCGAAAAAAAATAAGAGGTTGGGTATCTATGTTGACTTCTTTGAAATCATGCGGGGATGAAGTTCCTATGAGATTGTGGAACACCTTGGTTATTTTTATTGCGAAATATCTCAGGCAATCAATTATCCGAACGGTACATTAGTGACATAATGGAGTTATTCAATATTGATCAATATTTCTAATTCGTAAACGCAGGCACTAATTCATTCCTAAACTACAAACCCAGGAAACAGAATAGAATATCACATCCACAAGTAAAAATAGTTTTTATGAAAACATTCGTTCGAAATGTGATTTTTTCCATTTCAATAATGTCAGCATTCATCATTGACCAGTAATCAGTTATCATTATCATAATCACATTAGAAAAGCCTGAATATATGAGCAATTTTCGAAGAATGTATATTTTCTCTGGAAGTTTAATTAGAACTAATTAGGAGCGAGTTGGAGAATGCGTATCCTTTATTTCAAGTCGGTCGCTTGAAAGACCACCTTACTGATGATAAATTATAAAAATTCAGCTGCATAACGTGTGTATCTGCTAACCGGCAGTTAAATTCCTCTTCTGACACTTGACAAATCTTTCGACATAACACTTTCTTCATTCAACTTACTGAAATGGGCTTAGCAAATTGCTGCTTTTATTAGCAAACTCGATCAGAATGTTCTTGATAGCTGATCTTTATGGACTTTTCTCGGCAGCGGTTCAGGTTGGATGCATTATAGCGCTCTAGTAGATAGTGAGAGATCAGGAATTTGTTCAAAAATGGTGGAGGTGCGTAATTTAATGCACAATGTTATGATTTTCAATATATTTTTTGAACTATTTCTTTGTACCATTATAGTCCCATGTACAGATGAATATTTTATTATATCAATTACATTAACATCATTCGTCTTTAAATGGTCTGCTAAGAATTTCACAGATTTGTAGAATATTCTTAGTTCTACGGAAATCACAAAATACACCAGTAGTGCATATTATCACTCCTCATATGAGCAGTGAAAAAAGACAAGCTTTTATACAAATGCACTACAGAGGAAAAAATAATTTCTTCAGTTGTTTGACCTAGGATATTCTGTGAGTAACAGATTCAAAAGCTTGCTGCACAAAAATACTAATTTTATATTCGTGGCAACCTTATGAATCTGCTACTCACAAAATAATCTAAGTCGAACAATTAAAATTAATTTGTCCTCTTTAGTGCATTTGTATAGAAGCTGGTCTCAAACTCAAAATTTTTGTTTAATCATTTTTATTCAATTATTTTCAGTCATTCATGGAATCCGCCATCTTAATGAATTCTGACAAAAATTCATAATCTCGGACCCCAAATAAACCCAGATACCAATTTTGAATGAAATCGGGCCATAATAACAAAACCCGTCGCCATTTCGGAGCAATATTGAATTCATGAATTTTAACAAATACATCATGATGTCCGATCCAAAAAACCCCCACACAACAATTTTGAATGGAATCGGGCTATAATCACAAATATCGTCGCCATCTTGAAGCCGCCATCTTGAATTAGTAGATTTTGACCAAAAAAATCATGATTTCCGACTCTAAAATCCCCCACATACCAACTTTTATTGAAATCGGGCTATAACCACAAAACTCGTCGCCACATTGGAACCGCCATCTTGAATTTATGAATTTTGACGAAAATTCGTTATCTCTGCCCCGAAAACCTGCACCTACCAATTTTGAATAGAATCGAATCATATTCAAAAACACGTCCGCCATATTGGAGCCGCCATTTTAGTTCTTATCTAGCAAAAATCCATAATTCTTTGTCACCGAAATTATGAACACCTGCCAAATTCACATTGATCGGACAACTAGAAGTGGGTTACTTGCAATATTTGAAGTAAAAATACATAAAAATGTGAAGTAAATAATAACTTGTAAAACTAGCGATTACCAGTGACAAAAAAACTGGTTGAATACTGAATTATTTATTCACCTTCCATCTACACCCCAAAAAACAATAATAAAATTTGACAATTGAATACCGCGAACTTTGAATGAACTCTATTGACATACTCTCGCTAACGATGCACTTACTTCTGTAAAGTCATTTCTAGATTACTCGCGACGGCCACTTCCCGATCCATTCGACGACTGTAGAGGATTATGGAACAATGCCGCTACGCCAGTCGCGTGACGAAACTACGCATTGGCGTGGTGTATTCATTGTTGTAACACTTTTCCCCTCCAATTTAAATGGACAAATATCATTTTACTCCTAGGGCTGCGTTCGGTTCTGCAAACCACATTGTGGATCCCTTGCCACGTACGATCTTTGATATTTTTGAGTCAAATTGGAAGGTAGACACACCTACAATTTTGTTTTAACCTGATGATGACAAATACCATGTCGAAACGTCGTTAAAAGAAATTATATGAATTGACTGAATCAGACCTTTACTCCGAGAAATTGAAGAATATATATATATATATATATATATATATATATATATATATATATATATATATATATTAACTTTGGCGGAAATATACCAAATTTTTCTTCTTCCTTATGAGATGGAATCTATTATTCTTTCCGAGTTTCAGAACCCAAATGAGCATTCGATCACCTTTCCCCAGATTTTTTTCTCAAAGCAGTTATAGTTTTTGACTCCAAACCGATCAGTAACAACCTGTGTATTCCAACAGCCATCAAACTCATTTCGATAACCTGTCAATAATAACTTAATTGAGAGTGATATTTCAATACAAGATATTTTTAATATCCATCACCTTCTTGCGGACGCGGTATTACCAACTCATACTCTTCAGCTGATGGATGATGATTAATGCTTTCAATATAACACTTTAATGGTTTTTAATAAAAATGCTCATTAAAAATATGAAATCCAACTGAAACGCACCGTTTCAACAGGTGCAAATGTTATTAATATCGCGGTTAGTATATCTCGTTTTCATTTACGGAAACGGGTATCAAATTGAAAAAAAATGCATTTAAATGCATTGAAGTGAGTTGTAAAATGTGTACTAAACACATTTTAATGACTTAGTGGCCCACTTCCGTCACGGGTGTGTTTGTTTTTTCGATCCATTTTAGGAAGGAGCTGAAAATGCTTTTGGTACATTCATTTTATATTATACATTGAAAGAGAAAATAGAAATTACACTCGTTGGGATCAATCCAAGAATTTGTGGATAATCATCATATTCACCAACAAACCAACAATTCATAGTGGAACTATTTTCATTTTATTTGGATAATCCATTGAAGTTCAATGCAATCATTACCCCAGCTTATTTTTTGAGAAAAAAAACCTTCATTGTCCACACAGGAACTAGGCCCAATTACAGGATACTGAGAACAAAAATAGTGCTGAAAGTGTGAAATGATATGAACGAATACAAAGAGAGAAAGATTAATCTTGTTTCGCACACCAAATATTTATAATTTTGTATTCTAAAACCTGTAAAGGTGTTGAATAAAGTTCTGCTTCCTGGCAAACTTGATTGAAGTTATAGTATATCCATTCTTAGTTGGGTGAGGATGGGGTTTATCATCCACCCTTGATAAAACATAATAATATTTGAGCTTTGATCGAAAATGCCGACCATAGGCGGAGATTTATTCTTTTATTTCAAATGTAACTCTACCCATTTTTGTTTAAAAACAAATTTCAGTAAACTATCTGGAAAAAAAGATTATCGAACGATTTAGAAGGGCTTTTCACCAATAACATTTTTTTGGGAGGTCTATTGGATGATAATAAGAAACGGTGAGAAAGTTAACAATTATTAAAAAAAATTGTATCTGAGCAAAAATATTGTAACCCAGGGCTTGGAACGTATATTCAAATTCTTTATCTTTTCGTTTTCTTTCCAGAGAATGATCTACGACATTTCCTTGTTTTCTCAAGATTCCTTTTGTGTTGATGAACAATTCGATTTCGTCTGTTCGATCATTTGTATAATTGTTTTTTATGGGGACTGTGATGGATTTGAAGGAAAATTTAGGATTTCCGCTTCTCCATTGTGTATGAAAAATAAAAAATATAATTCGACGAAACTCCTCCAGATGTGGAATTAATTTATTTTGTTTCTTATTGAAGTTTTCTACCGAAGCAAATTCCAGCGTGAGTTTTTTTCAAATCCAAAGCCATACCGCAGTTTCACATTCAAGAATTTATCATGAAATAGTTGTTGATTGCTACTGAAGTCCCCTGAAATGGTTTCTTAGCCGTGAAACCAAGGTTTGGCTTTATATTTAGAAGATCTTTCCGTTGAGTGGAATCCATTTTTCCATTAACTTCCCAATGTAAGTGGAACATTTGCTCGAGTTGAAGAAGAAAATGTGATTATTTTGCAACCCAACGCATTTATAATTTCCACATGTGAGAAACCTTTTCTAAATTGAAATTTTATTTGTCACAGTAAATCGAATTATAGAAATGATTTTTCTCAAATCAATGAGAATTGATTGGACTACTTTTTCTTAGTTTCAAATATGAGAATATATTTTGTTTTGTTTTGCACTAATTGTTACTCATGTTCATATGAATCACTGATCTGGAAGAAGTTCGAATTAATCAAAAACTGGTTGTGATAAACACTCCGCAGTCACTTTTTTCCTACTTCGGATATTGGGGTTTTCCTACTTCGGATATCGGGGAGACTGATGGTAGTGAAAAAGAGGGGGCGTCATTTTTTTATTCTCGCCTAGGGCGGCAAATCATCTAGCAACGGTCCTGCAAACAACTTGAAATCAGAAATAACCCTGAAATAAGCTTCCATGTCAACCGGAATATAGATCTGATAATGGTCAGTCTAATGAGAACCTACATTTGTCAGATTTATGTCCAAGTTGCTAAGGAAACTCATCAAGTTTATTGTGACCTCCAGTTTTGAGCTTTCATAATCTACTCAGGATCTCCTATTACTATTACTATAAACGAGTGTGAGCCGAAGGCTCTTACTCTTTGAGCTTCAAACAAGTGGCCAATAGCCATTCACGGAATTGGAATTTTGACTGGACAAGGACAGAAGACCGGTCTCCAGCCCTTGCCATAATGGTGGTTCTCAAAAATGGGCGAGTAAGAATTTTGAATCTGAAAATCTAAAAATTTTGAAGAGGGTGCATGCTTTCACTACCCGGTATGGGTTGATAAGTAGTCCATCAGTCCAGGGAGTGCCTGGGAAGTTTGAATCGCGATGGGTAGTCTATGTTATATCAGTGGCTTCTCCCACGACAGGGTTCTCGTGGATTATTGCGCAATCGAATACTTGTCCATTGAGAACTCTGATAACACTACTGATGGAAGGCAGGTTCAATTTTCCAAGAATTCGATGGTTCCGATCATTCTCCGGACTTTCATTTGCGCCCGTTCCAGGACGCGAATGCCATTCCTACAGGTTTGGTCCCAGGCGGCTGAGGCGTACAGAATAACAGGCTTGAACATCATTTTATAGATCTTCACTTTGTTTTTGAGGAAAAGTTTGCCTCCCCTGTTGATCAGGGGGTAAAGTGCGGAGATTTTCTTGTCAATGTTATTTTTAACAGTTTTCACGTGTGGATTCAAGGTGAGTCGACAGTAACTCCCAGGTACTTGAGCTGACCATTGTATCTCCCCACCAGAGATAGTCACTTCCCTCTCCGAGTTGTTCTTCTTGCGACCCATCGAGATCGCCTTCGTTTTATCAGGATTTACTTTTATTTTATTTTACACTCCAGGTACCACTGCTAGAGGTCGTTTAATGCATTCTGCAAGTAAACAACACCCATCAAGTGGTGGCTGAGGAAAAAAGTTAAGCCGTATTATCGGCGAACAGGAAGACCTTCACATGTTCGCTTCTTGGTATATCGAATGAACAAATGGCGTATAATACAGGAGACAGTACTGCCCCTTGAGGAACGCCGGCCTCAATTTGGAATTGTCTACCTTGACTCTGAATGTCCTACCTAAGAGGAACGATTTGATCCACTCAACCAATCTAAGGGGAAAGTGGAAGTCTAACAGTTTGGCAAACCCTATCAAGAGCTCTGCTGATATCGAGCAAGACGATATGAGCACTATTGTTGGTGTTTAATGAACTGATTGTGTCCCCCACCAGCCTCATAACTTTAAGCTGGGTGGAGTGAGCACGTCTAAAGCCAAATTGTTCGTTAGGTAGGACATTGTCATCCTCCACTTCTTCGTCAAGCCTTTCCAGAGCAATTTTTTCAGCCAACTCAGCTGAACAGCAAAGCAGACTGATTGGTCGATAATTTTGCAGGAAAGTCAAGTTTTGTCCCTCCTTCGAAATCATTACCACGATGGCATGCTTATGCCTTCGAGGGCTTAAGGCGCAGAAGGTTGTTATTAATGTTCAAAAGGGACTGCACCTGGTTGTCCTGAAAATTCATAATCATATGATTAGAAATTCCGTCACAACCAGGAGCTTTTCCAAGGATTTAATCCTTTAATATGCGTATTAAGTTCATCCAACAAAGCTGGCCGAATGACATCATGATTGATTTCTCTAAGAGTGCTTTCCAGCAAAAGATCTCGATCTGAGTCATCTGGATGCTCATTCAATCTAAATTGTCCTTCCATCGAGTCAGCAAAAACTTGCGATTTGAACTCTGAATCGTAGCACATACCGACCTCACCATGGATAGGAGGGAAATCAGGCTTTTTAGACGTGAAATTTCGATTTAATTTCCGAAGTTGTCCGTCATTTTCTGAATTTTCTAATGTTGTGCCAAATCTTTCGTTTCTGAATTCAGTTGTGATATTTCTAACCTCCCTATTCAACTCATTCATGCGGATTCTGTCCGCAGGAAACAGACTCCTTTGATAGCCTTTCCTGGGCACGATTTCGTTCTCGTATCAGGTTTTCAATCCTGCGAGAAAATTCGTCCTAATACCTAGGAGCCGGTTCCATACGGAAGCATTTTTGATAGTGAGTTTGTAACGAGCTACGACTTCATCCAATTCGAGTGGAGAATCTATTCTCTCAGGAGCACAGTAACCTGTCTCTTGAAGCGAACGAAATATCTCCCAGTTCACCTTGGTACACATACGATCTGTTTGAGGCGGTGGATCACCCCCCAGGGTTAGAATCACCGGGTTGTTATCAGAGCCCAACTCGGCAAGAGCGCGGATATCCCAATTGCAGGTGATGTTCCTGGCCAGAACAATGTCAAGCACATCGGGCTTGACCAAAATGCTTCGGATCACCTGGAGCCAACACTTGTTATTCATACCTGTCATAATGATTCTGATTGGTGACTCGATTCCATTGTATGTGCTTAGCGTTCAGATCACCCATGACCAAATCAGGTTGATCTATTGCCATCAAAAGTGTATCGAGCGCCTCAGGAAGTATTCGATTGTTTGGAGGGTTGTAAGCACTGATTAAACGCATAAAACCACTCCTCGTATTGAAAACAATACCCACCGTTTCTATACCATCGGTAATGTCAAGTTGAACGTGCGAATGACAACGCTTTACCGAAATTGCAACGCCGCCGCCCGGACGTCCAAGTCGATAAATTCTAAGCATTTTGTAGTCAGGAAATCTAACAGTTTCTTCATTTAGACGAGTATCTTGCAGAAAAGCAACTTCAATGTTGTTTTCTACAAGAAACTCTTGAAACTCAAGTCTGTTCTGGAGGAGGCCATTACAATTCCAACTCATAGCTTCGATGAAATTCAGAAGCTGCCTTTCACCTATTAGTTGGGATTAAAACCAGTGGAAAGTGTTGCAGCAGCTTCAGCAAACTGTGCAAGCAGCGCCCTCATTTGGTCTAAAGTCGACAGAATGTCTCTGGGGCTCTTTAGCTGACCTGATCGTGCAGGGGGGTTATCACGGGCCGCCGCTACATATGTTATCTCCTCCTGTATCCTACCTGAGTTTGCAGAAAGAAATATCTGATTGTGATGCCGCGTGTTTGGGGGATTCACCCTGCGCCTTATTCGAGGACACTTGGGGCATCCTCGACAATTCGCAGTGTGCTCCCCCTCGCAGTTCGCATACTTTGATTCTTCGGTTTTCGGCTTGTTACAATCCTTAGATATGTGATTTTCCCTGCATTTGATGCAAGCGGGGGTGGCACAGCAATTCAGCAGACAGTGGCCAAACTTTTGACAGCGGTGACATTGACCCACAGTGAGTTAACTGTTACCCACTTGCTCTAGTCCCTGACAGTGATCGAAGTATGTCCATGTTAGTGTCAATGTCGGTGGAACTTTGGGAAAGTTTGGAATTTTCAAACGTTTCAGGGATTGTAGAACCCCTAGTAGAATTTTTGATTTGATTTGGGGAATTTTCTAAGCCCGTGTCCAAAAGGTGCACATCGGCTGAATCCGCCCCTGTATTCTTGGAAAAATCTGCTTGGGATTCTCCTAGTGTCAAGTCTGACAGAACTCCGAATTTATTTTGAATTTTGACATTTGAGCAAGTTGGTTAATTTTTATTTAAATTAGCATCTACAACGATTCTAGAGCTTCTATGTGTACCCAAAATTGACTGTATGTATGCTGCAGTCTCTTTGATACTTGATTTTCGAATCCGTAAGATCACCTCGTTTGAACCATAAAGCTCTTCTCTTCCTCGATAAGTCATTTTTACTGGTCAAAAACTTATGATTTAAAACTGAAGGTGCCGAGTAAAACCCGACTCTATCCATATTGTGACGGGCCCCATAGTAAAGTAGCAAGTAACTGTCATTTTTCTTCAGTTGAAGTACGAATCATAATCCAGAATTAAAAAAACTACTCATATTCGCACAGAAAATCACAAAATAAACAATTTTACCACTATTATGACGAATTACAGTGTGTGCAATAGCCGCCTTTGTTTTTCGATCTGGAGTGTGCGATAGTGAATTCCATTGCAATGTTTGACCTTATAGCATCACACGAGGGAGAAAGTAAAGATAGAAAATATACAAATCCGAGAGTGACAATTATTTCCTCTTAAAACAGTGAGAAGACACAAAAACCACGGCTTATTGAGCAAAACCATACATTGAATCATTCCCCGATGGAGAAATCTAGCGGGAGTAGTGCCAAGTGTAACACAAAACTGAAGCAAGTGAAAATAAAATTCCACAAAGAAATACCTGATGGTAAAACACCCAAAAAAGACGTTTCAAAACGTGAGACGACAAGTGAAATAGATAAAAACAGTTTACCATGTAAGTGTACAACAGTGAAATTTCTAGCTGCACAGTTGCAGAAGCTGAATAACTTCGCGAAATCTGCGGAATTGTTTACTACTTCCCACCAGATGAGGCAGAAAAAGCGAATTTCTACACGTCCAAACATGATAACAGTAAAAAAAAGTTCAATATAATAAATACTAGGTCCAATTCAAGCAACATTGTCATTGGTCATAGTCACAATCACAGTCTCTGTCTCAATCATAAAATCGTGTTGAATATATACATTTCAATGGACGCATTTATGCAACTTTTCTAGTTTTAGTCTCAATCATTATCATAAGAATATGACCCTCAAAGTTGGTAAATTTCAATATTCATGCTTATGATTAATACGACATACAAAACGCGCATGTGCAAAGATACCTATTTGCCTTTTTTCTGAAAAGAATGAGTCTGGAAGAGTGTACTTTTACTGAAATGATTGAAAAATTTCCCATCTTTGGGATGAGAAAGATTCATTTTTCAAAGACTAAATCGCCATTGGGAACACGTGGAAAACAATTGCTAAAATAATGCTGAAGAGTGTGATGCATAAAAATCAAAATTTCTGAAGACAATGAATGAATTTGAGACAGTGACTATGACAATGGCAATGTTGCATATATTGGACCTAACATTATTAAACCTAATGCAGACACTAAAGAGCCCAGCATTGGGTACAAGGATGAGAAATCCGCTCTTGTCGAGGTTAACGCAAAAAACATCGAAAAACGAAAGTGGAAAATATAGTGAAGAGAAACTGGTGATTACAATCATTTGAAATTTGGGAAATGGAAAGGGGAATAAGGAAACACTCTTATTCGGAGAATTTCTGCAACAAAAAATGTAAATTGAAGATATACCGGCTAAGATAAAATGTCTAATATATTACATAAAGACACAGAAAAACACAAAAAGAAAGTAAAAATATAAAAATGAAGATCTAGAGAAATCAGAATCAGAACTCAGAAAAATCCCAAAAAACAGATGGAAATCTAAACGAGCTGAAAAAACAACGAGAAAAATCCAGTCACCAAGGGAAATCAAAAAGAAAAAGAAAGTTTACTATCATCTATTGCATGTGGCCCAAGTTTTTCGTTTTAAATCTCACAACTATTTTCATAGCTATTGAAAATTCACAATCACAAATTCTTAGGACAATCTCTATGGGTTAGGAACCTGTGTAATATTGTCTCGATTTGATTCTTCGTTCGATTTGGTCGATTTGTTACGTTGATTGATGCACTCACATAGATAACAAAACGACTTTATTTTCTGCACATGACAAACGTGAAATAATGAAAACTTAAACAAAAAAAAAACAGTAAGAAAAGTTCAAGGTACAGAACGGAGATGCGTTGCAATGTGTATTCTCTATTATATCTCGACTCTTACCCGGGTCCTTTCCTGTCTCCGCTATCCGTATCGTCCAACACTAAGCAGCACATGTGGTGACAGTTTCAATATTATGAGGCGCACTTGAATATTGGGGTATTGTTCATAAACAAAAGATAAGGCGAAGTCACACCAACCTGTATGGGGATATAAATCTGTATGGGTCTAGAAGGAATAATTTTTACTCTTCAGTCCGTTTTATAAACGTGGTATATTATTATATTTTTCCATTTAAATAATTATTTTTATACTTTTTGATCCATTTTATAAACGTGGTATATCAAAAAAAAAAATGAATAATTACCATTTAGTTCGGAGAAGGTCAATATAACTAAAACCACTATAGTTCTGTTGTCGAACTTCCGACTTTTATAAAGTCATCCACAGGGCACTACAAAGGGGATAGTTGTTATTACTCAAAATGAATAATGGGGTAACAACAGTGGATTGTCAGATAAATCGTAAAAATTGCAAATGTCTTACAATCCACTGTTGTTACCCTATTATTCATTTTGAGTAATAATCATATACCCCTTTGTGGTGCCCTGAGGATGACTTTATAATAGTCGAAATGTTGGCAACAGAACTATAGTAGTTTTAGTTATTTTGACTTTCTCCCAATCAACTCCAAGCTACAGCAACTAGTAAGGCCACAAAAAATTATTTTCATCTTCGGTTATGCCATGAATGTTAAGAAAGTCTTTTCTAAAATTGTTACCATCAATATTTTTTTTTGTAGTGAATTATGTTCAATGTATTCAATCATGTATTTTAATTTTTGCGTGAAACTCAATTGTTCGATATCTCATTATAATTGAAACAATCCGTTGAACAAAAAAAAAAAGGACAACTTCTTTCCCGGTTCCGAAAGGTGACTCAGTTATCACCGTGTTCGAACTCTCGATAACTCCTCTCATTCACGCCTCTGCGGTGTCGGTGAAGACCAAATTAAAACTTACTTTATGGTTTCCATTAGGTCGGATATATGTGACGCAATCCGGTTGTTATCGAAGAGCGGTCCCGTGATTGTAAATGTCCACTAACTTGGGACGTGACAATTGTCTCCTATCAGTGGGGTTCCTTCGGGGTGAAAATATATAAAACAGGCAATTCGACTTTCGTGATGGCAAATCTACAGAAGATGCATGCAAATAAATCATGATTGGAAAAACACGACAGATAGATATTTTTCGATTATGTTAACGATTTCAACTGGGATTGTGTTTACTCTATGCACAGCGTCGAAGACATGGTATTTTTCCAATCTTCAGATCTGGTAAGGATTTTTGATAACTGCTGTCCTCTTAGAGAGTACAGGGTAACTAAAAAACCTAGCCCGTGGATGACGTTCAACACAAAAAAATATCAGGACAGAGATAAAGCCTACGCCAGATATAAAAAAGTCATGACATTAGCTATAGGAATTTTCAAGAAAGTTAAGAAAGTATGTCAATCGTGCTATTCAGAAAAATAAATAATAGTTTAAAAAACTAAAAAACACGCTTTTATAAAAAACCAAACTAAAAAAATTGAAATAAGAAAAAAAAAATATTTTATTTAAAAAAAAGCGTGAGGTGCATGGTATCGCCTCGGCCAACAATTACCTGTGATCTGAGACATTTCTTACTTTACTGCCCTATATATAATTATTGATACCTTGCACCCCACGCTTTTTTTTAAATAAAATAAATTTGTTTCTTATTTTCTATTTTTTTAGTTTTGTTTTCTATGAAAGCGTGTTTTTTAGTTTTTTTAAACTATTATTTATTTCCTACTTTTCAGTTTGGTTTATTTATAAATGCGTGTTTTTTTAGTTTTTTATGAAAGTTATATAAATTAACAAATCTTATTTTGCAAAATAAAAAATGGAATAGTCTTATCAAATTAGTGTATTGTCATCGGTCCTCGATAAATCTACTATGTTTGAATGAAATCTGACCGTTTGAAGTGGGTCAAAATCGCGCCCAAAGAGTCGGTTACAAACATAATCTCCGACCCCAAAAACCCCCACATACCAATTTTGAATAGAATTGGACCATAATCACAAAACTCGTCCGCCAGTTTGGAGCCGCCATCTAGAATTTTCAAATTTTTACAAAAGAATCATAATATTGGACCCCAATAACCCCCACATACCAATTTTGAATAGAATCGGACCATAATCACAAAACTCGTCTACCACTTTGGAGCCGCCATCTTGAATTTCTCAGTTTTGACAGAAGAATCATAATCTCTGACCACGTAAACCCTCAGATACCAATTTTGAAGCGAATCGGACCATAATCACGAAACTCGTCCGCCATATTGGAGCCGCCATTTTTTTTTTCAAACAAAATTTTTTGATGCATTTTCACCGGAATTATGTACACCTGCCAAATTTCAAATCGTTCGTACGTCTAGAAGTCAAAATCGCGCCCAAAGGAGTCGGTTACAAACAAACATACAAGTGAGTCCGTTACAAACAAACATACAAGTGAAGCTGATATAAAGCGTGTAAAAAAAGCCTATATGGAGTATTATGCTATACAGCAAAATCGGAACAAACTGACGTAGTCCCGTTTAATATATTCCAACAGTTGAAAAAACAGATCATCAGCTGGATTTACTTAATATGGTGGAATGAATCGTAACAATACTTTCGTTATCCAATAACTAAAATCTCTGAAGTCTAACGCTATTGGTTGCGATGGCATCACCAAGCAAATTATTGAACAACATTACCTTTGTGATGAACACTGCCTTGAAATCGGGAATTTTCCCCGAAGTCTGGAAGTGTGCCAAAGTTCTTCCCATCACCAAGGTGCAAATGTAACAGACTATTCTGATATCAGCCAATCAGTATCTTGCCAACATGATCAAAAATACTGGAAATGGTAATGAAACAACAGATTTCTAGCTTCGTATTTGAAAATAATATTATTCCACCAACTCATTCGGATTTCAGAACTGATCACAGCACAAGCACAGCATTGGCATGTATCGTGTTTTAGATTTGCACTTGGTATACGGAAGTTTGACCACATTTCACCAGCATTTAGAACTACCAATAAACTAAATTTGTCATCTTTACGCACCCTTCCTCTCCTAACCTTCGCACATAAAATTATGAAAACTGATTCTCTGTCATACCTGAGGAATAAATTGGCTCACTTTGAAAATATTAATAATATCCCTACAAGGATCAGACGTGTCTTAGTTGTCCCTCGATACTCCTCTGCTGTCTACAAGCATAGTTTTTCTTCTGTTGCCACACAATTTTATAATTAATCACCATCACATTTCAGAGATTATTCCATCTTGATTTCAAAATAAAACTTGAAACTTTATGACACCATGTTTCATTAGGGACGCCCACAGCTTTTGTTATGGTACTTATTCAGGTTTTTTTTGTATTTCTTTTTTTAATTTTTAATTCATGAACATCACTTATGAAAATAGATAGTGACAATACTCTCAAACTCAATTATAATTCAACTGTTTTGAAGTTCTTATTGTAGTGCGGTATTAGCCATTAGGTATATGTAGAATTTTCTCATGTATATTTTATCTTTATTTTTTGTTAATTTTCATTATAACAAGGAAAGTTGAAAAACAAGTGACACCTCGCCTTTTCATGTTTTATGAATAAAGCCGTTTATTATTATTATTATTCACGTGCTCGCAAGTTAAATTAATAAACATTTGGACCCATCCTCGTGTGTTTTTTTAGACCTTGCAAAGACTTTCGAGGCTTCAAAATGCACAGTTGTTAGATATCTTGCAAGATTTGGGATTTACAATAGTAGTTTATGTAACAAGTAAGCGAAAGCCATTTGCGTAGGTGTTGCATACAATATTTTTTTGTATAAGCTTTCCAAAGATGTTTCATGTAGGATCTATGATTTTATTTCTGCTATCAATACGCAAAGCCGTGTGAAAAATCGAATCAGATTTTTTATTACCGACGTATCAAATTTCAAATATGTGAACTGAATAACGTTTGCGTTTGTTGTTATATTCTCCAATTGTGTTTTCAGACATTTTTTCCAGGATTCAACTATACTAACGTGTTATGGGGGATATAGATAGTTGAATATAATGAACTCGTAAGTAAATATGCAAACCATTCAGAAATATACTCCAAATTTGAAAGAAAATTGTAAATGTATTCAGTATACAGCAAAATCCTTGTTTTCCCCTAGTTTGACATTCGAATCGAGAATGCTAGATATCGCCCACTTCGTGGTAATCCTGAATAGTAAGTGACATTTGGAATAAATGAAATATAAATTGTTATCATCCAATAAATGTATGTAGTTTTAGGTGTGAAAACCGAAACTTGATTTGAACCCAAACTAAACCATTATTCGTATATCTTGTTTGAATTTTCTATCATTTTGTTTGCGATTGTTCGAAAAAAAAATGTGAAAGTTATCATATTTTACCAACCGCAACAATAACCATTGACAATTTTATTCTGAAAAATTCAAAATTCCTAGCTTTTCTGCGGCAAAATGTTATCAGTTCATAGTTTTTATGGTATTTATAACGACCCGTTAATGTTCAGTTATGTTTTATGAATGAATAAAATTCAGTTAGTAAAGTATTGCCATGACGACACTTTACGGACAAGTCCGTAAAAGTAGCATTTTACGGATTTTTTTCAATTCCCAATGTTGCAGTTTTGACAACTTGACTTTTCACTTGAGTATAATCCGCGAATATTGGTGGAACAAGGAGTAATATATTGGAAATAAAATGTGAAGTTCCTCAAGGTACCGTACTCGGCCCAGTACTCTTAATAATTTATATTGAATCTGTACCAACATTTAAGAGCGTCGGTATAGTTTCCAGTTTTGCGGACGACATATGAACAAATATATATAAAATGGAAGGAATTCAATGGACATAGCCCTCAGAGAAAAGTGCTAACCGTAGACACGTGTTTCGGGCTCTCGGCCCTCATCAGTACGGTGGAGAAGTGCAAGGATGAACAACACTTCGTAGAAAACGACAAATCAGCGGAGTCAACAAACAGAAGCCAGCCGCTCATTTGTGATTTCGGCTGGCTTCTGTTTGTTGACTCCGTTGATTTGTCGTTCTCTACGAAGTGTTGTGCATCCTTGCACTTCTCCACCGTACTGATGAGGGCCGAGAGCCCGAAACACGTGTCTACGGTTAGCACTTTTCTCTGAGGGCTAGGTCCATCAAATTCCTTCCATTTTGTTTTTAACAGTTCCCTCGATATTACTCTCTTTCATATTCATATTCCTGGACTCGGATGTCACGCAGGTAGCTATAGCTGCCTCCGTGGTGACGTTGGTTGTTGCCCTGGAATTCAGGGTCTGCTGACCGAAATCACAAATGAGCGGCTGGCTTCTGTTTGTTGACTTCGTTGATTTGTCGTATTCTACGAAGTGTTATTCATCCTTGCACTTCTCCACCGTACTGATGAGGGCCGAGAGCCCGAAACACGTGTCTACGGTTAGCACTTTTCTCTGAGGGCTATGTCCATTAAATTCCTTCCATTTTGTTTCTAACAGTTCCCTCGATATTACTCTCTTTCATATATATATATAGATTATATATATATATATATATATATATATATATATATAGATAATATATATATAGATATTAGTCCCCTTATTTTAGGGAATTTTTTTGGAATCTTCATCCATTTAGAAAACGATTTCTCTTTATACGTTCCCTCAACTGTTGAAGAGTCTAAACTCCCAAGTTGGTAGCTGAAGTCGTTGGAGGATCTCCCTGTGTAGAGTTCGGACTTTTCTTCTTTTGAGAACATGACAATTTTTCTTGGGGTATTTTAAATGTGCGTCCAGAAGGGGTGCCTAAAATGTGTTCAATTCAATTACTTTTTTTGTAGCCAATGGAAAATTGCCTTTAAATAGGAAGGACGCGATATCAGATCACTGATGTACTAGCTGTGAGCATAAAAAAAATTGACATAACGGAAGCCTCACTTTTCTTGTGTTTGGTATCTCTCAAGGTTACCAGAATGCTGTTAGTTGTGTTTTTGGAAGCCTTTACATTCAACGTCTGCAGACACAAAAAATTCTACACATGAAAAAAATAATCAAACAACCATGTATGATTTTATCAAGAAGGTATGCGCATGCTCCTCAGATAAAATAGATTTTTTCGATTCATAGCCATAATTATTTCGTATCAGTATAATTCAAAATATTACAAATTAAATTTCAAAATTGTCAGTTTTGTTTGAAAACTGCTTAAAATCACAATAAGAAAAAGATTATAAAATGTGTGACCCATGAGGTTTCATTGTTTTTTTTTCGGTTTCCTACGCCACTGTTCTGAAATGGTGAAATTCATTATCAGGAGAAAGTTGTATTTTGGTAACTGCTCTGACTAATCAATTTGTCTACCTGGCTTTTTATATATTGGAGTCACAATAGGGCGTTTGACAAATTAGAAATGTCTTGATGGCTTTTAGAGAATGGGAAACCGAAACCCCTCTCCTTCAATTATTTGACGCAGGGATAATTCATTAGAGTGATAAATCCCATTGACAATACGAGTCTTCCTATACAATTCAGTGAAATACAGAAATCAAGAGAAATATGATATAATATCAGATTACATTGCTTGTTGTGTTATGTGGATTATACCATATCCACAACCTTATTAAATCTTTTTAACAAAAAACTAAACCGACGAAATACGGAACTGAAAAGTGAAAAATAAACCTTCTTAGTCTCAATAACTAAGCTCCTAAACTAATGTAAGTAACTAATTTTGAGTCGGCGCCAAACAAACAAGCAAATTAATTAGGTAAGGCGTAAAATGATGGCATCGAGTTGCGCGGTGACATTCTGATAATTTTTTTGAAGTAATTTAATGATCTTCGTTGATTGTTCGTTTGGCGCCGACTCAAAATTAGTTACTTACATTAGTTTAGGAGCTTAGTTATTGAGACTAAGAAGGTTTATTTTATTTTTTACTTTTCAGTTCCGTATTTCGTCGGTTTAATTTTTTAAAGTTTTTATTTTTAATTTTTTTGGTGAAATAATTCCACTTGTTTTTTGATTACTTCCAAAATACTTACTTACCCACCTTACTTCAACTATTACCAGTTAAATAATATGATTATCTACTTTTACTATTTGTTGTAATATAAATTATTTTTGTTGTTCTGGTTAGTTTATTTCATTACTTTGTATATCACTCCATACTCTCATAGAATATAATTATTGTGACGGGTGTAGGATAATTAGTAGATTTTAGCAACAAAAAATTGAAAAATAAAACTTATTAACAAAAATTTAAACCGACGAAATACGGAACTGAAAAGTAAAAAAAAACCTTCTTAGTCTCAGTAACTAAGCTCCTGAACTAATGTAAGTAACTAATTTTGAGTCGACGCCAAACAAACAATCAACGAACATCATTAAATTACTTCAAAAAAATTATCAGAATTTCACCGCGCAACTCGATGCCATCATTTTACGCCTTACCTAATCCATTTGCTTGTTTGTTTGGCGCCGACTCAGAATTAGTTATTTACATTAGTTTAGGAGCTTAGTTACTGAGACTAAGAAGATTTATTTTATATTTTACTTTTCTGTTCCGTATTTCGCCGGTTTAATTTTTTGTTAAAAAGTTTTTATTGGTTTCGTCGGTTAAAAAGAAGGAACACAACCTAACCTAACTTGGCTAACTTTGCTACCCAAGTTGAATGCAAGCTAATCAACCTTACAAGGCGACGCTTCGCTCCGCTCGCGAACATTTCGGTCCATCCAATTTCTTATGTAAAAAGAAGGAATACAACAAATTTCGTTAACTTATTTGGTGATCTCATATTCTTGACCTATTCCATTTTCTTGCATTCAACGTGGATAGCAAGGTTAGCCAAGTTAGGTTAAGATGTGTCCCTTCTTTTTACGTAATATCTATTCTGTTAATTTTTATTTTTTTGTATATTGTATTATAATTTTGTATACTAATGCTGTACTTATGGAATTGTCCGCACAGAGAAAATATGAATTACTATGTGCATTTAGTTCCTAGCATAAGATCCACTGTAAACATCTTGGAACGAATAAAGCATTGCAACTTAAAAAAAAAATATTTAAACAGTTATTATCATAGTGTCCTCTTATATTGGGCATTTTTCATAATGCACCGGCATTATAAATAATGCCCGAATCAATCAAATTGATCGTAACATTTATAAATGTTAATTCAAAATGTGATTAACCCGTACTAAGAGACAATAAAGATATTTTGAATTGAATTGAGTTTATCACGCGTGAGGCTCGGGTTAAATTCCGGTTCAAGGAATATTTTGTTTAATCGTTACCAGATAAAAACATATTTTATTTCATAGTGAAAAATTTATATATATTTTAGGTTTTTGGGTGAGTTTAGGAGCAGTGAATGATCATTGCGAATGAATGAATCTGTAATACGAAGCATTTAGAAATCGAAGGGAATTATATCATTCGTGCTAGAGGATTTTATGAATTTTTTTCCTCAAGCAATTTGCCTCTAGGAAATTTAGCTCGTGCAATTTGAGGCCTTATTATCAAAGATTAGATCACTCAAGCTTCGTTTTCGTGATTTAATCAGGTAATAGAACTGCAAATCGCACTCAGTAAAATTTCCAGGTAAAATGCTTTCGCGAAAATTTCAAAAATTTCTGAGCGATATGATATTACCCTCGATAATAATAATAATATAACGTTTATTTTTCATTGAATATAAATGTGTACATTGAGATGAATAAATAGTCAAATAAACGTGTTTGGTCACGAAAGCAACGCTTGAATGTGACGGATATAGTTATGTGTTATAGAAATTTAAAAAAGTAAAGAAGTAATGGATATGTAATTAATATTTACAATAGCTGATGTTTCATCCAACCATATTGAGCCATTGGCATTGTACAGATTATGTATATGAGAGTGAAGCAGGTGAAGGGTGGACGTAAAAAAGATTGATATCCTGACAGACACAGACGCCTTTATAACGGCCGTTGTTATATTATTCCCGGTAATTACTCCACTTATTACGTAATTTATGGACAGTTTTTGTTTCATCGACATTAATCGATATAATTTTTTTCGACAATTCAATTAAAATGGTGATTCCTTTCACATTTTGCTGAGTATTCAACCCTCTACCTAAAAAAGAAAAATCTCTGAAAAAGTTCAAAGAATCTTGAATTATTATGTATTACTCATTAGAATTTTCAAAATGCTGGAAAGAGACAAATATCGCCTGTTGACATTTTTCATAGGCAAAACGGGAATATGGTGAATTATTCATTATTTGTGTTTCAAACTAGTAAACAGTAAACTCCCGGCAAACTGAAAGTTTAGACTATTTTTTTTCGATATTCTATTCTCTTCTTCTCAGGAAGTAGTTATATATCCAGAAAGTTAGTAAATAAAATTTTTCTTCAAATATTAATACTCAAAATGACTTCTTTATGAAATGTAACCTAGTTTTATTCCTGTTGGTCTTTTATATACCATAACAATCAATTATTGAAAATATTTCACAGGGTATATCTCTGGGTCACTACAACTTCCATACAAACTCCCCTTGAATGCTTTCACATGCGAGGCTCCCATTAATGATAATGCATTCCATGATTGATGGTATCGGCAATATTTCTCTGACCATAATTTATATTTTTACATATGCATACATGATTCACGTGATCGACTATTCCGCACAAATCCACTGAATAATTAAAAGCATAATATCTAGGTCAAAAGCGGAAAGTTGCGACTGAGTGAAGTGTGCTTTCCTTCTATTAATTTCATCGCTAAATTCAATAAAATCCAAATCATTTGTTACTACCTCAAATGATGGGACCTTGGCATCAGTCCATCTTGTTCTTGATTACTCGAAGAAACACAAACATTCCTTCAATGAGTATAGTGAGTGATAGACCATTCAATAGAGATTTTTTCAAAAATACTTCCAGAAAACCGACAGTGCCTTCATAGGGAAGACGGTAGTTATATTTTGTTGTTTCCTACTCCCAACTGTCATTGCTTAATTTGTTATAAACATTTAAAAGCACTTTTTTTATCGTTTTTGACTTGTCATTTGAAAACTAATGAAGCAATCTCAATACTCTCAATACGAATTGTAGAGAATCAAAACGCACAGAAAATTAGCCCTGGCACAACTCGATCGGATCATTAGTAACGGAGGCAAACCGGAGATACCGGAAAAAATATGCGTTTCCTTAAAAATTCATAACACCACAATTTTTCAAGTTTTGAAGCAGGCTCTCCGCGACATAGTAGTGACTGATATGTACTCTATGTGGAAAAAACTCAGGCACTGTTGGTTTATTGATTTTGGCATAATTGCAATTTAATTATTTAATTTTTTTAATGTACTTTATTGCAGCAGACCTGGATGCGTCATAGGTGGTCCTATTTCAATTTTTTAAAAAGATTTCGAGAGTTGAAATATAGTGCTACAAAATAACCATTCTCATTTTGCGTTAAAAAGCTGCGAAATAGGTGAGAAATACTTGCCAACATGACAGAAAACCAGCGACTGCATGAAAGTGGCTCAGGGTAAAGCAGCAGATTCATAATAGGCGCAGCGCGCTTGTGATACTATACATACGCTTCTCCGCGTCTGCTGCTCTACCATCACTACTCTGCAGCTTTCATGCACTCGCCCATTTTCGTATTTTTCACCTGTTTTGCAGCAGTTTAACGCAAAATGAGAATATACATTTTGTAGACTATACTTCTACTCTCGAAATATTTTCGAAAAATTGGAATCGGACCACCTATGACGCAACCAGATCTGCTGCAATAAAGTGCATTATAAAATTCAGATTGCAATTATGCCAAAACTAATGATCCGACAGCGCCTGAGTTTTTCACACATAAATTACATACTATTCAACTACTATGTCATGAAAAGTTTGCTTTACAACTCAAAAGATGGCGAAGTTGTGAATTTTCCAAAAAAAAGCTGGTTTTTCCTGTTTTTCCGGTTTGTCTCTGTTACTAATACTCCGATCGAGTTGTACCAGGGCTCATTTTCTTTGCATTTAGATTCTACAATACAAGAGTATCGAGATTACAAGTCAAAAACGTTAGAAAAATGCTTCAAAGGTTTATAACAAAGTAAGCAATGACCGTTGGGAGTGGGAAACATAACAGGATATAACTACGGACCGTCTTTCGTATCAAGGCGCAGTCGGTTTCCTGGTGGTATTTTTGTCAGAATCAATAGAGCAGAAAATCTCTATTGATTGGCCTATGAGAATTATACAATTTCGCAACATCCATCGATACTTAGGAAAACAGATGAAGTCTTATATACTGAAATGGATTCAGATGGGTGGCAAGCACTATTTTTCGTAATAGGCAAAAGAAAGCGAGTTACGAAAAATAGTATTTCCCAACGTGTTTCACACAATATTCTTTCTAATTTTGATATAATGTGATCCTTTTTAATTCAAGTTAGAAATATAAAAAATATATATTTAAAAAACTGAATAACACGCTTTTAACGCACTAAAAATTAAAAAATAATTTTAATATAATATATCGCGCTAACTAGACGATATTAATTGTCAAACGCATTACCATGCTTAAACGTAAGTGAGAAAGTTTTTTTATGTACTTTTGTACCTGCTACCTGTAGAAGGGCCGCGCTTTCAAGCTAGCAAGTACGCATACGTTCTCAACTACATATCACACTACTCATACTCAAAATTTCAGCTTTGCTGGTTCTGGGATCTTGGACTATTTCAAACTATTTCAACAAAGGACCCCACGCTCTTTGGCATAGTCGTTAAATATCAAAATTATTTTTTACTTTTTAGTGCGTTAAAAGCGTGTCCTCATTCTTGGAAAGACTTCCATGGAAAAAACGGAAATTAATGCTACATAGAAAATTACGTTGTCAGCTGGGGTCGATATCACCAATCGTTCAAATTATGTTATTAATATTTATAATGAGTTTTTATCATACATATCATGTATTGAATTCGAATAAAATTTAATTTTCATAGTATGTACAGAGAATATAATAACAGTGAAGAAGTACTTCAAGTAGTTTAGCCTTAAAATTATAACAAATTTTATTCCTGTATTTTTTGCAACTGGTGGTGAAATTTATTTTTCATCGCCAGTTGCGAAAAGTTAAATTTTTCGTGATGGTGATGAAAAGTCAATCATTTGATAACGTCAACGAGTTTTGTAAAGTGTCACTTTAGATGTCAAAATTAGAAAAAGTTATTTGTCAAATCGTCAACAGATATCTCACATAAATACAGTATCAAGTCAACGTTATACTCTAGATTGTGGTGTACCTCGGTGTACAGTTTTGGGCCCCTTATTATTAAGAACTTTTTCACCAATATTTTCACACTTGAAACTGAAGGTGACATAGTAAGTTTTGCCGATGACCCGGCAATTATCTATATAATTGGGAGCTGGGATAAACTTTAACTTCAAAAAGAAAACAAATTGGTTAAAATAAAATACTAAGCTATTGAAAATCAATATCAGTAAAACAAAATATTCACCTCTTTTTTGTAATGGATCAGGCTTGCCAGAATTCCAATATCTGATGAAAATTATAGAAAAATGTGACAAGCTTTTATACAAATGCACTAGAAAGAAAAAAATAATTTCCTTAATTGTTTGACCTAGGTTATTCCGAGAGTAGCAGATTCAAAATCTTGCCGCGCAAGAATACCTATTTTATACCTGCTTCTCACAGAATAACAATTAAAGAAATTGATTCTTCCTTTTTAGTGCATTTGTATGAAAGCTTGTCTTGATTTTTTCTTCATTTTTCTTCATTTCCTTTTAGGTATTCATGAAATCCGCCATCTTATTGAATTATGACAAAAATTGTTAATCTCCGACCCCAAAAAATTCACATACCAATTTTGAATGGAATCGGGCCATAATAACAAAACACGTCGCCATCTTGCAGCCTTTTATCTTGAATTCATGAATTTTAACAAAAACATGATTATGTCCGACCCCAAAAACCCACACACACCAATTTAGAATGGAATCGGGCTATAATCACAAAACTCGTCGCAATCTTGGAGCCGATATGTTAAATTCGTGGATTTTGACAAAAAAAATCATGATCCCCGACCCCAAAAACCCCCACATACCAATTTTTATTGGAATCGGTCTATAACCACAGAACACGTCACCATATTAGAACTGAAAGTATTAGAACAAGCGCATATTTTCAGAAAGAAAACTAAAGCTTTTCTACTTTTTCTTTACAACCTCGACGAGTATTTTGAATATGTTTTATATTTTCGATCCTTTTATGGATACTACAGACAGACATGCATATCACACTTGATTACTGATTGATGTCGTTAATGTGCCTCATTCACTTATTTATTTTTTATTTATATATAAATGTATGTATGTATCCAGTGCGATCCATAGGTATGGAATAAACTAATTTTTAGCGTTATTGTAATTGTTTAAAAAAAACCTGAAACAGGTCGATTTCTATTGTCAATCTGACAATTTACAGTATGAACATATTACCCCCGTCTTGCACCCCCTATGAATTAAGGACACCCCCTCAGAAAATGTAATGAGAAGGGGGGTCATATTTGAAAGGGATTTTCATTCTCTGGTCAGCAATATTAACTTTTTCAAATTTGGTGCAATCATAACTAAAAAAATGTATTTTAAAAATCTAAAATTTTGAGATTTTACGTAGAATGAAGGAAATAATGTCACATAATGTTTAGGAAGTATTTCTCAATTTATTTTACAATTAAATGAAATGTTCAAAATGACCACCATTCACTTCTTGACAATAAGCAGGTCGATCTTGTAATTCTCGTACAACATTGTGTAGGACCTCAGGGGTTATGTTGTTCATTTCTTCTGTTATCCTGAGTTTTAAATCTGCAAAATTGTCTGGTCTATTGAAATATACTTTTGATTTCAAATAACCCCATAAGAATTAATCGAGAGGAGTCAAATCGGGGGATCTAGGCGGCCATTCAATCGTTCCACGTCTTCCAATCCATCTATTGGGAAAAACTTCGTTCAAATGATATCTGACAATACGTTTGTAATGCGATGGAGCTCCATCTTGTTGGTACCAAATTGATCTATCTATTGTATTTGGATCATTTACATCAGGAAATGGTCTATTTCATGTAGACTGTGAGTAGTTCATCAAAAAATCTAGATAAACCTCACCATTAACTGTGCCTTCAAAAAAGTAAGGGTCAATAATTTTGTTGTTGATGATACCAGCCCAAACATTACCTTTTTTGGGATATTGTGTGTGAGCCTGACACATCCAATGAGGATTTTCTCTGCTTCAATATCTACAGTTTTGTCTATTAACCGTTAAATGAAAAGTAGCTTCATCAGAAAAAACAATTTTGTTTATGAACTGCAAATCTGCTTCCATTCTGTCCATCATCAGTTCCCAGAATTTTTGCCTTCTATCAGGACCATCCTCTTTTGACTCCTGTACCAACTGAACTTTATAAGGATGGTATTTTTCTTTATGTAAAGCTGTCAATATCGATGATTTACTCACATCATTGTCGGCGGCAAGTTGTTTATTTGTCATATGCGGATTTTTCTCAATCGATAACAGTATATCTTACTTTTTTCCTCATCCAATTCAACATTTCGACCTGGTTTTTGAATGGTTTTTACATGTCGAGTTTCACGAAATGTTGGTTCTCTTTTGCTAACTGTAGACTGTGAGACGTGTTCTTCTCCTTTCGGTGCCGTGCCTGTCTTCAAGCGTGGGCCATCTCCATGACAATTTGGTGGAATTGGTCTCTATCTGTCGCTACTCGGAATAGTTGTTCTTCTCCCAGTCCGGTCCAGTTTCTAATGTTTCGTAGCCACGATAGCTTTTTGCGACCTATCCATCTTCTACTTTCAACCTTTCCTTGAATAATCAGGCGAGGGATGTGATATTTGGTACCTCGCATTATATGTCCGAAATAACTGACCTTCCTTGTTTTCATGGTGTTCAGGAGTTCTCAATCCTTATTCAGCTGTCTGAGTACCTCTTCATTACTGGTATGTGTATCTTGAGGATTCTCCGATAGCACCACATCTCAAACGCTTCTATTTTATTCATGATGTCAGCTTTAAGCGTCCATGTCTCACATCCGTACAAAAGAATGCTCCATACGTAACGGCGGACTGTTCTTAACCGTGTCTGAACTGTGAGGTTTCTATCAATGAGAGTTGGTTTCCATTTGTTGAATGCCCTACGTGCCATTTCAATCCTTGCTCTTACCTCTTCGTCGCACGTTATGTCATTGTTCAGCCAGCTACCCAGATATTTGAAATGTGATACCAGTTCAATGTTGTGTCCGTTGATCGTAATCGGAATTGGTTTTATGTTTATTCTACCTACAGTCATCCATTTCGTTTTCCTGATGTTTACATTAATACCCCATTTTCGACGAGCCTCATGCACTCTATCCAGCAGCATTTGCAAGTCCTCCATGTTTTCTGCAATGATGGCAGTGTCATCTGCGTACCTTACGTTGTTTATAATTTCACCACCTATCTTTACTCCCTCTCTCCTGCCTCTCGAAATATGTTCTCTGAATAAAGGTTGAACAACAGGGGTGATAGAACACATCCCTGTCTTACTCCACTTTTTATTGGTATTTCATCTGTAACGCTGTCTTCTAGCCTGACCACTGCTGTTTGACTATGATACAGGTTTAACAAAAGGCGCATATCATGATAGTCTACGTTATATGATTTTAGACATTGGAAAAGTTTTGTGTGTTTGACTCGGTCAAACGCTTTTTCGAAGTCAACCAGGGTATTTATTATTAAACATTTCACAAACTTCCTTCTGAGTTCTTGTTTTAATACCGCATCCAATCATAATTGAAATGTATATTCTTTGAGTTTCGGATAAATGAGCCATAGTTAAATCAAATACACACACACAAATATTTTTCAATACACTGACGTGTTTCAGCAACTTATAAATATCAAAATAACACTAGTCTACTAGATTGACATTACATTATTTATGTGGGTTTTGTGAATAATTTTTTGGTGTCTTGAACTTCTTCCTGACATTTAGCAAAACAGATAATAACATATCTGATTATTTCTTATGAGGTTATTTAAAATCAAAATTATATTTCAATAGACCAGACAATATTGCAGATTTGAAAGTTAGGATAACGGAAGAAATCAACAACATACAAAATATTGTACGAGAATTCCAAGATCGACTTGCTTATTGTCAAGAAATGAATGGTGGTCATTTTGAACATTTAATTTAATTGTAAAATAAATTGAAAAATACTTCCTTAACATTATGTGACATTATTTCCTCCATTCTACGTAGAGTATCAAAATTTTAGATTTTCAAAATAAATTTTCCCAGTTATGATTGCACCAAATTGGAAAAACTCAAGATTGCTGAACAGAGAATGAAAATCCCTTTCGTAGAATATGCCACACGACCCTCCTTCTCATTAAAATTTTTTGAGGGAGTGCTCATAATTCAGAGGGAGTGCAAGAAGGGGGTAATATTTTTATACTGTAAATTGTCAAATTGACAATAGAAATTGACCTGTTTCTGGTTTTTGAAACAAATACATAATAACGCTAAAAATGAATTTATTCCATACTTATGGACCGCATTGTATATTAGCTATGTAATCTTATTATACTATACTCTGTGTTGACTTGTCCTATAGCTCCATAAGCTTACTTGTGAATCAATAGACTATTCTATTCTAATAGTACTTGCTGGGAAAATGGTTTATTCTCATTGTATATCTTTAATACCAATTCTTCCTTATCCTGTAGAACGAACATTCTATTCCAACAGGAAACTGTCATAATTTGTAAAATTGAATTTTCTGTCGATATTCTGTTCGTATTGCAACTTGTGATATTGTATTTTCATGTAGTATCTTTTGTTGTGAAAAATGTTGATATATTTGTTGTTGAATGAATCTTTTCTTATGAATTGATATCACTTTAGCTTTCTTATAATACATTGCCATCGACAAGATTTTCTCTTGTTTGATCAAACCATCAGTCTCAGGCTATATTGTTTCATATTTCCATACAATTTCATTATAGTATTCAACTAATCGGAATGCAAGACAGTTTGCAATTTTTTTATGGTGAATCGACCCTACCATTTTGTGTAAAGCCCCCAAAATGATTTCAAAGCAATTAAGGCATTGAAGGACCATCCTGGAGCCAATGTCTAGAGCTTCTAGCAAATTGTATTGTGAAAAAAGTATGTGCTCACGCAATATCTTAAGTTGATTCGACATGGGGTTGCAAAACTTTTCAATCACAAACTCAATAGAGAAGCATAAGCATAGTGAACATAAATCGTTTAATTGGATGCAATAATAATAATAATAATCGCTTTTATTGATAGATGAATGCTGAACAGAAGGAACATATGACTAAATCAAGCGCTTTCTTCCACTCAACCTATGAAAATAATGCATTTTTACTGTGAGTTCTTGAATCACCACGAAACGATTGTGTTAATCGATTGGAGATGCTGAAATTGTTTGTATGAATGCAGAAAACCGAAATATTCCTGAGAATAAAATAAAAATACTGGACATGGAAACATCGAATACACCTAAATATGCATAAAACCGCATACCCAGAATAAAAAATTAAATATCTGGTCGAGATAACGATCGGGAGAATGTTCGGTAAGCGTTTACCAAACATTATCTGACATCGGATTTATTAGTGATTTCGAGTGTCAAAGGCGGGTAATCACAAAACGTTCAGCGGGAAAATTGAACATCTATAAAGGTAGCTCTAAGTTAGATTGAAAAATGGGTTCAGGCTCTTCGTCCATAATCTACCGCATAGGACAACTCGGAAAAATGTACAGTACTAATTTAAGATGTAATTGGTAAACAGACATTTGACCAATACGAAAGATAAAATCGACAAACTATCAAAAAGTGTGTCTACATATGTCGGTAGAACCTGTATACGTCTGAATGTCCGCATAAATGAGCACCTGGACAAAAATAATAATTCCTCTTTTGGCCATCACTTGAAAGTTGATAAGCACACCTTCAGTTCCAGTATTAATTCGCAGATTCTACATGAGGTCACATCAAAGAACTACAATAGATTGGATTATCTTGAGGACTAATATATTGAAAATTAATTACTCAAGAACAACCTACGTCTGAATATAAAAAAAATTTGAACAGATCTTTCATATCACTTCACAGACGTTTGGAGTAAAGTTAGGTTAAATCAGAGAGTGACAGTCTTCTTATCTATTTGTGTTCTAAAATATAACTGTTCTTTGTCAATTTTAAGATTGACAAATTGAGAAAGGTTTGCAGTTGACAAAGTTGTTTTATCTTAAGATCTTTCAATTAAAAAAAAATACACTTCTTGTTATATTTAAAAAAAAAACACATTTTGAATGTGTTTGTTTTATGATTTGCCCTTGTTCTTGACTGACCAGTAAGCGATACTTTGACAATTAGTTAAGAAGAAGCACTGAAGTTGACCTCAGAAGTCGAAAGCACTCTGCAAACAATCAAACATAGTAAATTTAAACGAAATAAATAATACTTTGGATATGGGAGAATTATTCATCGTGACCCCTATCGCAGATGAACTGAAGGGTTGAGAGAAGTTATGTTTATATTTCCGCCATATGACCGCTGTTTTTTCACGATTCACTGAATCAATAATATCTAACACCAAATTGGGCATTTTTTATACCAAAAACAATGTCGTGCGTTCGCTGAGTTATACAATCTGTCGTGTGTTTAGTTGTAACAGTAGGAGAAGTGTGAATCCAAACTTCTCCTTTCACAATTTTACTGAAAAAAAACAAGTACCCCGTATATATAGTCACCATACTTGTTTTCCGGAAAAAATTGACAAGTATAAGGCTTGGATAAATAATCTCAAAACCAGTCCAGGGAGCGGTATGTTGTCCTAATTTTAAAAGGGTTAATTTTATCTTACTAGGAGAGTACAACAAAATCGAATTGCCAGTTGTTCTCTTTATTTCATAAGGGTTAATTTCATCTTACTAGGTAAGTACATCAAAATCGAATTGCCAGTATACCTTTTATTCATTTTGATGTTTTCCTTCTGAAAAGTGTTAACCGTAGACACACATTGGCCCCTTCAAAGTATTTTATTCATTACACATTTTATCAATTTCCTCATCTGGGATTTTTACCCCCACTTTGAATTTTTCCAGATATTGGAGGTATATTTTGAATTGATCTGCACTGGTTTTCAGATATTTCTCTGCAAAAATGAAATGTTCATCAATTTTCAAAAACATATATCAAATTCAAATTCAGGAACAAACCAGTCCCATTATTCCAGAGAATATTCAGATATGAATAATAAATTAAAGTTTTAGGTATTAATTCATCACAAAAACCTTCATATGAATGAAATTAATTTAGGTGAAGCCTCTCGTAAATATCACAAAATCTATTAATGCTGTTTGCCACATTATCAAGGGCTCTGGCAATATTTTCCAGAACTTTCCTGTCTGTCTCCCGTCCATCTTGAATAGCACTGAGCAAAGGATTTTGGGAAGTTTTTTTTTCTGTTTTCGAGGAACCGGTGCCTTTACTTCAATCATCAGAATTTCCTCATTCTCAGATGGTCCTTCCTCAGTCTCAAATGTTGCCTTATCTGCCAGTACAAATTCATCAGCAGCTGCAGTTACCTCTTCAGTATTTGCTACACTAGCTTCCCCAATTTCTTCATTGAGACCAGCTTCAGGCAGTTTACGACCTGCCACAGCTATTGATCCAGTTAGCTCTATTAATTTTTTTTCCAGGCCAGCCAGTTCTTTTTTCTCCCTAGCCCTTTTCCTGGCAGCACTTTTCCACTAACGAAATACCTGTGATGATAGAGTAAAGTGAAAGTACCCTTTCATACCTCACAGAAAATTATTTCACTCACCATTTTCCAGTCATGACTGTAACGAGTGGGGCCATCGCCAGTGGCGTTTAATTCCATGGTCATATTTTCCCATATTTCCGATATTATTTTGGGGTCATCCCAAGCGTTGAATTTAGCCGTTTCCAAAATATCATTTCTCTCTGAATAGTTCACGTACACTGTGAATTGATTTTTCGAAGTACGTTTTTCTTCTCTATTTTGAATTTTTTATATGGAAACGGTATTGGAAATTAGAAACATAAACAAATGCAGTCAACATGAAGTTGGCACCAAAGCAAAGTTTTGGTGTTTTCTGAATAAAATCAACCAACATCACCCCCATTGTTGCTTTAACGTTGAAAAGAAGTCATCGATGGGAATGAGTAGTCACCTGAGTTAATTTGCTTAACGTTGAAAACATACATTGAAAAGTAGTTGGCAAACTAATCAATTTTGCCTCGTTTCCAATGATCACCCTAATCAGTACGATGAAGAAGTGCAAGGATGAACAACGTCTGGTAGTAAACACTTTTCTTTGAGGGGTATGTCCAATAAATTAATTTCATTTTGTTTTTAATAGTCCCCTCGATATTCCTCCTCCCTTCTGGTTTCTGTGCTGGATTGTCGTTTACTAGCAAGTGTTGTTCATCCTTGCACTTCTTTACCGTACTGATGGGGGCCGAAAGCTCGAAACACTTTTCAGTCCCCTCGATATTCCTCCCTTTCATCTTTATAATCCTGGACCCGGATGTCACGCAGGTAGCTACAGCTGCCTCCGTGGTGACGTTGGATGTTGCCCTGGAATGAAGGTTCTGCTAACCGAAACCACAAATGTGCGGATGGTTTCTGTTTGTTGACTCCGTTGATTTGTCGTTTACTATCAAGTGTTGTTCATCCTTGCACTTCTTCATCATCCTGATGAGGGCTGAAAGTCCAAAAGACGTGTCTACGGTTAACACTTTTCTTTGAGGGCTATGTCCATCAAATTTCTTGAATTTTGTTTTCAATATATATATATATATATATATATATATATATATAATAAAAATTTTTTTTTTTTTGGGAAAAAAATATATATATATATATATATATTATAAATTAATATATATATATATATATAATATATATATATATTATATATATATATATATATATATAAATATATATATATATATATATATATATATATATGTTATAGTATTTTTATTTCGTTGTTCATTATCGCCGATATACAATATATCTAGGTTGCCTATTAATATAAGAACATAACTACGCCTCTGACTCGTATTTGTCTGCGATTTCAACAAGAATGCTCACAAAGCTGCCGGTATAATCCACGGGGGCATACCTCAATTCATTTGCTAGCTTATCATCCCGATTTGTATTTGTTTCGGCAACTTCCAGTTGAATAGTTGGGAACGGCATTATTAATTCCAGTTTAAATTCCTACCTTATTGATGGCAACCTCCTGCGGAAAGTATGAGCTTGAATTCTTGTATACGAATACGGCTTCTGCTAGTTTATATGTGTGACTTCTCGGTAATTGCGGTATTTCATCATTGCATCAGGTTTTTATTCATGAGTTGAATTAATATCCAAGATTGTAATTGGTATAACGGACTGTTGACTACCACAAAAGCTATAATGGGGTAGTCATTTCTCAGTTTTTTTCCATTGCGTGTGTAAATTATTTTAGTTTTTGAAATTTTTTGAAACAGCTAAGCCAGCAAGAAGAGACTATTCACAGAGAAAGAACTCTTATTCTGAGAGATAAGTGCCATGTGAAGTGGAATGAATAGAAAAATCGAATTTAAACGGTTTTCTTCACATAAAGGATTCAATATAAAATTGAACCAGAGAAAGGTAGATCTCAGGTAACACTATTTCTGCAGATAGAACGTTGAATGATATTCACCTGAAAATCCATGCATACTTCCATATTATATTCCATTGATATTATATGGAAGTATGCATGGATTTTCAGGTGAATATCATTCAACGTTCTGCGTGGTATTTGCCAGGAAAGTAGTTGTTTTTCACCTGAGATCTACCTTTCTCTGGTTCAATTTTCTATTGAATCCTTTATGTGAAGAAAACCGTTTAAATTCGATTTATCAACTCTTATTCTGTTTGAGGAATGACGATTACTCGGTCATTGTGAAATTAACAGATGATTAATTGAACTAGGATGAAGACAATGTCAAATATCTGAAAATATTCTGGATCCTGAATATGGAGGACAAAGCGACTGAGAAGTTGTTGAAAATATTGAGGACCAAGAAGAGAATGAAATCAAAGTTATCAACGAAACAAATAATGAAAATTTGGCGAATGAACAGAAAAAGGAATTCAAAAAAGAATTCAAAATGGATTCACTAAAAAAAGTATACAGCAACTATTGATAAAATAAAAAAATCCTAGGTATCCATATAATTATGGGAAATCTCAAGTTTCCTAGAGTTTGCAAACTACTAGGAAACTGGGCTAAACTACTTAAACTTCAACTCGAAATATTATCTTAATCAAATATTTGTTGCAGATCCTAATGTTTTGACGATCTCACTTTGTAATTTCATCCCCGTAACACGAATTTCCAATACTCCAATACTTCTAATACTGGAACTGATATTTAGCAGATAACCAAGCCCAACTCGAATTCTTTGGTGTAATAACTACTGTATTTGGGGGATTTACGATAACGAGTAACGACAGAACAGTTACCTCTGAGGTTAAATGTGGTAAAATTTCTCAAAGGTGTACTGTAATACCTTTCAGAGAAAAATAATTCAATAGCATACGAAGAAGTGCATTCAATCAATAAATCAATTCTGAAATCTACCTTTCCGACTGGCCGCGCCATTGTGTTTTTTTTTCCTTCGCATACTCACTATACATCTCAGATTCAATTCTTTGATCTGTTTATATTTCCAGATTTCAATATGGTTTCGGGTTAATACCTAAAGAAAAAAAGTTAAATGTAAAAGTTGTGTGGTTATGACTGAATTTTGATAAAAGGCTATCAAAAATAAAGTAGCGTGCAGATTCCACGAGATACTTTTTTTAATGGGATACCCTGTGTATTATTGAATTTTTGGAATGATATTTTTTTCCTGGTTTCAAAAATATACCATGTGTTATCCCTATACCGTTTTTGAGTAATTAAACTTCTAAAAACTTAGTTAGACCAGTTGTTACTGTGAATACCTATCATATGAAAGTTAACATTGAAAAAAAGCTATGGAAATTACAACTATATTATGTTTGTTTAGCGACATTTCTTTAATGGAATAAACAAAATGGTTCACCGTGAAGAAGAAAAAGTTCAAATATATACTTATTAAATACAAAACAACAGAAATAAACGTGCAGCAAAAAGTGCATATGTGGTGTTGTATCCAAATCGTTCAACACCATCAGAAAAAACATTCAAAAATATTCACCAAAAGGTGAATTATACCTTCAGTTTCAGTAGAAAAAAGGGTTCAGTTCAAGAAAACCAGGAAGAACAGCTAGATATACTGCTTCATTTCGATGGTTAGCGTATCCACAATAATTCGGAAATAGACTGTTTTGAAACATTGTATTATTTTTTAGAAAATTCTGAATGTAGTTTAAAAAGTGTTGCCGATCAATTATGTAAGAGTTTATCCAAAATCCAACGTTCTATGAAAAAGAACAACTACAAACCATATAAAATTTCACCCGAACAAGTTTCAACAGAAACTCATAAGAGGAAGAGGCTGGAATATTGCCAACAGATGATTCAAAATTTCAATGAAGATCCCGATTATTTAACTAAAATATTATGGACTGATGAGTCATCCACCAGAAAAAGATTGGTAAAGCAAATAAAAAAAACAAGAAGAAAAACTGTTTGGTGCGGAATTTTCAGAAATAATAATTGTTGGCCCTATATTTTATGATTAAATATCAACAGGTGTTACCTATCAAGGAATAATCTTCCGAGAAGTGGAAAATATTCTTCTACAGAGCTTGCCAGTATGATTTGGATTCAATATAGCGCAACACCGCATAGTGTCCTACCCGTTCAGGAACATTTGAATAATGTATTCCCAATATGGATAGGAAATAATGGAAGTATTAAATGTCCACCTAACAGTGCGGATTTGAGCCCTATGTATTCATTTTTATGGGGATTTCTAAAAGACATTTGGCCATTTTTGACCCCCATGTAAGAGCACATAAGATTTTTCGGACTCCCCATCCCCCTTCTTCTTTAAGATTTTATCTGATTTTAAAAAAGGATCAATTACACTAAGACTCATAATTTGACATGAATATGAGCTCCAAAAAGTGTAAAAATAGACACATTAAAGATTTTGAAAACTCAAACAATAAAAAATGTCTAAATAAAAATATGTATAAATGAAATTGTACATTAAAAAAGAAAAAATAGATGTTAGAGTTGTTTTCCCTAATTATTTTCTCAAATATCCATCACTCTATGTTAGAAATCGCACATTTCGACTTATAAACTATTACGTAGGAATGGCTTTCACCCCCCACTCCTCTCGAGATAATGACATGTAGATATTTTGAGATCCTCCCTTTTCCCTCAGGATCCTTGCGTAATTAATGAATGGCCTCTTATATATACCAAGCACTGAATGAATTTATTATTATCCTAACTATGATGGTATTCATTTCAATGACCTAACAGGGCACTTTTCCATTAGTCCCCAAAGTCACAATAGGTCATTCCCATTATGCCGCTTACAATCCCAACGGGACGATACCAACTCCATCGAGCAGAAAACAGCGATCTTTGGTGAAGAAGCCCACACTACATACCGGCCTGTCCCAAAAATCGATCCAGTATACATCCATTTACGAGACAACAGATCCCCTCACAAGTGGTAGCAGATAACCTCACAAATCCAGAAGTACGTCCATAGCGGAGGTACATCCAACTACGAGGCAACAAATCCCCCCACAAGAGGTAGTGGATCCCCTCACAATCCAGGAGTACGTCCACAACAGAGGTACAACCATTTACGAAGCAGCAGATCCTCATACTTCGAAGAAATCCCTCAACAATCCAAGAGTACGCCCACAGCAGAGGTACATCCATCTACGAGACCATCAAACTTCGAGGAAATCCCTCAAAAATCTAGGAGTACATCCATCTACGAGGCAGCAGATCCTCAAATTTCGAAGGCATTCCCAAAATTGGGACATATGAAAAAAGTACTATCCACCCAAATTAATCAGGGACAATTTTAGATCAGGCCACCATATAAATTGAAGCACAACCACGAAAGTACGAGCCGATGTGGCAGAAGTAATTCTAGAAGATTCATCGTTGGATGTTTTATCACGATGTAACAACTTGGAACACACAAAAAATCCACATAAACCCCATAATACAAGACTTTAGAGAATGCTTTCAACCAGACGTGACGATAAAAATCCGTTCATTCATTCAAGCACGCAAATTCCAAGATTAAATAATCAGCTTTGAAAAGAAAATAAGTTTGTACAAGGAAAATGAGCTGCCGAGTCTTAATCTATTCCTGGATGAGACGGACATCCTACGAGTAGGCGTAGGCTACAATATGCTAGATTGTCTGATAGGCATAAACATCCCATAGTTATGCGGAGTAGTCTAAACAGATGCTCCACTAACGGAGAGAAGGTCAACCTCGGGCTTATTCAAGCAAGGTTATGGTTCACCCTAATCATGTGGATTGCAAACGGCTACACCGATTATACCATCAACACACCAGAAAACGGCTTATATATCGACACCGCCCGAATCAAGAGAAAAATATTCAGAGTACATGAAACAGTTTGGAGAAAAATGCCATATAATTCCTACGTGACCAACCGCATTTCAAGTCAACGAAGAATCGACGACCAGAAAACATCCCGACAACCAATCTAATCATGTACGAGCTGCCACCCCTTGGCCCCCTTCAAGCTGTCGAGACCGGGGAGAACGTTAAACCAAATTCCATTCTTTATATTTTCTGAAAGTTCACTTACATGAATTATTTGATTCATAATTTATAGGTATACGAGGTGATGTGAACAATAATTATCCTGATAATGATATCACGTTTTAAATAACTTTGACCTTGTAATTATAATATCATACATGTTTATAGCGTACAATAATATCACGTTCTGTTCATTGATCGAAGTTATATAGTGCATTTCATTTAAAACGAGCCACCCTGAATAACTTTTGGTACAATGATTTCCAGGAAAAATTAAAAAACACGTCAACAATAGTATACAGGGGGGCACATTTTGACATATTCACATTTGATGTTACTTCCACTATCGCACCCCCAGAGCATGTCACCATTTTTTTTTAAATGGATCACCCTATATTGTTTTGCATTATTAGATGCTCCATGATGAGCAGATTTCAGCAAAGTATAAAACATATGGTCTGACGCATATGGTTCGAGAGCTACAAATTATTTGGTTGAAAACGAGCCACCCTGAATAACTTTTGGTACAATGATTTTCAGGAAAAATAAAAAAACACTTCAACAATAGTATACAGGGGGACACATTTTGACATATTCACATTTGATGTCACTCCCACTATCGCACCCCCAGAGCATGTCAAAATTTTTTTTTAAATGGATCACCCTATATTGTTTTGCATTATCAGATGCTCCATGATGAGCAGATTTCAGCAAAGTATAAAACATATGGTGTGACGCATATGGTTCGGGAGCTACAAATTATTTGAGTTGAAAACGAGCCACCCTGAATGAACTTCTGTACAATCTGTTACATAAGTTTCATATGTGTTTTTTTGAAGTATACTTCAAAAAAGTCTTATTTAGCCTAGTTAAGTTTGAATTCGATATTCTCTTCATTTTGTATTTGTCTCATTCTACAATAACGATTACCTACCAGGTGAAGTTACAATTGGTGTTTCTGTTTTTGTGAATTCTTGAGAAGCAATGGTTTATACGCTTCGAGAACGGATTGAAATAGTGAGTTTGTACGACCAGAATGGAAATAGTGCTAGAGCTGCTGCCCGTATGTTCAATGATAATCATCCAGGAAGAAATGTACGACACAAAAATGTTTCGGAATTATTGCACAAATTTATGGAAACTGGATCTGTTAGCAATAAAAAGCAGAACCTTTCAGGAGTTGTCAACGATGAAGCTATTTCTATTGCAGTTTTAGGGCACGTTGGACTAATGGAAAATACGCAATCTCTTACTAAGTTATCTCGAAAATCAGGAATCAGTCGTACAAATGTTTTCAGGATCCTTCATAAGTACAAATTTCATCCATATAAGATTAGACTAGTTCATGAATTGAACGAAGATGATTTCGATAGACGTATCGAGTTTTGTGAAAGTCTCACTGAACGGATCAACATGCATCAGAATTTCTTGAATAAAATTTGTTTTTCGGGTGAAAGTACGTTTAGTTTGAACGGAGAGGTGAATTGGCCAAATTGTCGATATTGGAGTGATACGAATCCTCATTTATACCGTCAAGTTCATACCCAACGACCTCAAAAACTGAATGTTTTTTGGCAGGAATTTTAGGTGACCACATCATAGGACCTTTTTTTATCGATGGTAATTTGACTGGTGAGAAATATTTGGATATGTTGCAGAATCAAATAATACCGTGCATCAATAGGGCTATTGAGGAGGATATGAATTTATTCGAACAAGAAATAGTTTTTCAGCAGGATGGTGCACCTCCTCATTATGCAGCTCCAGTGCGACAATTTTTGGATGATCATTTTCCTGGTCGCTGGATTGGCAGAAGAGATCCTACAGAATGGCCACCAAGGTCTCCGGATCTCACTGCTGTAGATTTCTTTCTATGAGGTCATTTGAAGTCTAAAGTGTATGAGATAGAATCAACAACATTAGAAGATTTGAGAGAGAATATCATTAGGCATTGCAGAGAAATAACTCCCGAGATTCTCAACCATGTGAGGGCGGCAATGGAAGCTCGTTTGTACCATTGTATGGAAGTTGGTGGAAACGTTTTTGAACATTTACTATAGAATTTTTTTTTCTTCTCAGTCATCAGATTTTGATTCAATAATTCAATAAAAAATCTCTTTTTCTGATTTATTGCTTCATTTGTCTCTAGAACGAATATTTCAAAATGTGGCCTCCTGTATAAATTGTTGACCTGTTTTTTTATTTTTACTGTAAATCATTGTGTCAAAAGTTATTCAGGGTGGCTCGTTTTCAACCAAATAATTTGTAGCTCCCGAACCATATTCGTCAGACCATATGTTTTATACTTTGCTGAAATCTGCTCATTATGGAGCATCTAATAATGCGAAACAATATAGGGTGATCCATTTAAAAGAAATGGTGACATGCTCTGGGGGTGTGATAGTGTAAGTAACATCAAATGTGAATATGTCAAAATGTGTCCCCCTGTATACTATTGTTGATGTGTTTTTTTACTTTTCCTGAAAATCATTATACCAAAAGTTATTCAGGGTGGCTCGTTTGAAATGGAATGCACTGTATATACTGTAACGAAGCATTTTTTTGAGCTCCGTTACTAAGAATGACTAAAGAATATTTAACCTAACTTTGGTACGTCCCTGCCTATTTGGGGTTTCTATTGGTTCCGGTTTGGCAAAATATTTCATTCCCATGTTATAAAATTAATGTACATACCCAAAGCTACTGGAATTCACGTCAACATCATGCATAAAATATATCTTATAAAAAGGGTGAAAAGCTCCGGTGATGGTTTTTGTAAAAGACGGGAAAGAAACCAAAATCGCGATTGGGAAAACCACGTCATTTTTTGTAACAGGCACGAAATTATCCTTCAGATTTCCGGTCCAGTTTCGATTTATCGGACAAAAAGGGCGCCGTTCTTACCCTAAAAGCAACAAAAAGCGCGCCTTTCTTAATGGGCTTTTTCGTCTAGTTTGGACATAAATTCGAGACATATAAAAGGCACAATGAAGCTAGCATCGAGCCTTGTTCCTGCTTTGTAACCGTAAGACTTGTTCCTGTTGTGCTACAGTAAGGCTGGTTCCAGATTCATAATCGCGAGAAAAGTGTAAAAGAGATCCAAAGCGTTGAGGTATCCGTAAGTGGAAATTGCGAATAAATTGTGTTTGAGCTTGGTTTCTCCGTGTGCTGAAGCACCCTAAGTTTATTATTTCTGCATTTATTATTACATTTGGTTCAATTATTTGCCAGGAGTTTAAATATTATTGCTTGCATTATTATTATTTCATTTATTTAATTATCTGTCGTGGCATTTACTTCTTAGTTCTGCAATAGTTTTCCTTCTTTGATTCAATTAGTTACCTAAGAAGTTAAATATATTTTCTGCATTATTATCATTCCCCTTATTCGAGCATTTGCCGGAAAGTTTAATTTGGTCAGAAGACTACAGAGTGAATATTGATTTATGTTATTTTTAAGTGGTGAAATCGAACTTTTCGTGAAATCGATTGAGTGTTTAATCTAGTGTAGTATTGACACTTCAGTCAATTGTTGGTTGGATTATGGGTAAATATATATGATTCATTTGCCAAGTTGAATAATATAAAGTGGATGATTTTATTTTGATTTTTCTCTGAAACAAATATTGGTGTCCCCGCGGAAAGAAATTCTCAATCAAGCTCATGCAGGTGTTTTTTTTTGTCAAGAGAAATCTTTTTCAAGTAGTTCTCAGATTTGGCCGTTATTATAATTGTTGAGTTATTTTTTCAGTTGTTTGAGTTCAGGGAAAACGCCGAATGCAAACAACTGACGCGAAAGTTTACATGACTTCAATCAGTGAATTTCAGTTTTCCATTGTCTTAAGTTCAGGGAAAACGCCGAATTTGAGCCATTGACGTATGAACAAATTACATAACAACAATTCATGTTTCCCTGCTGTTCAGATTCAGGAACTAACCAAATCAGAACAACGGCCGCGATATATATGAGGAATTAAAAGTTTATTTGTCCCGGAAAATACGTGCAGAGCAAAAGTTCACGAATTTTACAAGTTCTAGTCATATTCAGGAGGAATAATAAATTTTGCGATTCGAGGAGGTGATTTGGTAAACAAGCGTTATTGACTCCATTAAGGGAATGTAAGTTATTTTATATGACGAAAACACTGTGATGCTTTGTCGTCTGTATTCACGCCCAGTTGTTAACATTGTTTAAGCTCAGGGAAATAGCCGAGCATAAACAATAGTAAAACAAAGCCAAATATATGAATCTTGTTAACAAGAAAAGTCGTAGCAAAAAGGGCCTATTTTAAGGAACAGAGAAAAAATATCACAGCCGGGATTATTGCAAACGTAAAGCTTAGGTAATATACGAGTGGAACGTAGTATTCATTTATTTTGGGGTTGACAAGGGGAAGTTGGGGAGGTAAAACAAGTTGTCTGCAAACTTGAAAAATCGGTCAGTTAACCGTGTTCAGGAACAAATAGTTTTTTTGTGCTAATAATATTATTTCATTTATTCCCTTAATTGGCGTGCATTCTCAGTTCATTTGGTCTGTTATATACCGAGGAAGGAAAATATCATTTCGATACTATTATATTAATATATATATATATATATATATATTGTTATGTTAGGAAATGTTGTAAAATAATTCAACTTATAATTATCATTATTATTATCTGGTATTTTAGTTATCGTCGTTAATGCTATGTTGTTTTGCAATTTTCTTTACCTTTTTACTATTATAGAATCTTATACTATGCTCTAGACGGTGCATATGTATCAAGAGGGCAATCCTGAAGTAGTTCTATTATCAAAAATATGTGACCAACGAAATATCCAATGAAAACCCACAATTAAATCATTTCAAAATTCAAATTTATAGAAAACATTGAATTTAAAGTAAGATCAACTGATATATGAGTTTTGAACATCCTGTATGACAATTCACATCAACAGGATACCCACCAATGGGATATCGAGAGAGTTTGTGTGGGAAAAGTGATGATATATGAAAGATGTGATAGCAGAAATTGTAAAACTATAATTTTATACCAATTTGTAAATAGTATGTAAGATTAAGAATTAGCTTTCATTCTTAAAATCATTAGTAGTAATTAGAATAACAAATAAGTAGGTAGGAAGTGACGCAAAACTCAAAAATCTGTGAGAAAATAAAAAAGGTGTGTGTTGCCATGAGAGAGGATAACAAGTTTGGAGAAGATTGAGAAAAGTTACAAAAAAGAAGCCACGTTCAAAAATTTGAAAGAGATATTGATAGACAATTCAAGGAAAAACTGGTTAAAAGATTCCCGAACGAGAGAAATTCCTAAAAGGCATAACTGGGAAAAATAAGTTATCCACTTACCTGGTATAAAAGAGAAATCCATGAGAGAACGCACGCAAGTTGTCATTGCAATTCCAAAAGTACGTCTACGGGGCCTGGAAACATCACAGGAAAAGGAGCAACAAGGTATTCTAATCACCGAACTCACCAAAGTGCAACTTTTCGTATATCTACCCAATAACTTTGAGTGTCTGATCCACTGTTCACATTGTTTTGGCTGAACATTCATCAAAATTCCATGCTAAAGGACTGACCATAATTTTAAATATTATTTCTATTAATAATCATCACTTATATTCAAATTGCACCATTTCATATTATTGTTTCTTTTCAGTACAAGGTATTTATCGCAGATTATGATTGGTTGGTTATTGATTTTAAAATTATATATATATATATATATATATATATATATATATATATATATATATATATATATATATATATATATATATATATATATATATATATATATATATATATATATATATATATATATATATATATAGTCGACATTTTTATAGCTCACTTTAAAAATGTTAACTTTCATAGGATAGATATTTACAGAAACAACTAGTCTAAGTTATTCGACGTTAAATAACTCAAAAACGGTATAAGATAGGGGTACCATATGATACATTTTTTAAATAAGGGAAAAAAAGTAATTCCAAAAATTCAATAACATACAGGGTATCCATTCAAAAAAAATATCCCCTGAAATCTGCACGCTATTGTATTTTTGATACCCTTTTATCAAAATTCAGTCATAACCACAAAACTTTTACATTTAACTTATTTTCCTATGGGCAATAATAACGATGATATAGTGAATAACACGGTACCTACTCACAATTTTATTGTTTCTCTCTTTTTAATTGTATATTTTAATACGGTAACTAATGGCGATTTTGAGTTTTCAATTCTCTTATATTTGCACTGTTTTCAATTGTCAATTTTAATATGGTAACTATAAGCGATTTTGAATTGTCACTATTTTCAATTGTTTATATTATGAGATGCTCTTCTCAAACATTTTTAGTACTCTATATGTTATTATCGTTCAATTCTTTATCATCAAAATTTTGTTTTCTTCATTACTTTTTTTTTCTAAACAAGTGTTCCCCACTTATCGACTACATTGATTTTTCAATTTGTTGCGGCCGATACTTAAGGTAGTTTTCGTGCTACAAACAGTGTCATAAATTAGGCTCAATTGTAGCGCGACGCGATACATGTTCGAACGCTGAATTAGAGGGATCTTTTTTAAGGGAACTGTACACTCAGAAACGCAACTAGTATGCGTGTTACAGCAAATAAGCCATGACTGGACTGTTGGCAACGTCGCAATCCAACGATCGCTTGCATTTAGTTGTTCAAGATACACTTCAGTTTGCTCTAAAAACATTGGCGAGGTATCGTTATTGAATATAAGAAAAAAATTGAATTTGGAACCAGGTGGTTATACAGCTACATATGTTCAAAGATACGATTCTGATAAAAAAAAGATTGCTAGATCTTTATTATCCAGTAGACAACAGGACATTGTATAGGAATAGTCAAAATACACTTAAATCTAGGTTAATACAAGATTTAAAATCCAGAACAATATATTTAAAAAACAAAATAGAATTTTAAAGCGAAAGAACTCAAATTTAAAATTCGGAGTCTGAACCAATGTTCCTAAAAAAAATTTAAAATATACATGTCAATATCTGAAGATAAAAATTCACGGTACAGTTTCAGGACATGAACTCTTCAACACTATACACACATTTTTTCAGTAAATAAGTAAATATTCTCGTACCTATTTGCTTTTTGAATATGTTTGTATTTACTTTCTTTAATATGTCAGTTTATTCAATACCCTGGGCGCCATAGAGAGAGAAGAGTTGAAAGATACTCTATATTTATTCAAAGGTATATCAAGGTCATTGCTAACATCAGGAGAAGAAAAGTTGCGCAGAGTTGAATTGACCAAAAAAGGGAAATGTTAAGAAAATCGAAGGAAAAGTCAGAAGATGTAATATATCAACCAAACGTTGGAATTAATGGATCAAGAGCATCATCACTATTATTGAGAAACATCGAATCAATATCAATGAATTACTCCATTGTTTATTTTGAATCAGAACATCTGGATTGTACATGACTGATGACACTTTACAAATCGCCGCCAAATGTGAAAATAGAGAATTTAATATATATGTTACCCCTACGAAGCAGATAAATCCTGTGGCGACAAAAATTACGGGATTGAGTACAATTTCTGGTCAATTATATTTAAATGATGTAAAATTCGATTAACTAAATTTTGTTTGTTTGGTAGCATTTGAAGAAATTTTACATTTATCTACCTTAATGAAAATCCATAGTAGAGCAAACAAAAGACACTCACTCACACCAGATAATTTCCACTGAAATAGAAAAACAACTACTTCCCCGGCTAAAGCCGCTCTGGACATTGAACTACATCTGAATGAAAATGCAAATTTTCAATTTCAGTTTTTTTCTTGAGTTAGGGTCCTTTCTGAATATCTATCAGATGTAGCCTTTAGCCGGGAAAGTAGTTGTTTTCTGTTAGACATTCACAAAAAATTACTTAATTTTTATCGCGGATTTTTCAATTCACAGAGAAATATTTCTATTGAATATTCAATTGAGAATGATTCCATTTCCAACATGTATATCATGCTATATCAGTTGAATAAATATCTAATATTTGGGACTGAAAGTTGAACTTAGTTCACTATCTTCCTCCGTTTGAGTTAACCTAAAATGGTAGTTAAAAATACAAAAACATTTCAATCTACAGGTGGCCAGAATAATTCCATTTGAATATGGCGCCTTATGATACATAAGACATTGTCTTCCTGAGAGTGCCAGGAGTACCGCCACGCCACATCACTTTACTTCCATACCTACACTTACCGCAGAGCAGGTGGAAGAGATTTCGAGCCCCAGGTGAGTTTGATTACGAGCCGCTAATTCATGAGTAGGTGAAAATAACAGGACGATTATCATATCGGCCATGCCGATCAAAACATTGTTCGAAGCCAGATTATATACCCCGAATCTCAAAATCAACACCGTCGCTTTTCATCATTATTTATTGTCTTCTGGTGTTAATTTCTAGGTGGTGGGATTATTAATCGGTATTAGAAATGTTATACCGTGTTGTAGGGTTTTGGAAAATTCTGAACAGGTGCTTTGTACACATATATATTCCATAATTTCGTCATCCCTTTTTGGCATTGTCGTCATTCCCCATTGCATGTAAAAAATTAAATTTCTGAAATACCATATGTCAACTGCATAGAAAAAGACACGTATAGAACATTGTTATCAAAAAATCAAAAGAGTGAAACAAATTTCGAAAACTAACTAGATGAAAAAACATTCCTAGTAGACAAGACAATTACTTTCACTTTGAATTCATTTATGTAATATTATATATGATTGTATATGTTTATATGTGTATTATATAAGTTTTGATAAGATTTTTAAACAAAACTGCACACAACCATGTTGATACAAAATTCGACGATGAACTTTATAGTGTATAATTACTATCGTTTCGGACGTCCATCGTCCTAATGGATTTGAAAGGTTTTCACGACGTTTCGAATGCTTGTATCTGCAATCGTCTTTAGGTGAATACTGACAAGTTTAGGTGTTACTTACCAATTTATATGACTGTCGGTGCAATGATGCGTGTAATTCCGCCATGTGCAGTGATGCGTGTTATTTCGCGCGGTGTGGTGGTGCGTGAAGTTTCGCGCCTCTGCAGCCCGCCAAAAAGAGCAATCAGTGGTTTCCATACGTTCTTGATCTCATCGCTTGGTTGACTAAAGGCGTTATTGGATTCGATATAGGCGGCCTCTTTGAACTTTCGTTTGAACCAATGCTCCTCTCTATGTAGAACACTTGCGTCGTCCCATAGAACTCGATGGTGCTCAGTCCAGGCGTGGTCAGCGATTCCCGATTTTGATGTTTCTCCACGTTAAGTCCATTTCTTGTGCTCATCCAGTCTTGCCGATAACGGTCACTTTGTCTCTCCAATGTAGGAATCTCCGCATTCACATGGAACTTCATAAATGCAATTCTTACTGATTTCATTTTTGTTGTCAGGTTTGGTCTTGGTCAGGAAACTCCGTAAAGTACTGCCGGATTGGAAGCAGCTCTTGATGTTGAACTTGTTTCCGATCCTTCTGATCTTGTCGGAGACACCTCTGATGTACGGAGGGCAGATCACTGTGCTTTGTTGTTGCTCTTCAGATGTCTTGGTTCTCCGGAGTTGTTTCAATACTTCTTCTAGGAGTTTCTTGGGATATCCATTCCGGTGGAGGTCCTCTCTGATGTGGTTTAATTCGGCATCTAGTGACTCCACGTCGTTGCATATGTGCGTCGCTCTCTCTACCAATGTTCTCACGATCCCTCTCTTCGTCGAACTCGGATGGTTGGAGCTGTAACTGAGGTACTGCCCCGTATGTGTCTTTTTTCTGTAGACGGAGGTGCGGATTTCATTGCCTATTCTCTCAACGTTCACATCGAGGAAGGGTAAGGTGTAGTGTATGTTCTAACTTTACTTTTCCGTAGGTTTGTTGAAAATATAAACAGGATGTTCATAAAATCATCTGCGACTGAAAGATAAACTTTAGTCACTATCTTCCATCGTCAAGATAACCTCTTGTGGGGTATTCATGTTGAAAAGGGAAACATTCTCAATTGAATATTGATAGAGAGATTTTTCTGTGAATTGAAAAATCTCTCTATCAATATTCAATTGAGAATGTTTCCCTTTTTCCGTAGGTGTTTTTCTATTTATATGTATATTCATTTTTCACAAGCTTTGTCCACAAGATTTATTCTTAATGACAATTAAAGTATATTATTATTATCCATATAACCAAATTTTCATTTGGAGCCACTAAGCAAGAATGTATTCGAATATTTCAACTCTGAATCTGGTCCAAATTGAACTCAGCTCCATCAATAAAAAAACTACCAAATCTGTACCCATTTCTTTCTGCGACGGTGACTGTTGTCGAATTGAAGAAATTCCCCTTTAACCTTCCATATGATTAGTGTCATGGATGCAAATATTTTTTTTTTGAGTTTGAGCACAATTTCCAGAATTATTATTTCTTTCGTTCGTCCTTCTCCAAAATTGAGTTAAATAACGTCTTGGAATTCTTTTCATTTTCCCCCATTTTTTTTATCCTAGTTACCGGAAGATATTCATGGACGTTTTTGTAATTTGGATGAATTCCCCTATTCCCGGTCTTCTCATCAACAACATTTCAGAACATTTTCGTTGTACAAATTGGAATATATTTTCAGTTGTTATATCACAAAAGAGTGAGAATAAAGTGAAAATAATTCGACAGATATTCGAAAACTTGTTGCCAGGCAATAGGCACGAGAGCCCAACGGGTTCGAGTGGCTATTGCCAAATGACAACAAGTTTGAGAAATTAATTTGGAGAATAATTTTCTACATTATCGAACTTTCGTGTGGTATTCTATAGATTATTTTTTGATGTTACGATAAACACATTTCTTCGCACTTTTCATGCGAATCGATGACATACGTCAAATTAAAAATATACGTTGTTGGACAATGAAACAAAATGCCTCAAATTATTCCCGCGTAACTTTCTAGTTAGAATATTCCCACTATAATAATGTTTTGATTGCCCAAAACGTACATGAATGATTTGAATTGAAAGTTTCCATTGGTTCCTAGAAATGTAAAAAAATAATCACTTAAAGACTACTACAATACTCATTTGTATGCCAAGGCCGCGAAATACCTTTTCAACGTACCGAAAGAAAAGTTATCGACGAGGCCGCTTGAGGCCGAGGCAGGAAAATTTTGAGGTCGCTAAAAAGTTTCGCGGCTATGACATACACACTATTTTTCGTGCAATCGTTAAAATTATGGAACTGGAGAATTGCAAATGAATATATTATTGCTTTAAAATCAACAGCAGTTTAATTAACATAGTCACAGCGTTGCTATGGAAATGATATGTTTGAATATATAGAAAATATTTTGACAGTTCTTGACAAAACGCAAAGATGATAATGATATTTCAGTATCTTCACTCCTCCAGAGCTGAAATGTATTGAAAATTAGGTGCTTTCCATTTTGTAATACCTGAAAAATAATATAAGTATGTATTTGTTGTTAATTTGAAAATTAATGCTGTAATAAAAAAAATATCCTTGTCATTGTCGTATTTTAGAAATGTCAAATTTGGAAGTGACGTTTGGTTTGGCGGCCGTTGCTATGAAAATTGAATTTCGCGGACTGTGTTGAGAACGCGAAACTTTGCGTGCAATCGCACGCGAAGTGAGTATTTCGCATTCTCAACACAGTCCGCGAAATTCAATTTTGCGGCCGTTACCCATAGCAACGGCCGCCAAACCAAACGTCACTTCCAAATTCGACATTTCTAAAATGCGATAATGACAAGGATTATTTTACATTCTGTTTGTCACACCAATCTTCAAACTCGCTGTAACATATTTCGTACTGCCGTTTAGAATTTTCAAGTATTAAAAGGAAAGGCGCCAAGTTCACAATACGCTCTGGAGGAGTGCAAGATACTTAAATATCAATATCAGTATCAGACACATTTGCGTTTTGTCAAGAACTGTCAAAATGGTTTGTATATACTCAACCATATCATTTCCATAGCTACGCTATGACTTTGTTAATTAAATTGAACTGCTGTCGATTTTTAAGCAATAATATATTTATTTGCAATTATCTAGTTAAATAATTTTGACGATTGCACGAAAAATAGTGTGTATGACATGTCCCGAAACTTTTCAGTGACCTCATGATTATCCTGCCCACGCTAAAAAGATGTTTCGCGGCCTTGGCATACAAATAACTATTGTCCATGATTGTCAACATAAAATCATCCCAGAACCACCCTCATATCAAGGGCATCAAAGTTACTGTTGACCAGCGTTATTTCTTCAACTGACAACTGTCAAAAATAAAAATAAAAGGCAAAGTTCAAAACTTTGAGTCTGCAGTTGGAGCTTTCCACCGTTTCCCAGTCTGGCGCTACGAATGTTCAAATTTTCTCCTGGGTGTTACCGTCCGAGACGGCCGCTCACCCGGGCTTTGACTAGGATGACCTGCGTTTGGTGCAGGACCGCTCAGTTGACTGGGGTCAAATATCTCTCTTGACCGGTGAATTGACTGTTGAATTGACTGATCAAATTGACTTCGTACAGCCCTAAAAATGTTGTATCAATGTTTTATTTCAAAATAACCCCATTCTCCCGATGGTCGTGCCGGTCAAGTTCAGGGGTGTCCCACAGCTGAGCTTTTCTCATTATGAGCTAATGATCTTGTTGAGAAAACCAGGTCATAGCTATGAAATTATCGAATTGTCATCGTTTATCAATACGTTTGCAAAATTTCAAATGATTCGGAGTGGGCGAAAATTGAATTGAAAGATTCATTGTTGCCTGGGTAGATAATTTGAATATATTCGTCGGTATGGGATACAAATTACATCCCTGTATGAAAGATCAGATATATTAAATGACGTCTTCGAAATTCATTCTGACAAATGACTTTCCTGAATCGATTAAGCAAAGTTTTCCTCTACAACTTGTGCCATTACCAGAGTAGCATCGTTCTGAAGCTCTGGTGCTCATCTGCTAATATTAGAAAATTGATTTCAATAGTGAATACTTTGTTTACTAGTTGAGTTGGTTCATTGCTATAGAATTAGCAGGTACTCTTCTGCCTTCTCCACTTGTTCTCCACTTGATCAAAATCATTAGTTGTCTGATTCTTCATATTTTCTCACCCGTGTTTCCATGGTTTATTTGACATTTATTGGTTTGTATGCGAATCGGAAATTGAATTTCATGAAATTCTCCTCAGTTTCGAATTTCCCTATCATCTTTCTATATTCGGGACGTATTGGAAAACACCGATTAGACAATCTCGAAATATTTATCATTTCATGAAATATACAATACTTCCATCTGAACTGAAAATGTTCATTAATCAACGAATAGTGGATCATTGAAAAGTGGGTAATTTCAAAGTAAAATTACACGTTTTGCTCCTTTCCCATTGTTCAGAGAGACACTTTGCTCGTCAACTCTAGGAGAAATTTCCCGAAATAAATTACTATAAATCATTTTTCATTTGCGTGATTTTTCACTAGGAATTCCATGGAGTTCATGGATTTTGAAGGAGTTTTGTGGATCTTGGTTCTTACAACCCGAGTTAGAATTCTAGAGTAATGGAATAAGTCAAATTGGTCTTTCGATAATTCCCCTATAATGTTTTGGATGGTCTAGATTTTGAAAGAATGTGGCGGAAGGATAGACCATAGTGGGAGCAGCAATGTTCCAATTTGAAATTTTCGGTATGGCATACTATTTGCAATTTCTACATATGAAATCATCGATATTCAATTCTTATATGACATTTTTGCAACGTAACTTCTATCGGTTAATGATGTGAACAACGATACTCTACAAAATATCATCTTGAAGAACTTTTCACAGTAAATTTCCCCACCTCGGGTCGAAGAAGGATACCAATGAAGTTTCTGTTTCCACAGAAACTACAATATTCGTTACCGCCCTCAAATTATACGTCCCACTTGCAATTGTTTGTACATATTCATTTTATTTATTCAATATAACCAAATGGTATTCATTGACAAATGTAGTGAATACATAACCATAAACAGGAATATATTATTTTAGATACATTATCTCAGATGAACAATAGTTGAAACGTAAAAATAACATATGCCTGAAGATACAGGTCATCCTAAAAAAAAAGCATCACGCGATCACGAAACGCATCTCCAAGATCTTCGAGGGTCGGGAAATATATATTCTCACGGTAACTATAATGCCTTCAAACTCATCAATATCGGAGAGATTGAAGGAAATTATTCGAAGCTATCAAATATATACATATATCGTATGTTATAATGCAATAATGAGTGTACACTATAATTTTGAATGTCTCAGTCCAGCAATTTCCAGAAAGCTTTCAATCATTTTGATATTCATGATTCGACGTGCTTTATTGTGAAATTTCGTGAGCTTTTGCAAATTGTTTCAATTTTTTATTCCTATCAGTCAGTTGATGCCTCCATGCTCTCAAAATGTGTATGAGGTGTCGTAGATCTCCAAGCAGAATTGAAGAAGGTAATAAAAAAAAATAAAAAACAAGCAGTCATTGCAGAAAAAAGGAAATATATCATTCTTATCTAGAGTCACGTATATTGCGTATTGAAGCGAGAAAGAGCATAGGAATTTCACCTGAAAAATCTAGAAATTATCCAAATATACTTTAAAGTAAACTAAAAACACTTCACTACGATTTTTACAAAAAATTGGTTTATAAAACACACGACACGTGTTGCGCTATACTATAGCTTTTTCAAGAGGTGATAAACTGAATTACAATTACTGGGGTTTGATATAAATAATATGATCAGATACACAGTTGGATATTAGGTAATTAAGTGATTATTGGACGAAATATCGTTCAATTCCTAGTAAGCAGATTCAAAAGGGGCGAATTATTCAAAATATTCTGGTCATTTAATAAGTATTGTGAATTCTTGTCTTTGTTAATCTCTAAGCTTTCTAGGAGATTGAGTTTTTGACCTTTCTTTTCTAAATGCAAAACTTCAGAGTCATTAGCAAAGCAATGCTTTTCAGTCGGAGGATGGTTAGCGAAACTTGAATTAGATTTGCCGTATATAAAACTGTTTCTATGCTCAGGTATACGTTGCTTGAAAGTTCTACCTGTTTGTCCTATGTAGAAACTTGGACAACTACCACAAGTTAGTTTATATTCTCCAGATTTGTCAAACTTTTCAATTCGATCTGTGTTGTTTTTAATAAATTTTCCCAAAGTATTATTTGTTTTCTAAGCATTTTTCAATTTTCCACAGACCTTCGTATACAGATATTACAATACATAGTACTTCCACTCATCCCTGCCAACACAAAGTAGCCGCATATAATAGTATGATCCACAGACTAGTGAATGTTCCTCTGACAGAAGAGAATTTCAATTGAGAATTAAATATAATTAAATAAATTGCAGCCAATAACGGATATAACTCAAGTTTAGTTGAGAGTATTCTATCGACAAAACTCTATAAGAAGGCAATTCAGAAAGTTTATCCAACCGATTCAAATACAAAGTAAAATTTCGTGTTCATTACTTATTTCGGCAAATTTCTAAATATTTAAGTCATAAAGATATTAATATTGCTACACCAAAACAGTGCGCCGTCTCACCCCTCAGCGGTTTCCATGGCGAAAATCTACGACTTACGGTTATTGGAAGTGCTTGACTACCCTTCTTATTCATCAGATCTAGCGACTTATTTCTGTTCCCTAAGCTAAAAGTTGTGCTCGGAGGACAGAGATTTTTGTCAAACGGAGAGGCCATCCATCACCTTCGTAAATGAATATTTTCCAGAGAAAGACGCCCAGTACTTGGTCGTGCATTTGGGGAAAAATGGTCAAATAGTAAGGATAGAAGAGAAACTGCCTACCACTATGGATTTCCTATGCTGCTGTGTGATTGAAAAAGAACCGGGTACAGAACCCTCGGTGCGCAAGTAAAACTCTAGCTTGAAATCATTTATAGTGAAGAAATCTTCCCCAAGTTCCTATTATTTCAGTTAAATGATCTTGTCACGGGCTCATTAAAACATAAAATTGTCAAAAACAGTTCAGCAGAGTATTCATATCTGATTACAGTTGAATTTTGAAGAAATTAAATTGATTGACATGGATTTGAATGAAATGTTAAAAGTATTCGTGTATGTATCGAAATTCATGTGAAGGGTACCAAGAACTCGTCTCAAATGTGCACTTTGGCGTTAGATTTTGATCAGGGTCGGACTCATTTATCTTGCTATACGGATGTCAATATTCAGAAATAATGAGAGACTCATCGAATACTTTTCCAAATATCTATTCTTTTTTCATGACGATCCTCAATTGTTTTCAATGCGAATGAAAAAATAGGTTACAAAAAACAAAGGATTTCCATAAATCTGGCGAAAAGTAACAGAAAGGGTGACATATTTTATCAATATGGTCAATCAACAATAAAGTTGGTTATGAAAAATTTAATGGATACCATTTACAATGGAAAAAAAACTTGAATACAATTTGATGATATTTCCGATACCTGAAAAACAATCGAGGAAAGAAAAAAGCGACAGCAGTTTGAGGTTATTGAGGATTTTTTTCCATTGGCCTTTTTATTGGTGGCCTAGGTGGAATACTTTCACCAGTGTTGATTTTGATTGTTTCTATGTCGCCTGCTAGTACTTCCTCATTTTGTCCAAGAGTTGCTCATCATTTGATAAAAAAAAACAATTTTCCTAAATTTATATTTTTATTAATTTATTTGAAGTTTTCCATTGATATCAAAAAATCAGTATTGGTGGTGATAGAAGCTCCACTTTCTGATTTCATCTATTGTGGCTCAGCCCATTCTGATTTTCACACTCAAAGTATAACGTCATGTTTTTCCACTACAGCTCTTGCTTGTTTTCTGTTTTCCGTGATTTTGTGATTTTTTGAGAACTGGCAACATTGTTTCCTAGTTGATAAGACAAATTTTTCGCTGTTTGCTACCATACACGAACACATATCGGATTATCATGTTAAGTTCAGTTAGTTCACAAAGACCAATTCGGTGATAATATGAAAATATAATGAAATTATTGAAAAAAACCTTTTTAAAATGCGTCAAAAATTAAAAAATAATTGCATTGGATGTGTGACGTAGGTTACTTCTTGAGTTATAGTACAGATGAAATATCAACAAAATTGTTGAAGGAATGTTTATCAACTATCTCTAAGCCACTAATGAATATTATAAATTTTTCTTTTGAAACTAATAAAGGTCCTGACGAAATTAAAACTGCTACAATTATACCAATCCCTAAAGTCGCAAATACGAATAAAGCATGTGAGCTGAGACCAATAAATATGATATCAGTTATAGGCAAAGTACTGGAAAAATCGATCTACAATCAAATTGTGGATCACTTGGAACGCAATATGGCTATCACATGTGTTCAGTCAGGGTTCCGTAATAGCATAGTTGTGAAACCGCTTTGCAATGTGTCCACCATGATTGGAAGAACACTTTGGAAAAAAATTTAATGACAGTGACAGTTTTTCTTGATTTGCAAAGGGCTTTCGAGACTATTGACAGAACCAGATTATTGAAAAAATTGGAAGCTGTCGGAATTGTAGATGCAGCATTACAATGGATTGCGTACTATTTGGATAATCGGAAACGAAAGTAACGACTTAACCATGTTACATCTAGCATAATCGATATTAATATAGGTGTACCTCAAGATGGTGTTCTGGGTCCTTTATTGTTTCTAGTGTATATAAATGATATGGTTGAGGTAGTTAATGGATGTTGTATACACCTATTTGCTGTTGACGCTGTCATTTATTGTACTGGAAATAACCGTTCGATATGCTTCAATACAATTAATGAAAATTTAGAAGCTATACACAATTATTGCTGTGGAAATTTGTTGAAAATAAATACAAACAAAACTAAATGGATGTTGATCAGTAGAGACAAAATGTATAGGGAAGTGATGAAGACAGCACCAAAATTGTCTATTGGTTGTGTTTAGATAGAGTTGGTTGAGAAATTTAAATATTTAGGGGTATAAGTTGATCGTCAACTATACTTTAATGATCATGCAAAAAATGTGATAAAAATAATTGCCATGAAAATCAACTATTTGAGGAGATGTTATCAGCATCTTACCCAATGGAGTAAAATTATAATTTACAATACAGAATTCTATTTTTGTCAAAGGTGTAACCATGTACAACAGATTTCCAATTGATGTAAAAAATTCTGGAAGTCTTTATATTTTTTAAATTAGGCTGAAGAAGCACCTCTGTACAAACATATTGTAACATCATTTTTTTTTATGTTGTGTATGTTCTGCATGTTTATTCATTCTGCTACATGTGTTCCTTTGTGAGTACCTATATACACATATTTTTTACGAATTTCATATTTTTATATTATCATATTTTTTTGTTACTCATTGTACTTGATATTAGTTATATGACGAAATAAACGATTTATATATATATATATATATATATATATTAATATATATATATATATATATATATAGATTCAAAAGCTTGTCGCTTTTGTATTCGAACTGAAAACTTTGCGCGACAAGCTTTCAAATCTATAACTCAGGGAATAACCTACGTCACACATCCAAAGCCACTATTTTTTACTTTTTATCGTATTTGAATGAAGGCTTGTCTTTAAAAAGGTTTTCCAATAATTATTTTGGTTTGTGCTTTTCAGTAAGTACGCCCTAATCTATGCATTTTTGTTGAAGCATCGTTATTATGAGACCTTTTTCCTGTAAGTTCTGAGCTATCTAGTTCTTCGATGAGGAGACCATCTGAAGATTAACTCATCCGCCATCCTGGAGCTGCCATCTTCAATTTAAGAATTTTGACAAAACATAAATAATTTTCGATTAATCTCATAATCTCCGACCACAAAAATCCCAACATACCAATTTTGAATACAAACGTTCCATAATCACATAACTCGTCCACCATCTTGAAGCCGTCATCTCGAATTCATGAATTTTGACAATAAACTCACCATCTCCGACCCCAAAACCCCCTACATACCAATTTTGAATAGAATCGGACCATGATTACAAAACTAAATGAAAGCTTGTAATGTAAAATAGCGATATATTCTATATTAAATTAAAAAAAAAAGATCAAAACAATAGAAAATAACAAAGACAATTGAAAATTAATAATTGACATTGAAAAAATAATACACTGACCTTTCTATTGAGCAACCAAGAATAAAGTTTTATTTCGTGTAAGTAATTTATTTAAAGCTAGCTTTCGCTATATGATATTATCGCAGTGTAATGGTCAATAAAGTTGTAGAGAAGATCTTGAGAATTGAGGTAAAATGACACAGGTTAGATTCTCGTCAAGTATATACATGAAGATCCAGTGAAAATGATCGACATACCATTGTACAAAATATTATTTGAACAGATACTGACATTGAATGTCCTCACGGGGTCTCAAACCTATTTACATTTCATTGAAATAGTTAACAATCTTATGTGCATAAGGAACAGAAGTGACATTTGACATTTCGTAGACATAGAAATACACAGACATGGGACACTGTTGATTGATAGTTCAAGCTTGCCAACTCATCATCATGGAGAGTGATGAGTTGGCAAGCTTGAACTCCCAATCAACAGTGTCCCATGTCTATGTATGTCTATGAAATATCAAATGTCACTTCTGCTCCTTATGCACATAAGATTGTTAACTATTTCAATGAAATGTAAATAAGTTTGAAACCCCATGAGGACATTCAATGTCAGTATCTGTTCTGTTCTGTAATGTTTTTTACAATGGTTTGTCGATCATTTTTACTGGATCTTCATGTATATACTTGACGGGAATCGAACCTGTGTCATTTTACCTCAATTCTCAAGATCTTCTCTACAACTTTATTGACCATTACTTACTTGCAGGTATCGCACTGATTATGGCATAATAGCCGAAAGCGCTTTGCAATTTTAATAAATTACTTACACGAAATACAACTTTATTCTTGGTTGATCAGTTACGTGTATACAGCTCCAACGAATTTCACCTTTCTATTGAGAACTAACATTAGATTAAAAACTTATCAAAACATGTATCAGCAAGATTTACGAATATATCCGTTGACATATGGAAAATGGACATTATCCGTAGCCATCTATTCCCTCTTGATTTACCCCCACCCCTTATATGTAGATTCTTCTATTTTTCCCCTTCTTCGCTATGGATTAGTCCTTCAGCCACACACTTGCTATATTGCCACATTAATCAGTAAGACTGAATCGATTTATAACTGTTTTTAGTAAAATGATTAACTATAAGGCAGATTCCCCTATATAGTCTTATGTTATAGTTTTTCATACCTATATATTCGCATGTTTCATACGAATTATATCAAAGAAAGCATTCGTCTCCCACCAAAAACGTGAGTACGATCCTGCATCGCCCCAGTGGGGTGCAGCATCGGCAGAGAAGATTCTCCATCAGATCTTCCGCTTCGTTGGGCAATGTGTCACCTTCACTTTGCTACTGTTTGCTTCTTTCGATTTAAATTCCTCGGATGCAGTTATGTTATAAAAACAAGCTTCAGATTAATTTTATGCTTCTTGGACATTGTGATTTCGAGTGGAGATCTCCAAAAATATTCAAAGAGACTTACCAGACTATGGGACTAGATTAAAAAGTCGTGACATAGATTTCACTCATTCCTTTCCAGAAGAGTTGGGTTCTTTTTTCGGTGTATCCTTTAAAGTGGCTTTTCTCTGAATATAATGTTTGGAAAAATAGTCACTGATGATTTTGAGTTAAAACAAATTAAAGGTGGACATCGTTAACGCGTGGCAGCCAAAATAGATTGAAAACAGGGTTTGGCTAAAAGTTGGCATAATTTCATTTTTTCTTTCTAAAATTGAAGTCACATTATATATAATTTTTATTTCCAATATATCCGAGCTTGTTGTCGAAACCTAGCGAACGAATTTAATTAATAAATTTTTTGTGTTATTTTGTCTTCAGAAATGTTGGAGACATCAAATAGAACCAACCAAATATTGAACATATTCACATATGGAAAAATAAGTTCAAAAACTAAAACCCGACTACTGACAAATCACGCTTTAAAAAGTATGAAACAAGAAAATATTCTGATCTGAAATTGTTATGTTCAAACTATTCAATATTTATCATCTATTAAATAAACAACTTACACGTAATATCTTTCATCTGATGGCATGTCATAATGACAACGTTATGTCACTCAATTTTGATGACATAAGGAAGCTCATTATGGTACTTAGTCCATAATGAATTGATTATGGTACTAAGTACCATAATGAAATTACGCTATTTCATATCCGTGATTTTTCCGGCAAAAGGGAGTCCACGATATTTCGCGTCATTTCTTTCAAATCTGAAGTTAAACTACCAGTTTCAGAATCACTCATTATTTTTGAAATTATATTCAATTCCACGTGACAATTGTGATAGCAGATAAATGAATATTGCCGTTACAACCTGATGTTCTCAAGGAAATGGCAAAGCACAGCTCACTAACCTACTAATATTTGAAACTACACATATACTTACTCCTTTAAAAATAGTTGTCAAAAATACAGTTTCTAATTTTTCGAAAATTTATTTATATAAATGCCATCAGATAAAATTGTGTATGTAATACGAATCATAAACAATCATTATGGCACAGGTCGTGTTATCGGACTCGGCTACGCCTCGCCCAATAACATTCACGACTTGTACCATAATGATCGTCTTTATGATCCTTATTACATAAATAACTATTAATGTATATAATCCATATTCATAGTGATGTTCAGAGGATAGCCGTGGTCATATGCCACCTACCCTAACAAAACAATATATTCTAACAGTAGTAAGAGATCATAAGCTTTGGGGCAAAGTGGCATATGACCACGGCTATCCTCTGACCATCACTATGAATATGTATTAAAATACACTAAAATATATTACGTGTAAGTTGTTTATTCGATAGATGATGAATATTGAATAGTTTGTACATAAAAATTTCAGTTCAGAATATTTTCTTGTTTCATACTCTTTAAAGCGTGATTTTTCAGTAGTCGGATTTCAGTTTTTGAACCTATTTTTATTTCGTACTTTTTAGAGCGTTATTTCTCAGTAGTCGGGTTTGAACTTACTTTATATTTAAATCACTTTGGGGTTATAATTTCGTGATAAAGTATTTGCAGAGCTGCTTAACATATTTCTTTGTTTAGATTTTATTGTTTTACATGTACCTAGGTGATATACCGCGTGGAGGTACCCTCAGCTTATGTCATTATTATTACACACGTTTTGTTTTTTTTTATATAATTTTAACATGTGTACCATAGCCCAGAATGAAAAATGTATTTTCTGTAAATATATTTTGGGTAGGTTTGGAGAGCTAATATGTTTGGCTCACATCTGAGGCGTGATTTTAGAATGTATTCCCTATTATGGGGTGCATGCAAGCAAAACCGCGAGCAACAGCGAACAATATATAAATATATTTTTGAAATGTGCTAATTAAGCCCTTTCATTTGATACCCACCACGGCATCATTAACAAATTATTATTTTTTAGTTCATGACTTTCTGTCCTCTAGAGGGCGCCATATTCAATTCAATGAGACGTCATATAGTCTATAACTAGCGGACGATCAAAACGCTTCCAACGATACCTCATTTGTCAAATTATAATGAGTAGTTCAGAAGTTATGAGGGAACAGATGAACATACATACATACTTACCAACATACATATCGGTCAAAACCATAACCCTCCTTTTTGCTTCGCCGCAGTCGGGTAAAAAGTCAAACTAATTATTCCTCAAGTGACTTATAGGTTGTTTTACACGCTCATCTCCTAAAGCAACAAACACAATCCATATGATGTCTTCAACATTGAAGAAAAACTATTGAAATTCCGAAAAATTGGTAGCTAATTGTTTGAACATTGTTTTTTCAGACTTATCTTATGAAAGTAGTACGTGTTCATATAATATATGTGAAGGCAAATTAAAAAGAAATAGGAGGTTTCAATAGATATTTTTTTAAATCGCAAAGATTGATGTATCTGAAGTTAAAGAGAATGGAGAATCCTAATACAGGAAAAGTGATCGTGGAATAAAGTTGAAGAACCAAAGCATCAAAAAAAGTTTTACCCCAATCGCATTATTAAAATATATTTGTTTCTGCAAGCAGAGCTTCTGGATAGTTGAAGCTGTCAAATTTGTTTCTCTCATAGATCCAATAATTGAAATAGAACGAAGCTATATTATTATAATTTTTGTATCGTTCAACTCAATATAAATCTGCTATTATACTGTGGTTTTTGACCAAAACTCAACGCGTTTTCCAACGAACCGTTGAATAATAATTCAGAAATACTCCCATTTTTCTTTCATTCTGATCCGAAAATTATGTCGGAAGATGCAAGAAAAAAATGAAAGATGTAAAAAAACTTTTTCCACTAGTTCAAAAATACTGGCACTTCTTGAAAAAATTCTGAATGAAATCTAATATTCATTTTTATTCTGCAAGGAAATAATAAATATATAGTTGTTCAGGAGTTTCAATAAACTGACCCCAGATTCGTAACAGTATCTTATTTTCGGAATTATGGCCCTTGAAAGGTTCGAAAAGGTCTATTTTCAATCATAATTTCGACTTTCTTGACACGGCTTGATTTCTTTTCTTTCTTTTTTCAGCATTATATATTGTTTTTTTTTTTAGTTCTCTAACGTTTTTTGATCGGATGTAATAATGCCAGACCATTATCGAATACATTCTGAAATGAGTTGTTTATATTTATAGTTATGTGACAACTAGTACAATTATTTAACATTGGGGGAACACAAGAATTAGTGGGGTTATTTTGTTCAACATTTCGTTTTTTCGAACATTATTATAGTAATTGAGCAGAACAAGCTTGTCCCTTCTAGTATTAAAAACAGAATGGGATGACATGTATGGCTGCTGGTGGTGGCGATATTATTGTGGTGAACATTTAAGTAGTTTTAAACAACTAAAAATGTTCTTGGTCTGTTAGTTCTAGGGCCAGGTATGCCAATTAGAAGCCTAGATTGTAGATCTTCTACATCTTGTAGCATCACTTTGACTGTTTGAAGGTTGTAGACGATGCGGTAACTCGATTACTCTCGTTTCGGACGTCCATCGTCTTAATGGATTGGAAAGGTTTTCATGACGTTTCGAATGCTTGTATCTGCAATCGTCTTCAGGTGAATACTCTCAGTGTCCATAGCATTACATATTCTTTATTTGAAGCTCCTTGGATGAATTTGTCGTCCTATTTTGTCAAAAGATTGGATTGTTTTGATAGTTTTGATATATAAATATGAACTGTAGCTTGTTGTTTCAATAATGATGGAAATTTCAGACATCATGTTCATTTGCAACATTGAATAAATGGCCAATAAAATTGGATATTTTATATTTAAACAAATCTCTGGAAAATATGCCTTCACAGCATTTTTTGGGACGGAACACCCTTTTGTATTTTCACGTGGATAATTTGTATGCATATTCTCATATTTGTCTGTGTTTTTTTGCTAGTAAATGTATTGATTTACTATCAAGAATGGAAAGTTATCATCATTTCGCACTTTCACTTCCTATTGTTAGAATTTATCTATGGTTTGGTAATTTGATATTGATACGTTTCCATAGTTACTCATCAATTATCACGGCAGAATTGTAAATAAAACCAGTCATGTTTTCGGAAGAGCTATAGATAAGATAAGACCCACCTTATTCTAACACATTAATATAATTATAAAATTTTGGAATACTTTGTTAATTTTTTTCATAAAAAATATCATAAATTTTCAATTTGTACTCTGAACGTCATACAATCTATTTAAAACAACAACAAGACCATACATTTAGAGCTTTGACAACAAGTGTTTCATATTGGTTGCCATGACGCCAATTGTTCACCTAGACTTTGTCATAATCGCGTCCTTCAACATTTTTGAAGTTTTTATTGCGATTTTTTATCGTTTTTCATACGAAAAAAATACAAAACAATGGAATCTTCAGATGAAGAAATACCCGAAAGCATTCTAGAAGCAACAGCTGCTGCCAATTTGGAACTATTACCAGCCATATCTCGAGAAAGGTATGAGAAACAATTTAACCATTTTCTCAACTAGAATACATAGAAGATGTTTCTCTGGCTCATTTTCTTGGATCCAAGCAAAATTATAGAGCGCAATACCCTCTGGTCTCTTTTCTCAATGATGAAAGCTATATTGAAGATAAGCCAAAATGTTAATATTGGAAAATTCTACAAATTGACAACATTTAAGAAACAACAACCAAAAAAAGCAAAGGTTTTCAGCAAATACGACATTGCAATATTTATGCAGACGGCTCGAGATGATATTAATCTACCAATCAAAGTAGCCACCATATTTGGACTAGCAGGTGCCTACCGTAGGGTAGAACTGACCAAAATAATCCTGGACAATATTGAAGATAAAAGAAGCTTTGACACCATAAATATTGTTGACTCACAAAATCATTCTTCATTTGTAATCTCGGAAGAAGTTAACAATGGTATATTATTTTTTTAAACATATGCATCTTTGCGACCTCCACATATTCCTCATCTTCCAGAACTTGGACGTTCATTGGCAAATTTTTTTGCTGATTCCTGGGAAGAAATCACTAAAATAAAAAGGATATGCGGTTGGAAGTCGACCACTGTGGCAGAGGGGTACCTTGAAAACTCGGAAATTGAGAAAAAGGTGTATGCAATAAAATTTTGTCAATCAGCGATAATACAGAAGAGGATGCCCGCAGCAGTAAGGTTCGTGCTTTACAACAAAAACACCAACAATTAACATCAGCAATAAACCCTCAGAGTGCAGTGAATTGTACGTTTAATATCAATATAAATAATAAATAAAAAATTTAACATTATTTTTCGAAAATTAAATACCTAATTTTTTTTTTAAGTTATTTTTTAGTGCGTTTGTAGAAAAAAAATCTTGATCCTAACTCTTGCGGAAAGTATCTTCCCCGCCCTTAACTGCTTGCCCGAACTCCGCTTCGCAAGGGCAGTCGGCATAATAACTATTTTCAAAACTAAACAAGATTTCATTTTCTCCCTTTTTTAACGATTCGCGGAAAATTATAGTGTAGGTACTCTCGTTCTATTTCGAAAGTTCAAATGATAAAGACAAATTCCAGAAATAATAATAATTTTGTCGAATTGATCCATCCATGAGTTATATTATTTCAACATATTGATGTCTTCCATCAAACACATCATAATATGTGGCATGGGACAACCCAAATGTCTACTCCTTTATCAATGTGTCACAATTATCCTACCGACAACTGTTCTCTGTCTATTGTCTAATAACCACTTTTTTTATCTCAAACTTTGATCATGACACGCAGTTTTATCCAGTTTATAATATGATAATTGTTATCCAAAAGTTTAAAACAGAAGAGAAATGCAGGTGCAAGATCGAACTGTGTTGTCAGACCAATTTATTTACACGTTTTCTATAATTTTGTTTAACAGAGTGTTCTATCACCCAATGCGGAAGTAGCTAGTGTCACGAATGTCGTGTTAGCTTTACAAATTGTACATTTCCTGTTGGGATTCCAAGACAGTTTATTGTTATGTATATTCAGTTGTTCTTGTTGCTCTCCAGTGTTCTTCAGGAAATTCGTGGGATCAGCGGATTGATGTCAGATAAAAGACTGCGAGAAATCGTTATAAACTTTAATTATTTTGACGGTATACAACTTAATGATTTATCAAATATTTTTGATATTTATCAATAAATAACACTAGTTTACACGATTTTTCACTCAAAGTTGATACCAATGTGGTTTGGTAGCGGTTTGCCCCTAGTTAGATACTCAAGTGAAACAAAATAGGACGAAAATGTTTTGAAATATTCATAGTTTTCAAATTTTACATTTTTCACATATTTGGAACTTAAAATAATCAATAAAAACTTTTTAACAAAAAATTAAACCGACTAAATATGGAACTGAAGAGTAAAAAATAAAATAAACCTTCTTAGTCTCAATAAGTAAGCTCCTAAACTAATATAAGTAACCAATTTCGAGTCGGCGCCAAACAAACAAGCAAATGAATTAGATAAGGCGTAAAATTATGGCATCGAGTTGCACGGTGACATTCTGTTAATTTTTTTGAACTAATTTAATGATCATCGTTGATTGTTCGTTTGGCGCCGACTCGAAATTGGTTACTTACATTAGTTTAGGAGCTTAGTTATTGAGACTAAGAAGGTTTATTTTATTTTTTATTTTTCAGTTCCGTATTTCGTCGGTTTAATTTTTTGTTAAAAAGTTTTTATTTTTCAATTTTTTGTGGTTAAAATCTACTAATTACTACCTTCTTATTTTTTTATTACTTCCAAAATATTTACTTACCCACCTTACTTCAACTATTGCCAGTTAAATAATATGATTATCTACCTTTACTATTTGTTGTAATATAAATTATTTTTGTTGTTCTGGTTAGTTTATTCCATTACTTTGTATATCATTCCATCCTCTCATAGAATATAATGTAAGTGACGGATGTAGGAGAACAAAAATAATGACATTAGCGATCTGTCATTGTCAACTACATATGTGTGCAAATGTTCACAAGTGAAAAATCAATTATTCCCTATTTTTCTACCCGTAAGGGTGGATAATTCCATTCGAAATCCAAATATGATCAACTTTGAGGTATACCCTATTCAATAAAAAAAAATCATCCAAATCGAAGAACCCAGTACAAAGTTATGCCTGATAGAATCGGTTTACGGACCATAATTCAAAGGGTGAGTGATCAATATCCTTAATTTTGCTACCCTTAGGGGTGGATTTCATCTTTTAAATTCAAATGGGACCAACTTCGAAGTACACCCTGTCCACTGAAAAAATAATTATCGAAATCGGACGTCTCATAAAAATAAAAATAAAATATATGCGTTTACTAGAAAACCAGTACCTCCTTTTTGGTTCAGTCGTTTAAAAATGACTTAAATTACTATGTCTTTTGTATGTGTTAGGGTCAGTTATCTCTCCTCAAACGACTTTAAATCTTGATGAAAACGTTCACCATGTTCATCACCTACCCTTCTAAGGTTATCAGGAAAAATATCCAGGTGTGAATGAAGAAAGTGAATTTTTAAAGACATGTTGACTCCCAATTTGGGGTAATTTTTACCAATATTTGTTATAACCGCCTTGCAAACCAAGAAGTAATCCCACAACTTTCAGATCTCCGCACACCTTCGAATTGTGTTCGTCATATGTTATTAGCTGAATTAAAGTTGTCATTGTCCCATACGATTTCTCGTAATTTACTGCATGTCCTATGGGAATAGATGGCTTTTTGTTGCCATTATGTAATATCACTTAGTTTCGAGGAATCGATGAACAATCGCCATTCTTTGAGATCATAAGACTGACACATTGATTTAAAAATATCACAAACATTACGGCAATATTGATGTCCATCATTCGATTCCAAAAACTCAGCAAACTGATCACTTCGTCCGCGGTAAACAGTCACTTGGGTATCACGAGCTAACAAATTCCATTGCTGAAGCCGGGAAGCAAGCAATTCCCACTTACTTTTTGAAGATCATTTTACCACAAACATAGCAAAAGTTGTTTGGATTTAATTTACACTCTCTTAAAGACATGTTAAAACAATTTAAACGCCTAGCAATTATTCGAATACGACTTCAACGACACACTAGTTATCACTAGTTATCACGAACAAAAGAACATTGCTTCAACATTTTTTTTGATATATTTGAAAAACTTGTGATAAAAATACGTTTTATATGTATCTTTGGGTAAAAACAATATAATTTTTTTTTGTAAACTAGTGTTATCAGTGTTGGTCAGGTGATTTTCTGCATGGACCGACCATAATGTATCTTCACAGATAATCACTCGAAGACAAATATGGCTTCGGCAAAAATAGGCTCCGTAATCAATTATTGAAAAATTTAAATATGCCCTCGAGATATTCAGAAATCCATAACGATCTAGATCTTACCGATGCTATGAATGAATAAAAGGTAGGTCCAAAATACAGGTCATCCAGAGACGTGCTCCATATGTCTCAGGTTGGAAAATAAGGGATTGAACAAACATTTTTCGGAATTAATTTCATTTTGATATTCTTTTTGACTGGATGATTTCTCCAAAAGATATCAGAAATCACGACGAATGACTTTAATAGATGGGATATCTAACCACGAAGTTCATATATTTCACTTACAACAATGTTATATAATTAGAAATCATCCGAGAATAAATATTTATCAAATTTCCAACTGTTTTTCCCAGTGAAATGATAAATTAAGTATTCAGATTGAATTCAGTTATTAGTCCATCTTGTGAAAAACTAAAATTTAGGGCAGGTATATATCTTGGCTTAATTGTTCTTCAAAGAACAGAATAAAGTGTTTTCGCATCACAATTTAAAGAAAATTGTCCAATGATCAATCATCATAACTTGTGTTGAGTTGAGAATCAAACTCAAAACTGTTTGCTTTTCATCAAAACATCAGAATTGTATATTCATTTAATGGAATCCAAGGTTAGATTTCAATAGATTTTATCCGATTGATCAACCAATTTTCTGGTTGAAAGTACAGAGCAATCAATATACAAATCAGAGCTCAGAATTCCTGATTGAAAATGATTCAATTGATAAACAGACCGAAACAAAAAATATTCGATGATGAAATCTCAAAATCTGAACAGTTGATATGACATTGACAATGGAAGCATGATTTTTACAGATGGTTGCAATAATGTGTCACATCCAAAACGTTCGAAAATATCGATTATATAGAAAGGGGTATCATTGGGGAATTATGAAAGATAAATTGGAAAAAAACCAAGTTCTGTTACTTGTGCCCTCATTCCGTTACACCACTGGTGTCTTAATGGGGTGTGATTTATAGATGAACTACTAATACCGAAAATGCTCCATCATTAAACCATTTAGCATTACTAATAATGTAATAGAAGCCAGCGGCGAAACAATACCTTGCTGCCACCTGCTGATTTTTGCCGATTATAAGAAAATTCACCTGCCTGCTGCTTTGTATTCCTAGATTGATCTTTGAAATTTGGCAAAAAAACTTGGAATGGATAGAGCATAATGAACAGTTTGAGTTGAGTGTGTGTGTGGTGGAATTTTGATAAGTAAATCTGCTTGTTTTTCTTTTATTCACATGCTCAGGTGGTCGATTGAATTAGGAAGAAATTCATCAAATATGATTTTTATGATACATCGTATCCAAAATTGCAATACCAAATATTTCATTTCATTGTTTTATAGGTCATGTGGATTATTTTGAGGCAAAGAAAAAGGTTTTCCAATGAACTGCATTCACATTAAAAACATATTTCTAAATATGTCTGTCAACATTGTAATACCTCATTTGAAAAAATTTGTGTAGGAAATACAACCCGATGGAAATCATGCGAAATGTGTAAACTCTTTTCAAACTGTGAAAATAATAATAAAAATTATTATATTCCAATAGAACATAAGTACATATGTATAGGGAAGGTCAAACATAGAGAAACATTAGGCGAAGCGGTACAGAACAACATATTAGAGATTCTATATATTCATTATATCACACGTTGAAATATTCATCAAAGGAATAAAAACAAATTTCAATGAAGAATGTTTTCAGGGCTGTGTTAAACTTCTTACTTTCATTGGTACTTTTAGTTTCTTGCGGCAATGTGTAATACATCATCAAACCGAAATAGACAGGTGAGTTTTACGAAAATATTTTTTGTCGTGTATTTATATTATGCTAGTTTCTATTCATAGTAAATTTGGTTTTGTTCGTGAAAATAAAAATAAGAGTGCATATTTCTTGAATATACATGGAAAAAAAATACTGTACATGATATTTGATAAACCATCCCCTACAAGATTAGGTTGGAGGAACTCCTGCCACCATTCTTCATATTATTTTTTGCAAAGTAAACACTTTAAGTGGAATTACCCCACTAGGATAACAGCTGAGCCTCCTCCAAGTTTTTTAGCTTTTTGGACAGATAACAAAAATATTTCAATCTCTTTTTCAGGTATATACAATGATTTATCCAGTTAATATTTTTGGTTCAAAGTTTACCAAAACACAAATTTCTTGAATTATTCAAGGAATTAGGAAGTTATATTCACCTCTTAGCAAAGCTGTCCTTCTGCTTTGTATAGGGAGGGTATAATTAATTAGCTATCACCACCCACGAGTTCTTTCAGTGAAGCCAGGAAGAGAAATGGAATAATTTCAACTTCCTTCTTCCCCAAATAAAATATCAGACTTCACCTTTCAATTTTTTTATAATTTCCTGTTATAATTCAGGTATGTTCCAAAAACCGGTCCACAGAACTCATCCTAATCATGAAACAATATATTTCACTATTCTGTAGTGTGGTCAAATCAAACAAAAAGTGTCAATTCTGTTTTGTTATTTCTGTAACATCGCACCAGAGGTGCGTTCGATTATCAACTCCATCGAGTATAATTTACTAAATAGCGTTCGGAAATCGTAAAGTTGGGTATATTTTACTATATGACTGTCGTTCGAAAATACCCGAGTATTCGCTACGGAGTTAACTCTCGTAACTCTACGAATTAGCTGGGTTTATTTAACTCCACAAAATTGATACAACTCTGGGGGACGGAAAATCTCTTTATGCTGTGTCTCACACTCTCACAGCCAACCCAAGATTGAGATTATTTATGTGTATGTGTTTAATACTGTTCACTGATGATAGTTGTAATCTTGCGGAGAAACATATGGTCTACCAAGTTCATACTGTCCCACTCGAATTCTCAACCTAGGATCTATTTTTAATAAAGCTGCTACGAAATCATCACATGACCTTCGAATCTACCATTGTCATTCTATACTATAAATACTATAATTTACAATTGGCGAATAATATTCTAGAAAAGTTATCTGCTCTTGTCAACAATATTTTTCTCCGGTTTTCATCAACTTTCATTGTTCTTGCCATTTTTCGTTTTTTTTTAACAATAACATAACCTATATTTCCGATGTCAGAACCTTAATTCTGCCACTCGGACTTCGTAAACAACTCCAAATAAATTCCGCACCGTTCGAATATAACATGAATACTACTCAACTCCAGAGTAAATTTAAGAAACCTTCAAATACTTTACTCTACTCTAGGAGTCTATAATCGAACGCACCTCTGGGTATACTTACTTACTCCAAGTGCACCTAGGCAGTGTTGCCAGAAGTGGTACATCGTACCACACGTGGTACATTCTCGCGATGAAAGTACAGTGGTAATACATTACGAATATGAGCCAAAATGTGGTACAAAATGAAATCATGGACATCGAGTAGTTCCATGTGAGTTTTTTTTTCATGAAGAATATATCACGTTGGCACTAATGTAATCACGGCATATGTTAAAGGTTGTGTCACTTGTCACTTTTTCGTGTTTTCGTTAGTTACTTGTCACGTTCATTTTTTATTTTAATTCACAAATTTAAACATGAGGTAAGAAACGAGATATTGGCTCTGAGTAATTTTAAATATCTTTAAAATCCCGTTAACAGATTTTCGGATAAAAGGGAAAAGGCAGTAGAACAGGTAGTGAATTTTTTCAAATCTATAATTTTTTTATCATTATTAAAAATATACAATTTCATAGATTAATTTCATTCCATAATATGGAAAATTCGAGAGGCGAGAGTTTTGTTCTGAGATTGCTTGTCCACAGAACTATAATTATAAGATATAAAATTTTGGTCGAATGAGCCAATGTGAAGCAAGGACCATAACCTAGAGAGAGAGAGAGAGAGAGAGAGAGAAGATATGAAATTATGAGTTGTGTGGCCATGTCCAAGTAATAAGGCAACGCGCATGCGTCATTGGGTATGGTATAGTTATTCTAATCCCAATTGGAATGGCAATAAAAATAAGAGCACTACGAGGAGTATTCATATGCACTACCCAGCAAATGGAAAATTTATAACTACCAGTGTTTTTACTTTCAAAGCGTTCCTGGTAAAATCATAAAAAAGTTATGTCGTGTGGAAGAGAATTCCCTCTCGAAACTTTCTATGTCGCTCCAATTGGGATTAGAAATACTATACCAAGTGGTACATTTTCGTTAGTTACTGTGGTTCAACTGTAAAAAAAAGTCCTGGTAATACTGCCAAGAACATTTGACATTTCAAAATGACATCAAAATTGGAATGTGCATTCGGCTATCGTGTGGGATGGTTGTCTCCCACGTTCCACGTGGTCAGGAAGTCAGGTTAATGTGAAAAAGTTATGTCCAGCCGTAAAACACGTGCAATCCTTACAATATTAAGTTTTTGTGAAGTCCGGCCGGTATAGAACAGCATCGCAGAAGATAGCTGTTCGTCCATTGCAAATTTTTTTTCAAGTGTAGAAAAAATAGGACACTTAGAGTGAGACAAGCAGGGTGCCCAAGGACGAAGCGTCATTGCATAAGAAATTATGTAATGACGGGGTGCTGGCCAATTGCATCATACTCCCAGAGAGAAGAAAGCAAGGGCGATTAATCAATGAGAGAGAGAGAGAGATATAAATTGGAATGTCAATATCCTGCCGCAAAAATATCAACAAGTTAAATCAAAGTTTTGTGCAGAAAATAGATCCCTTCTTCTCGACGCCAGTACCCAGGCCAGATGACATCGGATTTGTCGGAGGAAGGGGCACAGTGGTGGAATATGGCAAAGAGCAAAACCCGTTTCACCCACTTGATTACTAATTGGTTGAATGTGCCGATATAGGAAGCAAGAACCATTGATATATTGAGAGAGAGAGACTTCGAAATAGGTTTGTTTGGAAGTATTTTCATCAGACAGTTTTATTATTCGAAGTGTGCCCTGATATTAAAATATATTCAAATAATATCCTGCGGTGGAGAATCAGAGCATCCGTCGAGCTGTGGAAATAAAAGCATTATTTATGGCATAATCATAACCTGTAACCTTCTTTTTCTTCTTCTTTTTATTAGGCAATCCATCGACCTGTCAAAACGAAAGCAATATGGCGGCTGTTGGCACACATTGTAATTCGTCATAAGCGACCATAGTGGTAAAAGTGTTTATTTTGTGATTTTCTGTGCGAATTTGAGTAGTTTTTTCAACTTAGGTTTATGATTCGTGCTTCAACTGAAGAAAAATGCCCTTTAGTTGCATTGTAGTTAACTGTGGGTCCCGTCACGACAGGGATAGAGTCGGGTTTCACTCGGTGTCTATAGTATCAAATCATAAGTTTTTCACCAGTTAAAATGACTTATCGAGGAGGAGAAGAGCTCTATGTTAGCCCCAATCAACCTAGAAGATCTTACGGATTCGAAAATCAAGTATCAGAGAGGCTGCAGCAGACATACCCTGGGTGCACATTCGTGATAACATCCTTCATTCCGTCATGGATACCTACCTATAACTTCAGACTTTTGTGATTTGATTTGTTCCGTAGAATATCTTACGGATTCGAAAATCAAGTATCAGAGAGGCTGCAGCAGACATACCCTGTGTGGTGTGCACATTCGTAATAACATCCTTCATTCCGTCATGGATACCTACCTATAACTTCAGACTTTTGTGATTTGATTTGTTCCTACGATTACTTGTATGATTTTGCCTACTTGTATATATCTGAACTATTGTACATTAGGAGGTCCCATTTCAAATAAAGTTCATATATATATATATATATATATATATATATATATATATATATATATATATATATATAATATATATGATATATTTTCCACTTCAAAAGTAGAGAAAACTCCAAATGAATGTTCATATATATGTACTACCTCCTCAAAAAACATTCTTATAGGTAGTGTTATTGAATTACTGGAATACAAATTTTTTTTTAGGATTCTGGTGACTCAATGAATGAAAATATTTAGAAATATGTCTTTCAATCTCAACCTTCCCTTTTTAGATATTTCAGGCAATTATCGAAAGCCTCGATCAAGTCTTGTGAAGGGTGTTGTATTTGATTACTCTCGTTTCGGATGTCCGTCTTAATGTATTTGAAAAGGTTTACACGATGTCTTGAATGTGAATACTGTATTCAGACGATTGCAGATACAAACATTCGAAACATCGTGAAAACCATTTCAAGAACATTAAGACGATGGACGTCCGAGACGAGAGTAATCAAGTTACCACATCGTCAATATTGTGTAATTTTTTTATAATTGGTATTAAATTAAGAGTAATCAACTGAATCAGTAAAACAACAAATAAACAAACATTTATTTATATATATTCATTTGAAACATTTTATTTTTTAAAACAACTGAGCAAGAGGCAAGTCGTCAAATAAATTTTTTGACTGGATGGCATTGGCCACACAGCTTCCAAATCTGTGCGTGACGTTGCCTCTAATATAGCACCAATATGACCACCTACTTCACTGTTTCCGGCCATACTAGTACAGTGAGCAGTACAAATGCTTTCACCCATTTCAATCATACTTGACCTTAAAAAAAGTTATGTCGATTAGAAAGAACTATTATGAAAGTTGAGAAGTAATATTCTTAAATATCAAATCAATGTCTCTTATAATAAACAAATGTGGCAATAAACATAATAGAACAGATCAGAAGTTATAAATTGCTTCTTATGTATTATTATTCCTAATTTATAATAATTCACTTCGATGACTCAAGATTTGCAACTGTACATGAACCCATTAGAAAAAACCTGCTGCCTAGGAAAAAACATACTAGACTAACTAAAATATATAAATGATTCTGAATTTTTGTTCTCACCTTCACGATGAAGCCAGATTCAAAGTATGTATGGATTCTAAACTTGTATAGGGCTTCATCTGCATTTGGGAAAGCTGAGTAAAAAGCAAATACGAAATAATATCCATATTCGTAACAGGAGGAGCACCAACAATTGAACAATTCAGTTCAGAAATATTCAGTGTAAAAAGGATCTAAATCACTGATCAATCCTCAACTTCATTTTATACCTGTAACAAATACATTGATAAAAATGTAAACAAAAGATGGGGATGTATTTTCAAGCATACCGATCACCAAAGCCTCTGCTTTTCAACAATAGTGTCTTCAGGTAATCACTCTCCATCTGAATATTATTAATTATCAACACAAAAGCTCCGAAAATAACCAAAAATACACTTTTACAAGCCAAAGGTACACACTGACAATGATATTCTTATGGCGATTATCGGTTTGTGTGCCAACAACCGCCATATTGGGTCACGTGGTATGGATTGCCTAATGGGCTGTGAACCTGTAACCTCACCAGTGAAATGTCACCAGACTCAAAAGTGATCATTATTGAAATGAACGTTTTGCGAGAAGCAAACGTTACAAATTATTGTGATTTAATTCTTAATTATGTAACTAATATTGTTTTTTGTGTTGTCACCATCCAGTCTTTGGATTTTCCTCGACCTATTGGGTGGCAATTATTTGAATAAAATCCTCACAATTGAGCTCATCGTTCGAGGTTTGAATGTTGATAATTAATCATTTTGTAAATGCTTTCCAAATATATCGGAGAAACAATAGCCAATGCTGAAATGAGCAGATGTGAATATTCGTGTATCGGAATTATAACAATGGTTCTGGTGATTATGCACCGTGCTTTTTCCGGCCCATTTAGAGATGAGATTTCACTGGTTGATAAGCGTATTCTTCGTAATTCGATAAAAAGTATAATGATAATGATGAAAGTTGGCGAGCTATTATTAAGATATAAGCGTTCGAAATATGCTAATTCCAGTTTGTATACCAATGAATAAACCGTGAAATAAAATGGTTGTTTTAGACAAAGAAGCCTTTTCCCATTTGTGGGTTATACCTACAGTGGATAACAGTTACTAACATTAAGGAGAGTACTGGAAGATGTGTTTTTTACAATAAACCATAAAGCTGAATAATAATAGTAATAATAATAGATAATATTAATGAATTCATGTATCAGGAAAAAAACAATTGAGATTAGTAACATCTGAATGTTTTTTGGGGAGGTATCTGAATATTATGGTAAGTTTGGTGATCCATAGATATGTTCTTCAAACGGTTTGTTTGGGATTAGGATCTATGTTATTGAAGAAAAACTATTGCTTTCCTGCCAACGTTTGCCAACTTTGATAAATTCATCATCAGGGCTCTGTAACAATGAGTTTTGCTTTACAATTTTTTTTGAGAAAAGTTTAATATGGTAAAATAATACAAAAAATTTATTAAGAAAAATGCCCACAAACATTTTAACAAGAATATATATGTATGTATGTATTGAAAAAAAAGGAAATCTTGAGAAACTGTAAGAAACTGAAAGGAAGCAGTATAACAATATCTCACGACCTGACGGTACAACAACGCGGAGAGTATCAAATCTTACGGAAATTTCTACTTAGGGAGAGACAGCAAAACAAGAACTGCTATATTAAGGGTAATAAAATCGTTGTAGAGAATACGGAATTTTCCATAGAAGATTTGAACGAATTAGACAAACAGGTAGAGGAAAAAACAAATAGTACCCCATCGACCCCAACCCAGTCACAAATTCCTAAATCCGAACATCATATAAGTAGAAATCGAGAGATTTCACATACATCATATCCGAAAAACATAGAGCAGAATCAACCAACAAGACAAGTTGAAAACCCTCCCAAATCTATTGAAGCCACAAAAAAGCCACTCAAGACCATCAACCCAGCTCTAGAGAAAGTTACCAGGTCCCGAACAAATTCCCAAAAATAGAAATCCCCCCAGCTTTTCAATCTATCATTCATAACATAACCATTGTTTGTCCATTATTATTACTCTATTATTCTTACAATTATTGATTCATTATATAACTTTTATGGTAATTATGGATAACTTTATTAAGGATTATAAAAACGAACCAGTCTATACTAAAATTGTAGATTCTCCAGCTAGCTTAAAAAAAAGTTATATTACAAATTTAAGCATACTACATCTCAACATTAGAAGTCTTAACAAAAATTTCGATGAATTTTGCCTTTTTCTTTGTCAATTTGAATTTCTCTTTGATATATTGATACTTACAGAAACTTTTCAAATTACTGAGTTAGAAATATTCGGGTTGGATGGCTATGATGTCATATATAGCGAAGGGAACTACAACAAAAATAATGGTATAATAATGTACATCAAAAACAGTTTAGAGTTCACACACAGTACAATAAATATAGGTGAAATTAAAGCAATAGACTTAAAAATCTCAAAAAAAACTATATTCTATCACTGCTATATATAGGCTCCCTAGTATATATAGGCTCCCTAGTACCTCCCTAGTATTTCAACAAAATACTTGAAGAATACCTAAAAAAATTCAGTCAACATAAATTCCATATCCTCACTGGTGATATGAATATTGATTTGATGAATGACTCCGAAGTTACAGAAGAATATAAGAACATTCTAAATGCATCTGGATACATCTCCTATATAAACAATTACACAAGACCACAAAGTAAAACATGTTTAGATCATTTCTTTATAAAACACGATTATCACACAAACGAAAACATAGACTCTTATATCATAGACTACGACATAACGGATCATTCACCCATAGTTATCATGCTAAAGAAAATCGAAGCCAATAAAAAATATGAACAAAATACACAATCATACAAATACTATGCAGACTACGTAAGCATGCGCACTGATTTACAGAAGGAAACTTGGCAAACGATCTAAATTGAAGAAAACTTGGATGAAATGGCTGAAACCTTCACTAATATATTGAAATATTATACAGACAAAAATACAAAAAAGGTTAGAATACATAAAAAATCTTGTACACCCAAAAAACCTTGGATAACGAAAGGCCTACTTGCATCTATAAGGAAAAAAGAGAAACTATATGAAAAAAATAATAGAACAGACCAAAACTTATTAATAAAAAAAAACTGAATAAACTTATTGATAAATCTCGCAGAGACTACGCGAAGAAATCAATTGAACAATCTAAAGATAACTCCTCAAATCTTTGGAAATGTGTAAACAACATCTGTAACAAAAACAAACTCAAAACAAAAATAGAAAAAATTATTGTAGATCAGGAAGAAATAACAGATAAAGTAAAAATTTGTAATAGTTTTAATGAGTATTATAGTGATTTGGGTAAAAATTATGCAGAGTTGATAGAGGATCCAGAAAATTTCACACAGGACATCGAACCGATAGGGGAAAGTATGTATATATTTCCAACTAATCCCACTGAGGTGAAAAATGTCATGGCAGAGTTAAAAAATAAAAAATCTCCAGGCTATGATGGTATTCGAGCGGAAGTATTAAAAGAAATTTCTCACGAAATTGCACCACCCCTCTCATTCATGATTAACAAGTTTTTTGAAAACGGATATTTTCCAAGGATATTGAAGAAGGGCATCATAAAATCACTTTACAAAAAAGGATCTAAATCTGAAACTATCAGTTATAGACCCATAACCTCGATTTCAAACATAGCCAAAATTGTAGAAAAAATTATAAAACGCCGCATAACAAATTTTTTACAAAAAAACGCAGTATTATCAGACAAACAATTTGGTTTTAGGGAAGGAAGATCTACTAACGATGCTATACACATTTTTGTTGCGCAAATATTCGAAGCACTTGATAAAAAAATACCTACACTCTGCGTATTCATTGATCTTCCGAGAGCATTCGATACTGTGTGTCATGAACGACTATTAGAAAAACTCGAAGCATATGGAATCAGGGGTAATGCATATAACCTCATGAAAAATTGCCTCACTGAACGACAACAACAGGTGAACATAGATGGTGTTAACAGCGAACCTCGCATTGTTACTTACGGTGTACCACAAGGAACTGTGTTAGGTCCCCTACTATTTACAATGTACCTGAATAGTTTATTGGCAATGAAAACTGAAGGGGAAATCATCAGTTTCGCAGATGACACTGCCATAATATACAGAGCAGAAAAATGGGATGAAGTAAAAAAAATTGCAGAAAGAAACATGAAAATGATAAGAAAGTGGTTTCAATTGAACAAACTCACCTTGAATGCGGAAAAAACTAAGTATTTACCCTTTGTCTCATATGGGAATCATTTACCCAACCTAGGAAACATAAAAATCGATGACGTTACTGAAATCTCTGAAGCTGAGTCTATAAAATACCTAGGAATTGAAGTTGACAGACATTTTAGGTGGGACCTCCAAATAAAAAACAGTGTGAGAAAAATCAGAGGACTTTTATCAAGGTTCAGGTATCTAAAAAAATTCTTGGACATACCCCAAGTCAAAATAATATATTACTCCTTAGTGCAGTCTCTTCTTTCCTACGGAATTCTGGGCTGGGGACGAGTGTATGACGTACATCTTGAAAATCTGAATGTTATACAAAAGTGGATTTTAAAAATTATTTTAGCAAAACCTCGAGAATATCCCACCGATGATCTATTCATCGACGCCCAAATATTTAACATTAGACAGCTATACAGCTTGAATATTCTAAACAGAACTTCCAAAAAAAAAATACCCCTTTCTATACCATCTCATTCCTATAAGACGAGGCAAAGAGAACTAAAATATTGCTCTATACGATGTGAGAAAATCATTGGGCAGCGTAGTTGTGCTTACTTGAGCACCAAACTCTATAATGAGTTACCAACCACCATTAGGGATAGTAAAACCTCCAATGAATTCAAAACTAAAACAAAGAAATGGATACTAGAGAAAAAGCGTCAGTTCTTTCACAAAATGATAAATAACTATTAATATCATAACTCTCCTCATAAGAATCCATAATCCATAATATATCCAAATTTATTGTTAAAAACATTAGACTCGTAATAAATTATATATTCTACTGTCATGATTTTATCATATTTATCGATTGTCTGTATCTTCATCAATTCTATAGCACTAGTATTGTACTTATTTTATTTAATTTTATTATTGTAAATAGATTTTTAGTAAGCTTTTGGTAATTGTAATGAATTATCTATTTTAGTGTTACATTCTTACCATGTTGATCAATTTTATTGCATTTTAAACTAATCTCATTGTACCTTGTTCATATCTTCTATGTTAATTTTATAACTCGTAACTTATTATTTTTATTAGGCAATCCATACCACGTGAGCCAATATGACGGTTGTTGGCACACCTACCGATAATCGCCATAAGAATATCATTGTCAGTGTGTACCTTTGGCTTGTAAAAGTGTATTTTTGGTTATTTTCGGAGCTTTTGTGTTGTTAATTAATAATATCGGATGGACAGTGATTACCTGAAGACACTATTGTTGAAAAGCAGAGGCTTTGGTGAACGGTATGCTTGAAAATACATCCCCATCTTTTGTTTACATTTTTATCAATGTATTTGTTACAGGTATAAAATAAAGTTGAGGATTGATCAGTGATTTAGATCCTTTTCACACTGAATATTTCTGAACTGAATTGTTCAATTGTTGGTGCTCCTCCTGTTACGAATATGCAGCAGGTTTTTTCTAATGGGTACATGTACAGGGTACATGTACAGTTGCAAATCTTGAGTCATCGAAGTGAATTATTATAAATTAGGAATAATAATACATAATAAGCAATTTATAACTTCTGATCTGTTCTATTATGTTTTGCCACATTTGTTTATTATAAGAGACATTGATTTGATATTTAAGAATATTACTTCTCAACTTTCATAATAGTTCTTTCTAATCGACATAACTTTTTTTCAGGTCAAGTATTCACAAAAGCCAAATTAAAAACCTTCAGATGTTTGGTACATAATTGAAAAGGATGAGAGCATTTGTACTGCTCACTGTACTTGTATGGCCGGAAACAGTGAAGTAGGTGGTCATATTGATGCTATATTAGAGGCAATGTCACGCACAGATTTGGAAGCTGAGTGGCCAATGCCATCCAGTCAAAAAATTTATTGGACGACTTGCCTCTTGCTCGGTTGTTTAAAAAAATAAAATGTCTCAAATGAATATATATATATATAAATAAATGTTTGTTTATTTGTTGTTTTACTGATTCAGTTGATTACTCTTAATTTAATACCAATTATAAAAAAATTACACAATATTGATATTTGTATATAGTACAATTTCGATAAATATCACGATATATCCTATTTTTACTGTTAATAAATTACAATACCCTTTGGAGGTTGTAAACGATGTGGTAACTTGATTACTCTCGTCTCGGACGTCCATCGTCTTAATGTTCTTGAAAAGGTTTTCACGATGTTTCGAATGTTTGTATCTGCAATCTGCAAGACGATGGACATCCGAAACGAGAGTAATCAAATACAACACCCTTCACAAGACTTGATCGAGGCTTTCGATAATTGCCTGAAATATCTAAAAAGGGAAGGTTGAGATTGAAAGACATATTTCTAAATATTTTCATTTATTGAGTCACCAGAATCCTAAAGAAAATTTGTATTCCAGTAATTCAATAACACTACCTATAAGAATGTTTTTTGAGGAGGTAGGTACATATATATGAACATTCATTTGGAGTTTTCTCTACTTTTGAAGTGGAAAATATATCAATTATATATATATGAATTTTATTTGAAATGGGACCTCCTAATGTACAATAGTTCAGATATATACAAGTAGGCAAAATCATACAAGTAATCGTAGGAACAAATCAAATCACAAAAGTCTGAAGTTATAGGTAGGTATCCATGACGGAATGAAGGATATGTTATCACGAATGTGCACACAGGGTATGTCTGCTGCAGCCTCTCTGATACTTGATTTTCCGAATCCGTAAGATCTTCTACGGAACAAATCAAATCACAAAAGTCTGAAGTTATAGGTAGGTATCCATGAAGGATGTTATCACGAATGTGCACCCAGGGTATGTCTGCTGCAGCCTCTCTGATACTTGATTTTCGAATCCATAGGATCTTCTAGGTTGATTGCAGCTAACATAGAGCTCTTCTCCTCCTCGATAAGTCATTTTAACTGGTCAAAAACTTATGATTTGATACTGTAGACACCGAGTGAAACCCGACTCTATCCCTGTCGTGACGGGACCCATAGTTAACTACAATGCAAATAAAGGGCATTTTTCTTCAGTTGAAGCACGAATTATAATACTAAATTGAAAAAACTACTCAAATTCGCACAGAAAATCACAAAATAAACACTTTTACCAGTATGGTCGCTTATGACGAATTACAATGTGTGCCAACAGCCCGCCATATTGCTTTCGTTTTGACAGGTCGATGGATTGCCTAATTATTGTATTGCATAACCTAGATTTATGATCTCCCCCATACCACGTACAAGCTGAATATTTCAGTTTCTGTGGTCTCCCCGTTTATTCACAAAACCCTCTGAAAATGTTGTATCATATTTCATATTTCGAGTGAATAAACATTATTATTATTATTATTATATATATATACTCACCAAAAATTATTTGTCCGAGTGGTCACAGTAGAACAAGAATAATTAAAAAACAGACATTCTAGATACGTCAATAAGGAACATTTATGGCACAATAGATTCCACATTTAGCTCGAGACAAATGAAACTGAGTTAAAATCCAGAGAGTGGCTGTGAATCTATGAGATTATTTTTATGTTGTTGGAAAAAAACAAAACAGTGGGGGTCTAAAAACCTATACTGATAACGAATCATTTCGGTAGCTGACTTATCAGGTTGAAATATGCCATGTTCAATCCTTATATATCTCTTCGGGTATTTAGACTATCTTGGTGAAGAATTTGTAACATTTCGCTGATAAGTCTTTTAGACAAAGATGATTTTTGATCAAGAATGGTAGGATTTATAAAGTCAAACGAATGACCATTTTCTCTAGTGTGTCCAACTAGGGCTGCAGGATTATTTACATTTAATTTTTTTGTATTCCTGTCATGTTCAGATATTCGTTTTTTCAAAGAACGTCCTGTTTGACCCACATAGCATTTTGTGCAATTGTTACAATTAATTTTGTATACAATATTCGATTGTAGATCAGAATATTGTTTTCCCTCCTCCTGGAAGTAAAAAAAATATTATCTATTCTAAGAAGGGCGAATTACTAAATTTGTCCCTATACGTTACTGCATTTTTGGTATGCTGGATTCGAAAATAAACCAAGAAAATTTCGAATTTGTCAGTAACTTTGGAATGGCAATGGGTTCCCCACTATACCCCGTAGTGGAGTAATATATTTGGGAAAAACTTTGAAAAGAAGTATGTAGATATCCACCTGAAATGTCCCTACGTTTGGTGGAGATATGTCGATGGCATTTCATAATTTGACCACATGGCGGAGAAGAATTAGAAACTTTTTTCAGGTATATCAATGAAAAGGAACCCATCACCACCATAAAATTCATCAAAGAAAAAGAAGAAAACCATCAAATTTATTTTCTAGATGTTTAATTGAAACATGTCCAGATCATTTTGAAACTACTGTTCTCAGGAAAGTGACACACACTTATAGATACATATTTCAATTTCAAACTATGACAGAGCTGAATTATTTCCACAGCACCACAAAATGTCAATGAGATTGTTTATATAAAAAATATTCTTGAAGATATCCAAATAGTTTTTTCGCTAGAACCATCCAACACAAAACAACACCAATATCCCCATCAACACCTATAGTAATAAAAACTTTAAAAAAAAATTACCAACGAAAAAAGAAATTGAAAAGCGAAAAATAAAATGAACCTTTTAAGTCTTAAGAACTAGGCTCCTCAACTAATGTAGGTAACTGATTTTGAGTCGGAATGAGCAAATTAATTACGTAAACCGTAAAATAATGACAGCGGGATGCGCGGCGGCGGCGCGTCCACCCGCCGGAAATTGCCGATCGTTCCCGAGAGTAATATCGGCGAGACAGCTATCCGACCGGGCACACACGTGGGAGCACACGTCGTTGCGAGTGGTCGTGCAAAAATAGGTAGAATCAATGCTGATTTCAATTATATTAAAAAAAAAATTCCTATAGTTTTTTGCTCTAAACTTTTGGGTTGTTCGGGTTATTTATTGAACACATATCCAAGGACAGCTAGAAATTGTTTGATATCGTGGTTGACGCGGGTGGAGGTCTCATGTTTCTGACGTGGCCCAAAAGAGTGGTAGATATGGGGGGTCGTCAACATGGAGATATATATTGCAATCTTGAAGATATTTGAAAAGTTCACTGGTGAAAGGTGTACGAGATGATCCGTTGAGGTGAAATGATCCTTTTTATTGCAGCGAAACTATTAGCGCCATCTAGCTGTTTTCATTGGTAAAACGTAATCCCCGATATCTCCTCGCCATAGTCGATCGTAATTGGACACCAGGGTGTACAAGATGAACCCTGTGTATTTTGAAAATTGTGAATTATAATAATAAAAGATTGAAAAATTCAACATTGTAAGTATGACAGGTAGACAGATAAAATTACTATCAATAAACGCTTTTACATCTGCAATTAGTTGAATATCGCTTAAACTACAAGCATTCTCCCCTAAGAGGATCATCTCGTACACCTTTCTCCTATATGTCGCGAAAAAAAGTGGACCAAAAATGGATCCCTGAAGAACACCTTTAAATACTTATAGAGTAGTATATTTTAGCAGTGAATTTCTATTGTTATTCAAATTTCAAATTTTTTCATTGTTCTGTGAATAGTAAATAAAAACGAAACATTATTAATTCTGTATTTCAAGCATTGTCCCCTAGGAGGATCATCCCGTACACCTTTTTCCTATATGTCATGAAAAAAAGTGGACCAAAAATGGATCCCTGAAGAACACCTTCAAATACTTATAGAGTAGAATTCAATCCACCAAGAACTACTTCTTCTGGCCTGTTTCGTAAGTAACCTCATAAACGAAGTGAGTTAAATGGAAGGTTGAGTCCAGTGAAGTGCGCGGTATATTTTAGCAGTGAATTTCTATTGTTATTCAAATTTCAGATTTTTTCATTGTTCTGTGAATTGTAAATAAAAATGAAACATTATTAATTCTGTATTTCAAGCATTCTCCCCTGAGAGGATCATCTCGTACACCTTTCTCCTATATGTCGCGAAAAGAAGTGGACCAAAAATGGATCCCTGAAGAACACCTTCAAATACCTATAGAGTAGAATTCAATCCACCAAGAACTACTTCTTCTGGCCTGTTTCGTAAGTAACCTCATAAACGAAGTGAGTTAAATGGAAGGTTGAGTCCAGTGAAGTGCGCGGTATATTTTAGCAGTGAATTTCTATTGTTATTCAAATTTCAGATTTTTTCATTGTTCTGTGAATTGTAAATAAAAACGAAACATTATTAATTCTGTATTTCAAGCATTCTCCCCTAAGAGGATCATCCCGTACACCTTTTTCCTATATGTCGCGAAAAAAAGTGGACCAAAAATGGATCCCTGAAGAACACCTTCAAATACTTATAGAGTAGAATTCAATCCACCAAGAACTACTTCTTCTGGCCTGTTTCGTAAGTAACCTCATAAACGAAGTGAGTTAAATGGAAGGTTGAGTCCAGTGGAGTGCGCGGTATATTTTAGCAGTGAATTTCTATTGTTATTCAAATTTCAGATTTTTTCATCGTTCTGTGAATTGTAAATAAAAACGAAACATTATTAATTCTGTATTTCAAGCATTCTCCCCTGAGAGGATCATCTCGTACACCTTTCTCCTATATGTCGCGAAAAGAAGTGGACCAAAAATGGATCCCTGAAGAACACCTTCAAATACCTATAGAGTAGAATTCAATCCACCAAGAACTACTTCTTCTGGCCTGTTTCGTAAGTAACCTCATAAACGAAGTGAGTTAAATGAAAGGTTGAGTCCAGTGAAGTGCGCGGTATATTTTAGCAGTGAATTTCTATTGTTATTCAATTTCAGATTTTTTCATTGTTCTGTGAATTGTAAATAAAACGAAACATCATTAATTCTGTATTTCAAGCATTCTCCCCTAAGAGGATCTTCTCGTACACCTTTCTTCTATATGTCACGAAAAGAAGTGGACCAAAAATGGATCCCTGAAGAACACCTTCAAATACTTATAGAGTAGAATTCAATCCACCAAGAACTACTTTTTCTGGCCTGTTTCGTAAGTAACCTCATAAACGAAGTGAGTTAAATGGAAGGTTGAGTCCAGTGAAGTGCGCGGTATATTTTAGCAGTGAATTTCTATTGTTATTCAAATTTCGGATTTTTTCATTGTTCTGTGAATTGTAAATAAAAATGAAACATGATTAATTCTGTATTTCAAGCATTCTCCCCTGAGAGGATCATCTCGTACACCTTTCTCCTATATGTCGCGAAAAGAAGTGGACCAAAAATGGATCCCTGAAGAACACCTTCAAATACCAATAGAGTAGAATTCAATCCACCAAGAACTACTTCTTCTGGCCTGTTTCGTAAGTAACCTCATAAACGAAGTGAGTTAAATGGAAGGTTGAGTCCAGTGAAGTGCGCGGTATATTTTAGCAGTGAATTTCTATTGTTATTCAAATTTCAGTTTTTTTCATTGTTCTGTGAATTGTAAATAAATACGAAACATTATCAATTCTGTATTTCAAGCATTCTCCCCTAAGAGGATCATCCCGTACACCTTTTTCCTATATGTCGCGAAAAAAAGTGGACCAAAAATGGATCCCTGAAGAACACCTTCAAATACCTATAGAGTAGAATTCAATCCACCAAGAACTACTTCTTCTGGCCTGTTTCGTAAGTAACCTCATAAACGAAGTGAGTTGAATGGAAGGTTGAGTCCAGTGAAGTGCGCGGTATATTTTAGCAGTGAATTTCTATTGTTATTCAAATTTCAGATTTTTTCATTGTTCTGTGAATTGTAAATAAAAACGAAACATTATTAATTCTGTATTTCAAGCATTCTCCCCTGAGAGGATCATCTCGTACACCTTTCTCCTATATGTCGCGAAAAGAAGTGGACCAAAAATGGATCCCTGAAGAACACCTTCAAATACCTATAGAGTAGAATTCAATTCACCAAGAACTACTTCTTCTGGCCTGTTTCGTAAGTAACCTCATAAACGAAGTGAGTTGAATGAAAGGTTGAGTCCAGTGAAGTGCGCGGTATATTTTAGCAGTGAATTTCTATTGTTATTCTAATTTCAGATTTTTTCATTGTTCTGTGAATTGTAAATAAAAACGAAACATTATTAATTCTGTATTTCAAGCATTCTCCCCTAAGAGGATCATCTCGTACACCTTTCTTCTATATGTCGCGAAAAGAAGTGGACCAAAAATGGATCCCTGAAGAACACCTTCAAATACTTATAGAGTAGAATTCAATCCACCAAGAACTACTTCTTCTGGCCTGTTTCGTAAGTAACCTCATAAACGAAGTGAGTTGAATGAAAGGTTGAGTCCAGTGAAGTGCGCGGTATATTTTAGCAGTGAATTTCTATTGTTATTTAAATTTCAGATTTTTTCATTGTTCTGTGAATTGTAAATAAAAACGAAACATTATTAATCCTGTATTTCAAGCATTCTCCCCTAAGAGGATCATCTCGTACACCTTTCTCCTATATGTCGCGAAAAGAAGCGGACCAAAAATGGATCCCTGAAGAACACCTTCAAATACTTATAGAGTAGAATTCAATCCACCAAGAACTACTTCTTCTGGCCTGTTTCGTAAGTAACCTCATAAACGAAGTGAGTTAAAGGAAAGGTTGTGTGTGTGAAGTGCGCGGTATATTTTAGCAGTGAATTTCTATTGTTATTCAAATTTCAGATTTTTTCATTGTTCTGTGAATTGTAAAAAAAATCGAAACATTATTAATTCTGTATTTCAAGCATTCTCCCCTAAGAGGATCATCTCGTACACCTTTTTTCTATATGTCGCGAAAAGAAGTGGACCAAAAATGGATCCCTGAAGAACACTTTCAAATACTTATAGAGTAGAATTCAATCCACCAAGAACTACTTCTTCTGGCCTGTTTCGTAAGTAACCTCATAAACGAAGTGAGTTAAATGAAAGGTTGAGTCCAGTGAAGTGCGCGGTATATTTTAGCAGTGAATTTCTATTGTTATTCAAATTTCAGATTTTTTCATTGTTCTGTGAATTGTAAAAAAAACGAAAAATTATTAATTCTGTATTTCCATAGTCATTAATCCCCTATTCGTAACATTACTGTATTCAGATAAAATTAGTATACTAACCCGTCCTTTGTGATTTTTTCTCTTTTCGCCATTGATCATTCAAAGCGTTGAATTTTGATAATTAAATTGAACATGGTGAAATAATTTCAATGAAAAACTAAAAATATAAGACCTTCATCTGCAAAAAATATAAATTTTCTGTCGATTGCAGACTCATAGAAGAATCTCAAAAATATCCCCACACAGCTTCTCTGAATAAATTCAGTAACCAATATAATATAATGTAATATCTATCAGGAACATACATTTTACGAATGAGTTTTTCCAAAAAAATAACATGGCTCAAAATACTGTATAGTATTTCTAATCCCAATTGGACCGACATAAAAAGTTTCGAGAAGGAATTCTCTTCCACACGACAGAACTTTTTTATGATTGTACCAGGAACGCTTTGAAAGTAAAAACACTGGTAGTTTATAAATTTTCCATTTGCCGGGCAGTGCATATGAACACTCCTCGTAGTGCTCTTATTTTTATTGCCGTTCCAATTGGGATTAGAATAACTATACACAAAATACCTACTAATGAGCTACTCACGCAACATTATTTTCATTATTCTGGATACAAAATTGCTGAAAGCATATATTTTGATTTGTTTCACTTCTGTTGATGAAATATGTATTTTTATCCACCTATCGGGAAGTAGCGGAACACTGATTGATGAATGAATTTCTGTCTTCAACCATACCGAAACCTGTTTAAATGGGAGTTGAACAATTCGAAATAATTACATTGTCATGATAATTATGTGATGATCTAGTTTACAAAGGCTCATGTCACACATACATTATGATATAATTGCCCAAAAAAATTTCTATATAGAATTGTATCGAAGCATTTGAATAAACAGTTTTCGTTTGCGATTTTCACGAAGGTTGCGTCATCTGTGAGAACAATTAACATAGTGGACACATTGTGACGCCCTCTAGTTTACTTCAAAGTTGTTCAAGTCTCAAACAAAAATGAAGAAGAAGCAGAGTTTATGACATATATGTGTCTCACTTCATATCCATTCAGTAATTTTAATGGATGGTGACATGTACTACTAAAAATGTCGATATGTGATAACTTAAATTATATTTTTTTGTAGTATTCAGCTTTTGAATTTACATTTTGTAGAATATCACGATGGATTTTGGCCAGGTTCTGCACACTGCCCAAAAAAATGAGAAAACCAGCAAAAATGGGGTGAATATCAGGGCTCCTCAAAACCCCAAATGGATTGTTATCATTCTCATTAAACAGGAAGTCTAACATATTTATTTTATAGGTTCGATACTATAGCACGAAATTCGAGCCACCCAAGAAGGTAAAAAAAACAACACCAGAATTATCGGATAACATCAAGAAATTCCTGGCCAAAAAAGAGGCAGAGGAGAAAAGAAAAGCTGAGGAAGACAGGAAAAAGCGGGACGAATTATTGGCATTGAGATCTCAGGTTGATTTCTCCTTTATTATTAGCAGCAATTCAACTATTTGTCATTTGACCCAAAAACAGAATATCTCATTTTGTTTACTATGTTTCATTGAATCAATTTGCTATTCTTGAAAGGAATGAAAAAATATTTTTTTAATGTACTTTACACATACAAAATAGAGGACCTGAATCAATCATTTACTAGTTAATTATATAGCTTTCAATAAAGTCATTCTTTTATGTGACATCTTATCCTGATACATATTCTATTAATTATGTTTTATAATAATAATAAATATAGTTTCTTGCCCAAAGACGAAAATCTTGTTCTCAAAGCTTCATGTACATGTATAAATAAAATATTGGACCAAACAAACAGAATTTCTGGCCATCACATACAAATACAAAAAAAAAAACTTTCTAAAATGATGAAACAATCATAATGTAAGATTATCATCATAAAATTCTTGTAAAAATGAGGTCTGTTACTCATTAGGTTTTTTATAAAATCCTCAGTATCCCTCAGAACTGCCTTGAATGTGCATGTGTTGAGTAACGAAGAATGCTTATGCACATTCAAATCTGGACGTGTCATTCGCAATGACTCAGCGAATGCACATTCAAGTCAGTACGCGGCTTTAGAGACTTTGATTTTGATTGCCAAATGATTATACGTCTTAACTCCGTAATAAATGAATCCTTGATTAGAGAGGACAAAGGTAGGGGTAATTTCAAATTATTTCTAGAACATTGTCATGTGTAGTTTTTGGAAGAAGAGATTTCGAATTTTCTTATAATACAGACAGTTTCCAAAATAAAAAGAGCTACGACAGTTAGTATCTTCTATCAATGAATTGCTGCCTGCATGAATAACGTAGCCCCATTTTAGCAGAAGATACTCCAAACTCCTTAGCAATTACTCTGATTGCGTAACATCCGGTAGAAATTTTTCTTTATAATTGGTTTATGTGCATATCAAACTTCAATTTCTTGTTTATAATCAAACCCAGAAATCTGGTACAATCTTTATACTATGATATCACTTTTTAAGGTTACATCGTGAAGAGTACATTTAAATGAGTCTCTATTAGTTTTTCTGATATTAAATAATAAAAGGTTCGAATCACACAAGACTTACGGTCTTACTCCTCCACAAAATTGTGCTATCGTCTGCAAAAAACATAAGTTTGTCAGAAATATTAAGATTTAATATATCATTAACGTACAATAAAAACAGAATTGGACCTAGAACCGATCCTTGCGGTACTACCGAATCTATCCCATTGGTCCTTTAAATTTCCAGGGTTCTTCGCTTAATTTTCTGACAAAAAATATTTTATTTTTGCTACAAAAAATATTTCTTGATGTTGTATAGGCTGATCAATTTGTCCATAAGTATTTTATTACTCTGCGGTATTGTTTGAATTGTTTGTTTTTATTCCATACTGTAAAACACTGTATTGGTGGAAAGTTTCTTGGATTTTCGAACATGCTTTGGAAGTACATTTTTATTGAAATGAGTTTAATTATAAATTTGTGTTTTGTAGCTCTGTAGCGGTTTAATATTTTTTGGAAATAAAATGAAACTGTACATGTTGAAATAGTCCACACTCCACATTTCTGTAAAATATATGTTGTATAGCTTCAATCATACTTTTTTAGGATAAAAAAGCAACACGTCGTGTCAATGTCATGCTCAAGAGAACAAAGTCAGCTAACCAATCAGTCATTGACGATGCAGTAGACAATGATAACACAGCAGTTACTCTTGCTGGACCCATGCAACCTGATGAAGACGACTATGGTTATGTCTCCCAAGAAGCATCTGCGTACTATAATCAAATGATGGAGAAGTACAGCAAACTACCGGATGAGCCCAAATTCGATATGACCAAGAAGGTAAAACCTTTCAAGTTATTTACTTACTGTCAGATTGTAATGTATTTCATATGAAAAGTAAAAAATTATTTATCCCTTGTTTAGTTCATGTCATCTTTGGCTTATTAAAAAAATGATATTTGAAAGTCTCTGCTCTGGAATTACAAAGTGAAACAATTTTTTCAACAAGCCAGAGATGGCATATCTTATTTTCCTATTCATATAGTTTCATGACATTTTGAAAAGGTTGAAGAATATTTGAATAATTTTAAACATTGCTGTATCTATATCAGATCATAATTTAAGTACATTTATCAAGAACAATTAAGATAAAACTGATAAATCTGGAGTATATAAATTAACTTGTGGCTCTTGGGCAAGTTTTTACATAGGCCAAACAGGAAGAACACTTATAAAACGATTATCAGAACAAAGGATCTGTTTTGTCAATGGAAAAACAAATTCAACTTTGGCTACTCACTGCTAGACTGAAAAATATTGTTTTGTAAACTATTTCGAAATATTACATATAGAAAAGGAAGGTTTTAAATTGACCTTTTAGAAATTAATAAATGATAAAAGTCTCAATATTTGCTTGATGACCAGATTAACTTAATAATTCTCCTTTGTTGAATTTGTTTTCCTGGAGATTAAAATGTAATGATTATAATCCCCATTCGACTTAGTCTCTGTCCTACTAATTACCTTTTAGATTATCCTTAATATGATTATTACATTAACTGCCGGCGAGGTCTATTTGACCAAGTACCTTATTTTGATTGCGCTGCAGTTTTTCACATATCATATGCCAACTTCTTGGTTTAGCGTCCATTTACCAAATTAAACTAGCAGTGATGAAGAACTGCGCAATTCCAGTTTTTGGCATACAGCTATCAACAAGAAAAAAAAACAAAAGAAAAACTTCAAAAAATAGATGAACATATAAACAAAGAAAAAAGTTTAAAATTAATTCTTTACCATATCTGTGGATTCCATAAAAACAATTTGAGTACATGGAAGGTTCTTTTACGCACCATTTACGATGCATTCGAATCCTTTTAAAATTCCTTGCAATGTGCCATCCGTGGATTTGCTTCGCATATTAATAAAAAAAATTACGGTTTTCGGTTTTTGATATCTTCGGTTCCTAATTTGGATGTGCACGACGCTTTCGTTTTGGCATATTGTCTTAGTGCGGCTCGGTCTATATGACCGGGATAGTTTTTCCTAAATTTTTTTACACGAAAGAGGAATAAAAAAAACATTGTTTTTTTACCAATTTGAAAACATTTCCTGGCGCAAGCGTGGAAAAGAGGTTTTAATGCTACGTCAGTCAGCGTGTTAATTAGACTACCACCTACCTTGATTATTCAACATGACAATCGTGGTTGTTGAGTTAGTATTATTCCTACCTGAAGAAGCTATTGTATAGCAAACATGATTTTGTAAACCCAGTTTATTGAAAATCATTGGGTGAAGTGAGTGTCTTTTGTTTGCAATTAATATCAACCACTATCTCAATTCATTGTATTTTCTTTAACAGAAAGTGAGCACAAATTTGATCGGCACCAAAGACCGTGTTAAAGCTGCCCTAGAAAAAGAGAAAGAAGAAGCAATGATGCCACATCGAAGAAAAAGGAAACACAAGGAGAAGAAAGAAGATGATGACGAAGAGGGGATAAGTTATGATGCCCCTGACAGAGGAGCGGATCCTGACAAAAACAAAGACGATGATAAGTCTTCAATGCCGCCCCCTCCAAAACCTAAACCAAAACCAAAAATGGCACCACCACCTTTGAATTTTGCAGGTTTGTGCCAAAACAGATATTTTTAGTTGGGAAAACTGTGTTTTTTTATTGAAATTTGTTTTCTTATTGTTTGCCCAAATTTGTTTTTATAGAACTACTGAAAATCGCAGAGAAAAAACAATATGAACCAATAATAATAGAGAAGAAGGAGAAAGAAGACGCGCAGTTGCTCACAAAAAGGCAGAGAAAAGAAATGGAAAGGGAACGCGAATCTCAACAAAGAAGAGAAGATAGACGTAGGGAAATGGAAAACAGCCGAGCGCCAAGGGTAGGAGATAGACCAACAAAACCTCCAGCTGTGCCTGATAAACAAGCTACCAAAGCCAAGCCAAACATAGAAGAGCGGGTACCCAAACCGGGTGAAACTAAATCCTCAAACAGTTCGAATAAATCAAGCAGTGATCCTAATAGAAAACCAATAAGCTCTAACCCAACACAAAAACCTCCTGGCGGTGGCGAGAAAGTAAATAAACCGGTAGCTCAGAAGGCAGCAGCAGCTCCCAAGGGTGCTAAATCGAAACGGCCACCGTCCCCAGAAGAAGAGGTCCGGCCAAATAGAAAATACCTACCTGGTAAGTATATAATAGAAAATTGATTCCAAAACCTGTGAGGTATAGATTGTAGGGGGTAGATATGGCTCTTCAGCCTCTCCCTATCTTGACCTATAAGATCTCTTGTACATTCATGGTACTTTCCTTTTTATGAAACATAAATTAAAAATTATCATTAATGGTTTAACGAATATATCTGAGCAGTATCTTATCAAAAAGGAAATAATCTTATATAGATCAGCAGTAATTTTGTCTTTCAGTTCATTTATAGCTAATTCAATATATTGTCATAACTATATTGTCTAATGGGCCTTAAAGGGGATTGGTAGCTCAGGATAACTTTTGTGATAACCTGATTATGAACTGAAAAAATAATACAATCATAATTGAAGATTAAATATCGAGAAAGACAGTTTAAGAGAGAATATGTTTATTGTTGCTAAGAGTTATCTCTTGTTAACAATGTTATACAGTAAGATTATCGATAATCAGTCAATTTACAAATTTTGTACAGCTTATTTTAAAATTATAACAGACATTAGCTTATTGTAAATAGATAAGTTTTCACAATAACATTAATAAAATGTAATATAATACAATAAAAGAACATAAATAATATAGATTAAACAGATAATATAAAAAGATGGAAAGATTGGTATACTTAATAAACTAGGATATCACAGTGTGTCATTAAAGTATTCTTGTAGATTATAATAGGCTTTATCACTCAATATGCTTTTTGTTTTTTTTTTTTAAATAGTTTTAGCGATGTTGTTTCTTTAATTTCTAGCGGGAGTTTATTGTACATCTTAATACCATTATATATAAGTGAGTTATGTGTCAAAGTTGAATTGGGTATTGGAAGCCTGAGTTGGTTAGCTTGACGGGTTGAATATGCAGTGTTTGTGACTTCATAATTAGCTCTGTTCTTGTGGATTATGGTCACTGTTTCCATTATATATATTGAAATGACTGTTAATATTCGATGCTCAAGAAAGAGGGGTTTACATGAATCTTGCCTCTTGGCCTTACAAAGATATCTGATGGCTCTTTTCTGTAAGACAAAGACTGACTGCATAAGTGTGTTACAGCAACCTCCCCAGAAGGCTATACCATACCGCAGTTGGGAATCTATCAAGGCGTAGTACACAGCCTTAGCATTGGGAAAACCTAGCTCTTTCACAACATTTCTTAGCGAGTAACATCCAGATGCTAAATTTTTATTGAGATGTCTGATGTGTTCGTCAAATTTTAGATTTTTATCTAGATGGACTCCTAGAAATTTCGATGTGGTGCTGTTTTCGATAGTGTTTGTTCCTAAAGAGATATCTGAAAATGTACATTTGAATGCTATTACATTGGTTTTTTTGGTGTTAAGTGTTAGGAAATTAGAATCGCACCAATCTTTTACTTTAATCATATCTGCACTCATTCTGGTATGCAGCCTGTCTTTGTCTTTGTCATGCCATATTAATGTAGTATCGACGGCAAAGATAGAGAGTTTTCATGTAATTTGGGATGTTAGTCAGATCGTAGATGTATAGGAGAAACAGGACGGACCCAGAACAGAGCCTTGGGTACATATTTCACATCACTGATATTCGAATCAAGACGCCCTTACAATTTGCTTTCTTGCAGTGAGATATGATCTTATCCAAGCATGACTGTTATCCCTAAAACCGTATCTGCTGAGTTTTTGTAGTAGTATATCATGGTTGACACAGTCAAATGCCTTAGAGAAGTCACATAGAACCGCTGCAGTTGTTTCCGCGTTGTTGATTTCATTATAAACTGTCTGCAGGAGACCAAATATGGCATCGGATGTATTTTTGTTTTTTTGGAAGCCATATTGACGTGCACTCAGTATATTGTTGTTGTCTACAAATTCCATGATTCTCCGTTTTACTAGAAAAGAAAGAACACCGAATCTAAGTTTGTCAGCTAAAAGCTTTCGTTATAATATTCCTGCAAACCATAATAGGGTCTATCAGTTAGAAATTGTTTGAGAGCTATAATTGGAAATCATTTAGATTTGCCGATCTAATGTCAAGGGGAATATGATTGTACATCTTTCCACCATTGTCTTTGATGATATTTCTGGTTGGAACTGGGAGTCCCAGAGTGTGGTTGCTGTTCCGGGTGTTATAATGGGTTGAAGACGTTTATTTATTAGGCAAACAGATTCCAATATAAATAGCGCAATAACTGTTAAGATTTTACTATTTACAGAAAGGTTCTATAATATTCTCTAGGTTTGAGGTTACAAATATACCTTATAGCCCTTTTCTGTAATATAAGTAATCTATTTAAATAATAGTTTAAAAAAACTAGAAAACACGCTTTTATAGGAAACCAGACTAAAAAAATAGAAAATAAGAATTTTTTTAATTTTATTAAAAAAAAAGTGTGGGGTGCATGGTATCGCCTTCGCCAACAATTACCTGTGATCTGAGACATTACTTACTTTACTGCCCTAGGTGTGTAATGTACTATATAATTATTGATACCATGCACACCACACTTTTTTTTAAATAAAATAATTTTTTTTCTTATTTTCTATTTTTTTAGTCTGGTTTTCTATAAAAGCGTGTTTTTCAGTTTTTTTAAACTATTATTTATTTTCAACTTTTTAGTTTAGTTTTCTATTAACGCGTTTTTTTAGTTTTTCAAACTATTATTATTATTATTAATTTTTTTTAACTATTATTCTCCAATATTGAATAGAATCGGACCATAATCGTAAAACTCGCGGCCATTTTGGAGCAGCCATCTTGAATCCTTCAATTTTGACAAAATAATCATAATCTCCGACCCCAAAAACCCCCACATTCCAATTTTGAATAGAATCAGACCATAATCACAAAACTCGGCCGCCATTTTGAAGCCTCCATCTTGAATTTTTCAATTTTGACAAAAGAATCATAATCTCCGACAACGAAAACCCTCAGATACCAATTTTGAAGCGAATCGGACCATAATCACAAAACTCGTCCGCCATATTGGAGCCGCCATTTTGTTTTTTTTTTCACCCAAAAATTTCTTAATGCATTGTCACCGGAATTATGTACACCTGCCAAATTTCAAATCATTCGGACATCTGGAAGTGGGTGAAAATCAAGTCCAAAGGAGTCGGATACAAACAAACATACAAGTGAAGCTAATATAAAGCATGTAAAAAGTGGGGCCACTTGTTTCGTAATTTAAACTGAGAGTCGATGGGTGCATAGTAAGTCATTTTGGCTGTGTTGAACTCCAATTCCCTAGAAATCACCCCAACAGCATAACAATCCGAAGAAATGTTCACTAGAGAAGTTACTTTACATACTCATCAAATTTTGAACTATGGTCAATGTACACACCTAGGAGTTTTTGGTGTGATCTTTATTTTCCAAGGGTCTATCTTCGAATAAGAGTTCATTAAGCGAGCATCTAAATGATATTGAATTTGGTTTTGTGAGGTTAAAAGATAACATATTTGTATCACACCAATCTTTAACTTTATTCAAGTCACTTGATATTATGTTATGTAACTCGGAAGGGTTTTTTCTATTTCAGAGTATAGTTGTCTGCGAATAGGGTGAATTTCCCAGAAATATTGATATTCGTGATGTCATTCATATACAATAAAAAGGGGGTTGGACCCAACACAGAGCCTTGTGGTACACCCGAATTAATTTACCTTCTCCTTGAAAGTTCCGTTGTTTTGATCATTTGTTTCCGTCTTATTAGATAAGATTCGAACCATTTGAAAGTCAATCCTCTGCATCCATACTGGTGGAGCTTTCTCAGCAGTATTTTGTGATCGACACAATCAAATGCCTTTGATAGGTCACAAAACACTGCTGCTGTCATTTCACCGGCATTTATCTCGGAATAAACTTTATATAGGAATGAGAATATGGTATTTTTATTATTCTGAAAACCAAATTGCTTATTTAGGAATTCAAATAGGCGTTTTTTTACTAATTTTTCAATGATTTTTGCGAGAGTTGGATTAAGAAAGATAGGACGGAGATTAGAAACATTGTCTAAATCTCCGCTCTTATGCAGTGGAATGATAACAGAAGAGGGAAATGAACCCGTTCGGAAGAATACTTTTATCAATGAATCCAATACATTTAGGGCAGGTTTTGCACTATTTTGTTCGATATTTCATTGAAGCCAGTTGAGTTTTCATTTTTAATATCCTTCAAGATTTCGATCAATTCATGTCTCAGATTTTCAAGATGAACTAATGGATCATATGGGCTAACAATATTTTTACTCATATATTGTGCAATGGAGCATTAAAAGTCATTCAAAGTATCAGGTCTTAGGGTAATACTACTATTATGGTTTTTTTTATTTTCCTCTTAAGTCATTTATAATTGTCCAGGTCTCTTTTATCCTATTGTAAGACTTTAGTCTATTATTGTAGACTTAGTCAGTCACACTTATATTTTACAAAAATCGCAATCACACAACTGTTTCTCCTTGGAAATATATTCCAACTATTTTTAATATACACACTGCAATCCTGATTGCAACCTGCAACCTAATTTTTGAGATAATATTGAAGCTCTTAACCACAAGAGTGGAATTTTCGAAAATATAGATTTTTTCACAACTCACATAAAATGGTTTTTAGTAAAAATTGAAACTTTGCATGTTTGTCACGAATTCAACATAAAAAATCGATTTTTCAAGTAAATTTTGAATATTTCTCGCCATTCTCTTTTTACATTTTTCTAAGTTGCTTTAGAAATACTGTCAACAACGTCTTTTCTTCCGAATTATGAATAAAAAAATCGATTCATCATAGCCAGGCCGAAACCACTGAAGCTAAAACTATGACATTTTTTCATGTCATTAAAACTCACTAGGGATTTTTCAAATTCGAAAGGAGTCAAACCACCCCTAAATGTTAGAATAATTTTTATGTCTGAAACTGTTGATTTAGAAAAACGGCAAAACACGTTATTTTTATTCAATCTTTTTGCTTGAAAATGATGTCTGATTTTCTCAGTGGTAATTTTTCACGAGGGTCACATTCCAGTGATAGGTACATGCTGACAAAGGATTTTCCAAAATTTTAGTCCAAAGCGGTTGAAACTATATGAATTTTAATTTTTTTCAACTTTGAAATTGTTAAATTTTTTAATCATGTAATATTCTATTTCCTTGCAAGGTTTTAACTATAAACTAGAAAAAGTTGATGTCAATACAACAAAAAACGTGTCAGGAAAAATTTATTGACGTCATTTTGATCTTTGAACAGGTCGGCTCTGAATTTAGTGAAGGTGAATTTTATTGTCATATTTAATGAGTGTTGGAAAACATTAGAGTAATTTGGCAGTCAAAAATTGGCATTTTGCTCTCTAGGTCAAGACATAAATAAATAGAATTACCTTAATAATGGTGCTTTCAGTAAGGAATAAAAAAATATAGGTTGCTTGAAGAAATTTGGGATTTTGAGTAATATGTACTGTTTTTTAATTATCCTAAGTTTGCAGAAGAGTGGTGTTAACATGACACCATTTATTGAAATTGTTTATTACGGATATTTTCTTCCATCTTTCTCTCCTTCAAATACAATATTGTAGAACAGCTAATCTGTGAGAAATAAGCCAAATATCTCTAGTTAGATCATCCATTTGAAATGATAATAATATATTTAATTTTTTCCAAGAAACAAATGTGTATAACAGGGAAAAAACATATTTGAATAAGCAATGAAATCAGAATTTTTATTCAATGATAAAAAAATTCAGATTAATAAGCATTTTTTTAAATTCGGTAAATCATTATAAAATTTTATACCATTGTAAAAAATTGATTGATTGCCAATATTCGTTTTTATTTTTATTGATGTAAGATTATTTGAATGTCTAACTCAAAAAACTAAATTTTAATGTTTTAGATTATTTTTTACTAGGTGAATTAATATACAAATTTTGAGTTTATAATATGAATAAATATTGAGTAAGTTCCTTGGTTAATATAAATTATCTGTAATTAAGTTTGAATATGCACTTTATAGCTTTATCCTGAAGTATTTTCTATGGTTTCATTAATGATTTTGTTGCTTATCCCCATACTGCAATTAAATATTGAAGCTTTGAATATACTGAAGAAAGGTATATTGAATTCAAATATTTCAAAGGTATATAATTTCTTATTTTGTAAAAAATTCCACGTATTGGGGCTATATTTTTTCTTAATTTTTCAATATTATAGATTTTAATCTATGAAGAGCCCAAGAAATTCAATTGTAGAGGAGTTTTTGATATTTTCATTATTTAATTTGATATGAAATCTCAAATCAATAGATGTATTCTTCCTGACTATAAACATAAAAGATGATTTTTCATAATTCAATGTTAGCTTATGACAATTTAAATAAGTGTAAATTTTGCTGAGATCATTCATCATGCTAATTTTGATATCCTGTAAATCACGTCCACTATATATTATGGCAGTATCATCAGCAAATAGCTTTATTTTTCCAAACTAGCCAACGAATTTATATAAATGAGAAAAAGAACCGGCCCAAGTACAGACCCTTGTGGAACACCACATAAAACAGTTTCATGTGAACCAGTTATTTCTCCCACACATACAAACTGTTTTCTATTGTACAAATAATTTCTAAACCAATTCAATACAACCCCTCTAATTCCCATATGATACATTATGATCTATATGAAATGTACATGAAATAAATGACTTTCTCAGGTGACTTGAGGTATAAACCTGAAACGGAACAGAAGAAATTCCCTCCAGATGATCTGCAACCTAGAAAAAATCCAAATAATGGGGTACCACCTCAAAAGAAGTATTCAGCAAATGATTTGCCACCTAAGAAAACAGCACCCAATGACCAAATGGCAAGAAAACGCCCAGCTAATGATGAAACGTCGCGACACGGGCCATCTAGCAGTGATCAAATGAGAAAATCAGCTCCTGGTGACGCAAGAAGGTACATGAACATTTTTATTTCTTTAAACTTTCAGTTCAAGAATTATACAGTATATCCTTAGATCCAAATCAGGACCCTACTGTTTAGCTCAAAAATTGGATAGTATGGTGAAATTTGTATGATTCAGAATTCTTCTGTTCTACAAAATCTACTTCGAATAATTTTTAATCTTGGATTCTTCCATATCTCAAATATTTTTCAATTTCTAATTGAAAATAACTCTCAAGGTATCCAGCTGGTGAAACACAGTATAAAAAACTATCACAAAGTGATGCAACAGCCAAAAGGTTTCCAACTAGTGATATGCAGTCGAGAAAATCTCAAAGTAATTCTGTTCCTTCAAAGAAAGGAGCACCCAACGGAATGACCTCCCAAAGGTGTCCTCCTGGTAATGTGCCTTCGAAGAAACTCCCTACCAGACCGTTCCCACCTGCGGATTTGAGGCCGAAACAATTCCCCCCTGCGGATTTGAGGCCGAAACAATTCCCCCCTGCGGATTTGAGGCCGAAACAATTCCCCCCTGCGGACATGAGGAGGAGGGATGGGCCACCGCTGAAGAAGAAGCCACTGATGGTGCAGAGAGGTGAGTCCGATTTTTTCCCAATTATAAACTGTGATTATCATAATCGTGTATTAAACTGAAACAACTTCAATTCATATTTTGGAAAAAAAAATCCCTGGCTGAAGCCATGCTGGACATTGAACTACATTTGATAGATATTTTAAAAGGACTCTAAAAAGGAAAAAATCTGAAAGTAGAAATTTGATTTTCTATTCCAGTCTTAATTGAAAACTCATATAGAAGAATGAGATAAAGAGAAATGTTTTCCAAGAAGACTGGCATGGCATTTACTGAAAAAATTGAAAAGAAATATTTGATTAGCATAATAAGTAATTTTTCCAAAATTTTCCAAAAATGCTTAAAGATTAGACTCCATGATCATCTAAATAAGCATCAAATATTACATAAAAATCAATTGGGATTTAGGGAAAGTAAAAGTACCTCTGACGCAATGTATGAAGTTGTTAACTCAATAAAAGACAGCTTGGAAATAAATAAAGAATGTATTGCAGTCTTCTTAGATTTGGCAAAGGCTTTTGACACGGTCTCACATAATAGACTCCTCGAGGTATTGGAAAATTACGGGATCCGTGGAACCGTGTTGGAAATTTTCAAGAACTACCTCAATATTAGAAAACATACTGTAAAAATTAGAGACTCGGTAAGTGAACCTTCAAATACGCAACTAGGCATCCCCCAGGGCACTGTATTGGGGCCGGTACTCTTTATCACACTCTCACTCAAGGTAGTTCCGCCACAAGACAGTTGAATTAGAAAATTATTAAAATTTGGCATACGTATTGTTTAACATGTGAACAACACCTCTATGAAATTTTAACAAGTTTCACCATCCCGATCCCGAGATATATATAATTGAAGTTGACTCAATTAACACGTATCATATGGACCATGCATAGGCAAACAGCACATTATTAATTCTACCGTTAGTACTGAAATTAAGAAGTTTATGAGAAATGAGGAGGAGCTAGAGCAGGATATCACAGATATTGTGAAAAAAATCAAAGTGATTGACCATCTAGTTTGACAAATATAATCAAAACTACTCTCGTTATTCAAAATAGTCCACGGGGAAGCGCACATTATGAATTCTATCGTTCGTACTAAAATTAAGAAGTTTATGAAAAACAAGTAGGAGCTAGAGCAGGATATCACAGATCTTGTGAAAAAAAATCAAAGTGATTGACCATCTAGTTTGACAGATATAATCAAAACTACTCTCGTTATTCAAAACAGTCCACAGGGAAGCGCACATTATTAATTCTATCGTTCGTACTAAAATTAAGAAGTTTATGGAAAACGAGGAGGAGCTAGAGCAGGATATCACAGATATTGTAAAAAAATCAAAGTGATTGACCATCCAGTTTGACAGATATAATCAAAACTACTCTCGTTATTCAAAACAGTCCACAGGGAAGCGCACATTATTAATTCTACCGTTAGTACTAAAATTAAGAAGTTAATGAAAAAAAAGGAGGAGCTAGAGCAGGATATCACAGATATTGTGAAAAAAAAAACAAAGTGATTGACCATCCAGTTTGACAGATATAATCAAAACTACTCGTTATTCAAAATAGTCCACGGGGAAGCGCACATTATTAATTCTACCGTAGTACTAAAATTAAGAAGTTTATGAAAACGAGGAGGAGCTAGAGCAGGATATCACAGATATTGTGAAAAAATATCAAAGTGATTGACCATCTAGTTTGACAGATATAATCAAAACTACCTCGTATTCAAAATAGTTCACGGGAAGCACATTATTAATTCTACTGTTAGTACAAAAATCAAGAAGTTTATGAAAACGAGGAGGAGCTAGAGCAGGATATCACAGATATTGTGAAAAAAAACAAACTGATTGACCATCTAGTTTGACAGATATAATCAAAACTACTCGTTATTCAAAATAGTCCACGGGAAGCGACATTATTAATTCTACGTGATATAAAATTAAGAAGTTTATGAAAAACGGGAGGAGCTAGACAGGATATCACAGATATTGTGAAAATATTCAAAGTGATTGACCATCTGTTTGACAGATATAATCAAACTACTCGTTATTCAAAATAGTCCACGGAAGCGCACATTATTAATTCTACCGTTAGTACTAAAATTAAGAATTTATGAAAAACGAGAGGAGCTAGCAGGATATCACAGATCTTGTGAAAAAATCAAAGTGATTGACCATCTAGTTTGACAGATATAATCAAAACTACTCGTTATTCAAAATAACGGGAAGCGCACATTATTAATTCTACCATTAGTACTCAAATTAAGAATTTATGAAAAACGAGGAGGAGCTAGATCAGGATATCACAGATATTGTGAAAAAATCAAGTGATTGCCATCTAGTTTGACAGATATAATCAAAACTACTCGTTATTCAAAATAGTCCACGGGAAGCGCACATTATTAATTCTACGTTAGTACTAAAATTAAGAAGTTTATGGAAAACGAGGAGGAGCTAGAGCAGATATCACAGATATTGTGAAAAAATCAAAGTGATTGACCATCTAGTTTGACAGATATAATCAAAACTACTCGTATTCAAAATAGTCCGGGAAGCACATTATTAATTCTACGTTTACAAAATTAAGAGTTTATGAAAACAGGAGGAGTAGAGCAGGATATCACAGATATTGTGAAAAAATCAAAGTGATTGACCATCTTGTTGACAGATATAATCAAACTACTCTGTTATTCAAAATAGTCCAGGGAAGCATTAGTAATTCACCGTTAGTACTAAAATTAAAAGTTTATGAAAACGAGAGGAGCTAGACAGGATATCACAGATATTGTGAAAAAAAATCAAAGTGACATAGTTACGATATAGTCACATGTGAAGAGAACGCACATTATTAATTCTACCGTTAGAACTAAAATTAAGAAGTTATGAAAACGAGGAGAGCTAGAGCAGGATATCACAGATATTGTGAAAAATATCAAAGTGATTGACCATCTAGTTTGACAGATATAATCAAAACTACATCGTTATTCAAAATAGTCACGGGAAGGCAAAATTATCAATTCTACGTTAGTACTAAAAATTAAAAGTTTATAAAAACGAGGAGGAGCTAGAGCAGGATATCACAGATATTGTGAAAAAAAATCAAGTGATTGACCATCTAGTTTGACAGAATAATCAAAACTACTCGTATTCAAAAAATAGTCCACGGGAACGCACATTATTAATTCTACCTTATACTAAAATTAAAGTTCATGAAAAACGAGGAGGAGCTAGAGCAGGATATCACAGATATTGTGAAAAATATCAAAGTGATTGACCATCTAGTTTGACAGATATAATCAAAACTACTCTCGTTATTCAAAATAGTCCACGGGAAGCGCACATTATCAATTCTACCGTTAGTACTAAAATTAAGAAGTTTATGAAAACGAGGAGGAGCTAGAGCAGGATATCACAGATATTGTGAAAAAATCAAAGTGATTGACCATCTAGTTTGACAGATATAATCAAAACTACTCTCGTTATTCAAAATAGTCCACGGGAAGCGCACTTATTAATTCTACGTTGTACTAAAATTAAGAAGTTTATGAAAAACGAGGAGGAGCTAGAGCAGGATATCACAGATATTGTGAAAAAAAAATCAAAGTGATTGACCATCCAGTTTGACAGATATAATCAAAACTACTCTCGTTATTCAAAACAGTCCACGGGGAAGCGCACATTATTAATTCTACCGTTAGTACTAAAATTAAGAAGTTAATGAAAAACGAGGAGGAGCTAGAGCAGGATATCACAGATATTGTGAAAAAAATCAAAGTGATTGACCATCAGTTTGACAGATATAATCAAAACTACTCTCGTTATTCAAAACAGTCCACGGGAAGCGCACATTATTAATTCTACCGTTAGTACTAAAATTAAGAAGTTAATGAAAAACGAGGAGGAGCTAGATCAGGATATCACAGATATTGTGAAAAAAAATCAGAGTGATTGTCCATCTAGTTTGACAGATATAATCAAAACTACTCTCGTTATTCAAAATAGTCCACGGGGAAGCGCACATTATTAATTCTACCATTAGTACTCAAATTAAGAAGTTTATGAAAAACGGGGAGGAGCTAGAGCAGGATATCACAGATATTGTGAAAAAAAAATCAAAGTGATAGTGAATAGTCCATGGGGAAACGCACATTATTAATTCTACCGTTAGAACTAAAATTAAGAAGTTCATGAAAAACGAGGAGGAGCTAGAGCAGGATATCACAGATATTGTGAAAAAATATCAAAGTGATTGACCATCTAGTTTGACAGATATAATCAAAACTACTCTCGTTATTCAAAATAGTCCACGGGGAAGCGCACATTATTAATTCTACCATTAGTACTAAAATTAAGAAGTTTATGAAAAACGAGGAGGAGCTAGATCAGGATATCACAGATATTGTGAAAAAAAATCAGAGTGATTGTCCATCTAGTTTGACAGATATAATCAAAACTACTCTCGTTATTCAAAATAGTCCACGGGGAAGCGCACATTATTAATTCTACCGTTAGTACTAAAATTAAGAAGTTTATGAAAAACGAGGAGGAGCTAGATCAGGATATCACAGATATTGTGAAAAAATCAGAGTGATTGTCCATCTAGTTTGACAGATATAATCAAAACTACTCTCGTTATTCAAAATAGTCCACGGGGAAGCGCACATTATTAATTCTATCGTTCGTACTAAAATTAAGGAGTTTATGGAAAACGAGGAGGAGCTAGATCAGGATATCACAGATATTGTGAAAAAAATCAGAGTGATTGTCCATCTAGTTTGACAGATATAATCAAAACTACTCTCGTTATTCAAAATAGTCCACGGGGAAGCGCACATTATTAATTCTATCGTTCGTACTAAAATTAAGAAGTTTATGGAAAACGAGGAGGAGCTAGAGCAGGATATCACAGATATTGTGAAAAAAAATCAAAGTGATTGACCATCTAGTTTGACAGATATAATCAAAACTACTCGTTATTCAAAATAGTCCACGGGGAAGCGCACATTATCAATTCTACCGTTAGTACTAAAATTAAGAAGTTTATGAAAAACGAGTAGGAGCTAGAGCAGGAGATCACAGATATTGTGAAAAAAAAAACAAAGTGATTGACCATCTAGTTTGACAGATATAATCAAAACTACTCTCGTTATTTAAAATAGTCCACGGGGAAGCCCAGCAGCCTAAAGGGGGGGTCGTAGAGAAATGTGGATTGTGCCAGGGGACTTTTTAAAGAAGGATGGTGGACCATTTGAGGGTCTGTACGCGAAAAAAAAACTCCTCCTAGTTGACCCCATCGATTTTAACGATACCCCCCTTTCCCCCCAAAAAAAAAAAGTTCAAAAAGAGTACTACAAAAAAGTCCATTGAAGTTTTATCGAAAAACGATAATTTGTTGCCATGACGTATGATTTCTAGTGAGGGGGTCTGTTTTTTTTTCTGCGCTTTTCGGGGACATCAATTTTTTGAGTCGCCAACTTTCTATAACAAAGAAATTTTCTAGAGGGGATTGGGGGGGCAAGTGCCCCCCTCCAAAAAATTTTTTTTTCGCATATCAAATCGAAAAGTCCTTTGAAATTTTTTGATTCCGTCGAAAATAATTTCCCAATTCAACTGTCTCTTGGCGGAACTACCTTAATAAAAAAAAATACATAGCATTTTTTATAACAAATTATAATAGACCTAATTACAATAATGTTGAAATTGAGAACTCTACTGATCTCATAACAGAATCTGACAATATCAAGTATTTAGGTGTTACCATCGATAAACATCTTAAATGGGATCTACATATCGTTGAATTAGTGAAAAAAGTCCGTAGACTCATATACAAAATGTACCATATCCGCAAAATCCTAAATGAAGAACAACTGATTATTGTATATAGATCACTAGTAGAATCCCTTATAAGATATGGCATATTAGTATGGGGTGGATCATATGAGAAAACCCTTCATCCACTAAATGTAGTCCAAAATTACATACTAAAAGTTATGTTCAATAGAGGTAAGCTCTTTCCAACCATGAATGAAAACATTTTAAATGTCAGATATCTTTAATTCATAACAATTTCAACATTCTACTACAAAAATAGTCAATATCTACAACAAATATCTCATTCTTATAACACATAGCAATTCCAATGTTCAAAAAAGACTTCTCGCAAAGATTTGTGAATTATTTGGCACCAAAAGTTTTTAATATACTGCCTCTAGAAATAAGAACATCTAGCACTGTGAAACTATTCAATAAAAATTGACAAAAATATACAATAAGTTTGAAGCTTTGTTATGAAAGCCATTTGTAAACTTAAAAGATACTCAACAAATTTTAGGTTAATTATTTGTGTTACCGATTATCATCTAAACATTAGAATATATTATAATTATGAAACCAAACAAATACCAGATATAATAATAATAATAATATATAATAATAATAAATATCTTTATTTCTGAAGAATAATCACAGTGCAAAATAATACAAAAACAGAAATAATGTCGTCAGCAAGATGAGTCAGGTCAGAAAGTATGCCTGAGGTATTCAGCAATGGTATAAGGTTCTATTTTCAGTAGAATCTTATGAATTCCCTTTTTGAATTCACCGAGTTTATTCATTTGTTTGATACTGGTGGGGAGTTTGTTTGTTGAACATTTTAATGCTTTGATAGAAAGGGCTCCTCTCTGTAACAGTTAGTCTATGTTTTGGGTACACATAATCAAAATTTCTAGTGTTATATACATTTTGTGGTAGACTATTTTCAAAAAGATGTTTATTTCTTAAAAGGAATAATAAGACTCCTATAAGTAAGTAAGTATTTTAAGACTACTGAATTTGCCTCTACACGATTCTCTTGAATTTAGTTTCAGCATGGTTCTTAAGGCTCTTTTTTGTACAATAAAAATTTGCTCTGCATTTCTACTGTCTCCATAAAAGATAATCCTATATCTACACACAGATTCAAAATTTGAATGATAGACCATTCGGATTACATCTGTATCAACGTACTGACCAATAACTCTCATCGAATACAACACTGAGTTCAACTTTTGACAAACACTTTGAATATGGCTGTTGAAACTTAGTGTGCTGTCTATGTGCAGACCTAAGAATTTGCACTCATTGTCTATTTTGAGTGAAATATTCGTCAGCCGAATTTCTTGAGGTGTCAAGCCCTGCATGGTTTGTTTTGAACATTACAGTTTTGGTCTTATTGTCATTCAACATAAGTTTGTTTCTCCTGAACCACTCGTCTGCCTTACAGAGGCTTTCTTCAATTATGGATATCAGACTGGGATAATCTACTGCATAGACCAGCAAGTTTGTATCATCCGCATAATTTGTCATTTTGCAATTTTCTCCACAAATTTCCTCTAGATTATTTAGAAAAATGATAAAGATCATTGGGCCAATTATACTACCTTGTGGTACCCTAGTATCAGTTGATTTTATGTCTGATTCAGCTTTGATTCCCTCCTTGTTAATTAACACCATTTGTTTTCTACCCGATACATAAGTATTAAACCATTTCAGCGCAGGACCACGTATGCCATATGATTCCAGCTTTCGTAGTAGAGCTGTATGGTTCAAACAATCAAAAGCTTTTGACATGTCTAGAAATAATCCCAATGCCAAATTATTTTTCTCAAGTTGTAGCAAGATATTTTGAATGAACTGAAAAATTGCTGTATGTGTTGACTTCCCTTTCTGATATCCATGTTGCCACTTACTGATAAGATTACATTGCATGAGAAAGTCCATCACCTGTTTGCATAATACAGCTTCGAAAATTTTTGAGAATGAAGACAGTAGACTAATTGGTCTAAAGTTTTCTAGTTTAGAGGGATCCCCTTTTTTCAATACGGGTTTGACCAATGCTAGCTAGAGTGAGTCAGGAAAAACTCCATATTTGAGAGAATCGATCACAATGTATACAATCGGATCTATCATTTCCTCTATACCTAATTTTATAATTTTAGAGGGGACTTCATCATGTCCACTACTCATCTTATTTTTAACAATTTCTAAAATTTCATTTGCATTAGTTGGTGTTAACAGTATTGATTTGTCATTTGATTTTATTTTGTGTAAAAACGTTTCATCCTGTTGGTGCTTCAATAATTTGGAGACTGCACTTATCAAGAAGTTATTATAGTCGTTTGCTACAGATTTTGCACCTTTGTCCGACTGAATACCTTCTTGCCCCATGTGTTTATTTCCTTTAATATCTCTGATAACTTCCATACCCCTTTAGATTTATTTTCTGATTGTTTTACTTTTGTTTTATAATTTTTTGCCCTACTCTGTTTCAATTTGCTGTTGTATTCTTTTTTTTACTTGATTATATGTTTCTTTGTACGTTTGGTCTGCCAAGCTACAGACATGTATTTCCTCCACACAATTTCCTATTGATTGGACATTCTGGTGTATAATGTAAATAAAATAAACACATTACGTTTCAAATCAAACTTTGGAAAAACTTCTATTTTTTACGAGGGAATTGAGATATATAATAAAATACCACAGCCTTTAGAAGAAATAAAGACTAAAACAAAGTTCAAAAAAGAACTTAAAAAATTTATACTTGACAAGTAACAATTCCTATAATATTTCACCTTTGACTGCTTTGCTTTTCTTTTCTTTCTATTGTTTGATGTATTCATTAATTTATGTTTCATATGTATTGCCGTTATTCAATTCATGTAAAAAGTAATCCCTCTATAAACAGCAATGTTTCTTGGGATCAATAAATAAATACAAATTAAGTAATGCTGATATTGTTTTGTTTTTGTATGTTTTACCTTGCTATTTGACGTTCGTTTTTGATTGAGTTCTATTTCTGCTTTGTATCTTACTTTGTGTACCTTTGGGTCATTCAGGATAAAAAATCCCCCCCTCGTTGTTGACTAAGAAATTCCTTATGTATTTCGAAGTTGAATCTCTTTAAACCCACATTTCTTGGCCAGAATTCGACTCGGTACATTTCTTCCAACTTTTCGAACAGTGCGGTAACTACAAATCCCTTGAGTTGGTTTTGGTTACTTGGTAACTCGACCTATATCTTAAATTACAATAATCTAGTTTATCGATACTTGCACATACACTTAGGTGCAAAAGAAAAAATTAAATGCAACTTATTATTTCCATAGTTCTCATACATATGTTATAACTGTATATTATGTGAGCAATAAATAAAAAATTGCATTAAAAATTTTAGCTCACTGCGTTACAAGTGCTAAAAATCAATCATATTTATTGATATAATTTCTTTTATTGCGTGAGTTCACGAATCTATTGAAATATATTGAAAAATTATTGTAGTACCAAACGAATGCTTTTACAGCTTTGATAAATATCAATATGCTTTTCCAAAAAATGTCAACACCCAATCAGCAGTAATGGACCCAGAAGTTATAAATAATTCAATAACAATGAAAACGAAATTGGAATATTTTCAGACTTCTAGAATTATGGTACCAGAAGAAATTCCTTGAGATTAGAAATTAAGTACTTCATAATGGAAAGTAAGGAAGTAAGAATATAATCACTTCAATGGGAATTTCCCAAGGCTTAGTTATTGGATCAGTCCTCTCTCTCCTTCATGTTCAGAATCTACAAGATGTTGGCCTTTCAGCAAAACATTTTTTATTTGCCTTCAGGACATTATTAGTGTATTCAGGAAAAACTCAATCAGACCTTCAAGATGAAATAATGAAATGAAAGGATTAAGTAGACTGGTTAACTGCAAACAAATCGTCCATCAACACATACAAAATGGATAAGGTTCAAGGAATCACATCAAACATTTAATTTAAATGTAAAATGGGCAGATCATAAAATTCAATAAATTGACATTTAAAAATTTCTAGAACTGTTCATGAATGATAAATTATCCAGCCATGCGAAAAAAATTTTTTTTCGTTTCGATCTTATTATTGATCTGTTAAGACTAACCACTAATTTAAAATTGATAAATCTTAAAACTAGGTACTCAACTAGAGCCAATCCAATGATTCTCTCCAGATTTTTCAATATACACTTCACCCGTGCTTCACACAAAACGAGAGATCTGGATTGGTTCTATTCAATCTTCTGCATTCACGTCGACGATTCCGCAGGTGCAGATGATTGTATACTCAGCATGATAAGAATGTTTTGCATACCTTACCTGACCCACTTGTATAGATGTTCCATTATTAAGGGTTATTTTCCAGTCAGTTGAAAAAATGCTGGTATTACTCCTCTACCAAAGGGAACAAATTAAAAAATAATAGTTTAAAAAAATAAAAAACACGCTTTTATAGAAAATCAGGCTAAAAAAAAAATAGAAAATAAGAAAAAAAATTATTTTATTTAAAAAAAAAGCATGGGGTGCATGGTATCGCTTTGGCCAACAATTACCTGTGATCTGCGACATTTCTTACTTTACTGCCCTAGGTGTGTAATGTACTATATAATTATTGATACCATGCACCCCAAGCTTTTTTTTAAATAAAATACATTTTTTTCTTATTTTCTATTTTTTTAGTCTGGTTTTCTATAAAAGCGTGTTTTTTAGTTTTTTTAAACTATTATTTATTTTCATCTTTTTAGTTTAGTTTTCTATTAACGCGTGTTTTTAGTTTTTCAAACTATTGTTATTATTATTAAATTTTTTCAACTATTATTCTCCAATATTGGATAGAATCGGACCATAATCACAAAACTCGCGGCCATTTTGGAGCCGCCATCTTGAATCCCTCAATTTTGACAAAATAATCATAATCTCCGACCCCAAAAACCCCCACATATCAATTTTGAATAGAATCAGACCATAATCATGATAACAATTTTCCCTGGGCCCTGTATATTGTTTTTTGTTTTTGGGACGAGACATTGAGATGACAGAAGGAGAGAAGAGGCTGTCAAAAGTTTTTACATTTGAATTGTTATATATTTTTGAGTTGAAGTATTTGCGTTATTAAAGTTTTCTCGGTACGTAACAGCTATTTCTTGAAACCCCAATAAGCCTTCCTGAGAGATATTGGTTCCGAATATTTCCAACATAAATCAGAAGTGGTCAAGAGTAGCAGTTCCAAAGAAGCGGAGCAGAACGCTGAATAGAAAAAGGAAATATATTAGACGGTACAATTTTCGTTAACCAAATGGGCAAGAAAAATTCAAATTTGATACTATTGACATTTAGAAAAAAAAGTGACAATGAACGTGGAAACAGATACTGTCACAGGTTCAGATCAAATGGATTTGATGCAAAAATTCATGGATATGATGCAAATGATGGAACAATCAAGACTTGCCAGTGAAGAGAAATTCCTCAAGTTATTGGAGAAGCAAACACAAACCCAGGTTCAAACTCAGTTTCAGGTAATGCCCGATTTCAGTCACAGCATCGAGAACTTTGATGGCGAGAGTCTGGGGAAGAAGGCAATGGACTGGTTGAAAACGGTGGAATGTACAGCTTTGCTTCATAAATGGCCTGAAGAATTCAAACTTGAGACAGCCAAAATTCATTTGGTTGGGACAGCGAAGAAATGGTATATTGAAAAGGCCGCGGAAATCAGTACTTTTAGCGACTTCAAAAGTAGATTTACTAAAACATTTGACTCGAAAATCAGCAAAGATGAACTTTGGGAGAAAATGAAAAAGAGAATACAGGGTAAGTCAGAATCTGTTTCTTCTTATTTTCATGATAACGTAATGATTTGCCAAAATCTTGGGTATGATTTTGAAGAATCTAAAGAACAAATTTTGATTGGTTTAGCTAATAAAGACATCATACCAGGTCTTATTGCTGCAAAAATCGATAAATTTGATGATCTTCTACATGAAATCATACGATTCGAAAGAATTTATAGTAAATCTAATATAAGTAAAAGTCAATCATATCAAAAGTTTGGCCAATTTCAAGCTCGTTCTTCTCATATGTCAGGAAAGAAGTTGAATTGTACAGATGGACAATCTGTTGAGCATGAACGAATGAATTTATCAGATATACCTTCAACAAGTAGATCGAAATTGTCAGTGAATCCAGAGCAGCATAGAGTTGAGAAGAGACACTGTTTTTATTGTAAAGCAGTAGGGCATCTAAAGTTGATTGCCCAAAACGTCGCTCTAAAACTGTTGTAACCAGTGATCCATCTCCGCAACCTATCTCCGACAAAACTCAATCGTTGGTTCATGGATTAAATGATGAGGATGATTCCATTTCGAAGTTCATAAGACAGATTTGTTTGAACGATATTTTGAATGTTACAGCTTTCATTGATCCAGGAAGTGCTGTATGCACAATAAAAAGAGCATGTATTGACAACAGTCTGAAGACTCATTCAGTGAATCAGAAGCTATATGGCTTCGGAGATAATCTTCCAGTTTGCAGTACTCAGGCAGTCAACATCAAAATTGGCTTGGATGAAGTAGAAGAAGAAGTTGAAGCATTAGTAGTGCCGGATAATGTGCAACCACTAGATCTAGTAATCGGAAGAACATTCACGGAATTGCCGGGATTAGCGTATGTTCGTGTTGGGGACAGTCTACATTTTGGATACAAAAATGAAGACCCATTTCGAAATATGCAATTAGGATCAAGCATCGGGAAAAAACAGGTTTTTGTTCAAAAAGCAATTTTGTTCAGGTTCGTATTGATGAGAGAGTTGGTCTTCTGCCAATTGTGACACAAGCTGAAGTTGAGCTGAAAGAGAATGATCGCATAGGAGAAATCAGAGGTAACATCGAGAATATAGAAAATGAGGAACACTCAGGTGAGAGAGAACCCATTACTATGAATTTATTGAAATTTGATGATTCTGTAGATATTTACGATCGGGAAATACTCTTGAATTTGCACAATGAATTTAGACATTGTTTTGTTTGAATATACACGAACTCGGTTGTACAGACCTTATGACAGTCAATATTCCAGATAACAATAACCCATTCAGATTAAAACCGTACAGATGTAATTTCGAAAACCGAAAAATTATAAATGATATTGTGGAAGATTGGCGGGAATGCGGAATAGTAAGGGATACAAATTCTTCATATGCATCTCCTGTGTTATTAGTACCAAAAAGTTCCGGGGAAAAGAGACTTGTGATTGATTTTAGAAAATTGAATAGTCAAACCCAATTAAAATTTTCCCATACCACAACGACTGTTTTGAAATTTTAACTGGTTCAAAAATATTTTGTACATTAGATCTGATGTCAGGATATCTGCAGATCCCTCTAGATGAAGAATCGAAAAAGAAAACTGCTTTTATTTATCCTGATGGCAAGGCAGAATGCCAAAGACTTTGCTTTGGTTTGGTAAATGCCCCATTTGAATTTTCAAAATTGATATCATTGGTATTAGGACCATTGAAAAATACAGTGGCAATGTCATATTTGGATGATATTCTCATTGGTGCTACAGACTGGACAGATATGCTGACAAAGTTAAGGAAAGTATTTATCGAATTTTCACGGGCAAAGTTAACCTTCAAGTTAAGTAAATGTGAATTTGGAAAGAAAAGCGTGATGTTTTTAGGATTTCAATTAACCTCAGATGGGTTATTTCCAGGTCCTTTGAAGCTGAGGGCAATTGAGGAGTTTCCAATTCCAAAAAACAAGCACGAAGTAAGGAGATTCCTTGGTCTGACAGGTTTTTTTCAGGAGATTTGTTAAAAATTATGCAGAAATCGCTAGACCAATATCAGATTTGACAAAAAGTAACGTGAATTTTGTTTGGGGGGGAAAAGCAACAGGCAGAGTTTTGTAGGCTGAAGGACTGTCTGCAAAAAGCACCAGTGTTGCAGTTATATAACCCGAAGGCAAAAACAGAACTTCACTGTGATGCTTCATCTATGGGAGTAGCAGGTTTATTGTTACAGGAAAGAATAGATGGTAAAATGCATTTAGTATATTGTGTCTCAAAGAAAACAAATGATACTGAAAAATTGTATCACTCTTCACGACTTGAACTCTTAGCTATTGTTTGGTGTTGTGAGAGATTGAGATCAATGTTATTGGGCATTAAATTTACAATCGTGAGTGATTGTCATGCACTCGTTTTTCTGAATGCTAAGAAAACGATCATACCACAAATTGCACGATGGTATACAACTCTGTCTGAGTATGATTTTGAGATAAAACATAGACCAGGAGAGAAAATGGCTCATGCGGATAGTCTGAGCAGAGCAGCAGTGGAGGAGGCAAACCACAAGGGAATGATTGAGGAAGTGTATGAAAGGAGGTTGAATATGTTTACTATAATTTCAGAGGAAGACAGAATTTTAATGATTCAGAGTGCAGATGAAAAACTGAAAAAAAATTAGTGACATTTTGAGAAAGACTGAAAATGAAAGAAAAATATTATGAGATAGATTCAGGAAGAATATATAAAAAAGTTAAAGTCAATGGGGAGTATAAATGGCTCTATGTAATTCCAGATTCCATGAGAAAAGCCACAGTTGTGAAATTTCATGATCAAATGGGCCACTGGTCATTGGATAGAACAGTTTCTAGCATACTGAGGAAATTTTGGTTCAGAGGTTTGAGAAGATATGTGAGAAAACACATTCAAGGTTGTTTTGAATGTCTTTTAGCAAAGGAGGAAAGAAACCAGGTAAACTCTGCAGTCCGCAAATGCCTGAGAGACCTATGGTAAAACTCCATTTGGATCATCTAGGACCTTTTCCAAAAAGCAACTCTGGAAAAATGTATATTTTAGTTGTGGTTGATGCATTTTCCAGATTTGTTAAACTATTTTCAACAAGGAGTACAACTGCCACAGAAACTGTAACACAAATGGAATCCTTCATAAATAATTACGGTACCCCAAAGACTATTATAAGTGATCAGGTAACAGCTTTCACTGGCGACAATTTCGAAACTTTTTGCAGGAAGTATGATATTGAACATAAGCTGATTGCTGCAAAATTTCCACAGGCCAATGGAATGGCAGAGATGAGAATGAAATCTATCGTTCCATTAGTAGTAACTTCATTGGATTTTAGGAACGATAAATGGGACAAAACTATTCCTTCTGTGGAGAGGAAAATGAATTCATCTATCAATAAAACAACTGGAATAACACCATTCGAATGTTTGTATGGATACCAGCCAACTTTCGAAGAAGCAGCTATGGCGAATTTTGTAGAAAGAAAAGAGGATATTCGGACACATGAAAAAATAAGGAATGAAGCCAAAGAAAAAGTTCGTAGAATGCAGGAGAAGACAAAAATGTACTATGATAAGAAAATATATGATGGAGTTGAATACAATATTGGGGATATTGTAGCTATAAAAGCGAGTCCAAAAGCTACAGGTGAACCAACGAAAACACAATTGAAATATCGTGGTCCGTTCACAGTCATTGCAAAATTGCCGGGACATATTTACAAATTGGAGAAACTGAATAAACAAGATGGTGGGAATTGTAAAGTTAGAATTGCACATATCTCGCAGATGAAAATTTATAGGAATCATGATGAAGAAGATAATTCGGACGAAGAACAAACAGGAGAAACCGAAATTTCAGACATTGAGGTTGACGAAAAATCGGGTATTACTGAAACTGTTTTATCTGGGAAAAGTTCTGATGCTTCAGATAATGAAACCTTGAATGATGAAGAATGGTTCCCAAGTAGTGATGATGAAATGGATGGAGTTATTGAGAAGAAGGAGAGACCAAAACGAAATGTGAAGAAACCAGTTAGATTCGACGACTATGTTTGAGGACAAACATAAGACAGGATGACCGAATGATAACAATTTTCCCTGGACCCTGTACATTGTTTTTTATTTTTGGGACGAGACATTGAGATGACAGAAGGAGAGAAGAGGCTGTCAAGAGTTTTTACATTTGAATTGATATATATTTTGGAGTTGAGGTATTTGCGTTATTAAAGTTTTCTCTGTACATAACAGCTATTTCTTGAAACCCCAATAAGCCTTCCTGAGAGATATTGGTTCCGAATATTTCCAACAATCACAAAACTCGCGGCCATTTCGGAGCCGCCATCTTGAATCCTTCAATTTTTGACAAAATAATCATAATGTCCGACCCCAAAAACCCCCACATACCAATTTTGAATAGAATCAGACCATAATCACAAAACTCGGCCGCCATTTTAAGGCCGCCATCTTGAATTTTTCAATTTTTTCAAAAGAATCATAATATTCGACCCCAAAAACCCCCACATACCAATTTTGAATAGAATCAGACCATAATCACAAAACTCGTACGCCATATGCATCGTAACCGGAATTATGTACACCTGCCAAATTTCAAATCATTCGGACGTCTGGAAGTGGGTCAAAATCGCGCCCAAAGGAGTCTGTTACAAACAAACAAACATACAAGTGAAGCTAATATAAAGCGTGTAAAAAACTCATTGACCTGAAACCTATTGGTAAATTACCATTGCTATCTTTGAACGGCTTATCTATTTGCAGATAATTGAATATCTAACAGTAGAAAATCGTTTTTTAGAAACCCAATCAAACTGTAGTAATAGACTTTAGTTAGTCGTGCTTTATGAATTAAAGCCACTGACACATAGCTAAAGAAGCAGTTAGCTCACTTGGCCCAAATGCATGTTCCAAGGTAACATCCACTTCAGGGAAACAATTCAGGATGCACAGAAGACTGTACGCGATTATCGCTCTTCGAAGTATCCGAAAAATGTCCGTATTAGTAACACAGTAACACGCCGTATGCGCGAGGGATACAAATCAGAGTTGCGCAATGTACAAACGGGAACATAAAGATCAAAGTGCCGACGCCAAGTGAGCGAACCGATTCTTTATCTTTAAACTGTGACACTGATTTGAAAGCTTATGTGCAGGATATTCAAAGCCTGTAAACCCTCAGATATTAATTTTGGACATAATCACACCACAAATCACAAAACTAGTGCACCTTGCTGGATGTGCCATATTGTTGAATTTTGACAAAAATTCATACTTTATGGAAAAATTTATCTGACATTGAATAAAAAACACAAATCTGCCATATTAGAGACACCATCTTGGATTTTCCATTATAATAACACTGTCGAAGTGCATTTTCACACAACCTTACATACCTGCCAAATTTCAAGTGAATTGGATAAGTGGTTCAAATTTCAATTGCAAAGTGTGATTGAGATGTCTGAAAATCCTGGTGAATGAACTGATTCGATATTGTTTAGATTTTCGAGGGGACACCACCTGTTACTTCAACAGAGCTTCTCTCTCTGTGGTAGATGGCGCCGTCCAAAAATGTTTGTCTATATTCTCGCTTAATGTCGGAACTTAATTTCTGACATCTGCAGCATCATATATGAAATTATTTTCAGTGTTTTGTCGGTATCTATGTGTTTTCCATCTCTTTGATTTGAAATCTTGCTAAGCTTATTGCTGAGTTTGTTCTTTAAAAAATCACTCTTTCATCAGTGCATTAGTGCGTGAGGAATTGATTATTGTCAGGTAGTGTAGTGTGTAAGGATACTTTTTGTAGAATGGGTCACATTCGTAAATAATAATAAAAGTATTTTATTGAACATAAATACAAAATGCCCAACGGGCTATTGACCGACATCCTTCTGCCCAGCGTGATAAAATAAGTTTGTTGATTATACTTGTTTTGGGATAAGGGTGATTTAACAAAGTCTATGGGAAAGGAAAAAAAAAACATTAAAATTCGTATTTGGTGTGAACAGTATTAAGCCACAGATTCGAATTTTCGCCTGTATTCAGTACCAAAAGCAAGTTCAAATCTTGACAAATTGACTAATAATGATATTTCCATCGTTCATCATATTGTTTGCATTGAATTTTACATGTTCTGCAATTTAATGACAATTTCATTTCCAATCTCCGTCTGTCAAAATGCAGGTTAACCTCAAATTCAAATGTTACAAAATACGAAAAACAACACGACAGTGCTATCTTTGTGCAATGTTGGGGGGGCTTCTAATTCTAGCTTTGCTATTGGTGAAGTTTGACAGATGTCTATTTTCAACCAATAGCAAAGCTAGAATTAGAACCTGCGAATAGTTCGCCTCCAAAAAAAATCTGAGGAAATAAATATACCCTGTTACTGAATTGAAACTAAAACGGAATTGGCGCCATCTGACACGCTAGTAATCTCTATTATCGAATAGGCCAAGAAGTGTCGCCAAGTCGATCCGAAACTTCTACAGGTATAAGTGCAAGCACCATGGTTTTTAGACATCTTAAGTGCGATCCATGTTAGTTACAATTTCCAATGAATCATCCCAATGGTCAGCAAATTTATTTTTTGACATACTGGCATTTTTCTATGGTCTGCGTTGATTGACTAATTATTGCTTCAGCTCTTCATTAGGAGTAAATTTGAATTTATTTTCGAAGGACGCATACTGGATGACGACGACTCTGAATATGATTCGGAAATGGATGACTTCATTGACGATGATGAAGCAGAGGATGACTATTCGAAACACATCAGTGAAATATTTGGATATGACAAAAACAAGTATAGGGATTATGATGATGATATTGACAACATGGAGTCGACTTTTGCCCAACAGATGAAAGAAGAAGTAATCAGTACCAAAATAGGTGAGTTCGTGATTGCTCTATGGAAAAACTATTAAAATGCTCAAATATTCTCAATCACCTTTTGATCGTCATACAAAATGGTATTCTCATTCCTTTTGTTATTGAAATAATTGTTCATGATTGCCAGAAAAAAAAATGTGACTAATAAATTGTGAAATATGAATAAAAAAGAATATCTTGAAACTAAGGTTAGGTTGGTAAGTATGTTCATTATGTACATTATAATTTCTTCAGCCACATTGTCCTTCCTCATGATTTTCTCAACTGCTTATCAATAGTAATGGTTATTTTGTCTGTTTTATACAAGCATTGAAATTTGAGAAAAAATTATTTTATGTGTTGACTGTCAAATTAATAAACATTATTATTATTAAGAAATAAAATGCATAAAGCACACAAAGTCGTCTTCACAAAAGGTTCAGTATAAATTGAAACACAATTGGTAGACCGACAGGCGAAAAACAACTACTTTCCTAGCAAATACCATGCAGAACGTTGAATGATATTCACCTGACAATCCATGCAAACTTCCATATAAATGGATATTGTTCGCAAATGTTTCTTTCTGATAAGCTCGATTATGTTTAAATTTATGTCGTGTCCGCTCAACAATCCGCATACCGGTTTCAGGCTTTTTGGCCCTCATCAGTACGGAGTAGTCACCAGCCGGAGATCCGGAGAGCTCTGGCCGAAGCAAGACACAACATAAATAAAATCATCAAGCTTAAAACATTTTTAAGTGCGTCGGAAAAGATCACTTTTAACCGGCGGCACCTAGTGACAGAAAGAAACACTCCATACATTTCTCCTACCTCGATAGGATTCTAAATAAAAGATTCCTTCTCAGTAGGAGTGGCTCAATTGCCCGACTGGCATATGCCATATGGCTTTTTCTTCCATTAAATATGCCAGTCGGGCAATTGAGCCACTCCTACTGAGAAGGAATCTTTTATTTAGAATCCTATCAAGGTAGGAGAAATGTATGGAGTGTTTCTTTCTTCTGTCACTAGGTGCCGCCGGTTAAAAGTTATCTTTCCGACACCTAAAGATGTTTTAAGCTCGATGATGATTTTATTTATGTTGTGTCTCGCGACAGAGCTCTCGATCTCTCTGTACTCGTACTGATGAGCAAACTGAAACCTGTATCGATTGATAGCGGAACTCGTCATAATTTAAGCGTGTCGAGCTTATCGAAAAACATGCTAGCAATATCCATTATATGGAAGTTTCATGATGTCAGGTGAATATCATTCAACGTTCTGTATTGCTAGAAAGTAGTTGTTTTCGCCTACAATGTTTCAATTTATATTGAACTCTTTGTGAACACTGTGCTTATCATTCATTCTTATTTTCTCTCCCTTCATATGGCTTTTTCTTCCATTATTATTATTCATGTGAAAAATGAAATTGGCAGATTGGAAAACTCTTTTGAATATGGGAAATCATCAGAGTTCTTTAAAAAATATAAAGTGTGGAGTACCACAAGGTTCCATTCTTGGTCCTGTACTATTCTTAATATATATAAACAATATTTCAAAATTAAAATCAGAAGGAAGAATGAAATCATTTGCTGATGACACCACAATAATGTACTTTTCAGACGATTATAAAAAAATACAAAACTACATGAATAATGATATAAAAAAAAAACATTCGGCTACAGCAACATAAATTGACGATTAATTTCAATAGATCTTCCTACATGAATATTTCTAAAAGAACAATTGACACTCCTACCAGTTGCATTCATTTCGAAAAAAATATCATAAATTATACTAAATCAACAAAATTTTTAGGACTTTATATCGATGGAAAATTATCATGAAATAAGCATATTGAGAAAATTCGGAAGAAAATATCACTTCTTAACGGCATTCTTCATAGAATAAGAAATTATATACCACAATTTTTTTTAAAACATCTATTTTAGTTCAATTTATTCACACTTGCAGTATCTCATTTCTATATGGGGAACTGCAAATAATTCCATTTTAAAACCATTAAAATCATTACAAAATAAATCAATAAAATGTATATATAAATTACCACATCTGGAACCAACAATAAATTTGTTTAAACCAAAAAGGCTTTTGAATTTAAATTCTCTTTTTGAACTCAAAATATGTTGTTTCATTCATTTTGACAAAAATAAAATAAAAAAAACTAAGTTTCACTGAAATGGACAAAATTCATAATTATGCCAATAGGCAAACAAATGTTTTATCCATTAGTAATGTTAAATCCGAAATTGGAAAGAAATGTATTTTCCATAATGGAATAATCATTTATTATTCAATTCCTAACATAAATTTTTTTAAATTAATGGCGAAATTCAAAATCGAACTGAAATATACACTTCAATCAACTGGATAAAAATTTATATATATTTTTTTTTTGTTTTTTTTTATTTGCTACGAAGGCGTAGAAGGCCCAACAACAACATATTTTTTGAAAACATTTGGAATTGCCACTTTGGACTGACAATTGTCACTTTGAACTGACAATTGTCACTTTAAAATGGCAATTCCAGATGTTTTTTAACCGATGTTTCTGTAAATGACAATTGTCACTTCGAAGTGACAATTTTCAGTTCAAAGTGACAATTGTCACTTCAAATTGACAATTGTCACTTCATAATGGCAATTCCCGATGTTTTTGTAAATGACAATTGTCACTTCGAAGTGACAATTGTCACTTCAAAGTGACAATGTCAGTTCAAAGTGACAATTGTCACTTCAAAGTCACAATTTTCAGTTCAAAGTAGCAATTCCAAATGTTTATAAAAAATATTTTGTTGTTGGCCCTTCTACGCCTTCGTAATTTACACATCCAACTAATTAAAAATGTTTATTTGGTTACACCTTAGTATATATACATTCTCGAACTGTAAATTGTGAATGTATGTATTTTTTCTATTTTTATTACTTAATTTTAGGTTTTAAGTTTTAACTCTACAATGACTTTGTCGATAAGAATTGTTTCTTTGGACAATAAAGCATATTTGATTGATTGATTGATATGGCAATCCACAATTCGTTTTTGACTACTTCCATGATGTATATATGTTTTTTTTTATCTTATAACTAGTTCAGTCCCTAACCATAAACATGTAATGTTTCTTGGGACAATAAAGTTATTATTATTATTGAATATCTCCCCCCTGAATCTCTCTCTGGACTTATGTCAATGGGCCATCTCTCTGTTGTCGCCGCTTTTCACAACTCTCAAATTCACTCCTTTTATTCTTTATTTTTCAATCTGCCAATTTTTCCGAGTCTATCCCTCTTTACATTACTCAAGATATTAATCATTCTCTAACGTAACAGGATATTTCCATTACGTAAAATCTCAAGCCCCTTTTCAATGTGCTTCATTTCCTGTGATTTAAAATGTATATCGTATAGGTTGATATAGCAATTCACCCATCTTTGAATTTATTTTTTTCAATAAAATATTGAAGAGCTGGCCATACCAAACCATAATAGAAAAGCTTTAAGATATGCAGAGATAAAAAATTATTATAATGTAACAGATATATTATTTGTTAAGCCTTCCAGGTGTTATCCTTAAAAATTTAATAGTTTCAGCACACTCAATATATTTCTCATTTATGGGTAAATATAGTTCATAATTAGCTATAACATCTTTTGGCAGAAAGTGTTTTATATTTATTTTGTTGGAAGGCAGGTACTCAATGAAACTGGCTTCAGACATGGATCTATTGCTTTATCAACAGTTCAATGAATATCAAAAGAAGGCGCCTTAAACAAAATATGAAATTGCTAATAGGCACAGACAATAATAAACCTACTACTCTATAAACATGAAAATAATTAATCCCACCTTCTTGATACTTCTAAACCGTGCATAAACATATAATTATACAATTGGAGTTCCACACAAAATAAAAACTTTTTAACAAAAAATTAAACCGACAAAATATGGAACTGAAAAGTAAAAAATAAAATAAACCTTCGTAGTCTCAATAACTAAGCTCCTAAACTAATGTAAGTAACTAATTTTGAGTCGGCGCCAAACAAACAAGCAAATGAATTAGGTAAGGCGTAAAATGATGGCATCGAGTTGGGCGGTGACATTCTTATGATTTTCGTTGATTGTTTGTTTGGCGCCGACTCAAAATTAGTTACTTACATTAGTTTAGGAGCTTAGTTATTGTACTAAGAAGGTTCATTTTATTTTTTACTTTTCAGTTCCGTATTTCGTTGGTTTAATTTTTTGTTAAAAAGTTTTTATTTTTTAATTTTTTGTGTCTGAAATCTACTAATTACTACCTACTTGTTTTTGATTACTTCCAAAATACTTACTTACCCACTTTACTTCAACTATTAGGTACCAGTTAAATAATATGCTTGTCTACTTTTACTATTTGTTGTAATATAAATTATTTTTGTTGTTCTGGTTAGTTTATATCATTACTTTGTATATCATTCCATCCTCTCATAGAATTGATTGTGACGGATGTGGAACAAAAATAATGACAGTAGCGATCTGTCATTGTCAACTACATATGTTTGTGCCAAAGTTCACAAGTGAAAAATCAATTATCCCCTATTCTTCTACCCGTAAGTGTGGATAATTTCATTCGAAATCCAAATATGAGGTGTACCCTATCTATTTTAAAAACAATCATCGAAATCGAAGAACCCAGTACAAAGTTATTTTATTTATTTATTTATTATACACGGGTTTTCCCCTTTTTACATATGAAATATAATATAGATACATAATTATACTAAATATAAACCAAAAATGAACAATTATAGTAGTACTACAGTAATAGACGGACACTATACTACCAATCTTTTTAAATTGGCTTTGAATGAATTTGATGTTATTCCAGTACATTCCAAACCTCTAGGTTAGGAGATGGGGTACTCTTTTAAAAGATGATTTACATTCCTCGCAAAAAAAGAATATTACTCGCCTTTGCACTACTATAGCCTTTATCTCGCTTGGGCACAATCCTGAGCATTTTTCATTAAGATGGAACGGGGTGCGGCAGCTGTCACACTGTATATATTTATCATCATCCTGTATATGGATTGAACACTTGGAGCACTCCATTTAGATTAGAAATGTTTCAGCAAAGTTCCGTACTAATGCAAAATTCACAATCACAATAATGTTTTTATTCAGCATTCAGTTTTTGTGCACAAAAAGAGCAAAGGGAGTAATGAAGAAGATTGAGAAAAAAAGCCTAGCACACTTTTATCTTCGTACTTTTTGCTTGCAATTTTATGGCTAAGAATCAATGATTTTCCAATGGGTCTTTATGTAATAGAGATATCTTGATTACCGTTTTATCATCCGATGAAGCTCGTCTTCAGGATTCTAATGATATAAAATTCACTTCACTTTGTTTGCAATGTCCTTTGAATTAAGAGAATTTCAGTGAGAACAGTAAACACCTGTGTACTACGTAGACGGAGATTTATATGCCTGATAGAATCGATTAACAGACCAGAAGGTGAGTGATCAATATCCTTCATTTTGCTACCCTTAGGGGTGGATTTCATCTTTTAAATTCAAATGGGACCAACTTCGAAGTACACCCTATCTAATGAAAAAAGAATTATCGGAATCTAACGTCTCAGTAAAAAGTAATGCGTGATCATACATGAAAAAAAATTATAAAAAAAATATACGCGTCGCCTAGAGAACCTCCTTTTTGGTTTTGTCGGTTAAAAATGAACGACAGACTCTCGTGACTAATCACTTTTATTTTATTTGACAGTCCTGTGAAGTTTTTCACGGAACACAAAACATAAGATTAAGAACATGTTACTAAAATAATTATTTCATAAAACTATTCTCAACAGAAAATACATGAATAAACTCGTGAAATGCCTCATTGCTTATCTGTATGAGAATATTATTATCAACAACATATTGAATAATTTGATACAGGGTCAAATAAAAGTTAGTGGTAAGTACCACTAAGAAATATGATAATAAGGTGCCAAGTATCGAACCTTGTGGTACTCCCATGGTAGATTGAGGAGGATCAGATCTAACATTACTAATCATGATTACTCGTGTTTGTTTTGATAAATATGACTCTGGCCAATCATAGGGCTTTCCATGTAGTCCCGCTCCATTCTGTAAAAATACAATTTCACCAAAAATGTATGGACATTGTTTACATGTTGGAACGTTTTCATGTTTCGATGAAGTGTAATTTTGAGACATCAGAAAATATAAATCTGAGAAAAATAAGCTCTCATTTAATTTATCATACCTTACTAGCCGGAATGATTTATTCAAAATGTAAAAGATGTTTTTAAGAGAGCCATTATCTATGGTGAAACTACTCTTGATTAAGAACACTTATAATTTCACCAAAATGTGTGCATGAATTTTCCACTATTTTACCACAGAACAAATATATTAGCAAAAATGTCATTGGCATGTTTGTTTGCTTCAAAGGTTAGAATAGTATGTTTTTAATATGGAAGATTTTTAACCGACAAAACCAAAAAGGAGGAGGTTCTCTAGTCGACGCGTATACTTTTTTTTTTTTTCAATTTTTTATGTATGATCACGCATAACTTTTTACTAAGGCGTCCGATTCCGATCATTATTTTCTAAGTGGATACGGTGTACTTCGAAGTTGGTCCCATTTGAATTTAAAAGATGAAATTTCCCCCCTAAGGGTAGCAAAATGAAGGATATTGATCACTCACCCTCTGAATTGTGGTCAGTTAACCGATTCTATCAGGCATAACTTTGTACTGGGTTCCTCGATTTGGATGATTCTTTTTTTAATAGATGGGGTATACCTCATATTCAGATTTCGAATGAAATTATCCACCCTTACGGGTAGAAAAATAGGGCATAATTGATTTTTCACTTGTGAACTTTGGCACACACATATGTAGTTGACATTGACAGATCGCTACTGTCATTATTTTTGTTCCACGTCCGTCACAATCATTATATTCTATTAGAGGATGGAATGATATACAAAGTAATGAAATAAACTAACCAGAACAACAAAAATAATTCATATTACAACAAATAGTAATAGTAGATAATCATATTATTTAACTGGTAATAGTTGAAGTAAGGTGGGTAAGTAAGTATTTTGGAAGTTATCAAAAAACAAGTAGGTAGTAATTAGTAGATTTCACCCACAAAAAATTGAAAAATAAAAACTTTTCAACTAAAAATTAAAACGACAAAATACGGAACTGAAAAGTAAAAAATAAAATAAACCTTCTTCAATAACTAAGCTCCTAAACTAATGTAAGTAACTAATTTTGAGTCGGCGCCAAACAGACAAGCAAATTAATTAGGTAAGGCGTAAAATGATGTCATCGAGTTGCTCGGTGACATTCTGATGATTTTTTTGAAGTAATTTAATGATCTTCGTTGATTGTTGTTGGCGCTTACTCAAAATTAGTTACTTACATTAGTTTAGGAGCTTAGTTATTGAGACTAAGAAGGTTTATTTTATTTTTTACTTCTCAGTTCTGTATTTCGTCGGTTTAATTTTTAGTTAAAAAGTTTTCAAACTACAATTTAACAATTCTGATAGCATTTATTGGACAACAATCAATATTTAGTGGTGGAATAAAACTCTATAATGCCAAATACTCTGAAATGTTATAAAAAATTATGATTGAAAATCGTGATAAAAAAATATTTGCCAATGCAAAAGCAACTTTGATGAATTTACTTCCTGATTTTACTGCTCATTTGATTCATTAATGTAATTTTAATTTTTGATTATACTCTTTCCTGGGAAATAAATCAAGCATATAATTTCAATAACAAGTAACAGAAATGTTCAGTATTGCATACAATCAATCAATTAATCAATCTCTCCATTCTTCGACATGGTTTACATGTTGAAAAGGGAAACATTCTCAATTGAATATTGAATAGAAAGATTTTTCTGTGAATTGAAAAATCCACGATGAAAATGAAGTTATTTTTTGTGAATGTCTAACAGAAAACAACTACTTCCCCGGCTAAAACCACGCTGGTCATTGAACTACATCTGATAGATTTTTTGATAGGATCCTAACTCAAAAGAAAAAATCTGAAATTGAAAATTTGTATTTTCATTCAAATAGTTATTTGATTTTCTATACCAGTCCTAATTAAGAACTGATAGAAAATCAAATAACTATCTGAATGAAAATGCAAAGTTTCAATTTCAGATTTTTTCTTTCGAGTTAGGGTCCTTTCAGAATATCTATCAGATGTAGTTCAATGTCCAGCGTGTTAGGAATAGGTTTCTGTTGACATTACCCCGTGCAACATGAATACCTTACAAGAGGTTATCGTGAACGACAATAAAATAACTTCATTTTTATCGTGGATTTTTCAATTCACAGAAAAATATTTCTATTCAATATTAATTGAGAATGTTTCCCCTTGCAACATGAATACCTTACAAGAGGTTATCGTGAACGATGGAAGATAGTGACTAAAGTTTATCTTTCAGTCGCAGATGATTCCACATCTGATTTCATGAACATCCTGTTCATATTTTCCAACAAATCAATGGCTTACATGTTTTAGAATTACCTCAAAGACATATGCCATACCTTAGTCTCGATTCAACTTGAGCATAATACGCATCCATCATCTGATCCAGTTCTAACACCATTCGTAAATTTATAAAAAGACATTTCAGAGAATTCAACTAAGAAGATAGTTGTTGACAATGAGATTTCCAGCAAAGGTGTTTGTCTAGAGATATTCCCAAAATCTTACCTCACTATGTGTATTGGACAAAATGTTTTCACCAATTGAAATTTCAAGGTCTTCCATATTTTTCTGCTGATTGTGAATTCGCAACATTTGGGTCTTTTGGATATTGAGTTTTTGAATTGTTTCTGTGCATTTTAATTTCAAACTTTCAGTATTGGTAGCGGATGTAATTAACGAGAAGTCCTCAGCATACACTGTATATTCTCTATTGCCAAACAATCAATCAATATACTTTATTGTCCAAGGAAAAAAATATTCTTATTGACAAAGCTTTCTATAATCTAAAGTGAGTATATAATTAAATTTGACAAATAGTATTCTACATAACACATGTTGGCAAATACAAAAATTTATCACAACACAAGAAAGTGAGCATCATCGTAAAAATATTATTATGTACATAGCTTTCTATAATCTGAAGTGAATATATGTATAATTAAATTTGCAAATAGTATTCTAGTACATAAAACAAGTTGACAAATACAAAAAAAAAATATATCACAATACAAGAAAGTGAGCATCATCGTATAATAGGATTTGAGCAAAAGTATTTCTTTGACTTTTTTTCGAAAAATATGGTGTTTGGAAATTTCTCTCAAACAGGGTGGCAAATTGTTATATATCTTTTTACTCTCATACATTATTGATTTTTTTGTCAATTCTAAGTGGGGGATGGGGAGAGTAAGTTTTTTCTCGTTATTTGGCGAGTATTATGGTTTGTTCGAGTGCGCTCAGTATCGGAGACGTTAAGACTTGTGCTTATGCTCCAAACATAGAGTTTCAATATAAAAATGGAAGTTAGTGTCAAAATTTTGTGTTTTATAAATAACGGTTTACAATGGTTGGTGTATCTAGCTCTGGACATGAATCCAAGTGGTCAACATACAATATGAACAGAATTGGGACCAATATGGAACTTTGAGGAACACACATTGCGAGTTTTCATTTGGCTATCATGTTCGAACTGCATAGAGACAATTTGTTTTATATTCGTCGGAAAAGATGAAATCTAGTTCAGCGGTATGCCCCTGATACCAAAACTCTCCAATATATCCATTAATTTCTTATGCCCTTCTCAAGTCGCAAAATATTGCAGCCGGGCATTCATCTGCATCAATAAACTGGGTAATCCATTTGTGAAATGAGTACATTTGCCATAGATGTAGACATTCCGCAACGGAAACCATATTGCTTGCGGCTAATAACATCGTGTTGGATATTGAGAAATTAGTTCCTAAAATGATGTCAATCTATCCAAAAAAGAATACTCAGTTACTCTCACGAGGCTGTAAAAGGCACAGTAACCGGGCGATAATTCTCTAACAGAGTTCGTTCTTTTTTCTTAAAAAAGGGAACAACTTTACCAACTTTGATGTTCTGTGGAAAGACTCCACACTCAAAAGACTCATTCACTAGAACTCTCAAAAGCTTTATTATCACCTCCCAACACTTTTTTGAGACTAATCCTGGAATCCCGCCTAATCCTTCAGATTTTAATGAAATAAAAAGCCATATGAAGGGAGAAAAAATAAGAAATTAAATGCATAAAGCACACAAAGTCGTCTTCACAAAAGGTTCAATATAAATTGAAACACAATTGGTAGACCGACAGGCGAAAAACAACTACTTTCCTAACAAATACCACGCAGAACGTTGAATTATATTCACCTGACAATCCATGCAAACTTCCATATAAATGGATATTGTTCGCAAATGTTTCTTTCTGATAAGCTCGATTATGTTTAAATTCATGTCGTGTCTGTCTAACAATCCGCATACCGGTTTCAGGCTTCGGCCCTCATCAGTACGGAGTAGTCACCAGCCAGAGATCCGGAGAGCTCTGGCAGAAGCGAGACACAACATAAATAAAATCATCATCCAGCTTAAAACATCTTTAGGTGCGTCAGAAAAGATAACTTTTAACCGGCTGCACCTAGTGACAGAAAGAAACACTCCATACATTTCTCCTACCTCGATAGGATTCTAAATAAAAGATTCTTTCTCAGTAGGAGTGGCTGGCTGGTGACTACTCCGTACTGATGAAGGCCAAAGCCTGAAACCGGTGTGCGGATTATTAGGCGGACACGACATGAATTTAAACATAATCGAGCTCATCAGAAAGAAACGTTTGCGAACAATATCCATTTATATGGAAGTTTGCATGGATTGTCAGGTGAATATCATTCAACGTTCTGCGTGGTATTTGCTAGGAAAGGAGTTGTTTTTCGCCTGTCGGTCTACCAATTGTGTTTCAATTTATATTGAAACTTTTGTGAAGACGACTTTGTGCGCTTTATGCATTTCATTTCTTATCTTCAGATTTCAGTCGGGAATTTCAATCTTTGAAGAAATTTTGTGTTTTTTCTCATAAATACAAGAAATGTTCGGAATGAATCAGTCATGAAATCTTCAATATTAAAATTTTATTATTCATCCTGAAGCATAAGTACTCCAGGAATTCAAGTATCCAAATTTTTCATAACGGAAAGTTGTTAGTGAAGGTCATCATTTTCATCCCACTTCGATATTTTTCAGGTATAATGGAAGATTTGGAAGATATGAAAAAGGAAGAAGAAGATAAAAAAAGGAAAATGCTTATGAAGAAGAGGAGGATGTAGATTTATAGGATTTATAGAATTGAGGATTGATGTTTGTTGCCTGATTGGATGATTTTGTCTTTTTACATTTGTGTCATGAGAGATTACCTAGAATTTGAAGGATGCGGTATGGAGTTTTTCTGTACATATTCCAGATTATTATTGTTCATTATTTACGACATATGAGAGTCATTATGTGTATTACAGCATTCAGTATCTCATATTTGATTTAATAAATATCGCCGAATAAAACTACCCAAAGCAATTTTGATTTTATTACAATTTTTATGATAGAATAAAAACAATGTACTTTTTTATAATATTTCAATACTTCCATTCAATTCATAATTATTAAAAATTCATGACAATTTTCGTTTTTGGGATTTAGGTAATCAATTATGTGTATATTCACTGATATCAAAAGGAACCACCCATGTTTATGTCATAGGAAAAAATTATTTATGTAATGTTGAATACATTTATATTATTATATAAAAAATATGATTTTTATGCATGTACCATATTGAATAAAGCAGAAACGTTATTGAAAACTTCTTTCTTATCAAATTCCGCCCACATTTGACTCAATCATCCGAAACTACACTGATTTGAAGACAACATGAATCTGATACTGATGACCTGAAGATGTTCAGACCATCCCCAGTATCACCTTAATAAATTGAATCTATGGTCTTTCTTTTGGAGTAACATCAGTTTATAGACCACCTTCATTAACATGTTGGATGTGTTATCGGTCCCGGAGACCGTAAGGCGCGACTGCGTTAGGTGCGCCTAATCTGCTGACAAATTACAAATGGTGCGGGAGCTATATCTCTAAAAGAAAAACTGTAATTTGCACGTCAAATATAGCTTTTTGATGACGTACCCCAATTGGCGCCGAACCTTTCTGTGGTACAGCGGAAGCGCTGCGAATTTCAGAAAACAGTACTTGGTTGAAAGAGCAATACTTTTCAAATAATAAACGAAATATAATAAAAAATTAATAACTTATAATTTTGTATATGATTAGGCTCATATACCTCCCCTACAAATCGGTTCACATCTCCGCTAGACCGCTAGAGCTCATATTCCCACCACTCGAAAAATTCATCCAAATAGAATTTACGTGAACGTGTCTGCGCAAAGCACAGAAAGCACAAATAATGTCATTTCAGACATTGACATCTAACGAGGAGCCATTATGTGATTTTGAATCGTCACAGACACAAAATGCGCATGCTCTAAAAGCTCTTTGATATCTTGTAATTTGATGAATTCTCATCATACGGGATCAGCAGTCTATATTAAGGTTATGTCGGTGGTTCACATACTCGCACTTCTTGTTATATCCGGCAATGTACATGATCCGGTTCATGAACTTTTCAAATGATAAATGGAACAAAATGAAAAATGAATAACTTATAGTTTTGTATCTGATTCGGCTGATATATCTCTCCTACCAATCGGTTCACATACATACTTTCGTGACAAATACATGTTCCTGTTCACGTACATTTCAAATAGTCAATGAAATAACATGAAAAATTGATAACTTATAATTTTGTATATGATTCGGCTCGCAAAATCCGGCAGTGTGCATGATCCTGTTTATGCATTTTTAAAATCATGAACTAAATATCCAAAAAAATAACTTCCCGCAACGGATCTTCTCGTACAGCAACTTTCATGTTATACTCCGTGAAGTACATGATCCGTTTATGTCACCAGAAATGACTAATTGAGCTACATTATCTTACAAATTATTTTGTATATTATGATTCTATCATATTATTTTCAAGCAATCTATTCCCAAACTAACATGTCAATTCTGGTGGATGAACTGGGACGGAGTGTACAATATATTGGTTGGCACACACTGAATACTGCGGAGGTTGGCGCAGTATTCACCACTTCATCTATTTGATGTGTGAAATCAGTTGTTTCGAGAATTTCATCAAATATACTTAATAGAATAGACACCTCGAATACTGTCATGAATTATATATGCAAAAATGGAATGCACCAAAAGATACCTTTGACGACTAGTGAACTTTGTCCTTGGTGCTCGGTCCATAGCGACATACAACACCCAATTTTTCGACAGAAAACTACCGGCAAAGATGCCATATTGGCTATAAAAAATACTTTTGAGTATGATGATAGTTGATAACCTCGTGCCTCTGGGATGTAAGAGAGGTCGTTACAGCTCTAAATAACTTGTCAACTGACATCATTTGTGTATTTTTATTCTCTGTATATTTTTATTTAAATACATTTCATTGAAATCAATAAAAAAAATCTTGAAACACTCGATTTAAAATCATTCAGCAATATTAAAAACAATTTTGTATAATATTTGAGAGAGTGAGTGTTGATAGGAAATTATTTAAATGCAAATGGATAGGCATATTGATTACCAAATATATACAGTGTGACCCATTTAAAATGGAACCACCCCTGTAGAATACGCATTTTTCAACCAATCTGAATACTTTTTTTTATAATTTCAAGCATCAGAAATTGTATTTTGACACAAATTTTCATATTTTCAGTTTCATTTCCAAGGCACTCTATGGTTTTTTTTCTTTGTTAAAAACGGCAAAAGTTTATTAGGCAATTTTTTGTTCTTCAAATTTGACTACACTACTGGATTTGAGTTCGGTATAAATAAAAACCATCAACAGTTCATAATAAAATATTGGTTAACAACGAAGTTATTACAACTTTAATTTTGGAAACAAAGTATTTGATTATAATTTTTATTTAGATTATAGACATATTAAAAATCTGGCAACACTGCCGATACAAAGAAGATCACCAGTGAACTTGTACAGCGAAAATCCGAAGTCAATAGCTCATTCCGTTCTACAGTTATAACTCCTGAAATTATGGTAATGTGAGCGATTTGAGGTTGTAGCGATATTGTAATAAAAATCTGACTACGCCACTGGATTTGTGCCGAAATTACATCTCAACAAATAAGAAATAATGTAAAAAATATTCGGAAGCCATACGATAAATGTGTCGAACTAAATGGAGGTTTGGTAGCAGCCACAAAAATTCAAATATTAAATTTTACAATTATGTTTATTTTAGTTTCCGTTTTTGCTTAATGACGTTTTATTGTGGAATAAATACTTTAAAACTTGTTTCTGTTCATTTCGTTTTTATCGGCTATGGAAGAATGTACTACTGTATAACTTGAAAATGAATTCCAAATTTTCTATTCTTTTCGAATACACTTATAACCTACACTTGAATACATGATTTTAAGGGAATCTAATTTACAAATCCAGTGGCCTAGTCAGATTTTTATTACAAAATCGCTTCCACCACAAATCGCTCACATTACCATACTTATAACTGTAGAATGGAATGAGCTATTGACTTCGGATTTTGACTGTGCAAGTTTACTTTGTATCTACTTTGTAGCGACGGTGTTGCCAGATTTTAAATATGTCTATAATCTAAATAAAAATTATAATCAAATACTTTGTTTCCAAAATAGAAGTTGTTGTAACTTCGTTGTTAACCAATATTTTTTTATAAAATTTTGACGGTTTTCATTTATAACGACTACAAATCCAGTGGTGTAGTCAAACTTGAAAACAAAAATTGCCTAATAAACTTTTGCCATTTTTGACAAAGAAAAAAAACCAAGTGTTTAGATTACTACTACAGTTTTTTTTTAATGTGTATTACTACTAACATCAACTATTGATATGTTTTGAGCAAAATCACTAATTTTTTTGTTCGTTATTTAAAATTCTGTTAGACATGGGGGCATAACGGGGACATTGCTATGGGGCACAATGGAATACCCCGTTGTGTGGGAAAACGCGAACAACTTAAACGGACGAAGAAGTGTTCAAATCCAAATGATCCCCGGTTGAAAAAAAACTCAAAAAAACAGAAGACTCAAAAAGCTCGCTCTGATGGAGAAAATGTTAAGGAGGATGTCTTATGCATCTATTGCGTTGACTCGAACCACACTTATTTGAAGTCTTCGGAGCGTTGGGTGGCCTGCCAGCTATGTGGACAGTGGGCCCATACAGCCTGTGCAGGAGTTGATGACGCAGATTTAGAAGAAATCCAAATCTGCTTATTCTGTGACAAATAAAATAGTGTACCCCGTACTGCCCTGCACTGGGTACTGGGTACCCCATACTGCCCCTACCCCAGGGCACGTTGGAGTTTTCATGAAAGTTTTGTGAAATTAAAAATATTATTTGATACTTCACCAAATTCGGTGCCAAATGATAAATTAATAAGTAACCAAAGAGTTGTCATTAGTGTTCATTAAAAAATATTTTATGTTTATTCAAGCACACTCTTTTCGCCACATATGATCAATAACGTATATCGCACATGTACATGATCGTGTCTTGTACTTATGGACTCAGTACAACTTGACAACATTTTGTATATCCGTTCACATACTCACTCTTTGTGTTATATCCGGTAATCCTGTTCATGTATTTCTCAAATAATCAACGAAATAGAATGAAAAATAAATACTATATAATAGGGCAAATGAACTGGTCATACTTTTAGACAGCTAGTTCAACTGAAAATCAGCTAAAAGTTGATGAACCAATCCGTATATAAAATCACTCCATCTTAACAAATTTCTGCAGAAAAAACTTTGCCCATGGCCGAGCTGTGATTCTTGTTCATGAGGATATACTTGAAACTTCAAACTTTGTTGGTTTCGACAAGTACAATGATATATGCTAATTTGAAAAGAATTTGAATGTTGTACAATATCTATTGCTTGTAACGTTCTTCCAAAAAAGATGTGAACGATTCCCTGGAAAGACTTGGAACTCCTCACAAAGTTCTTTTTCCAAACTCTCTAATATCAACTGGCGACTTCAACATTAATTCTGAGAACCAGCTGCTCGCACAGATTAGCAATAAGGAATCCACTTGACTCTTACTTTCTTGCTCAGACTAGATTTTCCAGTAGTTTTCCTCCACTCTCTATGATGTATGTTCCAATTGTATTAGCGGCCTTTTTTATTAAGGAAAATTATTTTACGAAATAATAATAATAATAATAAAAACGTTTATTTCAGTAACATGTGAATAAAGTAGGTACAAGTAAGTAAAAAAAGGGAGGAAGTAAACGTAATACGTCACGAAAGCATCGCTTGTATGTGACAGACAACTAAATAAAAAATTAAAAACAATAATTAAAAAAAAATACAATTGAAAAAAAGTTGTAATTATTATAAATAACATTTTTATAAATAACATTTAGGTAAATAACATTTAGATAAATAACATTAAGATAATCCTAAAACTAACAGACAATAAATATACAATATTTTTATTCGGTTTTAATAATTTATGATTTCCTAATAAATAAGAGTAATTATGGTAATAACTATATATATATATATATATATATATAGGTGTATACGGTAGCTTGTGGAGCCCACCAAATGAACGGGTCGCTGTTGAACCCGCACTTTTCAGAATGGGCGAAGAGTTTATTCCAGTGCAATGACATCATTCCATCATTTTTCGTCGAAGCACACTTAGAGGGGTAACAATTCTCAATATTTAAAAATTTGTAAACGCCTTTGAAACGTTGTAGAGCCAATTATTCTTTCACTACGCTGTGAATCCCAAACGTATATTGCCTATATTGAAACGGCCTCTGTGTGTCCCGGCGGCGTTGCCTCTACTGCCTCGCGCGTTTTTCAGTTATTTATTGGGGATTTCTAAGCGGTGACTGCGTTTTTTGAAGTGGAGTTCATGAAAATTGGAATTATGGGTTTTTGTTACAAATACATAAAGGGGTGATATAGGGGGTTGGAAATTTCTATGTGGGTTTCGTTACTTTTCAAATTAGGATCATAAAAATTGGAATTTGAGTATTCGTTACAAATGAGGACATACATATTTCAGTGTTCAGAGTATGGGTGGATAAACACTCCCAAGTATGCAATAAAAATGAACGAATAGCACAGCAGTTCTTTGAGAAAATATATTTTCATTTACGAAAGTAAAAATAGCTGAATGAATTTCGATATTCTCAAACTAATTGTTGAAAAGATAGATTGACCAAAGATATGGAATGGCCACATTAGTCAAGGGTCAAGCATTCAGAAACGGACACACGATTCCTTCAATTTCCGGAACGAGAAGAATTGTTGTAATTTTTCCTGTTGAAAATTCAAATATAACATGAATTCTGATAATTTTATCCAGTTTCGAATGTTATTTGGGTAATATTCTCATCGAATATCATCGTGCTAGAGGATTCAATCGTAAAATCTTTGAAATTTTTCCTCAAGCATTTTGCCTCTAGGAAATTTAACTCGTGCAATTTGCGGCCAGATAATAAGACCGCAAATCGCAGTCAGTAAAATTTCCAGGCAAAACGCTTTCTCGAAAATTTCAAAAAAAAAATAGCGATGAAACCCCTAGCACATATGATAATAACGTCGATAAAACGTGAATCAATTGAATATTGATCAGACTAGGCAAACAGAGTATTTTTCCTTGAATGTTCAATAAGGGTACACTCCCATATACCTATCCTTCACTTCTTTACATGAGTCTGCATATTGCTCAGATAATTCGGAAAAATATATCATCAGCTCTTGCACTTCGTGGATTCTTTTATTCACAGAAAAATATTTCCATTCAATATTCATTTGAGAGTGTTTCCCTTTTCAACATGAGTAAAAAAGCAAATTTTAAATTTCAGATTTTTTCTTTTGGGAGTTTTTTCAGAATATCTATCAGATGTAGTTCAATGCCCAGCGTTGTTCCAGCCGGGAGAGTAGTTGTTTTCTGTTAGACATTCACAAAAAGTAACTTAATTTTTATTTATATATTTCTATTCACAGAAAAAATTTCCATTCGTATTCATTTGAGAGTGTTTCCCTTTCCAACATGAGTGAAGAAGCAAATTTTAAATTTCAGATTTTTTCTTTTGAGAGTATTTTCAGAATATCTATTAGATGTAGTTCAATGCCCAGCGTGGTTTCAGCCAGAGAAGTAGATTTGTTTTCTGTTAAACATTCACAAAAAATAACTTAATTTTCATCGAGGATTTTTCTATTCCAGAACAATATTTCCATTCAATATTCATTTGAGAGTGTTTCCTGTTTCAACAGGAGTACCCCACAAGAGGTTATCTTGAACGATGGAAGATAGTGACTAAAGTTTATCTTTCAGTCGCAGATGATTCCACATCTAATTTCATGAACATCCCGTTAATATTTTCAAACAAATTAATCATCATACCCCATAACAGGTTTCAATGTCAAAAAACACTGATTTCAAAGTGTCTCTCCGGAAGAAATGTTTCTAACTTTCCATCTTTGCAAAGTGAGATTGCTTCCAAAAATGTGTTCCCCATTTCTTCCGGTCTTCTGATGATCGTGGAAGCGTGAAATAGATTTTCGTCGACAAAAATGTATTGAAGAACTAGTCAATGCGATGCCTTTCTTGCGTCAATGTAACAAATGATTTCTGGTGAGTACTCTCTTTTGATAATCAAGAAAAAATCTGTACCTTCATCAGAAACTGAAATATTCAACTCGTTGTGTTTTTGCACGCCTTATATTAGCTTCACTTGTATGTTTGTTTGTAACCGACTCCTTTGGGCGCGATTTTGACCCACTTCCAGACGTCCGAATGATTTGAAATTTGGCAGGTGAACATAATTCCGGTGACAATGCATTGAGAAATTTTTGTGTGGAGAAAAAACAAAATGGCGGCTCCAATATGGCGGACGAGTTTTGTGATTAGGGTCCGATTCGCTTCAAAATTTTTATCTGAGAGTTTTCGTGGTCGGAGATTAGATTCTTTTGTAAAATTGGAAAATTCAAGATGGCGGCTCCAAAATGGCGGCGAGTTTTGTGATTATGGTCTGATTCTATTCAAAATTGGTATGTGGGGCTTTTTGGGGTCGTATATTATGATTCTTTTGTGAAAATTTTAAAATTCAAGATGCCGGCTCCAAAATGGCGGCCGAGTTTTGTGATTATGGTCCGATTCTATTCAAAAATGGTATGTTGGAGTTTTTGGGTCGGAGATTAGGATTATTTTGTCAAAATTGAAGGATTCAAGATGGCGGCTCCAAAATGGCCGCGAGTTTTGTGATTATAGTCCGATTCTATTCAATATTGGAGAATAATAGTTAAAAAAATGAATAATAATAATAATAGTTTGAAAAACTAAAAACACGCGTTAATAGAAAACTAAACTAAAAAGTTGAAAATAAATAATAGTTTAAAAAACTAAAAAACACGCTTTTATGGAAAACCAGACTGAAAAATAGAAAATGAGAAGAAAATTTATTTTATTTAAAAAAAAGCGTGGGGTGCATGGTATCAATAATTATATAGTACATTACACACCTAGGGCAGTGAAGTAAGAAATGTCTCAGATCACAGGTAATTGTTGGCCGAGGCTATACCATGCACCCCACGCTTTTTTTTTAATAATTTTTTTTTTCTCATTTTCAATTTTTTCAGTCTGGTTTTTATAAAAGCGTGTTTTTTAGTTTTTTTAAACTATTATTTATTCTCTTCTACAAAGAAACATACCTATTACTGTTTCAGGTCCGAATTTTTGGGAAGTATTTCTGAATGATTTGAGTCCTATTCGGCATAATATACTTTATATTTATGAATAATTCATGAAATAGCACCGATCAGAATTCGTGAGAACATAATGTTACTTCCATAAGAAGAAAAAATAAGATGACCAATCTCTCATCCAATTGTTTGTTCAGGCTTCTTGTATAGTCGATCGCTTCCTTAGCGGGAAGAGAAGGTACAACAAATTCTATATCTCATATATTCATGAAATTGATATTTCATTCTGGAATTTCGGAGTTATAAATATTAAATTAGAAGTAAGATAGGAAAAAAGTTGGGTAATAAATTTCTGTTCAATATTTCATTAGTATCAATACTCAAATGATAATTAAAACTTTCCGATAGAAAAAAAAATATTACTCTACGAACTGCTGCTCATATAAAATTTGCCGTTGATTGTTCTAGACAGTTTTCCATGGAAATAATAATTGTGAAAATAAAGATTTTTCAGTTTTTATGCCAAGTGAATAAATGGTTTCATGTGATTGGAATACCCCAAAAAATATTAAGTACTCATCAGCAAATAGTTCAGTTTTTGTTTGGTTCTGATTCGTTCCCCATATCGAAAGATATCTATGGTCGAAAAACATGCACAAAAAAAACAATTGCCTACTTTCCTGAGAAGCTCAATTTTGTTATCTCTAGTTGTTCCTGAAACTAGTTTTTCCGATATATTTTTTTCCATCATATATTTCTGCATATTTTCATTCAATCGAACGAAATATATACTACTTGTATTTTAATTCTGTCATTTATTCACAATCGATCTCTAAGCACCCTCCCGATATTAATATTTTTCATTATCCAAATTAAAAACAGGGGATAACCTCAATCAAGCATTACATAATCAGATTTTGTAGAGACAAAATAATTCTTCCAATGGTACCCATATGGTACCACTGAACATTCAACCAGATCTTTGAATTACCAACAAAAAGATGCATATTGTCGAGTTATTACTTCAATATTGTCGATGTTGCAGCTTTCTTAGATTGAAAAAATAAATTAATGAACCGGAACTTTATGTGTATATATTTTAACGCGATTTAGAAATAATGAGAGTAATATCTGTGTACAATGAAAAATCTCTTTCCTCAACAGACCCATCTGGGCTTGAATTTAATGTGATGATTTCAGGTGGTCGAACCTATTTTGTATAGGTGAACTGTTCTTTACTTCCCCCTTTTTTATCAATTAATGTAATTAACAAAAAAAACATGGAAAGTTCTTTAAATTTCACTTTCGAAAGACCGCAAAATTGCATTTCAAAAAAGGCAATAAAAAAGTTTCTTTGCCTTAAAAAATTGTTGAGAATTTCGATATCCAATCTTCACGATGGTTGAAATCATTATATCGCTCCTCAGTTGGAAATTATATTTGCCTAATATTCTTGGTAGACCGTCTCCCCTATATGGTATTCATTAGTGTAAATGTATTTTTATCGTTTGATGCACAAAAATTAAATCTACGATTAAAACCGAAGAATAAGGCTTTCAAGCCAATATTGGTTATTTTGTACTTTTTTCCAATCCTCCTTTATGTAGATGGATGGATCGCACAAAATTCCCTTCAGAAGAAGGATTGGTAAATATATCTTCAAATATTGTAACTATTTCAAACTCAAATTCCCTAATCTGAAAAATGAACGATAAATATTTTTTATATTGAATTATGAACTACTCCTTGCGCTAGGACAGATCACGGATCCAGCAATTCATATATTTCACATTCATGAAGGCAGCGATTGCGATGTTGCCAAACTTGGGGCTACAAAACGCTACAAAAGTTTATGGGCTCTACAAAGAAGTATATAATTCTGCGGTGTATATATCTATATACGGAAAGCGCCCCCTACAGTTCGAACCAAAGAACTATATCGCGTATGTTGGTAATGGAAATGGTATATTGTGTGTCCCGATCTAAAACGTGGGAAAATGACCTGCATTCAGTTCTGATCACCCCGTAAAGAGATACAGGGTGATACTTTGTTGAGCCCGAAATCGGGACTAACAAGGTTACTCCGGGCTAAACTGCGTCTCGTTCATATGCTTCACGGGATTCACAATGACCGTGTACATCTATATATATATATATATATATATATATATATATATGTCAAGCGATCAGTTCCAGGACATTTTGAATGACGAATCGATGAGTTCCAGGACATTTGGTGACTTCCGGGACTGGTCCGGAATTTTTATATGTTTAATGAATACTTCCAGGACAGTACCGGAATTCACTTTGATGTAATTTGTAGAATGATAACTTCCAGGACATAAGTATTTTGACTGAATCCTACCACATAGAACAGAATGTGTCACGCATTGGACCTTCTTTATTGATCCTGAGCATATTCAGGGTGTTTCATAATTGAATGCTGATCCTAAAGTGCGATAATCATTGGATGATTTTAAGATGAATTATTCATATGAACATAGGTCCGCAACTGCTTTATTTCTGAGATACAGTATGTTGAAATTCAACAGAAAATCAGTTCTTCCCCAATATCTCTAAAACCGAATCGGCTTTCCTTTCCAATTTTAATACATGCGGATTCATATGCTTGTCCCTATTCGATGTTTTCTCTCAGTCTTAATTTCACAATTGTGGTAACCAAAAGATCTAGGTAATATTTTTATGATTTGATGGTAACTATTATTTAGTTTTTGTAATGAGTACGCATAAAAATACATTTTCTATTTTTAGAAACATAACTATTTTGAATAATAAATACCAAAATAAAATTAAGTGTTTAAAATGTCTGGCTCCTGCAAGTGTGCACGCTTCAGCCCTCCTTTTCATTGACTCGCGTACTCTTTGGAAAATTCCTGGAGTATTCCTTATTTTAGAATTGGTTGACTGAACATTAAAATAGGAACATCTTCCAACAGAATTGGCAAATTATCTTCAAGAAATCGGCGATAATTATGTCCATTTAATCTGCGTGGTAAAAAAAAGGTCCAATTAGGTAATCTCCAATAATTCCAGCCCAGACATTTAATGAGAACTGTTCGTGGTGATGAGATTCCACGATTGCATGCGGATTCTCCTCGGACCAAAAATGAATATTATGAAAATTTCTTATCCTGTTTTTAGTAAAACTAGCTCCGTCCGTGAATAGAATTTCCCTGAAATTCACTCGTAATGGAAAGTCTCGAGGAAGAAGAGCCTGAACCCGTTGAATGTGATAGGGATATGATCAATTATCATGAAGAATCTTCCATACTAGAATATGGGCGATATTCAAATTATTGACAACTTGCCTCTTACTTATTTCAGGAGTTCTTGAGTCCGATGTGCTCCTTTCAAGTGATGATTTGGCTCAAAACTTCCTGTTTCACATAACCTAAAGTGTTTTTTGTAAATTTTCAAATCGATTCAAAATTTTCTGCGTTCTTTGCAAAAAAAAAAAAAAAAAAGGTTTTTTGGGAAAAAATTTTTCCTTTGAAGAATTTTTCTTAAAATCATCTAAGGATTATCGCTCTTTAGGATCAGCATTCAAGTATAAAGAAGCAAAAAAGATATTAATGGAATATTTTTCAAGAATTCATAAATTGATGATCCAGTTAGTATCCGATCAATAAAAAGATAGAGATAATTTCCAACGACATAATTACATATATTCGTTCGTTCTATGAAAATATTTCGATTATATGTTTTCATGTAATTGTGACTGGTATAGAATAATAAAAAGTGAAATCCGAAATGAAAATAATCTAGAAGTTGGGATACTGTGAAAATTATAAAAAAAATCCTATATGACCCAGATGAAAAACGTGATACCTCGAAAAACTGACCATCTAGCATCGTTGTTTCCATTGGATTTTTCGGATCGGATTTCTTATTTCATATTAGAATGATTCTAGGTCCGATTGAGTATAGTGCTGACTAAGATTTCAAAAGTATTTATGCACTTTCTGACTGTGGAGAATAATTTTATTTTGTCAGATCGGTACCAAATTCCGTACACTTAAAAATTTCGACAGTTATTTTACAAAAAAGTGTTGGAAGTTTTAACGCTCAACATGTCCCATAATCAAGCCCCATAATCACAGAAAAACTCTCATTTCTAAAAAAGCAACATGATTTTTTTTGGGAAATATAAAAATATTTTTTTTCACAAATAATTGTCAGTGAGAAGAAGACAATTGAACAGAAGAGAACTAGTAGGAAAGTTGTGGAAATAGTTTAGTATAATATCGTTGTTATTTTGCAAACACGATATTGGGAAAATAAATATATAGAGCGTTTATACCGATCAAAAACTCGGAAGTATTCGAAAAGGCAATTGAAATTTTATTTTCAATCAATGGAGATTTTTATTGAAATTATAAAACCATGGAAACTCAGACAACAGTGCCGTGGACTGATAGGGTTAGATATGAACCGTAAATCACTATCACTTTGGACATTATACATTTTTACGATGGTACTACAGAAATAAAAGATTTTATTCGTGAAATTGAGGATTTGGCAGCTGTAGCAAAATGGACAGACAGTCAAATAAGTTCCATAGTTAGATTAAAACTGAAAGGCATCGCTAGATTATTTATTGAAGCAGAAGATAGCTTACAAAATACCGATAACTGGCAATTAACTAAAAAGGAATTATTGAAGCAGTTTAGCAAATTGAAAGTACCTGGAGAAGAACAAAAAGAATTTTTGAATTGTTATCAGAAAAAGAATGAATCAGTTAGGCATTTTTTCATAAGATTGAAGATATGTGCAGCAAATATAAGGCACCTCACAGGAAATAATAGAATTGACAATGTATTAAACCAAAAGTATGAGCAGGATATTCTGGTTCAATTTGCCATGGGATTGTTAGATCCTGTTAGAAAAAAAGTTTTATCTGAAAGTCCTGTCAGTTTAGACGAAGCCATCAAATTAGCAGAAAAAGAAGAATTAATTGAGCAAATTACGGATACACCGAATGGAAATTTTGGAACTTTCAATGCGAATATAATATTGTGCACACATTGTGATCGAAAAGGACATGAAGAAGGAAATTGTAATGAGAAAAATTGTGTATGTTATCATTGCGATGAAATTGGGCACCCCTCATATAGATGTCCAAATAGGAATAGTTTTCGAAATAAGAGATTCAATGAGTCAGGAAAATGGTTTTCCAACTACGCTAATGAAAAACGAGTTCAAAAATATGGAAAAATAAATAAACATAGAAAAGAATTTTCTAACCATTCGAAAGAAAATAGATTTCGATCTCATAGAAGCAGGGATGAACGAGAGCATTTAAGGAGAATGAATGACAGAAGGCAAATAGGAAATAGTTATGGAAATGACAGAAAATGGAAAAAGTATGGAACAAGGTCAAAATATAACCGGAATTTAAATGGAATGGCAGCTTTCAACAAGCCTCAGATGAAGGCTGCAGAAACGACGATTTAGATAGTGGGGGGCAAGGAGAAAGTATACTAACCGACGATGAACAGAAAAATGTAATTAATTTAAAAGTATCAGGAATTTTGAGGCATATATCCATAGATAGGAGATCCCAAGTGTCAGTGCCTCATATTAATATTGTTAGAGGTATGAAATCAAATTATGATTTGCCGTATCACCTCAGAAATGGACAAGGAAATTTCACTCATTATATTCGCTCGGTTATACTGCCAATCAAAGTAAAGGAAGGAAAAATTCTGGAATATGAATTCTTAATAGTTGAAAATGATCACCGTTGTACCGAAATAACACTGGGATTAGAGTTTTTACGAAAATATAACGCGCAAATTGATTGGAGCAAAAATCAAATGTATTTAGTGGGGGAAATTATCGAGTTGAAAAAGTTAATCCAACACATAGGCCAAACAAATCGGAAAGACGAACAGAGGGAGTTGCAAAATAGATTTGAAGAGGTAGAAAAACGATTGAGAGATG